>CM049322.1:17596399-18963899 GCA_026874595.1 Sipunculus nudus
TGTTATCGTGACACGGCAGCGAGCTAGAACAACCTGTGCAGAGATGATAGGTTTTTATAAGGTTTATGCGGATGTTTGTATCCCAAATTTCCCTAACCTAGTGACAACACCCATGGGAACCCGGGCGACCTTAACGAAAGGTCAATGTTTTATGGGTAAGCTACGGTATTAAGTACCGTAAAAACTTCCATAATTGATCGGTGTTTGCAGGATAAGTGTATTATTTCGTTGATATGGACAATGTCAAGGTCAACTAGTGACCTGCTAAGGATATTATTAGTCGTATATCATAATTCAAGAATGTCGATCTCACTTCATAATCAAGAATTGAAACAATCATCTTTTACAAGGTTAGGGAAAATCAAGTAACATCCGGTATTTGTTTTCTCTTTTTTTTAACCTCTTGCCTTTCTGTTTCTTCCTTCTGATTCTCTTTGTCTATCTGTCTTTCTCTCAAACACACGTATATATATATATATATATATATATATATATATATATATATATATAGTAGAACGCCTGCTAGCGACTACGCCTCAATAACGGTCAATATGTCTATAACAGTCAGATTTTCCGGTCCCTAACTTTCAACCATTATATTTCATAATCATTTTGTTGTCAATTACGGTCACTCCTCTTTTTCGTATTACGGCCAGGTGTCTCGGTCCCGCAGGCCGGGAAACGCCTCAATTACGGTCAGGGGCAGTGACTCCGAGACATGGGCTCAACAAATGGAGCGGCCACTTCTGGCCTAAATATCATTACACAAGGGTCCGCTCTCATATATTCCTGTCTGTTAATGGGTGCCTGGATAAAGGTAACCACCCGACCGTGACTGAGTTATTTGACACGTAGCCAGCGTCGTATTACCCCTATGCCAGCCTCATTAGTATGCTCGATAGTAAGCATTTGTGTTCCCACCTGCATGTATGTTTCGTGCGAGCCCTGATGATTATGTCATCAGAAAAACGTTAGGCAACTGTGGATCTTTAAACTTTCTTTAATGTCCTTGTATACACGTATATCAAACAAAAACCGTGCGGCAAACATATCACACAATTTACTCATACATGAATAATTATGAATGCAAAATAAACACGTATAAAATGTTACGCATGCTCTGTCCAAACCACATTGTCCATTATGTCGACCAAGAAAAGACATGAACTTGCTGGATATGAACTTTGATGGATACAAAGAGCTTCTCAACATTTGTACAAATATTATGGATATACAATCTGTTTGTAATTCAATAACAAACACTGTATTTGTATATATTGTTGGTAATTGTTATAAATAGGGTTAACGTGATTGTAAATATATTATATATTTTGTTTATAACTGTAATTATACTAATACTCTGTATATACGTTTATTTTGTTGATTGTAATAAAGATTTGAACTTGGTTTCATGTGACATTTAAACCCCCCTATCCTGGTCGTACTGTATAACGGCCACTGCTGTGTTAAGGCCACTTTCATGCAGTCCCGATGGTGACCGTAATACAGGCGTTCTACGCTATATATATTTAATATATGTGTATGTAATAAAAACGTTTACGAACATTCTTTTGCGGTAAGAACTTTTAAAACGTGGTTGAACTAATATTTCTCAATCTACTTTCCAAAATGTTAAGGACAGAAGGCAAATAAGCCTTCAAAGCCTCTTTTGTTTTGAAGTTGAATAAATTCATGAACTTTGTCTCAAATGGTTTATTATCTGTGTCTGGTGATGCGATCTTGAGGTAGCTCCGTTAGAAGGCAGGCTCAGGAGAGAAATCTTGGTTTCTTCTCTGTCAAAGAGAAACCACCTGTGTATTTTGCATATATATTAACTAAAGGACGCTGTGTCAGCTCCCGGGAGAGCTTCCCAGCTCACCCTTTGCAAACCGCACTTGCATATTTGTCAGAACGACCGACAATGTTCAGCACAACCGTTGTGTAGGATAATATGCGTCTTTGCGCAAGCGTTGACACTGACCGACGACACCTTTGCCTTTATGTAGGTGGTAGACGCTGACCGATAAGGCCAAGATAAAAAAAAGGTATGGTTCTCAGGCACTTTTTTCAGAAATCAATGCGGGCGGGCGGTTTTTTTTATTTTAATTTTTGTGTGTGTTTCGATCAAAATGTCAAATGATTAAGGAAAAGCATAATAATAACAGATTTATTTTGCTAAACAAGCAAAAACACTAGAAAACAAAGGAATTTGTATGGTTTTATATTCTTGAAAGAAATTTCCGAGCGGCTGCAGCTCAAAATTGGTAAGTTTCTATTGAAAATCAAAATAAAAATTTTTGATGCGGGGGTTTAAAATTGATGCGGGCGGTGCCTGAGAACCATACCTTTTATTTTTTTTTGGCCTAATACATGCGTCCTTGTGTACTTTTATGACGCTGACGGACAACACATATTTGTGTAGATAGAGGACGCTGACTGACAACACAGCCATGTGTCTTTGTGAAGGTTTTTTGATGCTGAACGACAACACCTTCGTATTTTTGTAGATGTAGCACGCTGACTGACTAGTCATACGTCGTTGTTAAAGTGGATGACACTGACCGACAATACATGCGTCTTTGTGTAGGTGGGGGACGCTGATTGACAACACATGTGTCTTTGTTTAAATGGGGGACGCTGTCCGACAACACATGCTTCTTTGTATAGGGGAAGGACACTGACGGACAACACGTTTCTCTGGGTAAGTGGTCGACGACCGCCGATAACACCTGTGTTTTGGTAGGTTCTAAATACTGCGTCCCTCTCCAATTAAGTGAAGGATGTCGCAAAATAAATCCGTCTAATTCTAGGCATACGGCCGTCACAGATCACTTGCTCTCTTCTAAGATTCTCTGTCGGTTTTCTAGTGGGGATACCTGAAAATATGGTCGTCTAACTGGATCATTATATTATGCAGAACATCTCCCTTTTTTCTTTGGGATTGTGGTCATCACACAGCGTTTCAGACAAAAAGTACATTTTTATGCCGTATGTAGATTACCGTAAACAATTTTACAACTTTTTACGGCTGCGCCTTAAACAAGAAACCATGAGCTTTCCTTCTGAGGACGATAAACCTAATTCTGCAGTTACCATGGTGACGTATTTGGTTGCAAAGGTTATGAAATGCAAACTATCGAGCCATATTTTCTGTCTCGTCCACCCTATATGTTGGAGAGGTCCGGATTTCAGCACTGCGTAGCATTTGGCAAATTGCCAGGCACACAACTGCATCTCGACATTAAAAAAATATGAAGCGAGAATTCACGAAAATACTAATTAACCAGGTCGCATTTGTTTATGCCATAGATGTTTGATTTTTTTTTGCTCTGGGTAGCATTTGACAAGCGTTCAGTGTCAGAGATGTGAGTCTCGTCAGATCTCGTGTGTCTGTCTGTTTATTAAAGACCTTACTATACGTCAACTGAACAACTCTGCATCCACATTGCTACGTCACGTGTCTTCATTTTTTTTCTTTCAATACATCTTCCTCTGCACTGTACAGTCTAAGTCTTCTCTTGCCTTTTCCGTCATTTTAGTCGCATGTCTGTCTTTTTTTATTGTTTTGTCTGTCTGTCTGTTTTTCTCGCCGAGGTATCCAACACTCATTTCGATAATATGGTCATTTACACATAAAAAGCAATGGAAAAAAAATATTTGTCTCCGCCAGAATGTATGCGTTCATTCCCATTCATGCGAGTTTGTTGGTGTGTTTGTGTGTTTGTTCACAACCTAACTGACGCAATCATGAACTGAATCTCATGAAATTTCAGGGCATTTAAGGAATTGGCCGACGACGAATCGATTAGATTCTGGTGTAGATCCGGCACATGTTTCGGAACTAGGAATGAAGCTGGGAATATGCGTCTAATAAATGAATGCCAACATGGCGGAGGCTTAATTCCTTTGAATGTAAATTAAATGAAAAGGTTCTTAAATAAGGCATTTTGCAGAATTAGAGCAAATCTCAATGTTTGAATATATACATATTATATATATATGTGTGTGTATGTGTGTGTGTATATATCACAATATATCAATAACATGAACACAACAAATAGAAGTACACGGCATATTACATACACATAAAAAATAAAAAATCACCCTTATTTGAAAAATTTAAAATTAAATGTAATAAAATGGGTGCATGGTTATAGTTATTTTTGTTATGGATTTTCATGTAATTATATGTATATATATATATATATATATATATATATGTGTGTGTGTGTACACACTTTGTAATATTTGCTTAACTTGTGTCGGTCTTTTTATATATTCAGTGAATGCAAACAGGTAGTGGAGGCTTGCATTCCTTAAATGCATATTTCTATTTTTAATAATATCTTTCAACTTTCGCCTCATTGCCCGTTATTTATCACTACTGTCAGCAATACATCACATCAAGGAGACAGCCATGTTTCATTTCATCTTACAACCATAATCATAACCAACGCCCACTCAGTCCAACACGAAAATGGCATCAAGGACTCGACCCGCGGGGACTTGCTTTGTGACCCCTTGGCTCCAGTATAGTCAATCCCGGGGGCGTCCCTCCCCACCCCTCGGGTCAGGGTATCACGATATGTACGTCCCGTGCTGATTCACCCGGCTCCGATGACAACCATCTTAGGTTATTCATTTCAGGTTAAAGTGATATTAATTAGCCTCTAAAGAAAGAGAAATAAGCCACCACGGGCCTCAGCATGCATTAATCCCTAGATTTGAGAGATGACGTATTCCGCAAATTAACATGATACTATTGAGCCAACTGCCACTGTTGTTGTATTGGGCTATATGATGACAATTAATTAGAAGTAATGGACTTCTGATGACTGCAACCCGCTCGAGTTTTTCAATCAGCGGGGAAGACACGTTTGATGTGGCGTCTGAGCTTATACACTTTTCTCTCCGCAGAGGATTCCAATTTCTTCATTTGCCTCATCAGACTCTATTCTCTCGGTCGTACAACAAAAGAACCTGGTCTACCTTATGTTATATCTAACCGTGTGGGAAATGACAGCCGTGTCGCTTTCGTGGCTTCCATTAATTGATCACGGATACACCTCTTAAATAAATTGATGAAACGAAACGTATATTTCAAAGTTCCTTTATAAGTAATACTTTGCAAACCAAGGTATTACTAACGGCTCGTCTGAAACCAGGAGAACCAACACAAAGAAGAACCACATAAGAAACACCGATTTGAATATGGAAAAATCATGTCGGGCAATACGGCCAACAGGTAGCGTGCGCTTTTTTTGCGCTTTTGGTCACGCTCCATATATCTAAATAGATAGGTTCCTTTGAAAACAGTTATTCCTCATTTTATAGTTACTTTTATCCCCGTTTCATGGAAAGTGTCACCAACAGCACATATGAATCTTTCCTTGGGACAAATGCACTGATGATGAATTTACGGTTTGGACAAGTGCCGTCGGTAACGTACTTGAGAATATTTTTGATATAGCCAGGGATGGCCAGGACATCATTCTAAAGGACTGATTGAATGATCAACCACAGCGGAGGTATTGTGCGCTTTATTGAGTGCACTTCATCTCAAATAACTAATTAATGCTCAACCATGCAAAAGCCTCAAATTGCTATCCGAACTAAAGCTCCCCGGCATAGGGCTACGAAATAAATTATATCCGGAGAGATGACAGTTTGAAAAAGGAACTGCCTTTTTAAATCAGCAAACTCAGTGTTCATTATCGTTGGCGCTGGTCACGGCAGACTCCGTACTCCCAGGATCTGCTGTCACAGTGCTGATATAACATAACGTGCTTGACGTCACTTGTACCACGTGACACTTTAAACATGTGACATGCCGTGACAGCAGAGATGTTCCGGTTTCAGTGAGATAAAATTACTAACTACGTAGTCTGCGCTTGGATTTCAAAATACATTTGTTCTATGATTGATGCTATACTATGACCGCATTAGTTGATTGAATTTTGGTGCTCGCAAAACGCATATTTTAATAGGAAAGTCTCTAGTTCATGGTTTAATGTAATTATATTTATATTAAGAAACTTTTTTTTTCTTTTCGTAAGAAAGATGTACATATATATATATAAATTTCATTACAAGTGACATAACAGAAATAATACAATAATAAAAAGTTACACATATAGAAAATTAAGACATTACCCAAATTTGCAATAAACCTTATTTTAGATTTAAATATCATGTGAGGAATACGTCGCCCAAAAAGACGATCATTTTGAATAAGGCCATGTTGTTCGTGGAAAAGATATGGTTGTTTTACTGTATGGTATAATCTTCTCTACTCTAATTTCCAGGGAACGCTGTTGTCAGGAGCGTTTTAATTACAGTTACAAATTACAAGTTACAGTTACTTAACTCCGTCATGCGACTTGTGACGTCCTGGCTTTAGTTTTGCGTTTTGCTAGGTCGGGAATTGATGAGGGCATTGCAATACAACAGGAAAATACTCCGAGGTGAGTCTGAAGGAGGGAATCTCTCTGCGGAGAGACTTTGGTGGCCAGTAGACCCGTATCTTCTCAGTTGAAGCCGGGGGAACGCCCTTACGTTGACCGAGCCCTCATCCGTAAGTTATGATATGGTAGAATGGGAAATTAACATATGGAGAGGACTTTAGGAATTCTTTAGTGCATGACTCGGGCAATAAAAGTAACGGACATTATTGAAAACTAGAGTGTAATATGTCCCACAAACATATATTATTCTTTGCGATCAAGGTTAAATGACTTACAAATGCCTCATCAGCTAATAATGGCTTATCGAATATTGTTTGAATAACGATCATTTTTATAATTGGAAAACAATTAATACTCATATTGTCATACCCCTTTCACGCGGAATATGCAAAACTGTTTCTAAACAATTTTGAACGCAAATTTGGCATACAAACGGCAATCCAAAGCAATTTCACTATACGTTTGAATCTTGCTCAAAGGGTTGTTTCATACCGGTCTCAAGGTGAATGAGTCGTTTTTACTGCTTTGTTTTATTATTTGCGTAGCCGCGGTTTAGACCAATTAGTGAAGCAGCAACAGGGTCAAAGCGCATGCGCAAATACTCGTGTCAGTATATATCTTTACATGGACTGGTATCCCGCACTATCATAGCTATGACTGGCTGAGGACAGCGGGCTGTAATAGCGCGGGGCACCAGTCTGGTGTTACATTGTTTCACATCATTCTCCACACATGAGAACTTTCTGCACGTGCTTCCATGGATAATTTACGCGTTACAACTGTTTCCGGAATATTTTAAAATGTAACTGCGCAGTGATAATACAGCGACTCTTATTGTGATCTTTCAAGATTATACAAAAGGATTACCTGCATGAATTCGGGGATTGAACATTATTGCATGGTGAAATAAGACATGACTCCGGCTGTCTTGATATTTACTGATCATACAAATGAGTTGGTGATGGGTCAAATGTCAGGTCAAACATGCAAATATCCGTCACTGCCAGCTGGGTTTATTCATATGCACAATAGACCTTAACCCTGTGCGGAGGTTGGTGTCACATATGGCATGTACGTGCACCTCATGTTTTGGTGATACACGCGCGTGTGAACGCACGTTCGTTTGATTTATCCAAATTGCCCAAACCGTTCAAAACCCAACATCCATACACACCAAGTTCGGCTCACTCCGTATGAGAAGCGACTTATCTGTGTATTCATGTTCTATACATCTTCACATCTCTATATATCTATATTATATTCTATATATATATATATATATATATATATATATATATATATATATATATATATGGCTCTTCATACATCACCTTACAAAGTAAATCTAATGCAAGTCCTCCTTTTCCAACTTCGTTTTAGTCAGCCTACATTTGATATGCAACATACAATAAAAAATCCCCCGCTGCGGTTACCATTTTGTTAATTGGCATGACTTATTTGTTACATCAATTTGATTAAAATAACTCCCACGACTATCAAGATAAGAACAGATCAAAACTTCATCCACAGTGGCATATCACGTGGTAAGGTATTAGGGAGTGAGTGGAAAGGAAAAAATATATCTAATTTTAGGTATATTGTGCATTTTATGGAGACGAATTGGAAAACCACGTGAGTTTTGTTTTTCTCCCATGTGCTTGAACTTTAAATGTCAGTGTCAGCCACGCGTCCTTTCCTTCTACTTGGATTGTCCTTGACCTTCATGCGCCCTTGACCTTCGCGTCCTTGACCTTCATAGGTTATCTGACCTTCAGCGTTATCTCGTTTCAGTCACATTATCTCGTCAAGATACTTTATATATGATCTGTTCATATCATCAGCACTATATTTTCGTGTATAATACAGTATGAAATTCACATATAATGAAGAGGACTTATAGTGCATGCATTAGGAAGAAAATTATATATAGCGCATTGTAGAAATCAAAATCAGTAATATGTCCACTCGTATTTAAGGTATACGCTATCAAATAGCATTTTTTTTCTCTAAAAATCGACGTTTTGTTCTCAAAAGGCCTACAGTCGTATTCATTTCCGTTTCGACCCTGATCGGTGAAATCACATCCCGAGGTAGTGTTGATACCGAATTCATTGATATGCACATTAACACGGTATAAACACGCTTCAGATGTTCAAGTGTCGAACATAGTTTCCGCAATGCTAACACAATATTAAGGACATTTACGCGCATGCGCTGCATCCGCAAAAAATCCTGTGAAGTGAACCTCATGGTATCGAATATGATTTGTTTCCTCGTGCGAAGTTTCTCGAAAACTGTATTTTGAGTTCGGGAACTTTGACATTTTATATAGCCGTATTCACTTTTGGTAGAAATTTGTTTTTAAATCATAATAGATGATTGAAAAATGAGATCAACCAATGATCGATTAAATGTGATTATTTTGTGTACTTTCTATATTACCTTGAAAATATTACCTTGAATATATTACTTGTACCTAAAATATTGACGCTAGTATATAGTCTTACATGTACAATAGTATTCATAATGCAACCATCAATCCACCCGCATCCAAGGTCGATTTCCCGCCGGACGATTGTTGGCTTAGCAAGGTTCCATTTCGCTCCAGTATGTTAATTTGTTTTCGTATAGAGGACAGGTTTAGATTCTTTGCATGTGCATAAATAATCGTTTTTATCTGATTATGCAAACATGCAATCAATTTAATCGAATTTGAAAGTAAACGACCAATCATCGCCTCTGGTATAAGTGCCTTTACATCCTCCAGTGAGGAATGCACTATGAATCTCTATGAGGATGCAAATATTTTCGTCATTTCTGACAACGCCTATACATGCACGCAGACCATTCAATAGTTTTTTAGTATACTTTCTAACAACACTATACCCGATACTGAATACGGTATCGATTATAGTTTTATTGCCTCAAAATCCATCTTCTGTACAGAAATGTCATCCGCATTCATTCGCCTTTTGATCCGCTTCGGTGAAACCACATCGCGAGGTAGTTTCGATACCGCATTCAACAATACGTTTTCACATCAATGCGTTAAGGTAGCATTGCATGTGCGTATGCAGTGCGTATATGCGCACGCAGCTAGAAACCGGACGCCTGTGTTTCCAATAATCCGTATGCGTATGCGGTATGCAGCAAGATCGGGCTTATAGTAGAGAGCTGTATGAGTCGAGAAGTCATCGGCAAGAGGTATAACTGGCGTCAACGTTTGGAATTTCACCGTCCGTTACCATGCGTACGCGTTTACAATCGCTACACGGAGCGATCGAAACGTGCTGCAAACTCATACACATACGCACTCCATACGCATATATGAAATCACTCAAACAGAAAATAATGTGTGCGATTCATAGCTGCATACGTACTACATACGCATATATGGAATGTGGGCGAGACGAATTACGTTTCAGCAATGCAAATACAAAATAGGAATACTGTTAACGTGCATGCGCTATATCTGCAAACTGCATACTTTTGGGTGCGGAAAGGGAATAATAATTTGAGTACTTTGTATGATGATTGTAAATCTAATGTAATTTCTCTTTTCTCATCTCTCTGCTATAATAAGCATTCATTTGATACCCAACATATGATAAAAATACTTTGCCAGATTAAGATGAACATGATCTTCTGGAAGCAGGACGACACCACCCGCTGTGGATATAAAATTTTATATTAACATGATTTTATTTTTGTTATATCTAGTTGATTAAAAGGACCATCGCGACAGCCAGCCGGGAAGAATGACGGGGTTTGGAGAAAAATGTAGATATATGATCAAAAAAGCAGACAATATCATGTGGCAAGGCACAGGGGTTGAAGCGAAAATAACAAACAAAATGTGATCGAGTTTAAATAATAGAGTGTATTTGTATAGATACATAATAAGCATCTAAATGGCAGACCAGCCCCCCGTGTGTGCTTGAACATTACATATCCGGCTTATCCATGCGTTCTTGTCTTTTATCTCCTAGGCATTAACTCGTCCTTGACCTTCATTCGCCCTTGCCTTTCACATGTCCTTCACCTTTATGGAAAATGTTTTCACTCTAGATGACCTTCAGGATTATTTATCTCGTTTAAGCTACACGAAAAAAAATAGTTTTCTATTGATCTAGGACGAAAAAAATAATGAATGCGATTATTTTATTATATTGCTATTTTTCATTAACTTAAACAATAAAGACATAATAAAAAATGTCAGCTTGCAGGTTGATTTAAAATGAGCTATACTTCTTGTTAGGTGCATATAAATAACGCAAAGTTGAATCCAAATTCTATAATGACTTAACGAACGAGATTTTAAGGTTATTATATACGACATATAATGAATAAATTTCTTTGGATCGAGACAACAGCATTCGAACTCAAAAAACCCACTGGACCTGAGAATAATTGGAGTGGTAATTGTATGTGATTTTTTTTGTGTAGTAGCCAGTGATGCAGGACTCGAGTCCGGACTTTAACTTTAGTCCGAACTCTGGTCTACGCTCTCAGGGACTTGGACTGTTCTTTCGGATTCGGAGGTAATGATAAGAGGAATCAGGTTGAGTCCATCTTGAGTCTAATAGAAAATAAACGCTCACATACTATAAAGACTTACATTTATGTGCGAGCTATAAACTAAATATGACCAAAAATGACACTATATGTATCTAGCTCTGGCCCTGCGTCTGGAGCTTAACGTAATTATATATTATGGTAAAAAGCACAGAGATAAACGCAATTAAATATTATAGTAAAAGCATAGAGTAGACTAACATAAAAATGTACATGATAATCTGGAATTTTCTTTCTGAATATCTTTCAAAGCCATTCGTCTTGGATTCGGACTTTGACACGCGTTCCAAACGACAAAAGGTGGACTTAAACCTCAAGGACTCGGACTTGGACCCTAGTGGTCTGGACTCAGACTTTCACTCGGACTGGGATGGTGTGGACCAGTCTACATCGCTTGTGTTTGCGAACGTGCGTGGAATCTCCTTTATGGCCATGTTTGTTTCAGTATTTGAATCGGTTAAGGCGTTTAATTTATGAAAACTATAGGTTTAACGCTGCAGCAATCTGAAAATCTATTCAATGACTTTAATAATGGTAATTCCGGTTGATTTATTGTACACAACACACCCACCCTTTGGATATAATTATTGGAGAATGAAAAGCTTCAGTTTCTGCTCCGGGGAATTAAATAATAGATTGTGAAATGACAAAAGATTAAACCGTTATTGATCGGCAGATAACAAAGGTTTCACAGAGTAACATGAGCAAATCAGGAATTGTCGAAATTAAGAAGAATAAATAAAAGAATATGAATAAGCTAACTTTGTGATCAATTGAGTACACAGCATGTTTGTCAAGTAGAAAGGAAAGTTATCTATGGGAGTAATTGTGGATATGAATGAATTAATTGCCTTTGGATGCAAAAATGCAAATGTAAATTTAAAAAGGGGGCAATTACAGAAACACCTTAAAGTTACATATCCTCATACCAGGTATGTATATACACAAAATATTGTTTTTCCCCTTAAAGTATAAAGGTATCCGCCAATATCTTCTTTTAACAATTTTGCATAAACCTGTACAAAAGTGGAAGAAAGCTTGCACCGGGCGCGCTCATTGATGCAAAATATATATGTAACGCACACGCCACCTGGTGGCCGTACTTCGCGACTTTCCAAATCAAGATGTTTTTTTCAACCGTTGTTTCATTTGCGTTTCATCTTTTTATGTTACTTCGCGTTGTTTTAGAGTTGTCGCGCATGCGCAAGATCAAACCTCTGGTCATGCTGTCGTTTTACGGTAAATAGACACAGTACAGTTACAACAATGGTTTTCTGGGACAATTTGGTATTCAGCTTAAATGAACTAATTGCGTGAGGCACAGCAAATACTTTTGCATATGTTTGTTTTTGTGCCTTTGAATACATATCAGGTGGCTACTGAATGTTAAAAACATACTGAGAGAATACTAAGATAGCATAGCAGAATCATTAAAAGGAACAGAAACAGGATTTTAGAAGGGGTATATTTAGAAGGTGCTTGAATACTATACAAAAAAAAATTGCCTTTCCGCTAAAGTTGCATCCTACCATCACATCAAACTTTCAGTCAAATTCTCAGTATTAACCTGTTTCTGTCATCTTACATGCCATACTAAATGCACACTTGCATGCTTACAAAACTGAATGTTTCCAATATAACACTGTTATATCAGACACACAATTCTGCCGTGAAAAAAAAGAATACAGGGAAATATAGGAGATCAGGGCTTAAATGCCGAAAATTACGAAAACTATACGAAGTTATAGATTCCTTTAATAGAAAAATTAAGAAAAAAAGAGGAAGTCGGATGAACACCACCTGTAAAATATTTCGTTTGTATGGCGAATTTATTATTACTTATCAGCTGCTTATGTGGAAACATCTAGGTGTTTATCTTTCTAATGGACTGGTACAAAATGAAAAATGCCTTTTCTTATACGTTTATGCCTGTCAGAGAAGGCGGGAAGGCATTATTACGACTCCTACTGTATACATGCTGTGGTTTAGGGAAGAAAACGGCATAAGATCAAAACTACGACTATCCTTTTCGAATTCCCAGAAAAAAAGCTCGAGAAAGCACAAAGTTCGCGCCCCCTAGCTGCGTCCCCTCTAAATCCGCCACTGAATGAAAAGACAATTAAATTCAGTTAAGAATGAAATATTACTTTATGACATAAATAGAAAAAAACATTCGGGCCTTGAATTCTTTAGGCTCTTTAATTAATTAATTATGATAGTTCGCCAATGGTACCTATGGGACCACATTTCGATCGTTACTTTCTGCTTGTCAACTCGTTTTTACCATACTACCCAGAAGTAAAAATAATATATAGTATTTATATAGCGCCAATTCTCTGATGGCTTGACTCACAGCGCAATTCAAACACACACACACACACACACACATACAATTTCATGGAAATCTACTCCCTGTGCCTAACCCAGAAAAAAATTATGCATATTAATTACCAAAAGCTTGCCGAAAGAGATACGTTTTTAAATTGGTTTTAAATTATACAAGAGTTGGAGATTTTCTAAGTGTAATGGGAAGTGAATTTTTGGGGCTATGGAACGGAAGGAACGTTCACCGATTTTCATATTACACGTTGGTACTTTAAGAAGATTTCCGCCAGCCGAGCGCAGCGTACGCAAGGGCCGATAGGTTATTATTTTTTTCAGTCAAATATGGTGGAAGTGACTCATCAAAACGGCAGTAAACAAAAACAGCAATTTTGTATTGTATGCGGTACTTGACGGGAAGCCAATGGAGCTGTTTGAGCAGCGGGTTGACGTGGTCGGTCTTACGCTTCTTAAGAATGAGACGCGCAACATTATTCTGGACCATCTGTAGCCGCGAGACTTGCTCTGCAGGTAACCCAGCAAGAACTGAATTACAGTAATCCAGGCGAGATATTACTGTGGCGCAAATGAGCCGACAGCACGCATTAATAGAGAGGAAACGCCGGATTGAAGCTATACGGCGGAGCTCGAGAAAGGCCGCACGACATATACTACTAATATAATCATGCATTGAAAGATTAAGATCAATCTTAACACCTACACTAGATACTCAACTGAATTTTGAAGAGGAACGGGTATGTAAGTAACAAATATAGCATTAGAAAAACAAACAATGCTAACGGAAGCGGAAGAGGTATTTGACATCGTCTGCCTCGGTTTTCAAGTAAATATTTTATCTGCAGATTTAACATACTCTTTAGATTTGACATACTTGTCAATCTTTTAAGTTACATTTAACTCTGGCTCATGCCGTTCAATAAAGTCATGACTCATAACCCTTCTAACAATTTTATTTAAAAAAAACATGTTTCATGTTTCTGAACATTTATGGCTTTTACCTGTAAGTTCTTGCAGAACAAACGTTTAATAATAGAACAGTAACGTTAATGCCTACAAGATAATAAAATTAATCATAATGTACATTTCAATGTGCAAAGTTTGTATACATGTTTTTCAATGCATCTGGAGTTATATAAATATTGCAAAACTTTGCAGTTACATTAATATTACATGACTCATATACCAACATAAAAAGAAATATAACCTCTGGCTCATCGGTGGTTTTTCGAATTTTTTTTTTCGGAAGTTTTGTGTTTTCTGAGTTTGATTTTTCCTCCAAAGTCAAGCTATGCAATGTTGGCCTTTCATCAATATTAGTGTTCTCAAGATAACATCAGCGGGATAGGTTGACATTCCCCGCAAAAAGCCTCAAGCAACGACGTATTTAATAACGAGGACTGATGAAGCGAACGGCTGACACGAAGTTACGTGATTAATTCAAGATAAAACATCCCCCGGCAATCCCAGGATCGGGAGACCTATTTATAGAAAACTTAGCAATTTATGTTTAATTGGGAATCTGTCATAAATAAACAAGGGTAATTCTAAATGATCCACTGTACTTAATCATCATTAGATATAACCTTGTCAACTGCCTTAGCGTCGGATTCGCTCTGCGTCTATTCGCGGACGGGCTATACTCCTTTTTAGTGGTTGCGTTTATGTCAGATTACTATCGGTTTTTATGCAGCCCGCAAGACCTCACTAACATTACGTTCACTTTACGTCGTGTTGTAGCGTTGCCGTAAAATTAAGTTCCTATACACACACTAACAAATGACGGCCATATTTTGCTTTTACTTTCTTTCTGACCTGAAAATACTATGACAGTTGAGAAATGGTCTGGTTTCAGTTGGTGGGCCGTTGGCTAATTATGGTCACCTTCAGATATTAAACAGAATTGATGAAAACAAACAAGTCTAGTAATGGTTTCTCTAGGGTAAATAGCCCGCTAATTCACGTGTATCAAGCTGACATCTGCAACTATCGGTTCGTTAGCTACCCGCTCTATGCCAATATTATCGCAACCCCACCGCGGTCCGCTCCAGGTGTTTCTTAAAAAAGAAAATGAGTTTGCGACGACATCTGGGGGAGGGGGATTAAAGGAACTGGCGACACTTCTATGCACGATCTCCGCACCTGAGTTTTATCTAAATAAAATCAAAGACAAATCACTGCCATGCGCACTACACGCTGGTATGCTGACATCGAGCTTTGCTGCGTTGGAATTATAAATCACGCCATTATTTAAAAAATAGCGTTAATACATATTTATAATAGAGAGAATGCATCGACAACAAACCACTGGATCTGCTTTGCGGAGGAATATCCGTATGACGCGGCATCGCAAGTTTAAACAAAAAATTATGCACCGGCCACTGTGGTTAAGGCGTAGAGCACAGGAATCAAAGCCGAAAGATGGTGCGTTCGAAACTAAGACGAGGCGATAAGATTTTTCAGGGTCGGCCCCCACCCAGACTGAGCATTTTGCAGGCTTAAAGAGAAGGTCGTACCCAACGGCCATGTTTCACTCACAACCGAGTGCGCCTTCCGGGGGTTCCTTGGTAGTATGACCCAGCAACAGGAATGCTGTCACATCGGGTGCAGTAGTCACCGGGCCTGTTTAACACGAGGATATGAAACGAGAGGAAGCGTGTGATACTGCCCTGTCACGTGGCCCGAAATCGGAATTCCGTGGATATACATATACTTAAATAAACTAGCATTATAGAAATGGAGGCGGTTACCTTCAATAAAAATATTAAAAAAAAAAAAACTGAAGCACGTGCTTACTTGGTGATACAACTGTTTCCAGAATTGTTGTACAAGTAATTGTGATGTGTTCATGCAGGGATATTTGTAGTGGCCATTTCTACATCATACATGTAAATGCAACTGGATGGAAAGGGACGAGTTACTATTATATCTATAGAATGCTGACAAAAAAAGTGAATGTAACAACAACATATGATCCTCGATCCCTAATCCCTCATTTCATATGTCGTTACATAGTAATGCTTAATCCTTAGTTCACCTTCGTAACTCTTCTGCAGAATGTTTTGAAATGATCACAGGAAATACCATTGCATTTACATCTTCAGCAACTCTGAAAACAGCAGTATCACGTAAAACATCCAAGCAAGCACGTGCATACATTTCTTTTTATATTTGCCAATGGAAAATAGATATACAGGTTTGGCAAATATAAAATATGTTTAAAGGACAATTAATTACTTTTTGTTGGTTATATTGGGATGTTGCCGATACATGGTCGATTATGGGTTTCCTTCTGCAACACAGGAAGCTCTATTAGCAAATATTGATAATTTACTTGACAGAGCGCAAACCAGGTCTTGGTTCTCTGATTTCAGTCTTCATCGCTGGTATGTATGAATGGACCAGATCCTGGGGATAAATTAAATCGAAGGTAATGTTTCTCCTTGAAAACTAACATGACAATGTCGTATTGTATACGTCGACAGTCTTGACATATAGGAAGCTGGTGTAGGGACAGCAAAACAGGCGTAATATGATCATAAACCTTATATTCATTAAGGGGTTAGAGCTAGCCGTGAATGCAAGACTCAGTAGGCATGTTTATAGGTCTGGTAAGCCTTACTTCAGTCGTGATACAAGCTATGCGAAGGTATGAACTGCAACGGCCATCCATCCTTTTGCATTTGACATCAACATTCGATAATCTTAACATTTGGAATTAACACAAAAAAAAAATGTATGTGAACTCACAAACCAACCTGAAAACCCCGTCTCTTGGTCCCTCGTTCAAGTTGCTTGTCGTAAAGTGACCCGTGCTAACCAAGCTTCTATTGATGCTGTCAATTATTCAACAAACATGTTGAGGGATTTACCAATATGTTAAGTTGAAACGATTTTTTATCTGGTACATGAAATTTGTAAGCAGAAAGTATATTAAAAAAGCTAACGTTCGGTCTGGTTAATATCAAATGACAGCTGACTTGTAGATCATGTAAATAATTACCATAAGTCCCCGATGCAAGATGTTAAGGCACTCTGACGATGATCATAGACTCTCTAAAGCCTAAGTAAAAAAAAAAAAAACGTAGGATTTATCACTCTCGTACGATTTCAGCAGGGCGACGACAGATGGAGCCGTCGAAAGTTTGGGAGAGTGTTTTTTTATAATTTCGTGGGAGTGTTCACATATAAATGTTGTACGACGGTCGTTTGAAAATTGGTCAGGGCTGTCTAAGTCTAATCGTACGCTCTTCCTACGAGGTTGCATGATGGTCGTAATACAAATGAAGGATTTCCTCAAATTTCTGTTGTATATATAGTGTGCGGTGTATGGGACTTAGTCTTAAGACGAACTCACAGCAGTCGAAGGAATGACCTTCGACGGTAAAACGTTCGTCGGACCGTCATAGGTAGAACAGGCATTAATCGCTGGGCTATCGTAAGAAAGTCCCAAGGTTCGTAGGGTTTCAGGTAGCAATAAAATCGAAATTCACAGGTTAATCGTAACTCTGTCGCAAGGCTTCGTACAACAGACCTACAAGATCGGCCTGACATGAAGAGAAATATAAAACGCTGAAAAATTAACATAATAACATTCTATGACAAGGGTTTTCGTGAGCTTTTTTTCGTCGCAGAATACTTTAATTTCGTACAAAATACCCCGGACTTTCTAAAGAATTTTCCCAATTTTCTATCGTAGGCCTGTCGTTAATGTGTTGTGCGATGTTTGTGACTTAAGCTTAATGTCACATGGCGCTGGGTTCGGAGAGCACAGATGAATTGACCAGAACAATGCATAACAAACAATGCCACCGACGCTCGCCTGTCTCAAAGGGACCTTACCCTTACGATTAACCAGCGAGATCCCTGGAGACATTGATGTAATCTTCATGTGGGATTAAAATATCACAAAATAATACCGCCCGTTTGAAATAAATCATGCCAAAGATTAAAAAGAAATTAAGAAAACGGGAGAAGATGACAAAGGAATCCTTAAATATGACTTGTAACTGATTAAACACAGCTGCCGCAGCTGGAGTCAATGCATTCGTATTCACCAAAAGATAAGCAATCGTGATATATTACACAAAAAAAGAACCTAGCCCATTTAACAATGCAACTTTATATGGATCATGAGGAAATTGATTATTTATTAAGGAAATTCAAACATGATTTATGTTAATATACAAAATGACAGAAAAATATTTGGCCATGATTCCATTATTTTCATAAATAGAAATTGGCTTTTCTGATTTTATTACAATTGTTAAATTTTTTGTCGTTATTTTCATAAGCAGGAGTGCATAGCGGGTGCAAGATAATTCTTATAAATAGAAATTGGCTTTTCTGATTTCATTACAATTGTTAAACTTTTTGTCGTTATTTTCAGAAGCAGGAGTGCATAGCGGGTGCAAGATAATTCTGTCAAGCAGATAGTTAATAGTATTTGCTTTTCCATTTTTTCAGTTATGCATTTCATATTGAGAAAATTCAGGACAAAGTAAATGCCTGTTGCCTCATTAAATGTTAGCCTAGATTTTAATTTGTTGTTGAATATTTCTAAATATTCAGAAAATTTTTTTTTTAATTAATCCGAAAAAAATACATGTTCTCTTGTTGAGTACCGTCTGCTGTGTCTCAGGCATAGAGCACAGGGTTCATTGCTGGGAGATCGTGAGTTCGAATCTCAGCCGAGGCGGTGAGATTGTTCACGCCCGTCTCCCGCCAAGGGTGAGCGCTCTGTACGCTTAATTAATTGGGGAGACTGTGCTAAACAGTCGTGTTTCGCTCACAAACGAGTGCGCCTTTCGGGGTTCCTAGGTGTTATGACCCAGCAATTGGGATGACCCATACCCAAGACCCGGAGGAGTGATACAGGAACCTGGCTGACGCTAGAGTTATCGCGTGTAAGCCCCTGTCACACAGTCCGAAACCGGAATGGAGCAAAAATGGAGGCGGTTACCTCCACCAAAAACAAAATCTTTATTAAAAGTAAATTTACTTTTGTTGAACCCAAACATATACAATAGAACCTCCTTTAACGACTACCATGGTTTAGCGACCACCTTGAAAAAGACCACTTTTAACGGGTCCCTATTCTTTTTCGCTCTTTACATAAGACCTCGCTTAGACGACCACTTTGAAAAAGCGACGAGTTTCTCGACGTTCCAATGATGGTAATTGGTTCTGCATACCCCATAAAATGTGGCTGTTTTTCCTGTTTGTCAAGTATTCAGTGGAGGAGTGTATGGCTACTGATGGGATGTGTTTCCGGGCAAGATGGCGGCATTTTTTTTGTTCCTTTCATTGTCATATATCTATCATATATTGAGATAAAAAATCATAATAATATTCAGCACTTTTTCCAGAATGTTTTGTATTAGAGTGAAAGTAGGCAACGGGACGTTCCATATGGTCAAATTCTCCTGAATATACACCTATTGTTAATAGAAAAGTTGGCCCATTATACGCAAACACCTTTCAACTCTTGTAATTACATTAATCATCATCAGTCTGACATATGAAAATATTTATTGTTTTCTTTAACTTTTATTTTTGTATATTTTACTCTCGTTCGTGTTTGTAAGAGGTTGATGGATTCCGAAAAGATATGAAGGATACCCATACATGTGGAGCGGCACGGCCGAAAAAAATCTGAAGCTCCAGGGAAAACCACTTAATATGTTTGCCGTAGTTAAAAAGTCACGCTTAAAGGTCTCGAGTATATCCGACCACTGTGTTTGCATGTATCCCAGAACCCCTTGTACCTGATGTGGAAACTACACTCAGGTATCTAATCATAGCGTAACATGCCTCAAAAACAAACAAGCCTCGATAATTGATTGCTTTTAGATTGCCTTCCAGGGATTGTGAATAATGATTAGAAATTGTATAGCGTGCAGTGTGAGTTCATTAACTGAAGCATTGGTAAATCAATCTTCAAAAAGAAGCACGGATCTCCGTCATTTTGCTGGTGTTTTTCCTGCTAAACGTTCACAGGATATAATTTTGCTGCATATCTTCTTAATAGGATGTTAAAGGGGCCTATTTTAATAAATTGCGTCTTTTACTAAAGATATTCCCTTAACATCTCAAAATAAATAGGTCAGAAAATGCCGAAACCCACAGCACACCGGCTGTTCGTTTTATTTATATCCATGTGTTTATAATATGTGGGGGGCCGCCAAAAATAATCCACAGACACCCAACAAAGATATCTTTCAGCAAGCCAGACGCCCCAGAGTTTTGCAAAGGGCATTTAGCTATAATTGACCTTTTAAGTTCTACATATGCAAGCAAACGCCTTAGATTATATGTGTTTTTCGTTTCTCAAGACAGTTTGTAGTAAAACTGAACAGAAGAGTTATAAGTACTTTTCCCATTTGGAATTACCCAGAGTTCATTAACATATATACAGAGAAAGATAGAAATAATATAAATTCTGTAGAAGAAGGTAGGTGAATAGCCGGCTTTAAGGTTTGCAAACAGGTTTCATTTAGCATTTGATGCCATTTTTTTCTTTTAGTTACGCTGTTTAATGCATTATTACTAACGGACAGAATCACAAATGGATGTCATTTTTCCTCATTTATGTTTATAATATTTATTTTCCACATGTTTTCTTAAGTAAGCGATGCAGATAGAGCGTATGCGGGCGGGAGTGTGTGCATATATGTAAAAGAGAGAGAGAGAGAGAGAGAGAGAGAGAGAGAGATTCAAGATTTAAAATTGTTCTTCATTCTAGACTGTGATTTTAATAGGTGTCTATCTAGCATTGTAAATTTACCAATCTTACAATAACAACTCTGTCGTCTTGGAATGTTGCATTTTGAGTGCATGTTTGGATTTACATACAGTCAAAGTAGAATAAATTATTGTTCATGATCATACCTATATATATATTTTGATCTACAAAGGACGCCTAACTCAGGTCTCCAGCTACTCAAGCCAAGCAATATGTGTCATTATAGGCCTAGCAGTATCCGAGTTTACTGACATTGTAGAAATTTGATATTTTAAGTTCTCTAAATTTTCACCTTTTGACCTCTTCTTTGACCTTTGACCCTATTCACACAATCGTTAGACGGGTGAGGAGAATCACCATTTTCGTACTTTGCTTTTTATAAAAAAAAATAATAAAGATATCGTTATATCTTACCACTTCACTCTCACATTATAAATGGCACATGTCCATTAATGTTTCAACTTTCTAGGTCAATTTGTGTGTGTGTGGAAACCTTAGCTTACTGGGAAGTACTGAGTCATCTATTTAATATATTTCCACATAAGTGAATTACACATTTTGCCATAGAAATATTGGGAACCTAATTTAATATACCTACTTTTGTCCAATTTTCTGTAACATTTAGATTAGGAGTAAATCAAAATTGAACATTTGGAAAGAAGTCACACCTTTTGAGCGCGGTGATCTTGAAAACTACTTCAAGGTTACTAAAATTGGATCAAAGTACTCAGCCCAAAGTAAGGTTCGTCTTAGGTAATAATCAATGTATTGAAGCAAAAAAGTGGCAGAATAAAAACAAAAAGGATGAAGATGTAGCCAAGCCAAAAGAAGTATACGCTCATCGAGCAGCTACAGGTTGCTGCGGTCAAGACCTCAGCCCTGTGCGCTCCTTAAGCACGTTCTCTGAGCCAACAGTCGCAGTGCCACGCCAAGCCAAGCAAGGAGCCATAGGGGGCGCCCTCTTCTCTCCAGGGTTGAAGTCCTTGTTAGAAAGCTACAGCACCCACAGCCACAAAGCCCGAAGCAACCCGCATTCCCTCTACCGATCCCAGCAGCGGAGACCCAGCCATGCCATTCGAGAGCCGAACTCGATCATTGTGAACGACTTTACTTCGAGACGCAAAGCCCTTTTACTTGCGTTTTCGGTCATTTGGACCGTTTTAACTAGTTTCCCAGTTATGCAAGTTAACAAGTTTTTTCGTCATCGGCAATGAAGATGTAGAATAGCGGAAAAAATAAAAACAGATATCTCCACCCATGCGGAATGATGGACATATACGGAAAAAAGGCTACCAAAGAAACACTGGCTCGTTTCATGACTGCCTAGAATAACGCAGAATTAAAACATACACAGAACCAGCGAGATAACACATAGATAAAAAAACATGAGCTTAATTTAAAAATCGAATCTGGGAACAATATGACGTTGCAACTCAACTGCACATATCGCTTTTTGCCAGAATGGATGCAAAAAGTACCGTAACCGTAACGTATTATATAGATGTAAAACAGGTATTTTATGTTTAATTAAACTTGGTTTAACGTTTCAGCATTCATGTATCGCCTTGACTTTTTGTCAAATCTCAGTTGCTGGGTTTTGGTCTTCTGAAACTCATCCAGCTTATTTGATGAGAATGCGTGTCGTTTTTTTCCCAGACAGTTCTTGCGTTCTTTGAATATGTATTTTGTCTGTCTGAATAGTCTCAAATATCTCCCGGAAGAGCTTATACCACCGACGAGTTTCTAAGCAAAGAAGCTCAGATTCACCTGCCATTCTTTTATAATTTATACGATGTCTATTTCACAGGATCACGTCATCTGTATTACATAGGCGAGTTTTACATGGCCGGAATTTGTCAAAAACATTTTGGCCTGAAATAGATGTCGGGACTCCCGAATTGTGGATATTGTTTTTGTTACATTTGTTCCAGCGCACATTATTGATGTTCTTTTTTTTCTGTTTTTTTTTTCTGTTACCTGACTATATTTTGTGTTTTCTCAATTTCCGTTCTTTCCAACTGAATAAATAATTAAGTATCTGTTGTCTTCAGTACAGACATTATTTTATCATCTTTCAAAATTTTAAAAACCTTTCGAAATTCGGTCTATTGGACACGAGTCCGAGTTCAATACAAATAACCATAATAAAATTCATAGTTTGGTATATATAGTGTAATTATTTTGTAATATTTTGTTAGTAGTTCGTGCTTGTACATAAGTCCTTATGATAAATGACAGATTTTGTGTTTCTTCTACTGGACTCGAGATAGATTTCGCCTGATATCTCGAGTTCGAGTTTTCGAGTCCCTAAAAAAGTTGAGTCGAGTTCAAAAACCGGACTGGTGTCTTATATGACACTCAGAAAACTGTCCCTCATTTTATACCCAAAACAAATAAAAAATGCAGAATGTATCGTCCGTTTAACTTGAAAAAAAAAAACCTGTTCGTTTCATATTTTGTGTTTGTAGAACAGTTTTCTCTGGTCCATTTCTTTTATTTGTTTCTCTTACTTGTGTTCGGGCTATAATTCTGTCCCCCCCCCCCCCCTTCTGTCTGCCTGCCTGTCTTCAGGCGTTTCTCCTGGCTGTCTATTTGTCTGATAGGTGTCTGTCTATCAGTGATGTAGTCCATTCCACATAATCCTATCTCCGAGTGCAAGTCTGAGTGCAAGCCACTCGAATCCAAGTCCGAGCACAAGTCCTTTGGAACACCAGTCCGAGTCTAAAACGTATTTATATAAAGCACCTTAAAATTCGAATTTGAGATATTTTTTAAAATATTTGTGAGAGTTTTTTTTTTAAATTTAATTATGAATAACATTTAACTTGGAAACAGACATTGCGTTTAGTACACGGAGTCTCAACCTATCGTATTATTTTTTGCAATATTCTGCCATCAGTTTTAACATGGAAGTCTTTATTTTTATTTATTTATTTTTTTTTTTGCTGGCCTCGAGATGGACTCGGCCTGATTTTTCGAATGCTTACCTCTGAGTCCGAGTTCAGGACCCCCACATCTACATCCGAGTACGAGTCACACAAGTACGAGTGGACACAAGTCTAGTCTTAAGTCCTATATTACCGCTGTATGATATATCTATGTACGTATTTATTTTCTCAGATCTTTCAAGATATTCTTGTCAACATCTTTGCTTTTGCTCTGACATTCAGGTTTTTTTATTTTTTTTTATTTGTTTTCAAGAGTACCTGGTTGTTTTGACTTCTTCATTGCTCTCTGTTTTTCAAGCATATTTATATATAGTTACGAAGACAAATTGTTCAGGAGAAATACTTGGCCGATCCGGGATTCGAACTCATGTCGGTTGCGCACATATCCGGCGTTCCAACCGGCTTGCTAGAAATGCAAGTTTCACTAGCGAGACAGTTCGGTCCGCTTTTATGTTAAAATAAATAAATATATATATATATATATATATATATATATATATATATATATATATATATATATATATAACTCTGGAGAAAAACAACACTGTTAATTCACAACAGACTGTTTCACGGGATGCGACCCGATCATCAGGTGAATGTGGTTAGAATGAAGCTAACGTCGTGGTTTGAAAAGCCGAGACTTTACGAGATTACGAGATTATGCTTTGTGCGATTCGGGTGGGGGGGGGCATGTGAAAGACTGACACTGATCCTATTGTTCTCGTGTGCACAATAGGATTGGTCGGGGTACACGTGCGATACTGGAACATAACAGGGCAGGGCAAAGAGGTTATATAATGTAGTAAATAGTAAATATATATATATATGTATATACCACTTAAGTAAATTCTACTTAGTTCTAATTTTAGTTGAGAAACCGGCTGCAATAAGCCGACTACAGCCTGTAATTCATTTCAAACGTGCTGGTTGTTTGAGCTATGTGTTGCCATTTGAAGGTCCCGCGGTCTTCAAATTGAAATATGACCTACCGCAATTCCAATATGAAAACCAGGAGTAATATCAGACTTATAGGGAAGCAAAGACGGTGAAAAATCAATTCACCCTCCGATTTAGAAGCGCCACCCCCTCGGCGTATACCACGACACGAAAAGGTGCAATGAAATAAGAACCTCTCCGGCGGGAACAAGGACTGTAAACGAGTAAATAGTCTTGAGTAATATTTTTATACAAATTTTCCTTGGCTTGTCGGGCAGAAGCTTTTCATTGCATACATTCTGCCGTAAATCACACACTAAATGAATCGAATCAGGCCGAGTACCTGAAAGACGCTATTGAGTGACTTGAGCTTAGTGATTGCCTGGCTCACTGTAAGGCCGGAAGCCCCGGATAAAAGCGGTCCTCTACGCCAGCTCCGCAGCAAATTGTTCCAGTCTGGGGGACTGCTCAGGCTGGATTCTTTTGCACGGGTTTGGTAGACTCTCTCTACGGGACTCTGAACTTTAACTCCTCTTAAACTGTGTATTCAACATAAAGATACATTGGACACTGACCTATGGAGATTTGAAGGTAAGGGATAATATTTTATCAATTTATATTTTATACGTTTTAACACAGAAAGAGTATAATTTATCTCTCCCACCCGTAGACTGTACTTACCAACAGACATATCATACCGTAAGTTTATGGGGCCAAAGGGCATCTATATATATATACTATATATACTTCATATAAGTATATATAGTTTATATTTATACTTTATATATATATATACTTCATTTTTACTTTATATATATAAATAATACTTGAGATAGAACTTTAAAAAAAGTTGTAATTTTAAAACAAGTGACAATCTGATATCTGAAGTTTACGAAATAGACTTATTTCTTTCAACTCGTGTGCAAAATCCCTCTAGCCCAAATAAATTGTCATATATGACATGCTTCGTCCTATGGTATCAAAACATGAATGAAAGAAAAAAGCAGAACATAAATAAGATACAGAACTGAATACCAAGAGAATAATTGTCACGCAAAATAAAGTTTTATTTAGTTTTACTTTTCCATTTATATTCAACGATTGTTTTAGGTATGAGATACATATACGTTGAAATGACACAAGCGAACTATATTTTAGATACGAGCAAACTTGTTGGAATGAACAATATGTCTAATTTGATATGTTTGCTACCTTATAATTCGTCTTCAGTCCTCGTCTTCCATTTCTGCAGACAGAATAATAAAGTATGCATGGGAGGTACAAAAATAGATTAACAGAAATCTGACTACATAAGATAACCATCACTGACATTATATATATATATATATATATATATATATATATATATATATGTTATGGTATGTGATGAATCTCGATCACGACCGTCGGTTCCGCCTCGTCGGCTCGTCAGGTGACATGTTCCTTTGCAAAACATAGAGCGCTGTGTGACCGTGGAGGAAAGACTGCATACCCGCAGATTATTTCTATTTATTTCTACTCTCTCTCTCTCTCTCTCTCTCTATATATATATATATATAATAACATAAATGTTACAATTCCATAGGTAAATTCTAACTTTTTCCACAAGGTAACAAGAGGATTGTGAAAGAAAAAACGGGGGGGGGGGGGACAATTCAAAGCCGAATGAAGTGACACCAAAAGGAATTCCAAAGTCAGTAAAAATAACCTTTTAGTAAAATTTCTCTCTTTGCAATGATTAAAGTAAAAATTTGCCAACATTTTACTCAGGCTGAGATTATGCTAAAAAGCAAAATCCGGCGTTCGTTATATGCCGACTGAGATATTAACAAATGCTGAGTCTTTATCTATATCGGGGAACTTAATAGGTTGCCGTGTCAGTCCTTTTCTCGTGTATTTGTAATTGTTTCCTTCCGCCACACCTTTCGTAACCAAGACCAATCACATTTGTCTACCTGAAACATCTGATGCGATTAGGCCTCAGTTTTCTAACAGTTGATCACAGAGAGTCAAAATCCGATGTGAGTTCGAATCTGGGCCGAACAGCGGTGATAGTTTTTATGGTCAGCCCCCCCCCCAAACCCGTGAGCAGGCTTAATGAAAAAAGCTGTGCCACACGGCTGCATATTTCTCACAAAACGAGTGCGACTTTAGGGAGTGCCTTTGTTGTATGACCTAGCAATAGGGATGGTTACACACTCAAACGCATCTGACTTAATGGGCTGACTTTCATGTTAGGAGGGTTGAACGCTGGCTGCAGATTTTAAAATAGATATCTAAGCGCCTAATTAAAAAAAAAATTGAAGACGATTTTCTTATATTTCCTCTGCTGACCCATTTGTAACCACATGGACGTTAATTGGAGCAATGCACAGAAAGAGTCTGAACTGCGTAATGGTGACATATTTAAATAACCCCGATATACGTAGTTTCTTCCTTTCCTTATTCTTGTCACAAACCTGCATACAGACTATTTCATTTTCACAGCTCTGGATAGAACAAATAACATAATTATTATATAATGTAATGGCTGATGTTCGAGATCTAAATATAAATTCTATCATCTTGAAAGTAATGTAAAATGAAAGGCAAAATCCATTTAAACAATAAATTAATGAATAAATATTTAATTTAACGGATGAATGAAAATTCTTCTCATAAATTGTTGGCCTATGCATGAAATCAAGCGGAAATAGACGAATATTTTTTTAAAACAGTGCAGATGTTTAATGAAAATTGCTTTGTTTAAATTATGGCCAGTTATGTACTTACATACATTTAGCAACTTAATTTAATTGAATTTCACTTTCATCTACTTTACATCCCACCACTGCTGGACAAACGGGCCATCACGGCAGCGATTGGGGCGCCATCTTGTGGAAAATTGCATTGTAATCAAGCAAAATGTAAATACAAACACAGTTTTTATCGAGTATATGTTTTACAATAGACACTTTTAGAAAGTAGGAAAAAGTAGGAACAGAAATATAGAAGAAAAATAGAAAAAAATGAGTAAAATAGACTTGAAATTAGGACAAATGAAGAGAAAAGTAGGAAGATGAAAAGTAAAAGTATGACAGAATAATACTGAAACAACGCAAGTGACAATATGTATTCATGCTCATCCAAGAATAAACTAATCCTGTGAAAAGACATGTCTGTCAGATAAAATATCAACTTTTTGTTCTTTTAACAAAGTTTTGAGATACCATGGTGTTAAATGTTGTCCAGTACAGTTTACTCATAATGTTAACAAAAGTACAAAAGTTCATTTTCCCAATGAAAATTCAGTAACGGATTTTATACTGACCTACGTTTAACATGGTAAGTAACAGTTTTTGAACGATTACTCGAACACATCCATCTTTTATAAAACGGAGCTAAATTTCATGCATATTTTAAAAAAAAACATGTTTGTGTTTCATTTATATAGATTTTATTACATGCCCATATATGTCCAACAGATCTTTATAATCAGGGTATGCGCACTTCGTACCACAGCATATATATTTTTTAATTATCATCTGCTGGAGTTTTAAAATTAAATTTGGATGGACTTCAAACTTTCATGCACGTGTCGACATAGTTCAAGTTCGTTCAATAGTTGCCTAACACCAGAATATAAAATGTTCAACCCATTTCAACAGTAACGTAAATACATTACAATTGGTGATAACTGCGTAACTATATTTCAAGAATTAGCTTTTTCTTAACATTGAAATATAAATTGGTAGAATCGTAATTAAAAATGCTGTCACCCTTCGCTACGTTTTCCTCTGGTATGAGTGAAAAAATGTTATAGAATAAAAACAGATTAATTAATAGATCCATTTGGATGTAAATCAGAAACTTCCAATTCTAAAACAATTATTATGATTATAAACAATTGAATTATCATTATTGTACCCTCCCAAATATACAGTGATAACAACCGTTAATTTATTAATGATTCGCATAAATTATTATGAAAATAATGGTCCTTTTCTTTGAACATGTTGAATTAATTTATTCATCCTTATCCATAAATGTGAAGACTTAAATCTAACAGTCACTGGGTATGTGTGTATATGTGTTTTTGTGTGACTCTAAACAGATACTTCGGCAGTAATTAACTACTCTTGTTATATAGTACAATATTGAATTACAGTTATAGTTCAACTGATATGAATTTTTGCTGCATTAACCAAAAAAAAAAAACACGATTACGGCGTGGAATATTCTCGGGACAAGTTTTTTAGTCTGTATTACATCTGAGTACTGATTGGCAATAAAAGGCGTATCCATATCGCTTTGCGTCTATTTATCTCAGTCCCGAGGTACCGTCAAAGTAATACAACCGATCATGTTCAGCAATAAAGATGTTTCTTAGAGGATTAGCCATAAAGTAAAAGTAATTCGTGATGATCTCACATAAGTAAAAGATCAGTGCTTCAGTAAGTAATTTTGATTCGCGTACAGAGATTAATATCGGCGAAAGTACAAAATAATATCTTGTACCTTTCGTGATAATCCACAAATGCATAGAATCAAAAGGCGCTGTTCCTTGTCCCGTTGTTATTACCCGAATCTAGCATATGTCTTTTTTTTCCAGAAAGGAAAAATCATATTGCATACTGTTCCAATCTTGTATGAGTAATCTGTAACCTATCATCACTTGTTATCTCCAAACGGAATAAGTAGACCATGTTTTCAAAAAGTTTTTGTTGTCTTGCTGAGTGCGGAAAATCTTGAAATCTTGTGTTTCAGATACAAATAAAAGAGGAAAATCTTAGGATCGTAGGAGCTTACTGATTTGATCCCTATATAGCCCATTTCTGTACGCAGGTTTTCAGCTCTGTCGCGATGGGACGCTTGCTTTGGCAAATGACAGAGCCTTCTATATCGTAAATGATTAGCATGGCTTTAAAGTGGTCAGACAAGGGACTCACGCATGCTCCCTGTACGCAACGAGTAAAACAATAATGTTGCTAATTTTAGATCAACGTGCTTGGAAAGCTAGAATGCGATCTAGAACCTGACCAATCACATAAATTCATGTAAACACACCAAGCTTCCGGCGCATGGGTTCTTGTTTATAAATCGTGTTAACGCTCAGAACGATTGGGAAATCTTTACTTTTGTTACGTGTGAATTGACTGGTTACTGCCCTATCACGCTCTAACTTGTCATTTAAAATGGTCATCAGTTATGTTATATAAGCTATATTTAAGTACAGTTGAAGAAAGAGAGGCACACTTTTATTTACTCATGTTGAATTTTTAGTTCAACATTTATCCCTCGGCTTAGGGCCTGCTTACTGACTTATTTCCCACAAACCAACAGCAAACATTCTGTGCAAGAGTAACTGTTAGATATTTGGTTTATATAAAACGAACGAGGTGTTACATGTAATGAAAGGTAATCAGTGTGTCAGAATTTGTCTAAAATCTAAAAGTAATTAAAAAAATAAAAACTGGAGGGTTACATATAAGTATACATGGTGGTGAGGCAAAATGTTAAATAAAGACAGACAAACAGATTGACGCACGTCAGGACTTATCATGGAGTCTACACGGCGTCGCGTGATCTTGACAACAATGATAAATAAATCAAGATGGCGGCCGCGACCCGTCAGACCGCCTGAGCAAGTACAAAGCCGCATGTACACAGCGTTTTATATGAAGACGCGGTGTCTGAGTCCGAGACCATACACAATGACTGCCAAGCCACCGTCCGAGTTATGGATAGTATTAATTTTCTCGCCAATGCAGTCCGGACAAACGAAGATAATTCAGAAATATATGTATGTCTTAACTATCCTAGGAACACTTGCGTATGTCGAGTGGTCTCAGATTTAAGGGGACATCGTATCGTTATAAAGTTTTTCGTTACATTTTGTCATTGTAGGAAACTTAACTCATAAAATCTACTTATAAATTGCCTTGGGCTCCTTTTATTGAGATATAAAGCAATAAAGTCTGTTCACATTTGTTCTTTTGCAAATAAACGTCAGAATAAAAGTTATTGCTTTACATTATTTGACATACTGCAATACATAATTGAGCAGGCCATCAGTCTATTCTGGTTTATACGGCATATACTGGCATTTGTCTCTGTTGCCTTTGTACCAGGTGTAGCGATTTAAGATTACCCCCCTTTCCGATTACCGGGGGTAATCTTAAACCGATTTCAGATTACTATAATACGACGGGCGTTCAAAAATCATGTTAAAAGTATAAAAGAATAAAAATCAAGACAGGGCCACAAAAAACCTGATTAGGTGATGAGATATATAAGATACACCTGCCAAGTTGATAAAAAATGGGATGTGAGTAACGGTTTTTTAGATAATACGTGTTATGAAGTATTTACGGACAGAGAAACACATGTACGGCCCGCGGAGCTGACCACTATATCACGAGCCGCCTGAGAATGTTGTTGATAAATATATCAGGAGTGGTTAGCTCCTACTTACACAAAATATAATCATATTAGCTTGATCAGCGAGGGGGGTAATCTAAACAGTAGGTGGGTAACCTGAAATCAGGTTCAGGCTGCCCCCGGGGGTGATCTGAAATCAATTTCAGACTACCGGGGGTTAACCTGAAAGAGGGGGTGACCTGAAGTCTTTACACCGGGCGTATTTATAGCTCAAGTCAGTTTATCAGGTTATATCAGGTCTAAAGGTAACGCCCTATGTTAAAAATGTGAAAATAATTATCACTAGTTGAGGGAATATTACAAACACGTGTACAGGTAGGGAATGACTCATAGGGGTATGCTTGTCCAACTTTTTTAATCATATATATATGTATATATATATATATATATAATGTTTGAGATATTACAACCAGATATAAGATTTTTTTTTAATTTTGTCAAGCAGAAAGGCAGAAATGTAACTATTAAGTATCTCATTAAAATTATTGATATATTTTATTTCTAGTTTATAAATTTTACTCTCTGAAAAGCAAAATGTTGCCAAAATGTTGGGGGGGGGGGTATTTATACCCCTGGGCAGATGTATCTCTGATGTCTTTTTGGATTGTCTTTTTTTTATTTTCAGTCTTGTTACATTGCAAATCCATCAATTCATTCAAGAGTGTAGTTCCCTTTTGATAAATTCTTTAATTTCATAAAATGGTAAAAAAAACACTAGATTAACATGAATTCACGTTTTATATAATGACGGTATATATAAAATTAACTTTTTATATTAAACATAAAATATTCTCGTGATAAGCAAATGTAAATGGGTAATCATCTAGTTAAAAAATGTCAGTTATAGCGAGGAACCAATGCATAGGATGACGTAGGGAACCAAAAGTCGATCTAAATTCGAGACTACTTTAATGATAATTGAAAAAAAAAATAAAAGATACAAGAGGAGTAATTCCTGAAACGAGGCCAGGGAGGAAAAGTATATGTTCTGTTTAATAAAATCATTTCTTTGCATGAAATAAGACTACAATAGAATGTCTTCGGTTGCAAAGATGTTTAATTTCACTAGCAATATAAGCGTTTTAATATCTCCTTTGTTACGATTATGACGTAAGCATTGTGGTAAAACCGCCGCGTTGCTTTGTGGTAATTTGGTCAGAAGACAACACAATGTGCCATTGTTAATATAGCATGCGAAATCTTCACTTTCTCTTAAAGAAACTGGAGAATCTCCCTCTCCCTTACAGAGGAGTATTCTTTCAAGGAATATTGAATGGATTTAGTTTCAGACGTGTACGTGAAAATCGATCTTGTTCAAATATGGTTTCACATAACAGTCTATATTATTAACGTGGTTTTGGTAACATATATATTACCACACACACACACACACACACACACACACACACACACACACATATATATATATATATATATATATATATAGAGAGAGAGAGAGAGAGAGAGAGAGAGAGGTATTATGGTGTTAATCTAAACACTATAAAGTTCACTGTATGGTACCCAAAATGATTAAAATTTTAGAAATACTTATCTAACCGCTCATGACAGGGGTCTGTACAGTCCACAGGTACAACGCTTGACCCTCTCTCGCTGGCGACCCGGGTTCGAACCCCGGCGTGGCTATTTGAGTTATATTCGAGTTTATATAATAGCGGTACTGTCATTGTCGCTTTTTATATCGTATACGGTGTTTATCTTGACCTTAGGTATCAGGCAGGGATTAAAAGGGATATGAAACCTACTCTAGGTGCAAAAGCTGAAATAAATTGATTAAGATTATCTCGATTGGATTATCAATTAAAAACTACCTTCGATCTAATACATTGAAAATTTGATGCATTTTACAGCCTGGAAACTTAATTAAAATAAATGAGGGGAAAATATTTACTGAAGAAATTGTTTAATTAGCTTGATTAGCTTGATAAAATAAGTGAAATCTGCCTGGATTGTGGGTTCTGTCCTCAACTCAAAAGTTATCATGGCTGCGGGGTCACTTCCGGTGTTTGTCTCCACTATCCATGGCCTTTGCTATCAGGGGTGACATGTCTCCCTGAGTTTTATGAAGGGGTCTCCTGATGTAGAATTAAATAAATACCTAATGTGTATTACTATACGGAAGCACAAATGTTAGACAAAACTTTAACCCTCACTTCACTCCATAAATAGGAACAAATACAACAACGCCATGTGTTCAGTTGCCTATATCCTAAAAATGCAACGTGTACAAAGCCTTGGTCATATCAGACTAATAATGACGTAAAAAGGTCGGTTTTGTCGGCCAAAAATGAGGGCGACAACAACAACAAAAAACAAATTGTAACATAACTTGTCGCAGAGATACAGACGTGGGTCTCGTTCGACAGTCCATTGACCAAGAGGTACGTAACTCAGCATTTCAAGTCGCAGGTGGAGTTTATTGGAGAAATGGTTAGATATTGGATAAACCTGATATAAAATTTCTTGTGACATTGACAGATGCAAACCTAAATGATTGAAAGGGACGTTAGAAATATACGAGGTAGCAAAGGAATGCTAAAGAGGGGTACGTGCCCCCAATTCAGTTCATTTAGTTCTTAAGTATTTATTACATAAAATTACTATTATATAAATATATATGCACCTTTATACATATGTATATAAATGTGTATGGGTGTGCGCATATATATATATATATATATATATATATATATATATATATATATATTAGTTCGAAAAAAAATAATTAATAAAAAAAGCGTCTATTGCTTCAAAGGCTCGTTAAAAATGTACTCTTATAAATAATAAGTTGATGAATGTTTGTAAACAGGGGTGATTGAAATCAAATTTATATCAGAAAAAAAACCTGTTGAAACTAGAGCAAATAATAAAACAAATTTTCCATAAAGGTGATTTTCACCTGTTCGTCATAACGGATGTGAGGGTAAAGAATAAGGATGGGGTTGTCCAGAGGAGAACTTGAGTGGAGATACCTTAATTCTGGGGTTGCGATTTCTACAAAATTGAAAGAATCGACCGTAAAGAACTGTTGCCCCCTCCAAGATGGTATGTGATCAGCCCCGTTCGTGTGTGTGTGTTTGTGCGGGCGGGTGTGTGTTTGTTCACAGCATAACTCACAGCTATCATGTTTAAAGTTTCATGACATTTACACGGCATTTCGTATATATTTATACAATGGAAAATATCTTTAGAATGATTGATACCCTACTTTATTTTTGCATATCATAAAATTAGAGGAGACAGATAGACTCCTATGTCTATCAAACCCGCGATTACATTTTGGGCATTCCAGCATATTGAATGATGATAAGAGTAGTTTCCGCAAGATTTTCACTATTGATTTTTACTTATTAATATTTATTAATGAAAATGATATAAGGTGTATATGTTTTAGATGAACAATGGTATGCGGCCATTTTCTGTGGAAACGGAGCGCAGAGGTCCGTCTTGATTTTAGAAATGACAAAGGCTTGGCAGATAGAGCAGATGATATACAGATCCACTTTGAAAATGATCTGACGCTGCATGTATACCATTAAAACGACCGACAAGGGGAATTAGACTTTTGAGGTGTACCAGATGGGACCTATGCTTACGGTTGAAACCGCATTCGATCCGATGAATGCCATTAGCTGCTGTCCATATGGGAAGGAGATGATATTAAAATATGTAACCCGACACCCACAGGAGAGATAATAGCAATACGTATGAAAAACCGTATTATGAAACTTGGCACGCAGGTAGGCGAGCCCAAATGGAATTCCTTTATAAGAGATTATGAGCTTGGCTTCAAATTACAAGTTCATTTTCACATCATTTAGTATTGAATGCAAGATTTCGACATTTTGTGGGTGTTAATACGTTTCTTCAAAGTATTTATAGATGTAAATCTAATCTTGTTTTCACGGTGGAGCTGTATCAAAAATATTGTAATTTGCCATAAGAATGAATCTCCTTTTCGGAATATTAGTTCAAAAGCATATCCGAGATTTGAAAGAAGTTTAGCTTATCAAAAGAAACTCACATCCTCTAGACATAAGATATTTTAATTTGTAATTCATATTAATTTCATGTGTTTACTGAATCTAGCACGGATTCCGGATCCTGTCCATTGATCTATATTGCCCGCGAAAAACATGACAGATACTGCTAAATATAAGATTTCATCCATACATTAATTTTATAAGCGTTCTGTGACGGTAATGTTATGCAGGGCGAAAGACTCCTATTATATATTTGAATGAGAAATAAAACGAAATTGTAAAGGAAATCTAGAAAACTGTGTGATTATATGTTTTAGTACAAAAAATATATATAATTCTCTCTCTCTCTCTCTCTCTCTCTCAAATGAACACCAATTAATTTTTTTATTTTGTAATGACAAATTCATAAATCTCCTAAAATACATATAAATCACACACTTTCTCTCTCTCAGCTACACATATACACGCCAAAGTAAACACCTTCATCAATAAATTCTTTCAATAATTATCTAAATTTCATTCTTCGGAACTGTACCATCAGCAAAAGTGGCTTACCCGCCTGGGCTTTAGGTATCTTTAGTGTTTAAACGCTTGACCTAATGGACCCCGCATGAATGGCAGGCGGAACTATTCCTATAGCAAGTGGAGTAGGCGTTAGTGAAGTTACTGATTAGAATCGAACGATTGAGCGTATCAACTTATACAACAAGGTCTGTCAGATATGACGACAGCAGTTTCCCACCAGGCGCGCGAACCACAACAGCAGCTGAAATTGCTTACGGGGCAGCGTTGTTTAAGTGGAGGCACTGTTAGGGCAGTATAAACACAAGTCTCTGCTATCCACAATAGCTTTTACCTTTGAGAGTCCGAGAACTGTGGTATTGCGGGGAGCGCTTGTCTGGTTCTCTGTATACCAGCTGCATTTTGTTTTGTCACAAGCTGCTTAGCGCCTTGATAATCTCACCATCAAACGCCTAACCTTCATGGGTCGATCAAGGATTTGGCAGAGGGGTCCAACACAGGAGGACTAATAATCAAAAACTTAAAAAAAAAGAACCCAGGTCGGAAAAAGGGGTGGGGGCTCAGACCGCAATAAACGGTCTGAAACCCCTTAAAAAAGTTTGCGTCATCAGGAAAAGGGCGATCCAGAATCCCTGGATCCGCCCTCTGAATCCGCTTCCGACCTTACGATAAACCAAATATATGTACCACTTTTCAATACTTCATATTCCCGGGGTTAAATTTTCGCGAGGATGGCATTTTCACCATCTCACCATGGAATACACTACAGAATATATCCATTAAATAAGAATTAAACATAATTAATGATTAGAACAATTTGATGGTAACAAAGGGAAAGTCTCACAAGTAGCAACTACAGTTCATCATTGATAGATGAATTGAAAGATCTGATAACATTTGATAAATAACAAACTTTAATATCAAATACCTTTGTGCTTAGGCTTAGTGTGTCATATGAAAATATCTTCAAAGGCTTTGCTTCAATTTCTCCAACAACCTTGAAACATAGTTTGTTTAACTTTTGTCATTAGTTCGGGAACCAATTTTGGCGCCGGCTTTCTGGATTCTACTTGATCGACTCGAGTCTTGACTTCACTTTTTCGTAATCGTTTCGCTTCTTGTTAAAGCCATCGATATTCGTGTAGATTCTTTTCAGAGCCATCGGTAGTCATATAGAATCTTTTCAGAGCCATCGATAGTCATGTAGAATCTTGTCCGAGCCATCGATAGTCATGTAAAATCTTGTTAGAGCCATCGATAGTCATGTTGAATCTTGTAAGAGCCATCGATAATCATGTATAATCTTGTCAGAGCCATCGATAGTTATATAGATTCTTGTCCGAGCCATCGATAGTCATATAGGTTCTTGTCCGAGCCATCGATAGTCATATAGATTCTTGTCAGAGCCATCGATAGTGATATAAATTCGTGTCAGAGCCATCGATAGTCGTTTTAGATGGAGCTACCGGTAATTAATTGCATTCTTGCCAGGGTGTCTTGTCATAATCAACGACAAACGTTTTCATTATAATCAGGGTCATCACTAATCGTATTTTTACTCTTGCATTATTCAATAATGATGCTAATCTCACAGTCGTGCAACAACTGTGATAACGTCAGATTGGTCAATTCATTTTCTAATAGCTTACAATAAAAAAAAAAAGTTTTGAATAACAGCAACTACCTTAGGAAATAATTATCTTAACTCTGCCGGGACAGACATAATCAAATCGTGTTAGAAAATTGGATTGGACAATTAAAGTGATTTCGATTTCACGAATGTATATATATATATATATATATATATATATATATATATATACATATATATATATATATATGAGCAAATATATTGGTTGGATAGAGGGCTCATTAATGTTATCACTATATAGTTCAGTATGAGGTCCATAACTGAAAGAGAAACTAAGGTTCGTAACGCAGCTTAGTCTCAGGTTTCCTGCTCAAAGTAAATCTGTAATGGGATGAAATGATTTGCGCCTTTGGTATAAATTAATGCTTTAAATGTGACGAATAGCAGATCCATAGGCGTCTAATAGTTTTTAGACTGCTCCACATGAAAATATCTTGACATATGTTGTGCTGCCAGCCCACTGGCTGGTCGTCCGCAATAGAGATCATGGCCATTAAGGATTATTCTTGACCTAAGCGGCCATCTCTCGCAACTGGCTCACGCCTATATATTTTGTATGCTCGGTGCTTTCGCTGAAAGCATGTTCAGGTCACGAGGGCTCCCACGTGACTGCTTTGACCCATCTTCGACAAATGGAACGGCAGAAAGCACCCACGATGCCTGTGAATCATGTCGTAAGCGGCCCTTTTTTTCTTGCTCTCTTGAAATTATTAGACAACCCGATAGTAATATAGCCGTACGGGGAGTAATTTCAGTCCCCGAGATTTTTTTGTTTTGTAGCCTGCCGCCACTAAAAATGTTACGTGAGAGACATATATATAAAATGTAAAATTAATTACATAATATTTTATATCCTATGGTACGTTTCTTCCTGTGGGATATGAAAAAAACCGTCGTTGGCAAATCTTAAAAAGTCAGAGGGCTCTCCGTGCAAAGTTGTATTATGAGACTGTAAACATTATGTCATGCAGGGCATGGAAATCCCTATCAGTTGGAAAATGGGTCGAATTGATAGCCCAGACCATCTGTCAATTGTAAAAATGATTATGATACCGATTGAACAGAAAGGGGACCAAAGGCAAACATTGGCTGATCTCCTTAACTCAGAAGTTAAAATAAATACTACAATTTCAAATTACCCATTACTTAAAATACAAAATAAAACGGTACTGAATTTAAATTGGCAAAATGTGTTCGAGAAATAAATCCTCGTGACCTAATATCAACATACAGATTAAATCAGACATCCCGAACCCCCCCCCCCCCTCCTACCCCCCAGAAATCTTGGCTATATCCCCGTTTAAAAAAATATAACGTTTTGAATGCAGGGATATTGAGTGTTTTTTTTAGCTCAAGACTTACTACCTGGTAGACAAGAGGATGAATAAACTGATTTCAAAGAAACATTCACCTCCCGAAAAAAAATCATTAGTTTTATGTTATCAAATTAATATTAATTATTGAAGCTGAAAATAAATGAGAAAACCAAACATGATGAAAAATGAAAATTTAAACATGCAGATAGATCTAAAAATGTGTGAAAATCATCATTTTTGTATACCTCTCTCTCTCTCTCTCTCTCTCTCTCTCTCTCTTCGTAACATGACAACACGTTTCATTATTCTAGATAATTGATTAAATGCCAACATGCACAGTTATCATTTTTTTTTAGCCAGGTACCCAGCTGCAATGGCATGATTTTCTGGATTGCTAATATTTTTTTATGACCTTGTCATTTTAGTTTTATTACTTTTAATTTTCTTCCAATTGTCTACTGTTTTTATTATTTTCTCATTAATAGAACACGATTTTGATTATTTGCTGCAATGTTAAAATTACAAAACGAATTTTGTAGGTCACAGGTGAATCCCAACTGTCAGTCAACATATTGATATTCATATTTTTCATTAATGTGTTTTGGACTGATTAGTTTAAATGCTTCGTTCAAACTTTGAAAGTTCAACCCTTGTAGGGGGCCCCTTGTTGCAGCCCAACTACATTTCTTGCTTTTTGAAGTGGCTTACCTCGCATCTTGTCCGTGTTTCACTTGCCTGCTTGTCATTACTAATTGTACCAGTTATCTATTTTTTGTGTTACCGAATGAGAATTGCGTGAGCATTTTTGACGATTAAAAAGTTTAATATATTACGTGGTTGATGAAAGTAATGAGAATTTACAAAAGCCTCCAGACGGCTTCTTTGGTTAAGGGTAGACCAGAGAACCCAAAGCTGGGAGATCGTGAGTTCGAATCTCAGTCGGGGCGGTGAGATTTTTCACGGTTGGCCCCCACCCAGGGTAAGCGCTCTGCAGCCTAAATGCGGAGGGCGTGCCCAACGGCCGTGTTTCACACACAAACGAGTCAGCACCATTGCAACGGTAGACAAGTGTCATTAGACTTTATAAACAACTCTCGTATGTAGAAGTAGAGCGAAGAAAAATGGCGCGAGAAGCAAGATGATTTTCGGTATTTCGCGGATATTATCCTGTTTTTTTCCTCAATTTTAGGTTGAGAGGTCCCCTACGCCCCTTCTAAATCCGCCCCTGGTTGAATATCCTTTTGTGGTCCCTTTGTTTTCTTAACACGAGGAATAACGCAACTCCCTGCCATTAATCACGCCAGTGACTTGCCTAAAGTGGCCAAATTAATTATCAACAGAAAAAGCCATTACGTAGAATCAAACGTTCTGTCCTGGTGCTTAGGATAACCGCCATAAACAATCCCGCGGCTATTAAGGCGCCAGCTTAAAGCGAGCCGCATAACAAATATTCACGCCTACCTGTCAATTATGAGAGAATTTGTCACCCCAGGCTAATCGCATTGCCCCGGCAGCTCTGTACAAAATAATAAATACCACTCTCTAAACAATATCAACTTGTCCGACACAGGTGACATTGAGACATGATGTCCTTGACCTTTGACCTCATGAAATGCATGTTTGAAACCGAAAAGAAATTACAAATAATTAAAAATCATACTGAACAGGTCATTACCAGTCAGATTTAACTCCCGTTTGCCAGGGTGTTTGGTGTCTGATTGTAACGCAAAAATACTTGTTTTAATTTTTTTTTAGTCGTTTCCATTACAGCCCATGAGGGGGAGAGTTTATCCTGTAAATCTTGGTCAGATCTGACCAAAGCGGTTCAGACCACGATATTGGGCCTTCTGCGTTAGTACATGCAACAGCCCCTACATATTATCTATTAACACTAATCTTTACTCAGTTGGGACATAATTTGTAACTTAATGTTCAGTAATTATTAAAATATTGGCACTTACTCTCAAGAAAATCAGATAAATGTGACTTCCATCGGTTTTTGTTGACAGCTGGGCAATGCATGCTGGGAAGACTTAGGAGGGTCTATTCTAGGGTGACGTCACTCAAGGTATGAGGGAACCACCATCTATTAGGTGTTTTTAGGTTATTTGCATAAGAATTCCGTTACATTGGCATTAGCATTGGCGTATACAAGTATTTGTTGTTGTTGTTATTATTCACTCAAAAAATAGAGTTCATTGTACAAAAAATGACCAAGAGAACAACCCCCTCCCCCCCCCCCCTCACAAAAATATAGACATATGCATTAGTACACAATGTTACACATTCATAATATATAAATATGTTCATACAAAAAAAAAACCGTAATTAAAACACCTTAATGTGTTACAACATTTTTTCCGGATAGAACACTGCATTTTAACCAAGTATTCTGCCCATCTCGTTTTGAATGATTCAGTTTTGCTATATTTCCTGGCTATTAAATACTCGAGTCTTGCAGAATATAGGATCTAACAAAAGGTGGGGCGGGGGGTTCCAGTATTCTGGCAACGGTAAATAAATATACAGGCAGTGCTAGTAAACATTATACTTGATCCTTACGTGCAGATGAAAGAAACAAAAGAAACAAGACCTTGTGAGAGGCAAAATCTTGCTCTGCTTTTCAGTATTAAGCATGCAGTATTCTGTTTCCCTGATTAATTGGTAATAAAAAGCGCCCCCCAAGAAGCGACCAACCATAAACGGTCATGCGAGCTTGTTGTCATGTCGCCCGTGCAGGCTTTAAGCATGTTACTCTATGGGATATAATACTATGCGGGCTTTAACATCGATGTCCTTATTGGGTCACAGAAGATGCGTTTTGTCCAACATTGGATTAAATAAATCAACAATAAAGAGGTAGCAGAAACGTTAATGAATATACATATTGTACAACAGTATATCAGATTACTTTTGTGCAACCCTAATAATTTGTTTCCTGCACTTTTGAGCCAGCTATACGCTATGCCAGCTTCATAACGTGATAAAATCACAATAACTGTCCGAGGATGACTTGCCAACAGAAAGTGACGTAGTGTCTGGGTCACGAGGTCAAATGTCTTGAAATAGGCGGCGCAGTTTTAATGTTATGCAAAGGATAACTATTCCTTTTACTGCTTCTTTCATGACTTTTAAAATAAATATCTTTGTCTTGTCGGAAGAGTATAAATTGTGTTCGGTCATGAATTCGTAATAACATAGGTGTAGTTACAGATATCTATGGAAGAATACAGTTTAAATAAATGATGGATTTTTAACATAGGAGTGATGGTTAAGAAACATTTTACAATGTTCTCTTGAAGAATTATGTTAACTGCCATAGCGACATAGGAATTGATCCTAGCAGAACCACTTCATTGTATACTGCGGTAAACACAAACTGTATAACGGTATTTGGGGCCGCATCTTTCAATGAGGATACTGTCGATAATCGTGGCAATGTAATTTATTCTCGATGGCAGACACGATCAACATGGCCGCTGGCGGAAGTAGCTTTTCCTGTTTCCATTGAAAGAGACAGAAAATGAGGTTGCCATTGGTGATGATGATGTCATCATCTCACTACCTGGATGAACCTTCTGTGTGTTGAGCTCCAGCAACCAGGTCAGGCAATAAAATTTCCAGTGTGACCTTCACTGTCGCCATATCTGTAGTTCCATATCTGTTTGTGTTGTAAATCCTTCAGAAGGATTTAAAATACTTAACCCTTGGGTTGCAGTGTCTAGATAAAACAGGAAGCCTATTTCGGTAGATCATGGGGTCAGATATCCTGCGACACAGGTTCCCTATGTATCCATCTCTTTCCCCACATCTCTTTACAATAAACATATACATTATATCGAAAAAAAAGGAAAGTTTGACATTTTATAGATTTTAAGTGAGTGCTCCTTTAATTTCCATCAATATCATCGGATCATATAAGCTTTAATATCCATTATACTTTATGAATAGTAATGTGAAGTCATTTTTTAATGTCCATGTACCCATTTTCTCCCATGTACTAATATCTACTTATTCCGATTTGTGGATTGAGGACACTGAAGGTTAATTCCTTTGTTTATATGGACATGTTTTAGGAGACTAATACCTGCCATATAACATGGACAAAAATTCGTTATTAAGTCCTTTTGTCAACATATATATATATATATATATATATATATATATATATATATTTTTATATATTTATATGCAAGGTTTATATATGAAATGTGTAGAGGTACATATATGCTAATTGCCATGGGCAGATTATATTTCGATGATTATATTAACCTCGTCATTCATGCATATATAATTATAAATTAATATATATCTTTATTTCATGAACGCCACAAGTATCATACTTTATATGTTACTAACGAGAGAGACAAATTAGAGTAACCCTGAGAGAGACAGAGAGATAGAGAAAGAGAGAGACAGAGAGAGAGACAGACAGAGAGAGAAGGGGGGATAGTATAAAGGACACACTCAGATTGGGGCATAGAGAGAAGCACAGAGAGAAACAAAGAGTGATACACAGAGAGAAACACAGAGAGTAACACAGAAAGAACGCATAGACAAACACAGAGAATCACAGAGAAAAACACAGAGAGAAACACAAAGAGAACACAGAGAGAAACACAGAGAGTAACACAGACAGAAACACAGAGAAAACACAGAGAGATTCACAGAGGAAAACAGAGAGAAATACATAGAGAACACAGAGAAAACACAGAGAGAAACACAGAGAGAACACAGAGAGAACACAGAGAGAAACACAGAGAGAACACATAGAGAAACACAGAGAGAACACAGAGAGAACACAGAGAGAAACACAGAGAGAAACACAGAGAGAACACAGAGAGAAACACAGAGGGACAGAGAGACATATTGTTGCATATTTCCCATGATTATTCAATCTACATATAAACAAAAGATAAAGGAGTTTAAGAAAGACAATAAAAGAACAACTTTTTCATCCATGTCTTTGCACCATAGAGCCTTTGGAGACCGTATTATTTAAAGGTATTACCAGTACGATCAGTGCTTCAAACACTTATTTGGTCAGCACAGGACATTTATCGTCTGGGTCTTAGTCAAATAGGGCGCTATAGACAACATAAACGGTACTGAAAGGTCGGGGGGGGGGGGGGGGGGGCAGAGAGGCAGGGATTGTGATAAGTAGAAAGCATGCCTGACGCCTTTAACAGCACAGCGACCGGAGTGCCCGCAAACCCACCTCCTGGGTATCGATGTCATTTTTGACGTATCAGTGCCGGTTTTCCATTCCGTGCGGAGCTGTTTTACATTCAGTGCGGGGTGTAAACATGGATATCTCGTAATAGCTGCCCAATCGTTCTGGGTCTAGCTGTCCCCTAGGCAGGGAGTGTGATGGTTTTATTGTTTAAGACAGCGGGACGTATGTTTATAGCATAATCAAGGGAATTTTGAGAGCTGCATTCCGGCGGATTCCTGAACGGAACTGTGCATAGAACGAATGGATCTCCTGCTGATACGGAAAAAAAGTTAAAATTAAAAAAAAAAAAACCTTTGCTTACTCAAGCTTTGCTCAGAATAATCACCCCCCCCCCCCCCCATCCCCCGAACACACACACTCCGCTCTAGCATCTAATAATAATTTGATTTTACTCAAATGAAAATTGTCATCGGAAAAATGGAAAATTGTAAAGCTTTCTTATTTAATAAAGATAAGTAATACGGTCACAGTTCTCCACTGAGCAATTAAATATCATCCATGTTTATATAGAAGAACGACGAAATAAAATTATCAGGCTTATCCTGAAATGGGGTGTAACATGAATTTTTACATCAGAACCAAGCAAATCATTGAACCGGTACACTGAAAACATGACATAGAGGGTCTTTATTTCAACCTGAATTTCGTGTCCGCTGGAATGTATCTCTCTCTCTTCCTTCTCGGCTCTAAACACAGCCCCTTATTTATAACTTTTCACCTCAAGCCGAGAACTTTCCATTTCACGAACAATCCAAAAGAATCCAAACAGTACATAATACACTCCCAAAGAACACTGATACAGAGACTACTGGTTTATCAAGGCAAGAACGACTCAAGCAACCGATAATGCCAAATGGGTTTTGTAAACGAACGTGACTTAATAAGTCTTTCCATATAATCCTGCAGCATTTCATGATTTCTGACCCTTCAAATAACAAATAAAACACACATTAAATGTAAATCCTTTTAATAATGAAATAAATCTGAATATAACTACTCCGTTGAGGTGGCGGCGGGCATTTTGTTTTATCCTTCGCTTGTATGTGTGCAAATGTACGTTGTGCACAGATCCTCTTCGAATATAAGATGACATACAGATATTAATCCATTATTTTGTTGCGGTCATGTGGATTATGATCATATGTTTATTTTATTAAAAAGGTTTCTTATTTTCAATTATGACATTCGGCTGTTCTTGTTTTCACTTTGTCCCATTGTTATAGAGATAACCAGTGACGGAATTTATTATACGTGACAAATATTATCCTGGGTTTTTGTGTGAAGATTATGGTCATTGCGAAGGTTGTGGCCATTAACCACTTCCTTTTTTCATTATACATTATATTTGAACTGAACTTAGTGCGAGACATTCGTATCAAATACTATCGGAAATTGCCAGACTTTGCTCAGAGATGATAGCAGCTTTCACGTCTTCCTCATGTTTGGATTTCCGAAAGTCTTATTTTAACACGCACAAGTCATTACGGGTCAAAATGTTGCAATAGAATGTTGCATTATAAAGGTGGAAAGATAGTTTATAGTTGATCTGTGCTCTCACACGTAATATTATTCCTCACTATCAAATAACAAATCTGATTACAGAAAACGCTATCACGTAATCCTTCCGCAATGCATTATGGGATTGTATTAATCCCCAGGTTAACGTTACTCTGTCCTGCATTAGCTGACGGGCCATCTATGGTTAGAGCAATCTAGGGATCTTTGATTCTAAATTAATTAAATTAATTTGAAATACCATATTTTCCATTATCTGCAGGCGAAACGTAAGTACCGCAATGATATTAATTTGATTACTTCTCTTTGGCATTAAAAGTTTTAAACTTTTAGTTTAAAACAACAATTATATAAATATATATATGTATATATATATATATATATATATATATATATATATATAATTGATTAAAGTTAAGTTAGTTTGACATCTGCAGTACTGTTTCATGGAAGCAATGTTGCGATTGATCTCGCCCATCAGGTACGTCATAAACCAATGAGTGAGAGCAACCGCAACATTGCTTCCACGAAACATTATCAATTAATTATAAACGATCCCATATGGTAGAACACTATCACCTGGATTTATTGAATTCATGTTAAATAAACAATGCATATTATATATATATATATATATATATATATATATATACGCTTCCTCTCATTAAAATTCCTGGTGTTAACCAGGCCCAGTGACTACTCCACCGGCGTGACCTTGGTGTGTTATCAGCCCAGAGAACCTTAGTTGTTATACACAGCAGCGGTTACACGAAATGATGTCCGGGACGCCTGCAATGTATAACCGCTGTGTGAGGAGCGTAAGTCACTTGGGACCTGGTCCCCATTTGTAAAATAAAGATCGGCGAAAAGCATTAAATTTTCTGTGACTTCACAAATAAATCAAGCTGAAACGCAAAACTAAATTTTTCCCGTTCACATGAAGACATATGAACAAGCAGTAACATAAAATCATAGGCATTAGGCTAAAAAGAGGTATGGCCCTCAGGCACCTTTTTTCCAGAAATCTGTGCGGAATTGTTTTTATTTTTTAACATTTTTTGTACGTTTCGATACAATGTCAAATACTTGTCATATGATCAAGGAAAAACTTGATAATAACAGAAATGTTTTGCTAAACAGTTAAAATCGCTGCATAACAAAGGAAATCTTATCTAAATTGATTTATTTTGAAAGAAGAAAATCAAAATAAAATATTAGATGAGGGGGCTAAAAATTCAAGCGGGTGGTGCCTGAGAATCTATATTTTATTTATTTTTTTGGCCTAACATCCGCACAAATCAAACATTTATAGCAGTAAAAACAAACCAGAGGAACGCAAACCTAGGACTTATTCAATGGTTCTATAATCAGTATTGGGAGATTGGTCGGATTGATCACGACTGTCTCACATCATTACCGACACTGTATAGATTTGTGGCCTCCCACCGGAAGTGACATCCGGATAAGCCTCGGGGTCGGCACCTTCGCTGAGATCACGTGACTGACATTAATATCAAATGTGATGGTGTGGATCTATTTTCTGATTGATCAACTGTTAGTTAGTGTTATTATTAAACTCAGCTATACGATGCATGGGTATATATATATATATATATATATATATATATATATATATATATATAACACTGAAGAAAAACAACACTGTTTTCTTCAGTGTTATACCGCTCTGGCCTAGTCTGTAGGCCATAGAGCACTTTACAACGGAGGGTAACTCTACCTTCGATATATATATATATATATATATATATATATATATATATATATATATGCAAGTATATATCTATAACACTAGTTTAAGTTAATATATTTCAGTAAATGTGAATATATTTACTTTTTTTTATGACTATTGGTTTGATTTGTGTGTTTGTTTGTAGTGGCAGGATTTTGAAAAAAAAAAACAAAAAAAAACAATTAATCTGGATAGGTTGGAAGGTTTAGGGGTGAAGGCATTAAATGTTGGTTCCAGACAAAGGGGCGGTCCCAGTTGGATTATCAAGCCTTTGTTCCGAATAGAAATCCGATCCCTAGTGCTCGGTGGTGCTTTGATATACTGGTATATACCTGGCTGAACAGCCGGGAGAAATGTCCCAGTGTTTCTGTTAATGTTTACCAAGCTAAGAGAGGATCAAGGAAGCCCCAATTAAAGTTTGATGGGCATACGGGTAAAGGGGCTGATCCAGTGGAACTGCTTTATCATGGCGGAGGTTTACGCTCTACTCGGAATCAAAGTATTTCAGGTTTCATGATAAATTTAAATTCATATATCATGCATTTTACTGTGAACATTATCACACTCATTACTACTAGCTTATCATACCCATTCATTAATTTGGACTTGAAGACCATTCTAGTTTCCTCCCAAATACGACAGAATATAATGATGACTGAATAAACTTTTTAAATATCAATAGATGACACCTACAACAACCCATCCGTGTCAGGTGAACATTTTGTAAAACAGGGTATAGTAATTCAATACTTGAAGATAATTTGTAAGTCAATAAATACACCATAAAACAAAAGATGATTTCAAACTCTATTTATCACTTATTTTGTCAACAGGGAGAGGGCTTGGACTTTGATACAGAGTAAAAGACTACTTTTTGGCTTGAAACACAATAGTAGTTGCCGTCAATTGGCGCTGCGATAGCCCCTTCGAAAAATAATTTGAAATATCTTTGGATTTATTGAGAAATAAGGAAAATAACCCCCTTCGGACACACTTTGCAAAAGTCATGACAGTGACAGACACGTGCATATCAGAGTCATGACGCAGAGGAGTTCCTTGACAAATGTCCTATGCCGCATGATTGTTAACATTACCATTCATTAATATTTCTCTAGGACAAATTCAGTTCTGTCTCTATTGATAATGTTCCTTCTTCTAAATCACACGCAGCGCCACTTGCTTTCCCTTCAGATGAATCCGGTGACTAAAACTACCACGGTTCACAAACCATCCACACAGGATCTCGCACATACGTGGAGCCTGTAGTTTTGCAGAGCATTTTAAGATTGAAAAGAAAGATTGAAAAAGCGTTTAATTGCGATGAATTTTCAGCAGAAAATGGAAACAAACAACGGTCACAAACTCGATGTTTTCGATTCACACATCACTCTACTAAGTTGACTCTGTCGCAAAAGTAGATACTGATTATTTTCTATAAAATTGCGCTTTTCATTGATTTTTGCGGTAGCACGACCGTCCTTAAAATATTTACCGTTGGCTTTTATTTGTATTTTCTTAAATCCAAATAATGAACCTTTCTATGAAGGTTTTAACGGGGAGAACTGCAAATTTTGTGAAAGATGAACTTCTCAACGAAGTCAAGTGTAATTAACATGAAAAAGAAATGCCTTCATCCGGCACGCGTTTCTATAAATTATATCTAGTAAAATCAGTCTGAGAAAGTATAATATAAATACTATGGTTAATCCAAGATTCAACGATAGGTGGATATGTTTAAGGCTGTGTTATTGTCTTGCACATTCATGAACTTTTTAGTTTTCTGTGTCACTGATGCGGCAGAAACTCTGTGGGGAGGAAAAAAGGGTTCATAAGAACCAAGTCTATATCGTCGGCAAACAGGGACAATCTGAGAGGGCCCGGGATGCCAGTAACCGGAAGTTAAGGCTTCCGATCCGCGGAATTGACTAGGGTTGGATGACCATATAAATGCCCAGTATGGCTGTCCAGCTACTCATTAGCGAGGTCTCCCAATCAGGTTTCATGCTTAGCTTGCCCTGACCAAGACTTAATGGGGACGATCGGAACGGCGGTATTAATTGAAACTGACGGATAAAATCGATCTGATTCTCTCTTGTGTTCTGCGGCCGGAAAATCAGCTTCATAACTCCCAGGAGTGCAGACGCAACGTTTATTTGGAGGCATTATACGCGGCAGATTTAGAATTTAAATATCTGTCCCAGGAAAAAAAGAAATATATATTTTTATTTTAAAGATATAGGCGCCCTTTGATGATTGGCAATTATTCTTTTAAACTTACATATGATCACGCGGTTAGAAACTAAACTGGATGGAATAAAGACCTCATATGAGATGTAGAAAAAATAATAACAAAAAACATTTTTATTAAAATTTGCAATATCTGGTTCTTTTAAATCTTTTGGCAAAACCATGGCGTCTGACATGCTTTGTCAGCCTCACTGCCAAAGTTACAGAATTTAGAATATTTATGACACTAAAAAACCAAAGTTTTTGAATGTAGTTGTTTGACTTAGTAACCTTCACAAATGGTTTCCTTCTAGTTTTTTATACCCTTAAGACTCATTCCTTCATTGCAACATACTTTTTGGAACTGCCAGGTAATGGAAGTATTCCAAAATTCCAAAGAGAACTTCATAATGGAACAGGCTCGAACAAAGCTTTTATGCATACATCGGTTTTAAAGATTTTCCTATATTATGTCTTGTACAAACAAACACATGTAGTATATATGTAAATATATATATAGGCTAATGCGTTATTCTTTCATAGTAGCTCAACGTTTGGACCTTAATTCCAGTTAATGAAAATCTTCAAAATTTCAATGAGTCATTGTTATTTAAGTCATTGTGCCCGGGGACGTCTGTCTTTGGAAGGTATAAATACACTCAAACTAAATTAAACATTGGCAGGGTTCATTAAAATAAATACTACACAGTAAGCTTTGAAATTAATTACTAGTAACATTAACGTAAATTTTGAATGAAACAAATAACCCTAACTTTTTTTCAGACAAAACTTACAACGCGTTCCAATATTTTGCTCAATGCTTCATGTCACCCGTAGGGTATTACAATGAACAAGTTATCAGAAACTTTGTATAAAACAAACAGGCAAATGGCTATCTTAGTATGAGTACACAGTAAGGCGACGCTATTAAATTTTCACTAATAAAGTTTGGGAGGAGTCTTGGGACGCAGAGAGCGGGCATATCAAAATCCTTTCCCGCGTGTGTATATGGTTTTGTTCGCGTGACATTTCGGGAGAAAAGACGTCAAATTGATCTCTCTGCTGCTTTTACGGGAGCAACGCGTTCCTCCGAGATTCCCGCCGAACATAACGAGTGCCGTGGGATTAGGTAACTTTATTGACAACCCCCTGTCTTCAAAATACCTCAGACAAACCGGTGGTTTTATCGCCACCAGTATAACAACAAAACAGACAATGTCAGAAATTTAAAATGATCGATTTGTCATTGTGGGGGGCACGAATCTTCTTACAACAAATTTACGATTCTGTGTATTTTTTTATTTCATTTTGCAACTTACCCCAAAATGATTAAAGTATAACCAAGTGAATTTTTGTTTTGTTTTGGAGGCATTTTTCAATATCACCAACAGCTGCCGTGATTAAAGAGAAGAAATCGTTTACATTGGTTGCTTAATTTTTTTTTTGGTTATTAAGGTCACGTGTTCTGCTTCACCTCTGGCCCTGTGGCGTTTCTGATACGTTGACTCGTGTGTTTTATAGCTGTGACATACTGATGATATGCAATAAAGAAGTCTCTTATCTACGCAGGCCATACAGACGTATATAAAACTATCAATGGTATGTGTCGTTTATCAACATGAACCAATGCAAAACTATTAACTCGGTTTTTATTATTTCTTGGCGAGGAGCCATTACTGGTATTAGAAAAGATCATTTGGGCAATATATGATCTATATTTCAACATCATATCGTATTTATCATTATATATATATATATATATATATATATATATTATATTTATATATATATAATATTGTGAATAATTTAATTCATTAAGTATATTAACATATTATTGGGTTTTATCGTTATGATTTATATATATATCTATATTTGTTATATGTCATTTTCACCCATATATAAAAATATAAATTATATAGATAATGTCTGTCCTGTTTACCTGAAGTAAGAAACAAAGCGGTTCCAGTGATTAGGTCAATTATCTTGTGCAATTATATTCTATATTCTATTGTCAGTAAAAATTATGTTACTTATAAGCCCTGAATCATATGATTAGCTCAGCTGACTATAAGTCATCTGAGCTATAGTCGTGGTCCATTGTCCGTCGTCCGTCCGTCTGTCTGTCCGTCCGTCCGTCTGTCCGGATGTCCGTCCGTAAGACTGGCACGTATCGACACCGTTGGACCTACGAATCTGAAATTCGGCATACAGTTAGATGTCCCCAAAATCTACTACCATGCCGAAAATTGGGTCAATAGGACTTCGTTCCTTCGAGATATTTAGGAAAAACCTCATTTTTTTTTATTAGAAATCTATTTTCACACTTCAGGACTGCCTAATATCAAAACCACTCATCTGGTTTTCTTCATATTTACCATAAATATTTCTCTATATAGTTCCTATGTACATGCCAGATATTAAGTCAGTGTTATATAATTTAAAAAAAGTTATGGGCCCAAACATAATGGACTTTGTAAAAAAATCAGGAAGATATTTGGTCACTTAAGACCAAAAGTGTTAAAGGTAAGGACTTTTTTTTCCAGTAATACAACTTAAATTAATCAAAATTTAATTGTTAACCAAAAATTAGATCAAAATCTGTTAAAAATTTTTTTTAAATATTGGCAAAAATATAAAATTGGTACCTTAAATTTTGCCCAACTTTGGCCACGGCACGTTTTTTTTCCTGTAAGTACTGTGGATTTAATTTTCACAGCATGTATACATAAGGATTTAATCTGTTAAAATCTGAAAATTGAAAATAAAAGCTGCAAAATTAGGCTAGTTATTGAGTCAGTGCACATCTCTATGCTCCCCAGGCTGTTGGCATAATTTTAGATGTCCCCAAAATCTTCTACCATACCGAAAATTGGGTCATTAGGACTTCGTTCCTTCGAGATATTAACGAAAAACAACTCCGTTTTCCATAAAAAAGTCATTGTTACACTTCAAGGCTGCCTAATATCAAAACCACTGATCTGTTTTTGATCGTATTTAGTATTCACATTCTTTTATACATTTTCTATGAACATACCAAAAATTAGGTCAGTATTGGGTTTTATTTTGAAGTTATGGGCCAAAACATAATGCAATTTAAAAAAAAAATCAGGAAATATATTTACTCACCTAACATGAGAATTGCTGAACCTAGAGACTTTTTTTTTCAGGAATATAACTTTATTTAATCAAGATTCAATTGTTTATCCAAAATTAGATCTGAATTTTGCAAATTTTTCAAGTTATTAGAATAAATAAAAAATCAATACCTTAAATTTTGTCCAACTTTGGCACTGTTGATTTAATTTTCACAGCATATATACATAAGGATGTAATCTTTTAAAATCTGAAATTTCAAAGAAATTGATTGGAAAGAATAGCTTTTATTCATGTTTTCATACACCATGTCAAGTGTTGTTTATATCTAGCCCACCTAGTAGTACAGCCTTCACTTGCATTATGTAACCCACCCCAGGTAGCTTGCCTTAGATCAGCCTGGCCACTATCAGCAGGCTTCCCCTCTGCCCTGCACTCCCCCTCCCCCCCCCCCCCCCCCCCAGATGGTGTATAAACTAGATGAATGTTATTATTTTCTGTATTTTATTCATTCTTATTCTAGGCTATGCTACATTTTAGATTTTGTATTGTACCACCAGGGTTACAATGATTAAAGTGTACATTTAATTGTGTCCACAAAGTGGTGTATTGCATTGAAAGTGTGGATGTTCATCAGATAAGTAATTCCTTACTTCAGAAGAGTAAAAACTTCACCAGGTGTGAAATTGACTATTAATTCCAGTAATAAATTAAAACTGGGATAGTTATTAGCACAATGATATTGTTTGTCCCTCATTCAACCAAAAGTGTGTATACTTTATTTGAAAAGATGTTTTATTTTATCAAATTTACTTTTATTTTATTTTGGTGAATAAAATTAAGCATGTACTGAAAACTCCAATGTGCAAAACTTTTTATTAGTGGTTCAAGGAATATTCTTGTAGATGCCATGTTGTGGCATTATTTTCTTTTAAATTCAGTTTAAACATTTATGATTTAAAATAATAAAATATATGTGTATGCATAATATGACCCAATATGAGCTACACTCTGGATATATGATGATTGCAACTTTTGCAACAATTCTAATATTTTAACTTATAGTTTCAGTTTTTTTACTCTGTACATATAATGATTGCAACTTTTGCAACAATTCTAATATTTTAACTTATATTTTCAGGTTTTTTTATTAAAAATTTATAAATCCTGTAAGTAAAAAAATGATTCAGATAAAAACTTCTTAATGGAAAAAGTGGATATGCTCAAAAAAATAGGATTATATATAAACTTAAATGCATTATTCCCTTGAAAGTGAAATAAAGGTATTAGTCCATTCTGTCCACTTGCCTGTCCATCTGTAAATTTTCATATGCATCACAGTATCTCAAAATTTTACTGTTTTTCTTCATGACAGTCTTGTCAGAGTATTAGTTTGCAATCATATAGTTAGAACTTTACTATAACCAAATAGGAGGGCCCCTTTTCTCTTAGCTTTTTATATTCTTATGTACATGAAAAACATTACAATAGAGATTTCTACATCCACCTTCGTGCTGCCCTCACTTTTCCCTTTTCCGAACCCCATCCCGAAGTCAGCCTCAGTAAGCAAGAACAAGATGAATCAGATATATTCATACTTAAATTTTTTGTATAACTATTCGTCCATTATGTCAATATTGTGTAATATGTAGACATAGTGGGCATCACAGTAAAGTACCTTGTCAAGAGATATTGTGTCATACAGTCACAAATTCATAAATCACTTCAGCAGCATAGTTAATCATAACATCATATCTGTCAAATTGAAAGCTTGCAGACTACCATACACTTTAGATCCTTCAACAAAAAGCCTTATCATCATTCTACTACTGCTTATTACTGCTGTCATTGCATTCATATTTGCTCAAATATATCACAGTTTTCAACCCCTCCTAAATCAATAAAAAATAAACCACTATATTGGACTCTATTAAGCCATCAGTCAGGTAATTTCATTCATCATTTACTCGCATATTACATTACATAACTTTATTATAGCCCAGCATGTCCATGATATTCATAAGCTTTATCGACTCGATATAGTATCACAGTGGAGAAACATTTATAGTCCAATCACGATCAGCTGAGCGCCGTGACCCATGGGTCCCTTGTTTTGTCTTGTCATTAGATATCTTAAGTGATCTAAATTGCTTCTATTTGTTCCTTGCAATCATCAGTATTTATTTCCAAGCATTCTCAAATTTCCCAATTTTTTTCAATTATCCTTTTTAGAGATTGTTTCCAAACGTCGGTAACTAGAGAATGTTGTCTGAGAACAACTGTATTTAAAATGGCATTGTGAATTGCGGCATAATATTATATTGTGCCTGCGAGGCACTGCGTTTAATTGTTGCTTGATTGTTCGTATGACGTCAGCATGTCATAATTCTTTTTAAAAGAATTGTGTGTGTGTGTGTGTGTGTGTGGAGATAACCGACTGCATTGTTAAATGCTGACTTATATAATTCCAAAGCTAAGTATTTACATCTGCAGGGCTCCATTTCGGTTTGGGCTACGTGACAGGGCGGTAGCACTCGCTTCTTGTTATTTTATTTTATACCCAGGTGTCTACCGCACCTGCACGTCCTGCCTGTATAATCATCCCCATTTCTGGGTCATAACAACGAGGAAATTCCCAAAGATGCACTCGTTTGTGAGTGTTACACGGCTGTGGGGTATAGCCTTCCCATTAAGTCGGTAGAGCCCACACCCTGGGTCACGACCGCCTGACCCCTGAGCAACAGAAGTTGGTCATGCAACCATTCTCAGAGATTTTGTTTTATTCACAGTGGGTTTGACCTCTCTTGGTTGAGTTCTGGAGTCTCCAAATAATATTATATATATAACTTATTTATTTTACACGGATTGTACAAATAGCTATTATAACTAATCACCGCACTCTCCATGGCTCCAATGATGGCGTTCGGTAGTCTATGGGTGGAGGAAACCGGAGAACCCGCAGAAAACCACCGGCCATGGACGGGCAACTACAACTCACTCTCATAGCTACACCGGGGATCGAACCTCGGGTCGTCAGCTGAGAGAGCCGAGCGTTTTACACCTCAATTTTCCAGGTCCCGTCTGGATAACAAATTATTTATATAATATATAAAGATATTAATAAATAGATTACACTAACACCGTCCAAAGTACAATTTGCACAAGGACATTGTTCCTCTTTCTTTTATTTCAAGGAATAATGATACAAGACAAGAATTTCCTATTTCATCAATTGTTATGTGCATTGGTGACAATAAATTCATGCTTTTTAGCAGGTACCTTAGAGTGATAAGTTAACAAATGCTGGGAAAGCAATATAGTTCTTCTTGCGAGGAAAATAATGTATTACTAGGAGTCAATAACAAGATTTAGATATGGATGCAACTTATTTGGGAGCTATCCAAGAGCGCAAGTGATTTTTCTGTTACACGAGTCCTGTGGGATTAAGTAATGCTCCCAGCACCGCCCAGACATGACGGCTGTTTATCAAGTTTGCAATGTGAACTCTGCTCGGTATATTGTCCTTGTGGATTTGTAAGCGAACCGTTTCTTTATTGATAAAGTGCCTGCCAGATCACGTGACCTACTAACACTACTTACGTGATGCTGCTGAAGTTCCCAGTAAACGATAACCATTAAATGTAATGGGCGGAACAAGAAAAGTCCCGATTCACAAATTCATCCAAATGGAGTTTTGATGTGGAGGGGCGGGGTACCGGGGTCTCTTTAGGGTCTTAACTGCATTAAACAGTTAATCATGGTCTGCCGAGATTTTGCCTGTGTAAACTTACCAGTACAGAAAATGTCAAACCGAGTATAACAAAGTTTGATGACTTGCAACTTTCTTACGCAGCAGTGAGACTTTATTAATTGTGAAGTTGGAATAGAACGCCGCACCACTATCATGTTTTATTTTGTTTCAAACTAGGTTGCATATCATTCAGAACATTTATTTGCTTACACGATGCGATGCTCAACAAGTACATATTCCAAAGTACTCGTATCTGAGTACCTGTTCTCTTCGACTATTTGAAATTCCCGAACGCTATAGACCCCCTCATAAACACACATACTCTCATACTGACATAGCACAAAGTTAACCGACGTTGTCAGGTCGCTGACTTTAATGACTTAGCATGTCAGTGAGGTCGAACTTAGCCGTAAATACTCGACTTATTATGCAATTTTATCGGGCTAGTAACCCTTATTTGAATCGTGATACAAACCATACCGCAAATGTACTGCAGCAGTCAAGCACCTTGTTGCATTGTTATCTTGGTACACGATTGATAGTCATAGGGTAAGACTGATGAATTAACACAAAGGAATACATGTGAACTCGCATACCAAATTGAAAAGCATTCTCTATGGTAACGAGTCATTTCCTGTTTCGCGTACTAGTTGGCTATTGTCCAGTAGCCCGTACTTGTATTCAGAAATTCAACAAACGTGCAGAAGGATTTGCCAATATACTGAATTAAAACGAAATTTTTCTATCACACTGTAGGTGTTTGGAGAAAGTATACTAAAAAGCTACCAATCGGTCTGGTTTATGCAAAGTGACAGAATACGTGTGACTCATGCTGCTTTGTAAAAAATGACGGAAATATTTCCAATATCATACAGCATTATAGTGCGGTCCTCAATGCACGATATAGAGGAACTCTGGTGCTAGTACGGTGACCGTAGACTCAGAAGACTCATAGAACAGAACTAGTTTCGTCACCAAGGGATGTCCAATTGGAATTCTATAATCGTGGTCTTCATTTGACTAATACTACATGACTCATATGATCATTAACGACTTGGGAAAATGTCCATTTAGGACAGTCAGGAAATGATCTATAATGATGTAGAGATTATGATATAATATAATTTAATATAATACATATGTATAATATAAGATTATATAATACACTATGACATAATATAATACGAATGTATAATGCAGTAGGAGAGCATTTTTTTAATGCCTTATCGGCTACTTTGTTATCCTGTTGAAATAAAATATATTTAAACCAATGTTATATAATACATTATAAAAAAATATAATATAATACATTCGTAAAATATAATTTTATATTTTATAATATAAAATAACATAATGCATGTATAATACATTATAATATAATATTATATGATATAATATAATATAATGTAATATAATATAATATAATATAATATAATATAATATAATAAAGACGTTCAGTGTTATATACGAAAAATAGTTTAGTTTTATTGGAAGGGGCCATTTTGCCCTAATCACTGAGTGACACAATATATTTAGCAGTAATATTTAGCAGTAAATACACAAATAGTCAATTGAAGGATCTAGCTAAAGTCGGCATGCCTTGTTCAGTCAGTGCCCTAGATACAAACGCGGACCCAAGTGGCAAACCCCTGTCTGCCGCAGACATCCATAGCCGGCAATAGAAAGCAGACATGCGAAAAATTGCCCAGGGCCTACTTAACAATCGATCTGGGATTGTTTGATCGAACAAATGCAGAGAAAGGGATTTGACGCTGCCAGCTACCCATTCTTGGTTTCAGTCAGAAACAGTTAAAAATGGGCAGTTTTGAAAGAAGGCAACGAGTAACACGCCCTTGGAATTCTATCTATCTTAACCCCTTTACTAGTTACTGAGGGGTTAGGGAATCTTTATCCCGAATTCTTAATGTTTAAATGTTTCGGCTGCTATTTCTACATCTGTGCGCTGTCATGTGTAGATTGAGCGACTTTCCCGGCACTTTGCCTCACATGTTTCAGCCCCATGCCAGTTCATATATGTAGTATTTATGATATATATATATATATATATATATATATATATATATATGAATATGAATGCAATAACGAACAGTAAGAGTTCGGGTATTTAATGTCACAAAAAGACCATCTTTCTTTATTTCAAATGATTAAGTAAACAAGGGCGAGGTTTCGTTCTGAGTCTTCTGCTGTTATTATGGATCATGTTATAAAATTCTCATTACTGGCTCACTAGACTCAAAACAGATGATCGTGTCGCGGAGTGCTTATGGGAAAGTGAAATGTATCACATATCAGGGGCGTATCCAGGATTTTGGGAAATGTAGGATTTATAGTTACTCTTAATAATGAGACTAATGCTCTTGAAAAGATCCAATAAGTGGTTTGCATATCAGGCTCGGTCAAACACAATCTAAACATGTATGGGGGACCCCTTAAACCCCCTCTTGATCCAGCCTTGAATACATAAATCAGTAAAAAAAACGAAAGTGGCACACGAATACGATGATTGGTTGCTGGTTTTGCAGAGATACAGAGAATTGATCCGACAGCAAGACAGACAAAGGCAGATGTCAGGAATCTGAATAACCAAAGCATTTAACTGCCATTCATAGGAATGGAGTACGATTGTCTGTGTGGGATTCGCCTGACCCCAAATGGGTAGCTTAGCTAAAGAAGGTAAACATGGCGCTCGAGTGCCGCTGTTGAAGGAGTCAGGAACCCCTGCCCTAGGAGTTCTTTCAATAACAATAAAGGTAAAATCAAGTGAACGTTTAATTATCATCTATTTACTATTAGTCCGAAAGATAGAGAAGAAAAGTTAAGGTCTATAAATATTTAACAAGTTGCAAGGTAAGATCAAGCTTACTAAACACGGTTGCTTGCCTAGTTTATGTGATGTTAGTTATTTATATGTTAGTCTTATTTTAAATAAATGCAATTTAACAAGGGGGCCATGAGCAAATTACATAAATAAAACATGTTAAAATTAGATTCCCCCATAGGTCCCCATGACCACTCATGAGTTCCCTCTCCTTAGCCTTCCAGGTTGAAACTGGAGCCCGTTGGAGCCATGTATGAATCGACATTTTAGTGTGAATACAGACATTGTCATAAAGACCAAATATTCAATTGATTTGTATGATCCTGAGTTTGTCTACACATTTGTAGACCTTAATATGTAGGGGTTACTGCATATTATCACGCTGAACGACGCATATTGTGGTCTGAACCAATTTAGTCAAATCTGGTCAAATATTATAATGGAAACCCTCTTCCCCCAAAAGTGACGCAAAGGAAGTAAAACAGATGCAACTAGGATTCTGCATTCAAAGGGATGCAAACCTCCGCAATAAGGGGGAACCTGTTGTAGAATGCTCTCAAAACCGTGTTTTCTTTAACATATGTGTCCATATTCTCTGGTTCATTTCTGCATAAGTGTCTGTACGTTTGTGGATAGTCCATGATGACGTTCTTGAATCCGGATCATATGCTCGATGCACACCAAAATCTAATCGATTCTTCCTCGGCCCATTCCCGAAATACCCTTAAAATGTCAAGTGATTCCGTTCAAAATTCCGTAAGAAACACTAACACACACAAACACACACCCATAGGGAATGAACACATATCGTCAAAAAATGCTTCACCGGGCTGTTTGTATATCTAGACAATGTACTGATATATAAATCAGTTTAATTTTGACTTACTTTATATATGCAAGTATATATATTATACATAAATGTATAATTTGTAAACGCCTGTATAAATCTGTCCCCAGGGTAGTATATTCCCATTTAACTTAATGCGGGACTATACTGAAGAGTTTCTATACATACCCACTCCGTAAATAATTGATTGAAACATAAAAGCACTATCCGTCATGGGTTATTACTGCGGCATCCAGAATGTCATGGTGACGCCAAACAAATGAATGAAAATAGAAACATAAGTAGAAAGAACAATAATGATAAAAAAATGAGAATGTTCCAGAATGTGGTGGTGTCCTTACACCCTACGTTATATACTCAGAGATATTTAGAGATATAACATATATTTAGTATTTTGCTGGGCTATATCTCTATAATATTATATATTTATATAGTCACTAGGACTGAATATCCATTGGAATAAATATTGATTTTCAATTAACTTTATAAACGTTTCCCTACCCTGCACTGAGCGCTGAATAAACAAAAAATGCTCGGCAGTGACTTATTTGTTTAGAAAGGCTCAAGGTTGGGATCTCCGTTTCCAACTCTCTTGTCTCCATTAAGGGTAGACACGCACAGAATGTGTTGCCTACCAATCCGATATAATTGAAATGTCTTGTATTCACGGCTAATACAACCACGGGGTTCATCTGGTTTCTTCTGGGGTATAACACAGGACTCATAGCCGGGAGATCGTGAGTTTGAATCTCAGCCGAGGCGGTAAGATTTGTCACGACGCCCCCCCCCCACCCAGGGTGACGCTCTGCATAATTAATGGGAAGGCCGTGCCCAACGGCCGTGTTTCACTCCGAAACAAAAGCGCCTTCCGGGGGTTCTTCGGTGGTATCACCCAGCATTGGGGACGATTGCGCATCCAGGATCTGCAGGTGCAGGAGTCACCGGGCCTGGTAAACACCAGGATAAAAATGAGAGGAAGCGTTTGATACTGCCCTGTCACGTAGTCCAACACAGAAATGGGATTCTGCAGATGTACATATACTTAGTTAAGCAAGCATTAAACAATGTAGACGGTAATCTTTACAAAAGGTTCATACAGGGTCTGGCCATTAAGGAAAACACAAGGAAAAAATACCAATAAAGCTACACAAAAAATAATGTTCTGCGGACATATGGTGCTAGCCAGCGAAGCCTTTCTCTTTTTTTTTCTTTACGGGTCGAGATACCATACTTGGAATGTTACCAGCTTGCCTAGAAAATACAAAAAAAAATCATTCATTTCTTAAAATTATGTAAATGATCGTACCTTTAAGAATTCATATAAGAAATTCATAGCACAAATTAGCAACATTGGAAAAGAAATGTTTTTTGTTTGCCTCCCAAAAAATAATAAAAATGAAATCGTATGGAATAAGACATAATTAATTTCGAATTACCCTCCCGCGTTTAGGTAACCCGAAGAGGTAATCGGAATGCAAATGTATGTTACCAGGGGAGATGTAATCTAAAGCGAAGTGAACTGAATTCGCTACACCGATGGCACTCCTTGCAGAGTATACAATGTCTGAGACAAATAATGAGTAACAGAGAGGATTTTCAGAGGGAGTAAATCAGGGCAAAACTACATTGTCCTAAGACCATCTCGGCAGACGATATAACCTTGTCAGAAGGGTCACGTAGAATTTTACTCTATTATAGCAGTTGAATAGATTTCTACAAGTCTTTCCTACATATATTCTGGTCCAGATCGTCCTGGGGGCTTAACCTTCCTAAAAATACAAGTAAGAAAACTAACCTGAAATATGACAGTGCTAAACGGGGTCAGATTTTTATAGTTACCGGCCCTGCGTTGTCAATTGAATTCGAGCAGTCTTAGCGTAATGTACGTGCATGGTAAACCAGTGCATTGGATTCCGGACTTGTTTCGTAGACTGGTATCCAACTTTATTGTATGCATTATTATATTCACCAAATCTGGCAAAAGAAAGATACAGTCACGGTGGTGGAGTTAGGGCGGGGAGGTGGAGGGGAAGACCGGGCTGTGATAATCATACATTGTACTAATATCTTATTTTCTTTAATATGCATAATTAATAAATTTCACGATTTTTCGTATCAGCGACAGAGGGTATACTTGGTCCTATCAGAAAAATAAAACAGAATCAAATCCGGTAAAAAAAAGGGGAAGATTTGTTTTGTGATTTCGAAAAAAAGTGTGCATAAACTTACACTAAAAGGATAATACACGAAAAAGCGTTCATTACGTTTTCTGGGTGAAAGCACCGCTTAACGAAATTCCTACAATTAGGAGATAGAATATATTGTATACCAGCGGAGAGAGTGACATTCTTCATTCACCAATATTAGGGAATGCCTTTGGTCTAGCCTGCAGAGCTGACCTCTGATATAACCACTGACGTATTATTCTTATATTACCTGCGTTTATGTATCACACACACAAGTGTTTGATATTAATCCTGGTAACATGCTTGATCTGATGATTCAGAATATTGGCGGAGATGTATAAGTGGTCTAAGACTGCTTTCTAATTTAAGGTTTTTATTGTTGAGAACCCGTCGTTAAATCTGAAATCTGCTGATCTATTGTTAGGTTAATACCCATTGTAAGTGACAGACATTTAGAAAATGAAATATCACAATTAATGTTTTTTTATGTTTTTTTTTTCTTGCAATATGATATTCCCTTCCTTGAAAATATATAACAAACTTTTAAAAATATGGTTCAATAACCTCTTTCAGAATGGTCCTTTATCCAGACCTGAATGGCTTGTTTGTCTATGATTTTCCGACTTTCGAATATCAAAGTCCTTTACATTCAACTAATTTACCATCAAATTAAACACAAAAGATATTAAAGAAGATAAATTTTAAGTGCCAAATTTTCGGCCCAGAATTACGACAAACTTCCGCCATAATATTGGAAAGATAGCGAGTGTACATCCAGATTTATTGCTTTGAAGTTTTTCCGTACGCGCGGATCAAACAGCCTTATGACGTCCATAAACCGCCTTGGCGGCAGTTTAAACATTTCTTTATCCTCTGGTTTTATAATATTACATGCCTGTGACTTCGTGTCAAATTGCATTTCATAACTGGATTAAGTCCATGCAGTAAAAGTTTAACAATGATTCATTTCGGTTTATTCAATAAAATTAAGCAAATACCAAATAAAATATTATGTTGACTTTAATTCAACCTAGGAAGCGTGCCTTGCATGGTCTTTCCATTTCTCACATTCTGCAACTTATTCATATCTGAGTTTCTGAGTTTAGAAATAGGATCTCTGGACTATCGTATATATAAATATATATATATATATATATATATATATATATATATATATAATGTTTAATATTTTACTAACTGCTGCCCTCGGACTCCTTGGTATGGATTAAATACGAAACCTTAGAATACCGTCAACATGATGCTATATGATTTAAGGATTTTAGATTGAAATGTACACGAATAATTGTTCGGGTTATTTTCTTATTTTTTGTTATTGAAAAGGATTTTTTTAACAATATGATAGAACATATAATAAGAATAAAATGCTATTAACTGTATTAGCTCATTAATGTCGTATATATATATATATATAAATATATATATATATATGTATATGTAATTATATATATATATTAATTGTTTATATATATTTTTATACATACAACAGATCTCATCTGACGATTGTGATATTAAATGGAAACACGTTTTAATGTGTAATTGACCATTTTTGTAATTTATTTGTCCAAGTAATCGTTTCAAAGTGCACAATGTTGCATGGAGCATATAATAATAATAATCTTAATATTCAATATTTTATATTTAATATTTACAAGCGTGAATGCTGAGCGTACTAAGCATATTCAGCACTGTTGAATATATAATATATATATATATATATATATATATATATATTATGCGACAGTCATTATGTTATTTCATGGTTTAAAATAGTCCGGTGCGTGTGTTATGACCGTTTTTATTTATTTATATACATATTACAGATCTTATCTGACGATTGCGATATAAAATGGAAACACGTTTTAATATGTAATTGACCATTTTTGTAATTTATTTGTCCAAGTAATCGTTTCAAAGTGCACAATGTTGCATGGAGCATATAATAATAATAATTTTAATATTCAATATTTTATATTTAATATTTACAAGCGTGAATGCTGAGCGTACTAAGCATATTCAGCACTGTTGAATAAATATAATATATATATATATATATATATATATATATATATATATATATATATTATGCGACAGTCATTATGTTATTTCATGGTTTAAAATAGTCCGGTGCGTGTGTTATGACCGTTTTCAATATCCTGTTCCTACTTATAACTTCGCTAAAAAAGGTCCATTAACATGGCGAGAGGCGTTCTGTTGCTAGCCGTGCCTCTGGCCTTAAATAACTTGGCATCTTTTGTGAGCCGGAGCATGCCTTTCTGTCACACCATTATCAACATGGAAACAAGGCAAGCCGGAGAACGCATCACCTCCTAAAATGACTTTTACTTATTCTTCACATCAAAGACCCGAGTTCTGAAGAATAACAAAGACGCCCGCTTTTAGTCTACTCAAACCCTCATTTCACCTGATCCATATAGACTATTGGGGTTTTTTGCCATTTTACTCTGGCCATTTTAGATTTTTCCCTTCCACTGCCAATGCTCGCGGCGGTATACTGTGTCAGCCGGGAAGAAGTACCCGCGAAGGGTCCCCGGATACACGAGAAACCCGAAAGATCGTTATAGACGTTGAGGTATACCATCTCCGTTTAAATGCCATCATTCATATATATATATATATATATATATATATATATATATATATATATATATATATTAAAGCTCGAAATTACTACAAAAAACAAAACTTCGATAAACTGGACGCATATAAAGAGGTCTTATATAAAGAACAAAAAAAAAAAAAGAATTGGGACCGTGAACTAGTGATCGTTATTTTGAGTTGGTAGCTAGTATATATATATATATATATATATATATATATATATATATATATATATATATATATATATATATATATATATATATATATATATATATTTGTTAAATGCCTCGATTTAAAAAAAAAAACAGGAAGCTAAATGCCTTAATCGTTTCTTCCATCTTTTAATTTATATTTCAAAATATATTTTATATGTCATCTGACCATGTTAATCGGGGATTGATTAGTTTGAACAAATGGAAATATAATTAGAGACATTGTCTCAATTATTAAAAGCAAAATTAAACAGAATGGAAATTAATTGAATCAAAAACGCCGAACTTAATACACTGATGGACTTACCTCTTCTAATTAAAGGTGGTAAAAAATAAAAGCAAACAGATATATAATTAAAATCAAAGGAATTAATATGAGCTTATCGTTTCGTTTTCGTTCGGTGTACTCATTATTTTTAATCGTAATATCTTTTTTTCTCATTACAACCAAGTTTAGAGGTCTTTCTTGAAAAAGTAAGACAACCGCAAGATGATTAACTTTGCGTAAAGCTTTGTTATTATTGTTCTGACTTTCCTTTAAGATATTGTTCTTAAACGAAACAGATATATAATTAATAAATTTAATTAATCTAAAAAAATAATTTTAAAAAGCGTCGATTTGGGGACACAAACCATGCGCCGAAAAAAGTTTTCAAAGTTGGTGCCCTGGAATGTTCATTAAACTTTTGTATTCCTGGTAACCTTTTAATTGAAATTAAAAACGCGTTCCATATTGGGACGCAAATCCTGCACGAAAGATAGTGATATGCAATTTTAATTAACCCTGGGTTATTCCTGGGAACTTTTTAACTGAATACTTTGATATCGTGGATATCGTGGCATTGTTGTACTTTACCATAAACATAACCAACAACAACCATGCCGCCCCCCCCCCCCCATGTTGTAGGTTGATTTACGAATACCTTTCAGGGTAACGGCTCCTGGCGTGACGTCATTTTCGTCTGTGACGTTTCGGATCACGCTCGACAGATGGCCACATGCAACAAGTGCACGTGTTAAAATTTGCTATAAAAGCCCATAAAACACTCATTTTTGTTGTTATGTACGCTTTGATTTATACCAAAATTGAACTCCATCACACTTTCAAAATGATAATTTTTTAGAACATTCGTTGTTCCATCTCCAAATATCGATCGGGCATATACATACATACATACACACATAGAATCGAGTGAAAACAATTACCCTCGCTTCGTGTGAGTTAATAATTGATAAAAAAAATGCCCTTGACGATAAATACAACGAAGTACATGAACAGCCTCCATGCTGCACGTTGATTTACTGACGCTTTTTAAGGAAACGGCACGGCACGTACGTGAGGAGTGACGTCATTGTCTCCTGTAACGTCATGACTCGGACTCCAAAGAAAATCACATCGTCACATATGCTGCGTCCCGGTGTAAACAAATGTGATATAAAAAAACATCAATCATTCATTCATTGGTTATATACTCATGGATTTACACCAAGAATGAACTTCTTGGTAATTTTCTCAAAACCAACCTATGTGATACATATCAATCACATCCTTGATACCTTTTCTCCGACATCTTGCGGACACATACACACACATACACAAAATCGAGAGAAACAATAACCTTCGCATTGCGCAGGTATAATTAGAATGACAGAAAGAATCATTCTGGTTCTCTCATGATAAGCCCCATTTCCAAGGGGCGGTTACAGGATCTTACAAAAAAAAAAATGGGGGGGGGGGGGGGGTAACTCGGTACCTGGATACGATAGATACATGTTCCCGTTTGTGCCAGTAGACATTATATAGACCTAGAAAGCGGAAGTGAGACGTAAAATTCAAAAGAAAACCCGTGCGTGACTCTGATTTTCGGTATTAAATGTGTACTTCTATTTTCAAGCTTTTTAGATCGAAAAGGAGGGGTCGCATCCATTTTTAGTGTTTTCTTTACTCACCAGAACAAGAATGTAGAACTGCATTCCGAATTCGGACTGCGTGACACGCAATAGCTTCAGCTCCTTTATATCCTAGTGTCACGCAGGCTCCATAACTACCACACCTGCGGGTCCTTGGTGTCTAATCACCCCATTGCTCGATCACAGTACCAAGGAAAATCCAAAGTCACACTTGCTTCCATGAGTGATACACAGCTATGGTGACAGACTTCAGAGCCTGACAAGCACTCACCCTGGGAGGTGGTCCACCGTGAAAAATTCCACCGTCCTCAATTGTTCTTCGAACTGAATGCCTTCAGGCTTTCAGTCCTGTTGGCTACCCCTAGGCTGCAGTATCCGGTTCACTAGCTGTTAATTGTCGTGCGAATGCTGCGACTATGTTACTCACATATAGTTGTATTTTTAGAGCAGCAAGGCTATCACATACGACTTTAGTCACATGACACGATAATCACAACAGCCGCCTGGCTGTGAATTATCGGGCGATTCTATATAATATGTGGTCTTGCGATAACTTTTAGGACTATCAGCATACACCTTTATGACATAACGTTTGTCGTAGGGGTATTAAGTTCACTGCGACTATGATAGCCCACCTGGTGACGAATATATAATGGTTGGCTTCATATTCGCGAAGGTGAACTTTTCACTTTATCACTGTGTTGCGAAGGTTCAATTTACGCGATCATACAAATCAAAAGACCTATACACAGAGTGTAATTATAACCATTATTATGTGAATTAATCATATCAAATTCTATATGCACATCATCTTTTTAACAAAAAACATCGTTCGTTAATGGAAGATCTTTGGAAAGACTTGATATCATTTTAAATATCAGTCTTTGGAAAGGCACGATCTATCTTTTTTTCATAATGTCAACCTTTTATTTCGCGAATTTCGCGAATTTAAAACCTCCGCGAACAATACGGCAGACATTTTATCCATTATTATTATTATCATCATCGTCATCATAGATGTTAAATTTGAAATAGCATTTTGGCCACGCTTGTGAACAAATTTTTAATTTAAAGTTATCCCGAGGCACGTGTAAATATATAAATATATAAATATATATATATATATATAATAATAATAATATACATATAGTAACCATGCATGTTTACGTTAGGCAGTATAATTTATAAAATATGATATATTATCCAATGGCTATATATAGGAATACGGGTATTATCTTTTTGTACTATCATTATCAGTGAAATTGGACACATCAGCACTGGATCGATGACTAGTTTGACAACGCTAGGATATCAAGTGTCCCTTTATCTCACCTATGAACCTTTATTGGACACGTTTTTGACAAGATATGGGCTGCTGAGGTCAGAGAGCGATAGCGAACAGGCTGAGAATACACGATAGAAGGCTTTTGACGAGCCAACCTATTTTATGGGGACGTCTTAATAGGCAGCGCAAGTCAACAATGGACGTAAGACCCGACGGCAAAATTGAAATTCCTGGCGGGCGTAAGGGATCCGCACTGCTTTAACGCCAGCGCCAACGGGTTATATCTGCGGTGAGGAGTACATCAACCATTCCCCGCTTGTAATTATAACATCCCCGGTTAAAGAAGATCGGAAGTGTGGACATAAACTCTGTCTTGTTGACGGAGAAAACATGATTTCTTGGCATGGGAGCTTTAATTCTCAACATCCGCCAGACATTAAGCCGCCGTGCGCCTCGCTGATTGAATTCACACGATTTCTACAAAAACGTTACCCGACCTACTTAACAGAAAAATATTCTGATTTTTTTCTTCTGCTCTTGGCATGTCTGTTTTTGTCATCTATGCAGGAGTGTTAATACTACTTTAACTATCATTTTTACTTTTATCTTTAAATCTTACTATTCTCCTGTATCAGTTTAAAATATCTTTAGTATATTCATATTTATTTTCTGCTGAAGTTATACGCCTTTGTAATCAGTGTTAAAGATAACAATTACAGCACTTAAATATAATTGTAGTACTTATATACCTTTGTGATGGGAACTTTATTCTAATGTTTTATGGTAAAAAAATAGCTAGGGTTAACTTCAAAAGATACAAAAAAACCCAATCCAATGTGCACTTTTCTGGCGTGGGCTTTACGGAAAAACCATTCAGTAGCGTTGTGCCAATTAAGCAATAATATTATAGAATGGGTAAATTTGTTGGCGTTTTCGCATATTCGCTGACCATATATGCGATATATGCAAATATGCAAAGAAGTTAAATCTTCTTCTTGTTGGGGAAAGCAAATCTGTCTCAACAAGACACAAAGTAGCAAACAACGTCGTAACTGAACCCTTGGTCAGTGGACGAAATAATGTCTACAACCTACCCGTGACCTTGACCTTTCAGTTTTACAGTAATTATACCAAGGAATAATTCATTTTCAATCGTGTTCATGCATTTATGCTTTTTTTTTTTAAATTTATACAGGAATCACTTGAAATGATAATTGATAATGAATCATTGGTCACTTTAAAATTTATTTCAACCAGCGGTTTCAACACCGGTGCTTTCAAATAACAGCGTTTCGGTTACATTTCAATATGCCGGTGTGATGATTACAGGTAGGCTATGTGCAGCGCATGTGCGGGAGATTTGACCCAGCCTTTCGCTGAGGTCTGGTCAACGTAATATGTTTGTGTTTCCCAAGACAAGGACAAAAACATTGGGGTAAAGGGCCTTCACCAGTGCTGCACCAGCCGTTTGGAAAAAAAAGTCCGGAACACATCAAATGCCGAGACTGTATTAGTATATTTAAAATCTTATTAAACACAGATTTATTCAGAACTGTCTATCATATGTACTATATACACCAATCACACAAAAGGTTATTGCTATCATTTTATTTGCAATTTAGTTTAAGCCTCTTTAGTCATTCTTTTAATCAGGTCATGATCTTATTATATTCTTCTTTAATTTAATATTTTTTTTTTCGTTTTAGGATCTTTTAAATTGATCTCATAATGAATGTATTATTTGAATTTTAGTCTGTACAGCGCAACTGAGTATTACACATCTTGCGCTTTTTAAATTGAATAAACTGTAAACTATAAACCAGTGCCGAAGGCTTGTCCACAAACAAACAAGTTTAAACATGTAGCCACAATGTGATGTCATGTGTATTGCTCCAATGTCACATGCTACCCGAATGACATAAACACAGAGAACCACGTATTTTCTTTGCCACCATTGCTCACCATTATTCTACAGAATAAACACAGAAATATCGGATAATATCGAGAGACATCGGCGTAACATCGGAAAAGATCGGGCAGACATCGATGCACTCTCGATATTAACCGATGTTTACCGAAGTCTAACGATATATACACACGGGTCTGGATTTTATCCTGATCCGAAGAAAAAACATCGGGGAATGGTTTTGAATATACTATGTGTAAGATCAGCCTAAGCTTTCGTTTTCGTTTGCGGTGTTTACATGTGAAAGGTCACAAAAACCACGAGGAAAAAGAAATCGAGTAGTGCCATTTAGTGGAAGATCCTTAAATTGAGCGCTGTAGAATGTAAATTAAAGACCGTCTTGTGTTTACATTTAATATCTCAAATCAACACACAAGAGATATAAAACGGTAATTCCCAGAGTATTAAATAAAATTTCATGAAAAAATCTAAAATAACACAACAAATAATACAATATTTTCTCACATATTTCATTGGTGTTATATATAGCCACAAATGTCATGCCTTATTGATTAATTGCCTTGGTTTTCGACGGATGACCAACTTCCGTGACAGCACCCGTGACCGTGTGACACCGTGACACTAAGACGTAATATACTTCGTACCGTGGCCCGAAGATATGAACTGATCAAAGAGATTCAGATGCGTTTGAGATAGTGAACCAGCAAGGCGACAGCCAGCTTCGCACAATATGACACAGATAGAACATTACTCGATTTAATGTGAGATGTCTTTCATAAATAACCTCATTTAATTTTTGCACCGCTAGCAGTCACAAACCTCGTTTTGTATTACCCCGCGAAATAACCAATTTATGAGCCTATTATAATTTTAGTTGTCACAACCAAAAACATGATGCTTTCTCCGCCGCAACGGTGGGCGATCATTTGGGAACTTTATTGTAGTAAACACGTGCTGTTTTTGTCCATGTCGCAAGTGGCAAAGCGTACGTGCCGCGTGTTTACGGAAGCGTGATTGCAAGGCGTAACCAGAACTGGGAACTAATTACACGTGGTGAATGGCCGAACTAAATCAGAAACTGAAGTAGATTTCAAACGGATAAAGGGTAATTTAAGACAAATAAAAACAGTATTTGTCCTCTTTATCCCGTTCTCAATACAAAATCTCAAATTTGTTTCGGCATCAAATTCACGTATATTTGTGACAAGGGCAACATGGTTACATTAATTGATGGACATATATAGATAATTTAATTTTCTTGTATCCTGTCCCGGGCTCTGTGCCAAATCCGGTGTTTAAATCAGATATAGAGGTACAAGCTCACGTGATCAGACGTGGAGGTTTTTAACTGACGATTCGTGACCTATTTATTGGTCAATCCCATTTCTCACAGCTGATAATTAAGGGAAAATATCACGTCTGTTGGATTTAATTACATCCAACAATTATTTGTATCATAATTATCATGCAAACTAATATTAGCTCTATATTACAAGAGCATGTTATATACATTAAAGCTGTTTAATACATTTTGCTCGACTGCTAGCACGTAACGACTGATGTTATAATCTGGTTAGACAAACTGATATGCTATTTGAAACAGTTGTGTTAATTAGAACCTGTGGGCAAACAGTAATTTTATGGGTATGATTGAATTGTTTTCGAGAAAAACATTTTTCTATTTATTTCTATTCTGTAAATGCATTAGTTCACAAGGACGACAACATAGACCTTTTTTCGCCTATTCTTAATAGAATCTTAATTATTTAATAATAGTAAGTCTAGTCTCCTTTTTTTTGGTTACATTTAACCATTCGCTATGGTATTTTGTAATAATTCCCCCGTAAAATATAAATACAAAATCAAATACTGATATATATATATATATATAAAAAACATATCCAAGGTACCTGATATGTCAATAATTTGAAGAGAATGAATTTATGAAACTGTCATTATTCGTTTTAATGTCTCCAAGTTCAATATTGCTTTTTGATGAGTGTTCACAAATAAAGAATTCGTTTTTTTTTGTAAAGTGTGACTTTTATTTACTTAGCTCATTTGTACTTTATAATGTAGGTCTACATGACATTATCAATGTAGTATCAATGAAGACATTTAACAGCTTATACTAAAGTTACTTATTACATCTCTGAACTAGGTGAACTGAGCATTTGGATGATATTCTATGCAATCCACATTTTCCACTATGGTAATGGCCACTTGTAAAGACCCCAGGAAACCCAGTCTGAATTTCAGACTACCCTAAGGGGTAGTTTGAATAGAACTGCAAATTGCCGGGCATTGTTCATGTTATCCGCGTGCTGGTTTTACAAAAAAAAGTTCCGATCTTATGTATTACATCGTGATATATACAATACAACACATGGGAAGTACGAGATTTGATTTTTGGAATAAATCTATATTGAAAAAAATTATCGCAAAATTTTAATTTATAGTTGATTATATTTTTTTAGACTCCTACACTTAAACGCGCATGACACGTCACATACATGCATAGATATACTATGATTCAACCTTTTTTCAGAAAACAAGTAGATGTAAACAATAAACAGAAATTAAGGAAATACACATATATAAACAAATGCTTTGAAGGGGTTATCTAAAAACGTAGGGGTAATCTGAATTCGTTTTCAATTTAACTGGGGGTAATCTGAATTCGTTTTCAATTTACCTGGGGGTAATTTGAATTCGATCTGAAGTAACCATGGGTAATCTGAAATCGATTTCAGATTATACCCGGAAATCAAGAATATGTGGACGCTTGCTTTATTACGCTTGCTCTGTACGGACGTGCCCTCTCCGGCTAGAAGATAATAGGTGTTAATCATGGGCGGAAGGCAAATGTAGAATGAATAATCTTCTAGCGCTTAGTATCGCTGCTTGATTTTAATGCACCTTAGGGGGCTAAGAAAAGCTACAAGATAGAAACCAGAAAACATAGTGTATATTCGATGATATCAGAGTATAAACCCCCGCCTTTACCTTCTCTTAAAGCCCGTATCTCACTTGGCTGCGACAGCTTTGCGACAAAATGTGAATGCATTCGCGAAAGAGTCTCAAAAGTGTCTTAGAACATTCGCGGCGGTTCTCAATATCCTCGCGTGATTCGCAAAGTGTCGTTAACTTGTCGCACAAATTTTGAACAATTTTGAAAAAAGTCACAAAACATATTTTCTCGCAAAGTAGTTGCAGAGGCGTCGCTGGTGTCTCAAACCCGTCTCAAACATGTCTCGAACTATTCTCAAGTCAGTTTCTGCGAGTCATGAAGTGCGAGAACTGCGAGATAACTTTGAGAGGGGTTTGCGACCTATGCAACTACATTGCGACTATTTGGAGATAAAAATGAGAATCTGACTTTCTGGTCGCGAATTGTCGTGCAAATATTTCACAAATGTCGTGCGAATGTCTTGTGAACATCGCACAACATTAGCACGACGGGTATACGAACTCCAGCAGCATTTTAGGCCAAACATTCGTACGATGTTCGCGATGTTTCTGAGTGTGATTGCTAAAAATGTCGCTAATTCGCGTATTTTCTAGCAATTGTCGTGTCTCCAACTAGTCGCAAGCTGTCGCAGCCATGTGAGATACTACCTTAAACTTCAGCTTTGACAGTCACTTCGTCGGAGACCAGTTACGACCAATCATTTGCTACAATCGGAACTAAAAAGTAGACAGCGGGGATGCATGGAGTTGGAAGTAGTTTTTTTTTTTTTCGCTATAGCCGGAGGAAATTTGACGGCGGCAAGAGAATGCCACATCAGCAAAGATCAAAGGTTTTCCAAATCGACCCATGTCACAAGTCTGTATGACTAAGAGCCGACGATGATAAGACTGTATTTCCGAAGACAAACATATGAAGAGAACTTCCTTTTGTAACCCGGCTTGTTATTCCACATACAGGCTTATGTTTTGGACTGTCAATGCGTTATATCTGAGACCCTAATGGCGACCACCAGACGGTGAATCAGATGATTAAAAGAACCTTTCAGACTAAGTGAGTGTGGATAATCTTTAAATATGTACGGTTTTCCGGTCAGATGATAGGATGCTGTTTTCTTAATAACAAACTAGTGTCTCTGACACATAATACTTATCCCATGTTCTTTGTACGGAAAAGGGACGACAAACAAATTATGGTATTAACTTGCTTTATCTGCGTCCTGTTATTAGGACCAAACGGACTAACCTAGGGCATTGCAGTGTAGCCTGTCGGCTTGGCATTTATGTATGTATATACTTTTGTATGTATGTCGTGACCTTTATCCAAAAAAACTACAGGACATTTAAACTTGAGAATTTTACACATGGTGGGCCTTAACATTATCGCAGCTCTCCACGACAAAAATTCGGATCCAAAATCCAGATTTTTAAACTTAAAGGAGGAAAATGGAAACACGCCTGTCTTATTACTGTCATTGCTAATAGTTACCTGTTTTTATTAATACATTAATTTGTTCCTTTCCTTTCTGTCCTCAGGTCCTAAGGTTAAAGGAAAAAGACTTTTTTTATGTAGACAATTCATGACAAATGTAGGTCTTTATACATATATATATATATATATATATATATATATAATATTATATTGCTAAAATAGCATTCCTGTGATAGCTAGTACTCAACAATATGGAGAAGTTTATAATTAATTAATGCTGAGTTAGTTAAAAAATTAAGATCTATACCTGAAGAGTGGGAACAATTAAGACACAGCTCCCACGAAACATATTAGCAAGCACCAGGCCAATAATATAAATACTGCTACCTGAATTGGAAATATAAAAGATTATGTATAAAATAAAGCAAGGAGGTAATAATAAATGAAAATTGTGAATATTTGTATTTACTGTGTATTGTGCGTCACGTCTCATATTTACATTTTACACATGACCTCTGTCATTTCGTATTTCTGGCCAGGTTTGTTCAACGTGGCGAGATCCAAGCAAAAACAAAGTAGTAGCCAGAGACCGCAACCTCCGCCAGGGTCCTGATATACCACTCTCCAGTGGAAAAGAAGCATCTGATTGAGAAACAATATTTGTGACCCTGATTACCTCCAAAAGTTAACGGATTGTTTTATGGGTAACAATTCACACAATTTCACCATTATCTGTTCAGAACTTGCCTTGTTGCGTAAAATTGCATACAGGCAAAGCGAGGATAAAACCTCTCGCCACCTTGCAGCGGTATATATGATTAAATGTCATAAGTTTTAATAGGGGTATACCCACTTTTTAAAATGAATATGGTACCATTAATGTGGAAGCTGCGCTTTTTTGTTTTGCTTCATGTTTAAGAAGCAGACCAGCTGGATATATTGAGAAAATTCTTCGGGCCATATATTTGGATATGAGGTTGTATATTTTCAGCGGGTGGATCAGCGTTGTATTTCTTTCGGTAAGCGTACTCAACAGTTTTTACAGACTACACCTCGATACATGCAAAAAACTTTTTCTCATAAGATTCTTTAACCTCAGGCAGGAGGAAAACGTTTGTTTATAAATCTGCAAACGCTTCTAAAATCAAACGTATTTGATGAAATTTTCTGGAGGGTTTAGGTAACCACCGCGGAAAAAATCAATTTGTGAGGGTGAAGTTAATCTGGATTACCATAATATGTTTTTGTATAAAGGATTCGGGCAACCTTTTTTTGTCTCGAACGACGCGAGGTTGGCCGTTGTCATTCACTGGTTCAGAGCAAAACTCCGAACGGGGTTAACTTTTACCTCGCATGCTTGCGCAGGTGTGGCCTAAATTCGAAGCACAGTTGTTCTGGTCAGCAGAGCTGAGGTGATGCAACCATCAACTTAGTTAACCATGGCACACATTTTCAAGGTAAGAAACAATATCTTGCCTGAGTTTACATACTACACACCAACGCATGATAAGGAATATGGAGTAATGCACGGTCTGGACTCCAAGTATGATGGCGGAGGTATGCGGTCTCTAAGTTTGAACTATTACTCATACTATGATATAATATATAACTCTCCTTGCTATTAGGCGTTATCATTCCTGGTTTGTACATTTTTTACGCATTTTAGAGATTAAAAAAATGGGTTTACCAAGTTCTGGAATGTTGTGTTTTATGTTTGGTTAAGTATCTTACCACTCAAGAGTCAGTCAAACCATCTTTTGAAGAACACGGTGTTGATAAAGAGCAAAAAATATGTCGACGCTTACATATATGTTAGTATTCCCCGTATTAAACACAGATACATATTCATATTCACCCCACATATACACGCTCTATGGCACCTCATAAGCTTTATATAAATTTATTTTTACAATAAATCGGGTTTTGTTCAGAAAATTGACAAATTAGAACTTAGGTATGACGAAACTTAGGAAATGATACAAGGATCAGGCATTTGGAAGAATGTACTTAGAAGTATATGCCTGGTCTATAAAAAAGAATCTATTCCGGGCTCCCTCTCGCCTAGATCGGGCTCACTTTTCCGTATATGCGACTTTTTTATTCTGTTATTCAAAAGTGGTTCCTTCTCAATTAGTTTGATACTTCGTTATTGTGTCCCTGTTGAACGCGTATTCTATTTTTTGACCATATATATATATATATATATATATATATATATATATAAATGCATGTATATGTATCCTTTTTTTCTATTTCGTACTCTAGTCTTGTTGTATCTACAAAAAAAAAGACATCGCGTGTTACTAAAAAATTAGTCCCCATTCTAGAACTTCCTAGTCCATCCCTGCGTGTCTCGTAATGAGGGGTCTAGTGGCGGACTAATTTGTCTTCCCCTTGACACTCTAGGACGCCAGGGTTGTATACTTAAAAAGTAATATGTTATCTTATTACCAGCGGGTCAGGAATACCCGGAGGGAAGATGGATAGTTTGCTCTCATGTTAATCTTATCAGTGTAAGCACTTACGATCTCCACCCCAAATCGTTCATCTGTCGTATATGAACTCGTTGGCTCTGCGTCTTTCCATGAAGTTGTGATTCTTTTGAACAGCAGTTTCGGCTTTGCTGTATAACTATGATTGACACTAATACCAAATGTTACTATTTGGAATTTTCGGATGGTTTGTAATGCAAATCTATGACATGTGTAAGGCTGTGTTTGACTTGATTGGTTTAATACGAGCGTATATGGTTAAAGTTCACTTAATGTTAGAATATATAGTTTAAGAGCAAGTATTGAACAGAATGTTTCAAAGGAGGAGCAGGTTTTGTAATAATATGCAATTTAGGTGCTGAATTCTAAGAGATGACGGATAAAATTGTATACATAAATATCATTAATGCTTCTTCGAGCTGATTGATAATAAAAGGCCATAGTATGCGTTTAACTTTGTTGGTCTTAGCTGCACATATATTAATATACATTTAATAAACTCTAAATCAATCAAGTATTGGCATATCCGTGATGAAGGGATAGAGCAGAGGGCTCAAAGCCGGGAGATCGCGAGTTCGAATCTCAGCCGAGGTGGTGTGATATTTTTACGGTCGCCACCCACCAAGGTGTGAGCGCTCAGCGGGCATAATGGGGAGACCACCACAAACGGTGTTTCTACCAAAAAAAACGAGTTAAAAAAACTTTTGGGGTTCCTGGTTGATGCCAGGATAGTCCTGTTTCCGCCCTGTCACGATGTCCCCACACGGATTAGAATTCTGTAGATATACAAAGACTTAAATAAGCCAGCATTTAAAACGGAGGTTGTTACCTCCATCAACAATTTGTTTAGAAATAATATTTAAGTTTTTAGACCGTATGTCGTGAACAGCTTGTATGCCATGTGCAACGTTAGTTATTTCATGTAAAGTGTCGACTGGAATGTCTGTCACATTTAGGGGAACGCCTCATAAAGTTAAGGGTGGTTGTTTATAGTATTATATCACTTACGATGTCAGTCTCATCCGACAGGACATTTTGCCTTCATGTTTTTTTTTTCAGGCCGGTCCATTCTTGTCATCCGTTCTACATTGGTCTGCCCATAACAATAACCCATCCACTCTTGGGTGGAGAGACCGCACCCTTGTGGTAAAGACTTTGGCCAGGGGTTTCATCGGTCAGATTGTGACGCGGACAGGCAACCTTGCGGTCACAAGTACACCGCCTTTAACATTACGTTTATCATTTCTCTTCATATAGAAACGGTAGTAGGTGATAGGTAATGGAATAGGAACCCTCAGTTTAAAAAGGAGATACATGTACTTGCAACGTACATTTTTTTGTATATTCTTTATATCATTTACGTGATAGAAATTAAGAATACATACATAATCCGTCTTAAAGTATAATAAATGTTGGTTTAAAAAACCTGCCAAGGACAACGCCTATAGAAATTAAATTATATTAACCTTTTGAATACAACTGACACGCAACACCAAGATGTTGAATGCAACCTAGCTGACACACAACACTGTAATAAGTAACAGAAAGATGCATTAGAAATGACTCCTTTAACGCTCGCTTCAATTTAAAAAAAACACAGACTTGAATCGTTAAGTGCTTGATACATTCCACAAATGTATCAACCATTAACTTCCTCGGTAATATCAATGGAAAGCATTGAATATTTTAATCCTAATACCTTGAAGAGGCTTCTCATTGTGCTCATAACCAAAGCATTTTGTCCTTATTATCTTCCGCAAGGAGAGTGTGCTTTCATCCTCGTTAATGTGTGTGTGTGTGTTGTTATTGTTGTGTATTGGTGTGTTTGTTTACAACTCAGGCAATCATAAATTGAATCTGAAGAGCATTTCAGCATTTCGTTAATAGGAGAACCGATAAGTTTTTGGTGGGAACATGATCCGGATTTAGGAGCGTTATAAACGAATATTCATAGATGTAGAGTCACTCCTGCACGATGAACCTGGGAATATGGGCCGAAAAAGTGAAAGCAAATACGTGGCGGATTCTAGTGATAACGGTAATAAATAGACACAACATATACATATAAAGCGACTAATCTTTAACAAAAATAAGTGCGCTTTATAAATTTGCCAGGCGGGGTCCCCTAAAAAAAAGCCGTTTTTTAAACGATTTAAAAGCCGTTACAAATAGTTAATGTTAACAAATGCGGATATGGTTACATTTTTTTAATGAAATAAATGTTCCGCATGTGGGATTCTTAATACACGATAACCCTATGCGGCTTTGAGTAGCAAACTTTGATATATATCAACTTACAACTAACCATTGGCAGGCCAAAGCAACTAATAACGTATCGTTAATAACAGTATCCCAGAAACTGGAGGAAGAACAAGTTGTTAGTGTATCCAGGACATCCCAAAGAGGTGATGGATGGCCCGTGGGCGTGGGGATCATCTATCTAATTACAACCTAAGAAATAGCCAAAGAGCACCCAATGATGTATTAGGGTCAAAATTAATCCAATTTCATGCTTTAAACGACAAAATGTGATTCCACCAGGGAGCTAGACACTCAGTATAATTGTAGTCATTGCATCTCCGCTTGATTTTTGTTTGTGTTAAATCTCCGAGTTTACCGTAAAGCCACCCGAGCATTTATAATAATTTTATTCTATCGCTGCGTAAAACATAATTTATACTTTATGAGAGTGAATTATGGAATATTTTGTATGGTTTCCTAGATACGAATGTTACTTACTCTGGTTAGGCGGTATACAGCGATGATGAGATGGTTAGGTTAACAGCGCAAGTCGATATAAGTGAGACGAATTAGATTTTATTAGAATATTTGGAAGCCATAGACGTATGTGAATCAATGCCTCCTTTACTTTTGATACAGATTGAAAGTTGGTGATATTAGAAACAAATAACTGGACTATTTTAAATCTAATGAGAGTGATATTAAAGCGGTATAAGTATGAATGTAGATTGAAAGAAACAAAAATCACGACATTTAAAGCAATCCAGCAAGAAAAGAAAAGTAAATAGGCCTTGCCTTGGAAAATGCATTGCACAACATTATGGTTGTATGCAAAGAAAAAGGCATGATGAAAATGGAACATGTTCCCTGCGTTGCAGTTCGATCTGTGTTTTATATCATCAGTTTTATTTAGTTATAAGTATTCAACGAAGTTTAATGTAACTGTCATACAACAGTCATGGAGGTCTGCCTGTCTCACCTGATTCTCTGCTTTTGTCCCCAATGATGCAACATTTTACCTGTATTTAAGATTTTAATAAGAACTGTGGTTCTGTAAAATAGAATTGAAATTTGATTGTTCTATTTTAGCTTTCACAGATGAGGGGTACATGGTGACGTCACGTTTTCGTAAATTACTCAGAAACTCTTAACAATATTTCTACTAAACTTGCCACTTCACTCGTATTTTGTACATGGCATATGCTTATTAAAATTTCAACATCCCAGGCCAACAATGTATGTGGAAACGCGTCAAAACTGGTATGCACTCGGTCACCTATCTCACAACTTTTAAACGAGTATATTATCGCAACATGTTTAAGCTTGATATAGACATGGTCTCAATAAATACATGTATATTCACATATATTTAACTTCGAAAACTATGACGAGAGAGAGAGAGAGAGAGAGAGAGAGAGAGAGAGAGAGAGAGAGAGAGAGAGAGAGAGAGAGAGAAAAGATGCATGTTTCGACTTAGTAAAGCTCTTTTTTGAGGATCTTAAGGAAGTTCAAATAAGACTTTTCGTGAGTCGTATCTCCACGGGCCAGTTAAAGCGTCTTAGAATGAGCAATATTGCCGATCATTACTGACAGGTAGAGAGCAATTTATGGCACCAGACTAGCAGATAATTACACAATAACGTGCTTCATATGGCTATTGGCATCAAAAGCAAAGGACCCCAAAAAAAATCATTCTGTCAAATGCTTATGTTCTCTGACCCAGGCGTGGAGTCCAAACTTTAATAAAAATATTGAGAAAACGTAATTAATTATTCAAAGGATATATTTCAGTAAAGAACTTTTTTCTTGCCGCACACCTTTCGCACAAGGCACATTTGAAGCTAATCAAATCGTCTGAAGCCATCATTACGACCATTTGGGATGAATGCGGTTCTTTAATTAAAGGTTACGAGTCTTCATCCTCGCTAATTAATCACGTTTATTGTTTTAATTAGCCTTTTTGCACGGAGCTGCTTCCCTGCCCTGACGTGCGCGATTTGAAATAGATATTTCTCTTCATGAAATGCAATTTTTAACCAGAATTAATTTTTGAAAATGAGTTGAGAATTATCCAGATTATAGTTAACACATTAGATAAAAATGCCTTGGAGGTACGGGGCAGAGCTGGAACAAGGAAATAATTTTTACTTTTTTTTTTATGGTGGTAACGAACTTCATTTTAAATGGTAGCTTAATTAAGGTATGAACATTTGCAGATTTCCATTCCGGTTTTGGACTACATGGCAGGGCGATAGCATACGCTTCCTTTCATTTATATCCGGGTCCTGGCATCAAGCGGGCCCCGTGACTACCACACCCGTGGGGAAGTGAATAATTCTACCCGTTCCTTGGTCATACCACGAATCCCCCGAGAAGGCGCTATCGTTTGTGAATGAAACACGGCTGTGGGGCACGGTCTTCCCATTGAGTCCGCAGTGCGCTTCCCTGGGTTCGGACCAACTGTGAAAAAGCTCTCCCTTCCTTGGCTTAGAATCGAACTTTGAGTCCTGTGCTCTATCACAGACCGCAGAAACAGGTTAACGTTTGTTCCAATACCAGGCTACTCCCTATATCCGTACGATGAATGTTTATTAAAAATTTGATACATATAATAATAGCCAGTTGCTGTTGAAAATATATATTGTCAAATGAAACCTCAGGATTATTAAGTCAATAGTCATGCTTTTGCGCTCATCCACAAGACGTTGTCATGGTGACCGTCCTATTTTGATACATATCAATTTCCCCTGTCAATCGACTGTCGTTTTTTTTTTTTTTTATTTGTTGTCGCGATCAGATATTCATTGTTGCTATTGTTGCTATGGTGACGTGGATCACATGTATCTATTCAGATGAAGGTGCTTATCATGCTTGAGTCTTGCATTACTAGAATTAAAATCCCCAAAGGTCAAGGTGCGGAACGGGTTTTTAAATTGATTGGTTCCAGCATTTGGTTCTAGGCATTTTTCTCCTGTTAAAAGAAGTATGAGATTTCTGTTGATGCAAAGAGTCCTTTCTTTATGACGTTCCGTTGAGGAAACTTTAGCCGAAAGGAATTTTATACCACAGATGATGTTACTAATTGCGCACAGCTACCCGGTTGACAATCCGTCGCTCATCTTTTGTTTTTCATCCAAGATGATGCAGATTATGAAAGGTAAATATTGTCCTGTAAAGTTCCTTGCTTCAGGATTACAGTGGAACATGGCCTCTCGATTTCTTATTAGGAGGAACGAAGTTTCTTTGACATCTTGTTTAAGGGGAGAAAAACGCATATGTATGATTTCTTCATTTGACAAGTTATATGTAAATAATTTATCTAGTATTGTGAATGTATGGGGCGTGGTAAACGCAACTGTCTCAGCGTTTTATGGAATTATGTATTAGATAATATATATATATATATATATATATATATATATATATATATATATATATAAATATATATATATATATGAATGATAATACATCCAGTCGCTATGTTACATTCGGTGACGACAGTAACAAGTAATTCATGCCGGAAATTTGGCAGGATTTTTCAAATATATGTAGCTTTTTTCCGGGTATATCTGTCTGGCATAACCTAAACTGGGGACATGGGTGGTCACATCCTCATGACCGGGAGTAGAGATGTCGGGCTGTGTGTTGTACACGGACGGTCTGTCCCAGTGGAGCCGGTGACGCCCAAGTATGTCTTAATCAGTACTGGAAAAGTCGTATTTTCGAGGTGGTTGTCTAAGCGAGGTATGATATAAAATGCAAGAAAAAAATATGAACCGTTGAAAGTTGTCGCTATTTTGAGATGGTCGTTGAATCGAGGTGGTCGTTAGGCAAGATTTTACGGTATATATATATATATATATATATATATATATAATAATAATAATAATAATAATAATAATAATAATAATAATAATAATAATAATTATATATATAAATCGGATAACCTTAATACCAGTCATTATGTAAAAAAATAAGCCATTTTATATATTTATATATTCATGTTATGCCGTTCATGGTCCAACATTTTGTCGAAGGGCGGCTGTGTGTGCCACACGAATAAGTACTTTAAAAACAGTGATGAGAGTATCTGGCGGGCATTCTATAAACCGACATAAAAACTTGATACAGATGCGTCTTTACGAAAGTGCGTATTGTATATCTTTGAATCAGGGGTGGCGTGAATCAAGCTTGGTTTTGCAAATTCCTTCGGGCACAATGCGGCGTCTTTTACATATATAATACTCCTTAGGGCGGGTAAAAAGGAGCACATAGGATCATAACGTTTTTTTCTTCTAGCATTAACAAAAGGTGTCTAGTGTATGGACGAAGGGAGGGATACTTGAATATGCTAGCGGCGGTTTTCTTAAGTTTTCTGTTATGCCGATGCGATGAATATCGTCAATGGCTCCTTTACTAATTCTCTAAGGTATTTATACCCCACCAGCAGACCATAACAGCCGGAGGCCCGGGAATCGATCAAACCAGCGCAATCGTGGGTTTGTGATATTGATGACTTGCTTATGAATGGTCGGGCCTGTGAAGGGATTAACAAGCGCCCGGCATTTTAAACCGGCTATCTAACAACACTTCACGCTCATGCCAGCTAAGCCATCGATCATTGAATCGATGTATTTACTTTGTCTTAATATTTATATTCATTATATTCAGTTTTTTTTCTGTTTGAAACGCTGTTGTTTTGTGCTTGGAGCTTTACCGTGACTGGCGTATATTTGTGGACTATACAGAAATTGAACAGCAACCGATGTGTCTTTTAAAAATTCTGACACTGCCGATGGGGTAAACCAGTTCATTCTTGATCGGGTTTTTGTGATCTGATCTACCTGTTGGACAGATTTGCCTGGTGTGAAACTGAAGCAACAAACGACACAGGACGAATTATAAGGAGAGTGGTATAAACTCGAGTGTCTCAGAAAGGTAGGCCTACGCAAACAAATACACACCTTTATGTAGCTTTAGTTTGTCGTCAATTATAGGTATTAATAAACAAGAGTACATGACACTATTACCTAATTTAGGTTTTGGGCAAAACTTACATGTTTCTTTCCACCTGGAAAACGCTACCACTTTGTCAATGTTCGGTTGGTGATCGTGTATAATAAGTTCGAGGTTAAACTGTACTTGGGAAGGGATAGTCGGAATAATTCGTATACAAATATTTTTTAGATGTACTTGTTAATATCTGACGGACTATAAGCCCATGTAGAGTACCGGTGAATAAACATTTTTGCACAAATCCTTTGCAAATTTTGCGCCAAAATAACTGCAAGGAATGTATTAATCGCGGTTCCTCTTGACACGTAATGGCGGCAGCACTACCTGTAGTAGTACTTGTTATGGAGAGTAGTTTATATCCACCTGGAATACACATAATAAGATGAAGAGAGTACATTAATATACCAGGACAATATATATATATACAGTAGAACGCCTGTATTACGGTCACCATCGGGACTGGATGAAAGTGGCCTTAATACAGGAGTGGCCGTTATACAGGACTTGACCAGGAAAAGGGGGTTAAAATGTAACACGGAACCAAGTTCAAATCTTAATTACAATAAACAAAATAAACGTAAATACATAGTATTAGTATAATTATTGTTATCAATAAAAATAAAATGTTACAACCCTATTTATAACAATTACCAACAATATATACAAATACAGTATTTGTTATTAAATTACAAACAGATTGTATATCCATAATATTTGTACAAATTTGTTGAACCACTGCCACATGACATCTTTCAGTTTATCATTACCTGTAGATACACACTGTCTTTTTCTACTGGCATTTGCGTTTTCTTCATACTGTTCCATGATCTCTCACTTCCTCTTAAGTATGTTTTAAACTTTAGTTTGGCCGACACCATAGATTTCTGCTAGCTGTCTGCTGCTTTCCCGTCACTCTTCCTGATCAGATCTACCTTTCCTTTGAGAGCAAGTTCATGTCTTTTCTTGGTTGCCATAATGGTCAAAGTGATTGGGACAGAATATACGTAACATTTTATACAGGTAACAATGTTTATTTTTCCTTCATAATTATTCATGTATGAGTAAAATGTGCGATGTTTTCCGCACTGTTTTCGTTTGATGTACGTGTTCACAAGGACATTAAAGAAAGTTAAAAGATCCACAGTTTGCCTAACTTTTTTTTATGACATAATCATCGGGACCCGCTGGTTGTCTTTCGTTAATTAAATGACAAACACCCTGTTTAAGATCCGGCTCGCACGACTGATTCACAAACATAAACACAGGTGGGAACACATGCCTTACTATTGTGCATACTAATGAGGCTGAGTGGGGGTAGTATGACGCTGGTTACGTATAAAACTACTCAGTCACGGTCGAGTGGTTACCTTTATCCAGGCACTCATTAACAGACAGGAATATGTAAGAGCGGACAATTGTGTAATGATATTGAGGTCAGCAGTAGCCGCTCGATTTGTTGAGCCCATGTCACTGAGTCACTGCCCCTGACCGTAATTGAGGCGTTTCCCGGCCTGCGGGACCGAGAAACCTGGCCGTAATACGGAATAGAGGAGTGACCGTAATTGACAACAAAATGATTATGAAATATAATGGCCGAAAATTCGGGTCCGGAAAATCTGACCGTTATAGACGTATTGACCGTTATTTAGGCGTGGCCGTTAGAAGGCGTTCTACTGTATATATATATATATATATATATATATATATATATATATATATATATATATATATATATATATACATGACGTCTTAATATGACGGGGGGATCATGTTCCGTCTGACGCAAATATTTTATCAACTTGTGCAACAGCTAGAGCTATAACTTTATTACGGACGCTTTATACGGTTCCGTGATAACAGGTTTCATAATTTGCGGATACTCTCTATTGCGGACAAAACAGAAGTGTCTGTCATTTGGAGGTTCCAGTTTGTATCATAAACCAAGAGAAAAAGAGTTCTGCGGGAACAAACAATAGCGTAACATGCTCTCATCAGAGTTTGCTGTGCGCTGGAAAACGATTCTGTTGACAAACAGAAAATAATATTTTTTTTCTTTTTGGAAGCTGCTGCTTAATGATATACTTTGTTCATCCGCTGAGTGAAGGCCGGCTCAAATAAAAAAAAATAGAAACAGCTACCAAAAGGTTTGATACAGAGATAGAAGGACGTGCATTGAAGTATTTATTTTGTATAATATAAATGCTCTTTTTGTATATGTTTAGGTACTTAAGCACCTTATCAGGAGCGGATCCATGACTTAGGAAAAAGGGGGGGGGGGGTCCAACCCAGGAGAACTAATTAAAGCCCTAAAACAAAGGTCCCCAGGTCTGGAGAAAAGGGGGGGGGGGGTCCAGGCGGCAAAATTTTGTCTGAAGCCATTAAAAAATGTTGCTTCTGATGAAAAAAGTGGGGGGGGGGGGGGGTTCCGGACCCCCTGGACCCCCCCCCCCGGATCCGCTTCTGCTTAGGCAGAATATAGCTGTAACAGCATTTAAATGGTTTGCTATATCGATAGAGTGTCTTGATTAAAACTGATTGTTCTTGGATAACATGCCTTAAAAATACTCGATAAGTATAACCTAAGCAGGTTTTTTACTTGCTCGGGTCGCCTTTCATGTTTTCTGAATAAAAGAGATGATTAATTACTCAGGAGGACAGGTCGAGAAGAAGTGTGGAATGTAGTTTGCACAGGGAGCTTGTTAAACGATGTCTTGCCGTGAAACCCGAGACACCCAACTATAGATCAAAAGAATAAAAACGAAGAAATAAACTAAGCCAGTAAAGACTGGCTTTTCTAGGTAACAATATACGGCGCAACAGAACAAGATATAGCACACCAGGTCCGATCATCAATAAAAATCCAGACAATGGACAGACGTTTTTCATTTAATTTTTATTTGTGCTAGAAGTAGCAGTCATCATTTTCTGGATCCTTCCTGGTTCATAACACCATATTTCCGACTTCAATACGCGGTCCTTTTGTCCAGTAAACGCAGCAGTGACGCTATGCTTATTTATTCAGTCACTGTTACGTCACAAGTGGGGTCACAACTAACGTATATTGTCCTTGTTTGAAGAGAAAATAAAAGGGGGACATTCACTTTTAATGGGGGTAATTTCAGAACGCCCCCGAATTAAGGACACCTATTACAATGTCCTCTGGTCAACAACGACCCCCACCTTCTCGCTTCATGACAGAGAGGAAAATGGTCCAATTCCAGAATCCACAATTCCCCCTACCCTTTATCCGGCCCTGGGAACATTTTTTTAGGCTTTGTCATTAGTCCTCCTCTGTTGGCTCCTCCTCCTTTCCTAAACACTAGACCTCCCTCCTGAATCCATAACAAATGTTTCAAAATTGAAATATGTGGAATTATTTCGGTGCCACTTTTTTCACACGGTTCATATTTTACATTTGATTTTAATATTCAACTTCATACAATAGGCTGACATTTATGATGAGTCGTGAAGCAAGCCATAACCCAAATTTTCTCAGTATGACATATATAACTGTAAGATTATCCAGAATGCCATAAAGAAAATATAAACTGGATAAAAATAATAATATTGAACTCGTTATATTAAAAAGTATGTTTTTTTTTATTCCCCTAAAGGGTGAAGGGAACGAAAGGTGCTCTTCCCGACCCCTACAACAAATGAGACGGACATGTCCCCATAACCCCTGGTCACACCTGAGCTTCTGTCATCTGGAATCGACACTGTTTCCAGAAAACAGGCATCGGTGATTATCCCGCACGCGGCGTGTTTTTCCACCAGCATAACAGCTACCTGATTAGCAAGTGACTTGCATGCAAAAAATTCCGAATAAGGAATACACGCAATTTGTTTTCATTAGCATAGTAACTCCACCCCGTGAGTTGCCTTTGCAAACACGTTCATGCCTTACTGACAGACCTGTTGTAAACAATCGGTATCCACATTAATATATGTCACAATCGCATGGACACATATAATCCACCATATCAGGGAATTGTTTTTTATCACAGATCCTTCCCTGGAATCGTTTATGGCTGACTTGATCGTCTATAAGAAACTAAGGAAACTCATGAACCAGAATTTTATAAATATAACAAATTAAAAATGAAAGTAGATCGGACAATAATATAGCATGCATTTCTCGTGAGGAAACGAATATGTGTAATCTATAATTGTGAAAATTGTGAAAAACATGCGTATAGTTTTTTCTCTATAAGGTAGCATCGGACCGGCTTTGTGAAGAGGCTACCCTGTGAAACTTGTCAGCGAATCATGACTCTTCATAGAACATGAGAAAGTTTTATTGGGATTCCGGCGCAGGTATACATGTAGGCTCTGACTATATTTCTAGTTTAATTTGAAATTAAATAGTTAAATAACTTACAGACCTCTGATTTTGTATGTGGGAATATGGTTGATTTTTTTATAGACGCGTTTTGTTATGCGAATATTTAGCAAGTTGAAGAGCCTTGTTTTATTTCCCTGTGTGCGACTGCTGCGCAGCAAACGCGGGCATCATTTAATAATCCGGAAGTGCATGATATATGCGTTAATTGTGTCACATGTGGGGTTTCCCCGTACCCGTGCTGTCGTCGTGTTTTCTGAGTCCGTGCAGCAATTCCAGGAAGGCATGCGATGCGGCAACCGCGTACGAAACTCCCTCGTACATGGAAAAGAAGACTTTATTGACTCCCGTTTGCATTTTCCTTTTTCTGTCTTATTGCTTTAATTTTTTATTGAGACGCAAAATAGCAGGTTTGCCATGGGCCAAAAAGAGGTTGGCTAGTATGTGGTAAAGAAAGAGCCTGGATATCGTTCATGGGCGGAAATGTTCTGTTTGTTATGGAAATGCCGCTAACCGGATCACTATATGTATGAATACACGTAATTATCATCCACAATGGTGTTAAATATCTCACATCCTAACAGACAAACACATGTAAATTAGAGGAAATGGGTGGAGCTGTTGTGCATTCATGTTCTGTTGAGGGACTACAAGAAATAAAACACGTCCACAGGTAGGCAAATATCCGCTGGACCCGGATGTATTAATACCAGTTTACGTGAACAGTCATTTGATTAATTAAACAGTCAATGCCCGAGCAATTTGAACAAACAAATGGTCACATATCACTTGTGTATTTATGGATTCGATGATTTAGTGTTATTGATCACATTTGCCACGGCCATAGGCTCCTTTGATGAGCAGATGTATAAACGCTGTGTGGTGCTAATTTGTTTTTTTTTTTTATCAACTGACAGCTGGTTAACGGAAATGTGAATGCACGTGGAGAATAGCTGTATTAGCATTTCCTTCACAAAACCAGTGAAACGCCTGACGTTCAGGGTTTTGGCCAGGTACAAGCAAAGGTGACTAGGTGCGGGTTTTTGATAAGGTTTTAAGACCCAGTGGTTGCCGTCAAGTTCGCGAGGTTAACACTTCGCTATTTCAGTTTTTTCACTCATTCACCAAGGTTCAATTTTCGCGATCTCGCCATACAATAAACTTCACATACTATATCCATCATATCGTGAATTAGTTACAAAGTAATATTTGCACAAAATCGTAAACCTTTGAAGGGGACCCTAGTTAATATCGAACGAGTTAAGATCTTTGTTCCTGGTTTGAACATTTGAAATATCTGATACATACAAGATCAATTATTATTTAAAATATCAATCTCTTTCTTTTCGACCTGCTTTTGACGATTGGGAATCTTATTCACGACGGTTTTATTTTCGCGAAAATTCCCTTTTCGCGAAAATCGCAAATTGGTAACCCCCGTAAACGAAAATCAACCACAGATTCCCATCTGCCCGTAAGCAGGCACCACATTTTAGAAAATAGGCTCTTCCGGGGGGGGGGGGGGGGGGGGGCTCGATAAGCAGGGTGAGGGTCTTTGGGGTCCAGGCATGTGAAAGAGACGGAGGCAGTTAAGCCACGGTAAAGGCAGTAGCCAGCAACTCTCCGAATCTTTACTAAGTTGCTTCCTTGGGACTGGAAGTACACGAACAGTTGGCGTAGTAAAACATTCATTCAAAATTTGGACAGTGTTTTTTTTTGCCATTTTGGTTGACTTAAAACTATAAATATCGTGATCTTGTAATTTATACGTAGAAGCAATCCTACAAGAGTCACTTTGGCCCTCTAACATAAAAGAGTTTATAAAGATGTTAGAGTGCCTTGCTGGAGATTGACGAGCACCGCACTGCAAGGCTCGACGAAGATGCATTTAATTCCGTCATTTTTGACAAGGCTTAATAACCTACAGGTACGCTGCCACTCAAAATATACTTAACCAATCGCTAAATATCTTTATGTACTTTATATAAATACGTACCATGTGCGAGAACAATTCCGTTGTAACTCAATCTTTTAGTAAATCCCTCTGCATGTCACTGCACTCCACACCACAGGCATGTCTCGCACGGCTTTCTTGACGAACTTATATGCGAAACAGGACATTACTTATTATTACCATAAAGATGGATTGACACTTTGGATTTTAGGTTCACATATATTTACCGTAACCTGTTTTTGTCACAAAATCGATGCAATAGGATGTATGGCAGTTGCAGTGCATTTCCCAGTATGACTTGTGTCACTTGTGTCACCCGCTCAATAATATTGTTGGGGGGGGGGGGGGGGGGGCTGCCCCATCAAAATGATGAGTTTAAACAAAATACACTATTTTATTATTGAGTATTATTCTGTTAAAATTGCATCCATTGCCAGAAAAATACCTCTTTACAAGGAGGTACTGTTTTATTAAATCAGCATTGACTAAAAAAATGATCGACAGCAAAGTGCACCAGAAAGCAATAGTAAACATTCACTTTTTCAAAATTTTCCACACAGTTGGAGGGGGACACCCTCCCCTCTCGGAGATTTCCCCCTCTTATCCGCTTACTGCCACCCCCCTCCCCGCCCGCCAATAGGGTCAGGCTACGGCCTGCCGATTCAGAGGGTGGGGGGGGGGCAGTATATATATATATATATATATATATATATATATATATACGTATATGTATGTATATACTGGTCTACTATTGGACCCCCAATGAAAATTTGGTTTCGCCGCCAATGCTATGCTACTACTAGTACTAGTGTGAAGGTCAGGCGTACCGCTTCGGGGGACCGTCACATTTTTGGCGCTGCTTTCAGGACAACAGTTTTAAAATGTATGACGTGACAGATCCAGTCTGTTGGCGTGATGCCCGCTCCGCGGGCGGGAATTTCTCATGGGATGGCCTTCTCTGTCAATGTACAAGAAAAAATAAACCCCTTTGGGATAGAAACGCCCGCGTGACAAACCCTTGTTAACCTTCTTCCTGACTTGCTGCCAGATAACGTTTTTTACGTTTTTTTGTTTATATCCGGTAGCGGGGAACTCGTTAATAATCTACTAAATTTTCCTGAAATCATTATTAAAATATGATTAAGTCTTCGTGCTTATCTATGCTAGTGTGTTAATGATTTTTTTTTTACCCTTTTACAGAGATCAAGATTTTATATCAATATATCGTTTGTCACGCGATCAAGACATTCGGAGTGTTAACTCTATTTCTCTGTTAAGGATATCTAGGATTTGCCTACAAGTCATGTGCCAGTTAATTGATTATATTGATGATAAGTCGGTTTCTCTCGTAACCGATTTAATTGGGTTCATTCTTTTAAAATCAATCCAAAGAAATCACAATATTCAATTAAATATTAATATTTTGGCAAGGAAATAAAAAAGACGGTGCACCAAAAAGCGAACATCATTAAAAGTTAACCATGGGCAATGAATAATTATCAAAAGCCCGGCCATTATCTTGACATTTCAGCGTGATGTACAAGTTAGACGGAATTTACACGGTCAATATTTTAGGTATAATTTTAAAGAGCAAATTTCACGATGAAGTAGATACATGGTACATAAAAAATCGATTAATAATCGATTAACGGTCGTTTTTTTATCCTTTTCACTGGATATGATTTTACAAACGATTCCTTCCACTATTGCCCATTGCATACTGTTCTTACCATAATTCACTTCCTATAACGATCACTCTTTTTATTAGTAAACAAGTTAATTTCAATAATAACATAAGTGTCTTTTTTCCACGAACCATTTTTAAAGGGGCCCTATCACCTATAAACCATGTTGAGTTAACACAAAAAATAGCTTCTTCCCTTTAAAATAAATCTGTATCTGCCAAAATATTGCCTTGAAATCGTTTGCTGACCGTTTCGTAAACGAGTATTAAAACAGTGAACCGGGCGCGATCGCAGGTGTCAACATAAACACAGTGCGTCGACCGTGTGCTGCGTGGATCCACAACACGTGCCAATCAGGAGATGCCCTGACTGACTTGGCTAAAAAATGTAATACATGTTCCCGCTGGCTGAAATACCGCGTGTTGCCCCTCTAAACCGGACCTCTGGTCACGCGGCCTTATTATGATAAACAGACTGTGTTTACCAACACGCGGGCAATAACAAGGTGTTAAACAGTTGTATGCGAGGAAATGAGATTTCGTGCTGGAATGGTCTTGCTGGGAAACATTATATAAAGCAAAACTGAACTGATAGTGTGAAATAGGAATAATATTTCTCCTGATAATGTCCCTTTAAAGAGACAAAAAGCTAGTATTCTAGATACAATATTAAAGTATGTTAATCTCTTCCGAGTATTACATGTTGCCATTGTATCTTTGAACAATATTTCCGAGACATCATCAAATAAATTTTAAATGTGAACAGTCAAATAGCATGTGAACAGTATGATTGTCACTACGACTGTTACATGTTGCAAAAGATTTTGTCTACCACCGATATAAAGACTTTCCTAATGTCTACATCCTGTGAAAGATTTCAAATTTAAAGTAGGCCGACTGCTTGTCTGGGACAGTGGCGTTAATTTAAGGGTTGGGGGTGACTCGCAGGCATGGGAGGGTAATCAAGGCATGGACAGCTACACACATACACACACATATATATTTGTATATATATGTATATATATACCACTTTTATTGTCTGTCTGATATATAAAATATCTTATAATTAAGAATAAAGTTCCAAAAATTAAGGTATTATGTTTCCAGTATAAGACAATTATAAACCAGGTTTAGATTTATAATAGTTCATTGTAAACTCAGAAATTGAACTCAATTCAAAACAATTTTTTTACCGCACTTTCAAGCGTGTTTGTCTCCGTATGTTTCTCCTAAATATGCTCCTATGATTTCCTGTTACCGTCTCAATGCGAACTTTCATGTTTGCTTGTACAATATGGATGCGTTCGCTTTCTGTCTGCCTTTCCTTATTGCATTCAGTCTATGAATGTACAAAATGACTTACAAATCATGTAATATATATATATATATATATATATATATATATATATATATATATATATATATATTGGAAAGCAAATAAATCTTATATAAACAAAATTTGGTTTATTTCTTCAGCGTCCGACTTACGACTTCAGAGTTTTAACCCATACCGACATCCGACTTGCAACATCTTGGTTCTCGTTGGTATCAAACAAACAATGGCAGCTACAGGGAAGATTTTGAAATACTTTGCTAAAAAGAACTTGGTTACATATTATATATATATATATATATATATATATATATATATATATATATATATCATTAGCGACACGCTCCGCTGCTCTTGTTTTCTGTGATTCTGGAAATATTTTCAGTTATCTCCAAACCTGTGATATTTATCTGTATAATAAGCTAAGTGTTCTTTATAACCACCAGAACGGAAATGTTAAAAAAAGTAGTTCAATGACCAGGTTACTCTGCCAGACAAAAGCAAATGATTCAGCCAACACCTCCATTCACAGAGTTTTAATACACGCTACTGCTTTTATAAAGAGGCGAGAGGATTGTTTAACACCCCCTTGCTGGGCCATGGTTTAAGAATAAAGACACATTCCCGCTAATGATTATGACACCTTACTATTTGGTGTATTTTCAGTGCTGGATGTATTAAACAGGTTAATGTCTTTCTTAAAACGTTTTTGGAGGTAACCGTCTCTATTTAATCTTAGTTAAATTATCAACTTTGAATTACTGATTACATAAAATGTATGCCAATATTGACGCTATAGGTGAAATGTACGTGAGATGCCATTGAGGTCATAGAATATAATTCTGTTCACCTGTGCTGATGTGGCGCCTTTTTCACGAAGGTTGTATTTTTGCGACAATTTTCTCTTCTGGAATATTTGAAACACTCGCGAACAAAAAGATCTCCACAGTATATTCTATAACATGAAGTGGAATCAATGTTAGATATTCTGGGCGGTGGGCTTTTGTCCCTTTTATCATAGATGGGTGGTCGTGAGGAGAATTTGAGCAGGTGTTCTTATTTCCGGGGGGGAGGGGGGTCCCCTATCGGTACTGCTTTGGATTGTCACACAGTTGATTTGCTTACATTTTTTAACCCAAGATAAGGTGCATCACCAATTCGCTTGATTTGGTCCATGCACAGTGTTACGTACAGGGGAATGATTTTGGCTGGCTCTGCGGTCGTTCGGTATTTACTGGGAAACGCAAGATATTCTGTAAGACCCAAAAAGGGAATAAAAAAAAGAAAATCAAAGCTGGACCTGGTTGTTGGATTTAAATACATATAAGCCGCAAAATTCATTCTGTCCTCCAAAATCTGTCATAATTTGCTTATGCCCACTGTTCAACTCCCTAAATAGTTAATTGAACATCAATAGAACTTTCGGTTTTTTTTATATTCTGGCAAAGAAAGAGCTATCCAAGTATAAAATCACAATCTCAAATCTTCTGCAAACGAGTGTTTATATACATATATATATATATATATATATATATATATATATGTGTGTGTGTGTATGGGTGTGGGTGGGTGAGTCAAATAAAAAAGTGGTAATAGTCAAAAGCCACAATGTTTCTTACACTTTCTGTCTTACATAAGATATACTCGTTTGTTAATTCCACCATGTTGTTGGCAGTTGAATAGCAGGTAATGTGAGTACATATATCACATTCACATTACCTTTACTTAATCTAAGATCTTACATGAGGTGACGTAAGCTGAAAATATTAATTGGCAAGAAGGCTGATGGTCTGAACGACAGATGGCGCTTTGGTTGTCTTAAATTCAAAGCAAGCTTCTCTTAACCATAACCTTACATTGTTTCAGACATCGATTGGCATACCAGGGACGTCTGGAAAACAAAGCAACTTGGCTGAATCTATATTGACAGGTAAGAAATCTTCCCCTTTACTCATGCATATTATGTTTATTTTCTGCAATTGTGAATCACACTGAAAGAGATACTGTACTATATTCAAGATAGTGCTTACTATTAGAAACAATCATAAAATATTTATTATTTCTCTAAGACAAGAATGAGTCATGTCACACTGATCCTTTCGAAAAGGAGATTTAAAAACATTTTAATTCTCTTACATTAGAATACAAAGCGGACTCGAGTTAAAGCCCTGAATCGACTCTTGCTTCAATGGTGCAGCTGAACACTATTTGAGCAAGTATAAATTTAAATGTACACTTGTAATTCTTGATATGTGCAGATCTAAAATTTAACGTTCTTCCCCTCAGTGACTGAATAACCATATTTATTCCTATGGTCGAGTAAATAATTCAATTCACCAGTCACTCATATCAAGCCTATATATATATATATATATATATATATATATATATATATATATATATTTATATATATATATATATATATATATATATATACAGACTTGAGATATTGTGGAAATGGTTCAACCTTAAAAGGGTCATTGACCCAGGGTTCTTGGCATTCAACACCTTGATATATTTGGACAGTATACTAGGGTACATTTCACGCTCACGGAAAACGCTTGATTAGAAATAATCAAAAATACCTTGCCTCCAGCCATGACCTCGAAATAAATCTAGGTTAAATAAGATATATTGGTGCAAGTCTGCTGTGACTGGGCTAGTTGAGGAATTTCATATGTATTGAATATCTTTGACGAAGTTCCTGAATCCGAGTCATGTGCCAGATCCACACCGGGATCTGTTTTAGTTTTGTTGTGAGCAACCTTACACACACGAACTTGCTGGTGAGGCAATCCATCTTAAAGATAAGAGGTAAGACATCTTACTACTGTAGGCAAATTTTAACTGCAAGTGGCTAAATACCACTTGTAGTTATATTTAAACCCATGACGAATTCTAAGATGGTTTCATTCCTTTTAAATTGTATCCTGTTTTCTATCAGTAAGCGAATTAATACATGTGTTTTGTGGACTCTAGAAGAAACATGATCGAGACTCTGGTGATAATCCGATTTAATTCAGCATTCAAAGTTCAAATATAAATAATTTGCTGAGCAGAGCGCTTAAATGGATAGGGTAAGCTAAATGGCACACTTTACCCAAATATCTTTATGGTAATTTTAGAGTTCAATATCGTGCCTTAGAAATATGTGTCTCATATGGTCATACCGCTAGGACGTCGCAGATTCCTAACGTTGGAACTATTAATAAAAATACTTTAATATTTCAATAAAAAAAAGGAAAAGGCCTCAGTCTCAAGGAAAGCGTAGGTGATATTGAATTTTGAGTGAGTGATCGCCCCTTTAGGGCCGTGACTCGATGAAAATGAGATAGGTTTTGGTGTTATTAAGTACTCAATTAATTATACAAACCAATATAGGTATGTCATATGCCAGCCCGTGACGTCCAAACCAGTAGCGGCGCGGACTCCCAGAACTGAATTGCCAATCCCAAACCGCCCAATATATCATACAAGGACCTAGACAAAGAATATATTCTACCTAACCTGCTGACTGTATGCAATATGGTTTAGAACATGGAGAGAGAGAGAGAGAGAGAGAGAGAGAGAGAGAGAGAGAGAGAGAGAGAGAGAGAGAGAGAGAGAGAGAGAGACACACACAGACAGACAGACAGAGAAAGAGAGAGAGAGAGAGAGAGAGAAATAGAGAGAGAGAGACAGACAGACAGACAGACAAAGAGAGAGAGAGACAGACAGACAGACAAAGACAGAGAGAAAGAGGGAGGAAGAGAGAGAGACAGACAGACGGACATAGACAGAAACAGGGAGAGGGAGACAATGAGAGGGCGAGAGAGAACAAATAAGGGAGAGTCGGATAAAATTTGTCATTTAATCACATACTAATCAAAATACTGGCTTAATTTTACAACCGATAAGCAAAATAGATTGGTACCCTCAGTTGAATTTAGGAAAATAACTTGCCTCAGCTCCAGCATGAAGCCAAGCAGGACTACAGTAATCTGAATAGAAAAGTAAATGTTTGGCGTCATGTAGACTGGTTCCAGGAGACTTCTAATTGACATTTATACATTTAGACACTTAATTTATTTGTATATGGAGTAAATTTACTCATATGAGTAAACTCAGTTATAATGATATTTACTTTGTCTTCACAAGTGATTAACTACCTCTGTGTGTATGTAGGTCATATAAGTAAACATTTGCCATGTACAATTTAATCATTTAAAAACAGGCTGAGAGATGTTCCATTTTATCAATATTTGAAAATACAAAATTAATCACATTCAATATCTTTTTTTTTCATTTTTAACCACGGTAGCGGTGGCTATAGGGCGCATTTGCATCAATTTTTAACGAGTGGGCTCAAAAAATGACCTCTAGCCTTAACCTTGTGTAGTTACTTTGCTTTCTGCTTAAATTTAAAAAAAAAACCTTGAAAACTATTTTTGAACATGTTCATAAAATGTTTAGACAGATGGGCCATATTGTTGTTATAAATATTAAATTTGAAAATTACCGAGGGAAGGTTTATATTTCCAAATAATTATTAAACACTGGTAATTAATGTCGGTAATTAATGAGGAAGAATTTAATGGGGTTTACAGTGCCAAAAATAATTATACATTCCGAAACTATACATTTACACATGTAATCCAAAGCAATTTACATATGTCAAATTAGATATCCAATACATTCATCATAATTTAAGGTAGACAATACTTTTTAACAAACCTGATACGAGAATAATTTTACTAAAAGGTTGCTCTAAATACGATACCTTGATGCTCAATTCTGTAATACTTGAAACCTCTTGCATTCAACCGGAAGGCCAGTTTTTCTGAAAGTTTCAATGATATCGCCAATATTTAACAAAAGTGTACTATAGAGTCTTTTGTAAATTAAAACAATAATCAGTCATCCGCTAGCTCTTATGGTCGGTTTACTAAAGCTCTCATTTGCCAGGTAGCAAAAGAACAAATGCAAAAGAAAACTTGGTAAATTTTTTTTGATTGAGAAATCTTTAAATTGAATATGCGAGCATTACGTTCATTAGCTGTATCATCTTCAAAGAATCCCTTGAAAAGACCGACTTAACGTGTCGCTCGCGGAAGATGGTACATTTAAACAAATGTTAGATTACTTAAATAGTGTTAAATAAGAGAGTAGCGTGCGTTTTGGCTAGTATTAAAATAACCGAAGTAACTATTGTGATATCAGTGATACGCTCGGTAGAGTACCGTTCAAATGAAAGACTTAAATTACGGTTCACAATGTGTTTTCAAATAGTGGCTGCGGGTTTAAGGGCTGTCGGATATACTCATCACGTTTTGCTTCAATTTTATTTTTGTGAAGGTAACGTAACCGCCTCAACTTTGTAATGCTGGCTAAAGCAGTTTATACATCTGCAGACTGAGATACAAGTGTCGGACTATTATCCTTGTACAACTATGTGTGGCGCACCTGCGCGTCCTGGGTATGTAATTATTCCCTAAACCTGGTCATGACACCGAGAAACCCCCGAAAGGAGCACTCGTTTTGAGGACATACGACTGTGGGTTAAGCCTGCAGAGCGCTCGCTCGTCGGGTGGAGGCGGACGCTAAAAAATCTGAGCGCCTCGGTTGAGATTTGAACTCTCGATCTTCCGGCTTTGAAGCCTGTGCTCTACCCCATGACCACATGCAGAAGCCGTTTAGGCCTCCAGTTCGAACGCGTAGTCTTAAGAGTTAGTTTTCCGAACTTAAAGGACTTCTTTGTAGATGTGATAAAACATCTTTGTAAAACTAGTATATGGCATTCAGAGAGCGCAGACCTACTCCATATGGCATTGTCAAAAATGCATTTTTTTTTCTTTTAAAAATATTGGACACAGGAGGTTATCCGGATCACCGCCAAAATTTTATCAATTGTTCCTCGAATCATTGCCCGAGCTATCATGACAATTTTAATAAAAATCCGTTACAAACTTTCTGATTAATGTCTCTAACAGACAGACAGACCAACGCCGGCAAAAACATATCCCCCACTTGGCGGAGGTAATTAAGTCCGCATGCGCGATATATACGTCCTTTCTCGTGGGCACCCGTGACGTTTCCCAGAGATTTGCCCTGTGTTTTACTAAAGCGCATGCGCATTAGACAAAGGAAATAATGCCTGCAGCAGTTTAGAAGAATCCATCAGCTGGCTCCTCTGAAAGCAAACATTTTATCCATACTTATCAAATAACTGTATTTTTTACTTTTGGTGTATACATTAATATAATACACAATATATAATATAATAAATACTGTTCAGCAGGTTTGTGCCTTCACGTTGAACAAGGAATATATCGGGGTACCAAATTTATCCGTAGAGCTCAGTCCAAATTAGAATTAGAAAAAAAAAATTGCCTGCGTCATTTTACCCGTTGACAGTATACAATTTATAGAAAACTGCACATAGTAGATATCCCGCATCACCATTACGTAAAAGAAAAAAAGAAGAATAATAGAAAAAAATTGAAATATTCTAAATTTACCATTGCTAGACAGTGCTACCTTTGTGGGACCGCCTTTGTTCTAGCAGCGCTAACATCTGATGCAACAAGTTAATAATTTTTTATCCAGAATGCTGGTGGATGTATGCGATTGCTAAATGCTTTCTAGTTTAGAGTATTGTCTGGACCATTGTGATAGAGAAAGGAATGAATCACCATGAATATTTTTAGAACAATGACTTTAACATGAAGCTCGGATTTCCACAAACAAATTTTAGCGGATGAAATAATAGAATATAAAAAGCATTTCCACTCTAGAAAATATTTCAGATGAGGATATATTTCATTTTATTCTTCGCGTAACTGATGCTAGTAACATTGAATGCAGTTGTCCGGAGATACTGGAAACTACTTGTCACTTTCCAGCTGGCTGATCCAGCCTATATCGCGTTAAGAGAATTGAGGCTCACCAACTACTGATAATCGAGAATCCTTTTGGGTCTCAGTAATGTATGCGTAGATTGATGGATATGGTGTTTGGAAGGAAATCCGTAACTTAGCCTCTCCTGGTGGCATATTGAATGTTATTGCTCCCGTATTGATTTTGAATCAATATTAAAGGGCCAAGTGAACGTTCAAAGGAGATTTTGTTATATGTTATACCTGCGATGCTAAGCCTTGCTTAATCGGCTACATGCCCAAAGTACAGTTTTACTGTAAACGGAATAAATAATCAGTTATTCGGGGGGGGGGGGGGGCACCAACTTTTATTCTCATCAGTATACAACTTTCATTTTATCTTTTGTCCACAATTGTTTTTTTTTTTTTTAGATTTGAAAGGTTTGGAAATCTGAGTTTGCATTGTAAGAAACAGTGAAAAAATAAAAACTGCTTCTAATATAACAGTGTTCTTTATCGTGGTTCACAAGAAAGAAACATTTTTCTTTCATTGTTTCCTGGTCCAAGCGTAACTTTAAACTCTTTAGTAGTTTGTTCACGCCAAGAACGTAGGATTGAATTTCCAGGCCTCTTCAATCTTGTTAAGCCTTCCCCACAGGAAGTTGATTCTTACCGGGGTTTATGAATTTATTTGTGTTAAAATATTTGGGTGAAACTAAATAGTCTATGGGCTTTCTCTGGACACTCCGGGTAAAAAACCTTCAATTTTAAATCAATTTTTGTCCTCTTTTTATTATTTTATTCCGTCTATATTTGCGCTAAATCTGAAAGCTGATTTTCGAAAAACTGTCTTGTTTGCACAATACTGGTCACAGGTGATATTTTTTATTAACTTTGATGTGATGTACCCTATTTTCGATTTTCCATTATTGCCCGGTTGCGGCATCACTTCCAGTGATCGCTTTTTTTTAGATTGTTTATGGTGGAGGTCATTTTTTTAAGCCTACTTAACATCGTATTATGTACAACAGCAGGATTCCATTCCGGACTACGTGACAGGGGCTTTCTGGCGTCGACCAGGCTTGGTGTATCACTCCTCCGGGCCCTGGGTGTGTGTCATCCACATTGCTGGGTCATAACACCGAGAAACCCCCGAAAGGCGCACTCGTTTGTGAGTGAAACACGACTGCTAGGCACAGTCGCCCCATTAAGCTTGCAAAGGCGCTAACCCTGGGTGGGGGCCGACCGTGAAAAATCTGGGCTGGGATTCGAACTCACGATCCCACGGTTTTTGAGTCCTGTGCTCTACCCCTGAGCCACAGAAGCCGATGCGTAATACAATTCTTATGAATGCCATGTGATGAAGACTAGTCGGTCTGGGATTAAGGAATAATCGGCCATTTAATGAAATTATAATCAGAGCTTTAAGAAGGCATACCGACACCAACAGCAACATGGAAGCTTGGAATCTCTTTGACTGTCTCCTTTAATTTATGCTTGATCGTATTTGAACCAAAAACATTGTATTTAAGCTACAGATGAAAAATATTTAAATTCAAATACTCTAGCCAGGTCCTTAAATATCTCTCTCTGGGTCGTCTTTTGAAACATATATATCGTATTCCTCATCCTTAGTGGCTTAGAATCTAAAAATAGAAGTTGGGCGTCTTCGGGGGACGCTGTGAGTTTACCCCTCTGTGTCTATTACGGGTATAGTGAAGAGAATGCAGTTAACTCGGAGTCTGTCAAGCGTGCTGGAAAACAAAGGTATAGATTAGTACGGCTGAGTCCTGTCTTGGTAATGGCTGCTCGTTGGAGTGATTTATTTGAACAGTTTAGCCGTGATTTTTTTTCGGTTTCTGAGTTTTTTTCCCCTCTTCTTTTTCTGTGCAGAGGCATCTCAGACTCAAGATTGTCATGGTTAGCGTTTTTAATGCCCCGTGTGGGCGCTGAGTATGCATGGGATTAAGTGAGCATGTCTTTGCAGTCAGTGAAAAATATTGTCACTATAACAAATTATTTTATCGCCGTCAGGAAGGTTCATTGGTTGGTTGGGCTGTTAACAATTTTTTTGCAACAAGTTATGAGCGGATTTTTTTATAAAATTTGTGTATTTTTTTTTTGGAGGTCATCTGGATTACCAAATTACATTCAAAGCATAATATCCCATAGTGACACAGGGCGATTCGGGTAGACCGATTCATTCACAGCTATAAGGGCCGGCATTTGACCCAAATACGAATGTAGAAATAAACTCGTCAATCCCTATAACTCTTCGCTCCACACGTGGCGAGGGGCTTAATTAATTTGCGACGTCCATGTGTCTGCCCATCTCGTTCTATTTCTATTGCTTATCTCGGTCAGTTTTTGGACATGTTATCAATGTCTCCTCATAATTAAGCGCGGTGCAAGAGACTGGACTTGATAGAAGTCTCGTTTTAAGACAGGCGATTATGATGTGTTTTTGTGCTTCTCGAGATTTCACACGACATTGGGTGTGACGTTACGTGTCTCTATGGCGCGAAATAAACGGTGATCAGTTTTATGCTGTATTTTGCTGTATTATTGCTCTATAAAGGTACGTTTTCTATGCGTTTCTTTACATCTTTTGTTGTCTTTGGCGCCCATTCTTGGTGATTTCCTGCGATTACACGAAATTGCATATCCAAGCCATTTCAACACAAGGCGTCTCTGTCCACTTTCTGAAGTGCGTTTTTCTGCGCTCCCATGAGTTCAGGTAAGCATTTAAGCGTTTTAATGCGACTTGGTTAGACGTTCGTTTTCGGACAATTTCACAACGCAAGCAAAAATGTGGAAAAACGCAAAATTCAGTTTCTGTGCATGGCTGCCTTGTGATTCATGAAACATTAGCACCTATGCCAATTCCTTTCCTCCACAATATGATTGGGCCAGTAATATAAAATAAGAATCAAAAACATATTCAGATTATGTAGACAACAAATTAGATATATCTATATGTACATCTGATAAGCATAAAAATACATAATAGCAGGTGGTTTCAGCTCCTGCAGAAAAACAGCTACAGAATACAAACACCACTATGGCTCAAATAAAAATTATTCTATAGATCCTGAACCCAAGAAAACAGTTAGCGGGCGAGTTTTTCCTTTGTTCATTATTTTTCTTTTGTTTTCTTATTATTTTGAAAAGTTACCACTCAATAAAAGGTATAAATTGTTTTTTTTTTTCTTTTTCAAAAAGGAATAATTCATCAATTCCTGAAAAAAAATCCTTTGAAGAACATAAGTTTTTTTGTCTTTCACGGAAACACTTAATAATTTATTCATTTAAAGAAACCCCCTATGCATTTATAATGTTTAAAGAAAATCTCTCTAGATTTATTGCCTCTAAAGGAAACCCCTACGGATTTATTACCTTATAAAATTGTAATGTAGAAACAGAAGGAACGACTCGGTAGAACGAGTATGTGGTCTAAGAAGACCAGGCTGCGAACCTGTTAACAGTGACACCTCAAGAACCTTTAAAGGTGCCCATTCACGTACCATTTGAAAAAAGAATTTATGTCATTCCTGGCTTTCTCAGTGTATATATTAATGATCTAAGGGTAATATTGGTTGTAAAAAGTTCTTATAACGCCTTCGTGGAAGATGTATGCACTTGTTTATCTACAACATGTTTGTAAACACAATAATGTTGACAAACGGGAAAAACATATAACCTAAGGTGGTAGGTTGCATATGTGCTGAGGTAGAAAGGTCACTTGTTGCAAAATGCCATTTACAAAGCTCTGACTTATCAGACCTGCTGCCAGATGCCCTTGTTGAATTTGTTTTGGTTATTTTGGCGGGCCCCCGCTCATTATAACACGTTCATATATAAAAAAAACAAGCGGCCTGTGTATCATGATATCCGTATTTTTTTGGCCAATTTGTATAAAAGTTATAAAAGTCAGAAAGGTGATTGGCCCCCTTTACGAGACCTATCAACATGTCAGGCATGCTTAATATACATGAAGTATAGTGTCATCTTTTTAAAATAGTATGGTACAGCAGTATTTTCTTCTAAATCCGTTTGGTTACTCCAGTACAGTGTTGGAAATAAACTTGTGTCGGGTACGCTCAGTAACGCAAAACATTGACAAAGTGCGCACGCTACCTGGCAGCCGTATCACATAACTTCATAAATTCTGATTTTCTGGTGATATTCACCTGTTATGTCACGTTTTCCGTTGTTTTTGGGAGTGCACCGGACACCTAGTCTTGTTATAGTAAAAAGTGGACTGTGTCTGTTTACAAGCAGAACCATAGCAACGGATAGAAAATGTTGAACTGGGGATATTATTCCCTGTGTCGGGATGATTTTGTTGGGGAAACACTGGGCCAAAAATGAACTTATAGCATGAGACAATACGCGTATTATTGCGAATGTTTGTGTGCCTTTGACCAAACGGACTTTTTTTTCGAAAGAAAAACATAGAAATGTCTGAAAATTTGATTACATGAAGCAGAATGGGGGCATTTGCCAAATACGAACATATGTTGAACTTATAAATTCTTATGCATAATACAGACAAAATAAAGTTTGCGGGGATCGATAACTAGTTTTTGACTGTTTCTTCCTCATTTCACTTCTGTTTTGTAGGATTCCCGGTGTTGTGATGGTATACACCCTCTGATACAATTAAGATTTAAATCTTTCCATTACAACACTTGGTATTTTTGCAATATGCAAATTAAGAGTATAGTTCAATCTGTTACATGCTCAGGCCGCGGAGTGCCTCTGCTTGAAACGGCATGATCGCTTGCACCATGGTTATAATTGGACATTTTGAAAATTCCTGGAACATTGTTATAATAGCATTCCCGGTACAATTTTATAATCCATAGATGCCTGATATGTCATTCAGTGTGTATGATTATCAAACGTGCAATAGTTATATTGATTTACCTATATCACGTGCTGTCCACGTGATTTTATTTTGGTCTGGTGTTTGACTATTTTCCCTATTACAACGACAATGTCCTGCTTAAACCTACGTGTAACATATTTCCTTGCGATTGTAGTTGGACATCAATTGACTCACTGGCATATATTGTATGCTATCTACGCGACCAGGTCTGTAGTTTTAAAGTCGAAAGACAAAAGACGAGTATTATAAAAGATAAAATATATTTTATGCTACCTGTAAATCAAAGACATATGTAAATAATAAATGACATCAGAACTTTCGTATTATTTGCTGATGGAGGACAAGCATTTCTACTCCGTGACGTTGAATCTTGTCAAATTGTTTAGATTAAGCGCGTATATTAAATAATCTACGTGAAATTGGATATAATACGTACGGGTAAGGCTACTGTTTGGTAAGATCGCGGAAGTGGAACCCTTGCGTAACAATGAAAAACTGAAATTCCCGGAAAATTAGCATTCTCAATATGAAGCAAAAAATAGTGTTTATAATCAATATAATCAAAGCTGTTACACCTGTGTAAAAAAAAATGATGAGTAACTCCTCCTTTTCTTTCACAACGGATGGTGAACCTCTTCGAGAGGAGTTAATTGTTGTAGCAATGGCGACCTCTGGTGACGATTTTTCCTGTGATGACAAACAGCGCCGTCTAGAGGCCACGGACTCAACAAAATATCAATCAAACATCAATCTCGAAAATGGATGCATTGAGAGAGTCCATAGCGCTAGCTCTGATATTGCAACCCCTAGAAGTGATAGATACAGGAATATAGAGTCGGTCCCATTAACGACCCGTGTCGGCGGGATAAGGGTATCAGGGAGGGGGTGATGCCAGCCCAGACACCATCACCATATACTGACACACTGAAGAAATACGAGTATTGAACGAGCACTTGGTTTTTGGACGTGTCGTGTCTGATATTGAGTCGGGTTTCCTCCCCGTTAGGGAGATATTGACGAACTCTGCGGAGGGTGGGCGGTGTAAAGACTTCAAACTGCCTCCCATTTAAGGTTAACCCCCGGTAATCGCTTTTATATCACCTCCGGCCAAATTCTAATTTCAGCTTAGTGATGTAGGTCTCACTTAGACTCGAGGGTCATGATCTCTGACTTGTACTCGGACTTCAAATTAAAGTTATCCCCAGAAATAATTTGAAAACCGATTCCATCAAACCCCCAATAACATAAATACGATTTAAGTTACCCGGGGGGGGGGGGGGGGGAGGGGTAATCTGAAGCGGGGGTGATCTGATATCGCTACACCGGTCTCACAGCCACATGGGAGTTTCTTGGCGGTCATTGAGTGCACTTAATTCGCCTCCAATATAGTGCATGATTACTCATTTCTTTTACCCGTACGTCATCGGAGTATCTGCCCGTGGCATTTTTTACCTGTTAAAAAATGTAATCTACAGTCAATCCAAATGTAGCTGCAAATGCATATTAGACCCCATAAAGTACATGCAACATTAAACCATGTGAAGTTCTTTCTTATATATATATATATATGAAAATTTACATATTCCCATTTATTTTCACATGATGTTTTTACACTTATGAAACATCTTACATCAACATATAATCTGTTATTCTACAGGATTTTAAGCACCCAGTAATAGCTCTTTTAAGTATGCTAGTATAAAACAAGATGACAATAGCTCTGTTTTTTCTTGTTTTTTCCTCAGCAAAGGTTTCTTCCCCATTTAAATTGATTTTTTTTTAATTCTTAAATTATAATTAAACAAAAAAGTTCATTTTCATTTTGAAACCAGAAAGAAACATGTAAAATAAAAAGTTTTTTTTTCGATATTGCCTTGTAGTTTCATATTTGTCCACTAAAACATGGTATGCTGCTACCGGTTGCTTAAAATCGTGCACTTTTAAAAAATATAATTCTAAAATATATTAAATTATCATCTGAAAATGAATGTGAATATATAAATACATATACCATCACATGGGACACTACACCAGACATGAAATGATACATATAAATAGGTATAATATTAATCTAAAGGACGTTTGGGTTGGTTTTGAATGACAGGTGTTTTTACCAAACATGCTGAGCCATCAGCTGACCGGCCTACCGCCGCATTCTCCAAGCAGAGGGACTGGTATGCACAGGTTTTAATATTCTCCACGCGGACATAACTTCATTACCAAAGCCTACATGTGTCTCCATTGACAGAAACGAGACAGTCACGCCTGGAACAGTCTCTGCCCTGTGCAGCTAAACATAGTTCATCTGTGTTTCGTCTATAGCTATTGCAGCACTGCAACAGACGGGTATACCTGAACTGGCAGCAACATAATGACCTCAGTAAAGGGCTGTGCTGAGAAAGAGCAGTTCTCGTGCAGCAACTGTTATTGGCTGTTATTGATCGTTAAAACATCACTAACCTGCCATTTTATATACAGCTCACCAGGTGACTGACATACACCATACCAGCTCATGTTTATATTGCTTTTATGGAAGCATGTTGGTCGCTTTCTTTCTCTCTCTCTCTCTCTCACTTTTCTCTCTCTCATTTTCTCTCTAACACTTTCACTCTTTGTCTGTCTGTTTGTTTGGCTGTCTGTTTTTCTCTTTCTCCTTAGCTAATGAGTCTCTCATAATCTCTCTTTATATTTCCTCTCTCTCCATTTTTTCTTAAATTGTTGGTCTCTCTCTGTCTCTCTCTCACTCACTCACTCACTCACTCACTCACTCACTCACTCACTCACTCACTCACTCACTCACTCAATCTCTCTCTCTCTCTCTCTCTCTCTCTCTCTCTCTCTCTCCTTAGCGTATTGGTCTCCCTCCCGTCTTCTTTTCTGTCTCTCTCTGTTTGTCTGTCTGATTGTCTGCTTGTCTCTCTCTCTCATTCACTTGCTGGTCTCTTTTTCTCTTTCTTTAATGTTTTATTTTCTCTTTCTATCTTCATATCCTCTTGTTCTTTCTCTTTCTCTCTCTGTTTTTCTTTATCCCCGATAAACCTGTTAGTCTCTCCTTTCTTCCTCTTTCTCCTCTGAACCTGTTGGTCTCTCATTCTCGTTGTCTCTCTGTCTTTTTCCCTGTCAGTCTGTCTATCTGTATTTTTTCTCGCCTCCCCCTTTACCTGTTAGTCCCATTCTCTCTCTCTCTCTCTCTCTCTCTCTCTCTCTCTCTCTCTCTCTCTCTCTCTCTCTCTCTCTCTCTCAAGGCAAAAAGATGGTGAAGATCTGAGTAAAAGGATTTATCCGGTAGGACTGTTCATCTTTGGCGGTGGTAAGTGCTCTGCTCGCAGCTCAGTCATTCGTCCATGCATGTCTCCTTGATTGTGTTATGCTTTCTACGTCCTGGAGTTAGGGTACTCCGTGACAATCTCTCGATAGTGCTGGTTAATGGACCATCACAGTCTCAGAGCAGCAGATGTATCAGCTACATATCATTTTTACCTTAATCAACACGACTCCAGGGACCGTTCATTATACATATTGATAAGCGGGGTTTATGAGGCACGTGTTATTGCTAGGGCCTGATATATCGTGCTGTGGGATCTAAGGATCGATCCCTGCGACGTATAGCCCCATCTACTGAACCAGTTGCTCCCCTGCCGTAATTAAATCGTGCAAAGTATTCATTTTACTTTCGTGGAGGAGAAACTAAACATTACTGGAAAGGCACTTAGAGACTGCAGACCTCTGCCTAGGAAGATCTGTTTTCCAGACTGTCGTTATTAGCAAATCTTTTTCAAGGCGATGGGAAAATGATATAACGAAACTATATTCCCCCGAGGTAGTTTCTCTTCAAATTAAACTTTGTTGGCAACCGGCACTACTTGTCTAAGCACACTTGAGTAAACACAGTATACATGTGTTTGTTCTTCCATAACAACATTCCGTGACCTGATTTCAGATCCTGCGCATGCGCGACATCTCCCAAACAAGAAGGAGAAACATTTAAGAAGAAACTTATAAGAAACACCGTTTGGAATCTTTAAAAAAACATGATTTGAGAAGTGGCGTGTACGCTATGATAATGTTTTGCGCCATTGACCACTCCCGGTGCAAGTTCATTTCAATACAGGAGTGATCAAATGGTTTAGAACCATATAATAACAGACACGCACATATTTTAACGGGAAAAAATCACTGTACTTCATATATATTTAACATACCCGGTATAAGGATATCATCCTTTAAATTAAAGGGGGTGAAGTTTGTTTCATCATGCTTTAAACATCGTGTTACATATCTCTTTTTTTTGTGAAAACACTTTGACTTTCGGAGCTTGCTTTATAATGTAAAGCATAAGCAAACAAAGGCATTATAGCAACATGCTCTCTTAGTTCAAAATTTGCAACAGGTGTTCCAGAATCAATCTATTACTCTGAAATTATAGGGTAATCTAAAATTGTAGGGGTTATCAAAAATTGTAGGGGTAATTTAAAATTGTAGGGGTAATTAAAAATTGTAGGGGTAATGGAAAATTGTAGGGGTAATCTGAAATTGTAGGGGTAATCTGAAATTATAGAGAGATTGCGAAATTGATTTAAATTTACCCCTAACGGTTAGATGGATTTCCAATTACAGACGGTACTATAATATCCATTTCAGATTGACCCCTGGAGGCGGGGGGGGGGGGTTAAATGAAGGGGGTGATCTGAAACCGCTACATCGGGGCCCCTATCGACAGAGAACATGGGTAAGGCAAATAAACCTCTCTATCTTAACAGTGAGGCTTGATACCGCCCACGACTTTTGTGTAAAAACACCAAATTTAAATCAAGTCCAAGAAATAAGCTTGTAAGATCTAAAGTAATGTATATATGCACTAAAACGTTTACCTTTAAAGTAAGTCTTGCCATGCAGACAGAATCTAATCCTATTTACATGGTCCTGCCATAGAGGTTTTGTACATTAACAAAAGTAGTCTTTAAATTAAGACTTAAATTGGCCACTTTATGGACGCTTTAAGTGCTTTCAGTCGGGAAAAATTTTTTCTTTCTTTTTTTTTTTTGCAAAAGTTATTATATATATATATATATATATATATATATATATATATATATATATATATATATATATAAATCGTTTGTATATTTTCTAGAATTTACATAAAATTTTCTAAAATATAATGGTAGATCTATATGCTGTATGACGTTATCAAATATACCAAAAGATATATCCGCCTTCATAATTCCCCGCACAGATATATGTATACATAGGTATGTGATATGAACAAACGAAATAAGTTTTCATATCGTCTTGGAGAAAATGCGTTGCCTGCCAACGATCGCTTGTACATTTCATTGTTATTGCATTCCGTTAGACAATTCTAAATATGGGTCTGGTTTGCTTAGAAAATTGCTGTGTTTGTTTAATATCATCTCGATGGCTCACTTCCTTCATATCTGTCTTAAATTAATAACCTATCGGCCTTTGTGTACGCTGCGTTCGGCTTGAGATAATCTTCTTAAACTTCCTTTGTCATATGAAAGTCGTGAAAGTTGGCAATAGGGACCTCCAACATGGCGATGGCTTGCATTCCTTGGAATGTAGAATTCGTGTTTTAGATAAAATGCAACGGGTGTTTTGAACAACTGCTTGGTCGTACAGGTTCGACACGATTTTGACATTCCGGAAAATAAAAACATTTGCTGTCAAGCTAAAGATGTCAGGTTTACATTTCACCAGGAAATAACGCAAGCATGATAAACTATTTATGCTTCAGTGCAACAAAACTGACAAGTACCCAAATGTAAAATGACAACAATGCGACACCAGAGACCGTGGGTCTATGAGCGTGAGTCCATTATGTCAGTAATACCTAGCTAGTACAAAATATGACGTTACCCGTGACCCGTTGCCGTCGAAAACGAAGGCCTTGCTTTATTTGTGTGAAGCTCAGCAAGGCGGCAGGATTATTTACAATTCTTCTTCATACTGGGTGCAGTGACCTGTTTGAAAGGTAACTATATCATAACAAAGGAATTTTAAACCTGATCCAACCAAGATATACGTTACAAACAATGCACTCACTCAGGCGGAAGAGCCTGTTTCTGTTAGCCAGCAACGACATTCAAACCTGCCATGCATTACGTGCTGGCTGTCTTTTTGTTTTTCTGTTTATATCCAATATGACGCCGTAGATATCTTCCGTTTAATAAGTCAGTCGGTAATCTTTTTAAATAGCGCACGTTTTAATTGTATCAGGCCTACCTCAATCTTTCGGGCATTCAAAATGATGACGTAACACAACGAAGAAAACGGGAAATTACAAATTAGTTTAAATTACTTTCCTTTTTTTTTCTTTTTGCCTCTGGAAGGGTTAACGTTCACGTGTGTGGTTTGTGTTTGTTCACAAGATAACCCAAGCAATCATGAAGAAAATCTCATGAACTTTTCAGGGTATTTTGGGAATCTATGAATGAAGAATCGATTTTGCTGTGGATCCGGAATATGATCTGGATTCAGGATCGAACGTGACCAAGGAATATTCAATGTACAGTGACTTATAGACCGGCAACGTAAACGATCTGATATTTTGGGGAATGTTGATCTTTGATCCTCTGTTTTTCAACTGTTGACGCTATGGATAGCGTATATGAGATGGCAGTGAGACCAAATTATGGATAAACGTGGGCGAGAGAGAGAGAGAGAGAGAGAGAGAGAGAGAGAGAGAGAGAGAGAGAGAGAGTAGACACATAACGAAGCTGAGTACATATATACTCACTTGCTTCATAAAACTAGTCAGGCAGAATGCTACAATAAAATACGCCTTGTAGTAAGACGCATCTGAGAAGCCGCTGCAGGCTTCATATGTTTGGTTATGTTTTATAATAAACCATTGTGAAATACACCAGTCTCATGCAGGGGCCTTAGGATTGTTCAATTAGCGCGTCATGTTTCATAAGACACCTTACTCCTGTCACCATGGTTACGGTTTAGACCCCGTCTCTATAGACCGTTAACGTAAAAGTGTATTTTCATGTGGAGTTGTCAAATGCCCTAAGCTGCTTCCCTAATGTCATATTTAAATGTTATTATATACCATATATAACGTTTCTTTTTTAACGTAAATGTAACAACCGCGGAATAAAATTTATTCACTACTTTTAATCAATATTTCACACACGAATCTGTATGCAATGAGTGTTTAAGCTGGATCAACTTTCATTTTCATTTGAAGTTTATATTTGAATGTCAATAGGGCACTAAAGGAATTCCTTCTTTTTATATACCTCGTTTAAGACATCTTCCAGATGCATTGAATGAGTGATAGTTACTTTAATTTTTTGTTCCATAATTGTGTTAACAGTTAACTGTCATATATATATTTATATATATATTATATATATATGTATATATTGATATTTTTATACTGAGATAGAGAAAGGTATATGTACATATATATACAATAATTATGTATTTATCTATACATATTTATCTCCTCCCACTTTTTATTATGATAATGATTATACTAATCAGTAGACAGAAGACGTGCATTTATAGTTGGTACAATTTCAGGTGCATTAAAAATGCGTCATTCTCCCTAATTCGCAATACTAGACTTATAAATTACGTCAGAAAAAAAATAAATGCGTTCATAATCATTTTTCTTAAGTAACATCGACGATATATGGAACAGTTGACATATTTTAAATTCCCCTTAACGTGTTTTTTTTTCGGGCTCCAGCCGTTCCCATCCATACATCTTCGTGTCGTGTAATGTAGCTGGGCCAGGTTTTCGTCACGGGTTTGTTAAACTACGTTGGTGTGACGACAATTTTGACCCTGTCATGACCCGTGGGACCGCAGGGATATTACTGTCACTCATTCGTAGAATAAACACCGCAGAGTAATAGGACCGTGGCACGCCATATTCTTACGCACTATACAACCATTCGGGGAAAATCTTACTTTTAAACCTATGCTCTTCCTGGAAAATAATCATATGTATGAAAGCTAAACTATATGTTAGTCTGTTTTCAGGTAAACTGTGAATTGGGTATAGGATTCATGTTTCCGTGTTACTATTTTATTTAAATAAAAAATACCTTGTTGTTAAATTAAAAAAATATATTTACAAATTAATTAAGAAAAGTAGTTATTTTTGCATGTGCATAGTTTTATTTTGAACAGAAAAGAAAAATGGTCATGTCATTTCTCGTGAGTACTTAGTTTTCTTAAGGCCCACGAACATGTTATAATGGAATATTGTTCCACCCACACATTTACGGGCAATATTATTCCTTTTAGCCTTTGCTACTCATTAATATTAATGTAACCTTGTCACCCAATAGTTCAGAGGTCGGGGTCAAAGGTGACTAGCTAGGGGCAGCCCCAGTATGTGACAGAAATGTGAAATACGGGTTTCTTAACTGAGTGAGATGCACATGCTCGGCCATAACCGTATATCCAGTGATGTGGTCGAGTCCTTACTGTCCGAGTAAAAGTCCAAGTCCAGGCTACGCGAATCCGAGTGCAAGTCTGAGTCCTTCAAATTCGAGTCCAAGTCCACTCATTTCGAGTTCGAGCCATATGGAGTCCGAATCAATGTCCAATACAAATCTCCTTATTATACGAAATTTAACAGGGAAATTTAAGATTATCACATGTGTTTTTATGTTGATACACACGCTTTTTACTGGAACCTGTTATTATATTTATCACCCGAAGAAGAGCTATTTGGTGATATGTAGCATTTTTTGTGATATTGTGTAAACATTTCACACATTTATGTAAGTCCGCATAGTATCTGAGAGAGGTTTTCCTTTTCTCTTTGACTCGAGATGGACTGGGCCTGATTTTTTTAGTCCTTACCTCCGAGTCCGAGTACAAGACCGAATCCATAACACTCGAGTCGCACTCCCAGCCCGAGTCCCCACCAAATGTGGACTCGAGTACACGAGTCGAAAACCGGGCTCGAGTCTTACATCACTGACCGTAGCGACAATCTGCCACCCAATCATCGATATTTATGTTCTGGAGACGTTCGGGTTGCAGAAGAAGCCATAGGGTTGGGATTAATTTCAGTGGAGCAGATGTACGCTTGATTTCGAAACGTACTCTGACATTTTCAACTGGATGTCAAACTATCATTTTCACAAAAAAAAGGAGAAAAAATAGCAAATTCCGCACCATTAAGTAAAAAAATCACAGGTAAACTTACATATCTTCATGCCTTGACCTTTCTTCTCAAAATGGCTTAAATATCGCTCGGGTGAACATAATCTTCTCGGAAACGGCTTGCAAGGCTTCCGTGGTCTTACTATTTTATTATTGGATCCGCATATATGTCACACATTTAAACCAATATTTATTCGTATCCGATTAATATAACTTAATATAGGTTATCGCTCCTGGTTATACCAAGTGTCAATTTTCTATGATAGTTAATATAACCAGAACTAACTGTGAACTAAAATTATGTCACCTACACGTTATAAATACAAAAAAATGTATTTTACTTTATAAAGATTTCACAGTAGTTATAATAGGTAATGTGAGGCACTCCCCATTGCTCAGTTGTTGGCGTTCGGTAGTTTGTACGGGTAGGGGAAAAGCCGGAGGACCCGCAGAAAACATCAGGCCTTGCATGGACCAGCCGCCGATGGCGATGCAACAGGTTTCAGGTTTCTGTTGCGTCGCCGCCTTATCAAAGGGCTAACTGGGGTTATACCACGATTGATCTGTTACTCTTAGAAACAAAATTGAATAAAATTATTTCCTATGGTTTTAACAAACCAATGTTCACATAATGTTGTATGTCGAAAGGCCTGTAATAAAAAATAACCATTCTGGAAAGCATGAAGCACCTGTAACATCAACAACTGATATTATTTGTCCAATGAGAATTGAAGCATTAACAGCGGCGGTAGACATCTTGCATTTGGTGCCCTGTATAAGGCTTTAGGCCTGTGTACTATTATGTTCATATTTTAACTTCCTTGGTGCAAAATAGGACTGAGAACAGAACAGTAATGTTTTCTAGTGGTCTAATATATATATATATATATATATATATATATATATATATATATATATAATATACAATACAAACAATATACAAGACATATTGATGTACTGAACATTAATCATTGGATATATGTTAAATAACACAGTTGTGTATGAAGTGTTATAATCACAGTTAACTGCAGGTGCAATCTATGGACTCCACATTGCATCAGTCACTGAAAAAAAAGCAATTGAGGAGTTCATTCTTATAAGCTAGCCTTGGACGGGCCACAACTAAAAATTTACATTGCCACGCTGGGAATCAAACCTGAGATGCCAGCAGAGAGAGCTGAGCGTGTTACCACTGGACTCTCGCGGCTTCTGTGGTCGACGGGTAGTACACAGGACTCAAAGTAGGGAGGTCGTGAGTTCGAATCTCAGCCGAGGAGCGGTGAGATTTATCACGGTCGCCACTCAGGGTGAGCGTTTTCCAGGCTTTATAGGGAGACTCTACCCAACAGTCAGGCTTCAAACGAGTGCGACTTTCGGGGGTCGCCTTGTGTCTGCTCAGAAATCTAAACCTACGTTTTGTGGAGACTTTTATAGCTCGGACAAACAGCCGTATTATCATGCTTGGAACATCTGCGGATATATTCCCCACTCTCTACGTTCTTCAATGACAAGTTTATAAATCAAGCACTGGTTATACAACAAATAGTTAGGTGTCATAATTATTAGCGGGAATGTGGCCTGTATGTTTTATTCTTAAACCGTGGCCCAGAACGGGTGTTAAACAATCCTCCCGCCTCTTTATACAAGCAGTAGTGTACATAATAACTCCTTGAATGGAGGTGCTGGCTTAATTATTTTCTTTTGTCTGGAAGGGAAGCATATTCATTGAAATACTGGGTTTAACCTTACAAGGCTGGTGGTATCTTTAGAAAATACTACGCTACGATGCAGATAATTACAAGAGGCGTGAAGATACCTAACAGTTTGCCAAAAACCAAAGAATTCACGAGCTAATGATATATATATATATATATATATATATATATATATATATATATATATATATATATATATATATATATATATATATATATATAAGAAATCTGCATTCTTAGGAATGTCTAGGGAAGGGAGTCCCTTTTATGGGATGCACAAAACCGTGTTTGCATTTACTGGATCCACACCAAAAAAAAAAAAAACAAATCGATTCTTCATTGTCCATTTGCGAAAACCCCGTACATTTCTATTTTTCATTCCGTTTATAATTGCGTGATTATGTTGTGACAAACACATATTGTTACGGGGTGACATAAAAGTGGACCAAACTGTCTCGCTAATGAAGCTTGCTTTGCTAGCGAAGCGGTTGGTAAGCCGGACTTGTGCGCCACCGACATGGGTTCGACTCCCGGAGCGGCCCAGGATTTTCCCCTCATTTATTTGTCTTCATAACATAATGGGGGCTCGTCTAACGTGACGGTTAACTTTGTGGCCCAGGGAATAAGCTCACCAAGGTGCGACTCCTGGGATAATTGGTCTGATAGCAGAACGCTCTTAAGGTCGGGTGTGTTACGGGGTGACATAAAAACGGACAGAACTGCTTTGCTAGCGAAGCGGTTGGTACGCTGGACTTGTGCGCCACCGACCTGGGTTCCACTCCCGGATCGGCCCAGGATTTCCCCCTCATTTATTTGTCTTCGTAACATGCAGACAAACACACACCCGTAAGCGGATACACGCCTACCCGCCTGGCGAAGGGATAATTTGAAAAAAAAAATTACATCAAATTTTTCATTGTGCATTTGATCTATCTGTGTATAGTTGAAGGAATTATATACTTAAAGTGGAAAAAAAAACTTCTGGTAAAGAAGACAGGCTCTCTCTGCATTTTCGACACATCAATCTGATGTAACACCCGCCTGGGCCTTAAATTCAATGTTGTGAAATCACGACAGTATATATATATATATATATATATATATATATATATATATATATATATATATATATATATATATAAGAAATCTGCATTCTTAGGAATGTCTAGGGAAGGGGGTCTCTTTTATGGGATGCACAAAACCGTGTTTGCATTTACTGGATCCACACCAAAAAAAACAAATCGATTCTTCATTGCCCATTTGCGAAAAACCCGTACGTTTCTATTTTTCATTCCGTTTATAATTGCGTGATTATGTTGTGACAAACACATATTGTTACGGGGTGACATAAAAGTGGACCAAACTGTCTCGCTAGTGAAGCTTGCTTTGCTAGCGAAGCGGTTGGTACGCCGGACTTGTGCGCCACCGACTTGGGTTCGACTCCTGGAGCGGCCCAGGATTTTCCCCTCATTTATTTGTCTTCATAACATAATGGGGGCTCGTCTAACGTGACGGTTAACTTTGTGGCCCAGGGAATAAGCTCACCAAGGTGTGACTCCTGGGATAATTGGTCTGATAGCAGAACGCTCTTAAGGTCGGGTGTGTTACGGGGTGACATAAAAGCGGACCGAACTGCTTTACTAGCGAAGCGGTTGGTACGCTGGACTTGTGCGCCACCGACCTGGGTTCCACTCCCGGATCGGCCCAGGATTTTCCCCTCATTTATTTGTCTTCGTAACAATACAGACAAACACACACCCGTAAGCGGATACACGATTACCCGCTTGGCGAAGGGATTATTTGAAAAAAAAAAATTACATCAAATTTTTCATTGTGAATTTGATCTATCTGTGTATAGTTGAGGGAATTATATACTTAAAGTGGAAAAAAAAACTTCTGGTTAAAAAGACAGGCTCTCTCTGCATTTTCGACACATCAATCTGATGTAACACCCGCCTGGGCCTTAAATTCAATGTTGTGAAATCACGACAGTACGGAGGCGGATTTATGACGGAGAAAAAAAATATCTCAAGATCTCAACATAAAATCTCGAGATCATGAAATAAATTATATTTTACTGAGTCCTCAAAATTTTTTTGCGAAATTTTATGTGGAGATCCCAAGATATTATGTCGAAATCTTGAGATGATATGTCGAAATCTCGAGATGATATGTCGAAATCTCGAGATGTTATGTCGAAATCACGAGATAACATCTCGAGATCTCCACATAAAAATGTTCTGGGTCATAAATCGGCCACCGTACGATTTAGAATCTGCTTTAAGATTAAGCGACCTTGATTACTCTTGGCAGCGGAGGTATATACCTGAACCAAGAAGGCGTAATGATACGCTCTGAACACAGCGCGTGACCTCCCGGCCCAGTGACCTTCCACTCACACGCTGTGAGAAATAGCAGGATTCTTAAGGTTTGGCAACACCCAGTCAGTTTGCGCTGGATAAAGTAAAATCTGATAGGCTCTGCGTTAAAAAAAATCTGCAGAACTGGTAGAAGAAATCTGATTGGCTAAGCGCGCGTGTAAACAAACATAGCTATGTGGGGCAAGCTTGTGCGGCACGCAATACAGGACATATGCAGACAGTGGGGGATAACTGACCTCAGGCAAATCAGTATACAGACTGTGTTGAAAGCTGACGATTGCATCGTGTGTATTTCCATGGGGTGAAGAAAGTCCGTGCATCCGTTTGTGCTGGTGATACCTGCAATGTGTTTGGTTAAATATAACGCAGGGGGATTTCCATAGGGACAGCACCGTCTGGTGGCCAAACCTGACCGGCAACCGCGGTTTATTGCAGCGGTTAGTGTAGCGAATAGTTGAGCGTAGCATAGCCGCTGCTTATGGAGCGTAGCCTAATGATAGCATACCAGTTTGTCTTACTGTGTTTTGCTTCATCAAAGAGAGTTGGGACGGAAATATGCCATTATCAGTTTCATCTAGGCCTGCCCCGTGTTCCATACGTCCCAATATTTCTGCACCTGAATATAAAGAACGCGATACCTTATGAAGAAAAAGAAATGGCTGTTGGAATTTAAACTTCCTTGGTTCTTATTTCACCACAGCTGCCATTATAATTTCCCTTTTCAGCATTTCAAAAGCTTTCCTGTGGCTGTTATTGTTTCTTTTACACAGACTAAAACCAAGATGTGGAAAGTCGGAGATCGGTACAGACTAAAACTCTGATGTCGGAAATCGGACGTTGGAGGACTAAACTTTCATTTCTTTGCTTATATATATATATATTAGACAGATCAAAGCGAGTGCATCCATGCCATGTTGTATACGCAAGCATAAAAGTGCTGATGAAGAAGGTAACAGGAAATCACAGAAACAGATTTATGACAAAGCCTAAGAGACATACGGAGACAAACACGCAAGACGAAAAGACAAACACGCGACATACTAAATGGAGGCAACGGAGGAGAGAGGAGTTTGGAGACATAGTTAGGGTACTAAATGGGTACGGTTCCAGATGTAGTAGATTCTTTCTAAGATATTTATGTAACCCTTATTAAGATATTTAAAAACTTACTCAGTAATCATAAATACCATGCGTGTAATTAATTAGTACAATAAATGTATACATAATTGTAACCCAAGACCCTGCACGTCTCATAGACATATGCGTGACCGTTGATATAGTTCTTATGTAATATATTCAATGCAAATTTCCCACATGCTCCATTACAAAGTAAAGATTTTCCGTTTGATCCATTGGAACAAACCATCGTGCAAATGTAAAAATGAAGCGAGAGACACGCACACACAGACAGACAAACATGCAAACCGGCGTGTCACAAAAGGCGGGGAAGAAAAGAAAGGGACAAGAATGGATACCTTACAAAGAGATGCTACGAGGATTAAGCAAATACCATCAGAAACGAAGTAGGAAGCCCAGGAACAGAGGATAAACAGCGGGATAAATATTTAATTGGCTCAGAGCGCGTTAACATTCACAGATGAATCAATGCCGAGAACCAACCAAGGTCGTCGCAGCCATTAAAAGTGCCGTGCTGTGGTCTTACCAGCAAGAGAAGGTGACACTTGACGGCAAATAGAATTTGTTAGGAGCAGATCTGTGGGGACAAGACCACACCCGGGTGCCACTTGGTCAATACAAGAACGACCGTGAGCGTCTGTGAACCAAGCAACAGTCGATCAAACACGCACTAGGTGAGAATTTGTCACCGTTTAGTAGTTTATACAGCTATCCATGAGGCAGGACTTAGCTTGTGACAGTATCACACGCCATGCACCAAGGAAAAGCTCTGTCCAAATCCAGACATGGCGCATTGTTATACATTTACCGTCATATTTATAAGATCTATCACTTTACTGAAGGATTAGCATTTACGTTGTTTACGGGTACTATGTTTGAAACTTTGCTATCCAGGTTTTTATCTTTATCATACGTTTGCCAGAATGAAATATGCTTTTGCCAATGTCGATTGGTTGATTGTTGATTGTCTATTTACTTCATAACTCAATGGTTATCAATGTATTTCAGTAATATTTTTTTTTGGTAAGCGGTATGCGGTTAGCGGTATCTGGAAAAGATTCTTCTTGCTCCAGTTATTTAAACATAAGCCGTTTATTTGGCCCGAGGTATCCGATATATGCAATGTAGAATGAGACACGCGTAAAATGGAATTCTCTTTAGAGAACTAGAAGCGCATACCGCCCGCGGTGTAGCGACCACGCGACCATGTATAATATATATAAGAAGGTAGGTTTAACAATCGGGTTTTGGCATGGCATCACCTGTCCAATACCGCAGGGGTTTACTGCCCTCCCGTTAAATACCCAATGCGAAATTATACCGTATTCCGCATTCCGCTTTCTTTTGCTGCATTCCGCATGTGACTCACCAACTAAACCTAGCTTTAGTGTTACGCCTAAGGTACAACTAATTAAAAGTTGGAGATAATCCTTACCACCGAACTTCTAATTTTTTATCTGAATGATTCCTCGCCATTGCGAGGCGGAGCAATTCGATTGTCCTTCCAGAAACGCCGGGGTTCGGGGTGGGGGAGGGGGTGGAGGTCACTTTCTTTGAAATATTAGAGGGAGTACCAAGGATTTGATATAGGCGGATCCAGAGGGGGCACTTAAGCTTTACTTTTTTGTTTGTTTTGGTTTTTTTTTGCCCTGCATACCTCATAGACCCTTTTCAGTTAATAGTACTGCGTCGAAAATTCAATTTGAATTTCATCGGAGGTCGTTTACACCTTTATAAAAGGCTGCGGTCCCAGTTACTTTCAGGTTTCTTAAAAAGTTATCCACGATGCTTCAGAATAGGAGAGATAATTAAAAAAAAAGGAAGAATAGGGAATTTGAAGATAAAGAAATATGTCCTTCTGTAAATTGTTGATTAGGTTAGCACTTATCTCAAATGTCCCCGAACAAGTACAGAGGTATATACTGAACACGAAGAGATTTTAGACGAAATGCTTAGTGATCAATCAATCTATCAAAGATTATGATCAATACAAATTGTTTATATTTCCTCCTTTTGACTTCAGTGTGTGTGTTTTGTGAAACATATCGTATTTATAACTGATACTTTCTGTATTATGTTAATGACCATTTTTTTAATGCTTGTTTCACTGTGATTATTGTTTTGATTATTGTTCATTGTATATGTTTTGTATTTATTATAATTAATGTATTTAAATACATCTTTTTTGCAGAGAGGAGAACATGTTTCATTAGCCATAATGGCTACTATGTAATCCTGTTAAAATAAATATGTTTAAATTAATTTAAGTGGAGTTATTAAAGGTCACTAATGAGAGAACCAGAACTGGACCTATGGCCTTTTTTGCATGAGATATTTTATGGTCCTTACTTTCGAGATGCTTAGCTAAGTAATGCTAAATATTCTTTTGACATTTATGCCCCCTTTATATAGGAAAATCCTGGATCCGCGTCTGGTTGAGCCCCTCCCGTTTTTCCTCCTTTTTAAAGATTCTATGCCCGTCACTGCACAATACAACCTGAAGAAATATGGCTTCTTCCATTTAGTGAATTTATTACTTTAAGAATATTAAAAGATTGGGCGACTTTAGTCGAAGCGCTTTGATTTATTACGAGATTAATGGAAGATAGGATATTGAGTTTTTTTTCTGTAATTTAAGACCCCAGTCTTGTCAGCGCCTAAATTACAATTACATGCTTGTCTTAATTTACTCTAGATTAATTTAAAGGCTTAATTGATTCTTCAAATAAAAGTATCTCATTTTTAAAGGAATCCACTTTCACTAATGATATTTTAAAGATTTTTTTTATATTTTAAAGAAACGAAATATATAGAAAAAATCTTAACCGAACGCAAAAAAAGTCAGGGGGACAAGGGATCAAGAGAGGAAGGAAAACCAAGTGGGACAAAAATTCACTAGATGGCACTCATTAGAGCGCATGTGCCTCCGCTACGGAAATAATAATCCTGCAGGATTCGGATTTGTATCCGGATTCGGACAGGAACTCGCAGGCACAGATAAAAACCCCTGATCGTTATATTAACGCAGATCATTTGTTTCTATGACTCTTGGCTTTTGAAATATTACTTAGAAGACTATGCCGTGTCAGAACTTATTAGTTAATCTTGATGGATGTGTAATATTTAATGAAACATCCAGATTAATTACAATAAAAACATAAATTAAGAACAAAATAAAGAGATGCATCTATAGTGACAATATATATATATATATATATATATATATATATATATATATATATATATATATATATATTTATTTATTTGGATTCCCAACCCCACTTTAGTCACTATTTATTTGATTTTGTTGTTAAAAGCCAAGTTTGTGGAAGTTAGGCACGATATAAGGGGATTGTACTCTGTACTCTATAAAACATATGAGAAAGAAAATAAGAGGTACAAATTAAACAAAATACAATTTTATTCTATACGGTAAGGAATAACTGAGATGAAAAATCAGTTATTTTCAGGAATCAAACATAAAAAAGGACTAAATATTCAGTGGAATAATAATTTCCTTACGCCCATGGTATCTGGATCGGTATAACTGCATTTGTTCTATAACTTTGCAGTTAATGCATCAAGTTTTAATTATTCACGTTTGACATTTATCCGAAAGCCTTTAGTTTTATTTGCTTTTTCCGCGCGCACAAATATTTAATGAGTTTGTCACCTTTTGACTGTCAGACTAAGTCCCTTCCTATATTGTCTTTTTTCCGCACTTCTGAACACGCGTGACAAGTTTTATTTCTGCTTTTGTGGTATACATGCAATAAGCAATAGCTCTGCGCTCAACCGTCGTATATGTAAAGAATTGATGAAACGGCTAAAAATAAATATGCTTTAAATTATTTACTGACCTGTTCTTTTGGTGCCAGTATGTCAGCTTTGTGTTTCGGAAACAGCGGGCTTGGTTTTGTTGTGTAACCAATGACAACCTGAAATGAAATCGAAATGTCGACATTTGTACATTCTGACGTGCATCACGGTGGAAAATAAATCTATCATTGTGCGGTTAAGTAGATTTCATAGTTGACTTTTTTTCCCTATCACGTACTTGTCTGTCCGCCTGTTGTCATTTTAAATGAAAGAAATCCTAATTTTCAAGGAGGCAAAAATCAAATGGAGTAACTGTCTGTTTTGTTATAGAGTTTCTTCAGATCTTGCGTGAATGCTTTTTGAAAGGTTATTGGTGATTAAAAAAAAACTCGCACTGAAGAGTGCTGTAAACTTACGGGCTTGTCCGCCATCTCGCGTGCCCAGCGATAGGTTACATTGACTTCCATTCAATTTGATTATTGAATATAACCTTTCGATTTAATTCTATTTTTTGGGAGAGGTTCCTTTTGAGTAGCAACGACCTCTGGCGGAAGGTGCCCCTTGCACCTCTCATTAAAGGAGCTCATTACGATGTATGACTTGTACTTAATAAATATTAGCGCTTGAACCTTTGATAAAAATAAGCCAAGAAGCTTCGATCCCGTGGTACACAGGCTCCCCACTTTGTTTTTATCCACCTGTTTATAACATGTGGGGACCCGATGAAACGATCGCTTGTTGTAATGCAGGTTCCTCCAACAGTGACATCTGGCGGCAAATCAGACGAACTATAATTTTGCAAATGATAACAGATTGGCATTACTTCATGCGCACTTACTACCAACAACTTCCGCACATGCGCAGTCAACCACCCCTAACAGCATTGTTTTCTGCTTGTTAACATGTTTACTTACACCTCATAGATAAACAAGCTCCAACCTCTTAAAGGACTTTTCTTAGCAGAAATTCCTACAGTTCAATAATATGTACGCAGAGTAAACACGAAAATCACATAAATTCTACATATAAGACATGTGTATAGCTGGCTTTAAACCCGATCATAGATGCACATGTGTATTAAAACATTTGACAGATATTTCAGTTCAGTGTATATGTATCAGCCATAACGAGTTCTGAACGAATTGTCATTTGATATTTTTCTTCATATGTATAGTTCTTTGATATTATGATTCTGCGAGAAAGGTTGATGTATCCTCTTCAATTTAGGTATTCAGAACAGTTCAGGGTAAAAAAAAAATAAGTTACTGTGGTTTGAAATGAAGCCAAGCATAAACAGGATTCCTTTATTCTTTTGGCAGACTCGTTCCTTTCAGAAATGCTAATGCCACAGATTGAGAAATACTTTGGAAACACGAAATAACTTTTAGGTGTTCATTAATTTAGGTTTGAGTTGTCCGTCTCTCTGCTGAAGCGGGTTGACCGCATCAGCTTGGAGCAGACTTTGAGGCTAACGGCCGATCCTTTTCCGGGCGGGCCGTTGTCTGCATTGTGGTCACGTCCGCTTGGCCTGTGGTTACCACCCAAAGCTGAGAGTCAATCATGGTGTACGCTCTTCCATATCGCTGAGTAGCCATTGTGAACAGGAATACGACCAGACGGATTGGTTTTGTTATATCTCCAGCTGTGTTCTGTGAAATGAGCACGTTTTTGTGCAGGCTACCCTGACTCCGATTATATTCAGTTATATCCAGTGCCATTTTTCTCCAAATGTACCTCTCAGCACTGTTACAATGCTGATACCAAAGGTATATCCGAACGTACAATACATAATGATTGACAGATGCCAAAATTATTATCTGACGCCTGACGGCACAAAAAATAAACATGTTCGAAAAAAAAATGTTTAACCATTGGATATTATTGTTATTTATTTTACATATCTATAATTGTTAGTTTGATTTTACACTTTAAAATCGAGGTAACAATTTATTCAAGTAATGTCTAACAAATACTACAGTAAAAAGTGAACAAATCTGATTCTAGTGTATTGAGAATTAACTAGTGGTCAAGGCGTTGGACGACGGAGCACAGAGTACTAAATTTTAAGCCAGTCCATTGATGCCTCAAATAAATGAAAAGAAATCGATATAGATTCCTACCACTGTTCTAATAAAAGACCATGACTTCAGATTTAATCTTAGCCCAGTATATATAACCAGAACATAAAAATAACATAACAAACGTTAAACTAGTATAGAATATAATATGTTTTGTGGTTATGGTAATCGAAAACGTTATGTACTTCGTGACCCGTTCGTTGTTGTCGTTTTTTAATCAACATCACTAATCGTATTTATTGTTAGTCGTGACATTACCACCCCCATTGTACGCTTGTATATAACGCTTGGTACAAATCGTGACACAAACTGCAAAAATAGTTGTGGCACAAAAGAATTGTCGTTTGATTGTTTGAATAAGCCATCTCTCTCTCTCTCTCTCTTTCTCTCTCTCTCTCTCTCTCTCTCTCTCTCTCTCTCTCTCTCTCTCCGTCCGTCCATCTCTGTCCCCCTCTCTTCCTCTCTCTCTCTTTCCCTCCCTCCCTCCTTTCCTCCCCCCTCTCTTGTTCACATTATTTTGTTGTTACATATTCATGTATCTAACCCCATCTAACTCTATACTTTTCTGTCTTTTCGTGTGTACAAGAGATGAAGACAAACATCAATTTAAAGTTGTCGATTCATGTGTTAACACATTAAAAACCACAAAGAACCTGTTTATTAATTATGGAGCGTGGTGGCTTAATCGTGAAGGCGCTTGACCGCAAGGTTGTGCGTTCGAATCCCGTTCAGACAGCCATCCTCCCTAAGACTCCTGGCCAAAGTCTTTACCACGAGGGTGCGCTCTCTCGACCCAGGAGTCAATGAGTATTGGTCATGGGGGGGGGGGGGGATGGGGGGGGGGGGGGGTGGCAGGAAAAATGTAGAATGCATAAACCTATTGCGTCTACAAAGATGTGGGTTAGGTTAGGGATCGAGAAAAGCTAAAAGATTGAACAGACCCTATACCAGGAAGGCAAAGTGTAAAGTCAGTTGAGTCTCTCACTGAATAATATCAGTCTATAAACTAGAATCTTTACCTTTTTATCATTTATTTGGAATTTATTTTTGTTCTCTTATGTTTAGGAGCTAGATTGTTTTTTGCGCTCTACTAAGGGTTTCTGATGTAAATATGCCCGGTGTTGATGGAGGTCTGCGCTCTCAGCGCTCCAAGGATGCTGGGAATATTTACGAAAGGAATAAATAATCGTCAGCAATATTTTCCTGACTGTCATCATTATTACAATTATCGTCTCAATGGGGGTCGCCAACATAGGCGGAATTATTATTACACACATTATTAGCATCTGGTTCTAAATAGGAACCAAGCCCATGTTCATTTAAAAGCAAAACATATTAGAGGAGAAATCTACCGTGCACTAACCCACCATGGCAGCCAGTCAAACGCCTGATCACTAGGTAGACATAGTTAAATATTTATCAGATGCGACAATGTTTTTTGGTGTGACGAAGAATAAAAAGGAGTTTACCTTTAACATATTCTAATAGTTGTTTTTTTTGTGTGTGTGTAATTCCCGAGTTGAGATGTTGTCATGGAAGCACAACCAGCCAATGTATTGTGACATACAACATGCCAAGCGACGTTTTCATCGCTGTTTACTTTTGTTGTGAGCACACCAGCCAACATTGCCAGCTCTCTCTATAAAATGATAATAAATATATAAATATTACATTCAAGATGTCTCAATTTAAATATATTGTAAAGGCCGGTGTTTACAGCCCTCGCTGGCATCCCGAATCATTCGGTATTAGAAAAGCCACATTTTATGCAGATTTAGGGAAAAAAGGCTCTCAATTTGTTTTTCTTCTATTTAAGGACACTCTTTTTCTCTCATTTTAAGAAGCTAAGTAATCTATAGTATTACACATTTTTCAAGATTTAGCGACAACACATTCAAAACTATTTTTTTCTTCTTTTCTCCAGGAGCACTCCTTTTCCGTCTTTTCTTAATATAAAAAAAAATTAAAATTTACTATTTATATGTTATTGGGATGAAATTTGACTTGCATGTATTGCAGATGTTCTTATATTCAGGTGGACTGTCCGTGTGTCATGCATTTTTGGACTTTTGACGTCACATTTTGTCATTTTTGCTAAGGAAGGTGATTATCTCTTTGGATAGGTATAAAAAAAGTAATCGAGACTTGAGCTCATGGTATGCGGTCATTAAGAGTTTTATTGGAAATTGTCTGTATCGTTTTCACATGACAAAAGACTTCCTTTTTCGTCCCTTTTGTGTATATAGTGTACTGCCGGTTGGAACCAAGTTAAAACAAGGCCCCGTCCTTCTTCAAAGTTCGTATAATGGCATCAACATTGCTTGTCACAAATCTACAGTAGATCGCATAACTGGAGAATTTCGAGCAGTATTCTGTAATTAAAACCTCCATTAACTATATCTGCTGCGTGACGACATACAAGGCTTTCAGACTGTCTTTGTGACATTTGCTAAGGAACATGAAAGAACATGTGACCGGCTTCCGTGGTCTAGGGGAAGAGCGCTGGACCCAAAGCCGGTAGAACGTGAGTTCAAATCTCAGCCGAGGCGGTGAGATTTTTTCGGACGGCCCCAAAGCAGAGGGAGCGCTCTGTAGGCTCAATGGGAAGGAAGGCTGTGCCACATGGCTGTAGGTCACGCTCAAACGGGACCCTAGGTGGTATGGCCCACCAATGGGGCCGTTCACGAATCCATGGCCCGCATGTCAACACCTGGAATTAGTTAACATCTTGATATGAAACGGGAGGAAGCTTGTGCTTTTGCCCTATCATGTAGTCCCAAACCGGAATTATAATCCTGTAGACGTACACAGCCAAGCCATCTTTAAATATGAAAGCGGTTAGCTTTATCAATTAAAAAAAAATTACATGTGGAAATAGTTGTCTTTACAGAATTTGCACAGTGACAAAAAGTACACACAGAAATACATAATCGTCCGATTTAGGAGCGGATCCAGAGGGGTATCCATGTTTGATCCGGATCCTTTCTTTTCGGCCGACACAACCTTTTTTTAAGGCTTCAAACTATTTTTTTTCGATCCTCCCTCTCCCATTTTTTTACCATGAGCGTCTTATTAGTTTTTTTTTTCATTATTCCTCCTGGATTGGCCCCGTCTTTAACTACCCTATGATCCGCCCATATAAATGCTTCCGGACCATACCAATATTGGAGAATATAAAATGACAGCGTTTGCATATGTCATGCATAAGTTCGCCTTAATCATAATTAAGAGTACAAGGCTTTAAGAAGAAATGTAAACAGAATTTACTACATAAATCTGAATTAAATGCCTAGATTCAGTAATATATTCTCTCAGGCACCATTATAATTATTAAATAATTGTCAGTATCCTCAGATAGTAATTATACTTGTTTACTGGAGTACATGTGAACCCGGGGAAACTGACGTCAGGAAGACGCCGGTCTCAGGTTATTATAACCCTACTATGACGATAATTTAAATAATTAATCTTTTCACAACAAGGACGTCTTGCGTGACAATATGAAACTAGGTGCGGATTGAGAATGTTTCTCAGACATCAGTATACAATGTAGAAGGCTGCATCTTCCAGGGCTTCTCCAGCCTTACAGCGGTACAGCTGGGGTCACGGGCAAGACGCCATCACATTACCAGTTTGGACCTCTTCCGCAGAAGCGACCAGACTATGAGAGCGCGTCCGCTCATTAGCTCTGTTGAATATGGGTAATAAAAGCTGTCAGTACCACCAGCCGGGCCAAATGATGATCTCATTAAACCACTGGGGTAATGAACGTCAGCATACTGCTGAAGATGTCACCCCAACTATTGTTTCACAAATGTTGAATTATTAACCAGGATGAAAAAGAGATAGTTTGCAATTTTCCGAGATCCAAAATGTCAGAAACGTAATCGTCTTTTACACAAGAAATTCCTTCCAGAGAAAATATAGCCATAGAAAATCGTGGGTCTTGTTGGTAAATGTATCTAGACTGCCTGATGTATAATAACAATGAACAACTAGCCTTTCCGGAGATGTAATTGCACTTTCGCCAATAAAAAAAAATGGACAGTGTTTGGAAGTTTCAATAGTTTCTTTATGATAAGGTGTGTGCCAGGTGTTTTTTTATTAGAAATCAATAGCAGATATTATATGGGTAATGTATATCAATAAAACGACATTTTTATGAATAGTAGCATTCGACTAGGCTTCGTCTGGAGTCTAGTTTCGGGGAGGATGCGCGATATATATTTATATGGTAATAATCAATGACCAACTACCAGCTTGACGGTTTACTGAAAGTGTTGCATATCAATAAGGTTTTTTTTCCACATTATAATCCGCATTTTTTCCCTCTTTTTACGACAATAGATTGCACGTTGGTTTTTAATATGATCAGTATATTATGATTATAATATAGTGATGTACTAAAGTACTATATTGCAACTAAAAACGATATACAAATGCATACCACGAAGAATCTATAGTCCAACTTGCAAATTTCACGGTTATATTTTGAACAGTGATTTAAATAATATAATAGCTATATGAAAAATATGACGATAACATTATAAAAGATATCTATAATGACAGTAAAAATAACTTTCCTGGGCAAATTAGGTAACAAAAGTTTGATAACAACAAGGCAAAGCGTGATGAATGGTTTAAATGGATATGAAGGTTTTGATAATCTTTATTCTCGATGTTGGATTATAAATTATTTATATGGAAAAAAGAGTGACCTTTAAAACTATCCTTCTTTTTAACGTATTGGGAATGCCACTTTGAGTCAACAAAGAACCTTTTGATATAAGAAAAAATGATTGTTTAACAGCTTAGACAAAACTGAATGACATTTCGATTATTCATGAGGAAATTAATTATGGTCCGCAAACGCGAACTGTTTTCTTAAATGACTCGAGCCTATGGGCAAATACTATAAACAGCTTTGGGCAAGGCATTACGCAACACCTATATGGTTAGAGAAATGGTAGTCATAAGAAAGATGTATGCATACCATTTTATGGTATATAAATATAAGGGTGCAATCCAAAATACCATGGCCAATTTTTCTAAAGAATTAGTGGAAAAACGCCAGCAGAAACCGGTTGTTAAAACCAGATGTGGTACATTCATTTAACAAACAGTATATGACATTAGCTGTAAACATGCATCTTTGTAAGTTATAACTTAATCAACAAATAATGTTATGAGATCATGAATTCGATTTCAAGTGTTAAGTCCTCTAAACCGGACTGATTTCCAAACTGTTTATCACTCGTATAAGTTTAAGGTAAAGAATGTATATTTTCTTCAATAAACGGCTATAGCATGTAATATAATTAGTTTTTTTTCTGATGCCTTGCATGACAGTGAGTTATGGTGAGGTTATCTAATCCATATATGTCATATCAGGCAGTCTACTGCAAATGTCTATGGTTTGTCTGCACGATTTCAAAACAGGAAAATTGATCATTCTTGACTTTCAATGATTCTGTCTTAGCCTTTGACGGGCCTTTTAAATATCTTCAATGTTTTCTTGATGGGTATATGGTTTTTGTACTATCCATAGGGCACCATTTCTTTTATATGCAGTGTTTTACGTCTCAATCTGTGAACACTGAATCCTTACTTATACTTGCTAAAGCTAATGTTATTAATTTTACATTAGGCAAAAACAAGGTATGGTTCTCAGGCACCGCCTCAATTGTAACCCCCGCATGAACATTTTTTATCTTGATTTTTATCCTACAAGCTAAAATAATACAATTTGATAAGATTTCCTTTGTTATGTTGTGCTTTTACCTGGTTAACAAACAATTCTGTTATTATCATGCTTTTCCCTGATCGTATGCTTTTTTTACGGAAACACAATAAAGGTAAAAAAGATCGCCCGCCCACACTGATTTCTGAAAAAAAGTGCCTGAGAACCATACCTTTTTTTGGCCTTGTGAATAATTTTTCATTAAGCAATGTGGCTCAGGTTGCTATTGTTTTTTGAAGGTTTTCGTAAACCCAGTACAAGGACACTGAATCAAGGGTTGGTTGCTTTGCTTATAAGCCGACAAAAACGATGTACAACAGAAAATATCAATATATATTTTCTTCCGGTACCGTATAGAATGACAAAAAAGGAGGTTGGGCGACCAAATGTATTGTTTAGAAATTAATATTATATATATATATACATATATATATATATATATATATATATATATATATATGAATAAATTTAAATAATATTGAGGAAATATCTTTATCGAAGACGGCTGTCTAGAGGGTAAAGAAACTAGTGCTGGGAGAATAGGTTAACAAGCCGTGCACGGTTATTAGTTTGTCTGATACTGGGTAATTCAGGGTCGGTTTGGGTCATTAGATTTTCCTGTCAGACATAAGAGGAGTCCACGTCGCTTGAGGAGCCTGTCTGGTTATGACAACTAAATGATGTCGGGAAACACAATCGCACACCGGCGCGACCCCGTGTGACAGTGCACAGAAACTGCGTTGGGCATCGCTTCATTTTAACGTCTTCCTCTTGCTGTCTTTGGCTACAATAGCTCTCGGATTGAGGCCGCATTGATTAAAGACGCGCGTATGAACAAGCCGGGGCCAAAAGGTGGAATGAGCGTGCATGTAGATTTTCACCTTGAGTTCCACGCCTGCCCGTCCACATATGGCTAACAGTCCGTGTACAAAATACGTCGGCAGTCACGGCCGCAGGGCAGGTCCAATAATTACAGGGAGCGGACTACATCACGGCATTCAACTTCAGCAAACTCAAGCTGTGCTCGCAAGTCAAAATGCTCAAGCAAGCGGGCAAGACGTACACTCTGTGTTAGCTCGCTGCAGAACCAAGGATAACCCGAGTTCGATTTTATGAATAACCATTCATGAACGCTAGGTAAGTTTTCGAACAAATTTAATATATTTATTTATATTTATTTATTTATTATATGTAATACCAAAAGAGTCCTGTTACAACCGGGGCCCTGTGTAATGGAATAATTATGATCAACATAACAATACAATTAAATCAAATACAGTGCTATAGATATACTGAAAAACATTCAATAAATGTAAACGAAGGTCACGAAAAATAAATAAATGTATCCAAAGACAATTAAAATCATTTAGTTTTTATCAGCTCTTATTTTTCTTAGATAAAACACATAAATAGCAGTTATCATCGTTTATTTTCCAACTTAATTCAAGAAGAAATTCGTTTCATGCATTTACAAGTTACATTATTAGAATAGACGATAATGTCCGTAAAAGTTTTGTTATACTCGGACTTTTAGTAGTCGTTGCTTAGTAACTTAAATATGAGCTAGTACACAGGAAAAATTGGAACTCTTCAGTGTAATTTGGTTTTATATTATTTAGTGGCACCAACCCGAAAGATGCCTGAGTGATATGTATACCCGTAAAAACGGTAACGCACCTGGTCTTACGTTGTCTGTGTTCATATAAGTTTCATGAGATGCTTCAGTTGAAAATGGTGTCACGCAAGTTTTGTTCTTTTTTTATATTAATCATCAGGAAAATAGTCTATATCTCAGAAACCTATCCATGCGTTTTGTTTTATTTCTGTTTAATTTCGGGTTATGAAAAACCTCGTGCTTCAGTCAATTCTTCTTTTTGACGCATTTGAGAGGTTAGTTAAAGCAACCAAACAGCAGAACACGACAAAATTTAAACACACCTATCGTAACCTGTCATTTAAAAGACTTGCACGCGTGCTGTATTTATTAAAGCACAAGCTGCTCATCCTGTGGGCAGAAATGCAATTATCTCTTGTCTGAAGCGTGTTCACACCAGTATATATTCACGTAAATTGAAACATATGTGGTCTGCAAAATGACAGTAATTAAATAATGTTACATATCAGCTTGCATACAAGTAATGTGCTTTAGTTTTGTCAATTGTTGGTTTTAGTGTTGTGACCTTTTGTAGTATAAATCAGGACACAGAGCTCCCTGTTCAACAATAGTAGTCTCACTCTCTATATATAGACTAGAAAGTTAGTTAACTTGTTAGCTACTAGCTAGATATATAAAATATAAAATATCAACACCTGTTGTATAAAATTAGCACAACAGTATAACGATGCATAATAGATGGAACGTAAAATTAATTTCCCGTGTGTGCATAAATTATTACATAAATAATTTATAATCAAAGGAATATCATGGTATGTGAAATAATTACAACACAGTTTATATATTAAAATTGTCAGAAAATGTTCATTACTAGTATTTATACTTAATCATTTATTCGTAGTTAGAGGAACCTGAAGTCCCTTCATACATCAAGTGTTATAACATGGAAACTTCTTTGGTGGAAGCACTTGGTTGTAAGGAAATAATAACAAGGGTGTAGAACAGATTTTAAACGAAAATAGTAATCATGTATCTCTCCGCTTATCTAGCCTATATAGACCGAGTTGTATGATTGCCACATATTATTCATTTATAAGATTCCGTTCGGATACTTAATTCATTCCCCCCCCCCCCCCCCAACCAACGCACTTTGGGTTTTCCTTCTCTACCTGTTTGATCGTTTATAAACTAGTCATAGCGGGCCTGGGCAGTCAAGTGGTAAATCGCTCTGCTCTCTTCGCTGGCGACCCGGGTTCGATCCCCGGAGTTGCCATGGGAGTGGGTTGTACTGGCCCGTCCAAGGCCGGTGGTTTTCTCCGGGTTCTCCGGTTTCCTCCACCTCTACGGAAAACCAAACGCCATCACCTGAACCATGCAGAGTGTCTGTATTAGTTATTATAACTAGTTCTACAATTCATGTAAAATAAATAAAGTTTATAGTTTAAACTAGTTAGTATAATTTGCTTGTCTGTTTGTCGGGTTATACATAAACCACGGAACTAATTTCCTGGAATCGTTGTCGCTAGGAAAACCCCGATAACTCTTTTTTGCGGATCAGAGAAGTAGATCCCGCAAATTGCTTTGCCTTGTAATTTTTTTTCCACGATTGGCTAGGGTATTTTGAAAGCTGTAAAAAAAAATCTTTCTTTAAATAAGGAAATGCATTGGTTGGGAAAACTAACCGTAAGACCTCGAATTATTTTTTGTCGTTTTCATCATATATGGTTAATCTACGAAAAAGATATTCATCTTTCAATGCAATGCTCACATGTAATTGCTCCTCGAAATATTTCCCTGTCTAGGTTCCTTTGATTAAAGGAAACATTATTACTTTCAATCTTCAACAGGAACAGAGAGAGCTAGAAAGAACGCACTACTTCTAATTTCAGCTGAGTGGTACTTGCGGTTCATTTGATTGTACCGGCCTTCAACGCAGCAGATTTGTATTACAAGTCGTGACAATTTTCCGCCATACTCAAACCTGGCAAGGCCGCATGTAAATGGCGACTGATTTGGCACAGCGCAGTAGTGTAATTCACGAACGCCAGTGTCAGTAGAGATGTTATGATTTATCCAGATATAGTCGATACTGGTGAATAATATAATTATCGACAGCCCTGACAGGAATCGTTTCAGAAGATAATTGGCAACAGGAATGGAACCCAGGAAAATTATATTAATTGACATTTTTCTTAATAATCCTTTTCATTTTCTTTCTACTTCTTCTCCTACCTCTACTTCTTATTCTTGTCATCACAATTCTACTACTACTACTACTACTACTAATTCCTTTTATTCTTGTCATCATTATTCTTCTTTTTATTCTTCTTCTTCCACTACTACTACTACTACTACTACTACTTCTACTACTAATACTACTACTTATTCTTATCCACTTTAATAATTATTCTTATTCTTACTAACAATCCTAGTTTTGTGCCGCCTTTTTTTTCCACCAACCAAAAAATTGTTTTGTTTTCTTTGGCGGCGGTGTGCGGTCTACTAAGTGCCAGTCTAGTATGTTTATGTTACCAATAAACTGCGTTTCCATAAGCGCGACCGTGAGGGCGATAAAAATCGCTCGTAAGGTAATGTCACTGGAGTGTTTATATTCGCCTAAAAGCGAGCGCAAACGCGAGCGCAATTTCTTAATTGGGATCCAGAGGCCTGTCGCGCGGCATCCGCGGGAATTCCTTTAAATGACTTCACAAAGGGAGGGAATTCCTGTGTTAACACAGCACGTGCCTTAAGCAAAGCCAGCATGCTGAAGAGACAGACGATGTTCAGGGGATGGTGAGGTGGAGAGATTGGTAGAATTGATCAAAAGATACCAAATTTGTAAGTTATACTACATTCATCAAATGAAACCAAAATGTTTGAACTATAATACAGAAAGGACTAGAAATCGCTGAAATGGAAACACACCTCGCGATTGGTTTGTGACTCATATTCGCGTTTGCCTTCGCGTTGGCCCACGCGCCTATGGAAACGTAGCTTAATTAGTCCAAGACAAAACAATCTCCTGAGGAGAGAGGCTCTTCGGATTTGGGGAAATGGTAACAGGTTACTTGCCCTAGAGCAATTTGCATATATTTGCATATATCTGCATATATTCCACTAAAAAACATATTCATAGAGACACGGTTCTTTTTTTCTCTCTCTCTCTCTCTCTCTCTCACTCTCTCTCTCTCATATTTGTATAATTAACAACTTTTTTTCCATTTTAATCATCGACGACAGTGTATATGTTATTGAAGAGACACATGTACAAATATTTTTGCCAGTTCACATGAATATATCTATGTGTAAACAAAATTATACATAACTATCCACACAAACTAATATGAATTCTTGATTGTACCCATATTGTATATGTAAAATGGGTTCTTGATATTTGAACAATATGCATTACCCAGCGTTCTTTTTAAATACCGAAAACCCTTCATTCTAAACTGCTTCATTGCATGACAATTTGCAAATCTTTCCAATACAGGTGCGCCCTCGGAGTATACAAATCAATCTAAAGGAAAAATGAGAGAATGACATTTGAGACACGTGACTGAATATCATCTTTCGACCTTTTCTACGTTTCCATCAAATAATAAACCAGAATAGATGATGTTAGAACAATTCGCAGAAATTTTATTTCTTTTAATCCTTTTCCAGCGTAGCCTTCGTAAATTCTCAACTGATCTTGGCCGAGAAAAATAATTTGAGAAGATTGGGGAGTCATGTAAACTGAAGAATAGCATATGTTGGTCATTCAAATCTTTTTTTTTAACCTGTTGTGTTCAGAGCGGTGTAGGTTTTATTCGAATTATTCAGAAACATGACGCAATGACATATAGCGAGTTTAAAGGTTGCTGCAAAGTGGAATGATGCCAATCAAAAGTCAGTGCTTGCAAAATAAAAACAATACTACTTAGAACATGAAGTAAAATAAAACATTCTTCCTCATCTTCGAAGCTTAACTGATTTTGTGAAGATATTTTTTCCTTTTACGGTGATATTTCGGATTTTAAATTATCATCGTGGTGTTCTACTTGACTCAGTTTATTATGTGCGTCTGTTACTACATATAACCCTGGTTATTGGTGTTGATTTTTTTATAACTTAGTTATTCTTTTTGGTCAATTACGTTTAATAGGTTGATTGCCCACCGAAAGCACTGTTAATGTGATATGAATAACAAAATTATAATGCTATGCCATTTTGAGTCTTCTTGTTTTGATTCTTATGGTATCTAGGTACTATTAATAAACCGGAAACTGTTGGGCCAAGAAAAGGTTGGTTTCTCCGACAACGTTTAAGAAATCGGTGCGGGAAGGCGAACGGTTTTTACCTTTTAACTTTATGGTTTCAATAATAATTTAATAAGATCGGGGGATATCATGATCATATCAAAATTGTCTTGCTATATAAGTAAAAGCACAAAATAAAGAAAGTATTTTTTTTTCGAATTTTTATTCTTTTATTTTCTTGAAGCTGAAGCTCATAGTCGGTAATTTCTAAACGGAAATTTATATTTCATGCGCGCGTTGTTAGGTCTTCTAAAACTTTTTAAAAATCTATCAACTTCTCAGTTTTATTTATGAAAACATATCTAACCTGTTCCTGTCTACACAAGCAATCACACATAGATTGATAAATTTGTGCTTCCTTTCGCTATTTAGAGAGTGACAGGTCATGTGTGAATCTGTTTGTTGGTTGGTTGGTATGTCTGTATTTAAGGGACCTTTTTTACATAACAAATATGTTCAGTATATGAAATACAAAATTTTCTCTTTTGAATTTTAGGACAACTGCCAGTAATTTGTACTAGACCCGTTTGCTAACTTCTGTACAAGAGAAGAAATAAGCTTGTACCGGGCGTGATCGACGACGCAAAACATAAACATAACGCAGGCCACCTGGTGGCTGTATCACATAACTCCCAGTGCTTTTTCTGCGTTTCCCGTGTAATTTCCTGGTTTCGGAGATGTGGCGCTTGTGCAGGATCAGATCTTTTCACGAATTCTTGTTGTATTTAACAGAGATACGTATATTGTGTTCACTTGAACACGGAGTAATTACAACGTATAAAACGATGAATTAGGGATAAAAAATCCGTGTGCAAGGTTCTTTTCGTGGAAACTATTGTATTCAGACAAAATGAACTAATGTCATAATATAATACACACATTATTGCAAATGAATAGGTACCTATAATATGCAAACTACTGAACAGTTTCCAAGATATGGAGAGATGACTCTGATAATGTTGATTCGTTTCTATATAAAAATGACCTTGTAAGATTGCATATGGGCTCTACAGTGCCATGTTCGTTATTTTTTTTTATTCCCAATTGTTTTTTTTTCGCGTTGACCCATGGAGTTAGAATGAAAAAAATTCCTTTAAGCTACAGCAATGTTTTTCTTCCAGAAAGGGAAGACGTTTCGTTTTTCTTTAAAGAAATTCAGTCCTTTAAGTAAATGTCTTCTTTTGGGTCACCTGAGAAGTAAAAGAATCTTGTTACGTAAATGCCATCGTTATTTTCACGGTTCTTAAGAGGGATGACGTAACAACCAGAATATAAGGAGTGTTTATACCCGCCGATATTGATCTAGGTGGTAACCGGGATGCTGTAGTATCCTTTTCTTAGTCTTTTGGAAATAATCTTGATTTATGTTTACTTTTAAGTGAGATACCTTGGATTTACAAAAAAAAAAAGTTCAATTTAGAAACATTTTTACCTCCTGGGAAAGGAACAAAAAGAAAACAATTCCAATCAATGTGCGTTTTAAAAGAATGGCTGCGTATGCTACTCCTTATCAAGTTATCAGAACACGTATCTCAAATTTAACGTTACTGTTTGGTCTACAAACACGAAGACCAACACATATATGTCTTTTCATAGCGTTTTAAGACAAAAGAAACCTGTTTTATTCATTTTCTGTTTTTATACTAATACACACATTTATTTCATAATACTTTTTTATTAATGCCTGACTTTATTGTTGCTTTGAGAAATTCACCTCGTGCATGTCGCCATCAATACACAGCTAAGTAGGCATTTTAATTGGGCTGGTAAGAAATACGGTAAAAGCGAAAGGGGCAAGTGCACTGCACTTTCACATATGATTTTTTTTTAATTTATTTATTACAACATCTTCGTCAAAGGGTAGCCTTTATCAGAATAAAATTCTGTTAACAGAAGGGACCTGTAATAGATAGATAAATCACAATAAAATACAATATTCAATAAGCCCATAACTCTAAAATGACATCATACAATCACAGATTATTAAGCGGAAACGCGGTGAAGTTAACACAGCTAAAGTTGAAGTACAAATATATGTAGTCGAGCTACATGAAGAAAAGTATGCAACAGAGTTGCGAAATACATAAAACGAGGTTAAAATACATTTAACATTGAAATCATGGCAAACAGCCGATAATCTTACCGATAGGCTATGAGCGCTATTTTACAAAATATAAATACATGTGAACTTACACACAAAACTGAAAATCAGTCTCTATGGTAACGAGCCATGTCCTGTATCTCGTACAAGTTTGTTATCGTCCATTAACCCGTGCCATGCTTGTATTCATTCGGTCATTAACTCAGCAAACATGCACAGGGATATATGTTGAGTCGCAACGGAATTTATCTCGCATATCGTAGGTGTTGTTAGAAAGTATACTAAGATGCAAACGATTGGTCTGGTTTATGTCAAGTGACAGCGCGTACATGTAGGCCTGGAGGCGTTGTCAAAAATGACGAAATATATGCATCCTCAAAGAGCCTTAACGTTAATTCCTCGCTGAAGGATGTAAATGCACACGAACGCTAAGCACGTTGGTCGTAGACATTCTAATGTTAGAGTCCCTAGATGGTTCAAGTGTGCATGTGTGTTTTTTAATACATGCGGCTTAATTTGTCAGCATATTTTCCCCCGATGTATTCAATCATTTCCTTAAATGCAATTACAAATTTAATCATCTGTTCTTAGATGAGATAAGCGCGGGTAGTCGGACGTGGACGAGGAAATATTATTTAACATCTATATCTTGGAGAAGGGTTACAATATGAGGTTGTTTGGGAGTCCCGTTACAGTCCCTTGGCGAAGAATTTACAAGAATCGGTAGCAAGGCCACATACCATGGGTCACCCGCTAACACTGGAGGGTAGGGCAGCTGCGTGACCGTTCATATATTAGGCATAGATCGTCCACTTTAATGATAGGTAGTTCATAAGATATATGACCTGAAACTAAATTAGCAAAAACAAGATCATTTATAATGAGAAACACAAAACAGTGTGTCAATGTCGTAAACTCTGTGCCAATGCCGGAAATTCAGTTATTTAAAGAACACTGATTAGGAAATATAAATACATTACGGATCCATCGAGACATTTTTGCAAAATGAGAGAGATATGGGGACATGGGAAGGCATTTTAACAGCGAGAAAATAACGGGAGAGATCGGTTGTCATCGGAAAATCATCGTGGTATTCCGATGTATTTCCGATGTCTACCGAAGTCTATTTATACACTCAGGCGTGTCCCGATGTTATCCGATGTTGACCCAAAGTCAACTTTTTGTTAAAATCCGTATGTCTTTGCGCGCTTCTCGCACTTAACGAAATATCCGATGTTTCCCGATCACTCTCGATGTGTTCATAAAGAATCTTCCACAATGAATCCATGACCGCCATCTTTATTACGATTAAAATTTTGGATGGGGTCGTCCCCGTGGGCGTAATTATAATTATACAAATGATCACCATCTTATCCTAATATAAAACAATAACAAGTCAGTTTTAACAGAGTTAAGCTGAAATTCATTAGCGCGGATCCGGCATGCGGAATGCGTATCCGGCACAACGAATCGCTACAACGAATCGCTAGCGATTCATATCGGTTCCGCATGGTATCCCGGAAGGAAATATTGAAAGTATGCATGTTACCCTGCCGGTACATATGAAATCTCTCCTCACGCATTCCGCATGCCGTACAAAAGGAATCTCAGCTTTGTTACAGGTGCCCCTTTTATTGTGTTCAGCGGTCTTACAGATGATTGTTTTATTGTACACACGGATGTTCCATGTGTTGTTGGCATTTTGTTTGTGTGCCACGCGTAGCTCGTGTTGTAGCGGCCTCACCTGGCCGGATGTTGCAGGCTCGGTTTAATCAGCATTGGTTGAACCCTAGATACACAGCGTTCCCGTTCTGTATGTTCTTTGAATGTGTGTACTGTGTTAGACTTTTTAGATTGTTCGAGAAGTGGAAAATTCTCGGCTTGAGATGAAAAGGTTATAAATAGGGGCTGTGTTCATTCCCCTGGGCATTTCACGCTGCCTAGTGTTGCAGAATCTGATTTTTTATCGCCTTGACAAAATTTATGTTCATCGAGCATAAGTGATCTTTTGATATTAGGTTCCGTAACAGCTTAACAAAGTTATCTATCAGGAATAATATAGAAGTCAAATCATATCTTTGGTAAATCAAAGCGAATCTTTGAGGTTCTATCAAGATTCCTCATTTTTTTCGTCAAGGCTCCGGCGGTGTTCGAACCTCAGCTTCGTGGTCAAATGCCATTGTAGTGGCGTCAAGTTATATTTAAAAGGGGGGGGGGGTGGTTGCACACACACACACACAAACCTGCTTGGTAGAGCACTGTGATGTATTGAACTTCTAAATGTATGACATTTCGTTTAAATATATATATACATATATATATATATATATATATATATATATTTATATATGTGTGTATATATATTTATATATATGACACATTTCAGATATAAATCAATCACGTATAAGGTTTTAGAAAATAAGGTATTATGTTCCAAGTGAAGGTAAATTCTATACCAGGCTCAGAGAGTGGTATATAAAATTTTATAGGTAACTCATAAATAGAACCAAATATATTCCATTTCCAATATATAAATATTATGTTCTGAATAACAGTGGGGGGGGGGGGATAATAACACTGAACATCCCCCTTGCTTAAAAGTCGGTGTGAGGGGGATATACACCCCCGTCCCTCATAGATTGATCCATATGTTGCGTCTCAACCACTAGGCAACGTTCTGCCTATTTCGAAGTGACTGTCTATGATAAGCCGATGTCACAACGGGACGAATCGCAGACGAGGGCGCCACTCCTAACAGAGGTGTAATCCAACTGACCTCTGGGAAGCAGAACAAGTTAAACACACGAAGTCGGTGGCAGTACCTGTACCGCTTCACTCAATTGAGTCAAACAGGTTAAGATAAGGGATACCACCTTGCAATTAGTTGTATATCTAAATCATATGTAACTTTAAGCTTCCCGAGAAGGACAACGGTTTTCACGCCAAGCTTACCAATATTAAGCGAATCAGTCTGCCTTGCAGCATTTCTACGGAGTGCTATCCGAGTATTGATGCGAAACCTTATTTTTTAATTTGCTGTATAAGCAATTGTGTTTGGCAATTAACAAAGGGTGATACCACAAGCTTTTACTATCTAGAGATTTTCTGCTGCAAATCCCCTTGTGTCTTTATCAGGAAAATAAGTAACCTTAACATAATTAATATAATAAATTACTTCTTATAATTTGATAAATACTCAGCCTTTTTCATTGTATTCTAGTGGTTACTACAGCAAAAGAGTTACTTATCAATAACAATTAATTTTTGTTTAAGAATAAAGAAAATAAATAAGAATAAAAACTCATTTTTATCATGTATATTTATTTTGTTTTGATAATGAACAATGAAGTTTGACATTCTCAGGCAAAACTGTTTTTACCTCTGCCATGCCTTGCTACGATAACAGCCCGACACGGGAGTACGCTTGCACCCGTGAGGACTGATGGCGGATATTGTTTCTTTCTTAAATTGATTCAAAAAGTCAAATAACGCACGAATAACAGTCCAGTGGGTGACGTAATCAACACGAAAAACGCAGTTATTTAATATAAACGTCCCTGGTATTGTATAAAATAGATAATGAATTAATATGAAGTACTCCCCAAGGGGTGGGTTATCTTTGCAGCTTGTCTTTCCTGAGAAGTATGCCATTTATTTCTCTACTAAGTATTCCTCATTTTGCAAGCTTGATTTTAAAACAAGTTTGACTGGCCCGTCATTATGTCAAATATCTTGTTGAATTGAGAGTTTGGAACATTGTATTGCAGAAAGGAAGGTCCAAAACATAAACCCTGCAAGTGAGTGAAACACAAAATGGCAGATGTTAGAACGAACCTAACGCGTCTGTTTTCGTTATTTCGTGTAGTGACTGCAGATAATGAAGGAAATTTATTGGACTAAATCATAAAGCAAAATAAAGCACTTTTCTTCAGGAAAAGAGTGAAGGCGAGGGAAATTTTACTTTTTGTTACAAGTGTTTCGATAAAAAAAGTAATATGATTAGGGACAACATGATAATAAAAAATTGTTTTGTCAAACAGGTAAAAACACAAAATAACAAAAGGAAGTTTATTCGTTCTTTTATCATTTAATTTCCTTGAAAGAAATGTCCGATCGGCTGATGTCCAAAATCGGGATGATTGCGACTGGAAATCAAAATAACATTTGTAATATATCATACTAATTTCATAATAACTTTTCTAAAGCACAGTAATAAAATTCCAGACGCGATATCTGCAAGTTTTGGATAGCAGAAACACGTGAAGTTATTGACAGGTTTTATATATTTTATATTTATATAATGTTTCCACAATGCAAATTATATAATTTCTATTTATATTCTGCATATGAATATACCTTATGAAAGATGTGTTATTTATGATATGCAAGGAAATGAAAAGCGCACTATAGTTAAATATTGAATTGGATATAATTGTATATATATATATATATATATATATATATATATAATGTATAATAAAAAAAGACAAATGTTTATAATTTTATCATATTATGGATTAAGTATTATACAAGATTTATATTCATTTGAATGCAGCTAGGCACGGCGGTACTTACGTACGCCTACACGTCAGCCGAATTGATTGTCAAGTTTTCACCAAGGATGCATTGTTATAATACAGTAACCGGCGGGCACAAACCCACGTAACCCCCTATGTCAAACCATCTGGGTAGGATCATAAGATTACAAATCTATAGCTTCCGGATCCCTTTGATCACTGTTCAGTGGGATGATCTGATGAAAACAATAGCATGGGGCAGTAGTCCACCGTATACGAGCTACGGTCATGGAGGGCAAGGGCCGTGTGCAAATGTCAAGGGGCCGTGTGCAGAATCTCATGGTGCCGTGTGCAAATCTACCGGGTATATATATTTTCTTCAAGTCGGCTCTTGTCGCACCACGGCGACCTTATTGACCCCAACAACTGATTGTTATGACCGGGTTCCCGTCGCGGGGCAGATAATCTGTCCGTCCTTGGTTTCTGGTTGATGGAAACCACTGAAGCGTGAACGAGTGATCAAATAACATCCCTCATAAGACGATCGTTGTTGGCCTTCAGAAGAAGTTTCATGAAGTGAGGACGCCAGCAGAATAGATTGTTATTCTCAACACATAATATATCGGGTTGTCATTAGCAACATCTGACTAACTCTATTACGAAATATTTGACATTTCTCTCTCTCTCTCTCTTTCTTTTTCTCTCTCTCTCTCTCTTACATATGCGATATGTATAATCTTACTATTCGTCTCCACTTTTTTGTTATTCTATGCCTGTCCCTCCAGTTTACACATATTTGTCATTTTCGGTCTCTCGCTCTGTATTTTTCTAATAACGCTCTCTCTCTCTCTCTCTCTCTCTCTCTCTTTCTCTCTCTCTCTCACACACACACACACACCACACACACATACACATGCGGTTTCAGTGATCTATCTTTTTTCGTCTTTCTGTGTCTATCTCCCAGGTTTACCCATTGTTTGTCATCTCTCTTTCTCTCTTTCTCTGTATGTTTGTTTTTCTATTACAGGCTTTTAACCATTTTTTTCCCAAATAATACTGTCTTCTCAAACAAACACGCTCTCCAACCATCTCTCTAATAAAACCCATATCTAACTGTAAAATTTTATATCATTTTCCAGGCACTGTCTTCATCATAACGCCATTTGTAGTATCCCTGACCCCGTCAATGCTAAGCAAATCCTTTCCCTTTCTCTATTATAACTCCATTAGCAGCGTCCTTGACCTTATCGCCGATGCCAACTCGGGACTTAGCCCAACCTGTGGTCCAAGAAAGTACCATTTGGCGATGTGCACGCACGCCCAATCTATCATTATCGTTTCAGTCCTGGCTTTGTCTCTGTGGAGTGTTTCTGATACGAACAGGGCATTCCTGTCAAAGTCTGACACGCTAAGACGAGTCGAGTCTACTTCTTGCGTCTTTGTGAGCGGCTACTTGGTTTTTATGAAAAATGACAGTATTATAACCTTCCCATGAGGATGTCGCCGAGCACGAAACCGAAACGAGGCTGAATTTCATGTCCGGTAACTTGCTGTGACTTGCAACCGTACTTCTGTTAGTATTTCTAGTCTGTCATATAAAATTTGTCTTGTGATTGTTACCTACCGGCTTCTGAGAGTTGCTGCTCAGATCAGACAGCGCTCCAGCTGATATCTGAGATATGCTCCTCAGGGTTTTAACGGGTACACTGTCGCGGTTTGATAGATGTGATATACAAAGGACGGTCACTGTGATAGACGTTGGATATTTCGTCTGCTCCATGTGTCACAGGCTTTATGTTTCCTACCTATGATTCTATATGGAGTATGGAAGTTATACCTTTTCACAATCTAAATAAGACTACCTCTACCGACTTTCCACAAATATCAAGATGTTAAGACGCTTTCACAGAATCAATCAAATGTTTCACAACTCGCATCTATAGATAGGGTGTATTTCTGATATATTTGAAAGTAAAAAAAAAAACAAGTACTGTATACACCTACATAATTCCATTTCGGTATCGGGCTACGTGATGGGCTTACACGCGATAATTTTGGCGTCATCCAGGCTCTGTGAAGCGCACTTGCGGGTACTGGGTGGGTATTATCGGCATTTCTGGGTCAAACCACATAGAAACCCCCGAAAGGCGCACTCGTTTTGAGTGAAAAAATGAATGTTGGGCACAGTCTCTCCATAAACCCTGCAGAGCGCGCATTTTGGGTGGGGGCCCACCGGGAAAAAACTCACCGCCTCTGCTGAAATTCGACCTCGTTTTGAGACCTGTGCTCCACCCCTAAACCACGTAGGCCGGTTATTAGTGCAATTTGATACGATCATCAATGACTCTGAAAAGAACCAGTGCGGGTTTTTAACACTCGCACAGGGAGAGAAGGGTTTCTGATGGACCAATCAAGAATCGACATACAAATTATTAAATCTTCTTCAAATAATACAGAAAACAGAGTATCCTTTACATTTTCCTGTATCTGTGAAGAACTAAGATTGTTCATGGACACAGGCCTGGACAAGACTATGCGGTCAGGACTCATGAAAAGAAATTAAGAAACTTTCCCTAGGTCTCGAATGTTGTGGATTTGACCTCATCACTAAAATTAAGTACAGATGAAATAAGGAGGAAATTTTAAGCTGTGTTATAAGACTTTGCCTTTATTCTATGTTTTGCTAGTTTATATTTGCCATATGTAAGTGGCAGACGCGGTTATTGAATTATACACAACTTCATGTCATTTGTATATATATATATTAATACTCTGCAGAAAATATATATAAATATATATTGCAGAAATCTCATACCTGCAATCGACGTATTCTCCATTTTTTAAAATATCATATATATATATATAATTATAATAATAATAATAATATTAAAATAATAATAATAATAATTATTATTATTATTATTATTATTATAAATGGTCTTTTTAATTTATCTATGAAAACATTATCCACAGATTTTAATATATGGGGTATTACGTGTATGGTACTGCGTAAAATATATTGCAATACGTATTATGCCTGAACAGCCGGGCCTGTACCTTGCCCTATTGCTTACGAAATGTATTGTCGTATTGTCTTCAGCTGGATTAGGCAGAATCTTTTTCGTAAGTCCGAAGCCGCAGCGCCGTTTTGCGTAAATCCATCTCTCTCGCCGTACGTCAGAAATTTAAGATAATGGCTCTTATTGTCTGAAAAGTATAAAAGACAATACCCCTTGTCAATCCATATAACCAAGTACATACGTTGCGTATATAAATATCAAATATGATTAACGTATGTGTCTGATCAAAACGGCATTGGGTATGGAGTGAATTGCTTTCCTTTGGACCGGGATTTCCATCTGTCTATTGACGTAGGTCGATGCATTGTCGGGGGAAATTCTGAGTGTTCTCATACGAGATCACGTGACGTCAGTCTGCGTGTGGTTAACAACATATGACGTCACTGATGGTTATTCTTTCAGCGTTACAAGAAAACTCAAAGCTGAATACTAAAGACACGGGCCTTTTTTGATGTCCCTGGACGCTGCAATGTTTCCTCTTCATGGACATACCCGTCTGTGAGGTCCTAGAATTCAGCACGTGGGATAATTAATATAACCACTGATTCACTGATTTAATTAGGCACCTGTGTTGAAAGCGTATTGTATTTCATTTCAGAATACAACAAATGCCCTGTCTCAGCGTCTGACTCTCTGTTGTGATAACACCACACGTGTATCTTTTCCAGACAGACGAACAAACAATTTTGTCTGGTTCATATACAGATAAGGGACATGTATCGAAATGATACGTGGCTAGGGTATCATATATATATATATATATATATATATATATATATATATATATATATTTAAAGAGTGAGAAAAAGAGAGAGGGAGGGATACAAGGATGGTCAGAAATTTTGCTTAAATTAAGGCATTTTTTATTGTATGGCAAGCGGACCATCCATGGAATATATATTCCTTTCATTGTTGATTTACCCCCTTATTGATAAAAACTCAATGTTAAACAAAAAGGTTGAAAATCTGTTCTAATTAGTAAACTAATAAATATGTAAATAATATAATTAATAACTGAATGTTTAAAATTTGTGAACATTGTTTTGAAATCTGTTCTGGTAGGTTAGACAAAAACTGAAGATGGACCTTCTCTACATAGTAAGTGTACATGTAAGCATCTTATGCTTTAGCATCTAATGCCGTCGTAATAAGTAGAATACTCAAGAAATACATCATGTAGGTTATCTTTATAAACATTCCTTTCCGAACTGTGCCAGTTATATGACCAGTAGCATGGGTAAGAAATCCACTTTTGAGACCAAGTCTGACAAAATCATTTAATAACACTTTCTTCTCAAAATTTTCCGTTCTCAGTTTTTAATTTCGGATAAACGATTTTCGTTTTCACGGTGTTCGAATTAAAGACGCTCTACTGTACACACACACTTTCTGTATATATATATGTGGCTAAAAATGAAACTTACTCTCCGCCAAAACCCACCATCTGTGATTATATGATGCAGGTACAGCGAAAACATAGAGCGGGGAGGCCGGGTTTGAAAACAAATTGAATGAGATTAGTAATTGTGCGTTGTCTTAGAAATGACGCATACACCTGTCTCAACGTAACAACATCTTTAGGAAATTCTTTTGTGTTGTTTCATCATTAGCAACAGGGAAGGCAATGCCAACAAAAAAAAGTAAGCGTCTTTAAATAGGTCATCTGCCTATATACGTCACGCTTTTAGATAAAACAGACACGCATAATTTTGCAACATCAGACGCACCTTCTTCCGGCACAGGAAATAGAACCGATCTGTGGCATTTTTCATGAGCTGAAACGGTCTCCAGCGAGCCTCAGCCCCGGAAGACCGCCATTGATTAAGTGGACTGTTTTCAATTGTATCAAGCAGTGAGGGGGATTATCTTGTCGTATCATTGAAAAGTTATTGTCTTTGAGTTATTATTTCTCCAAAGCGTCATCTAAAACCAGCCGCAGAATAAGAACAACCTCATGGCGGCTCTGCGCTCACATGGTTGTCCGTCCCATCAGCCTGTTTTTGCTGCAGAGCCAGTTACGTATGGGCTGCCGTTACCGATAGCTAGACAAGCAGAAGGGTTAGTGTTTTTTAGCTCACCCGGCCATTACCCCCGATGAATTTATGCCACGGAGATAGGGCGTCGTCTGTTCGGTGTACGTGCACATTTTTCATTTTCTTCTGTATCTTGACCGATCTTTATGTTGTTAATCTGATATGTCCTAGATGTGGGCTTTTCTACATTTTTTACACATCTGAAATTCATTCATTATGCAAATTTTTGCAATTTTGACAAAATCCCAAAAAAATGCTACTTTTCCTTTATTTCTTCACTTATTTCGATTTTTCTTGTTTGATAAGATAGGGCCAAGTGCGGCCTTTTAAACTTTCACATAAAATTTTGAAATTCCTAAATCATGCAAATTTATGCAAACCTGATTAAAATAACAAAAAATGATTCTTTTCTTTTATATTTAGCTTGATTTTGATTCTTCTTGTTTTATCAGGTGTTGCTAGTAGTTGGCTTTTGAACTTCTACACAGAATTTTGAACCTGCATATGTGACCACCTGAGATGCTATTTTAGTGATTTTATCTCCTTGTCACTAAACTCACTCTTCAGATAAATTATCGCCTGGACGATGTCCTAAGTTATTCCATGTTGCGCCCTCTCGACACATCGAACCCTGACAGGTTTATTTCTCTTGGTTCATGAGGTGCTCCCATTTCGCGTACAAACTAGAAATTTGCACTCAGAGAGCGCAGACCTCCGCCGCTAGCTCAGTACTCCTATTTGACATAATGAAAAATGCAACATCTCTGGATCCTGATGGTGATAAGGATACCCCCCCCCCAAAAAAAAAAATAAATAAATAAATAATTGTTCCTTGTATTATTGCCGAGCTATCCAGCAAATTCATCAAAATCCGACAAAAATTTGTTCGAGTAATGTTATTTACAGAAAAACAGACAAAACGACGCCAAAAACATAATCACCGCCCCTTACCGAGTTAATAATTATTGGTGCACCGCCAGTGATTAAAAATACATTGGTTTCAATCCTAAAAGTTAGTTGCATCGGGTTTTTTTCTTCCACTATGCTGGTACAATATTACGCATTTTGTCTCGAACTGTTAATAATAGAAAAAGAGTGTCTTTATTCAATGGATTATCCACACTTTCCATGCCAAAATCTATATAAAAATCATTATTTTACTGTGTATGTTTGTCTTAAAGAAACACATATCTGTCATGTTTTTCATATATCTATTTCACCTTATCGTTTATGATTGGAGAAACCAGGTATACAAAGAAACTAATGTGTTATTTGTATTACACAGGAACAGTTCTACTATCGTAATGGTTAGGGGTTAAACTTGTGACCGCAAGGTTATGGGTTCGCGTCTAGATCTGGCCATCGTCCACGCTAAGACTGCTGGCTTAAGTCTTCACTCAAAGGGTAAGCCCTGTTAACCCGGAGATCCATTGTTACAAAATTCTTGTAGTGCACATAAAGGCTAATTTGAATGTATGTTCCCAAGAAAGACGAGAAAGCTGCTAGAATGACGTTGTCATGGATTTAAGGTTATAAATTCCTTCTTACCCACGCAACGATCACGTGACATTACGTCACGATTCACGTGCATTTATTTGTAAATTTCGTTACCAGGGGCTCGATATCTTTTAGCCTAAGAAGTCACTTTGTGTCCTTATTTTTATAAATGAGACACGAAAGTCACGATTGTAGTAACATTCTCAATCAGTGATGACAGTAGGGGGTGGTATACAAATTCCGCCCACGTGCATATTAAACTTATTAAACAGGACACTCGCATGCAATTTAACAAACTAAGCCCTTTAGCATCTCCACGAAGGTTAGATACTTACGTCAGAGTGACGTTATTGTGACGTCATTGCTAGTGCTTTTACGTCTTTCTTGGTCAGACGTAGGTCATCATAGTTCGCCTCCTACGATCCTGTCTGTCTTCGCATCTTTTCTTTGTGGAAAGATCGGAGCGCGGGAACCACTGGTTTGTATTAACTAACCTCACATCCCATATGCATTGGTATCGTCCCAAATGGAGCGACCAGTAAACCTTTCAACCAATTCTCATTCATTCATTACATGAACCGCGTTGTCAGAAAACATTGGGATGGGATGGGTTGGATGACAGACCATCAATATACTAAAATAGCAACTTTTTTTGTTATGATATACAGGTTAGTTTTTTTTTTGTGAAAGTGACGTTTATGTGTTCATTCTATAATAGAAGGTCAGCTAAATACGAATTTATAAAAGTAGACGTGCAAATTGAATATCCTGGTTCGAGGGCTTTCAAATTTAAATATAACGGGCCCTGGAACTAGCATTAGAGCCCCACGTGCAACCGTTCTTGGTCAATCAAGAACCACTCTTATTTTTTTTTTGTTTTCCAACTAGCAACGCATACAAACGTGTAAAGAAAGGTGTGAGTTAACTGTTTGCAAAATTGCCACTGTGTGTCTAAGGTGTTGCCCATTCAAGCAGTGTTACTCTGACAGCTGTTTCGTGAGCACGTGATGACAGTTGTTTTAGTTTCCCCTCAATATTTTACTGACTACGGTCTGGGACCCCTTGACGGGGACACATCTTAAAAACTCAGGATGTGCTCAATATTTTACTGTATATAAATATGGTTTTCTGATAATTGTTGATTTTTATTAGTTTTTTTTTAATTCTAATGATTTACATTCACATGTATATGACTAAATAATTATTAATTCCAACATGCCTGTAACTGCTACAAAATATATCTAGATATCATAGTAATATATAAGAAAACATCCCGGGCTTAATTTTCATTTGAGGTGAATGATTAACAAATATGATTTTATATGTTATTTAAAGATTAACAAATATGATTTTATATGTTATTTAAAGATTTATGTCAACATTTTTTTATCAAGTAATGAAAGGTTTCCAATAAAGGCCAAACAATTTATAAGGCTAGGGGTTTTAGAACATTGTTTAAAACTGTATATATACAAAATGGATTCTTTGGAACCATAAATACTGAGAAATATCAGTTTAAAGTTGAAATATATAAAACTAGTATTTTATTCTATCATTAAAAATTCAACCTAATTTTTTGAATCATTAAGTTTTCATATACTACATTGTAAAGAATAGTTTTCGCTTTCAGAATGTGTAATTGTCAAGTGTTCATCTAGCTACAATTGATATAACAGGAAAACAGAAACAATGTCTGAACAGACACTGCAGATAATTCTGAGACCAAAAGAGACCAATTGTGGAAATGTGTATCGGATAACGCGGAGCTCAAACGTCTATCAGAAAAAAATGCGATTAGATAGGTCAGTGACAAGCAAAATGAGGGTTTTCGGTTCATTCAAGAGTGGTCTTAATACAGAGGTGGTCTTAATAGAATGGTGGTCTTCCAGACAGGTTTCCCCATATATATATATATATATATATATATATATATATATATATATATATATGTATATGTATATATATACACTCAAGCCCGCTTATTGTCATGTCGGTGGTGCATGCAGAAATTATGATAATAACCGGGATGTGACATTATGCGGGCTTCAACCTCGATGTCCTTTTTAGTCATAGAAGAAGCGTTATGACTCAAATGATATTAATTAAATCGTCAATAAAAAAGAAACAGGAACGTTCATGAATATCTATATATACGGCATATCAAATTACGTTAATGCACACCTGACAATTTATTTCCTGTAAGTTTTGTGTCGCATGCTGCAATAACTGACAAAAATACGACTTTCCAACAGAAAAAGACGTAGCGTCGGGGTCTTGAGGATATACGTCTGGAAATATGCGGCACAGTTAAAACGTTATGATGGCAAACTATTTTACTAGATAATTCTTTCCCCAACAATTGCGCCTTATTTTCCGGATATCTTATGAATGACTCAAACTTCCATGATCGTCTTTATAATAGGTCTGTTCGGGGAGCGGGCATCGTCATGCCCTCGTCAACTTTCTGAAGTTTCGCCGCGATTGAGGTTTTGGACTGGGTATCTCCTCCAGTGTTTAACAAAACCTCTAGCTTTCCGTGGAGCTTTGAGGGGGATTTCCAGTCGTAAGCAATATTGAGAGCTCGTGCTTCATATCATCTCGGCGAAACATCACTGAGGTGTAAACCGCGGCCTTTCAAAGGCCAGGAGTTCATTATGTGTAATATGTGACCGCAAACATCGTCCTTGTTAACGTACGAAGAAACGCAATGATCTGGATTACCTTGTTATCTTAAGATGTTAATTAGCTAAGTGACAGGGAATGGCCCGCATGCATCACTGCACTTGCCTGACCCAAACAGGCGCGAGATGCGATCGTTTGATACGGCTGACCGATTACAGGCGCTTGGCCTCGTTGATCACCGTCTCGGCGTTGGATCTGATATTAACTGCGAACTGGTATCACTGCCAAGGGTTCCAAGCATGACAATAAACGGGATTATGACAATATTCCATGATATTAAACGGTCAGATTTACCATTGTTTATATAGGAAATGGTTTGGGATTTCAGAATTATGTGACAATAAACGGGATTTTCCATTAACCGATATGACTCAAAGTGGGCTCGTCTGTATATATATATAATATATAATATATAGTATATAATATATAATATATAATATATATATATAATATATAAAGTATATATATATATATTTTAAAGTGCTCAACTAAAAATATGGAGCTATATAGACACTCTTTCTTGTGTTCGACAGCTCTGATTCTAAAGGGTCCCTAACCTGTCCGGAACACTGTGTCGTCGTTTCGGGATTTTTTAATGTTGATCGGAAGATTTGTAAACTGCTAGTAGGTGTTTGGTTTTGTGCCTGCATGTCGCTGCGATTTTATTTCTCTTGTTGAGGGTGTATATATGGGGCGGCAAATAATTAAGTACTTTTCTTCTAAATCTAGGTTACAAGATCTATATGATGTGGGATACGCTCTGGCTTTACTGATAATCTTCCATTGTGTTTTGTATTGTATATATTTTATCTACAGGTATTTTATCAACATATATATATATATATATATATATATATATATATATATATATATATATATATATATATATAAATATATTTTTTCAGATTTTTTTGTATATATGTAGTATATATGTAGTATATATGTAGTATATATGCAGTGTATATATGTATGTATGTATGTATGTGTGTATGTATGTAGTTGAATATCCATGTTGAACTGCTTTTTACCTTTTTTGTTGATTCCACCTGACGATAACACTGATACCTGGTCCTGTTCAAGGAAACCTGGCCAAAAGTATAATATCTTATCCATCCATTTAAAGGCCTTACGTCCCTAGAGCAAAACTGTAAGAAACTGGCGAAACCTTGAAGATTCTATTCCAATTTATTAAGCAAGACCTCGCCGTACTTCACCTGTATTGTGACTAAGACCAATACCTTAATTATAAAATATTTTATATACAGAAAAAAAGTATATAAAATATAAGGTTTCACCCCTGTAATTGCATCTGTGTATTATAGGCGCTTGGTCTGGTTTCTTTAAGAAGGGATCTTACGTATCCCATGCGCCCTGCCTTACATTGTAAAAAGCCACGCGTCTTTGAAATTTATTTATACAAACTAAGATTCATTTATGAATAGAAAGACAACAATAATACAATTAAATGACCGACAGATATATTGTGCCAGCATCTATACGTGCCCATTAACTGTATGACCCACTATACAAGTTTTTCTTAATTTTCCTCCCACTTACCTTTTCTAATTACGAACTCTTTCTTTTTTTTATTTTCTCCACACTTCTTTGTATATCTACTTGAAAATGAACACATTTTTTTCTTATTTAAGCTCCTCACAACGGTTTGAGTGATTTCAAAATACTGATATAAATTATAACGTTCATTTAAAATTAAAAAAAAACGCATCCACACCTCATATTTAAAATTAAACCCTCTATGTCTCCCTGTGTATATAAAGTCACAATAACTTCACACTTTTTGTCCTTTGTACTTGAAAATGAATACATCTATAGAGTTTTTTTCTTCTCTTCTATAGTCAAAAAAGTGCTGATAACGGTTTGAGTGTTGTCGAAACACAGTATTTTAGCGCAACATTCTTTTAAGAAACGCCCCCTCCCCCATCTCAATATAATAATTAAACCCTAAATTTCTCCCCGTGTATGTTAAGTTAAAATAATAGAAGGGATTCATTCGTCACACATGCCCTTATTTGACATCAACGGGGACACTTTTTATACGCCCGTATATGACGGGACGTATTATGGTATACCAACGGTCAATCAGTTCGTCCGTCCGTTAACATTTAGTGTCGCCGCGATAACTTACCGGAAATTTCACGAAATTCGCCCTAGCGTCTTACCAATAGATATTCTCACAATAAATAACATATACTTAATAAGATCAGAGGTCACTAGGTTACTTGTTGATGTCGCCGCGATAACTAACAAGGAATATGATGGATTTTGATAAAAGTAAACAGAAATATTGCTCACTGTAATATCTCGCATAAGTTTCAATCATGATTTCTAGCAAAATCTATGCATGTTTAATGAGGTCAGAGGTCACCAGACTTTGGTGGCGTCGTAATAACAAACCAACAATCTTATGAATTTTCATGAAACTCATATTAACCAATACGGTTTCTCACCTGAATCAGATTCTAAGCAAAAATCACGCTTATTTAATGAAGTCAGAGGTCACAAGATATGCGGCGTATCATGCACCATCTGCCGTGCTCTTGTTCCATATTGTTATCCGGGGTACCCTCATGGGTCTCGCCGCTGGCCTTTTACAATAAAACCATAAACAACCAGCAAAGACAGGATCCAGTATATCACCGGACAATCTCACGTCTTTCGCCTGTCAGGGCCTGCCATGGTCTATTTACTTTCTGCCTGATTGCGTCTTTTTCTGTCTCTCCATGTTTTCTTGTCCATCAATCCTTTCCATATTCCTTCTTTTTTGGTTTTAGATAATAACTTAGGGAGCCTTACTGTGTTGCTGCTGGGTTCTTTTTCCAACAGCTGAAATATTGAGACTTCTTTTATGAATAACTATAGCATCATATCATTTGCATGGAAAGAAAAATAATCTGAAGCAGTAAATATGTATTTTCTTTTAGTAAAAAATTAACAAATTTATTTATTTTTATTCAAATTGACAATTATAAGCGGATAATTTTATCTCCATTGTTAATTCTTCTGTAATATAAGAGTGACATGAGGAATCCAAAGAACATGAATATTAAAAAAAGGACATTTTACTTGAATATTTCATTTAATATATTTATAAATCAATTAAGGTGCTGGGGACATTGATATCAACGCTTGACATTAACGCTAAATATAACAGGCATTTTATTAGCATTTCCATTTAATTTAATCTGACGCAGTTCGAAAATGGGATTAAGTCATTGAATAATTAAGACAGAATAGAATTATAAACTAAAGGTAATCCCTTGGAGCTTTTATAAAAAATGTCCGGAAAACGTGGATATCACCGCACACAGGCTGCTTGTTTTGTTTATAGTGACGAGTTTATAATATGTGGGAGCAAGCCAAAATAATAAAAACAAAGTCAACAAGGTCATCTGACGGCAGGTCATTTGAGCCAGAGCTTTGTAAATGGCGTTTTGCAACGAGTGACCTTTCTACCTCTGCATATATGCAACCTACCACCTCTGGTTACATGTTTTTCTCGTTTGTCAACAAAGCTGTGTTTAGAAACACGTTGTTGATAAACAAGTTCATACATCCTTCACGGAGGCGTTTTAAGAACTCTTCATAACCAGAATAACCCTTAGATCATTAATATATGCAAAGAAAAAGCCAGAAATCACATAAATTCTGTTTCATAAGGTAGGTGGATGGACACCTTTAAAACATTATAGAGGTCAGGAATCAGATAATGAACGATTGATTGGCTAACAGCCACACGATAAAACCTATGGAATGGCAATGCTAACTTAAAGGTGTCCCTTCACCTACCCTTTGAAAAAGAATGGTTCAGATATAACGTACACTGATGAATCTGTTCAGCTCTGATGCATATTGATGGATGAAACGTTAAACTGAAAACAGGAACTATACCGTAAAACAGGAAGTTTATTGAAAAACAACAAGATTATTTTTAAAACAGGAAATATATTGTAAAACAATAAGTATATTGTCAAACAGAGAGTATATTGTAAAATTGAAGGTATATTGTAAAACAGGAAGTATATTGTAAAACAGGAAGAGTATTTTTTAAACAGGAAGTATATTGTAAAACAAAATAATTTGTGATACAGGAAGTATATTGTAACTTTAATAGAACGACCGAGCCATTGTTGTTCGATGTTTTCATTGCTTTATGAAATAGGCCGAGGATATGAAATTGATATTTCAGCTATTACTCAATAGGCCATGAATTTGTATGATCACACTCAGTTCAGGAAAAGAATATTTCTGAAACATGAATAAAAATTGCAGTATCTCACGTTAAGAAAGTATTCGTTTCGGTAAAACTGAATAAAGTAAAAATGATTTTATACTGACATGGTCAATTCAAATTTGCTTCTTGCGTAGTACTTATCATTACGCATTTTGTTACATCTGATAAATTGCTTCGAACTTAAGAAAGTAAATTAATGTTAGTCCACCTATTGCAGCTAGTGTCTTGATTTTATGAGGACAACAATGATTTAATGAGATGCTTATATTAACCCGCTTAACATGCGACATGTCAAAAACACATGCTGGCGGAATTAACATCTAAATTACCTGAAAACAATATTTCACCGTTTTTAAATTTCAGGTTATGGGGATAACAATGAAATTCCTGAATCGCTGTAGGTATTGTCAGAAACATTATCTAGCGAAGTTATTGCTGTGAATGAAATATAACAGATGCTTTGTTTTGCCATCTTATCTTCCGTGTTTTGACCAAAAGCGCTTTCGCCTGGAGCTGACATATAATTTGAAACTGGGATAGAAAAAAAAATATTTTTTCATCATTATTTTGCTACAACAAGTGAGAAATAAAATAAAAATCGTTGCGTGTGCCGACAGCTGGGCCTCAGTTGTATTTTTGTGCCCATGGCCTCGGATGTTATGGATTTTTTTTTTCGAGTTTTTCAGGAAAGCCGCGTCATGACTCAGTAACACCAGATGTTACTTAAAAATTTAATCAGCAGCAAACGAGGAAAACCTACTAAATTATAAAATAGTCAGGTCACACCGATAAATAAAATGCCACATAAAATCATCTCTAGTTCTTTTTCATCCTTGGATCAACATTTTTGTATTAAAGAACGCTATGTTCTCGATGGTGATTTTGTCCATTTCTGCTCATTTTCTTCATATAAATCATAACGCGTAATTAATTCTACACTTCCATTCATATTTATAACCAAAGCGGCTCGTATGTTATATTTTATCGCGTGCGGACGCGATGTAATCGCATGCATTACCAGTAGAGTGTTTCATGTACATGCGATTTTATTGCGCGGGGTGAATGTGAATGTGCACAATTTAAAGAAAAGTCGACAGTTTTCTTTACTTCCTGCTAAATAAAAAAAATCATGTACGCTCTCTCGATGATTAAATAACAAGAAATAAATAAAAAAGCACCCGGCCGCACCATATATTTGTGGAGAGTCAACAATGCTTTCGGACTCGAGACCGAACTCTAGTTCACTCTTACAGGGACTCGGACTTGTACTCGGAAGAAAGAACTTGATAAATCAGGCCGAATCCATCTCGGGTCCGGCATAAACAAAAACTCTCACACTTATGAGAAAACCTACCACGACGACCTGCGTGTGAGAACTACAGTGGCAGAATATTACATAAACAATTATGACTATATGTATTAAACTCAGCCTCTGCATTTTAATTATTATAATTAAACATTAAAATGAAAAGCTTGTGTAAATCTACTTACAAATTCACATGGTGATCTGAATTTTGAATTTAAGTTTTGGACTCGTACTCGAACTTGGACTCGAGTTCCAGAAGTCTTGGGCTCGTGTGGCTGCATGGGACTCGGACTTGAACTCGGACCGTGTTTAATCGACTACAACACTGTGAGTAAACAATGTATTGTTTTGCTGTGGCCTTTCCTGCCTTCCTTCTTTGCCTGGTTGGTAAACTGTGTAACAAAGATAATCTTGGTTCGTGTGTGCACAATCAATGATTCATAATTACAGCCAAACAAAGGGATCCTTTAATAAACCAGTACCTGAGGTACACTTTTAAAATGACGCCATTATCCGCAAGGTTATCTGGTGCACGAAAGCTTTACTAACAATAGTGTTAATTTATAATATAGACTCACACAATGGTTGAATAGAGAAAAAATAAACGCAGAACCTATTTCTTATCAATTTTACTTATGTGTCTCCATCGGCTGAATTAACTGCATTTCATATATGAAATGCGTTTCTTCTTGTCACGGAACACATGAAATATTCATGAATAGATGTATAATATCAATTATGTTAAGACAGTTCCTCATGTTACGTAATATGATTAAAATCGGCATTTGCGTATTTATTATACCGTCGCGCAGTGGCGTGGTATTATAGTTACTCCGTCGAGAAAAAAAAATTGAATATATTTTGACGAAATTCCTGGATGGTTAAGGAAAAGCAAAATGAAACAATCCATTTAATGTTGATTCTATCTGAATCAAATTAATATATATTACCATTTTTTTATTCGAATTATTATTTTCCATTATGGGGCCATTCATTGGTATTGTGGCCGTCTTTGATTTAGAGCTCAAGTATATACGGGGCTATGAATCTTGCTACTGAACACAGGCACATCGGAAATTTTAGTTAACATTGGAAGATATATGTTAGCCTTGTCTATAGCAGGAGCGGGTCTGGGGTATATATCCCATATTTTTTGACAAGGGGGGGGGGGGATCATCAATGTAATTACCCGCTAACTACTCAGAGAATAATATTTATATATTGCAAATAAACATATTAATGAAGAGAATTATAGACTATGGTTACATTTATGAGTTAACTATGTAATATTTTATCCAAACCTGGTTAGAATTAACTTAAACTGGAAACATAACACCTTATTTTCTAAAACCTTATACTTAATTGTAATGTAGTTAAAATGTGACTAAGTATATATATTTAAATGTGTCATATAGACGCTGAAAAAGGTTTATATATATATATATATATATATATATATATAGTCATATATATGTGTGTGTATGTGTGTGTGAGAGAGCGCAAGTCACCCCACCCCCATCCCCATCCTGGAAGATAAATTGACGCCACTGTTGTCTAGAATTATTTTTTTAATTTGCACAGGTGTTATGGCATATATCAAATTGTTATCACCTCTTAACGAGAACTGTGATATTTAACAGTGCTTATTTATTTTTAACCATAGTGAAAGTTTCTGGCCTGTTGTAATGATGGTAACAGGTGAGAGGTTTGCCTCTGATATAAGGTTCTGACCTTTTTATAACGTTCATATCGTGACAAAGTAAAATTTAAATTTTGCTTGTTTGGTCGCGAAGTCAAGACCAGAAAAAATAACGAACGCAATTCGTTTTTTCGAGACCGCCAACTGGATCTCCTAAACATAGGAGACCAGGACCTCCTAGGCAAAGACCTTGACCAGACCTCCTAGACCAAGACCCAGATCAAACCTGCTAGACCAAGACCTAGACCAGACCTCCTAGACCAAGACCTAGACCAGACCTCCTAGAACAAGACCTACACCAAATCTCCTAGACCTAGACCTCGATTAGACCTCCTAGACCAGGACCTAGATCAGACCTCCTAGACCAAGATCTAGACCAGACCTCCTAGACAAAGACATAGACCAGACCACCTAGACCAAGACCTAGACCAGACCTCCTAGACTAAGACCTAGATCAGATCTCCTAGACCTAGACCTAGACCAGCCCTCCTAGACCAAGACCTAGACCAGATCTCCTAGACCAAGATCTAGATCAGGACATCATAGACCAGAAAACGAAAAGACCATGACCTCCTGGACCAAAACCTAGCCAAGGACGCAATAGAACAGGATCTTCACCTGACCTTCTTAACCTAACATTAGACCATGACCTCTAGAACAAAATCTAGATTAGGAACTCCTAGACCATGACTTCCTAGACCAAACATTGGACCAGTACCTCCAGAACCAGGACCTAGACTGATCATTACCTTCTAGACAAATCCAAGACAGGATTTCTTAAACTAAAAATTATACCAGGACCTCCAAGACCAATACTAGACCTCCTACACTAGGATACCTAGACCTGACCTTCTAAACCTAACATTAGACGAGAACGTCTAAACCATAATTTAAACTAGATCCATCTAGACGAAGGCATATACCAGTACCTAGACAAGGGCTTCCTAGACCAAGACCTAGACCATATACAGGACTTCCCACACCAAACATTACACCAGTACCTCCAAAAACAGGACTTAGACCAGACCTCAAAAAACAAAGATTGAGACAGGACTTCCCAGACCAAGACTTAAACCTGGATTTCCTAGACCGAGACCAATACCAGGATTCCTGGACCAAACACTAGACCAGTAACTCCTAGGTCCTAAAAATATACCAGCACGTCTCAGATTGGAACGAGACGTCTTTCGACATCTACGTCAAACTTTTAAACACTGTTATACACCCGCCACCTTGTCGTCACAAATAATTATACAAGGTATAGAGTATAGAACATTTTGATTCTAAAAATAAGTTATGAATGATAAAGTGACAAAAATACGTAATACTTGTCACTCAGAACGGATAAACTTAATTTTTCAGTGGATGGAAATAAATTTTCAAGCAGCGGTCCGGACTCACTAATTAGTTCTTAGTGAAGCGTTTCTTATGTATCGCACCTGATTAATGAACTTGTTAACTCAGGGGAGAAGATTCCTGAATGTCGATAGTGCAAATTTTATGTCCTTAGGATATATATAAAAATTAGCTTTCCATTATTTTATTACCCCCTGTCATCCTCAACTTATTTTACAAGGGACCTGAGAAGACAATTTAAATTGATTAGGTTCACGGGTGCAGAACTAATGAACATACTCGTTGAAATTCAATTATTAGCTCGCGGACTTGTGTTTGTCAGCTCCGAGATATTCTTGACGAGATAATTAAAGCTGCAAGACCTCATGTACGGCCTCCCGGCGTGAACGCTGATGTTAATGATATGGAGTCATCTTAAGTTGCTCAATTGAAGAAGTAAGAATGAATAAGATAGAATTCCGACCATTTATTTGGAAAACTTTCCTTTTCTTTCACTCAAAAATGATTTGTTTAAGAATTCATATCATTCCTCTGTGGAAATATTTTATATTCCGGACATGCAAGTGACACTTTTGACAGATCACTTTGACAAAACATGTGCAGTACAAATTGACATTTTTATTAGTCATACGCCAGATGCTATCTACTTTTCTTAGCTTGGGTAATACACATTGCCAGTATGTCTGATTCGATGAGTCCTTGTTTGTAGAACCTAGCTTGGCTGGGATGATGTACTCTCTCTCTCTCTCTCTCTCTCTCTCTCTCTCTCTCTCTCTCTGTAACACTTGATGAATTATTTGTCTGTCTGTCTCCCCCCCCCCCCCTCTGTCTCTCTCTCTCTCTATCTCTCACCCTCCCCAGCCCGAATATTCTATAACTTCTTCGCCCCTGTCCCATCTTTTTATCTGTTCTTCTCTCTGCCATTATTTATTTAATTGTCTCTCCTATTTCTTAGTTTATCTGTCTGTCCGTCTCTCTCTCTCTCTCTCTCTCTCTCTCTCTCCCCCCCCCTCAGCCTGAACATTTGATAACTATTCTGCCTGTGTCCATCTGCTTTTCGTTCTCTCTCTCTCTCTCCCTCTCCCTCTCTCTCTCTCTCTCTCCCTCTCCCCCTCTCTCTCTCTCTCTCTCTCTCTTAATGATCATATCGATTGATTATTTTTATCCTTTTTTATCACTCTACGCTTCGATCGTTGCAAAACTCTGAATCGGCTAATCTGCAGGCAGATGCCCTCGTTGAAACTGTTTGGTTTATTTTGCCTCCCACATGTCATAAACATGGATATAAACAAACCGAACTGTCTGTGTGTGGTGGTTTGGAATTTTCAGGCTTATTATTTTATAAAGGTTTCAATTGGATTATCTTTAATTAAAAATGATAGATATCGGAATAGGCTCCTTTCATTTTCCCATCCATACACAGAGGGAGGCAGGGACCAATCGGAAGAACCATGGTGGTACATGTATCTTAGACAGGGCTCGAAATTAGTTCCCTTCCACCGGACATTGCCTGTACCGGCACTTTTAAGGGACGTTCAGCAAATTTTAGTTAGCATCGGCCATCTTGGCCAGTAATTAATTGTTATAGATATTACAATGTCTCATGTCTCCCCGGAAAAATGTCTCATGTTATTGTTTTACCGTTTACACTTTCCAATGGAATTAGGTATATTTCCGTCAAATAATAATGTGTTGATACCATATCTTTTAAAACAAATACTTATTAGAGGAAGGAATCCATGAGGTTCGCAGATACATGAAGTTCGTTTAAAATTAGTTGGATATATCATTTTCACCACATGTGGGCTAGAAAAGCTTTCCACAACTACTTGTTTTGCCCAAGAGTGAAAAAAAAACAAGGCAACTGAAAAAATTGTTATCTCTAGTAACCAGAGCGCTCACTTAAAACGTTAACCGCTACTTGAAGAGTATTCACCGACTAAACGACTCTGCTAACGAGACGTTTAAGAAAAATAATCACTGAGTTGAAAATCGCTCCAGCAAATGCAACAGTGTTTCACCAAGCCATCGGAATAGCCCCGCTGGGAAAGGTCTAAACCCAGGCGTCGTTTTGACGGCTGTTTGACACGAAATGCTGATCGCTCAAATTGATTTGCGTTGAGTGGACGAGAGAAAAAACCTGTCTCGTTCAAATTTGCGTATCGCGTGTTCTGACACACATTTCAAGTACCCTGTTTACCTGGAAAATTGTGGATGTGATGCACACACACAGTTGAATCTCCGCCCTCCTCCCCCTCCCCCTTAAGAGAGTACAGCTGAATTTACTGACAGTTTTAGAAAACTATACATTGTCCTCAAGTAGACACAGTTGCTTTAAGTAACAGCCTACTTATTTTATTTCTTTTTTATTTAAAGGTATAAGCATTATATCGCGTGCGCGCCTTTTTAAAAACAGCAGTTAAAATGCCTGATATAATAATGTAGGACAGTGGAAATTACATTAGTGATATAGTCATTAAAATATCAGTAGCATTTTTGAAAGTATTCTCGGCTACTTCATAAGAAATCGTATTGAGTAATTTAATATCCACATCCAATGTATATCATTATTTTCTTTGTATTACAGTATAATCACATTTTCAGATAACAAACTTAAAGGTGCCCAATCACCTATCTGACCTTTATAAACTAAAGCTAATCCCTTTTAGCTTTCATAAAACTAGGCCAGAAAAAGTGGATATCACTGCACACAGGCTGCTTGTTTTGTTTATACCAATGTGTTTATAATATGTTGGGGCCCGCCAAAATAATCAAAGCAAATTAAACAAGGGCATCTGGCATAAAAAATTATAAATTATTTTATCAAAAATAGGCCAGAAAACATGGATATCACCACACACAGGCTGCCTTTTTGTTTATATCAACGTGTTCATTACATGTGGGGGTCCGCCAAAATAATCAAAACAAATTCAACAAAGGCATTTGGCAGCAAGTCAGATAAGCCAGAGCTTTGCAAATGGCATTTTGCTACAAGTGATTGATACCTCCGCATATATGCAAACTACCACATAAGGTTTTTTTATACCCAGGGCTCCTGGCATACAAACGGGAACTAACCTGAAAAAAATCGAATCCGAACAAGCTCTGGTCTATCCTTACGGAAGGGTTTGTGGGTGTGTGTGTGTGTGGGGGGGGGGGGGGGGTTGTTGTCGCTTGGGGGGGGGGGGGATGTGTATTACCTGCAATATTTAAGTGAACAGTCATGAAACTGAAACTTAAAGTGAACAAAACTGATATTTTCATATTTTCATATCTACTTTTGTGTTTTCATTTCCTTAGTAGGCATTATTGTCTTGAATGTTATCCCTTAATATAATATGCAAAGTCAGATGGGGGGGGGGGGCGGTTTGGGGGGGGGGGGGAGGGAGGCATGGCTACGTCCTTGACTTCTTCAGACTATAGCGTATGCCAACAACCGAGTCTTGGAATGTGCCTAGGATTATTTATTATCGCTATTTGTACAATCCATGTAAAATAATATGTTTAGCTTGACAGTACTCGCGCGCCAGACTGCTGCTAGTGTCTTGATTGGGTGGTTAGTTGGTTTGTATGTTACCAACTTAACTGTAAAAAAAAAGGTTATGAACGGATTTTGATAAAATGTTGTGGAGGGTTAGGGGATCACCCTAGGAAGAACTAAATAAATCTCGGATGTAATCTGGCTCGCAATAATATACTGTAGATGAAAGGATTTATTCTTAACCATCGTGAGCCAGACTTTAGGGTAATTTCTTTATCCAGGGTTGAGGGCCTGATAATTCATAGGTATTATGGACAGCGTTTTTTCTGCAGCTCACGTGGGCCATTTGGGTGAAGCATAAATGGCCGATGTGAGCTGCAGAATAAGCACCATTAGAAAAAGGGGAGTTGTATTGAGATTCCGGCGGAGGTATTCATGTTGGCTCCAACCACACATTCAGTAACACGCATATAGGTGATTCTTTCGTTCTTTATATGCGAAGGCAAAGGTAGCGCTGGTTGGCAAACGATGCAATAAAGTTAACCTTGGTCATGGACACATGTATTATAACCTGCAATATGCGGCGACATGTATTCTTGTTGTGGCTACACTTATATTCTAGTAAACACTCAACATGTTATAATTTTGTTTATATGCATTGATTCAATTTATGACTGCCTATTGTAATATATATATATATATATATATATATATATATATATATATATATATTATTTGTTTTAGATATTAAAACTGATATAAATGTTGCACATTATTTGCTGAAAATATACCTAAATTATGCATATATATGTGTATAACGCGCACGCGCACATACAAACACACGTTTAGAAATACTGTCTTACAATAATCCCAAGACTTAACATATATCAACGCAGTTAGTACTTTGAAAGTTCATCATATATAACACACTTGTTTGACCCTGGGACAGCCATCTGGGCCCTGTTTTCTTGCGCGCAAACATTTCCTGGGGGCAAAGGTTAGCTGGGGTTACGGGGTGCGCCGATAATTGAGACCCGGCGCTCCATTACAGGTGACTGGGTTAAACAGCCTGCCGGGAAGCACAGCGTGGGCTAAAAATTACGGCCAGTTTCACATGACTGCGGGGGGCTATTAAAACGTACGTTCAAAGTCGATTTTCAACCCTGTGGTTTTAATCCTCTGCTACGGTACATTTCACTGACCGAAAGATGCATCCGGCCAACCAGACGTCTTGGTGACGTTGACTGTCAGTTTTGAATTGATTTTGTGAATAAACTTGAGACACTCCCCGAAAATCGATAAGTTATCTCTTTGGTAATTTTCTTTTGCATATTTAAATTCATATGGGATCGATATACTTATGTGTATATACTGCGTATGTCTTCTTGATATGAAATGTTCTTATTACATATGGTCAAAACCAGCCTGTTAAATATAGAAAAAATATTTTTTACATCCGCAGGGGGGGGGGGGGGGAATTATGCTTAACCCTTGGTTATAAGTTGTTTTGTTTTTTTTGTCAGCAACTTAACATAAAAAAAATATATGAACAGAGCTTGATATAATTTTTAGAAGAATGTTAGGATAACACAAAAGGAAAAATAAATCCATTAAGCTTTTAAGTTATCTGTATCACCGTAATAAATGTTTATTTAAAGGATTCTGTTCTGTGCGATATATAACATGAAATGTTTTTAATAGTCGCGGAAAGCTCTTCGAGGTTCAACCGAGATGTTTACATTTTTCCCTCCAGGGGAATCTCGGATTCAAACCGGGGACCTCAGAGAGTATAACATAGCAATTTAAGCCATTAAAAAAAAAGAAATTTGGGCACTCAAGCCTGTTTCTCTATAATACAGCCCCCATTGATATTAGAGGTGACTTTTTGGTTATGGTGATCTGTGATTGGGCTGTTGAACTGTGACTGCCGTGTACGGACTGTACACAGTACGGTTGCATCAGGATCTAGGCGGAGGTGTATGGTCATCTCTGACCTCTTCATCTGTAGCTCTCTCATTTTCCTTTCCATTTCTCACCACATTTTTTGTTTATCATTTTTATTTAAAATTCCTCTTAGCCTTTGTATGTTCCCATGTTAAATCGACAATTTCCTTAAATCTTTTTGTAATCCTGTCTACTTGCACTCCTGTCTACCTGTCTATCGGTAAGGCAATAAAAAATATTAGGTTTGGTCCTCAGGCACTTTTTCCATTAATCAATGCGGGCGGGCGGTTTTTATTATTTTATTTCTCTGTATATTTCGACAAAAATGTAAAACAATAAGGGAAAAGCATGATAATAACATATTTTTATTGCTAAACAAGTAAAATCACTACATAAACAGAGGATATTTGATCAAAGTTGTATGATGTTATCTTCTTGAAAGAAAAGTCTGAGCGGCTTGGGCTCAAAATTAGTAAGTTTCTATTGAAAATCAAAATAAAAATATTTGATGCAGAAGTGTAAAATCGACGATGCCTGATCGCCATTTTTTTATTTTACTTTTTTTGCCTAAAGCTTTGTTTTCTAAGCTTAATATTTTTCTGCACTTTCTATCTTTCTTCATGACAATTGATATAGTCTTCTATTTCGTCAACATTTTTTCCATTATCTGTTCTTAACATTTCCCCGCCGCTTATCCTCTATATTTTTGTTACTACCTTTTCTGGACTAAACACCCTCTGTAAGGTTTTATATGTTATCGCCAAACACCTTTGAGTTAGAAAAAAAATACACAGTAATTTCAGCAGGGTAATATCGTTTATTGATATGATTTCAAACTTCAAAGGCATTTAAAGACCAATCTTCAATTTGAAGTACAAAAGCAAAATCCGGTACTCAAGCGACCCGTGTCAGCGGTGATTGTAAACGAAAATGTTCGTTTTCCATTTAGAAGCATGTAATTGATATTACTCTTAACAAACCTACCCAGCTGTGCCGGTTTCCCGCCATAGCTGCGGGCAGGATCGTCTGCCAAGTAAGACCATAATGCCTTTCGGTTGACACAGGACTTCTGGGATATTAATTTTGGCCCTAAACCTCTATCCCCGGGGGACCACAGGCGTCGCTTGGTGAGGGAAAAAAAGTCAATTATAACCGGATCGGCGTTAGTTTTGAGACCTTATCTCCGGGACGTGACGTCATTCGTCCAAACAAAAAAGGCTAGTCTGCGTATTAAGTCGGGTTTTGGTGAAATAGTCAATTTTCCTGAAAACGAGGCGCGACGCCTACAAATTAAACAACCCCCGGCGGACACGAGTACAACAGTTATATTATATAGTTATTGGCCGTAACAATTCAGTTGTATTCACTCGAGCCAGAAAATAGTTCCAGCCAGCCGAAGAGCGTTAAAAGGACATCATCCACCCATAGTCCAAATCAAAGCTAATTTTCATTTTAAAGGCAGATATCCGCATTTGCTACAGTCTAGCATCGACTATCGGTGGAATAATTCAATTATGTTCGTGGTAGCAAAAGAAAAAGATATATATATATATATATATATATATATATATATATATATATATATATATGCGTGTGTGTGTGTATGAGTGTGTGTGTGTCACCAAAAAACTTGTTTGTTGTCCTCTTTGAACGCCTGCATTCTAGTGTAGTTTATGTAATATATATTTATATTTTTTTCTGTCCTTTTTTTATGGTGCCCATGCATTGACAAGACTATTAAAACTGGTTTTGTGATCAACATGTGAGAAAACACCTACTTGGCGCTCCCACCGCTGCTATGTGGTCCAGAACGGACAAGCAGAGACCTAGGCCGAGGCCTAAAACTTTGGATCTGATACCAAGTGATCCGAGACAAAGGCCCCGATACCATGTTTTTTTATCTTGTTATCTTTTATGGAAGTAACCGTCTACATTTTTAACATTTTCTTTAGCTCATTTGAACCTGTATGTACATCCTGAAAGTCCGAACTTTATTTCGGAGGGGTAGCAAACGCTTACTTGTCATCATTCATGGTTTCACCCAGGCCCGGTAACTACCGCACCTGTGGGTCGCGGGTGTGTAATTACCCCCATATATTACTGCAGATTTTGAAGCTCACAAACCCTACCCAGGCAGAGTCGTACTCTTGTCAGGCCGATTCTGCGCAGTCTACTCAGTAAAGTGTAATTAGCTAACGCTTTCACAGCAGTGTTAGCTATGCTATACTTTAGCTTATTATTAAGGTGCAGAGGTTTCTAAGAAAACTGGAAATCATCATCCCAGTGGATACATGCCTCCCAATGGAAGGACAACTTAAAAAACGCTGTGCGAACATACTGAACGCTCCGAAGTGCTGGGCGCTCGACCGTGACCTGATCAGGGGGCCGGGCCGCAATAACGAGCCCCCATGGTGCTGGGTATTTATAAAATATAAGCCTGGGTGCTCTGTGTATACATATTTAATTTCCAGTAAAAGCCTGCGCGGAGGTATACATCTAAATGAAAGACGATGTTCCATGGCCTTCCCGGTCTTAATCCATTACCACAGTTACATTGTTTCCATCCGCCTTACTATCTAGGACAGTAGGTCCATCGCTCCATCAAGTGCTTGGCAGGTTGTACGGGGGCGGATCATATTATTTCTTAAAAGGGGAGGAGTGTCAAAGGATGAGTCATCAGGGTGTTTTATATAGGATACTTTTTAAAGAAAGTTTATCAGGAAAATACATCAGCTTATAATTGCCATGGAACATAGCAGATCATATTTAAAATAATGATAAAAATTCAAAATTTTATTCAGTGATAAAGTAAACTTTGCTTTTAAAGTTTGCTTTCGGACTAAATGTTCTTGCAGTTTTTTTTCAGCTTCCCGGAAACCTTAATCTCAGACTCCCGTATTACGGTTAAGAGATTAATCTTTCTACCAAGATTTGCTGTCGCTTAAATGGACCTGTTCTGTTTTCTGTTAACTTAAGAAAGTCCCTTGAATCTGTTAAAAACACGGACAGAAAACGTCGCCCCCCCCCCCCCCGGACCCTGGGTATTCGTTTTCTTTACATCCACGTGTTTATAACTAGGGGGCTCCAAACACATTAGAAAAAGTCGTTTTGTGGCAAGTCAGAAAATGTTTCTACTTACATCTAACCTCTACCTGTTGGGCACTGTAGGACGACCGGGACTACTTTTCTTAACTGTCAATGTTTAAAATTTAAAAAAAATGTTACATTTCAAGGTTTAACCTTCTGTTTATATTTCACATGCGCATGCTTACAAAATATTTCTTATTCCGTGAAACCCCCAGGTTTATTTTATTTGCCTTGAAAAAAGTTCTTACCCAACGCACTTGACCTGACTGCTTTACTATCTTCACTACATTTATACCTACGCCATCAGTGTATGTGAAAACCCCGATGCATTGTGGGCTGCTGAGTTTGAAGGCTACGAACCCTACACAGACAGAGTCGTTATCTTGTCAGTTCGATTCTGCTTACTCCACTTAGTAAAATGTCATTGACATATCGCGTTCACAGCATCGTTAGCCATGCTACACTTAAAGGGGTTTACTCACCTATCTGACCTTTAATATACTAATGGTAATCCCTTGGAAACTATTATAAAAATAGGCCAGAAAACGTGGATATCATCGCACACAGGCTGCTTGTTTTGTTTATATTAACATGTTTATTACATGTGGGGGTCCGCCAAAATAATCAAAACAAATTCAACAAAGGCATCTTGCGGCAAGTCAGATAAGCCAAAGCTTTGCAAACGGTGTTTTACCACAAGTGACCTTCCAACCTCCGCAAATATGCAACCTACCACTTTATGTTACAGGTTTTCCCCTTTGTCAACATTGCTGTGTTTACAAACACGTTGTTGATAAAAAAATCATACATCCTGAGTCGAGGTGTTATAAAAACTTTCCATAACCAGAATTAACCTTAGCTAATTAATATATACAAAGAGGAAGCCAGAGATCACTTAAACTCTTTGTCCAAAGGTAGGTGAATGGGCACCTTTAAGCTTGTAATGGACAGAGAATTTTCAAGAAAATAACGAGTCCCCATGTACCTGGGGTATTCATAAAATATGAGCTTTGTTCCTTTGTGTATACATATTCAATTTCCAGTAATAGCCTGCGCGGAGGGATATATTTCTGAATGAAAGGCTTGATGTTCCATGGCCTCCCCAGTCTTAATCCATTACCACATGGACATTGTTTCCATCCGCCTTACTATCTAGGACAGTAGGTCCATCGCTCCATCAAGTGCGTGGCAGGCTGTACGACGGCGGATCCTACTAATACTAAAAAAAAAGGGGGGGGGAGGGTTGTTGAAGTTAGGCCACCATGGTAATTTAAATAGGATATTTTAAAAAGAAAATTTATCAGGAAAAGGCATTAGCTTATATTTGTTATGGAAAATAACATATCATCCAGATTTACGATCCAGATTTTATCCAGTGACATTATAAACTTTGACTTCAATTTTGCCTCTCCGTTCCTTATTGACTAAATGTCCTTTTTTTCCCGCGTCCTGGAAACCTACATCTTAGACTCCAGTATTACGGTTAAAGATTATTCTTTCTGTCAAGATGAGCTGTCGCTTAAAGGGACCTATTCTATTATCTGAAGTCTGCTAACTAAAGTCAATCCCTTGATTTGTTTATAAAAATAAATAACCAAAAAACGCTTAACCCATCGCAAACAGGCTGTTCGTTTTGTTTATATCCACGTGTGTATAACATGTGGGGGCCGCCAAAATATTCCAAACACATTCACCAAGGGCATCTGGAGGCAAGTCAGGTGAATGCGAGCTTTGGAAAGGGCGTATTGCCATTAGTGGTCTTTAAACTTCCCCACACAATCATAGGTTACATGCTTAGATTTTCTGTTTGTAAACATTGGCACTTGTACTGTGTTTACTAACAGCTTCTTGATAAATGAGCTTAAACGTCCATTAAAGAGGCTTTGTAAGAACTTTCCTTAACAGGAAATACCTACAGTTTATTAATATGAACGAAGAGTAATTCAGAAATAACATAGATATTACAGTAAAATATACCAGTAGATGAATAGCAGGTTTTAAAGCCGGTATCTTTATACAATTGTTGTTAAGCACCTGTCCTTAGCACATTACACTTAGAATAATCCAAACTTAAGTTGAACGCGAACGGGGGCCTGGACAGTCGAGGGGTAAAACACTTGTCAACTTAATAAGAGTATATACGGCTGACTATCATGGAGAGCTGAACTCTTCAGCCTTATTTCGTTTCTACTCAAAACGACCCTCTTCAAATTAGGCAATGTGGGATGGCTGAGACTGCTTAACTCCCCATCTGTCAAACTTAAAAATAAAAATTTGTTACGTTTCATTGAAACATCTTCTGTTTACATTTCAAATCCGTATGCTTACAAAATATTACTTATTTCATGAAGTTCTTACCACAAAACACCTAGGTTTAGGTAATTTACCTTAAAACAATTCTTGTCTAACATATTTGAACGGACAACATTACCCCCTTCACTACATTTATACCTACGCCGCTGCTGTGTTAATTTTGAAGCCCCGGTGCATTGTGGGTGGCAGATTTTGTGAGTCCGATTCTGAGAAGTATGAGGACATTGTATCTCGTACTCACACTGCCCCGACTCGGACTCTCAAGAATCTCAATCAGACTGACACATGAACGGAGAGGCATTTTTCATTTTGTACCAATCCGCTTCGTTCCGCTGATGAAATCATAAAGCTCCGTGATTTGAGTCTCCGTGGCAGCATACTTATAATAGAGCCGGGTATCGGTCTAAACCCAAAGCCTCATTCTTATTTTGTCAGGAAATACATTATTGGGAACTCAGGCCAAAATTCACTCACAGCGTACATAACAAAAGGATTGCCGGGTGTCGTCATTAGGACGTTGCACAATAAAACCAAAGGTTAACTGTTCCTCAGAAATGTCAAAAACGGAAGTGACTGGTTGAAATTGTGATACGATTACATAATGCATCTACAGGGGAAAGGCAAAACTAGATTTATGCGTCTCTGTCGGAAAGGTGAGCATTTCAAAGTATTAGGAACCCTATCTAGACTTTATGGACGTCACAATCTGACCCCCACAATGCCTCTTACGGCTGAGGGTAGTATGTAGTACATGCACGTTTATCAGCGGTTTCGATGTCACCCTGTCCAAATCTACCCATTGTCCCTTTATCAATCTGATGGATTATGGGCCTAATTTCTACGCTTCGCATAAAAAGGTCCTATTAACCCGCCGCATGTCCTAAAACTAGCTTGTTAGGTGAACCTGGTTGTTCAGGGAACATCGTTGAGTTTGACAAAGAGTGTTATTCGCTGAGACCTCCAAATTCCCTCCATCCCCGTTTTCATTGTCCGATTATCCTCTGTGACATCACGTTAAGATACATATCCCATATATACTATTATTATAGAGCTGTAACGATTAATTACCCTACGATACCATACTACCCAGAATGCCTCCACCCCTGTTTGTATTAGCAGATTGTCCTCTGTGATATCACATTAGGATACATACACCATATGTACTAGTATTATAGATATTATATTATCCTACGACACCATACGTATCTCGATACTTGGTCCCACCACGATACTTGCCTCCACTCTTCAGAAATAGCCAATAATGAAACAGTCCCTTCTGTTAGTTTGATCAAGCGTTGCTTGGCCAACCAGACGCCAGTTAAATGAGTTATAGCCAATGGTGTTTCGTCTTACAAGCAAGCTTCGATAATTTAACGTGAAATCTTTTGTTGGGTGGTGTTATATCGCCAGTGTTTGGTATAGAAGACATCTGACGATATATATATATATATATATATATATATATATATATATATATATATATATACAGAGAAACAGACAGACAGAGCGAGAGAGAGATAGTGAGAGGGAGATAATGACAAAAGCTCTCCTCCAATGTGTCTGTGAAACCAATGACCACATCAATGTTCGTATCAGTTTTCTGACGCTTTTAACACCGAATCAACCAAACAATGTGACAAAACAAAAACAAACATTAATATACAATGCAGAATCTTCATTACATATCAAAATAGTCACGAAAGGTAATATATTTTTTTCTTCATTTTAATACGTTTTATATATTTATATGTAAAGGTAAGGGTATAGATCACTGGGTCAACGACTTTGAGGAACGGACAGTGACCCTTTTAGTAACCGTTGCATTTACGTATCACGGGGCCGAAGCTAGGGATTTAAATGGAAGACGCAAGGGAGCGAGCCTTAGTTTTGATTTATAGACAAAGACAACCGCAAGAAGCTATTAACAGTGTTAAGCGTGGCGGTGTTAATCTGGTTGAGGCTCGCAAGTCTAACCGAGTTAGTGGATATGAGAGCAGCGCCAGTCAAGATTGATTCGAAGATGCTTGGCAGCAAATAATATGGCCTTAATCTCCGAACAGTAGCAACGTAAAGTAAACCCAGAGGAAAGCGCTTAAAACGACCATGCCAGAGATGTCCCAATATGGTTCCATCAAATGGAAATTAAAGTCAATTTCTCACTCGTGGCGTATGCATTGATGACTCGCACGTCGATCTCGGTTTCTGTTCGTCCGTCAAGACGTTCGGCATTAAATGCCCGTCCTGTTTGATCCCAGCTGGTTAAGCTTACACCGCTATGATCGCTGTCTTTATGGATGGCTGCATAGCAAAAGCAATGCTGACAAAGAGCCTTCAGAGTCGGAGACAGCCAGGCCGACCAGTGATCTGTGAATGTTTGTTTTATCGCCCGTTGTTGGCAGATCACCCATTAACAACCTATACCCCTCTAGCCAGTAGGGCCTAATTGTTATTTTACCGATTTAGAATTCTATACTGACAACAAATGGTGTTTTCTGATAGTAGCCAATACCCAAACACCAGCCTGTATTTGGCAAGTCAACAGTCGCCTAAGATTATTGTCATGTCTTCATTTCGTAAAACATTATAACGATTTTATACGGATAAAAAAGTCAAGGTGGTCGTTTTGATTTTAGACTTATGTTGGCTGCCATGATAATGCTAGATAAAATAACATTGTTGCATCATTGTTTCACTTCATGTATCTATACATGAACCTGCTTGCGGTCAGAAATAAAGAAAACAAGACGACCACAGGCCACGCGCTTGCCGGAAATCAGATAAACAGTACTACCGAGGTCAAGGTCAGTGAGGGCTGTGTGACGAAAAAATGAGGTACAGTTCATGTGGCTGTGAATGTTTTCCAAACGATGTGAAGAAAAAATTCTGAGCTATCGTGGGAGACAGAAAACTAGATTATGACATGCAGATGACAAAGAGGAAGAAAATGAGCCCTAGTTTGTAAAGATTGGACCAATATTGACACAATAATGAAGAAAAATAAAATTGACGTGTTTTTGTACCTTGACCTTAGAACATTGACCTATTTGAAAATACACATACAGCTTCCAGAAATTGTCCTGATGGACGGGTCCTCATGTTTCCTCCACCTCCAGAAACAACCCTACGCCACTAACCATGGGCAGTGTCTCGTATTAGTTATTAAAACTTGCTGCATAACCTATGTAAAATAAAGTTTAAGTTACAAAGTGATTCCTGCTTAACTGTGGCCTATAGAATGCTATATGTCATATGCATGAACAAGCAAGCAGGCGAATTCGAGGACAACTGACAGACAGATAGAAATACTGACAAAGTTACACAAAGTTGACACTTGGGTTCAAACATATGACAAATATTGACGTCGTTATGAGGGAACTAAGATTTTGACGTATTTTGATGATCTTAACCTTTAACTCTGACCTATAAAAAATACACATACAGCTTCCAGAAATCATTCCAATACACGACAGGTGAAAGTTACAAAGTAATTCCTGGTAAACTGTGGCCTGTAGAATACTATTTATCATATGCAAGAACCAGCAAGCAGGGGAAAGCGAAATTGAGGATAATTGACAAGCAGACAGATATTCTGACAAATTGACACAAATCTGAGACCAGTTGACTAGAATGAGTTGTGCAGAATACAAAGAGTAAGAAAATGAGCCAAGGTTTGTGAAGATAGAGCCAAATTTGATAAAATTATGAGGAAAATAACATTTTAAAGTATTTTGAGGACCTTGACCTTGAGCTTTGACCCTTTTTTAAAAAATAAACATACAGTTCCCAGAAATCTGTCCCATATATGTTATTTATAAGTTACAAAGTGATTTCTGCTAAATTGTAGCCTGTAGAATGCTATATGTCAGATGCAAGAACCAGCAAGCAGGCTCTATTGAGGACAACTGACACACAAACAGACATACTGACAAAGTGACACAATTTTGGCCAGTTGGCTAAACCAAGTTATGAAGAAAATGAAGAAGAAGAAAATGAACCAAAGTTTGTGAAGATAGGACCAATATTGACAAAGTTATGATAAAAAATAAAATTTCGACTTTATTATGACCTTGACCTGGATCTTTGACCTATGTTGACCAACAAAAACAGGCTTCCAGGATATTTGATTTTTAATCAACCCTGTAATTTTCAGATCGATTGTTTCAAAATTGCTCCCAGTAGAGGACTGACAAAAAACTTCCCAACATTCTTGCAGAAATCTTTGAATTTTCGCAAGCAAAAAACGCTTAGTTCCGAGGGAATATTTCTCGTACATGGTAGGTATTGTTAGAAAGTACAAGTTTAGCCTTATAGTGCGGCAGTCTATACAAAACATAAATGCACTCAGACTTCGGTAAGTTGCTGTCTATGGTCAGAGGGCCGAAATAGCGCTAGAAATACGGAGAGTAGGACATGTAACTATAGATGAACGATGCAGGTTTGATTAAGCGCAAGTGCACTTGAAGTACGTCCGTTTTCCAAGAGTGGTCAATAAACATGGACAGTGCTCACACAGATATTCAGTAAAAGACAATATGTATAACATATATTTTAACTAAATGATATCTGCGTGGTATTCATGGTTCACTTTTGATCCACTGTCACACGAGTCAGCTGATAGCTTACTGGACACTGTTATGTCTGAGAGCCCCTTATGATAAGGCAATATATATTTTAACAAATTGTGTATATATATATATATATATATATATATATATATATATATTATATATTAGGCCAAAAAAAATTTAAGGTATGGTTCTCAGGCACCGCCCGCATCAATTTTAAACCCCCGCATCAAAACTTTTTATTTTGATTTTCAATTAAAATTTTCCAATTATGAGCTGCTGCCGCTCCGTAATTTCTTTCAAGAAGATAAAACCATACAATTTCCTTTGTTTTGTAGTGATTTTACTTATTTAGCAAAATAAAACTGTTATTTTCTTGCTTTACCCTTATCATTTGACATTTTTATCGAAACATACCAAAAAATTTAAAATAAAAAAAGCGCCCGCCCGCATTGATTTCTTAAAAAAAGTGCCTGAGAACCATACCTTTTTTTATTTTGGCCTTATATATTATATATATATGTGTGTGTGTGTGTATGTATATTCTTGAAAAATACACGCTTGTTTCCAAAATAACTATTGATTTCATCTAAAATATATCAAATCTATCACCAGGTAAACGTTAACCGTACTTCACGTTTTACAGAACTCATGTTGGCTATAAGCGAAGGACAGGATACCCAACATGGCGGGTAGGTCAAAGGTCAAATGTGACCTTGACCTCAGCAGAGAGACCTTAAGACAAACAAATCTTATTAGGCTAATCGTGCAGCCTGGCGAAATCTGCGGACTGTCCGGCATTAACCCAGTTACCATTGTTGTTACCGATGCTGAAATATGAAAAGCCAGAGATATGCATGTGAGGCGGTCAGTATTCTCGGACACTCATTACCATAGACCACAAGACCCAAGAAGCCCTGTCACTTCGCGGAACTGTATCTGATCAGATATCCATCAAGTAATAACATTCACTACGGGTAGAGGCCAATTATTAATACCGAACCTGGTGTATATTCTTCAATGTAGTACAATTGGTAAAAACCCTATATCTAAAATCAATAAAAACATTAAATTCATAATAGACCCAACAAAGTATTTATTGTTTTAAACATGCTACAGAGAAAATACTATAACCAGGGGGTATCCAGGGGCGCCGGGGATTGGGCCGGGGGGGGGGGGAGGGGGTTGATTTCATCTAAAACATATCAAATCGATTTCTACTTGGCCCATCCCCGAAAGGTCCTGAAATTATCATGAGATTTCATTCAATGCTGCGTGAGTTGTGAACCACATACACACAAACACACACACACACATGAACTGGAATAAACGCATAACATCCTGGCGGAGGCAATCTATTTTTGATATTTTACAGACACTATATTGAGAAGAAGAAGAGAGAGAGAAAAAAATACTAGCTAAGTAATTTTTTTTATTGTTAAGTGTTCAATCACAAGGTGACCTTTGGTTCATTCAAAACCGAACCACCATATACCGGCTATTAACAGGTACCTCACGTATGCGCCATGTTTATTGCGGTGGGATGCGTTCTTACGGGGCTTTTCCACGGCTTTCTACACAGCCCTGTCAGATAAATAATGCTGATCCGAGCGGCCGATGGCGGATTAAACCGGAAATAGCCAATAGCTACCAACCCTTGGGCAGATTTTATCAGGACCCAATCAACACGGCTTGGGCACGGACGAGAGCCGGATCTCCTATAAACCAATGGTTTATCAGTGCGGTAGCTACCTTTATCAAACGCCGTCAGAAGCCGAAGTGTGAATTTCATATCTCCTACCAAATGTCTTATCACAAGGCAGGTTAGTTCCTTCGGTAGATGCCAATGTGTTTAGCACTCCGGGTCGTCTGTCTGTTATTACTCCTTGTTTAAGTTTAACTCAGGACTCGCCACGTGTTGCTGTCTGCAAGGATCACTTCTTCACCCTTCACATAGAGCTGTTTAAGTCCTTAACAACAATCAATCCAGCCTTCAGTGTGGCGTGGTTCCCAGCCTGATGTTTGAAGCATGTCTTACTCTCGTGTACTTACAATGCGGTAATTTGACGTTCACCTGAACAAGCTTAGTATATAATTTTCACGTTTTTAGTTGACATGATATGTGAAATTTTGCTGAATTTTTATTTGCTTATGATAAGCGCTTCTGGGCCCATGCTCCGTAGTCAAAACAGTACAAAGGCAGCCCTTTATATACGCTCTTTACAGGACACCTTTAAATGTGATTAAGAGTTATTTGATCTTGGTGCGCCCTCTTTCGAGTTTGATGTGTAAAATGACTGACTGAAAGTGAAGTCGGTGCTCCAGCCAGTCACAGGTGACCGGAAAATTCGGCCAACACTGACACCCTCGGCAACGACAAAGTTGACAGATTAAGTCGGTTTCACAGTTAGATATTTAAGGCAAAGTAGAAGACACTGGTTGAGTTGAAGATCGTAGTGAGAGAGGTGGAGGAAGCTTGAGAACCCGGAGAGAACCACCGACCTTGGACGGGCCCCTTTCTGCTGTAAATTAATTACTGTGATTTTGCAGTTTGTGAATATATGCATACGGTTGTATTCAGAGATGATTATTTTTAGAACATTCTGAAAATAGCGTTAAGCAAGATCTAGTCAAACAAGATTTAGTTAAACAATTTAATTTAAGCCTGTAATCAATTCCAATCCATTTTGAATTCTACCTTTGTAACAGAAACACAATTTTTCTTTTACAAATAAGTTTTAGTCAGGTTTAGCAAAATATCGAAAATTATTGATATTTTAAAACTGTATCGCAATACGCAATATGTGAATCAACGTATCACGATATACAGATATATCGAGATATCTACATATATATTTTTCTTTGAAGTGGCCAGCAGAACCATATATCATTTATCATTTATCAAACGAGGTTTGGAGAATGTCCATTCTATAAACATTGAAACATTGAAGCAGATACAAAGCGGTACAGTGAACAACAGAGCCATCCTATTTTTTACAAATCCCAATTGGGGCTGTTTCTAATTCTATCATAGTACCCTGTCCGCGAGACTCGAGGCAGTTATCCTTAAACGAAAGTGATTGTGTGAAGGTGAAAGCAGGGACTTTTTTGTTGGGAAGTCTTTAAATTCTATGACACCCTCTTCTTCCGGCCATTTGCTTATCAAAAGCCGACAGAGGTCGGTACAAATTCAGGCCAGCGCGGCTTAGTGTAAACGCCGGCCGAAAGTACTCCAAGTAATTACTTCTGGGGAACGTTTGGGTTTGAAATAGCTTTAAATGTGCCAATTCATTTCCTGCTTTTTTTTTCTCCCTTTGTCAGTTTTAACTCCACAAAGGTTTGGCGTGTGTAGTCTTCGTCGTGAAGCAAACTTTGTCATCAAGGTTCCGGGGCTGAGATTTGAGAGCCCGGGAACGAGTATAGTTAATCGCTGAATGTCTTTATAAATAAGGTTTATATGACTTTTCGGTTTACATTGAACACTCGTTAATTGCAATAAAACGGGTACTCGAGTACTCAAGTCGGATAATTCGAACCAAGTACTCGAATCGAACAGCTGGACTCGAATACTGGTATGTGTATACGCTGATCTGAACGTTAATAAACTTGAACATAAAGCATTATTAAAGTATTTAGTGTCGTAGGATAATTCTCTTTATGTCATTTTTTCTGGCCAATTAAATAAATACCAGATCGAAGTAAGTTTGATGTGCACCCCAGCAAGTACAACCCGGTCAAACCTTTTTTCATTATTAGCTTTTCTGTGAAATGATGTCCATTTAGATTTTTACGGTGAAGTCTTAGCAATAACTCTCGCGTGCAATACGTGAAATGCCCTTTACATTTTGCTAGCCGCGTCAGCAATATAGTCAGCGAATTATTAAAAGTCCGAACGTACATACAGACAGACAAACAGGCCCGATCCGTTCCCATTTGGGCGTGAGTAAAAATGAATCAAACTAAATGTTTTGCAATAGCCAGGGATCACTGCAAGTGCACCCCCCCCCCCCCCCCGCTCACCCGCAACTTATGTTTGGCACTAATGGAGGGGGGGGGGGCTTAGAAAATCCAGCCACAAATATTTTACCTAGACATTGATATTGAAACTCATCACCCCTATACCTATAAGTCTATAAGGGGGGAGGGAGGGGAAAAATGCTTAATTGACCTAACCACCACAGCCCATATGATTCGCCGTTTCGATCTTATCATGATAATGAGCCCCCAAAACGCTTCTACACAGAAGGACTTCCATACCAATGGTTGCGAGAGCAATTTACAAGACATTAGTGACGCCACAAAGGTCGATGACGCATGACGTTGCATTGACTGACGTCAAGAGACAGTATTGCTATATCTCTCTTCTCCATTTGTGAACATGTCGCAGTCATTGTGAAGTGTCTTGCCATATTATTTGTCTCATACGAATGACGTGCTAGTTAAGACATTATTATTCACTCCGCAGTCTGCGCGATGGCGGTGAAACCTTTGGCCTAGAACTTGTTATACTCTTTTTTTGTATATAAAAAAAATAAATCCTGGAAAACATTCCGCCTTGGGTACTTGTGCAGACTACTCATGTTCTGTTCGGGAGAGTCGCCCAAATTATGCAAATTTTTCGCTTGTCGGGTGATTACCTGTTTACATTGCCAACGGTTACTTGATTGGTTGCTCGCAACTGTTCTGCTAATGGCTATTCATTGAATGAATATGCGATTAACGTAAAATAGAGTTCATGGATAAGTCAATAAGAAATGCTGTGTAAGAAGAAAGATATGGTATTGCATTGATTTAAAATAATGACAGATGTCACCCATTTACTTTCACCACTAGCATTGACATTTGATCGCCAACTAAATATATACAATATCACCGTTTCTTTAGTCTTGTTTGTCTTTGCTTTCAAGTTAATTTTCAAAATCTCAGGGTTCACTTACATCACATGATCTTGGAAGCAAATATGCTTACTTAGAGAAGACAAGACAAATTTAATTATTTCGAAAACCAAAATTCCCGGAATTTTCGTGATATTTGATACGCGTAGATAACAGATAACTGCTACTTGTAGCTATGAAACATAAGTAATTCGAACACGTAACCTTACGGAAGATACCTTGATCTCTTTTGGATATTTCATCGTTACTCTTCATGTTAAATGTAATCTTGCTAAGTGAGTCGAAATTTTTTTTTGTCATTCAGATTTGATCACAAATGGTCACGTTCCCATTGGTAAATATTACCCAATCAGAATCCAGGGTATGTACTGTTAAGAACGCAATGTGAATTTAATGCAGTGAACCACTGATATCTACATGTTAGCAAGATACAAAGTAGCCTGTCTTTTGCATTGTGTTCCTAGTTAAACAACGTTAAGATAGGTGGCACTGGTTTCACAGTCCTTCTGCCTCAGACTAGTTGCAGTTTCAGGCCGAAGACATGTTCATCTCATCCAATGGTTGATTGTAAATCATATTCAAAGAGATTTAAAGGATAATATAATCCATGCACATATATCCATGAAAATGCAGCTTAATAGCGTTCTATATAACAAAATATACAATTTGGCCCGATGCCTCTATTTTGAAAATGAATCCACAAGAGTTTTATTTGTTTCATTTTTTTTTTGCGTTTGCCCAGACACAGTTTGGTACCGTGAAACATATCTTTCTTACTCGTCAGACAAAATATTCATCCCGCATTGTACACTTAAATCGAACTCAACGTCATTTAATTACTATAATATTTGCATGATTTCCATCATCATGTCATTATACCAGATTTCTTTAGACCTGATTTTACCGTCATGATGATTGCACCCTTATTGGGATTACTATGGCTTTGCAGTCGTTGATTGGTTTGTCTGTTTTAAAAGCTCTTGCAAAAAGCTTGAACAGATTTTACGTTTTGGAGATGATTAGGGGACCCCAATATGTTTTGTGTAAAGGACGCTGTACTCAAAATTGCCAAAGATGACAGTCTGTTTTCTACGAGGCTGGATGCGAAATCGACAATACTCACTGGAAATCACGAGTAAATTTTCGAAATGATGACAGTTTTTTAAACTACTTTATTCTGGCAGACGAAGCTAACATGCTACGCAACCGTGTTGGTTTACTATGGCACATATTTCTCTTAGCTTTAATTCGTAAATCCATTCTTACGTCTGACACGTAACAGTCAGATCAGGATTCTGGTAATATTCCCGATATGCTGACCCAGAATATCAGTGGAGGAAAATGTGTGGTCTCTGAGTGCTCTTTATTTTCCAGAAAAGCCCTGAAATTCAGAGAATATAAATAATAACATATTTACTAGAAAAAAAATATATATATTAAACAATAGGTTATATGCTTATTGATAATCTTTATTGCCTTTGTTTGCTGTGTTTCCAATACCTGCCGAAGGCCATGGTACATATTAATACCAAAGAAAGTCAAATAAGAACTTGCTTTACACTAATATGATAAATGGACATACATGTAGTAATTATATATAAGCCCATTTAGTATTAAATAACGATGTTCTGGAGAAATACGGAGCTTTTTTGTGTCTACCCATTAACTCAAATTTATTTTACAGCCAAAAATAACACCATAAATTTAGTGTCCAGTTTTCCGATTAAATAAATAATAATTTCCATTAACGCACAATTAATTTCTTTCAACCACTTATCAACCCGTCACTGAGACAGGGCCGCAAGGAATGTATTCAATTGTCTCCTATCAGCTGGAACATGAAATAATCACTCTCGGGTTCATTACAGAGATATGTTACAGATATGACATATTGCGATCCCTATGCTTCAGTAGACCCAGACTCGCTCACGGATTAAGTCCGTAAATTTCAGTTGTAGCGATGATTTTGTCAATCTATCGGAACCTCGTGTTCCGGTAGAAAATGATGCGTTTATAATTATAATTAACGGAACATCGCTGTAACATATTTTGCCATCGGATCACCTTGTTTTATGACTGTGTTGAGTCAGAGCTGGAATTAATCAAAATTAAGGGCACCACATATAATGGAAATCATTGCAGACCTGACCCCTATCAGTCTCTCTCTCTCTCTCTCTCTCTCTCTCTCTCTCTCTCTCTCTCTCTCTCTCCTCGATTAAAGTCTGTTGGATTTTGACCCTCATTTTCTAGCTTTCTTCATTTTTCCTCCCTATACCTGTGTTGCTTTTTTACGCCACTAATTCTCTGTCTCTCGCCTCTGTCTCTTTCTCAGTCTGTCTATATCTCTTTATCTCTCAATATATGTATACATATATAAATATTTATAAATATATTATTTATGTTTTACAATATGGGTGTCTCTTTTACTCTTTCTCTCTCTCTCTCTCTCTCTCTCTCTCTCTCTCTCTCTCTCTCTCTCTCTCTCTCTCTCTCTCTCTCTTTCTCCCTATCTCTCTCTCTCTCTCTCTCTGCCTGTCTCTCTTTATCTTTTTTTTTCTCTCTCTCTCTCACTCTCTCTCTCTCCCATCCACAGATATTAAATATAATAAAGACGTATGATTAACATTTGTATACAGTGAAAATGCTTCCAAACAATTCCAAAAGTCAATATTTTAAAATTAATGCACTAGGGGAAAATATACCAAATAGAGCCTGTAAATTAGTAAATACCCTAGTTTGCGTTATGTGTGCAGCTAATGGAAATCTGTTAAAAGTTGCGACTGAAAACCTTTGCTCAGTGTTCTTCATAGAACCTTGTAAATCGTTTCTGTAGAAACCCTTAAAGGTTCTTTGTGAAATTTTAGCAATGTATGCAGGCAGGTACAGGGCAAATAAATGGAAGAACATAATATGGCAAACTTGTAACTATAGACTCCAGGATTACAAAAATATGCTAGTAGCGATTAACAATACGACCCACGTTAATGTCCCACTCATGTGCAATATTAACCCGTCATATCCGAGAATGATTTTTACTTTCTATAATCACGTAATTTTATTCATTAGTTTGACTCGTAGTGAATGTCAAGCAGTGCTTGAATGGAATTTTTCGTGATTAGGTAAAAATTTCAGACGAAAACGAAAATCGTGTTAACAGAATTAAGCATTGCTTTAGAAATCAGAGGGGTCCCATAACAGTGCTTTCTACGAATATAAAATTGATACTACAATTATTGTCATGTAAGGAATTATAGGAACAATAAAGACATTTCATTTTATAAACGGAGAAAGTTGTCCTTTAACCGGATCCACTAAACTGGATTTAGCTGTCTGGGCTTAGCAGGTATGTGGATTTGTCAAACTCTGGGCACCATATGGAGCAAACGTTTTAATCATATTGGATTTCCACTTTCTTTAGCACTTTACCAATGTTTCCTTATTTAGAACCTAGTATGTCTCAAGATTTTTGTATCTCTGGTTGGCTTCCCTTGATAATAGTATATTACCTAAGTTTCCTTACTTCATTGTACTATTATTGGTATATTTGGACTATAAATATATATATATATATATATATATATATATATATATATATATATATATAAGGTAGAGCAGGCAGGTAGCTAAACGTTAAGCACGTTGGAGAATCGAGCTAACTCGATGCTCTAACATTCTATAAGGATGACAAAGCCAGATAAAATCTATGTATTTTAAATTTTTCTAAGACATCAAAAATAGGAAAAGAAAAAAGAAAAAGAAAAAAAATTGCATTAATGTTCTGTTTTCCCACATTTTAAGTTTGGAAACAGGTACTTTTAGGAGACATTTGGTGTTTGAGCGGGGAGTTCTTTGTGTCGAGCTAGAAAGTCGTCGACACAGAGCTAGGGATCCTGTTAATAATCTTATACTAATATCTCACATTTTTAACATTTAGTTCACATATTTTAGAATTTCATCCATATTAATAATAATAGATTTGTTAGTATTTATTTAGCGCCAGTTCCCCCGATAAGTCGGACTTACAGCGCAATTTACACACACACACTCATACACACAAAACACCATTTCACGGAAACCTACTCGCTGTGCATCTCCCTTAGCCCTTTTTCTTTCTCACCATCTCTCGGGTGTTTATCCATTGTAACTGACTTAAGAAAAACAAATGATACATGTTAATGACCAAAAGCTTGCCGAAAGAGATAAGTCTTAAATTGGTTTTAAATTATATAAGAGTCGGGCAATTTCTAAGTGTAGTACAAAGCAAATTCCAGATTCCGATATGAAACGGAAGGAACGTTTACCGACTTTTAATTTACACTTTGAGCACTTTGAGAAGATTTTCCGCAGCCGAACGCAGCATACGCAAGGTCCGATAGGTTTTAATTATTTTGCAGACAAAAAGGATGGAAGTAAGCCATCGAAAGGGCGCTAAAAAAAACCAGCAATTTTTTATTGTGCGCGGTACTGTAAGGGAAGCCAATGGAGCTGTTTTAGCAATTGCGTGACATGGTCAGTCTTACGCTTCTTAGAATGAGGCGCGCATCATTATTCTGAACCATCTGTAGCAGTGAGACTTGTATTTCTATTCAATGTTTGTTGTTACTAGCACAGGGCCCCTACTCATAGTATACGTTTACTTCTAGTCAGTGAATGTTGTCATAAATAATAAATAATCTCATTGAATATTGCATTTAAGCAAGGGTTACCGCTTATACGGTAACATGTACCTTCATTGATATACAGCGTCACCTAGGGTTTATAAAATGAACATCTAGATCCCGATAGAACATATCGCATCTATTAAATTATACACGCATTTAAAATGAAAAAATTAAGATTAAATGGCAAATCAACTTCTCTGAGAAATCACATCCCACTAATACTTCTATAATTGCGTATCCCTTTAAACGGATACATTATTCGAAAAGGTAAATGATAACACTAATAATATTTGTAAAGCAATGAACAAATATTTATTAAAGATTTCCACTCAGAATCGTTTATTACTCCAGGTGGCAGTTTAAACAAATTGGGTATAACCGTTAAGGTATAATTGTCTGTATTTTAAATAATCTCATTAATTTCCAAAACAAATCGTTATTAAAGTGAAAATTACATTTATGGTAAACACCTGAGACCCGCCTTTTCCTCGATTATGCTTTATTAATTGTCTTTCCTAATAAAGATCTAATTACAGGACTGCTTCAAACAAGCAACATTGTAGATTTTTTGTCAGTAGAATAAAAGAAAACAAATACCGTCCAACCGATTTTGGAGGAAAATTAATAAAGTAGTCCATATACGTCACTATAAATCAGTAGTGGTATTTGGATATAAAATTCATATTTCACATTACCAATGTTTCTTCGACCACCTGAGCAATGACTTATTACGTCAGCAGGAAGGATTTTCTTTATGAAAGTGACAGTGAAAACTAATTTCGATCTACTTTAAAGCAAATGAATTTCACAAAATACACATTTACACGGAACTTGGTTTATTTAATATACATGTAGACAACCTATATTTGCTTTTTAATTTAATTTTTTCTAAAATTCCTAAATCTACCTACATGAGCGTTTGTTCATGTATAGACTTGTCCTAAATTTTCTTCACCATAAATAAGCAAAAGCCTTTGTATAGAGGGCATGAACCACAACGACATTGAAATAAGCAAACGCCTTTGTATAGAGGGCATGAACCACAACGACATTGAAACTGTCAAATAGCTATTCATTTGCTATATGACGCTCGTAATCAATTAATATTGAATAAATAAGATAACGGACAGGTCACGTGACCTACCGGCAGGTATGCAAATAATGTTGTTCTCGTTTCCGTCCATTAGTTAATTGCGTTTTCATGTCAACGCTCGCACTTTGAAAAAAAATTATCACTTTGCTACCGAAAACCTACAGAACACGAACTTATAAAAAAATGTTTATTCGCGATTCATTTTATTGATTATCACCCTGCAGGCATCTAAATGTTTAACACGGTTATGTGTAATAGGCGTCTTTTTTTCACTCCTTATTTGGAATCTAAGGGTAAACAAACACAGGGAGCTATGCGGCCATAATAAAAGTAATAATCATGAATAATTTATAGTCAGTGGGCGTCTACTTTATCTAGTTATTGCCTTGTGGCGTGCTGAGGCTGAAAAGAGCTGCGAAGTGCCCATCCATATGCATTAACTACCGCGAGCATTGTCATAAAACCCGCGCAATGCGACCGCTTTGTGACTTGGAACAGATCATGCGGTTTGAGCAGACGTGTTGGAAAGAGTTGTTCGAGAATGGTTATTTGAGTGTTTTGAAACACTTTGCGTGTATCCACAGCTGGTTCCTTTCGAACGGTCGAATTTAACCCTTACTTTGTTTCTGGCCCTGGCGTCAGGTGGCGCTGACAGACCAACAATGGACGTATTTAAAAAAATGTAAGACAACAATTTTTTTTAATATCAGATGGATCCAGGGAAGTAGCAGGGGATAGGCGGCCCCTTTGTATTTTCATAAAAATTGACTTTCCACATTCTTAAACTTTCCGATCACTTGGTACAAAAACTGTCTTTTTTTAATTAGAAAGGAACATCGAATCTGCAATGTCTTATTTCTGCTGGATGTCATTACATGAAGTATTTTTTTCTTACAATTTTGTATTCAAGTTTTATATGGGATACTTCTATGAGGAAAATAACTTATCAAAATAAATACTGCTGTGTCTCCCTAACATTGGGATGGTGTGTATTGTACATACCAGCTAAGGTGACATGTTACATTGTATTTTGTTATTATATTCCATATAAAGAATGTATACCGGTTTAATTTTTATTATTATTATTATTATTATTATTATTATTATTATTATTATTATTATCTTCTTTGTTTTTATTATTATTAATATTATTAATATTATTATTATTATTATTATTATTATTATTATTATTATTATTTCTTTATTATTATCATTACTATTGTTAATATTATAATAATAATAATAATACTAATTATTATTATTATTATTATTATTATTATTATTATCATCATCATCATCATCATCATCATCATTATTATTATTATTATTATTATTATTATTATTATTATTATTATTATTATTGGAAAATATAAACATATCGGAGTCACAGTTTATATGATAAAAAAAACTGTTATTTATTCTTAGCTCGACTTTATTCATAATGTATTAACACGTTCGATTCGCGTATGAACCCTGGGCCATCTCTGTTCTGCGAGATTTGTGTCAAATTCCTGTATGCCATATCCCCCAGTTGAAAAAAAAATGCAGGTGCCAGATTCCCTGAGGTTAAATCTGCTTCTTAACTTGCCTTGAGCCCCCGGTCCTATAAGAATCGAGTAAATTAATCTTTAACACATAACAGATGAAATACAATACAGAGCGTCTGCATACAGTGACATGACAGATCCCGTGATCTCAAAACTGGGCCGTCCAGAAATAGGGCTCCGAGGCGTTGGGTTGGAACGGTTAAAATAGTAGTTGAAACGTGTTAATCGCCAGATGAGTCAAATGAAGGCTTTACATGTAATATTGGTCCCGTTTCCGTGTGGCCGCCTCGAGTGATCAATAGTAATACCTCTGCCGATTTCATGTATTGTGTTTAGTCTCTTTTTTAAAGGAAAGCTTAATCAATGCAATGATAGATTACTCTGATAGTAGCTATGTAGGTAGCGTCGCCTTAAACCCTTTACTCCATCATGATTCGTGTCAGGACGAAGGTGCAACGTGCATGTGACGCTATTTTTCCAGTGCGCCACGTCACGGGGTGGCCGGTAATGTTATTACACCCAGTAATTGCCTATCAGTGGCCAGATCCGTTTCCATACTTGTAAAGGTGCTGACAGGACACTGTGACTTGTTGGCCCGCATTGGCCACCAATACCGCGATTAAGTTATTTCCGTGTGCTGATTGGCTGTTATTAACGCGCGGGAACTCGCGCGTGGTCCCACGTAATCTGTTCAGAGGCCCAACAACTATGAATGAATTCAATGCGCTCTCATAGTCTATATTTCTTTGCAGTTCACATGAAGGCCTACCCTCCAGGGAGAGCTACGCTGGATAATTGAGATCGATTCTTGTTGGGACGTCTTTCTCGTTTCTCCGCAGCATGTGGATACGGACTCCCACATGCGGGCAGAAGAACGCGAGCGCCAGACCTTAGCAGACGATAGCTGCAATGGTCATTTCGTTGGGATGGCGGGCAATTGTTCCAGCGTTTGTTCGGATTGACTAACAAGGATCGCTCGCTCCGTGGGCTGAAGAGGCCAGTTCATGCCTACAAGACGCGCCAAAGGGGCTCGCGTTCTCCTAAGCAACTAGACTACACGATGAGTGAAACCGATTCCTTGACATGGACCAATGATAAACCCTTTAACACGTCACGTGTGAAATCGGATTTAGCTACGGCTGGTGAATTTGATGATAATGATGAGTTGCCAATTCTTCTCGGCAGACGAAGTGCGGAGTTTAATATGTCTTCACAAGCCGGGATGGGAATTGGAACCAAGAACGCAAGTGCGTCTATTGGAAGTGAAAGTATATCCAATATTAGCGCCAACTTACCAACTCCAGGAACAAATACTTTGTACGGAGTCAACTCGTCGCGGTTGGAAGCTATTGGCGGTGCCCACTTCCCGCCAAGCATGGAAAACAACTCACAAGCCCTGCAAACGAAATTTATTGCAAACGGAACCAGTGTTTCTGCAACGAATGCACCAAACTCTAAACCTGTGCAACTTTTATTCAATATCACTGATCTCTCCGATTTCTTACCCTTCTCAGATAACGATTTCAATTTACCATCTTACGCTGATAATTTCTCTCTGTGTTCATGGAATGACACGTTATGCTCAAATTTGACACTGAATGCCACGGACGCTGGTCCGAGTTTACCGTTCAACTACTGGTCGTTTTTTCTTATGCTTTTTCCGATTTTCACCTTATTTGGAAACATTCTTGTCGTAATGAGTGTATACCGAGAAAAAACGTTGCGTACTGTTACTAACTACTTCATTGTGTCGCTAGCTGTCGCGGACATCTTGGTGGCTGTGCTCGTTATGCCGCTAGCTGTATACGTCGAGGTAAGTTCAATCTCACTCAATCTTTTTGTCTGCAGCACCCAAGAACTATCCCATTGAATATTTAAATCTTAGATTTTAGTTGACTTCACATTCTAGTTGAATTCAACGACTTCAACCCATGTTCTTGATATTAACCTATACTCATCCAAAATATATTAATTATATTGATGTGATTTTGAACTTTTTTGTTTTCCATATAATTATATATATATATATATATATATATATATATATATGTGTGTTTGTTTGTGCCCATCTGTGTGTATAATTGATACTCTGAATTGTACGGTATACCGTGGTTTTTTTTTTTTAAGAACTTGATACAAATTCATATTTATAATGGGGTATGTGACGTCTGATTGAAAGTAGGAGGTACAAATGCGTTGTTGGCAATCTGAGGTGCAAATTGCTCCTGAAATTGCTCTATTTTATACAGCATAGTTATCTAAATGGTATTGTAAATGGATGAATGAATAAATGGATGAAAGAATAAATGGATGAACAGATAAATGGATGAATGAAATTATTTTATAGGTTCACTTTGATCAAACACGCAAGGCTGCGTATCATGTCTATGTAACGGAATAACTGTCGTTTTACCGAGACCACATGTTGAAACATAAAATATTGTATTTTGAATTGACCTGACCCTCAATATTAAATATGCCGCCAACTGAATAAAAAATGTTAACAGAAATGTTACTCTGAAAAATGCTATAAGAAAAAAAGAAAGAAAGAAGGCGAATTCGTTATTTCAACTAAAGGTATATTTGAACGCATTAATGTTGAACACGCAGGTCCTCATAGAATAACTGTCTTGGTTCAAGAGCATTCATGAAGTTATCTTCTAGTTCCGCCTCGGCACTTGAGTACGAGGTTAGGGCGTTGTATTAGATCTGTATATGCAACCACTTACCGGTTCTGCGAGGGGAGCAGTTTATTCTGGGGTTCGAAAGTACATCTTACAAAAAGGGGTACCACATGTTGCCACTCAGGCCTACTGTGTAATGTTCTCAGACAGTCAGCATAAACGAATCGGGGCGATAACATCCCTTTTTAATGTCCCCTCGGGTCTATAAATTTGTGTAATGTCTCTTAACATCGCAGGAGGCAAGCCGATGTTAAGATATTAACTGGCAGTCATTCGCGAGATTGAACATTTTGGAAGTAATGTGTACATACTCGCTGACCTGGGGAGAGTAGTAAGAGACACACACGAACTCATGTACACATAGATAATAGGATGTTAAAGATTAAATATAGAATATAAAATATTTGCTTGTATATATATATATATATATATATATATATATATATAAATTGCATTGGCATGTTTTTAATTTAAGCTATATGCCATCCGTATACTGAAAGAATATTTCACATAAAAAAACACATTTTATTGAGACTGTGACAAAGTAAACTTACCATAAAACTCATATACAGGCATTAGGTAGTTCAAAATATTGTTTGATACTTGATTATCATATTAAAAGGCAAATTGAAAGCAATATACGTCATACAGCTGGGTCTTTATACTGATGTTCATTTCCTTGGTCTGGGTTCGCCATGGTTATATAATCCCTGCATTCTATACGAATGACATCGCCTATTAAAATGACCATGCTATATTATACCACTTGTACCCTAGCTAAGCGCAGATGCTGAAAAGTTTTAAAAATACCTTCGGAAAAAAAGATTTACATAATGTGGATGACAATTGGTGCAGGGTGGTCTGCCAGTAAAGCTCTCATTAGTACACAGTGTACAGTTTTCAATAAAGCTTCCAAGCTTGTGGAATTCTGGGAAGAATATTGCAAAAGAGAAGGGGAGGATAAGAGGGGGTTCAGGGGGAGTCCCAACCTTTCGACCTAAAATCTTAGAAATAAAACGACGCACATTACGCTGGACTTTGCTCCTCGCACAATTTTCTTCTTGACTGTTGATATGCGAGAAGTATGTTTAGAGTCTGCTGTCACTACCGGTACACATGTTTATATTGCGTAGGGCCACTCCCCCCCTTTTTTTCTAATATATTCTGTCCGCACATGAAGAGCTAATTTATATTTCGGCTATCATGTACTAACTTTGCATCCCTCGAGAAAAGAAGGTTGTTAAAAGACCACTGAGCTAATATATCTTCATTCAGTGGTGTTAGTTTATCTTCTAGAGTGGGTGGATGATTCGCAGGGGTGAGTAACCAAAGGTAGGACAACACACTCACACACAGAGGCACACACAGACAAACACACACATATATATATATATATATATATATATATATATATACCTTTTATTTGCACTATGGCACATTTCAAATATATAACAATCAATGAATAAGGTTTTAAGAAATAAGGTATTATGTTTCCAGTATCTGTTAATTCTTAACCAATTTTATGTATATAGTAAACACATAAATACAGTTAACTCAGAAATACAACCAAAGTGTATAATTCTTATTATTAATATTTCCCTTTTCCAATATATAAAAATTATTCACGTAATACCAGCGGGAGATGATTACATTGACCATCCCACCTTGCTAAAATGTTGGGGGGGGGGTATATATCCCCCGTCCCCCGATGGCGCCCCCGTCTATATTCTATGAGCGTTATCTCAGATGACAAAGTAGACAAAAATGAATATGTCTTTAGGATGAGCAGATCCACGTCGGCCATGTTTTAGGCGGTTGCGTACATTTAATCAGAGCGGTCCCCGGCTTTCTCTCGTGGCATTAAACTGATTAAATAACGTCGACCCGGTTGCGTAAGCCTTCCTTGATTTAAATGCCACACTGTCCTGGGATATCTTTTTCTTCACAATGGCTGCGGGGCACATTAAATTCATTATGTTTTTACAGCCTGAACACAACACATGGGTCTGAATTTATAACAGAATTTGTCAACATGCGGCCACATCACAAGGTCCATTACGGGACACATGCGTGGTTTCAAAGATGTTGCTCACACGGTCGTTAATTATATTCCTAGTCACTTGCGTAGCCAATGGGTTTGTCTTGGGTGGGATGCAGTGGTCATGTCTGTAAAGGGAGTGGATAATTTATTTTCCCATATACAAGTATATTTTTCTTAATTTTACACAAAGATATATATATATATATATATATATACATATATATATATACATATGTTGATATATATACATATATATATATATATATATATGTTGATAACAAGTTTTTATATAAATATATATATATATATATATATATATATATATATAGTTTAAACAATTAAAACTGGTCACAAGCCAATGCAGTTCCATAGTCCTATTATCATAAAGTTTGTAATTTGTGTTTTCATGAGAGAGAGAGAGAGAGAGAGAGAGAGAGAGAGAGAGAGAGAGAAAGAGAGAGAGAGATACATTGTGATTACTTTAGCTACAAAGTTAACTCTTCCGCCATAGCTGTGAGTGAGAGAGAGAGTGAGAGAGAGAGAGGCTTTGTTTGAATACTACAAATGGAAAGAGCCTCAAAGTAAGCTCTCCTAGAAAACATGTTTGCTTAAGTGAAGTAGGTTGCTTTAGCATATGAGAGAGAGAGAGAGAGAGAGAGAGAGAGAGAGAGAGAGAGAAGGTAGGGGGGGGGGGGTGCATGACCCGTTAGCTAGACCCACGGCATTGTAAACGCTGTTTTGTAAAATACCTCTTCTCTTGCTTTTAACGATGAGAGAGACATTTGATATAATGCGATAACTAGAGCCATAACATAAACTCTTCCAGCAAATACTCCTGCTACGCAATGTGTGTCTGTATGAGAGAGAGAGAGAGAGAGAGAGAGAGAGAGAGAGAGAGAGAATGAACGACTTCCGCTAACGTAATTAACTACATTCCTCGACAATGATGTTACCTTCACAGACAACAGAAGAATTTAAATTCGTTTTCAGTCACGAGTTCCTGTATTGTATTTCAATATAGCGACTTCCCGCCAATTCTCAATTGCTTGGTTGACACAAGTGGAAATCTGTCCGTCTAGACGCCTTCTATCATAGCGGGGCTTATTGGATCGAACTTTGTCAGACAATAGGCATCAGGTAGTTATAGAAAACAGCACTGATTCAGAACTCCGAGGGCTAAACATCCATCACTGTTTACATCACATTCCCAGCTGCCTTCTGCGGCCTCTGTTATAACACCATTAGACGTGTCAGACCAGCGGTGAAACCGAGGTTACAACAAGAATATATAAAATAAACATGGAAATCGAATAGTATAAACATAGCTATATTGTATTGTCCCACTCAATACTTTGGTTTCTTTGACAACCTGCTCTCTAAAAATAGACTGAAGTCTGCCACTGGCTGGGTCAGCACAGTCGCTCCCGTAATTTTAGTTTTCATAACAAAATAAACACTCTGGGGCTTTAGAGTCATATCACGCAGTATTACATGGTTTGAATATTTACTTATTGGATTTGACGGAATCTGCAAATCAGTTCCCTGGGCATTTTTTCAAGGTTATTCCTCTCTAAATATTGGCAGAGAAAAAATACCCTTATATTAAACCGACCCGGGGGTGCCGGGGGGGGGGGGGGGGTATGGTACCTGTTTGGTCATCATCATAGTACATGCAGTCCAGATTTTAAATGAACTTGGTAAACGTGCTAATCTTTTTATCATCACAATAATCAGTAAATTCCTCTGGCACAGCTAGTCGTGTTTCGGCAAGGGATTACCGTAAGGATTCCCGAAACGTCCCCCTGCTAACTCGCATATTCTCACGGGCTGATTTCGGCCGCATATCTCATTACAGACAGAAGTTTAAACGGATTTTATTTTGGGAGGTCGGTGTCTGGAACAACGATCTGATGTCTGCGTTAATTTTGTAACTCAAGGTTTTGAAAGACAAGGCCGGTCCTGGAATGTAAAATACCATTTTGTGCACAATAAAGTGGGGCCTATCTAAAAGCCCTCCTGTCTGATAAGACCTGTCTATTAACATCACCTTTGGGTGAACTAAAAAACATTCAAACTGATTATAATTGACCTATCCGATAAGACCACCGTGAATTAAGACCACTTTTTGACAGTCCCATGGGTGGTCTTATGACACAAATTTCACTCTATGTTTATCCGAGATGGTTAGGTAAGGCCCAAATTATGTTTTGGCAGCCAAACACCATTTAAACAGGACCGGATTTATGATTTCTTTAAACAACAGTGCAGAGGTCTTCCACTGAAAAGGCACAAAAGTGCTTTAAATAGAAATTGTTATTACGAGTAGGTCATTTTAGTAACAGGTTATTAATTCTAATCCGCCGGAGGCGAATATATTATGCTTTCCTATTTTTTCGTTGGTTGGTTGCCCGGTTAGCAACATTCCGCAAAAAAATATCGAGCGCATTTTAGTGAAACTTTGTGGAGAGTCAGTTTTACACCAAAGGGCCAAATTCTATTTAATATTATATGTTTAACTCAATGGATCATATACACAGGGTTACTCCTGTGTTCCGGACTGAATCAGCCCATTCATAGGAGTCAGGGACAGCATTTGTCGAGCCACTCACAGATGAACTGTTACTAACGCGTGACACTTTGCACTACACATACAAGTTTGATCAGGCGATTTTGGCGTAGGTTTGTAGGCTCCGAAGGCACATTCTAGTTTTTCTGAAACTTTTTCTAGTAAAAATGAAATGAATATATTTCAACTGTTTTTGGAACTTTGTTGAGAAATAATGAATACTTTCAAGGTTTGTGAGGAGGGGTGGGGGTTGTGTAACTTTCCCTTGGATTGGATCCAGCTTAACCAGCAAATATAATAAACCAGCCTTGTAAAAGGACAAACAGTAGTCCTCTAGTATGTTAGCGTTAACTTGTGATAATGTGGGCAGGTCAGGTTTTATTGAATGTCCCAGCAACCACCTGCGGTGTGCCATGAGGAGTTACACATCTGTATTGAAGGTTATTTAGTTATTTAGTTAATTAGTTATTTATTACAACATTCGGCACGCTTACGCCTTACCGCAGAGTGTCTTATAATTAGTTTTTGTCATATTCCGGTATGAATTTATGTCCCCTTTTGTGGATCTCTCGCATATTTATTCTTGCCAGACTTACCAGTAGCTGTTTCTACTTGAGTGAGTTTTTTGTTGTTTGCTTTCTCTCCCTTATTTCTGTCACGTTTCTCTCGCGCCAGTTCACCCACATTATTGTTATATAATGTACAGCTCGTCTGTGTTTTCTCCCAGTTTTTCATGTTCAGATTCCCATGTCTTCTCTATATCTCTTTATCTGACACTTCACATACTGAAACAGATCCAGAGGAGTGATTCAGGGAGGTCCGGACTCCCACCCCCTTTTTTCAGCCGCCGCAACCTTTCTAAGGGTTGCAGAACACTTTTCTTCCGGATTGAACCCCTCTTTTCTGGACCTGGGGACCTTATTTTATGGGGTTTTCTTCATTAATTCTACTGGATTGGACTCCTCCTTACCCTAAATACTGGATCCTCCGCTGGACATATCCTGCATTATGTATATGCCGCTTTATTCCATGTCCGACTCGCAATAACCATCGCCTTTACAATCGGCCCTCACGTCTACTTCTTTTATGCTATACAGTCTGTGTTTCTTAAATGTCACCCTAAAATCTCTCTGTAGTCTTTAAATTCTTCGCTGTCTGTTTTTGTTCGCTTTCCTCTCTGCACTACCAGATTCCCCTAGCTCTGACTGGCTGGTCACTTGTACGAGATACACCAGTATGTCTCTTCCTATGTCTCAGTCAGTGCAGTCGAGTTCTGTGTTGTAATACGAATACGTCTTGTAGATGTTCTACCCGCCAACCATTTCGATGTCTCGTTTGGCCTGGTTTGTTCCTCTATCCCTATGTCTTCTCAGCCCAGTTCAACATATATGTGTGAATGTGTTCCTCGCGTCCCTTTTTCTTTAGGTCCAAACAGTTTTTAATTCCGAAACTGTCTGTCTGAATATTCTCTGCAAATCTCCCTCATCAAGATTCCCTTTTTGTATTTCCTAATTTTTTTCTTCATTCTTTCACTCAAAATTTCAAGACTCATAATTTTTTTCTCTATCACAATATTCTGTGCTTCTTTTTTTTTGCTATCAATCTCTTATAGTTCAAGCCGCTTCATTCCTCTGTTTTTATCCAGACAGCCTTAGGATTAATTTTTGTCACTATTTTTTCCAGGATGCATCCTGTCTATAGTATTTACTCTTGATTAGACAGAAGTCTTGCTGATACGATGAACTTAGCATAATTCCAAGACCGTGAACAAAAAAAAATTCAAGGATGGAGTTTATAATCACCGAGTGTAAAAACTCTAGCAGAGTTAAAAAAAACACATTTAATCAAATCTTAGCAATTTAAACTCTTTGATTAAATCTTAATATGCCTATGGTTAAACAGAACTTATCATGCCTGGCTGACCTATTTAAATTATTAGCGGCATACCCTTAAAACCGACATGCGACTTTCACCGTCCGGGCTTTGTCACTGCACAAAATGGCATCCCCCATGAGCAATTTCGATATTTCTGTGAGGTCGGGCTTTTACAAGTGCACGGAATTACGACAGGAAAGTACTCAAGGACAATCTCAAATTGGGAATCATTCTACGGAGAGAATTTGTTGGACAGTAGAATGGTATATTCCAGGGAGAAGCCGGAGGCACGTTTTGCGGTTGACCGCGCCCTTATTAGCAAATTACAGTTTAGGATTTCGGCCGGCAGATCTGTATAATAAAACCTGTAACCAATATGAAGTCCGGCCCAGAACTTGGCTGTAATGTCCAGGCGGCAGCTGGAATTGATGAGAAAGGTTCCCATGACTGGAACAAGGACAAGTGCAGAGAGCCAGACTGTATGCACACAGGCAGGAATAACAATATAGACATGCATAGTTCACGGGACACTCTAATAAATAAATAAGTCAATGCAGATAACACAGATCTGCATTATATTACAAATTATATTTAATATTATTTATATATATATATGTATGTGTTTATTTTTCTATTATGTGTTCTGTACAAAACAAGGGCAACAGGGCTATGGACTATGGACTGCAATCCATAATCGGTATATATATATATATATATAAATTAATATAGAAACGTACATTTGGCGATCATTTTAGGTAAACGATATCTTAATAACATGTAAGTATCCTCGTGTATAAACGTCTACGTAATGCACACAACCATATATATTACAAAGTAATAGGACGTAGCCAAATGGTTACAGCACTCGGCGCGAAGTCCTTGGTTGGAATTCCACCGGTGACTTCAAAGTAACATATTAAAATTTTGACAGAATCTCAGAGATTTATTTCAATGTCTGAACGACAAATTATTACTTTCGGATTAATTCTAGATCAGTGAACATAAAATCTGAAATACAGATGGCTCTATGAAGATACTGTCATCTCTCTATTGATGCATTTGGCATACCAGTCCATGAACCTTTCTTTTGTAGAAAACTAGAAAATAATGTTTCACGCACAAAGCAACAGTTTTCATGTGGTTTCTGTGTTCCTTAATTCAGTCTTGCCAGCCCGATTAAGAACCCAGATGATGTTTTACCATGACAACTTGACTTACTTTTTTCTTAAAGATAATAACGTTTTGAAGTTTTGGTCGTTTAATTTTTTTTAGGAAAGAGTGATGTGGTGTAAACATCTTAGATCGTGTCTTGAATCCGCTAGGTGGTGTAAGCTCGTACCATTGCTGGCCCGTTTGCATTCTGTATTTGCAAAACGTAGGATTTTCATGTGCCTGTAATGATATATTCTAAACACGAACAAGATCTTCATTTAATTATTATTTCGACAATTTATCGAAAAGATAGAATATATTTTACGATTAACGTATTTTCTTTGACGTAAGGGTCAGCTACCGTAGTCTATACGTTGTCACATCAATTGCAGTGAGTCATATTTCATCATCAACTGCATTGTACTAATTAATTCCCAAGTGACAACTACTTGTCTCCACGTCAGTTTCGTAAGATTAAAAGGTCACTTTGCTGGCGTCTCTAACGGTTTAGACGGCACCCGAGGGAACAAAATGTGTTTGTAATCTTCCTTCAAGCACCTATTATTTTAATCACAGTTGTCACATTAATTATACGTTAACGAGGTGGACATCAATAGCCTTTCCACTGAGAAGCTTATCAATTGCTATGTCAGGCCTGTTTAACAACAGGGATTGCATTTCTTTTAATTATTACCTCATAATTACATGTGCCCCTTTCATTCAGTATTACGCAACTGTTGATCAGAAATCAATTTTGATGTCATCTCTTCTTATTAAAGGTACTTATTACAGTGGTCTTCCTGAAAAGTTTAATATAACATGACAAGTTTATGTGTGAACCCCAAATTAGTAGAAAAGAACAAAATTAAATACGTCATAACCGGTTAACGCAACTGTTAAACGAATCAGAAAGTTCACCACGGTCACGTGGCCCTAAATGAACCATTCCGTCAGGCGCACGGCGAATCTTACTGAAAACCAATTCTACGTGTTTTTATTTACATGGCATGGTTAAACTAATAATAAGTTATAAATGAAGCATCATCCCATATGGCAGGCTTTCACTTAGAAGGGTTTCAATTTGGCGCTGCACGAGATGGACCCGTGCCAGGTCTTGTCACGAAGACAAATAATTCAGGGAAAAATACTGGACCGATCCGGGAGTCGAACCCATAACGGTGGCGCACAAGTCCGGCGTACCAACAGCTTAGCTAGCAAAGCAAGCTTCACAGTTCGGTCGGCTTTTATGTCAGCCCGTAACAGTATTAAACATTATAATACCACTTATTCTTAGCTGCTACAGTCGCACCAATAATTTCACTTTCTCTTGCATTTAAAAGCTGCTTATAAACACGGTACATGCGCCAATGTTGACAAAAGAAAAAACACGTATCTCATGGATGGTTGTTTACACTAAAGTTGCAATACGACATATGGTTTGTGTAACTTGCTGCCAAATGTCCACGTTCGATGTGTTTAGATTATTTTAGTGCCCCAACATGCTACAAACTCGTAGATATAAACAAAACGATCGGCTTATGTGAAGTGGGATCGGTGTTTACTGGCCTTTTTCATAAAAGTTTCACCACTATCATTAATATGAACTATTCTGCGTGTGGTTCGCATACACCATTTCAAGGTATTTAGCACATTTTGTGTCCTCGCAAGATAGTATTTTTTTCATAATTCTTTCGCTTTCCATGAGAACAATGCCCTCTTCCGCTCGACATTTATGGTTCCCGAAGTTATAGAATAATCTATATTTTCGCTTTGATATTTAAATGTCCTTGTGGACGCGAGGTTATTGCCCATGGGTGTCTTCTAGGCATAAACCTGAAACCTTATATACTCATATTACATGTATAAGGTTTAAAGAAAATGCATATTCACTGGGATGTATAGTATGAAGTCACTATGAACATACGTGTTATGTGACAAATTTATATAATTCCTTTGAAAACCTGATAGCCAGTCTCAACTGAATTTGCTGCTTAATAAACATAACAACAAGATACAGTTTAGCACAAAGTTTTAATCTACAGGTCCTGAAAGCGAGACACGGCTTTAATGAGCAGATGCGTCAACACTTTTTTGTAACCGCCTTCTCTTTTGCTTTCCCGTAATGAGAACTTGACGTGTACTCGGATGCTTTGCCTTAGAGTACATTTGATGATACCCACACAAGGATATATAACCAAAAAAGAAGTAATGGAAAGTTAAGTACAGAAAGAGAAAGAGAGACAATTTGCGCATATTCCGACAAACAAAAGACATGCGATGACACAGTTCTAGAAGCAGCACAAAAATTAAAAGTTAGGTTAACTCTTGCAGCTTATTCTGTTGTCACCCAGTAGCTCTTTGTATAGTTTCTATCACGATTTGTACCAAGCGGTACTAGCGTCGAATGGGTGTAGCGTACAATGGACGTGGTGATGTCGAGAGTAACAATAAGTATGGTTAGCGATGATGATTAAGAAACGACAACATCGAACGGTCATGGAGTAAATCATGTTTTCGATTAAGACAAACATACAGACAGAAAGACAGACAGCGAGATATTTTTATTCAAAAGTAATGCATTTTTGAAAATATATTGAACATATATTTAATTTGTCGAGAAACTGTTGCTACGGAAACTCACTTGCTGACACAACAGCCACCTGTGACATATGAGGAACTCAGCAATATTATGAGGTACAGGGTTTGGCATTTCATAAATACTGAGATTATCGGAATAACTGACGATATTAAGAAGAAAAAAGAAGAATTGAATGAAAAAGAGAAGATAATGTGAAAACGGTGTTGAATGATGCGCTTGGATCCTGACAGACAGATAGACAGACAGACATAAGACAAACAGACAGACAGACAGACCGAGATATCATCATACATCGTTCTTTCTTGATAAGAGAAATTTTTATTTGACGAAAATGCTACCATATTACTATCTCCGTTTGTTCTTTATATATAAATATATATATATATAAATATATATATATATGGCTATTTATGTGCACTGAAATCTTATAAACTAATCTACCAGTATATAGAAGCATCTTTCTCTCTCTCTCTCACCCTCTCTCCCCCATATATATATATATATATATATATATATATATATATATATATATATATATATATGAGCTATTATTATTTGACCTATGCTAAACAAAGACAACGGGGCACTGTACTATGGGCTGCAATCCATAATCCCTCATCTGTATACCGTTGCTTGGGTCGATATTAGAATTAATGCGAACAATGGCTGATCAGGAACTTAGTCAGGCCTATACGAGGAGGGACTGAAGACCGGGCCGAGGCCCTGATAGTCCTCTCACGGCGGAATAGCCCGTGATTAAATAAACATCGCCCCGCGGCTATTGAGCGCATCGATTCATGTCCGCAATAATGAAGTGGATTAAACGAAGCTGTCCACCAAATACACACTTGGTTGCGTATACAATGTCAACTGGCCACGGTTTACATGAGCAGCGTCCAGTCACTGGACACACTGTATGTGTTTTTGTACTTGGTTCACTCTGTGGGTAATCCGCTAACCTTCCTGTGATTTGAATATTGTTTATTGAACTTGTTCCGAGTTCCGAGAAATGTACAACACTGACTGTTATTTGCCCTCCGCCATTAAACATTCCCTTAAATGGTTTCTGATTAAATAGTAACCTGATCGTATTTGGTATGTATGCATATATGTATGTATAAATAACAATGGTTTGTGATTAAATGGTAAACTGATTTTCTTTTGTATATATATATATATAAAGATATATATATATATATATATATATATATATATATATATATATATAATTTAAATCGCGCATCGATGTTTATATATATTTATATATATTATATATATATATATATATATATATATATATTAGTTCTGATTGAGTGATAACTTTATTGTTTTTGGTAAATATGTATTTATATTTATATGTATACATACCGACACGTATATATATAACAACAACTTATTCCGGTCCTGAAAATTCGCTAGGTTAAGCCTTCTATCCATGGAACCATTTCATTGGAGGAATATGGAATAATTACGAAATTAAATTTAATCTGTTTCTATTCAGATTAATTTTAGGATTCGGACGGACAAATTCATTTAGTCACTTTACCTATAGCATCTTGCTCCCTCACTTTTCATGGTGTCTTTACCACATATTTTTCGGTCACTGAAGAGAAAGTTGGAATTCTTAAGAACTTAAAATAAATATACAATTTCCATATAAACCACTCCAATAAGCTAATCAAGCAAAAGCGGGCCTGAGCATCCCGTTTAGCAGCAGAGGGTAAATTCTCAATATAAACACTCGAAACGTGTCAAAGTGATCATGCTTGGCATTTATACAGATCCATTGAATTGAGAACACGGTTACCTTTTTTCCAAACATATTTTGTATTACGGTTAAGGTTTAATCTGGTTGTTAATATAAACGACGCAGTAGGCAATTATATACCACTGATACGTACGGCCTACTTTGACTCATGACCCTAGTGATACGGAAAATCACACTGCAACGGCCATCCATCCTGATGCATCGAGGTCGCTGTTCATAGACGGTAATCTTGATATTGGCTGACACAGGATAATACACGTGAATATACAAACCAAAGTGTAACACACAGTTTAGTTGCCAACCGTTATGTATCGGCAAAGTTAAGAAAAATTTAAATCACCCAAAGCTTAAAATTATAGTATGATAGGTTTATATACTACAAGTCTAAGACGTCGTGTTCCAATGAGAAAAAATGATGAAATAATTAAAGAGAAAATCATGATTTTCCTTGTTTGAGATTCCTGTAAATTGGCTATAAAACAAATGTGAGAATGCATGCGACATTTTGTACCTTTTGAAACCTACAAAAATGGTGTCAAACTGGAACGACTACTCTGTAGAGGAAGTGACCTAAATGGTCACTGTGACGTCACTCGGGCGTCAACGCAAACAATGGAAGTTTTGAGTCCTTAATTTTCAAATGACGTTACGGAGGACTATAATGGTGTTACCACAAGACAACACATCGTTAATTGAGTATATTTTATATACTATTCCACTATTGTGCAAAATTACCAGTATTCCTCGTTTTTGTGCGGGCGTCTGGCTTATAAACTAAACGGATATACCACGAAAAACAGAAGGACAGGGGTGTTTTACCGGAGTTGGCTTTATGTTCGCGAGGGTTTCAATTTCGCGATTTCCACGAAAATGAAATCTTTGAGAAGAAGACACCACTTAAGCACAGGTGAGCAGTCTTTTTTCTGACCATATCATTCATCTCATCTATCTTGGTCAATTTTGAGAAAACTTACAGTGTACATTAGGACCAAACCAAGCACAAGTGAATAGCTAGCCTCATATAAGTCATATTTATGAGAAAAAAAAACCATGTAAATTACGAGTCTTAGAATAATTGTCTGGTAAGATCGCAAAATAGAAACCCTCACGAAACACTTAAAAATGAAATATCGCGAAATAGAATCCTCGCGTATGTGAAGCCAACCCGCAGTATCTCAAAGGTTTATATCAATCAACCTTCTCAAGGAGGTTGATTTTAAAACTGGCTTTGACATGAGATTGGTTGTCTATTTGAATAACTCCCAGGATTCATTGCGAAAACAATACTGCTTTTGCACGCTCTTTATCCGGTATGTTGCAGATAAAACAGCAGTTAATGTTTTGATAGGTTTGTGTCACTTGCGTTTTCATTTACGGCGATGTTCGTTGAATGGATTCAAGTTAAATTAAGGGATACAGAATTTCAGATAGAGGATGTAACACCAAGTACAGGCCTTCGTCTCCCCGGTGGTCGTCTGTTGCTTCTGCTTCGCTTCATCCCCGGCTCATGGAAATCAATAGTACAACAATTGTTCTTGTAGCGGAACCCTTTGAAGTGTGCGGTTTGGGGAAAGTCGTTTTTGGTTCCGAAAAAAAGAGAGGAAAAACTGCACAAAAGATGGAAAGCGGAGGCCTGTTTGCACTTCATAAAGACCAAGATCACATAAGCTAGCCGGCACCCGGTTCGGCTCAGTTGCGGCGTTTCTAATTAAAACAATAGACGGCTAAGATAAAATATTCATAGGGCCATTTTCTGAGAGAATTACATGATATTTGCGTCATAATGCCCACCTTCTTAAAGAGTTTCTATTTTAATATCCATGGCATCGATTTATCGTTATGCAGTGAGACAAAGCAGGTTTAATTTCTGAAAATAAAGTGCTATATAATATCAGTCATTTAATATAGTATTATACAGTTACACATACAATATTTGTAATTGCATTTGCAAAACCATCATTTCCGATACGTCTTGCAAATGCACGAATCTTGTTATGTTCTAAAGCATCGGTATATATTTCAGCTTCTTAATTTTTATCAAAACTAATGAGATTGATAATGAGCACATGGCGTGAAGGAACTTAATTGTATCCGCTTCCGTTGTCACAAAAAAAGAGAAGGCGAAAGGGGCCAAGATATTGGTTGAAATAGGATTCACCGTCGCCATGGTGATGTGACAGAGCCTCGATCTGGGTTTTTGTATATACCACTCTAGTAATAGATCTCACCAAGTATGTCTATTTCCTTTGATCATTGGAATCACGCACATTGAGACATAGGCATTGTGAAGATATTAGGGGTTTCCCCAAGACCAACCAGATATCTCAAAATTTCTTCTCAGTTTTCTTATTTGCTGAAACTGAAACTTGCTGATATGTCCTTTGGGCAAGAGGGTTTACGTTCATTCCTGTTCGTATATATATATGTGTGTTTTTTTTTGTATGTTCACAACGAAATAATTGTGAACGGAATCTCATGACATTTTTAAGGCCTTTTAGGAATGGGGCAATGAAGGATCGATTGGAATTGGTGTGGTTCCGTTACATGTTTCGGAACCAGGAACGTTATGAAGGTATATTCACAAATGTAAAGTGACCTATGCACGAATGAACCTTGGAATATGGCCCGAATAAGTGAATGGTGAAGGTTTGCATTCATTTGGCACGCAGACTTCTATACAGTTGAATATAACACTGCCATTCTTGACTACCAATATTTCTGCTTTTTACAAGGATAATTAGATTGGACAAATCCCGGCATTTCATTTCTTTATTTTGAGGTTAATACAAATGGGCTTGATTGAAAATCCTTTCTCTCCATGCGCAGCCTCATGTGAGCCCACCCATCTTGACATTTATACATTGATGTTTTCAGCGTTGTTTTCTACCAATCATGTCACGTGACATGTGCTTATGAGATCAAGTGATCTCACTCATGGACCCTTTCAATTTATCTTATCATTCATCCAAACATATTTTAAAAACATAACACTTTCCTGAGGGTTCCCCTTTTGGAGTAACGGTTTCGTCATGGTTTCTTGCATTTGATGGTGGCCTGGTAGGAAAAGGGGTATATGCTAATATTTAAAGTTGTTATATGTAATATTTAAAGGAATATTTCAGTATCTAAAACCTCTGCGTATACACCAGTCAGTGTACGAGATCCGAAACCCGTATATCCACACATTATATTTGATATCTTGGGCCCATGACGCGTTGGAATGATCTTAAATCAAGTGATATATTGGGGATGCGTTTTCCGTACGTACGTTTGCTACAGCCGTAATACGTCCATGATTGCTTAGTCTTTTTGATTCAAAATGAAGACAAATATCTTAGTCTGTATCGCCTGACGTTCAGGGTGTCACGTTTTCTCGGGAGCTGGATCAAATAATGAAATACCGGTTACACTGAAACGGTTCCGGTTTCTGAGGCCATGCATGTTGGAAATTGCTGATTGTCATTTTGAGCACCAGTTTATTAGCTGCAAATCCTTCCATATTCAACTTTAGATTACCTACATTTGTTTAATTCTGCCCCGTGTACACAACACTTCTTAAATCTGATTCGAAGAACAAATATGAATGTGAGAATTTAAAATATAAACTTATCGTTGGCACCGGATACTATTAAAAAATAAACTGTGGATTTTTCTACTGCCACTTTATATCTGGGGAAATAAAATTGCCGTCCCGTGTCTCATACACCTATCCAAGCGTTAAATTAACCTATCGCGTTCCCTTTTCTGTTTACAAGATAGACTTTTTTACAGTCATGTACCCATATTGTAAACATAGTTACTATATTTTATAGAGGAAATATAAACGTGTAGAGACACAAGGGTTTTTTATTGAATTAATGTAACTGTGCAGTTCAGCTGGTGTGTTTGAATATCTTATTCACAACATGATTATTCGTCGCAACCGGCTTCTGTGGCTTAAAGATAGACTCAAAGCCCGGAGATCGTGAGTTCGAATTTCAGCCGAGGCGATGAGATTTTTCACGGTCGGTCTCAACCCAGGGTGAGCCCTCTGCAGGCTTAGTGTGAAGGCCGTGCCCAATGGCCGTGTTTCACTCGAACGAGTGCGCCTTTCGGGGGTTCCTCGGTGGTATGGATCCAGCAGTGGTGACGGTTACACGCCCAGAGCCAACAGTTTGTAGTAGAGACCGGTCCTGATTAACACGAGAATATAAAACTGAAACCGAAATGAAATTCTACAGCTGTTCATATACTTAGCATCTGAAGCTAGCATTTAAAAAAATGAGACAAAGAAATGTTTATTAATCGGCCATCACGATATTCCTGGCCTTGCTTCATGACATTAGTGTGAAAACAATGCCATGAGACCGTTATATACTGCATATAGATACTTTATTGTGCATAAAGATACTCTGTTGTCCATAAAGATACTCTGTTGTCCACATAGATACTCTATTGTCCATAAAGATACTCTATAGAGTATATATATATATATATTTATATATATATATATATATTGTCCTTAAAATATTTTATTATTCCACGTCCGCCCCTGATTTTGTATACATAAAGTAATTATTTTTAATGTAAGTAATTATAATGTCTGAAACATAAGTACATGACTGTCGAAAAGCCTCTGCAAAAAGACCTCGCTAAACTAAACTTAAGTTTGCCGTTTCTTACTATGAACTAATGAAACTGTTGTCCCAAGTAACCAGCGACTTACAGGCTTAGATACTCTATAACGTGATGGCCTGCTCTATAAGAATGATGTTGATAAAAATGTTCGCCTATAAAATACGTTTTAAAATTCAGAAAACGGTCACAATAAACCAAACGACCCCACAGATAAATAAATGAAAAAAAAAACGAACGCTCTGTTTAAAAAAACGCACAAGTATATCATGGTGGCATTTTACATGATCAACAACGCTAGGCTCAGGAATATCACTCCATATCAAAGCCAGCTTAAATTATATTTTCATAAAAATAATAAAAACGGTCTACAGTATCGATTCGTGGGTCGTTAGAACAGCCGGTTGCCCCAGAATTGATTAATTTATAAACCCTTCCCGACATATATGACGTCACAGAAGGAACAAATTATAGGGCCACAACGTTAGGTTCTAAATAATCAGCGGTTGCATCTGCAACCCAGTTTGCCCGTAACCGCAGGAGATTGGCTATCAGTGATGAGAGCACGATAGTCACCCCGCGATGCTGAGGCGTATATAGAGAAGTCGTCCGTACGTCATGTCGCTGAGTTGCAGACAGGGACTTGTAGGTTATGAGTGATAGCGTTCTCGCGCTCTTCTGATCTTTAGCAGTGATTGTCACGCCGCTACCGCCGGTGGGGCAGATCTCGCTGCCCCGAGAAGTGGTCTTTTATGATATAGTCGGGTAGTTGCGGAAAAGCACCGAATTTTATCGCGTGCTACGGTATTCCAAATAAAGGATATAGGTCGGCTTTTCGACCAGAACTTCTTTCTTTATCTCTCTCTCTCTTTCTCTCTCTCTCTCTTTGGGGACATTCCACGTATTTATATTCTTTTTACGATTACCAGTATGAATAGAAGGGTTTACTTGGAATTATTATGTAAAACATTATATGTAAATTTTCGATATGATGTAATAAATTAATTTACTTATAATTTGTAATAAGATGCGACATTTCCCACAAGAAGTGGTGAACCAACTTGGAAATTATATGTTAATAGATGCGTGATTCCCCAAACCTCGTTAAAATTAACCTAGATTTCGTATATAATCCAAATAAATTTTTCCCAATTGCTGTGATAAATTAATTTGGAGATTATGTTAGATTTTATGCGCATATTCCTACATAGGGTAATAAATTAACTTGGAGTTCGTATAATATACGATGCGAACATTCTTACGTAACGCGCGAAAAATTATCATGAAGATTAAACATAATTAGATGCGACCACACGAGTAAGATTTTAAATGTATCATATCGAGTGTAATCGCTAATAATGTCACATTTAAAATTAATCACGTGCATTAAGAGCAACGTCACGATTTTTTTAAAGTCTGCATCCTATCGCGGAAAGACATATATATCTTATAGCACCATGATCTAGAAATCATTTCCAAGGTTTACAAATGTTGCAGCATGTTAATCAATTTACATAATATCACTCGAAAAACGTCTGTTTCTTGTAAAAGGGCCAAAGGAGTCTTATACTTTTTATAGGGACTGATCGCGGAGCTCGGGGTCTAGATGGCCTCAATCAGTCACGTAAAATAAAAAGATGCGAATTCTAGAACTCAAAATATAGGAATGTTTCTCATATTTCAGTTTCAATGCCTTAGAAGCAAGGTTTATCATTATCATTGAAGTTTCAGAAAATCCCATGCCTCTTGAGCAAGAGAAAAATGTATAAAAAACATGGGTACAGTTGTTTGACCTGCTTTGTGTACTTTTGATCATTGTATTATATACCAAAACTACTGTGATCCAGGACTCGAAAAGAGAACAGGACTAGAGTCCAATTAAACAAGGACCTAGAGTCCTTGGTCATGGATGCTGAGGTGTACTTGGACTCGGAAGTCAGCACCCGAGAAATCACCCGAATCCAGCAGACAAAAGTAGATAAACTCTGTCACGGAACGATTTACGTTAAGATTTCAAAGCACTGACATGAATAGAGCTCTTTTTAGAAAATTAAAAATTTAGAAATGATATAGTAATATATGTTTTGGTGTACCAAAAATAAAAGTAAGAATGATAATATGCTTTGTTTGACACTCTCAAATGGGGATAAAAGATTAGTCACCCCGCATTTTGAGTTTTGAATTACTTGAAACTAAAATAATATGGACAAACATGAATCATTTAAAATTCCAACATAACATGTTTTTTCTAATAACAAAAAATGGACTGAGATCTGGACTCAGATTCCAATAAATGTGAACTTGAAGGAAGCGGAGTTTGATTGATAGCTAACGGATTCGAACTTTGTCTGACGAGGATTTGAACTCGCATTCGGAGGTAAAATTGGTAAACTAGACTTAAACAATGCTTTATATAGTGTTACGGGGTGACATAAAAGCGGACCGAACTGTCTTGCTAGTGAAGCTTGCTTTTCTAGCGAAGCGGTTGGTACGCCGGACTTGTGCGCCACCAACATGGGTTCGAATCCGGGATCGGCCCAATGTTTTCCCCTCTTCGTAACAAAATGGGGGCTCGTCTAATGTGACGGTTAACTTTGTGGCCCAGGGAATAAGCTCACCAAATTGTGACTCTTGGGATAATTAGTCTTGTTCTGATAGCATAACGCTCTTAAGAGGGGGTGTATTACGTGGTGACACAAAAAGCGGACCGAACTATCTCGCATGTGAGGCTTGCTTAGCTAGCGAAGCGGTTGGTACGCCGGACTTGTGCGCCACCGACCTGGGTTCGACTGCCGGATCTGCTCACGATTTTCCCCTCATTTATTTGTCTTCGTAACTATAGCACCTTATCTTTGATTTTTATTGTTTGACCATTCATGGAAAGAGTATTTTTGACACGTTTTCTATCTAAGAATACATTTGTTTAAGTTATGAATATGTTTATTATAAATTGACAATATGTATATTATAGGCCCAGTAAAAAGCTACCAATACTGTACGATAAAAGAAGGAGAATTCTTATTCTATTTCGTTAAAGTTATAAATCATAAGCTTATTATAACTCCATCAATCTCTATCAACAGCGAGAACAATTTTTAAAATGTGGTGCAAAATAACTGTAAATATTTATCTTTTATATTTGTCGTAAATATCACCAATTTACACTATTAAAACTCTCAGACACGCTATGGTCATACAACATTAACGTTTTACTTATTTCACCTTTAACAGAAGCCAACCTAGCGGTAGTATGGCATATTTTTTCTTTCACGAATCGGTGCACATGATGTACAGACCGAACTAGTTTGAATGGCATGAACCGTGGCAACGAAAAAGCCTTTCATCTCCACGAAAAATCCCTAGGTGTTGGGCAGAGGCTATTAATGGCTGACCGCGCATGCGCACTGGTCAAAAAGAGCTCCGGAGTCCGGTATACATCATATTGACTTGACATTTAAACCCTGCAAAACAGAGCCTTAGGTAGGGGAGGTATTACCCAAGTGCCACTTCGTCATTATAACTGCCTACTTTTTCTCTACAGTTTACATTCAATTAAGCCGCACGCGGAGATCTGGCCTTTATCGACCCTCCCTGCTTGGCTGCTGTGCAGTAGATTCAATCAGGGTTGGCTAACTGTGCAGAAAGGGGTTTTGATTTATTATCACAACCCCACGGTGACTGCCAGGTCGCTAACAAAGAAAACAAGGGTGACGAGATCAAAATGGTCCCATGACGGTTAATCATTTTTGAAATACCCGGACGTACATAGACATCATCGTCGCTGTCCTGTTCTCTATATGCATTCCCGATGTCTCCCTCTGATCCGCCTAGCGGAAACGACTATCTCATCTGCCACTCCGGCAAACCAGAAAGGCAAGAATTAGCAACCGCTAATGCCTCCTTGAATCCTCGCCCCCAGCAGTTTTCCGGCATTGTGGATGCCGATGGTCTCTCTCCAGTCAACCTCGAGTAATAACGAGGAATTCATGTTTAAAATAACAGCTAGGATGCTGGTTATCAACAACTTTCACTCTCTCTCTCTCTCTCTCTCTCTCTCTCTCTGTATATCTGAATCTCTCTCTCTCTCTCTCTCTCTCTCTCTCTCTCTCTCTCTCTCTCTCTGTATATGTCTGTCTGTCTCTGTAAATCTGTCTCCCCCTGCTTCTCTCTCTCTAGTTCTCTCTGTCTCTCTGTCTCTCTCTGATGATATATCAATATCATTTTTTGTGAACATCACAGGGTAATTTTGCCATTCTTATACTCTGGTTGGCTCACCTTTTATTTCACGCTTGTGACTTGCATGCTGACCTAAAAATATCTAAAAATTTCAATTCATAACATTTCTTCAAGATCTTATATTTAAGATCATCAACTACTGAAATCAATAATTACTAAAGTCAAAATTATGCTTTATGGGTTGCTCATTGATTTTTTTACCCATTGGGTTCAAGGCTGAAATATAACCCATGCATCTATTTCCTCACCGTTTTTTATCATCCAAACCTTGGGTTACCATTTTGTTACAAATTGCGACATTTGATGGCTAAACTAAAGAAATTTGGCCAGGAACTCATGATGCGTCATGTATTAAAGGAATAGCTGAAGAAGAGCACATATTGCATAAAAGGGCATGTTGGGTAGACTGGTGGCATAGGTCTTATTTCCGTCTAAAAGCCCAATAGTTAATATTTTAAGAAAAAGTGTTTTTGTCAATCTTGAATAAAATTTGTAATATATGATACATGTTATATCATCCACTGACTTTCCTCTGAAATACAAAGCAACCTTGGTAAGGACATTCGGTAATACTGTCATTTAAAAAAGTCGTGTACTTTTGTACAAGATAATTAAATCATATACATGTATTGGCCGTTAAAATCGTGCTAATTTGATTAAGACATTACGTAATACACGAACTTTACTATAAAATATCGTGCAACATTGATCAGGATATTAAGTAATTCATGTATTGCCCTTTACAAAGTCGTTTAACCTTGAGTCAGACATTAAGTACAGTCCATTAAAAAGTCCTGTAACCTTTATCAGGAAGTCAGGTAATCCACGAACTTTCCATAAAAGAATAATGTAACATTGTTCAGGATATAGATAATCCACGAACTTTCCATAAAAAATAATGTAACATTGATTAGGAAATTAGGGAATCAACGAACTATCCTTTAAAGAATAATATTACATTGATTAGGACATTAGGTAATCCGCGAACTTTCCATAAAAGAATAATGCAACATTTTTTTAGGATATAGGTAACCCAGGAACTTTCCATAAATGAATAATGTAACATTGATTAGGAAATTATGTAATCCACGTACTTTCCATAAAAAAATAATGTAACATTGATAAGGACATTAGCTAATTAAAATACTGTCCATTAAAAGCTCATGTAACTTTGATGAGGACATTAGGTAATCCACCTACCTAACGGTCTTGTCATCTTTATCAAGACATTATATAATCCGATCCACTTTTTATATGAATATATGCTTATTTACAACCTGGTGTATACTCTCAGTTCCCGCTCGCTTGCCATGTGTTGAATTATTGATCCGAATATTAAAGAGAACATCCGCATACATAATGTGATCCTTGACGTTTGTCTTTAGGTGATGTTTGTCCAGCCGGTGAGTCTATTTGTTTATGACAGGGGCATATGTTCCTTTGGCATTTTCAGGGAGAAATGCGGGTATCCGCACTGTATATATCTTTGGTTTTCATGTTCATGTGATCGTGATTATAAGCATGCCGTAGGTTTAATAATATGATGATATTCAAAACTGATCCTGACCAAAGTTATATTTCTTTAACAATATTTGATACATAAGCTATGGAGGTTTGTAAATGGGTTTGTGGTCTTTTGTATATAAACTGAAAACAAATGTACTGAATTGCAATGATTTTGTGATGATTCCGTAACCCACTGTAACTTTTTTTATTGAAGTATCGTAATTGATTGATTCATGTTTATAATCTTAAGTTATATATCAATACAGGCAGGTGATATATAAGTAGTTTTGAAGTGAGTACTCCAGTACTCAAGTCTGAGAAAATCGAATCGAGTACCCGAGCTAGAAATCAGGGTTCTAGTCTTCGTGTAGGCCTTGTTAAACGGTTATTCATATATAGCATTTCTTTATGCTTGTTAACTAATTTGTAAGTCATTATTGTAGTGACGGCAACGAGTATCATAAAAGTAATCGTTTAATAAATCGCGAATCTAAAAACCTACCCGTTTCAACCAAGGTGATTGATAATGTTTATTTTTGTTTCGTTGCTTTTTCTTTTTCTCTTTATTTTTTAACTAGATGGAGCCTTAACTTTCGTTTATACGGATATTCTCCGAAATTTGTGACATTTTGGAAAAGTATATTTAGTTCGGTACTTAACATAACGTGTTCAGAAGTGTCTTTCATCCTTCGTGATTGAAGTAGTAGTAACTGGAACCAAAGGATGGCAGCATCTAATCCGCAATCGGAACTGTCAATTGGCTTCAAGACCCGGAGCAGAATATTCCCCGGCACGTGTGCCTCCATACGGAATTGAACCAGTACCCAGGGCTTCAATGAAGAACGAACCAGCACTCGTATAACCAGATACTGATGGAATTAATAGCACGGGGGACCCGCACCGGTCCGTGTGGTGTTATATCATTAGCAAAGAGTGGCCGTGTGATTATCTATAGAGCAATAAGCCGACTGGTTGGAGATGGTATATGCACTGTCTGGGGGTTACTTCACTGAATTTGGCGCTGAGGTAGCGGATTTCAAACTGAACAGTCTTGTGAGGCATTAGTTATGAGAGCTAATGTCTGATTTCCCTGAGGGCATATATATATATATATATATATATATATATAAATATATATATATATATATATATATATATATATATATATATATATATATATATTATAGTGATGTTGTTGAGTCCATACCATCGTAGTCCGAATCCAAGTCTGAGTCCTTGAAGGACAAATCCAAGTCCACTTTCTTAATCCAGTCGTAGTTAATTGGTACCCGAGTCAAAGTCCGAGTCAAATACAAATCGCTTTATAAATAGAAATTGCAAAAAGAAATGACGAGATTATCATTTGAATTTCATGTTAGTCCTACATCACCCCTCTGACTCTTGTCTGTCTGTCTGACTGGCTGTCTCTCTGTCTCTCTCTCTCTGTTTCTCTCTCAATATGTTCCGGTTTGAGCTGTTATTCCGTATTGATATCTCCTATATTAATAAGAAAATATGGCAAAGCTCAGTATGGATGAACGTTCTTAGGTATGACGAGATATTGTATTTGTTTGCTAAATTTTGGCACGATTCTTCGGGACTTCACTCCTAAACCGACAATGATAATTAAACGGCGCTAGGTAGAGCGCATAAATCACGCAAGGCAAAACTAAAATTCTGAATCATGTAAATCCGTACACGCCGAAGACCGTTGAATGGACACCGTGACTTCTTGTACCTTGCTCTGCGACTAATCATACGGTCATCATATGACTATCCATGACTATCATGCGACTAGTCAATGTAGTTATATGTGGACGGGGGACTGTCAAAATACCACCTTTATGACCGATAGTTGTTGTAGTTAATTGTTCTTCATATATTATCCTAATTGTAACGAAAAGGTACATAAACATTTGTAATAATATATATTGCCTCGTGCTATCAGTCCATTTTGGTTAAATACAACTTTACCAAGCAAAACAATTGCGGCATAAGGACTTACAATTTACAATTCACATGTTTTGTGCATGATTATGGTTCTGTGTGAGTTAACACAGTCGACTTACTTACTTTTGTTTACCATAACAAGACTGTGCGGCAAGGGGTATGTGAATAGATACCTTTAACGGATTTATATATTAATTGTCTTTCTTCCTTTTCTCCATCTATTCATTGCCATCTACTTGCTAGCACAGAGATAATATTTTATCTTTTAACTACTCCTGATTTAGTCCATGGTCTAAAAGAAAATGGGCAATGAAGTGAAATTATCACGACAAATGTACAATTAATGTTTTTCTTACGTAATCCCCATAGTTACGTAACTGTGTCTCTAATCTAATCCAAAAACTATACGTTCGTTATTACTGTAATCTGTATAATCTAATCGCAAACTATTTTGATATCAGCAAACCTCTCATGTGCTTTATAACTTATCTTTTTTCTCTCAATTTGGGATTGCGATTACCCACGTGACTCAGAAATCCCAAATCAAATTTTTTTGTTCCTTTGATGATCGAAAAAAATGAAAGTTTCATGTTCTGGTTAATCTCAATTTCCCATGATGCAACGCAAAAGTACATCATCGAAGTCGGCTACGCAGGAGACAACCGTAATTAAAATGCAAGAATTTAAAGAATTCCTGCGAAAATCTGGGTTATTAAGTGAGTTGAATGGCGCAATATTTAAAGCTAATCATTAGCACCTCACCTTTTCGATAAAATAGGGCACACCTGAATAAAGAAAAACATTTAGGTTTAATACACCACTTTAGTCGGATCTTTAAAAGGACAAGAAGTTCCATCTAAATCTCAAAACGGAATCGTTTTCTCAGTGAAGAACTTCCTTTCCTTGGAACCACGATGGTCATTTTGCCGGTGCTAATGTCCTCTTTGCCATCTCAGATAATCTGGCGATGAGGGATATTGGCGGAAAAGGCGATAAGAGTGGAACAAGCTGCCAATTAAGTCCCGTGTTAATTAGCACGCTCTCGATAAAGAGCCCGCAAGACGTCCATCTAGACATAATAGGGGTAATCTTGGCATGAACGTAAATCAAAATGGCGTCCGTTTGACAGCTCTTGAAAATAAGAAATCAGCAAATTTCACGGACCAGTGTCGGAAGAGGATAAAAAAGCAAGTGTTAATAACAGCTACATAATCTAATATTTCTTATTGTAATCTTTTAAGCAGTCTTTTAATCACTTAAAACGGCGTTAAGATATTGATTATTTAATAGTCCTGGTACTCAATCAGAAAGGAAGATCTCAACTCAATTGAGAGGAAACTCGTAACACAGACCACCAGGAAAAGCAGGCTAACACAGGTCTCTTTTATTTCGACAGCTGAGTTGAATAACTGTAATCTCATTTCAGCGGATTCAGCTATTTTTCTTTTACCACTTTCAAGGTTTTAATTAAGATCATTATTTATATCTCTATATATGGATATATGGATGAATATCTATTTTTTTATCTGTCTGTCTGTTAATGTAACTAATCTCTGTCTCTGTCTGTCCCCCTGTCTGTCTGTCTCTCTCTCTCCCTCTCTGTCTCTCTTCCTGCCTTTGTCATTCTCCCTATATACATATGAGAGAGAGAGAGAGAGAGAGAGAGAGAGAGAGAGAGAGAGAGAGAGAAAACGATGTTTGGATATACCAATGGTGTAGCCATGTCAGGCTATAGACGAAGTATAGGTAAAGACTAAGAGTGGTGCCTTTTGGATAGACCATCTTTATTACCATCTTTTTGATGCGCTCAGAATCTTCGTCAGGTCAACCTGTATAAATATATAGTTATATATTTATATATGGTCGGTTAGTAAGGTACCATATGTCCAGGAAGAGATACGGTTATTGGACTGTTTTATTATGTTGTGAATTTATTGTATCACCTTTGTTTAAGGCAACAAAGGCACGATGTGGACCCAATCAACCTCTGTCATTTGTTTCTAACACACATTCAGGCAGCACCACACTTGATTTAAAACCCGCGATTGCACACCACATATAGTCAGTATTAAAAGAGATTATACAAAAATACATAAAGAAAGCTTTTTAAATGCCAGTCAAGAGTAAACTCTGCCAGAAGTGAAAATTCCATTTCCCTTCCTTGTCGTACAGAGTCATGACCGTTCTCATGAATATTAATAAGATCATCTGACCCCAATTTTAATTTACTCAGAAGAAGTAATCAATAATTCTTCTTGGTAATTGGTTAGCCATCTTTATTTGTACATGAATATTAGATTGTCATCCGAGATAGACATTTTCCACCTACACGAAGTCCAAAACCCAATCGCAGTCTTTAAGTAATACTTGTTTTGTTGAAGCATCGGTACTTAATGAACTCTATATTAACATACATCAGATGGTTTGGACTAGGTATTGACAATATAACTACATTAAGCTTTTTGTTTGCATTTGTATGCTGTTTGCCCAAGGATAAATCTATATGACAGATGTGATTAACGTACGCACACAAAGCATAATGTATCTTTCATCTAGTAAGCTTTTTCGACCCACCTATGCTTATCTATCTCAATTGGCGATACATAACCAGGGCTATATATATATATATATATATATATATATATATATATATATATATATATATACATATATATAAAACAAAGCACACACCCACGCACATACACATAAATTTCTGTATATATGTATATATTTATATATACATAGAGAGAGTAGGAGAGAGGGATGTTTGGAGATAACAGGTACCTCAGAAGGAGAGCATCGGACGCGAAATGGAAGGTGGGGGGTTCAATTCCATGTCGCTGAGCTACAACCTTTTCTATGCGTCTCCTAATCTTTATATATACCTTATATACAGTCGTGGGTATGTCTTACGTGATATTACATAATATTACGTGCAATTCCTGTTCATCCCATTGTTCTGCGACATCATACGATTTAAATTCGACAGCTTGGATATGTATACACACAACTATCGAGCAATGCTTTTTGTTTTACATTTATCAGCTACAACGCCACTTTGAAATAACACCTCTCCAAAATTTACATCATTCTCAAAACGTTTAGCGTTTGAAGGTCCTGGATCAAATCCCACCTGTATCTCATAGAAAACAAAACCACAGGTGATTAAAATCATATCAAGACCTCAGATATTAACTTATGCGTGTGGCATTATTCAAGCCGCGTGCATATTACTCTGAAATCCATTCGGATTAATTACAAAATATCATCGTACCGTATGGTCATTCAAAGGTTTACTTTATCAGGCATAGCCATTTTGGGATCTGTGCGAACGTTATTGCAATAAGTGTGAGAATATGGATGTACTTTTTCAACTCTCGGTGAAAAAAATACGTGCGTTGTGTTATACCCGAAGCGATGAATCAGTTTATTTATTATTAAGTGAAAGGCTGGACCGTTTAGTTTATTTTGCTTTACAAACACGACCACAGCGGATGCTACGCGACATGTGTGCCAGCGACTGTCGGCGTTCCTAGGTCTGGTTTGTTTACCTATCACTTTTATTGACTCAGCATGATACGGGATATATGTTAATTACGCACAGACACGCGTGGTAGTGTAAACATTTCAGGTTGCCCCCATTTCAGGTTTCCCCCTTTAATCTGAGGTGGATTTGAGACTCCCCACTGGGGGTAACCTTAACCTAATTTTAGGTAACTGTAGCTCAATTTAGATTACCCCTTCGCTAATTTAAAATTTAATGATAAATTCTTATGTTTCAAACTCATGCTATATCATAACGATAAACTATGTGACAGATAGGATATTTAAAAGTTGGAATAAATATATAAAAATATAATTTTCGCAAAATGTTTGTTATATTGTTCATCATATTTATATTATTTCACAAACTTCAATCAAAGCGATTGGGAAATTCCATGGAAACATTAAATAAACCGAATAAGAAATCAATAAGAGAGAAATCTTTCAATTCTGAGTAAACAAAGAAAGAAACAACTGTTTTAAGGGATAATCTAAAATTGATTTCATGGTATCCCCGGGGTTAATCTGGAATCGATTACCCCCGGATTTCAGATTACCCCCCGGTAATCATGAGCAGGGATAATCTGAAATCACTACACTTGGCTAAGTGTTCATGTCAATACCCAATATTCACCTGCGGCTTAGAACACCATTGCATACATCGGCTTAAATTTAAAGTCTCACTGAGTCCATTGCATGCTAATACCTCTTAATTCTCATTGTGTGAATTAGTATCGTAAATGGTGTACCTTTGCTTATTATTGCTTATTATAAATACTGAAAAGGAAAATAAACTGACTGCTATTATTATAAATTATTTAAAATTAGAAATCTGCATTCTAAGGAATGCAGTCCTCCTCCATGTGGAGGTAACTATACTGTGGGATGTTCTCCAACTGGTATACTTGCCTGCACTCGCCTCGTGCACGTGATCATTGTTACGTCACACGTACGTCATAAACACATGGTTTAAAAAGTTAAACAACGGTCACCTTTCCGCCAGAGGTCGTTTCTACTCGAAACGAATATCTTCTGTCTGAGCTCTGTGGGGTGGCCGGGACTACTTGTCTCAACTGTCGAACTTCATAATCAAAATTTGTTAAATTTCAAACACAGGCCGTCTGTTTACATTTCAAATGCGCATGCCTAAAAATATCACATATTCTGTAAAGTCGTTACCAGAAAAACATGCATGTATATATAATCTGCCTCGAAACAATTCTTATCCAATACACTTCAACGGACTACATTGTCCTCAACAATACATTTATAACTATGCCGCTTGCATATTAAAAAAACCCTGGTGCATTGTGGGGATTAGATTTTGACTCCAACAATCTCTAAACAGCAGAGTTGCACTCTTGTGAGTCAGAAACAATGGTCAATCGATAGCGACGTCACGAGTCACAGACACATATATAGAAACGTCAACCAGGCTATTGGTTAATAATATTTATTTCGTAACCAGGTATGAAACTGAAACACTTTGCATATTCCTCTTTCAGTCCGGGGGGGGGGGGGGTAGGCGGTCATTCCCGTCCGTGCGTGTGCGTATGTTTGTGTGATTGTTCACAACGTACCTCACGCAATCATTAACGGAATCCTATGAAATGTTCACAACACCTGCAAAATGGAGCAATGAATAATCGATTAGATTTTGGCGTCAGTCAAATGAGCAGTTTTTGTGAAAAAAAAGTCACAATCTTCCCGCTTGTTAATATTACTTAAACACGAGAAGTCAACGCGTTGCTGTATAGCATACTTAAATCTTTTTAAACAAGCACCTTCTATTCAAGAAGCTGTAACCGCTAATCTGTCGAGTTAGGTCTCGGCAATTAGTACTAGGTACAGGGTTAATATTACATAAACAAATAATAAAAATAAATTGGCGGTAATTGTACATAGTGGTTTTTATGTCAACGTTTAATGTTAAAGTGTAAGAAAAAAATAAAAAAAAAGAGAGAAAAAGGAATACTCATAAGACATTGCATAAAGCTCTGGGAGCAGTTCCTATAGATAGCAAAAGACATTGACAAGACGTGTGTACTTAATGTGGTTCATGCGTGTAAAGCAATTTAGTGAAAACAAGCTAATGTTATCAGGTTATTCTTCAAAATGTTGGATCTATACGAAAAACAAACTTGTAGGTCTTCTTTGGCTCAGGGGGAGGGCATAGGACAAAAAGCCGGCAGATCGTTAGTGCGAATCACATCCAAGGCGGTCAGATTTTCACAGTCGGCCCCCTACCATGAGAAGGCCGTGCTTTACTCGCATAGAAGGCTTGTTAACTTTAACGTGGGAAGTCGACAAAAATCGGCAACCTGGAATGGTTGTCAAATTATTTCCAGCAGAGCCCACGGCGTGAGAGTTTTTTAACCTCCTCTGCGTCCAGTCTTGGCCGATAGCATAACACCAAATAGTGGTTCACCAGTTGGGACATCTGGGTTCGAACCCGGGTCGCAGGCGCAGCAGTCCAACAAGCAAACCACTACAATGCTGTCGCCCCATACCTAGCTGGTATGACCTAGCAATGGGGACGATTACAAACTGATGACCCGCAGTGGTAGTAGTCACAGGGTCTGGCTAACACAATGATATAAAATGTGATTAAGCGTGTGATAATGTCCTCTCACGAAGTTCGCAACCAGAATAGAGTTCTGCTGCAGATGCACATATACCTAGTTAAGATAGCCTTAAAGAATGGAGGCGGTTACCTCCACAAAAAAAAAATAAATAAATAAATAAATCTTTAAAGTACCATCCATTCAATCTTTACTTATGTTCGCAAGTCAGATATAGGCTTAGTGCGAGCTATCTGAATCCTTCTCTCCTAATAAAATGAATTTCAACAGAGATTCAATCTACGTCCTCGAGGGTAGCCGTTATAACCTTTATAAATTAGCGTCATTCAGCGATAAGAACGTCTGATTTCAACCGTCAAAACGAAATATCCCTCGGTAGGTGCATTTCGTAACTTCCATTATCCGTCCAAAAGGCTACTGAAATAGCATCATTGTCGAGACAGAATCGCTTGCAGTAGAAATGATTTTTTACCAAAGCTCTCAAATCAGATCTTCCGTCAGACAGGAGTGCGCTTGTTCGATCGTACCACGTCTCAATTGAAATAAGTACATGGTTCCCGGTAGACTTTATCCAATACGAGCTAATTTGACGGCCTGGGAAAAAAATAACCTTAATAAAACAAATGAATGTCTATTGTCCCCTTCTGGTCAATTGCATTAGGATGTATACGGCTTTAACCCAGCATGGCCAATGTAATTTGAGTTGATTCTATCTGACGTTTGTTTGTTTAGCTTATATTTTATCTGATATTGTGCCCCGGCTGAGATTATGATATTTGGGTGTCAGTTGACCATGTTTAACACTGATTGTGTTTGTTTTTGCTAACTCTACCCCGCGACTGCGTCTCATGCAATTATCTTTTTTTATCATGTAAGCATTTCATGCTTTTTAGTTGATGATATTACAAATGGCGCATTTTGATTTACCTATTTGCAAAAGTAATCATTTTCTCTTTCTTTCTCTTTCTTTTTCTTTCAGTATTGCAAGAGGATTAACAAGGAAAATCAAACTTTTAATATACTTGGACGAGTTATACAATCATTTTCGGAAAAAAATCTCCAACCAATTGAATTGTATTAAATTTTTAAGAATGTATTTTCTCTTCTAGGGGCAAAAAGCCTGAATCTTAATGAAACTTATAAATGGGTAAGAATGTTTCCTCATCATGGAGCAAAATATGCACGAAAAAAAAACTCCCCGTAAAATTCAAATTTTCTTAATCAAATCACTTTCAAATTGACATAAACCTTGTATTTTTTCTATTATCTGCTAGTGTTAAACGGGCCAAGATAGCGGTTTCAGCAGGAAGGGAATGAAACGTTATTTTCTGACATACATAAATGCAACTAGCTATGAATTATTGTTTCAGTGGATGTTTCCTAGAGCCCCGAAACGCTAGAAACAAAACCTGTCACAAGAGCCGTTATTGAAGAAGTAATATTCTAGCCTTGTATGACAGTCGCCGTCGGTAGCCTTTCTCCCTGGGGGCGGCAGTAAGAAACTGATCATCCAACCATAGTGTCAGAAAGACGTGACTCGGTTCGGCGTCTTCTTTTCAGATCTGTTTGTAATAGGAACCGTAATAATCTATCACAAAACACTGTTTGCTGCAAGTGACGTCGGCAGCAGCTTTTCCCATTCGCCACAGTCCCGAGGGCATCTCCATAATTAGTCATTTTTCCGCAATGTCATAGCAGAAGCAATTCTAGCCGTGGAGCGTTTGGGTCCCCTCGGTGGTGCGGCTTTCATCATGGCGGTTAATGGCTATCTAGAAACCATGCGATAGCGATATCGCCCACGGTCCGCCCCTTATCCAAGTTGACAGTCTTCTTTTTACCATACAGTTATCGTTCATACTATAGACGCCGGTGGCTGCTGAATGAAAACACACATTACTTGCCTTGTTCATCGAACCTGCCTTGAAAAAAAAAAAACTAGGAACAAATTTTTACAACATTAAAAGTCCCTTTTGTATCTGTCCAAACAAGATTGCTAAACCATGTCTGTGGACGCAGCGGACTACTTATATGTCATTGTTCGGTGCTATACCTAGAAACTACTGCAATAAAACAAATAAAATACTTCTACTTACTTAAAACTCAAGGGCAATATAAAATTGCGGGCAATTTTTTCCTCAAGTTTGAAAATTTGTACCGATGGCAACAAATCCGTGGATTTGGTCAGCTTGCAGGAGGAACACAACATTGTGCTCCAGTTATCGAAATGGCACATGTGAACATTACAATTAATGTAATAATACAGTAATAATACAATTTTCCCAGTTTATGTGATAAACATATTCTAAAAAATTATTTTTAAAGGAATTTTAAGCCTATCAGTCGAGTAAATTTAGGGCCTGTAATGCTAAGACTTCTAACGAGAGCTCGCTGTTTGGTCAGTCGGTTATATCTTGAATGTTGTGTTTGTGTGGGTCAAATTTTCCGGCAGGATCAATTTGTAATTGCTTTGCAAATCCGACTGATCACCCTCCCGAAGAAAATCATTCGTACAATAGGTTGTTTCTTTTAGCCAAAAGTGACATGGCAGAGTCAAATGAATGGTCATGAAAAAACAAAGGCCCATTATATTGCTCGTTCTCTTTTTTAAGGTCTTTTAAACTTTTCAGTTTAAAATCACTATTCGTCCGGTTAAAAGCAGTGGGCCATCGGTACATATTGAGATTTGATTAATATTTCATAAATCGACAAATTACTTTTGTGTGTGGGCACAGTATGAACAATGCCTACAGTGTACTTTTGTACAGCAATTACCTAAGTCTTGCATGCTTGAAATTTCATAATGTTTTATGCATGCCTTTCTTAATTGAAATACATGTCCGTTTCGTTTCCTGTTCAGAGGATTTAACGTTATTGCTATTTTTTCTGTATTCACGATTCTCTTTATATCCACTTACGATAAACAAAAAAAAAAAAACAGAAATCAGAATTATTCCTAAAATTGTCTTTCAAGATCTAAGGCCCAGGATTATAACGTATATGCTTCACATGGCCTTAGTTATGACCACAATATATCATGTATACTTATTAAGATTGTTAATGCTGTTGTTTCTTCTGGATATTTATAAGCATACTTCTATTTCTTGTTAACGTACCATACTTTAAATACCACACGGGGCTAAGGTAGCGAAAACAAGAAATTATTAATAACGTCACCTCAAACTCCTGACAACTGGCAGGAAATTGGTTAAGAACAAAGGACATCATCATTCTCCGAGCCGGGATTACCTCAAAGACTAATTCGCCAGCTACACAGGAAATTTACGCTGCAGCGCTTCCACCATGGGGATTACTGATTAATTAATTACAACAACGGTAATGTAATCTCCTCTTCGCCTCTAATAATACAAAGGTGTCCCAAGCACCAAAGGTTATATACACCAACTGTGCAACTTGATATGCGAGTTTCTAAGAAAAACTCAAGCGAGCGAGGAGGAGGGGCCGTACACATTTTACGTTTCTTGGTTACACGGAAAGAGAGGTGTTTTAGGTTACTCGATGCAGGTTCAATGAAATTCCAGTTGTTAGAACTCGAGGGAATAGTTCAAAGCAGTAGTAATTAAAGCTTGTTCTTTCTGGCGTCATTCCACGCAACACCGGCAATACGTTAACTTCAGAAAAGCGTTTAAAAGCCTGACCTAGATCAAATTATGCAGAGCGTATATCACTACTATCGTCACATCTTTCTTAACCTACTTTCAGCTTGAAAGAGGCGACAAGAGTTAACATGAAGCAGTGTTTAAGAAACATGCTGTGATATTGATAATATAAGAGCAGTCATGATTTCCCGTGGGTTTTAACAGTGCTTAACGCAGGCTGCTCCAAGGATACTTTTGTAACCATATTTACATATATTAAATGTGAAATTCACCAATTTTTCGAAAGTTATGCCTGTTAGTGAGATGTCTCAGAACTTGTTTGTGGTATTGTGATTAAGGAAATGCGAGTTTTTTTATAGTGTATTTGCAGCCCTCGCTTATATAGTCGGGCGTATTGTAAATAATGCAGGTCAAATTCTGAATTTTAAATTTTAAAGAAACATGTTTCTACGATATAAGCCCTAAGACAAGATAGCAGTGGAAATAGCCATTATTATTCCGTTTTCTTTTCTTTTCAAAGGATAAGAAAAAAAGGTCATTCTAGTTTTCTACTTGATCAGAAATTCATCATGCTTTTTACCTTTAACGTGAGGGGACTTGAGTAACAATATAACCTTGGCTGAGGTAATAATATGTCTAATAAACAGTGTCACCAATTATAATGAAATTAGACTGCTCAATATGAGAAGATTATATCTCCACGAAAGTGCTCAATTTGAGCACGAAATACTGTAAACCTGCTCAAAAATCTCCTCATTCCGAGCAGCTAATTTGTTGTAAACTGCTCAGAGTGATGAACTTTCAAATACGATTCTATTCCGGTTGGGCAGTTTTCCCCAGTAAACTACTCACTTAGAGCATAATTAGCCTGGTTAGTTTTAATTCATTAGGTGAAGAGTTTATGGATTCAGTGTTAATTTGTAAAATGTCAAGGAAACATAAAGCAACGTTAGTACTAGCCCTAGCTTCCGTGCTCTCTCCCTACGCTTCGTTACAGTCCGCTGTGAGAAGTTTCCGTGGACTTGGATACCTACGCCGCATCCGCATAATTTGTCGTTATGTTAACACATGCTCGTAGAAAACTACTGGAGTGTAATCAGGCCAAGTGCCGTGCGTTAGTCCATTCATGTGTGGTGTCTTCAAATATGATATTGTATTAGCTTTATGTATTTATATTTCAAATGCCTCACTTTCCTGTTATTCTTGCTCCGATGAAAAGGTGTTTGAGTTCCCGTGTTGAAACCTGAAATTAATTTCATCGGTTTCAATTTCCCCCACGGTATCCCTATTAATACCTTTGTCAGTCAACTGAAATTTGAAATCAAGAAAATGGCGTAGTTATACGACCCCTGTTTGTAACCTGAAGAATCTGGTTTGCCTGCTAATTTAAAATATCAAATCCATGAATTAATGCAAGTGATTGAAATCAAACCTTAGCTTGCTTTTCGGAAAGCCATCAATATAACAAAGAACCTCTTTGGTTAAATTTTAATAGTTGTCTGAGCGAGGGGGCCTCTCGGTGTTCAAACAGGTAAAGGGGATCCATTCTGTTTATTAAATGAAGATAATCTCTTTAACCTTTCTAAAAGAATAAACAAACGCACGCTGATTTAACGTTGCCTTGGGTGTCAGGTTTGTTCCTGAAGCCTCGAAATTACGACCGTCAACGTAACCACGCTAAGGTGGTAGCATTTTTGAGTTGGTTGTGTAAGCGGGGGCACTTTTTTTTCAGGAAGTCGCTAAAACAAGGTGGTCGTTAGGCGTATATGCATCATTCTTAAACGGACAAGTGAGTTTGTCTTAAGTCTTTATCACATTTCATATATATAATACAATCAAGTTTAAGGTATTAGAAAATAAGGTATTATGTTTCCAGTATAAGTTAAGTCTAAACTAGGTTTAGATACAGTATTTCATAGTTTACTCATAAATGGAACCAAAACCTATAATTCTGTTTGCTATATAAAAATATATTATTCTCCGATTATTAGGGGGGGGGGGGGGTAATATTGACGGCCCTGTGGAAAGAGAGAGGTTTCTTACTATAAACGAAGCTTCTCCCACTTAAGACACTTAACCTTTAATGTTCAAAAGGAAATGGTAGGGTACTGATAATACGGCAATTAAGAAATTGACCATCTTTCGGCCACCTGACGGGACCGTTACATGGTGCACACTTTCAAACCGAGAACTGCCGGCAAAGGTCGCAAGACCAGTTCACGTGTACCATAGGTCTAATCTTGGTACACAAAAGTATTTATAACAATGCAATAAGTATATTTCTCTTTTTCTGTCGTCATGTTAACGTTAAAAGTATATATTTACAGCTATCCTTAACTTCGTCAAAATTGAACATCTCTGTCTCTCTCATTATATATGTGTGAATATATATATATATATATATATATATATATATATATATATATATATATATATATATCCTTGGTCTTTAAAATTATTTAAATATATACAAGCCGACAAAATAGTTAATAATAAATACACTTCCATTATACTTTCGTGTAGAGGTTTTCTGAAAGAGGAAACACAGGTGCGGCCGACCTGACCTCGGGCGGAGCTTACATGCACCTGTCGAACGCGTGAAGCTCCCGTTTTTAATGGACACTCCCGGGAAATCACCCCTGGAGCTGTCGTTTCCAAATGCATATATATGCTGCGTAATCCTGTAAACAGACAATCAAACAAACCCGAGTGAAACCGTGATCGACAATCCTTTTAAAAAAGTCTGCTTTTAAGTTATCCCTACTTCTAACGTGTTAAATATGTAGTGATGAAAAATGTTAGTTTCTTATTATTCAATTTTCATTATGAAGAGATATTTTAGGTATAAAGGAAGTCAATGTTTCCAAACAGAATAGAGCATTTACCAATCCCCATATATCTAGTCATATATATTTTTTGCATATCTGATATTCGGCCACTACTGTACTGAACACAAATGTCCGGTAAACTATCATCGATTTCAGAAATCAACTGCGCGTAAATTAACTTGCCACTTCATAAAATTTAAAATTTCGCATCGATTTTTATAATTTTGATAAGTATAAAGTTATACAAGTTTTAGCACCCGTTCCTACCAGTAACTGCGCCAGAGTCTAAATGTGACGTAATTAATAGTAAAAATCATTCATTACTTCTCTGTTTTTATATATTTTATTTTTATTGGAAACAATAATCGACACAGTCCATGTTCTGGTTTTGCCGTTTTTGTTTGCTTGCATGTTCTAGGCTAACCACTCATTACTAAGCTTCATCTTCCACACTTGCCCGGTTTATCACATATAACTTTAGTAAATATTTACGACGTATCTCGTACGGATATACAGGGCAATCTAAGCTAAACAAACCATGTTACCTTACATAAATATCCAGAGTTATCTCACATAAACACAGAGCGTTCCCCCGGCGGGAGTTGGAGTAAAGGGATATACAGAATATAAAGAGACCACCATCTCACTCCATCAAACTTCTAACTGCGCGTGGCTCTTCTTGGAGACTCCCGGGAGCTACAGCGTAAAAGTTGTAGAGTAATCTCTTCAATAGACGCCTCGTCTCATTGCGAACCCGCAGGCAGACCACTTGTTACGGCAAAATGTAGTTTTACATGTTGAGAGAACTTCATTGCTTCCCGCTCGAGCAAACTCCAGCGGGTCCTCTCAAGCAGCTTTCCGTCGCTCTGGCTTTCCTGAAAACGCCATATGAAACAAGCGCCTACTCAAGTTCAGCGGCCACATGCCGACCTGCCAACAATTAAGGGCGAAATGCGCGGGGGTCAAGGGTGTTTGAAGTGTTGGGGCACACAAGTGGACGCCCTGACTGACCCCTAGGGGTCGATTTAGATCTTACCCACAGCACCTGTGGAATTGTAAGTGTAAAGGTGATTCAATAATCTTCTGTCTGTCCAACCTTTGCCGCTGGCCCCACACTAGATAATCCGTATAAGCGTCTTATAGGGTTAACCATGTAGAAATACCTCGGGGATTGCGGTGGGTTTATCATGGGATAACATGTTAGAGTTTGGTATGGTGATGTAATTATATTGGATAGATACCCAGGTGGGATAAATAAACATTTAGACGTTGGATACTATTCTTCTTCTTCTCTCTCTGCCTCTGTCTCTGTCTCTCTCTCTCTCTCTCTCTCTCTCTCTCTCTGAGCCATGATGTTACAGTTTCTCTCTCTTTTCCATGAATACACGCATGTGACAACCTTAATAAAATGCTTCATTTCAAAGTTAATTTCCGGGCTCAAACTCAAGGTAGACACAATCGGAAAGATACAATTACAAAAAAAATAACCTCTCTCTCTCTCTCTCTCTCTCTCTCTCTCTCTCTCTCTCTCTCTCTCTTTGTCAGAATGCAACTGACTAAAGCAAAAATGTTTATTATAGGTTTACTATCAGACGTCATTCTCAGACCCCATTTATTTGTTTGTTAAGGACCTTTCTTGACATAAGTATTATCTATGATTATGTCAACATATTATATGTTTTAAGAATATTCCATAAAACCATGTGCGACAAACTTAATGGAAACATTAAATTCAAATTTTAATTCCGGGCTCAATTTCGAGGCAGAAGAAATAATCGGAAATATTCAATTATTTAAAAATAATCTCTCTCTCTCTCTCTCTCTCTCTCTCTCTCACACACACACACAGGTGGCGTGATTCAATCGCGGTCCTATTTCGACGACGTTTATGTCAAACCGAATTTTTAAAAAATATACGGGATTCCGATATTTAGTACAAATAATTTTGATACAATCATCCTCCCGGGAAGATAAAATTCATTTTCTTCCAGCTGCGACAGGAGGATGAGAACTTGTAATATAATAATGTCTGAAATATTTAACTCCCAAAGCCATAGGAACAGTAATACAATCTTTTGCAGTTCATTTCATTTTTCAGACAGGTGTCTTGGAGCAGTTTCATATTGTCGCTTACTCTGGGAATGTGCTTGCTATTTTAAGGAAAAAGTTCCACTGCAACTCATTATATAACAGCTGGGGAAAATAAAAACTTGACGTTAGTGTCGTGCAAAGAACCCAGGAAACTATAGGCAAACATGTAACGGGCAATCTGTTGTTCAGTATTCAGGAAGTCTAAACCTTCTGCAATATATATTTGATGCGCAATGGTCGGATGACACACTGTTGCTTGTGTAGTAACTGCTTTAGGTTGTTGAACTAAAGGGTGACAATTGTAATTTAGCAATATTCCAATTACTTTAATGATTACAACTAGAAAAGGTTTGCTACGGTGAGGGAAATAAACCAAAACATATAAAACTATTCTTGGAATGCCATAAAATAAACATCTTAGAAGGCAGAGTATTTTCCAATTGATGATGGTCAAGTACAAGGTTACTTATGCACAGCAGTCTAGGATTAAAATGTGTAGATCTTTTTACTTATTCTCAACCATAGCATAATGAAAATGAGATTGACACCCAATTTAAGACGTTACGTCATTTTGCTGCAAGAACCAGAAGAAAAAACTGGTCATTGTCACGATTTTTCTCATTTAACTTTAAGTCTGTATTCCCTGATTTAAATAATAATCAGCCATCGCGATGATATTCAAGTGTGCAAGAAATAACCCTAAGTTTCAATATGCACCCTTTGGTGGAACAGACGCAAGTGTTCCTGCCCAGTAACACAGGAACAGCTTATCGTGCCCGTTATGTTTATGCTTTGCGCTACTAATCGCGCCCGGTGCATGTTGCATCCACCTGTGTAGGAGGTAGACAAACATTTTAAGAACGAAATACTGGCAGATACAATGACATTTTAAGGAAGAAAACACTGCATTCATTTTATATTTTACATACTTGCAATCTGAGAAGATATCAATAAACAGTATGTTCACGCTGATCTATTAAATCATACAACACCTGACTATACAGGGACATAAACAAACAAGCTGACATCCATAAATCAACACATACAAACATTCTCGGTAGTATATCCACCAGTTCCGCATGCCCATCTTGCGAAGGTAAGGATAGCAAAACTTAAAGGGGCCCAATCAACTATCTGCCTTATATAAACTAAAGGTAATCCCTTGGAGCTTTTATCAAAGTAGGCCAGAAAATGTGGATATCACAGCACACAGGCTGCTTGTTATGTTTATATTGGCGTGTTCATAATATGGGGGGGGGGGGGGCCAAAATAATCAAAACAAATTCATCTGGCGGCAAGTTAGATAAGCCAGAGCTTTGTAGATGGCGTTTTGAAATAAGTTACCTTTCTCCCTCTGCATATATGTAACCTACCACATTAGGTTACATGTTTTTTTTTCCGTTTTTGTTTCCAGTATATAAGAGGATTCAAAACTTCGTTTTGATATTACATTTCACAGTAAACTCATAAATGAAACCAAAGTCTATAATTTTATTTATTAATATTTTTAATTTTCAATATATAAATATTATTCTCTGAATAGTGGGGCTTGGGGATGATTACATTGACCATCCCGCCTTGCCAAAAAGTGTGTGTGTGTGGGGGGGGGGGGTATATATCCCCGAATCTCCCCTCCCTTTATTGACGCCCCTTCGCGCCTTATTTTGGAATGATACCACACACCGGGTATGTTCTCGCAGCGTCCGTTCACGCGGGCGAGAAAAGGAAGGAGAGAGCAATCGAAGTCTTGGTTAATGGGCGAACGTTCTCAGTTTCTGGATCATTGGGTGTTGTTTACTGGATCAATTGATAGTGACATACCATGTTTTATCGTATTACAGCCCAAAATCCAATTCTCACGAGCTGGCCGCAAAGAAAGAGTCCTAGAATTCGGAACACAACTCAGGTTATTATAACGGTGAACAGAGAAGTGGAGCAAACAGCGCGTAATGACAGCGAAAAGTGCATATGCATCAATAATTAAACAAAATAAAGGTGGCAAATGGTGAAATTGTACACGGACGTCTGGCCACAGTGCCGGGTTGGATAAATTAACCAGGCCTAACATGATAAAAAGCAAACACCCTTTCAGACTCGGTCTGTGTATGTACACGCAAATTAAACATGAATATATGCCTATAACAAACTCGCAAGGGACCATTGTAAGTCAAACTCAAAATGGATATGTCCAGGAATGCGGGCAAACTCACTGAAAGATACAAATAATGTGTTTTAGCAGCTTGATGTCAGCGTCCATCTGATTGTATATACTGGGGTAGCTAATTATTCACATTTGTAATGGCCAAGGGCGGAAGAGTATTTGAAGACCTACAAATGTTGCATTGTTTTTGCCAGCCAGGCAAATATTCCTGTGTTTTTGGCAGACAGAATTCTCTGTCTGCCTTACCAATCCCATATATGTATCTAAACTTAAAATAGTTAGCCCAATTCCACAATTTCCGAATGAACATCTGCGCCCAGCTAGTCTAGACTTCCAATATTAGCACGCTGATATACGGACGAGTGTTGTCAGACAAAGGGGTGTTAGGTTATTACGTAAATCAACGGTAACATAATTAGAGAAGTCTAAACACTTATTGTGTTTATCGTTACACGCGGCCAACTGCTATATGCGGCCAAGCTGTAGGAAGCACAAAATGTCTGAGGGGATTCAAACAACACTGAAACTTGAACCAGCGCCAGGAAAAAAAATCAAATAAGCACCGAAAACAAATAAAATAAATAGTCTTGGATTTCATTGTTCCGGGCGGTACCCTAGTTCATTTATTAACACTTGTTCAATACTGATGCTATTTCAGCCGCTGGTTTCGTGCATAGAACCAATATATTATATTAAGACACTGAGTATGCATACAAATACCTCGCTTTCCTCTACATGGATATCAAATTTTATCAATGTTAGTTTTCCTAAAAGGTTGACTTTATGTTTTGAAGTTCTGGGATGTTGTAAGTTATGGTACCTTTGGGAATACTCTGTTTTACTAAATATAATTTATGGATAATAATCATAAAACCAGCACGAGACGAAGATGCGTGATGGCGGGAACAAACTCAGAAAGAAAAAATGATCTGATCGGGAAAATAAACAATAAAATTATGAAAATGAAAATGACACGTGCTTTCTAGACCCATTCGTGATAAATATTTCAAGAATGCATTGGTAGATACATATATATAACAGAAACAAAACTAATAGCGAGTGAAAAGTAGAACGGTAAACAAAGCCTTGTATGTTAAGTGCGTGCGAATATGAATCTGATTTTTCGCATCGAGCCTTGAATAAAAATATAAAACATACTAATATATCATATTAAATAGTGAAAATATTCAAGTAGAAATATACGTCAGTCATACCGACCGACTTTTTTATACCATTTATGTTGGAGGTAACCTCTTCCATTTGTCAATGCTAGCTTAACTAAGTATATGTCAACTGCAGAATTCCATCCCTGTTTCGGACTACGTGACACGGCAGTATCACACGCTTCCCCTTTTTTTTTTGGATCCTGGTGTTAACCTAGGACCAGCGAATACCGAATCTGTGGGCCCTGGGTATTGTATCGTCCCATTTGCTGGGTACTACCATCAAGGACCCCCGCAATCGTATGTGCGTAAAACACTGCCGTTGGGCACGGCCATCGCTCACCCTTGGTATTGGCCGACCGTTAGAATCCTCACCGCCTCGGCTGAAAATCGAACTCACGATCTTGAGGCTTACAATCGTGTGCTCAACCCTTGAGCCACAGAAGCCGGTTTGCTGCTTGTGTATACACTTAATTAAGATTTCTGGCAAAGCCTACGCGGTAATTTATCTGTTCTGGAGACTCTACAGATAGAGTTATCACATTGCTGTCTATGTAATGCTTCCGCATGGTAAACTCTGGTCCTAACTCTGTAACCCGAGCTACTGGTCTGCAATAACAAAACGACTCTACTCCGACACAAAGGATTACCCATGAAATATTTACTTCTCGGATAGAAAGTACCATGTAACACATGTAAAACTAATAGGTATATGTTATGAAAAAAACAGACACTAAGCAAGCGCTGCTAAAAATTGTTGTATTGATTTACATTTAGTCCGTCATGTAGAATATATGCGGTTTAGTGAGTCATATTATCAGGTTAATTACATACTGGTGAGGTTGTTAGGGTGCACTAATGCTTTCTTTATTGTGCAATGTATCAGGTCAAATGATACATGAGAAAGGCTGGGTAGGTATGTCTAATTTCATTAACATATTCAAAACATGAAAAAAAAATGAAATCTCTGTTCTAAGGAATAAAAGACACCTTGATGTCGGCATTCACTATTTAGGCACATATTCCGAGGTTCATTCGTACATAAGCGACTGTACATTTGTGATTATTCATTGATGACGCTATGGAATCCGGGTTAAGTGCCTGATCCACACCAAAATCTAATCGATTCTCGATTGGCCGATTCCCGAAATACCCTGAATATTCAGGATAATTCTTTCATGCGTAAGTATTGTTATGGCTGATAATAAAAATACTGCTAGGAGAAAACTGTGGCCGAAAACTTTTTTTAAGGTTTCAGACCCAATTTACGGCCTGGACCCCCCTCCCCCTATCCAGACCTGGGGAACTATTATTTCCTAAATCCTTGATTCGCTCCCGACTATTGGTATGTAGCACCAGCTATAAACGTTTGACTGAACGGGCCAAATATAAGTTGAAAGCACGATGTTATTTCGAATGCCTGGTCTCGGCCCGCAAGCGTGTAGTAATTTTATTTAAATGTGTATTACAATTTTTATGTGACCGTAAGGTTCACGTCGTCGTTTTCGCGTCTGGTGTAATTACAAATAATACCACTCCCGAGCAAATACCAGCCGGGAAAAATAATTAACGCAACACGGACAGCTGTACATAACATGATTAAATCCCGCAGTATATTACTCCCTGTCGGGGTCGTATGACACGACTAAACATAGACCTCTGTTCAGGTTGGCTAGTTATACTGGCGTTTTAATCCCATTTGGTGCTATACAGGCCAGAAACATCTAGTTAACAGCATTCCCCGACGAAATAACAAATGGCAGCTTCCACACGTACTACATAACTAAGCCGTGCAGTGGCACCGAAATAATCCTCACATGAATTTTCCAGATCTTCCGAGGGGAATCATGAGGAACAAAGGGGGGATATATGCCTTGTTTTATGGTTGAATGGTTTTCCGCTTGCGTGTTTCACGGACCGGACGACCAGTCGGATCTTAAACATCCTCCATTGATCTGTTGTGGGAAACTGCGGCTGTGTAAACACACCCCACTTTAGTTTATTCCCCTGATGCCTATTAATTATGCACGTGACATGGCGGACCGATCACACAAGCACAGGACGTCAGACAAATCCGCTGCTTCGGTTTCAAAACTCCCCCCGCCACGAATGATGAAGCTCTCTTGCCCTCTCTCTGCGTGTCCCTGATTCTATTGTTCTCTAGCCTTGCGCTTGATTTAATTATTTACCACTCTTGTCGGTGGGGAAATGGCGTTTTCATCATGCGGTTGTATTCTGAAGAGCTGCCCAGCAAAGGTTATAACGCCTAAAGGAGCTTTTGGCGCCGTCATTAGAGACTCCAGTACTTACGTTGTGAGCACTTCTTCCAAGGTATGATGGCCTACAAGGATTTGAATGCCACCATTACGAAAACGAATGAATAGAAATGCCTAATTATTTACCAGTCATGCTGAAATGCATTTGTAAAGAAACACCTAACAAAAAGCCCTGCCAAACAAAACACAAAAAAGTAATATTGGTTCAGTCTTCTATCATCCGGAAAACCTCTTAGGCGCGTCCTGATTTTAAACGTACGCATGTGCTCTGGATTTAACGTTCTCTGTTAGATGTCAGCTTTGTCTTTTGTCGATTTTATTCCGAGATATAAAACTATTTCTTGTCTTCTATAACATTACCGCTGTTTCTTCTATAACATTACTTTGTTTCTGTTTATGTCACTGGCATTTCCATTGTCACAGACGATTGTTTTTATCTCTTTATGATACCGCCATGCTTACAGTAACCCTTCTATCAACTACTTCATAAATATAATAAAATATAATTATCTTTATCATGATACATCGAATACTATCAAGGCACAACTCTACTACAATCTAGATAATCATCATAGTAATCTTTATATAACAATATAACAAAACATGGCGGTTTGTCGATTATTACAAGAAAGGGATTTAATCATCGAAGAACAAGAATTGAAGGACTACTTTTATTTTATCCTCTGGTAAAAATCAAGAATGAAAAATATTTAATCTGCCACAGAAGTTATGCCTCTAGATGTAGATCGGTGTATTAGAAATGAATGATGAGTTCAACATTACGAGCAGGTGGTATATATATACATCAGGTTAATATATGGTTATATTGTTCATGGAATACACTAATACATCCATCTAGTGGACCACCTGTCTCTTATGCTAACAAAAAGAATGAAATAACGCAATATTTCATCTGGTGAAAAATACTTATCTAGATATTACACACATATATATTAACACTAGATAAACATCAGTGTTGCATCATTATTTTACTTTCCATATATTTATGTATATGAACAATCATGATGGTCTGCAATGCAAAGTGTGACATTTGGTTATGGTCCATAGACAATAATAAATCTTGTAGGTTAGAGGACAGAATTAAAAATGTCTATATTCCGGTTAGAATAATGCAGGCCTGTTCATCGGATACAAAATATACGAACAAGGTATATTAAGCCGCGGTTTCTTCACTGGGGCTGTTCCCAGGTATACCGAATATATGTTTGGTAACATAATAAATAGTCTACATATGTAACACATTAAGCTTATACCTTTTGTATTTATCCACTACACGTATGACAACAATATTAATAGTCTTCATATGTTACAAATAAAAAACATATGCTGGTCACACTCATAAAGGTTTTTTTCTTCATAAGCCACAGCATACAAGCAAATACATGTCATATTAATAGTCTCTTTATGTTTATCATGAACCGTATGCTGGACATCAAAAACAACTATTATATCAACGGGCAGGTAGGTTGCATATGCATGAAAACATTTTTCATAATCCACATATGTCAGCAATGAAACATATACTGGCTTTACCAAAACAAAAATTACATCTCATGCTTTTCTTTTTCGTGCAAAACCACTAGCTGTATTGCGTTATATTTAGCAAATCTGCGGAAGCTGCACTAGCCGCATCGTCCGGGAAGCCATTTTCCGCATCCAAATCAGGTTTGCTACATCCCCACTGGACTGTTATGGCTTCACACAGCAGCGCTTACCTCGCTTCCATTCAACAGGGGTGCTACAAGTCTTCCCAGAGCGACTCTAGGGTTACTTTACAAGATGAAAAGGTGGTATCCTTGCGGCTTTCTCTCGCTTGTTATCAGCTAAAGCGACATCTCAACATGTCTGGAAGATGACAGGCGTCCATGTACGCAATAAAACACCACTTTTCTTGGCTGTTTCGGGCTGACGAATGGCTTGAGGATTTTGTGGCGTAAGTCTCTGGTCAAGACTGACTTCTGTAAATGTAACCAGTAAGCTTTTAAAACAGCTATGATAATACCCTAGTGTGGAGAGGAATTATGCTTAACACTTGGTTTGTCTGTGTGCGAATTAACGCAAGATGATCTGTATGGATTCTGTTGAAACTTTGTGGAGGGTTTTGATAACAGCTAAGGAACAATCCCTTACATTTTGGAGGTACTAATTTTCATTTATGACATTCGGCTGTTTCTGTTGTCCATTATAGAGCTATCCAGCGAATGAAATTGTTGCAACAATAACAAACAGCTCTTGTTTTGCCTTGTAGTTGATTAGGATTCTGGCTTACCACTTTCCCTTTACACTTATATTTATGTTTTTGAATTCTCCATTTGGTTCATGAACAAATAAAACCTGAATATTTCAACATTTCTAAATACATTTTCTCATATGAAATCAGCTGTTACACTGTAAAACTGATATTTGCAAACACTTGGTGGCCAAAGATGAATTACAGACCAAACAGACGCCTGAAACAGAAGGTTACGTAGTGCCTAATTCGGTGCGCAGATGAAAACACAAAAGAAACCACGTATATATATATATATGTCCGATCACTGAAAATGGTTAAATTGAACACAGAAGTTAGGGTTCGAGTCATAGTGTGTGTGGACGTTGGCGTGCAGATTAATGCACAGATGTCTGTATTGTGCGCAGAGGTGTTACACGTGTTGTTGACATTTGATTCGTGTGACGCGGGCGTGGCTCGTTGTTGTAGCAACCTCGCCGGGCCGGGTGCTTGCTCGGTGTAATCCGCATTGGTTGAACTCTGGCGTGTAAAGACACAGCGTTCGTGCTAATCTGGTATTTTCTGGGCTATTCGCGCTCTATGAGCGTGTGTGTCTTGTTGCGTTCTTAGGATTGTTCGTGAAATGAAAATGTCTCAGCTTTGGGGTGAGAAGCTATAAATTAGGGGTTGTTTTAGAGCCGAGAGAAGAGGAAGTAATACAGCGGAGACGGAAGAGTGGAGTCAGTTTGTGGACCTTTCCGATAATTGCAGCAGTTATAGATCTTCTTCGAAATATGTAACGGATTTTATATAGTCTTAAGTTTGCCTTTGGGATCACTACCAGAACTTCACTTATGGATAACATCAGATTGATTTTGTGATTGAATCAGACTATTATTATTATAATTGTATTAATTTAGTGTATTGAATGTTAGGGTTGTTTAAAAAAATTATAGTTATTTGTTAACAAGAAAACATTGACTTCTTTTTTTCATTCCCCTAGACATTTCACGCTGCCTAGTGTTACAGAATCTGATTTTTTTATCTCCATAACAAAATTTATGCTCGTCACGACTACGTGATCTGTTGATATTAGGTTCCGTTACACTATTCACCCACCTTTTTTGTCAAATTGATTTGATTTCTTGCTTGCTGTGTGTACGTATTAATGCACTGCAGGTTACTTATGTTAAGGAAAGTCCTTCTGGGAGGCATGCATGCATGAACTTGTTTATGTACAAGCTGATACTCATGGTACAGGCGCTAATGTTGACAAACCGAAAACCCTTGTAACCTTAAGTGGTTGTTTGCATATGTACGGAATTTGAAAGGTCGCTTGCTAGATAGTTCCCTACTGGAATTCTTATTGTTCAGGAGTTGTTTACAACTAAAGCCAGCTATCACCCTAATTCGTTAATGTTTTTAGTTTCAACATGCCGCCAGATTAAAACTATGTTCATATTCATACGGTAATCCGGATACTGCAACGTCAACGGCAACGGCGAAGACAACGACTATGCGTTTTGGGTGTACTGTTACGGAACCTAATATCAACAGATCACGTATGCGTGATGAACATAAATTTTGTCAAGAAGATAACAAAATCAGATTCTGTAACACTAGGCAGCATGAACTGTCTAGGGAATGAATAAAGAAGTCAGTGTTTGTTTTTTTTGTTAACAAATGACTATAATTTATTCTTAAAACAACCCTAACATTACAATACACTAAATCAATACAATTACACAGTATAACAGCAGTATAACAACAAATCAATACAACACACAGTAATATAAACAAAGTGCCTGGATAGCACCACTGTCACAGCGATAAGCCTTTAAAATGTATAAGCCGGAGGAACAGTTCACACTGCATAGTGTTGCAGAATCTGTTTTTTTTTATCTCCTTGTCAAAATATATGTTCATCACGCATACGTGATCTGTTGATATTAGGTTCTGTAACATAAAAGTACACATTAATCTGGCAAAATTTATAGTCGAGGGCCAAATCGCAGGTGTGATGTTTATCAAGATGAACGTTCAGGGCGACGATATACTTCTACATATTGAATGCCTTAAAGGACCGTGCTGACAAGATGAAGAAGTTAAGGGGTCTACTGGGTCCACTTTATTAATCAAAAACTAAGACATAAATGAACGTATCGGAATTTATTACATACACTTTACAAAAATAAGGTTTATTTAGATTATATAATGGTGTGTCTAGACAAAAGTTCTCTATCTTATCTTTTTTTTGATCCAATTGGCTTTTATTTTGCCTTTTTCTTGGCACAAAGTGTTAAAGGATACCTGTGTATGATAGAAGTGACGTCATTTTAATGGCATTGGCTCCGTACGATTATGTCCGGTAACAGTAGAAAAATCGCTGATAGACTCGAAAATACCCGGATAGTCATACCGCATCGTTGTTGGCCTGCCGTGCGCACGTGTATACATTTCGATGAAATTGCACATGACCGATGTTTTGCCGCTGACGCATTATTGTCGCCGAAAAAAAAGCAAAAAAACGGGTGAATGTGTACACAGCTTGACATTTATGATGCCTCTTACAGCGTCGGTAATCAGTCAAACTGATTATTGCGTTATTTATTCGGAAATAACTGCAGGAACATATATTATATATACAGTCTTTCATTTGTGTAAACGATATCTCACATATCCTCGTCGGCTCATCACAAGACATCAGGCCGTATTCATTGGTCTGTCGCAAAACACCTCAAGACAACAGACAATTACACTAAATAACGATAAATAAATGGAAAGGGCAGTCGGACCACACCCTTTATCCTCTCATGCCCGTATTTGAATATATAGATATTGTAGAAATAATAAATCTATTATGCATAGTTTATCTAAAAAATGGGTATTAAAATAGCCTGACTCCGGAATACAGCCATTGGTGCACAAGGTTAAGAAGGACAACGGCATGTTAAATGAACATTTGAATATATTCGTCATCACATTAGAAATTCTGTTAGTAGGTTTATTCGTCTTTTTTTTAAGAAAATTGGTGTAATTTGTAATTGTTGAAGAAACTGACTGTTAATCCAGTTTAACAGAACCATGCAGCATTTTCTTGTGCACTTAAGACCGATATGTTTGAAAACACAATGGCAATGTTATATCTTTGAGAATATTTATTATTTGTACGTGGCCTTGCGATAAAAAAACTGTTCTACAGACCAGAAGGTCACGGGTTCAAACCTCAAAGAAAGCACCAAGTGTTTTTTTCTTAGTTCATGGCAGTACATGTCAACTAGGCCTGCATTTTCCAGAACTGGCAGGACAAATTCAGACGTCACAGATCTAACATTTATACAAGAATTTGGGTTGGTCTTACTGGAAACTAAACGTTTGGTTATTTATATATATATATATATATATATATATATATATATATATATATAAACATGTATATATATATTATTATATAATAACATTCATCAAGTCATGTGTTTTGGCAAAAGATTGGAATTTATATAAGCTAAAATAAAAAATAAAAACTGCTAACGTTCCATGTGCAATCATTAAGCGGCACTGATTTATCCAGTTGATGCGCAGATCATAGAATTACGGATTCAATATGTAGAAGGCAGCTATGAGATCACGATTTCTTACTAAAAATATATAATTGTAATCATGACTGCCTGCGAAATTTAATGGACCGTTTTCTTTGGGTGTTATCGTAACCGTCCAAGAAATTTAATCAAAATCCGTTCTTTTTATTAAAATTACTAGAAAACAAACCAGCCAACAAACTAACCAAAGAACCAAGGGAAAATATGACGAATAAAAGATGTTTACTGCTAATCAGGCGTTTAAATGCCTTCAGTTAGGGAAGTCAATTTGTTCTGTGCGTCTCGGTTTTCGCTCTTCCTTGAAGACGGTACAGTCGATACACGAGTGGTACTTAGTTTTTCCTTGTCGTTGTGTGAGCACTGACAAATGACATACTTAGATATGCGTCATCATATTCGCGGAGTTTAATTCCGGAAGGCTGCTCCCCTAAGTTGGTCCCGGAGGGCCACGACACTTTGTGCATATAATGGCAGGGTAACCACGATCATTTCCTTTGGGAATGTGTGCTGAATTCCCTATTCTCATGTCCCCAACTTGTCCGCGGGCGTCATTAAGACCACTTCCGGACTCTTCATCGACCGCCTGCCTACTCGGTCAGATCGAGGTTCAGTGCCTGTCGTCTGCTCTATCACGACATTGACCATCACTGCATTTTACGACATCCACTTAATATCTTATGTAGTAGTAATACATAATATATTAGTTAGAACCGTGGCCTATCTTCGCCTTTCTGGTCAAAGCCGATTGACAGGTAAATGATAAAAATGTTAAAACGGTAACTATTCAACCAAGCACAATTTTACTACTACGGTACCACGTGCAAATTCTAAAATCTGGATTACAAAAGTAAGACACAGCGTTACCATATGGCTATCTTCATCCTCACGTAATAGATAGCGCCACCTGTAAAACGTAGACTTAAACAAAATTCAACTGTTAAAAACGAAATTTTAATTAAGATGAACAAACGGGCACTGGTGCTTTTTTTTTTGCATAGTATGACCATGATAACGTTTGCAGAGTAGCCGTCCATGTTTAAAGTATAATACAGAGCCGTCAACAATAAAAATGTCATGTTACCAAATATATTTTAAATTAGGTTTGCTTACACAATTTTAAAACTCTTTTGAAAGGGGTAGGTGGTAGCCTAATGGTTAAGGAGTTGGACGACGCAGCGGAATGTTAACGATTCGAACCCCGCCGGTGCCTCAAAGGCATAATAGTGAAAACTCACTATAAGCCAGGAGATTCATTTACTGTTAAAGGCAGTTTATGACTACTCGATTTTTCATGTACCAGTACATATAAACCTGAAATCCAAACAAAACATTTGGAAGATGGGAATATATGGAATTCGTCATAAATCTTAATATATTATTGGTTTTCATCGCAAATACGGCGAAGGTAATATATTTTTTAATTGTTTTTTCTAGATGATTAGGTTACGGCACTTCAGGTCTGAAAGATTTTTTGGTTTTCAGTCCCCCTACCCCTTCCTTCAGAATAGCGAACGCCGCCATCCGAGCCACGGAAAGTGCCTTGTATTAGTTTTTATAACTAGTTGTACAATCCAGGTAAAATACATGAATTTATATTCATATTAAAAGTAAAAGGATAAAGCTTAAACCATAAGCCCCCGTATTTTTCGAATTCAAAATGTTATCCAATCTCTCCTGGAGCTGGTAGATTGGTATCACCTGAATTGCAATTAATCAAATGCCCATTTGTGTCTAATTGAAATACACTACTTGATCAAACGCACCTGCGCATGACGTCCCAGAGCACCTTTTTGAAGATTGCGCGACTTATATTTTTACCAAAAAAATGAGTTCATGTGATCTCAATGAATTATTGTATACTTAATCAGAGAGTGATTACCGTAATTGACAAAAAGAGAAAAATAAACAAGTACGTTATTACGTTTGAGTGCTTCATTAATTAAGGGGAATTAATTAAACATGGCTTGAAGGTTCACCAATGGCATGCGAAATAGAAGATAAAAGCAAGTGATTACAATGTCTAGCCATTATCACTGGTAGAGAGATTAAAGGTGGATACGGCTATAGCTTAATTAACATCTTACATTTAAGGTCATTTTGTTTAGGTTATGAAAATATTCAAAGGTTACGGTTTTTCCCCATTTTCTCATGACATTAAGACGAGTTCTCTTCATTTACGTCAGCTTATCTGCTCTCGAGATATAAATGGTCTTTAAAAGCGATGTATCGTGTACAATTAATGGTTCACCGATTCCTGTCTGTCACAAACCTACGTAAACAGCCACACTCTAATTTCAAACTTTCCGTTTTCAATATGATACTTATTTTCTATAAAATGCGTGGAAGCGTTTGCTGGAGCGGGGCATGGTACCAGTAACTTGTAAAAAAAATAAGCAGAAAAAGCTGACTCTGTGATACACGAGGTACATGATTGCAAGTTGGTTCCATTTTCTTCTTAAAAAGCTGATTGGTCGTGACTGAAAGAAAGGATTAAATTTTTTTTTCGACTTTACTATTTCTATTATATCGAGAGCAGTGGCGACTACATGGATCACAAATAAAACGCAATTTATTTAAAGATAAATTTCTATTTATTTTATTTTGGGTAAAAATAACAACAACACAACAAAAAGGAACCTACGTCATAAAACCTTATCATCTCGTATGTTTTTATTGAAATGTAAAAATCACTCAAATTCGTTTCTTAAGTAGTGTCAAACTCTTTAATTAACAAGCGTATATGAAATTTTTGTATATTTTTTTCGGCATATCAAGAAATCATTTAAACGATACTTCAAAATGTAATTTTACAACAAATCGTGTCATTAAAATTTTCACGACTAAAAAAAGTGTTTTGCAAATGTCAAACAGACTGCGTGTAAAGACGCTAATTGCTTAGTCTTGCATTGTGGGTTATCTGACGACAATCATGATAACGTTTAAGAAAACCGTAAAAATCCGATTCCATCAGACAGTAGCAAAAAATCACGGACTACAAAGCGCGTGGTGTCAATTTGCCATACAATATTTCCTTCTTAAATAGAGTACATCAAACCCTTAAACTGCAAGAAACTGCATGCGTGCCAATCTTACATGTTGGCAATTTTCACTGTTGTCGTTATTTCACCACTGGACCATTCTGACCTGTTTTAGACTGGATTTCAATCGTTTGGTCACTGAATGCTTTCGAACAAAAATATTCTGTTCTTTAATCTTGGATCTCATTTTATCTTCTTTTTGTGAATACTGATCATCTTAGTTCATATGTTCCTTATAAGATAAAGTATGATTATGTTTTGTGACTTTGGACAAAAGTTCCTTGTTTTTTTATATGTTTTGTGTATCCTGCGGAGGCTTGCTTTCAGGTACGCCACAACAGAAAATTTCCATTTTTGGCAGTAAACAGGTCAAAATTTAAATTTGATAATCTCTGTTTTGTTGCCTAGTATGCGGCAATATGAAGTACGCCGGTGAACACTAAAGGTATGTCATACGGCACATAACGGCATTTTGTAAGCCGTAACAGGACTTACATACACAATACTTTATACACGACATATTGAATTAAATTTTGAAATTGAACCGTGAGTTCATTGTGGATCTTAAGTATAATTCAGGAGTCTTACATTAAATAAACGTTTTAAAAGGATACAACGCCACATATCACCTTAAATATAGACCTTCCGGTACTCGATTACTTTGAATTATCTATTCTGCGTTTGAACAGAGACGTTTTGGCCTGGGTTTAGAGCTGACCCCGACCACAGAACCGCAGCCCTTGATAATGTCAATGTCACATCAAATGAATCAATCGGTCTCCATTTCCTCCCAATGAACAGGCCATCAATATCTGCACCGCATCTTGAGCAGGTCGAGGTGACCGCGGGACGATGTGAAACGCGCCAAAAGGGCCGGCCTGGTTCGTTTTACATCAAGTCGTCCTTCAACCAAATTGACCGCTTACGTGCGTGGCGGGGTATATCTGTTGTATACATGCAACCGGGCTAATCCTAAGTGAGACAGACTTGCGGAGATGGATGTAGAAAGAAAACAAAAAAGTACCGTTTGAGAAACTAAAATAGGAAGAATATACAAAGGTGGACAGACGCAAACAGTGAAAAACAAGGAGCACAGGCAGACGGACTGTAAAGCCGACCGCCCAACTACGCACGATTGTTTTTCCGGCCAGTTTAATTTTATCGGATGGAATAAAACTTCAATTAACGTGACAGTGTCGTTGGCCGGTCCATCATAGCACGCCTATCAATTTAGTCAGACCCGCCCCCCCCCCCGGTCCATTTTGGTAATTTCTGGCTGTGTCTCCTGAAATGCTTCTGGCTATACGAATGATGAAAAGAAAGAAATATGGTTTAAACATCGGCCATGCTTTGCAGTTCAGTTATCACATCTACCTATGAGATATAGACAAGGAGTTTTGCAGCCGATTTTTTTTCAAGCCGACATTTATTTTTATTCATACCGGCAGCACCCTTGCATTCATTTACCGATCGTACCAATTTTTTCTCCCAACAAAGAAACGGGATCAAAAATGAGTAGATCGGAGGAGGGTTTAGGCAGAAGCATGGTTGGAATAAACAGAGAGACAGGTAGTCAGACGGAGTCAGAGTGAGATGGAGATATACACCAGTGACTGACAAAAAGACAGGAAATAAATAAATAAATAAATAAATATATATATATATATATATATATATATATATACAGAGAGAGAGAGAGAGAGAGAGAGAGAGAAAGAGAGAGAGAGAGACAGTGATGTACCTCCCATTGTCCCTTTTTGATGCCATCTGCGTACTGAGGGAATTCAAGTAGGAATTTAACTTTTAAACCAGATAAAGTATTGTTTCACAAGATGCTAGACTTTTTTTCTTTAGGAATAAAATTGAATTTACAGACGTGTTTGATATCTACACGAAGAAATGATTAAACGTCTCAACGTAAAATCGTTAAGCAAACAAGAAAGTACTCACGGACCCAAAACCTCCGCCAGCATTCTAATTAAACTTTTCCGTGTACTCTGTTAAACACATAGTAAATGTCACGTTTTACAGACAGATCAACTGAACAAAGGCGACCTCTAATACCAACGAATGGCACTAACTCTCAGGCGGAATAAGAAATTGGAATCAATGGTATCAATTTTTTAAAATTAAAACATATTTTTATCGATTATTCTTTTGGTGGTATCCCAATAACCCACCTAGCCGAGAGAGGTAGACAATTATCATTGTATATGATTATATACATACTGATAAAATGAAAGAACATAAATGTAACAGATGATATGTTTCCATATGATCGCCTTGTATGACAGGTGTCATTATGCTTAGATGCGCAGCAGAGGACACAGAACTCATATACAATCATAAAATCCGGTCTGAACCGCGCGGGGCATTATGGGATGCTGAGGAGGGTCATCGTTAAAGGACAAATCTCGTCTACTGCAGGTATCATCACCCGCCCTGATAAGACAAGTAATCAAAAACACAATCCAGGCACGGTTAGCACAAAAGGAACGCTCAGCAGTTACCGCTGAAGGGGTTATATCAATGTCAGTGCAACATAAAATCACCTAGAATCATTATTACCTTTTTGCCGCCGAGCCGCTGACACGAACGGACAAATGGCCAATGGAAATACAGCAAGAGTCTTTTGAAACACTGTACGCGTACGTCAGAGCTTGCCGCGGGTACTCCATCATACAACAAGACTCGGCCACTTCCCTGGGACCGCCATCCTAATTTATCAACCCGACCCATTTATCATGTACCCGCGGCCTTAGCGGCGTTTAATATTAAGAAAGGACTCATTATTAACCTGCGAGGTGATGAGAACCGCCACCGTGACCTCTCTTGCCTCCACTACCAATGACCATTTGATAGCTCTCTTATAAACACTGTATCATTTGGTAATTTTGTGTCCCGACGTCAGTTGCCTGGCTATGCCGCCATCTTGACAGCTTGTTGATAGCTTCCTACAGGTTGATGACGTAGGTCATTTCAAAACACCAACTCCCCCCGCACAACGTCCACACCATTTTCCTTTTCACCATACCAACCCTGCGCGGAAAAGCAATACTTACCTAAAGAACGGCTAATAAGCTAATCTTAGGAACATCAAAACTTAAACAAAATTATTTATTTTATATGAATTTTATAAATAGTTATTTAAACCTAACAAGGCACTCTCCATGGCCCTAGTGTGTATAGCTGGAGAGAACTGGAGAGCCCAGAGGAAACCCTCGACCTTGGACAGGCAAGGACTACCCACTCTCCTAGCCACGCCGGGGATCGAACCCGGGTCGCCAGCGGAATGTGGAGGACGTTTTACTCCTCGGCCACTTGAATTTCAAATAAGACTTTGGATTTCAAATTAGACACCATGCCATTTTTTCTCTCACTAGCTTGATCACAAGATTATTCTAATTATAAATACGGTATAATGTATAATGATGCAAACTGCATGTGCCTGAAGTTGGGATTAGAATGGTCTGTTTCTTTTTCGGTTTGCTCGTTTTTCCTTTAAGCTGAATTGCATTTTTACAATTGTTTTTGTTTAATAATTTTTTGCTTTGTAGGCAGAATTATGCAAAATAAACGGCCCAGACGATTTCCCGGGAACTTGTATAAGGGAATGGAACATAATGGTCTTGAATATTTTGCCCTAGTAAAGGCATGAACTCTTTTGAATTATGTTCGAGTTTTATCTGTCGATCTGTGTATATTGTTATCACACCTGTATCCGCTGACTATTTCCTCGAGATCAATTTATCCACTGATTTGTACAACAGAACGTGGCCTAACGACCACCACCTCGGCTAAATGTCTATCTCAAAATGATGACTTTTTTTCCTGGTCCCGCTTATTTTTTAATAACATATATATATATATATATATACTGGGGATATTGTCCAACCTCGTGTCTAACTAACAAATCACGAAGTCCAAACCTGAATCGAACTCTACAGATGCACATAGCACTTAGTTAAGCAAACATGAAAACATGGGGATGGTTACCTCCACAAACAAAAAAAACTGAAAAAAATCCAACCATGCCTTGAACGAAAACCTCATAAATGCGACCACTATATCAAGCACCCGTTGGTTGTCTTAATATGAAGGGTTAACCGTAATCAGTGTAAGCTGATTATTGTTTCCTTTTGACAAACAAACAATAAATACGAATTATTGTCGCCGCAACATTCAATGATGTATATACCTTATCTGACTTTTATATTTACCGTGTCCGCCAAGAAGGATAATTAACAGCAAGCGGTTTTCAAGATTAGCGTTACATCGTGTCAAGTCTAATTTGGGCGTGTTTGATCAACTTAAGATGCTCGGTTTACACATCAACTCTTATAATCAGGAAGAGGGCACGGCCGCGCCGCGAGGAGACTGGGTCAGTTATCTGGTTTCTGGATAACTTTTGTTTATGGTCATTATAACATCAGAAATTTATAACAGGCGATGGTATTGGATCATATTTTTAATAACTGACTATTTATTACCCATCTAAATGTAAACGTAACCACCAAATAGGTAATACACCGGTGTTAATTTTCAGTTATATATAAGTATGCAGGTAAATTAATTGCATGTCTGTCATCTAATCTAGCAAATTATGGATACTACTGTGTGAATAAGAGTGTCGTTTTGTGATGAAATTGTCTAATAAAATAGGATATTGTTGTCCCATAACAGTTTATTTCCTGTATTTTTGCTGATAAGCTGATAAACCAGGAATACCGGGCTTTTTACCGGGGTTGGGGAGATTTATTTACTGAGATGTAATATGTTGGCTCGTGTTTTATTCTAAGAGTTAAAAGAAAATATAGGTTTTCAGAGGGATACTGTCTCAATAAGATATGTATAAATACTTTTTACATTTATTTTGTGCCGCTGAAATCGTGGCAAGAAATTCATACCGCAGTATGTTTACCTTGAAGACCTGGTCAGTGATGATGTTTACATTGCGAACCGGAATGAGCCGCGGGGGCATTCCGGTTTTGGCAGTTACTTTCACCAAAATTCTTAAAAGAAATATAACGGAAAAATATATGTGTATCTGTGTGTTAAAAAGGCAAAATTTATCAATAATCTTTATTTGGTTGACATACTTTAGTTGATACCATTAACATTTCGCGATTTTTCACTTTGAGTGTTTCGCTATGGCTCTATATTCGCGATCTCACCATGTATTAATGTACACTGTATATATCAAATGTTTGATTAATTATATAAAATAAAATATGTGCAAAATCTTAACAATTAATTGGAAGGGGACCGAAGGAACATTGAAGGAGTGGAAATCATTGTTCGTTATTTACAGATGATCGGAAAGTTCTGAAACCATGTGTAATAGCTATGGTGACTAACAAGACCTTTCTATATCCATATCCATAACCATCCCCCCCCTCCCAAAAAAAAGATATATCGGCTGGCCTTCGATGATGGTTCCTCTAATTTACAAATGGTTTATTTCCGTAATACTCTCTATTCCGCGAAAATCGCAAATTTGAAACAAAAAGTATTAGAGTAAATATTTACCTCCGCTACGGAGGTTATGTTTTTGCCGGTGTTGGTTAGTCTGTCTGTCTGTTAGCAGCATTACTAAAAAAAGTTATGAACGAATTGTGATGAAATTTTCAGGAATGTTCGGTAATGATACAAAGAACAAGTAATTAAATTTTGGGGTCATCCGTATCATCATCTTGATACAGGGATTTTTTAAAAAGAAAAAATGCTGCATTTCAGACAATGCCATATGGAGGTAATGAGCTGACTTGGCGGAGGTCTGCACTCTCTGAGTACTTTTCTAATATATTACGTTCTTGCTCCGGTTTGCGTGACTTTACGAACTTTGTCTGCTCACGTTATTTGGTGGCCTTGCCATTTCCGGCGGTCCGTCCCTGTCGCGTCATCCTCATGTAGTCGCCGTATTATTCTGGATGCCACCGGTAACTCTTAATGAAGAAGTGGGTTTGCTGATGTTTTCTATGATGACAATCATGTTCTTGCTTTGAAAGTCATCCTGTCCTCGACACCGGGGTTTCTGGCGACAGTTCCTCTCTGTCTGTATTCATCAGCGAGCACTTGCCTATTCTTAACTCAAACTACACGCCGTCAGACTGGTACAAGCGCTTCTGTCACCTTTAAAAGGAAAGCTATAATAGACAGAAGTTTTGCATTTGTCAGAATCTATCATTAACAAGTGCACATGCAATGCTCAGATTATTTTATTATTATCTAAGAATAAGCAATCAGTTGTCAACTCTTTCTGGTTTCAGGGGCCGGTTGTCTTAGAATGGTTTTAACATAAGCGTATAACTTTTTACTAACATCTCGTGTTTGGTCGTAATATCATGGTCGATGATGTATGACAAAAAACAACCGAGGATCTATTATTAATCGATTATTTCATGAAGCTGTTTAAGTTATCACTTTTTAAACATTCGATGGTTAAGCTTCCATTCTGAAAAAATACTGATAATCGTATTTCGCAACCGCATAACTTTCAGGTGGTACACATATACACATGACGGTAATCGTCACCGTTAATCACGTTGAGTCCTGCAGCTGTTATGGTTCGCCACATATTTAATGAGGTCATAGGTCGCCAGGTTTCTTTGTAGTATCGACACAGTTACTTGCCACGAATTTGGTGGATTTGATTAAAATATAAATATATGTTAACCAATATAGCATCATATCTGAGTTCAATTCTCAACAAAATGCACGCTTATAATGAGGTCAGAGGTCATCCAACTTTGTTCTCATGTTTTTGAGAACTGTGATTATACCAATCAATAAAAGTTGCTACTCTATTTATTTTTATTTATTAATTATTATATATTTCAACGGGATAGCTCATTCAGCAAGTGCTGCTTTACAGTGGGTCCTGCTACATATAAAACATAAGATACATTAAATATAATTGACATGTAGATATGAGTACAACCCAGAAGTAGATAACACATATGACTTTTCAGTTGTATTCTCACCCGATTTTTTAGGTTGATCGAGTTCATTTAATATCGAACAATCAAAGATATCCGATAACTACATATAGAACATCATTTATAGCTAAAGGCATAAAATGGACAGTATCTCTATCGAGAACGTATACTTTGATAAATATATTATAAAAAAAAGATGTATAAGGGATATAAAACGTTTAAAACTTAATAGAGTTTACTTTTACCAGTGTGTGCATTTCAACATTCCCTCGAAAATAGGAACAGATTTGGTTTCGCGGATTTCGGTAGAGCGTTCGATTCAATAAAAGGCTCACGAGTATGAAAATGAGTATTTTTAATGTTCTGTGTTAAGTACTTTGTGTTCCGATTTCATGTTTCTGGCAGATTTAAGAGTTTTTTCTCTCCAAAAATCAAACCGATATAGTTGATTATAATTTAAAACGAACAATCATTTATTTAATCGATTAATCGCAGCAAGGCTCATTCAGAAGTATAGTAGCAGGGGGCCGTGTAAAAATGGATTTCATAAAAAATAATTTAATCTCACTTTGAGAAACAATATCACAGCGAGGGGAAGGTATATGCACTTATCTTCTTTTATTAAAAAAAAACGGCCACCGTATTTTTCTATCCCAATTCAGTCTTTTATAATCGGTATTCTCTTGGGCCTGGATAGTGGAGTTTTTTTTTAAACTTTCGACAGTTTCCGCTGGGCATACTGGCTAGATGCTCCACGTGGCTGTGAGAGTGGGTTTAATGGCCCGTTCAAGGTTGGTGGTTTTCTCTGGTCTCAAGGGTTCATCCAAATACTGGTGTTGCCGTTTTGTTCGCGAAGGTTTCAAATTCGCGAAAATAAAAACTTAGTTTATAAGTCCCCTCATCTTCACAGATGGACGGTCGTTTATAAAATAGCCTCTTTGATAATGTTTGTGTTAACCATACGACCACACCTATAGTAGTCGACAAAAAAAAAGAAAGATGTTTTGAGTAATATCATTTTTTTTTATTTTACATATAAAATCATAGATGGACAGTGTATATGCAGTGTACTGTGCAAAGGTTAACGGTTCACTGAGGACACACACACACACACACACACACACACACACACACACATATATATATATATATATATATATATATATATGGCATTATGTGCGTCCCACTAAACACCTCTTTTTAAATTTTTAAATCATTGTATTGATCCTTACTGTGGCCGACCAGACGTGATTCAATTACTCTGAATTTTCGGTCCAATTAAAGATTTAATGCTCGGATTAATGCAGGAGATTAAAAGATTTCCAAAAAGAGCAACCCCCGGACAGGAGTCCCTTTTATCCTGGATAGAAATGTCAAATATCAAACGTACGAGGTTCACCCAATTAACATCTGATTCATTGTACATCTATCTTTTGAGAGTAATTTGCACCCGAGTCTTATATAGAAATAAAAATTTCCACATTTCTTCCGGAAATTTACTCCTGCTTACTGCCACTCGTAAATCCTTTGTTCGTTAAACTGTAATAATTATCCATATTTTGAACTTTTAAACTGATTCCGCATTACTTTGACTTGGCGCTTTTTTATACCCCCTTCTATAAGACGGTGTTATGTTATGGGCAACGTCCCGTCCATGAATCCGTAAACTGTCAGTGTCGCTGCCATGCTTTACTAATGATTTGACGGATTTTCATGAAACTCACTATAAATATTTAAAGATGGATTATGTAGCCTGAGTTCGATTCAGGACAAAGTGCACGCATATTTAATGAGGTCAGAGTTCATCAGACTTTGATGACTCTCCAGAAATTCTGATGGATAGTCAAGAAACTCAATGTAAATATTTACCATTAATGTTTCTCACTTATTTTTAATTCTAGGCAAATTTGCGCATATTTAATGAGGTCAGAAGTCGTCAGTCATTTTTGCAGTGTTTCTTCGATACCTAGGAATATTGTGGTTTCCGGTGAGATTCAGTGTGGGTTTTATACATTAAAGTTACTCACCTGAATTCAATTCTCTGCATAATTGGAGCCTATTTATTGAGTTCAAAGGTCACAAGAAATACGACGGGTGCATAATGCACTCTTACTGTGCTGTTCTTGCTTCCGCCAGGATGGTATGTGTTCACCCTCGTCCGTGTGTGTTTGTATATGTGTGTGTGTTTGTTCAAAAACAACAGAATCTATTAGATTTTAGTATGGAACCGGCACATGATCTAGATTCAGAAACGTCATCAAGTAATATACACAAATGTACAGTCACTTATGCACGAATGAACCTTGGATTATAGGCCGACGGTTTCTTGAGCATCCAACAAGACAGACTCTTTGCATGGCAGAGGCTTGATTCCATAAAATGCAGATTTATAGCTTCTCATTAATTATGTTTCCGCCTTGGTCGGTTAGTTAGTTGGGTTTGTTGGTTGTGGTTAATTTTGTACATTATTAGGGTAACTACCCACTACATTTTGGGGGTAATCTGGGTCACCATTATATATTTTGAATTCAAAGAATTAAAAACCACTGTAACATAAGAGAATTCCTTTGTCCCCGGGATAACCGCCCCATTCACAGTTATCAAGCAGCTGATCGGGTGAACCCGTTAGTCCGTGATACTGTAATACGGCACATGATTGCATAATCAGGGGTCCTTGCGGCGGTATCCAGGTGGCCTTTCGATTACAAACAATACATGTTTGCCTTCGCAAGGCGGGTATGCTGTCATCCCCGTTCGTGTGTGTGTTTGTAATGTTTGTTCACATGACGGAATGTCATGAAAATTTCAGGGCATTTCGGGAATCGGTCAATAAAGAATTGTTTAGATCCGGATTCAGAAACGTTATCAAGGAATATTCACAAATGTAGGGTCATTTATGCACGAATGAATATGGGAATATGAGCCGAATAAGTGAATACAATCACGGTTGGGCATCCCCAAATAAGGAGGCTTGGGAGCATCCCACGTTTCGGAGGCTTGCATTCCTTAGAGTGCAGATTTGTATTTTGAATATGAATTTAATGTATCGAGAATGAGAGAAGGTGCCATTTCAAATATTTCAGGGACATGAGAGGCCAGCGAAAGGTCAAAAGATCAGGTGGTCGCGTCGCCCATTGTTATTGGTAACCAAATTTAGTATGCATGCCCTGGGACGAGTGTCAACATTTCTCATAGACTTGCTCCCTGTCCATTTAACCGGACCTAATAGTCTTGTTCTCATTCTAAAGATCAGATGCTGGGGCCAGCTGACTTAGGTATAATGGATCATCTGCTTGCTAATCCAATGTATCCTCGGAGGGATTATCTCTTAGCAGAAGGCCACCCAGCCCACCTCGCCGAGCTCGTAATCAGCCGGAAAGCCTCAGGTTAAAGTAGCCCGGTCTCGGCGAGCTGGCCAGGTAATTAAATGGCGCCGTATTATATCTTCATTTCCAGGCCCCGCTTACTGTGTAATGTGATTACCTGGTAAATGAGAACCTCTTTTCTGAGACATAGGTTGATTTAGACGAACTTGAAAATAGTTCCATAGTATTTCATTGCGTACTACAGGATGCAATATATATATATATATATATATATATATATATATATACATATAAATGTATTATACATACTTTGTCTACGTATAAGTCGCAGTATTATTCTTCCACTGTGTATATTTTCATACAATGGAGACATTTGAATTAAAAAAGGTACGCGATTTTTAAAATCTATAAGGGGCAAGCCTCATTTTAGGGGGGGGGGGGGGGTTATACTAAAAGTTATACTTATGACGATGTCTTTTTTATCTACCATTTTTGTTTAAATAAAAATTTATATTTTAAATAAAGTTTCTTTTGAATCTTAACCATTAAAAAGAACAAGTTGCAAAGTTTAAAGGAAATAGACTTTATTGGGTCCAATTTAACTGAAACTGAATTTATATAAAAGGGATTTTGCAAGGGATGCTTCGAGTTTCGTAAGGCACGATTTCCTTCCCTTCCATGAGACACAGTTATCAGGTACAGGCCGATATCGCGTGAACCTCCCCCGCCCCGGGGATGATAGGCGTAAAATGGCGTCGGTTTCCTTGCAGTCTTTGATCTCGACGGTTATTTCGTCAGGTTGCCACTTTGAGAGCAGCCTTTTGATTTATAGGCTATTGTCACCTAACCCATCTGTCACTGACAATTTTTGGGTCACACACCACTGTGGTATAAGAGCAGAGAATCACTGTTGAAGGAAACGCTGACGGAATTACCGAACGCGTCATCATTCACCGAATCCATTCATCATTAACTGATAAAAAAGAGGAAAATGCGTCATCATTGATGCTGGATGAACGCTGTGATCCCTGCTATACGCCGACTTAAGGTCAACCCTTCATGAAGTTACGAGTTGTCGGATTTTTGTTTTAACGGTGGCTGTTGGTATTCAAAAATGTATATATCCTGTATCATATGTTGATTTATTTTCCCACAAAATGCCGAAACCTGTGTTTTTTAAACAAATCTTTATTGTATTTTTATATATCACAACAATAACAACACTTTTACATTGAATTAAAACACAAACAATTTCAAATAAATATATGTAGATATCTCATATACCAGACTTATCTGTTTTTGAATTTCCTAATAATAACATCACGCATGATAAGTAGACATACACAAATATCTAAACACATGTGTTTTATACGAGGTTTATATATATATATATATATATATATATATATATATATATATATATATATATATATATGGAAAGGGTATACACAGAAAAGTGGTTCACTGCCAGTGGGATTCGAAACCACGATCTTCCGATTTCCGGTGCGGCTGCCTTAGACCTCTTGGCCATGTCAGATCCCCAACCCCTCTGTTTATTTTTTACGTCACGATAATTTCGCCTTAGTCTCACCCACTACACGTGTCGGCACGGCGACTTTTTGCATGCAGCAGGGAGAACTGATGGCTTTATTTAGTTTACCGCATATATATATATATATATATATATATATATATATATATATATATATATATATATATATATATATATATATATATATTAACCATACAAAGCATAATGCGATTGATACATGCAATAAATTTCATGCATGCAATACGTATAAACATAAAATACATATATATATATATATATATATATATATATATATACATATATATACATATATTACATAATGCGTATACTAATTGAAGTAATATATATATATATATATATATATATATATTAAAGTTAATGTCGCTCATTCACTATTAACCATGCTTAACCTTTTTTATATTCAACAGAGGATGGCATACACATGCAGAGTTCACCCGGTGTGTGATTATCAGTATGGTGTTTGATCGTGATAAATCTGTGAAGTCTTTTATCCCAAAATCCTTAGTCAGAGAAACGAACTGGTGTATAATCCGACGATGCAACTCCGTCACATAATGACAGACCCGCACTTGGTCGAGTGATCATTTATTTATTCCGCCTTTCATGCAAGAGAAGAAGTAATAACAATTTTCATACCCAGACCAACAAAATGTCATTGCCCCGCGGGGCTTTGTCAAGACGTTAAACGAAAAAGGGTTCATTGAGTATTCCTGTGCGTGTTGAACCCGCCCAAGCCAGACACTTTTGAAGTAGCAATTGAAGGTACACGGCCGTCTCTTGACCTTAGGTTTAATGAAGTGCTGTTTGGCGTGATGGTCTAGATGTAATTAAAGGTCCCCTCAGTACCAGACACTTCATATCCTTGCCCGATACGTGGATAGGTCTAACATGAGGAAACTAGCTTTGTAACGACAAGCTTAACTGGGTGTCATCTCAACCAGTTGCGGACTTAGCCTTCACAGTAAATGTTACATTATTGGCTCATCCTGGCATAGTTCCAATAGCGATGAAGGATTTTGTTGTGCCGTCCGTCCTGCGTCCGTGCACGTTGCTTAATATATGCTTCTTTTCTTTTCTTTCTTGACCGATTCTTATTTTCTTCATTCATGTTAAGTGATAAGCTAGATGTGGGCTTTTAAAAGTTTACAGAAGAATTTCAAATTCTTTTATGAACAACTTTATGCAAACCTTTTAAAAATCACAAAAAAATGCGATGCGGCGTCCGTCTACCCTTCTGTCCGGCGTCTGTCCACTAATTTCAAAGATTCTTCTCCATTTAATCTGTACCAGTATAGTGTCTGTATGTTTTATGTGATAAGGCCAGGAATCGCTTTCTGTACCTCTAAACAGAATTCTAAACCTGTAGATGGGTACTTGCCGTTCTGAGCAAATATAAGTAAGCTAACAAAGCCTTAACTATGACACCCAGCATTGTTTTTTTTTATCAAATAGAAAAATGAAAAAAAAAAAATATCCAGGTGCAAAGTTAGGTAGCGATGAGAGCAGGTTATTAACCAGAATTGACGTGTTGCTTTGACGTAAGGTCACAGTGAGCAGCCAGTGTCAACTTTTAAAACTCCTTCTTCTGATTGGCTATTAGGTTTCAAGCACATTCATCATAAAATTTACTGCCTGGTCCCTAAAATAGTGCCATCTAGTGACTAAAAAAACAGAAAGTTCAGGCAAAATGATGGCTCCAAGCAGGACTTGTATCTCCCTTTTTTCTTTTGACTTATTGGAAATGGTTTACACAACTAGGTAAGGACCCACGTTTGTTTATGTTAAGCTAATTATATAATTTATTTAAACATTCGTGTCCTCGCTCGCACACCGATATTTTATATATAGTGCTTTAAACCTCACTGGGAGGCTAACTCTGTAGACTAGGGTTAATATATGGAACGAATTACAATAAAGCTCTGGTACTGAACCCGTACCCCTTGATACACAAGACAGACGTTCTGTCCATTTGAGCAATAAATCAAGATTCACTGGCAAGACCAGTTGGAATACTTGTGTGCACGGTTAAATGTATATCAGTATATGTTGTTATATATGAAGAAAAAAAATCTAAGCGTGTAATGTACAGCCTTGTATTCTCTTTATCTTTACAGGCAAATAACGGTAACTGGGACCTAGGGGACATTTTGTGCGACGCATGGGTCGCGTTTGATGTGTGTGGCTGTACGGCGTCCATATTGAATCTCACCGCTATCAGTGTTGACAGGTAATTATAAAGCTTTTCTTCGAATTTTTAAATATATAAAAATATATATATATATATATATATATATATATATATATATATTCTGAAGGTCGGACTTTGTCGCAGGACACCGTGAATGAACGTGGATTGACATAAGGGGTTCACGTCCTACATGAAATGTTCAAAGAAAGCGAGATAGAATGTTGCCCCTGGTTAGAAGATGTATACCCTATAGCATCCTTGAAAGTTCTGATTTACGCTGTCAAAACCGCAAGGGCGTCAATACTAGGGATGGCGGTATATATCCCCCCACTTTTTGGCGAGGGGCGAGGGTCAGTGTAATTACCTGAATTCAGAGAATGATATTTATATATTTGAAATGAAATAAATTAATAATTATATAAAATAATTGAATATCTTAACCTAGTTAAGAAGAAACCTATACGGGAAACTCAAAATACTTAAAATTATTTTTTTAAAACCTTATACTTAATTCTTATAAAAGTGTCACACAGACAAATAAAAAGGGCATATATACAGTATATAATAATAATAATAATAATAATAATAATAATAATAATGTTGTCCCAACTTTGATAATCTTACGACTCCTATTCATCTGCCCCCCCCCCCCCCCCCCCGAATCTTGAAGATAAATTTACGCCACTGCATAAGCAAGAGCTATACCAAGGCAAATCCTCTTGTCAATCAAGAATGTGGCCCATTGCCGTAGGACGATGTAGGAAAATGGTGTTACCGTGTCGCTGCCGTGTCACTGCCGTAGGTGAATGTGGATAACCGTGGCAGTACCAACCCTTCCGCCAGATGTCGTTTCTACTCTAAACAAATCTCTTCTGTTTGGGTACTGTGCGACGGCCGGGACTACTTGCCTCAACTGTCAAACTTCAAAATCAGAATTTTTTACATTTCAAGGAAAAACCTTCTGTGTACATTTCACATGAGCGTGCCTACAAAATATTCCTTATTCCGTAAAGTCCTTACTACAAAAAAAACCCCATGATTATGTAATTCGCATCCAACATACTTGAGCAGATTACATTGTCCTCTTCACTACATTTAAACCTACGCCGCTGGTATGTTTAGGAGCCCCAATGCTTTGTGGGGGTCAGATATTGATAACAGTCCCTGAAAAGTCGTACACTTGTGAGCCCGAGTTTTCACAGTATGAGGCAGTACCGTGGCGATAACGTGGCCAAAACTTTTGAGTACAGGGTATGTTTAAGCGCCAGATCGGCCCTCTGACATTATGGCCAGATTACTGGCTTGCCAGAGTGCCTGGACATCTCGCATTATAAGGCCCCATGAGGATGCAAATATTTTCGTCATTTTTGACAACGCCTCATTGCTTACAAGTATCGTGTCACTTCAAATAAACCCACTAGACCTTTTAATAAGTTGCTTATCTCTCCAACGACACCTAACATGTGTGTGAAAGATAACCAAATATATTCGTATATTGTTCTGCATGTATGGGAGATTTCTGCCTGCGGTCTGCCTGCTGACTGAATGCGGAGATACGGTTGTAAAGCGTGGCGTGGACTTGCAGGGCGGTTCTAAATTTGGCTTGTGTCACGACTCAGTAGGGGGGCCTAACTGAGTCGTGTTTGTCATGGCTAGGTATGATTACGTTCCTCAACGGTAAACCACGTGTACGAGGATTTACCTGTTATAAGCTATGTTTAATTGTCGCGCGGTATGCGGTTTGAAGTAGCGGAATGGGGTATGCGGAATACGGTATAAATTCTCATCGGTATTCACTACGAGGGCTGTAAAACACTGCGGTGTGGGACAGATGATGTCAAAGCCTGCAAGATCACACTACATTCGGCGGTCAAATACGAAGAATTCAATTTACCGCGTGTCTATTTCCATATTCTGCATGCCCATTCACTACGCTTCGGCCTTTTGAAATCAGTTCGGCAAAGTCGAAACAAAAGGCCTCACTCACACCTACTGGGGGGTCTTCCGGGGCTGCCCTAAAACACGGAACGCGGAACAGGGGCTAAAATAAAAATTTAACAAATCGCATATGTTGAAATACGTTTATTACAATAAATTATTTCATGAAACTTTCACCTAATTAAAATATTAACACAATATTTATATCTTTGTTCAGTTCCGTTCCGTAAATGATGACCCTGTCAGGCGTTCCATGTTCCGTTCCGTGTTTTAGGGCAGCCCCGGAAGACCCCCCCAGGAGGTGTGAGTGAGGCCTTTTGTTTTGACTTTGCCGAACTGATTTCAAAAGGCCGATGCGTAGTGAATGTTGCATGCCACTTCCCGCTTGGCAAATAAATTGTTGTAAATAACAAACAGGAGCAAAATGTTCTCTACGTATGCTGTGCGCCTAACAAATGGAGTTTTATAGTTTCTTTTCATGTCCGAGCCATCAATGATCGTAACTGATCGTTTACATTGACCAGTATATCTGTACAATAGATCAGGAGATTTATCTTTTACTTCATACTAACGACATCTATCGGAGGGGACTGACACCATAAATTCGGGTCCATTATGTCGGAAAAAAGGACCTCATCTTATATATCCAAAAATATCTATAAATATGGTGTCTTATCTTTCAATCTTACATTTAAAACTATGGGCCATTTCAGGTTTTTATTCGGTAACTGGATTTACCTTCTCGAAACCGGCAGTAGCTGCTCTGGCTGCAGTGGCAGTGGCTGTTATTGTAAATAAATATTAATAATTTAGAATAAATTAGTTTATAAATCTGGGCAAAAATTAACGTATACTTGATCCATAATACTTTATATTTTAAAACCTAAACATACACAGAAACAAAAAGGTATATGTATATGTCTGTTTATCAAAAAAGTTGTCCCGATTTTGATTACCCTCCCACTCACACGAGTTATCCCCCCCCCCCCCCCCCCCCCACCAGATTGACGCCACTGGTCTCAATCAAGACAAAGACGTTGCACGTTTCAGCCAGGGCGGGAGAAAGCGCTGTCGGAATGAGTTTTTTTTTATTAAAATTTTAGTTCAAATGCCCCTATGTAAATATACCGAAGTCGTTTACTTTGACTGCCATAATTATACAAATATATAATGACTGGATACATATTGTTCAGAAAGGAGGCAAATTTAATACCATTGTTAACTGCTCGAGAGGTTATTTCGTAAGTCTGACATTCAAGAATGATACGACCAAAACTTTGGAGAAATATGCTTAAAGGCACTCTGATTTTATCCCAATCATTATTATGTTATTTGGTTAAATTTGTCCGGCTTAATACTGGATATTTTGTCACCCGGAATACATTTTATAAAAAAAAAATGAATTTTTTTATTCCTTTTGCCTTCCATTTTTAACTTTTTCCCTTTGTTCCAACCTATTCGTCAATGAAATTTAACTGATTTTCATTTACAAATCTGTTGATATAAGGGGCGTCAATACAGGGGGGGAGGGGTTAGCAAGGGGGGGGGGGGGGGTGGTCAATGTAATCATCCTCTCTGATATTCAGAGAATAATATTTATATATTGGAAAAAAATTGTTACGAATACAAATATTCAGGGGAAAATATTGGGCCGATTCGGGATTCGAACTCATGTCGGTGGCGCACATCGCGGACGAGCCCCAATTTTGTTGCGAATCCAAAGTGTTCAGGGAACATACTCGGCCGATTCGGGATTCGAACCCATGTCGGGGGCGCGAATGTCCGGCGTTCCAGCCGCTTCGCTAGCAAAGCAAGCTTCACTAGCGAGACCGTTCGGTCCGCTTTTATTTATTAATATATTAATATAATAATAATCATTATTATTTCCGTTGGTCCCTTTTCTGAGTACACTATAAAATATTATGCATCTAAGCCTGATTAAGAATTAACATATACTGGAAACATTATATCTTATTTTTAAAATGAAACTTTATACTTATATTTGAAATATGGAAAATATATTATAAATATTATAAATATAAATAAAGTGCATTTTTAGATATGTCACACATACAATAAAGGGTGCATGGATGTATATATATATATATATATATATATATATATATATAAACCGATAATATTTTTCATTCGTGTTTGAGATTGAACTTCAAAGGCAGAATGGAAAAAGTAAGGGTGTAGGGATATCTGAATCGTCCTGTCTCGAACGGTTTAAACGTGAGTTTTGATTAACCCTGAGAATGCTGAGCTTTAAACTGTCTTTACATTAACACTTAATTAACTAATCGTGCTAAGCTCGGTATCATCACTGCATGGAGTCGATAACTCCTTCGAAGAAGGTTAGAACATTATGAGGGAAAAAGTGCACTTCCGGTGCCGTTTTAAACGTACCCTTTGATCTGACGTTGCGAAAGACAGTTGCCACACAGACGGGAAGTGCGTGTTATCTCAGGAAAACGAGTGTCAGTTGCCACGCGCAGCGGAAATGCGTTATGCGTGAAGTGCCCCGATATCGAATTCTGATGCACTTAGTAATACTTTTGAAGGCAGCATACGTCAAAGCCCTTGTCAAGGCAATGACTTCCCGACGTGCCCCGCCATGCGCTCCATGTCGGTAATGCCCTGGATAAAAATCTTCTGGATGTGAAAATGGATATGAGAATATGAATTGATTGTCTCTGGATGGTGTTTGAAGTCCTGATTCTACTTTTGCGGACTAACAGGAAACAACTTTTCAGTAACATAAACGACCGCTTCACACGCATGCGCATTGACGGCAGAGACTTCAGATCAGGGGTCACTAAGTTCGAGAGGTGATGATTGCATTTTCTTTTAATGTTGTGACCTTTTTCTTCCGGACACTGCGTGTTATTACATCATAAGTGAGATTGGCGATTAAGCATGCGTTGGAAAAGCACGGGAGAAAGCACAAACACATCAATAATTGCATAATTAATTTCATTATAATTAAGAAAAGAAAAAGAGGAACTCACTAATTAAGGTCTCCAGCACATGGTAGACTGTGAAAGCAGACTATGAATTTGAATAAGGATACTTGAGGTATTACCTGATATTTCACTAACTAGTGTATATATTTTAAACAGCATTATTTAAACCTTTCTTTCATTCGATATACACTTAAAACAGGCTTACACAAGCAGTTTTTTTTTATTCTGAAATCATAGGAACTAATTTGTGTATTTGTAAAGGTGTCTTTCTCTATCACGTCCCGTCCGTCGCGCTGACCCATCGACCGACGGATTGGCACAGCTACCTGTAGTGTAGTCGATAGATCACCCTATATGCCCGTGTCAATTTTTGTGAATTTTTTTGTAGTTTCTATTAGGGATTCACCGCAACATACGTGGCAGACATGGGAAATTTGGTCCGTAAGGTTTGCTATTAAACATGTCATTTTGTTAACAAAATATAACAACTGAGTTCAAAACACAAAAATAATTATTGACAAAAATGTGTCTCCGTGAATCGCAAAATTCTTCCAGTATCAATGCATTGCAGGCTTTCTAAATTTTTAAAAAGTCTAACTCGCTTGTCTATCCCTAACACAAACTGCTCAACTGTCTTGATGCGCTTTTAATGCTAGCTCAGCTAGCAATATTCTTCCATGTTTACGGTACACATGCAAGTACCTTAATTAAAAATAAGATAACGGGTGAGAGCGAGAGTTGTATATAATTGTACAATACGCCAAAAATCTATGACTCTTCAGTGTTATTCTTGTTGTTTGTACATGCAGAAGAATTTAACAATAATCTTACCATTGAACCAAGGAAAATCCTGGCAAGGCATTACATCATTGTATATTCAGTATATTACAGCTTTAACAAGAAATTAAACGCTGGAATAACACCTTTTATACATACACAAACTTATTTTGAAAAAAAACCCTCTGAAATAGATAAAGTCATTCGAGTTTTAAAAGTGACATATAGCCATCACTATATTGTTATCATTGTCAGGTCATTGGCCTTATTTTTATCAAGTTTAAATTGATGCACATAGTGGCACATTTCCAGGCCCCTGAGACAACAGATTTTGCGGATGAATTGAAACTTATTTATGTTGCACGGTTCATTCCGGCGTATGAATACGCAAGTGAGCCGGAGCTTTAGTTGTCAATATACATCGCCCGTATATCCGTTGGACTGCGCGATCTACGACCCGGGTGAATCGGGTCACCGTTTTCAATATACGCAATCCGGACCCCGAACAACTCTCTAGTTTATAATCATGTCCAAGCCCGTCTATTTTGTCCAGGTACTGAGGCACCTAACAGTGTACTCTCTAAATCAGGGACGCACAGATACCACCACAAAAAATATTAAAGGACCTATTATCTGACGATATCTGACATCTGTTAACGAAAGATAATCCCTAGAAACTTTTTTTATTATAAAAAGAGGCCAGGAAACGCCGACCCAACTGCAATCAGGCTGTTCATTTAGTTTATATCCACATGTTTATAACGAAAAGGGGCCCGCAAAAATAATCTAGACACATTCAATGAGGGCATCAGGCGAACCAGAGTTTGCAAACGGCGTTAAGCAACTAGTGAACTTTCAACTTCGGCATATATGCAACAGACCACCTTGGTAAACATTTTTTTCTTTTGTCAATATTGCTAGGTTTATTCACAGCTTATTGTTAAACAAGCCCTCCATCCTTCACAGAGACGTTATAAGAACTATTCCCAACAGGATTTATCTTAATCCATTACTATTTAAGCAAAATACTCTATATATTCAAATTAAGTCAATAGAAAAGGTAACTGAAAATTTTGCTTTAACTATTTTAACGCTGAATATCTCATAAGCGAGTTCTAGAATTATATTTATGATTTACAAGGTGAACATCGCATAATTTGATTATATTAACATGCGACAATTACAACTGGTTTCTAAACCGCTCCATTTGTTTGGAATACTCTACAATCAGTGGCGGAATTAAGATTTTTTTTATAGGAAATACCATGAAAACTATTGAGAAAACCTTTAAAACCTCGGGTCCAGAATAGGGGGTCTAGGCAGTAAAAGATGGACTGAAAGCCTTAAAATAGCTGCAGATTTGGTAATGGTGTTTTGAGAGGTTCGCAAAATATCTGCTTGTTTGCTTGTTTCAGCAGACTAAAACTTGGCTACTCATTTGAATCCTTCTATGTTTTGTGGAGAAGGGCGTGGTCATCCCCAGAGTGTTTCCCCGGCTTCTGCTTCGAAGATACGGGTCCGACAGCCATGAAACATATTTCCGCAAATAGATTCCTACATTGAGACTGTATCAACTTTATCAAATGTCGCGTTTTCGTGACCATATCAAGCCCTTAACTCGCAACAATTTCGAAAACGCACACTGAGACTTCAATTTTACATACAGACCCATGATGTCGCATGTCGAATGTCGGAACTAAGGATAGTCAAAATAGCACGTTCAGAGAAGATATTAGACGAACAGATACCCGTTGACAGTATGATGAATTACGTATCCGCGCCGGATCTAACGTCAGCGTTTAGCTTCGTTTCTTCGGGGTACGATTGCGTTCGGCATTAACATATAAAAAAAAAATGTTTCCGCACGGCAGAATGCTGCGTTTACTTGCCGCGCGGTAAGCAGTAAGCTGTAGGCGATGTGCTGACTTTTTTCGATCCAGTCATGTGATCATCGACCTAATATTATTCGGCCTGTGGTATGCGGATGCTAAGTGCGGAATGAGACATGCGGAAAAATTGAATTCTGAGCAAGGAATTGAATCCGCTCAGTATCGCAGACCTGTCATGAATGCGATTATGATAATAATCATAATAATAATAATAATAGTAATAATAATAATCATCATTAATATCATCATTAATATCATCATCATCATCATCGTAATTATTATTATTATTATTATTATTATTATTTATTATTATTATTATTATTATATTATTAGCTTTATTATTAGCAACAATAAAAATTATCAATATAATGACAGAGGGGAAAATTAAATTTTTCTGCCAAGAAAACATTTCATTATTTAATATCGATGCCTGGTTCCTGTAGACAATATCAGCTGTGAGACCTCCATACAACCCCTTTTAATACTTCTTCCCCATACCCTTGGTATAGGTAAGTCAAGACTGGAGAGAGATAGAAGACCGAATTATCTGACAAGGACGGGCCTCCATCCAGGCATTAGGTAGCCCCCACAAGGAGCAAAGCAAACGCTCTCCCTAAACCCATCAGCGGTGAAACTATTCCGCATGGCTTAACGGGGGAAACACACTTATTAATTTCAGTACAAATTGGACTAACTATAAGATCCCTGTGATGCCAAGCATAAAAATAATCAGCTGGTATCTTGAGTAGTTGCGTTGTTTCTTACCAAGGTGTCAAAAGGCGGGACTGGTTATATTTGTCACATGAACGTCTCGAAAATATTTTCCCCGTGGGCGGGTTTGGCCAAGGATTGCCTGATACCCGAGAGGTCCAGCCCATCTGCCGTTGACGTAATTCGATCATGCTCTTTAACTCATCGCACCCGAAAGTTTTAAAAAAATAAACTCTTTTACGACACGGATTGTCGCTTCGTCTTAAATCTGAACATTTTCGCAGTTGCATTTTTTCTCGCAGTAAGACCAGAGCCGGCTGGAGAATAATAAAAGTTTTCAAGTGGGTGCCTTTATATTACTCTGTATATTAAGCTATATATATATATATATATATATATATATAGCTGTATATAAATTAATCTATATGTTCCGACAAAATTCTTTCATTGACGATATTCTCCGGTTCAAGTTCATATTTATCCTGGAAAAATAGACCGTGGACTCAATATTTTCAATCGATGTTTATCAAACATTGGATAGTGACATGGAGTATTTTAAACTTGTCATTTAAAATAATTTCTGATTTGTATGTAAATATGGCGACAATGCATAATTATGTCACAATCATAACTTGTGCGTACAAATGGTTGCTTGAAACATCACGGGTACGGGGTTTGTTGTATAGTTGTCTCCTACGGATTTTTTTATATCACGACAGGTGCATGCCAGTGTGGGTCTCCATTAAAGAAGGATAAAATTAACAATAATCTGTTCAGGATGATGGATTATACTTATATTATTTGTTTTATGAATCACTGGATAAATCACGAAATATATGGATTAGATCCTTACGCACATCTGCTAGAAAGAGCTCTGACATATATTTCCAAGTACCACAGCCACATGAAACACCGGGTACCTGGTTTCCAGAGGTCTGCGCGGACAGATTCTTGTGGACTACTGCAAACTCTCATGCGGTGATTCCCCGTGCATTCTTATTATGATGCAACAATCTGGAGACTGCACGTGTCCCTATGGCGTTTAAGGATATTTTGAAAACACTGTTTACCGGCCATGTAATTAATTGCTTTCCGAAGTAGTGACCCGCACGTTTATTGTTTCGACAATTTCTTTTGGCTTTTGTGTCTGCCGAGCCTAACAATGAATTTTAAATAAAACGCCGGCCTTATGTAGAAGCCTTCCTGGTTTAGACGCCGTTTCAAAGCAATGTCTGAAAATAATAAATGCCCGGGTCTCTGACCAAGGAAATACGGTAATGCATTTTCCCCATAAAATAAGGCTGCCAATCTCTCTCCCTGTCTCTCTTTCTCTCTCTCTCTCTCTCTCTCTCTCTCTCTCTCTCTCTCTCTCTCTCTCTCTCGTTTGTGTATGTGGCTTCATGTCTGCCATTTGATATATGGTGAAATAACGTTGAGAAGAATTCATCAGACCTGTTTAAAGATGTCGTCATATGAATATTCTGCTCTATAAGAAAATAATGTTGAAACATATTTTTCTTTTATTATAGGTTCATCGCAGTCACACAGCCTATCAAATACGCCAAACACAAGAATTCAAAGCGAGTGTACATCATGTTGGCGATGACGTGGATAGTGAGCATCACAATATGTGCGCCCATCGCGCTAGGCATGAACTACACAGACAGTCGAAAAGACACCCCAGAACTCTGTATATTTTACAATTCGGATTTCCTAATCTTTTCCTCAATGGGGTCCTTCTATATACCTTGCGTTATAATGCTTATTTTATACGGCAGGATATTTTATGCCATTAGGCAAAGGGCTAAAAAGGCAGCTTTACATAAAAAACGCATGAAACCAAGTTGCGATAGTTCTTCAAGAATAACGGAAAATAAAACTCATAGCCGCACAACCACCACGGCGGTCAGTACATACGGCGCGGAGAAGTTCTCTAATGTTGGAGTACCGCCCAGAGGAAGCCCTATTATGCCAAATAATCGCCCAATCATGACGGATATGACGTCAGTAACTAATGCTGGTGCTAGTGACACACCGGAAGAGAGCTCTCAAGCGGCGGAGGCAGTAAAGAGCCCTGCTAGTGACGATACAGATCACGTGACGTCTGCCGACAAATCAACCGAGCCGATGCTTAGCCCAATAAGTGACGACAGTCATTGTGAATATGGAGACTCCGGTTACAGCGCACCTACTGTAGTTGAGGTAGAGACTCCGTTTACTGGTGTGACGTCACCGGCGTCTCCGAGAGGGCTGCTAAGTCCTCCCAGTAGGGCGCCACCTAGCGCGTGTTTTAAGAACGGTGGCGCAGGGGTCATTAAAAAACTGAAACGCAAGAAAGAACCCTCTCCTAAAAAAGCTGTAACTAGATTTAATTTTCATATCAGGCACAGTAAAAAGAAGAAAGACCGGTCTGCCACGAGGAGAGAACGAAAGGCTACGAAGACCCTAGCTATCGTGTTAGGTGAGTAACCAGACGAATTATAATATTCAGATGGGTAGTGGGATCCTTATAGGGCTAAATGAGCTTATTTTATATCTGTAATTATGTTCAGAATTAGTTGTGCCGGAGGGGGAGGGTCTGGTGTTTCTTCGGTCCTTGCTGTGCAGTGCTAAAAATCGAGGCGGTATTCGTTTTCTTTTATCATATATTATTTCTCCTTTTTTTTCTCCCATTTGCGTTATATTTCTAATACGGCTGGTTTCTAAAACTAACCAGTGACAGATTTGCATCTCCTATTCATTTTGACCTTGACCTCATATTAAAGTTCGTGGATGGGGGAGGGGTGTCCCTCTCGATCGCTTAGCAATCTCTGGTTAAATATATGCAGCAAAAGATTACACAGTACATTTTTATCCAGTAATACGGTCATAAATTTTTTGACACATTATAATCCAAGAATATATATTTGACACACGTGCCAAAGTTTATCACATATATTAACAGGTGATTAAAGTAAATCTGTCTCCGAATACGGGTCTAAATTTACGACGATGGTTAAACATATTGTCATGGTAGGGCAAATTTACTATGAGTTTTAATGAAAAATTGCATTAGATTGGATTTTATGCATCATTGTGACATATTAAGATTTATTGGGATATATACGACACCACCGCCGACTAGACCATTAATGTACTATGAACTTTCAAGAAATTGAAAACCATGAAAAATTCCGATATTTGGTTTTGAGGGTTAAATAGCATTTTCATGAGAGAAAGAGAGAAAGAGAGAGAATATTCTGATACATAAGATCGCTCCTTCTAATAAAAAATATTCTTAAATTAATGTTTTCTCCTATTTGTTTTTTCAGGTGTGTTTCTGTTGTGTTGGATGCCGTTCTTTACCGTAAACATTATAAACGCATTCTGCATCCGGTACAGCCATATTTTGAAGGACCGGGCTGAATGCAACATTGACCCCGTAGTGGTTGCTTTCTTCGTGTGGCTTGGCTATCTGAACAGTTTCCTCAATCCTGTCATTTACACCATCTTCAATATCGAATTTAGAAAGGCCTTTAAGAAGATCCTGACGGAACCTTGCAAGAAGAAGAGGTGACATTTTCATCACGTGATAGAGCGAGATTTTCACCAGCGGTAAGCATCCGGTAATCAGCAACAGACGTCACAGGCCACCGTGGGAATGTGGGATTCCGCACTCTTGTCATGTCAGCACGTGGCGAGAATCTGAGACAACGCGGGTTGCAGAGAGCCGGAATAGGAAATATCTCAGAACGCCAAATACAATACGAAAAATGGGCAGTAAAAAGACCAGCAGGAAAAAACGGACGTCTATAACTACCTGAAATAAAGACAGTGAAAACGAAAGTATGTTTAAACATCCATTTCATCAGATGAGGTTATATTTACTACTACTTGCTTTAAAAAAACTTTATATCACATTAAGACAACAATATGAAGTGTTGATGCGCAGGCTACAGGTTTTTAACATATAAATGTTGGGCTTCATATCAGAAAGACCTTGAAGATTAAAGAAGAAAACACAGGACGACATATAATACTGAAAGTAAGGCGGTATAGTGATGCTATACCTGACGCCAAAACCCCGTATATGAAACATAAGCCTGCCCAAGCTCACCAGATTAATACATCATCCTAGCCACATCTGTCGTCGTATAATCTGATACAGAGAAACATGCTTCTACTTTGTACCTATATCAATGGGAATGTATACAAAACCTTTTCTTACGGTTCTTGGTATATGGAAGGAAAGCCGAGATTCAACTGTCGTCACACAGTTGGGTCTGTTACCAATTCATAAGATCAGATGAGGAATTGTTCTGTCTGATATACCTATGTTGTGAACCTGAGATCAACTTGAGGGGCACGTGTTGTAAAACTATATCATGTGTTTCTTTGAGCGTAAACTCCGATCTTCCTCAAATGACCAACTTCATAATGACTCATCATATAATTAGCTCCATTTCGGAGCCGGCTATGGGTTTCGGTGGACGTTTTCAAAATTAACAGGATACATAAAAAGGAGGAATATTAAGAAAAAGATCCAACTAATGAGATGGACCTTTGATACGAGCAAGATTTGGTAGACCTACAATATACCGGCATCTTCTTATACATCTTATGAACGTTAATATGGTTTTAGCATGTCATGGTTGATCAAAAGCAACGTACCACTCAGACAATATAATAAATATAATATTATAATAAATTTGGAACTATAAAGGCACTATTTATTGCTGACATAGTCATATCACATATTGACTTTTCTGGTGTAATACTGATACCATATTGATGTGAAAATGTCAGAGACAAGAATGATTTATTCATGAAATTTTATTTATCTGATGATCCGAAAATGAATCCATGAAATTACCTAATTTACAAACACGTCATCTATTTGATATGAATATCCATCACTAAATACCAACCAAGTCAGAGGTTCAAGCTCTGGTTTTCTAGATGTACCTTTCTGTAGAAAAAGAAGCTGGTGCAATCCGATAACAGCTCGAAATTTTACCGGCTGCGTGTACGTCACAGTAAAACAATAGGCGATCTATCTTTAAGGGAGATAGAGAACACATTATCCGAAATTACCTCTCTCAACTCAATGGTCCTTAGCAGAAAATGGACATTTGCAATAGACAGATACTGCAATGACGTTGATGAAAATGGCTTTGTTAGATTCATTTCTTATAGTGGGATTAAAGCAAAAGAGGAAATGCAGTAGCATTTTCAGAGCTTCGAACTGTATTTGTCAGAATCCGCTACAGATTGGGAACGACTGAATGGGAGAAAAAAGCGTTGTCGCGGATCACAGACAATGTTGGAATCGAAAACATCAGTGTTCCGCAAGTCTGTCTGATAACTGAGACAAAGCGTGCTCAAAGTAGGCCAGAAACTGCGCAAATAGATACAGGAAAGGCCTTATCGGATGATAATGTTGCATAGCTATGAAGCCCTCCGGGTGTGGCTGGAATGAAATGACAAACATCGACCGAAACTTGACAACGGAAGGCCTGGAGCGAGCAATAGTCGGAATGGGAACCAGCGCAAAAATATCAAAAGCACCGACGTGATCATGAAAATAATCCATTGAAACCAACGTTACTTGTTACAACGGACACGAATTCCGCCGGGCTTAAGCCAACATACGAATGAGCTTTCCGTCTTAAAATCCAATATAAATTTTCAACGGCTTTATATCGGAAAGTCACAATTCAACCACGGCCCAAAGGCGGATTGATTGAATGGTATTAAGGACAATACGTCGGCCTATTTTGGGATTTGACATTACAGTTTTCATGTATGGTGTAAATGGATTATTGTTTTTGGCTCCTGCCGCTCAAGATGCCGTTTACAGTAGTATGATGAAGGAGAGTTCTTAAACCTGTACCTTGGAAATAAGGTGGACGCCCTGAAACTTATATAATACTAATATATGCGTCATCTGAAAAAAAGACCTTGCTAAAGTAACACAAGTTGGTCTAAATAGACCTTCGTGCGAGTGATATATTATAAACATAATCGGTCTGTATTTCTTCATTGCCTTTGGAATAATAGGCATATAAAGGTCAAATAATTATTATTCATTTGAACAACTGATGGTCCATGTATTGCTTTACTAAACACAGGTTAATTCTTACCGGAAGGGGTAACCGTAAGATCCACTAATATAATTCAAGGCTCACTCGTATTTTCCAAATATGTCAATCTTTGGGAAATGTTATCCGTGTGTTGTATTACCCTTTCGCTCTCAGCCAGGGAGAGATCGTTGGGGTTTCCGTGAATTTCGGACAAGCTGTCAATTACTATTGTGGCCCGTCCCGGTACTTGCCCCGAGAGCTAATTGTATAGCAACCAGTGGGGTAGCAGTTCCTAATGCTTTCAGTTATAATTTCCAAACCTAAATCGATTAATTTCCCGAGATGTGACCCACTTTTGAAATACTATTATCTGTCTATATTCTGAGTTTAATCACCTCGCCTCTATCTATCCTACGTAAACGTCTCGAGTTAAATCTGGGTCAATATGTCTTTGTTTATCTCGTGAAATTGACAGAGAAAATTCTATCCTGTAATTCCAAAGGAACAGACCGCTGCTCCAACTAAATGTGCTCCGAAGCGGTCTGGACTTAAATCACAGTAACATTATGAATGCATAATGCCAGGTTTATCATACGTTATTTATTTTATAGATATAATAAGAGTAAGTCCGAAATGCATCAAAAACATGATAATGGTGAATTTATAGTTATTTTTTACTTAGCATTGACCGATCGGCGAGCAAACAAATCGACCCCCTGTTACGATCATAAGCGGCAATAAAATCTTTTATCGCAAGCAAGCCGCGCTGGTCTAAAGAAAAGGTAATCCTTAATCTTTATAGGTTGACGATAAATAGCGATCTGTGAGGGTAGGCGTAATGACCGAACTTTTTCTTGAAAAACTACCAGCGGATATTGGTGAACATCCTTGAGAGTGAAAGTAAAGAAGAGTCGAAATGTTAATCTGGGCTCTAGTAGAGCAGTTTCCTCCGCTGGTCGTACAATAGCCTTTGTCACAGAACAAATTAGGTCAGTTCTCTATTCTTTTTGATAGAAGGCCTGGCTGGTTATTGTGTGTGTCCTAAATTTTGGACAATTGCGTCAGCGACTTGGCAGAGATAGACATTGTGTGGAAATGGAATTTGATAAGCCCTGATCCCTCATTCTAAGACTCTAAAGAAGAACCTAAAATATGACGATAGAAGCCGATAGAAGCTGATTACAGTGGGTTCAGCAAGGCTTATTTCCCCCTGCGCTGACAAGAAGACAGCATGCGTTCTTGAAATACATAACTCACATTTTTTGATCAAGTCTGGAAACTCGAGAAATTCCTTACACTGAGAAAGAGACAATGGAGTATTTCATTTATGAAATAGTAACACAGCTACAAATATAGGCACATATATTAGGATGTGTCAACGTGCTTAGGTATATATTGTTCGACCAGAACATTTTTTAATATGAACCATCATGTATATATATATAACCAAATATATATATAATTACTAAGCCGCTGTTTGGTGTAAGTCGAGCCCTTATCACGTAGGAAGATTTGCAAAATAAGTGCGCATGCGTACGACGTAACGAGAGTTTACTGTTTTAGAATACGTCAGTCCGGATCAACGGGCGAAGATACCGTTTAATTGATCCAGTCGCAGTTACTAGATTAAATGTTTTCATTAAACACTGCGCAACTCACGAGATCTCTCGTGTGCGAGATTCGTGCACACGAACAATTTTAACTCACTCGTCGGCGCGAGATTAATGTACATTAATCATGTCAAGTCAAAAAATCTCGTCCGAACGAGATTTTCGTATATGGACGTATCACTGCTTTCAATATTATATCGTATCACTGTTTACGTCCTAGGGAAATGGACGAAGTTTCATATCATAGTTGAGACATTTTAATACTCTTATGTGTGTTAAGGCAGAGGTGGAGAGTATATGCACTTTGACCTCTTAATAAATTTGCATACTGTGTGCGTACGTCGTTTATTGTGTCAACAAGCCTCTCGGTTGCTAAGCAGCAACGTTTACGTTCACCAAGGTGCTGACTAATTAATATTAATTAATAAATGTTTATGAATATTGCTTCACAGAGAGTTTTCTTGTTGCCTGAGTCTGTCAGAAGTATTTTTATAGGTTATGTAGTGCAAGAAAGAGTGCTCGAGTATGGGTAATTCCAAAGAGTGCACGTGACCAAGTTAACGCTCGAGCCCCCATGAGTGTGTGTGTGCAATTATATCAATTAAAACATATAATCAGTCTGTAACTATTTGTTATCACAGGGCTATAAACTTTTCAGCCATGTTTCGTGTCATGTATAAAGAGGTTAGTTGATATTCCGGACGATGGATTCTAACATTTACACATTTATATCTTCAGCGCTGTAACAGCAATATGTTATGCAGGCCGAGTAGGGAAACAGCCCCCCCCCCCACCCATTCTAGTCCAAAATGTGCTCCTCTTTTACTGCTACTGGTATGACGGCAGTTTCGCTATCTTTGATATCTGTAGTCCTAAAACATAAGTCGTAAAATATATGTTTGTATATTCTACTGACTAATATTATACTCATAACAATGAAGTCAGACATGAAATAGAGAAGCCAGTAGTTTTAACACGAACCTATGCTTCCCAGAGGACTTCAGAATTTCTATAAATTTATATGTTTTTCTTGTTAATTTTCTCCTATAGGCTTTCTTGTAACATTGCAGACGTCCATCCAAAATAAGAAATAAGTTAAGCTTGCGAATGTGAAAGTCGTCTTACCGCCTTCCCACGCTGAAATACTCTCTCCAACGATATTATCTCGTAAGCATTGGATTCACTGTTTTTAACACATTAATATTTATTATTTTTCATATACATTCTTTCAGTAATATTAAATAATTTTAAAAACATGAGAACATAAAACATACTAAAATCATGCCCTATTATAAAATAAATATCAAAATAGTGACATTTGAATCCTTCAGCTATAAAATCATCCCTTGTATCTGGTTTAATCACTTAAAGTCTCCATTAAGTAGAACATTTTCAATTTTAAGTAGCCGGCAAAGTTGCCAACCTTACGTATATAGGAAACTGAATCCAGAGTTTAGGTGCAGGCAAAAAAGCTTCGATCAGCAAAATTTAACCCGGCTGATTTAAGGCTTCTTTTAGCTCCTGGTGGCAAAGAAAAGGTGTTATGTCTGACGCGAATTATATATGTTGTATTGGAAATTTGCATATCGTTGAGTGCTATATAAACAAAGTAATAGATCTTAACTTTTATCCCGAAGGACACAGGAAGGCAATGATTAAAAAACAGGTTTTATTGGGTTAATATACCAAAATATTAAATCAATCTGGAACCAAAGTTCTGAAATCTTTTGTTACGATTAAGCAATTATCTGACACTATTTTCTGATATATATATATATATATATATATATATATATATATATATATATTAAGCAGTTATTATACATAAGTCTGTATTTAGGTGGGGGGGGGGGGGGGGGCTCGAGAGCGCATGTCATATCCACTACACAGCCATGGTTTGACTTGATCTTAAGGTAGCCTGACACCTCTGGAGCACGGCTAAGGGGGTAGTACTGTCAAATTGTGGTTATGAGTTTTGTGCTACTGACCGTTTTGTAGCCGACGCTTGACCGTTAGGGCTGAAAAATGATAAGGGGTAGGGGTAACTTAAATGTGAATATTTTGGCTTTATCTTTATAATGAAGGCATCTCTGGAAAGGTATTAACGGGTCTTTCAAAATATGTAACAACTATGTTTATATACTTTAAATCTCATTTCATAGAAATAAAAATGTCACGTCTAATAAAAAAATCTTGATTTTTATTGTTTTCGTATTAAGCTTTCAAAATGATCTCTCAAACTTTCAGTCTTTATCGTAACATTATACATGCTGATAGAAGCAAATTACATTCCGGACCTATTCATACTGTTTAAATCACTGATTAGGTCCAGTGTTACCATAATTTAAATCACTGATTAGGTCTAATGTTACCAACATGATTTTATATGGGGTGCGCGGTATTTTGGCATGTAGGCCATTTTCTTGTGTTTATCGGTTATTTGCTGGAAAATACTTAAATATACCATATACCTTGTGTTAATAGGAAATAGAAGGTTCTGGTGATAACATGCCAAAACCTGGGATACCTTGAACAATTGAAAAAAAAATAAATAAAACATAATTTTAAAAATGTCAAGTCTAATTTAAAAAATCTTATTTTTTATTATTTTGTCGCATTTGGTCGCTCAAACATTCAAACTTTATTGTAAAATTGTACATGCAAATAGGAAATAATAAAATAAGGACCTATAATTTAGTTTTTAATTTTACCCAACCCGTTTAAAATGCGGGTTATTTTGGACAGGTTCTTGGGTTCACTGCAATTTTTTGTCATAACAGAATATGATAAGACTTTATCTCTCTAGTCGTCATCCTCATCTTAATTATCCCTATAAGCATAATGCTTGGTTTTGCGCATTCTCAAGCTGCAATGTTAACTTGGGTATATAACAACGATTGTGTATTACCTGAATTAACATAATTGTTACAACATATGTTCAAATTATACTTTCTAATCGGTTCGTGTAAAGATGAGAAAGTTACTAAGTCCCAGCACAATGAGAAATGCTTGACAAATAACAAACTTTGTTCAATTAATGTTTACTTTATAGACGCCTTACTATATACCCGTGTCTTTAAATGTGCTGCATTAAAAGTGCTTCACATTTTGTATTAAGTATGAAACGTTGGCAAAAGAGACTTAGTCCTTGAAGCAGTTTATATGTACTATGACTAAAGGTAAATAATAATAAAGATAATTCCACGTTCAAATACATGTTTTATAATTATCAATATTTAACAACACACATTATTAAACCATAGCCGGGGCTGGTATTTTAATAACGTTAATAGCAAGGTTTGATGGAAGGTGTGATGAAATGAAAAGCCCACGACACGCCAAACTAGTTCTCAACACGTCCAACCCCGTCCTGAAAAAAATGATAAACATGCTGTGGTCGAAGTAGTACGTGTAACTTATGACAAATAATGTCTATAATACGATCCTAGTTCGTTCATAAACAGTCCTCAATACGTCCATCTTGTCTTTATAGCGTCCACTGTGTCCTTTCGTGTCAAGTTCAAATAGGGTAAAATTGCCCGTTCACCTCATGTGAACACCGTTTCCGAGCAGTCCAAGCCCGTCTGTAGTCTGTTTAAACCCGTCCGTAACTAGTTCAACCTCGTTCACTTCGTTCCCAATACGTCCAAATCCGTTCTAACTAGATCGTAACTGGACCACCTCGTTCACTGACAGCTCACTCCGGTCTGAACACGTTGTCAATTCCTCCCTAGTGCGTGTGAAACGTAACTCCAATTGCGCGTTCTGGTCTGACGGCTATAAAACCCAGCGCGTTCCGATTCGCCGCTTCAGGCTGTGTAGATCAAGCAAAGTGTCATTTTGATGTACTACATAATAGACATGTGACACGATAAATATATAAAACAATGTCATGAAATTCATCGTTACATATTTTAGTTTTTTTTCAAATACAAGGTTACAAATATTATTTGGCAAGAGTGAGAGTGGAGGTAGTCTAATGGAGCCATCATCTAAGCATTCCTTTCAGTTCTGACTGGTTGTAGACGGGGACATCAGAGTGGCTTTCAAAAACCTCCAACATCTATCCACATGAATTTCTAATCTGCATCTACCAGGGCCATTAGAACGATTAAATAGAAGCCTTTGTCTTCGTTGTTCATGGTTCCACGCTTGGGAGGTTTTCTGATGGAAACAAGTTTCCTATCCAGAGCACCACAGACATGGGGGAAATTCCAGCGCAGGCATTCCAGGCACTTCTGCCCAAGTGTCTCTGTCAACAGGGCAGGTGATCACTTCATTCTTGAACCCCATCACCAAAGCATCATCGACACCTTTCACCAGCAAGCAGTTTGAGTTTCTGCCTACCCGGAAATCATATTGCAGGGTGGAATAGGAATCTCCTGTTGCCAGACGACGAAGTGTGATGGCAAGTTTCATCAATGGTTCCAGAACCTTTCTGTAGTTAGTGTCTTTTTTTCTACAAAGGGGGTGATGCGTTCAATCACTTCGTCAGGCATGGCTGGCGTGACTCTCAAGAAGTTGTAGGAGGATTCTTCATCATCCAGGCGGAGCTCCTTCATCAGCTGATGATAACTGCCTACGGCTTTCTCCTGTTAAGTTTCAGCCCGTTCCTCACCAAACAGGTTTTTGGTCTTTTCCTTGTTCTTTCACGCTGTAACATTTCGTTGTATGATGTTCATCGTGCAAAATTTTCCATGGTTTTATTGGGCAATTATCTCGAAAAACTTGGTCACTAAGAGATGTTGTTATGAAGACAAATTGTTGAGGGAAAAAATTCTGGGCCGATTCGGGAGTCGAACCCGTGTCGGTGACGCACAGGTCCGGCGTACCAACCGCTTCGCTAGAAAAAGCAAGCTTTACCAGCGAGACAGTTCGGTCCGCTTTTATGTCACCCCGTAACAATGTGCACTGCCAGAAATCTCGAGCCCAGATAATGAACTAGTGAGGAAACTGCCCGAATTAAATCATACCTTGTCCGGCCGAACTGCACACAGGGTGGACGTAGAAATGTATTGTTAACACGTTCAGCACTTGTCATTTTGTTTTGAACGTATTTGGAGGGAATAAAGACGCACAGAGGACGTAATACGGTCGAGTTGAGTCTGTCTGCGATCGGGATGAACAAGTTTCAAACGGACCCGGTCGGTGCGGCCATCTCGATATAGGTACGTTGTTACTCCGTTGTCTACTCCCCCCCCCCCCCCCGGACAAAAGCGACCATTCAAAAAATTAATACGATTTTTTTTTCTATTTTACTTCACTTTTTTATTCCCGAGAAATGATATATACATGGTTGTTACATATATTAACACACCCGTAAAAGACCTTTCCAGGGATATCTTCATTAAAAAGAATATTCAGAAACCATGGTTAAAAATCTTAAACTAAGACAATCAATCATAAGTAATAATTAAAATTTAAAAAATGTAATAACCGGATTCTTGTTTCAATCCGTGTTCTGCGTTCACACGAGCATCTAACACCAATGCGTGAGGCATACTTTTCATGTGGAACAATATTACAACATGCATTGGCGCCTGCGCTGTGTCCGAGTTGCTGCTTGAAAACTAGGTCAAAGCCGGTCCAGATAGAGCTTTCATCCGGCACTTTAGAAGAGCGGATAAAACGATTCGCATTCAAATCGGTTTAAAACCACCTACCTTCTGAACTGGATAAACAACCATTTCCGCAAAAACGGTTTAAAATGCCGCGTTTGGACTGCCGTGTGAACGCTAAATTCGCGTTCAAAACGGTTTTTAACCCGTTTGCATTTGCCATGTGAAAGGGTTATTATACAGTAAATAGCCTTATCTTTTAACGATTCCATGCAGGTACTGCGTGCATGATTTTTTTGACACTATGAAATATAAAGAGTAACATTGAAGGTTGAGCAAAGATGCCAATGGACGATATTTGAAGAACACGTGAAGAGTCCGACTGTGTTGCTTTTAAATAGTCAAGTAAGCGATACACGTCACAGTGGATTATTTTAGTTTTAGTTTAGCAATTATGTGTCTCAGATGAGGTGTTACTGATGGTATGTGGCAGATAGCAAACGAATCCATGAAGTCTGGATTTTTTTCTCCTACGACAGACCGAAAATAGGATGCCCTATTTGAAATAAATCTTTGCCGTTATGTTTATAAATACATACCTTGGATCCTGTGAGAATAGACAGGAAATGAGACAAGTCGCTTAATATATTATCTGATTTGTGATTGAGCCCCAAAACGTACTTATTTTCATACATTTTTACTATTACCCACAAAAAGTACAGTCCCAGTACTCACTGCATTTGTGCATTATAGATAACTTCCATTTCAGAACTCATCTCCGGACAGATTGCTACTTGTCTCTTCAGGCTTAAAATATACAATTTCTTTCACAATCATTCTCGATATTTCTGCAACTGGGATAGTTCATATTATAGATTAAAAGGCGGATAAGGAGGTATGCTTGAGTCAGTGTTTGTCCAGCTGTGCCACAATGTGCAACAGGATACGTGGTTGTATTTATTTTCTTTGCATAACATCTATAAATCCCCTGAAGTTTAGGCATCTTTTAAATAATTTTAAAAATAAATAATAATATAAAATCTTTTTTTACCTGAGACTTTGTTTCTACAGTCAAGAAAGGCCAAGAAAATCAGGGCTTGTGTATCTCATTTTATCATAATTCTGGTCCGAATGCAGTGAAGCCAGATATTACCCCTCCATCTAGCACCAAACAAGCATACGAACAACATGTCTTTGTTGGCCACAGATTAAAAGATATTTGATTGAAACCATCAATTTTGTTTGAGATTATGCTAAACATACATAACAAATAAACAACAGGTTTTTTAAGGCTCCCTGGCGTTATGGCTGGAGCCAACCAGAGCAGGCCAAACCATTCACTACTCTCCTTCAGGCTCCGTGATCCCAGGTCATGTAAAAAAGTATGACCACGTGACCAACAAAAAAAAGGACCGAAGCCCAAAACAAGGTTCTGTCGACTCCCCCCCCCCCCCCCCCACACCAAACACACACACTTCGTTCGCACCACTTGTGATCACGTTTACTTTAGTTTAGGAAATTTAATATCTGCTACTACAATTATAGTATGTAGAAGAAGAAAAAAAAAGAATAATACCTTACACGTCCATCCACAAAAAAAGATGATACTAGTATACATGTTGTTATAGAAGAAGGAGGTAAACAGCAAATAAAAATCAAATTGGTAACTCGCCGAATCCACAAAAACATATCTACCGGAAACTGGTAAAGTTTGCAAGCCTTAATATGATTGGTAAGATTCTTGATAACGTTTACAAGCCTTTATTCTTATTGGTCAGTTTCTTGATAACGTTTACAAGCCTTTATTCTGATTGGTCAGATTCTTGATAACGTTTACAAGCCTTAAGATGATTGGTCAGATTCTTGATAACGTTAACAAGCCTGTGTTCTGATTGGTCAGATTCTTGATAACGTTTACAAGCCTTTGTTCTGATTGGTTAGATTCTTGATAATGTTTACAAGCCTTTATTCTGATTGGTAAAATTCTTGATAACGTTTACAAGCCTTAATATAATTGGTTAGATTCTTAATTAAGTTTACAAGCATTTGTTCTTATTGGTCAGATTCTGGATAACGTTTACAAGCCTTAATATGATTGGTCAGATTCTTGATAACGTTTACAAGCCCTAATATGATTGGTCAGGATCTTGAAAACGTATTGCACATCATGCAAAAGCTCTGTATCGACACAGGAAGTAGGTTGTACTCTGACGTCTCTATTTTGACGTCCCTCCTATGTTTTAAATAAAAGGGATCTGACAACAGACGGTTTAAATCTCCGGTAGCTTAGTGACTGAGCAGTTGGAAGGAAATGGGTTCGATTCCAATATTTAGTGAACCTATTTTTCTGTGTATTGATTTTTAACGTCTTTCACTGTTAATATAAATGAATAGTAACAGGTTTGCTCTGCTGTGTCTAATGCTGGTTGCACAGAGACAATCAAAGCGAGTAAATTGATTGGTCACATTGCATGAGGCCATACTAGATTCTACATGTTTCCATACATGAAATGGCCCAACTACTGTATTAAATAAACAAAACAAACGGGGCTTGACCACTGACCCCGAGTGTCTATAAAAGTGGGGCCCGTCCAAGGTCGGTGGCTTTCTCCGGTTTCCTCGAACTCCAGACACCATCGAACGCCAACGCCTGAGCCATAGAGAGTGCCTCAAATAGTTATAGCCATTTGACAATCTATTTAAAATAAGTAAGGTTTATAGTGGTTTGCCAATAAATCGATTATGTTTTCTTTCAAAACCGGTCGCATATTTGCTTAATCGATCACATATATGACAGTATATGCACATGCAAAGACATCATATTTTCCAGAAAAAAAATCTAATCCTAACAGAAAGACAACGAACATTTTTAAAACTATACCTTGTGCAAAGAAAATAAAGAACTCGGCCCCTTACTTGACTTTTCAGCATATTGTACAAGTCAGATATAATTTACTCGGGCAATAATTTATGTATCGTATTATATAGCAGATTTCACAGTAATATAGAATGTACATAGAATTATCGATTGATAATGTATTTCTTTCAATCGTGGACCATGATCTACAACCAATACCTATAATTAGTTTAAAACGGAAGTTTTATTGTCCCTCAAAGAGCCAGAGCTTACTGTATCAAAAATGGCACTGAAAAACTGGAAAAGTCGAGGGAACAATTATGTTCATTACCTTTTACGACAAATCCCAACTTCCAAAATTATCAATTCGAATGAATCACGTCTACCGTTGGACAATTTTCTGTACTTTCTACCAACGACAACCGTGTACCAAACAAGATCCGTTGTAACACAACACTTTAACAGATCTCTGATTGTTTGTTGCATTTCTGACCATATAGAAGCATGTTTCCAACGGTTAATGCGAGTAACAGCTCATTCCTGATTTTGGTGAAAATGCCTTACGTCACGAATACTGAGGCTGTCATTGTGATAGTATATAAATCTAATAAGATGCAGTTTTCCACATGACTGGTGTTGTGAATTAGAGTAGGCCCTTTCGGTCTGAGATATGGCCCAATTGATTGTCTGGATCTCGAAACTCGAAACATATTGATTACAGGTCTGCTTTATTTCTTAAATATTAGAAACTTCTTCACGATGCTTTTCAACTGTGCCTGGTGTTTTTGCTCCAGATAAATCAGCTGATACCATATCGTTCAGATACTTCCAGTGGTTGCTAATGGCTATTCCCATGTAACAATAGTCCAGGAGGCATTCTGGATTTGAGACCCTGAACCGAGACCCTGAAAATAAGATATTATTTGAATTACCATCTCCGCACAATCGCCAAAAAAAACTGAGTAATCAAACAGACAAGAAAAGACCAAATTACAAAAAAATGCCGATAGGTCTGTGCTTTTAGATTTTCATTATTTTAGTTAGATCTACGGTATATACATGCATGCATATACATACATACATACATATATATATATATATATATATATATATATATATATATATATATATATATATATTGTTACGGGGTGATATAAAAGCGGACCGAACTGTCTCGCTAGTTAAGTTAGCTTTACTGGCGAAGCGGTTGGAACGCCGGACTTGTGCGCCACCGTCATGGGTTCGAATCCGGGATCGGGACTGGGACCCAATGTTCTTCCCCTGAGCATTTTTGTCTTCGTCACAAAATGGGGGCTCGTCCAACGTGACGGTAAACTTTGTGGCCCAGGGAATAAGCTCACCAATGTGTTACCCCTGGGATAATAAGTCTGGTTCTGATAGCAGAACGCTCTTAAGAAGGGGTGTGTTACGGGGTGACATAAAAAGCGGACCGATAAGAAGGGGTGTGTTACGGGGTGACATAAAAAGCGGACCGAACTGTCTCGCTAGTTAAGCTTGCTTTGCTAGCGAAGTGGTTGGTACGCCGGACTTGTACGCCACCGTTATGGGTTCGAATCCCGGATAGGCCCGATATTTCCCCCTGAGTAATAGTCTTCGTAACTATATATATAATTTTTTTACATTATGTGAGACAATGCTTAAAACAACAAGCATATGATATTCTCAGTAAGAAAGTTTAAACGTTTTAATTTGTTATGGATATTCTCGTTAAAAAATAAAGATATATTATTAAAAAAATTAAAGGTTGGTTTTCCAGGCACTTTTTCAGGAATCAGTCTGCGATTTATTTTGCCTTTTGATTATTTTTTTTCAGCAAACATATAAATTGGTCAGAGGAAAACATGATTAGAACAGAAGTGTTTTGCTCTATGAGTATAAATATCATAACAAAAAGAAAATTATTCTACATTTATTTAATTTGTTTTCTTGAAAGAATGGCTGGCTGAAGTTCAAAATAGGTGAATTTTCACTGGACAAAAACAATAAAAAAAATGATGAAGATGGTTTTATGATAGAAATAACCTTTTTAAATTTTGGCCTTTTTTTCTTGCTTAATTGAGAAAAGCGGGACATTTCTGGCTGACAATATCTTGGAAATGATATAAAAGTAGGCTTTTTTTCAAACCCAAAGAACAGACACGTACCAAACAAGGTTCCATGCAATCTGTGATAAACAGGTCAATAACGTTTACTAATTCGCTAAAATTGCTGACATTCGACACCTTGTTACTTATTTCTATGGCAGAACCAAATTAAAAAAGATTAAATCTCATATTATACGCAAAGACTAAACTGTCATAATCTCAAACCTTCCTGAGAATAAGGACCTGATATATAATTGAGGGTTGATGAGTGTGATTGTAAACACGGATAGTTTGAATTACAATTTTAAAATGCATGCAGTATACTGTGTGGATTAACAACACATATGTTTTTTTGAGAGTGCGCTAATGACACCGCTCATACATGGTTATAAGCTTACATTTCATTGAGCTAAAAGGGCTTTCACGCGTTACCTTCGCATTTTGGTTTTATTTTTCACTCGCGTTATGTAAACGTATCAAAACGCCTGTCTAAACGCATGACGACGCATTAATTCTAAAAAAAAAAGAAAAACGCATAGAAAATGCTTGACAACGTGAACAGAGACGCGATTTTTTGGAACTATATTGGGTATGTACAAAAGTATTTGGTGAAATCGCAAGTAAACGTCAAGAAAATGCGACGAATTAACATACAATAAATCATCGGACTGCAAGCACACATCAGGAAACGCACAGAAAAATAAAGCAAAATGAAACAAATATATTGGTCATAACATTACGATTCCGTGCCCGGAATAACAATTTCCGGTTCCAAACAGAAAAAAAAAGTCAGAAAAAAATATTCGATCCTAACCTTTCTTATATGATAAAGGAAAGCTGCTTTTAGAGCACGTGAAACCAATGTAACGTCATCCTAACTAAATCCCATGGTCCACTACTTATTAAACCTACTTGTGTGAAAGATACCATTAGTAACTGAAACATGTCAATCTATTTAATTTTGCTCGGGCGGTATTCCGTACGTTACATTTGCTTGTGCAGCAGAATACAAGCTTGCCAGTAAACACACTATAGGCGCACGATTTAACAGCTGTAATATTTTGGGGGAAAAACAAGAAACTTTCTTGATTAAAGATTGTTGAAATCGCAGCGTACACGAAAACAAGAACAGCTTATTATTGTCCATAAGGTTGTAAAGGCGAACCAAAGAAGAGGCCTTGTTCTTATTTTGCGTTCAACTTTTTGTTTTTGCCATTTCAAGGAGGCGGTTGAACAATAGGATGGGATTACTCTTTGTTTTCTGTGCTGGCTGACGGCAGAAAGCGAACTAACCGCTCAAGCGCTGCTTCATTCCAACACTTCAGACTCAATTTGTGACCGCTTGTTTTTATCTTTATTGATGGTATTGTTCTTGTTGCAGCTGTGGCTGTTTCCAGCGGACTGTCAATACCAAAACTTCTTGCTTAGCATTTTATCTGATTAACTAATGGGTGGTTCAATTTAAGCAATGGACTATAGGGAAAACTATCAACTACTGAATCCGTTTCTGCTGAATTATAGCAGGCCAAACATCTTGCGGAATGTGGTTTATTTTTATACACGTTTGATTTGTAGATTGGCAGCTGATTCAAAGAGAGATATGGTAGTGTTATATTTCTGTTAATTAAAATGAGAATAAATATAGAAACTGGTTCCTAAAACAGGTTTTGCTTTAATTTTTGTTTAAATCATTATGTATTGTTTTTGTTATTGTGGTTTATGGAATTACTCCGGTCCATTTTGTGTCTGAAGACCAAACTGAATTTTATTTGTACACTTGCAAGTGCAAGGAAATGATGTATCATAGCTGCATGTGTTCCTGTTACTTTAGATATATTAAGTGTATAAGAAATAAATGTATACACATGTCAATTATCACCAAATAAACTATAGTTCATAGCATGTTTATCAAAGGACTTTGTCCACGTTTAGATTAATTGAAGGTAAATCCGTTCGCAAACAGACGTAAAACTTCGACGTTCTTCACATGAAATTAAATTATATATAAACATCATTCTTACTTCATATACTGTGTTTCCTCTTCTAATATATCAAGCAACCAAAACAACCCGACCGTTGACTTCATAAATAAATAAAGCTGCGCATGCGCATCCTAAATATCTGGGTATTTGGTCAAAACACGGGTTCCATCTGGAACCTCATTTTGAGTTATGGTCATGGCACGAACCTCCAGGTTCCATCTGGACCCTATTCACCGGGAAAAGAGTTCTACAAAGAACCATGGTTCTATCCAGAACCTTATAGGTTCTTAAAAGAACCATCAAAAAACCTTTTTTTCTTAAAGTGTAGGAAGCACTCATAGAGCTCATACCTCCGCAAATACTTTGATCCGTATCCACGTCCGCCCTAAAATAATTACTCAACCCATATCCCGATATTCAAGATTAATCAACCGACATTCATTGAAAACATTAGATGATATTAAAAAATTGTAACATATGCCTATGGCCCATTCTATCATATATTCTTTTTCTAAATCCAGCCTGAAATGGTTCCGGACAGACAAACGCTTACACACGTACATGATTGATCACATACACACCCCCCCCCCCCCGCCACCTTCCAATATAATTAAGGATTTGTGTATATATTTCCTTTAGTTTGCACTGATGTAGCTATTTTGGTTTATCAAAATATACTTCGTTCCGTGTTTTGTCTAAATCTGTCTAAAATTAATTTGGCCCTCGGAATCGGAGCTAATATAAGGAAACGCAAATATCGCTATATTTCTTTTACTTCAAATATTAATGTATAAATTGAAAATGATAATTAGAAAAGTCGACACATTTTTTATAATTACTGCATGGTTAAATAATTTCCAATTTATTATACACTCAAATAAATTATGTATTTATTTCGAATGATGATAATAGTCTTCCCTCTGTTTTGTTATGGTCAGACACAAACTAGAAAGCACCAACAGAGCCCATACCTCCGCTGACACATGTATCCATATCCAGACCCACCATCCAATGCACATTGATTATCTTAAGTTCATTGAAAACATTAAGTTGCAAGTTTGTCGTCTTCTTTCCAGGAACGTTTCTTGAGCTGTGAAAAAAAACTAATAAACTTGTATAAATTACATATGATATAATTATACACCTACATTGACTTGTTAATAAAAATGATACCCAAATTCACTGGAGAGAGAGAAAAAGAGAGAGATAGAAAGAGAGAGACAGGGAGAGAGAGAGAGTTGCTGACGTAAAGCGACAGAAAGAGACAGAAAATAAACAGACATACACGCTGCTTGTTCTATTCCATCACTGTCTGTCTCCAAGACATCTGTATACCATGCAATTTTTTCTTGTTCTACGTTTAAAATCATCGGAACTTAAGTCAAGAATTTTCGAAAAGAATATCGGAGTCGACATAGAATGAACACAGGAAAGGCATTTGTCGTAATTATCGGTCGTCTTTCTGTTGCGTTCTCTGTCAGGAGATTCCGCAAAAATAACTGATATTGAAATTGGTAGTTCCGCTTTTTCCGATGATGGCGGGGGAGAAAAACGAAAAAAAGGGGGCCAATATGACGCCGACACCATGCATATCCCGATTCATATATGTTCCTGTGCAGCTAAGCGTCTCGTGACAAGGCTCGGTCTACTTTGCGCGCGGGCTTTATTTTGTGCCAAAGATTGCCTCGAAGCCGACTTTTCAGTCGACAGCAAAACATTTAATGTAGCAAAGCATATAATATCACGCCGACGAACGCACGATTTTTGTCTAACGGAGATTTAAAACAATATGCACATGACCTAAAATGGACGGAATGCACATCCTAGGTCGATTTATATCTGTATAGGAATAAATCGGAGAAGTAGGAAGTCGGAATAGGGATTTCTTGTATTGGTCCGATGTTTCAAGCAAAATACCCCGATTTTCTCTATACTAAGCCGCGCGATCATCGGACGTAAATTATCCTTCCCGTCTTCATAAGCTACTATGCCGCTTTTGTCGAATTCTGCTGACATGACAAGTATTTGCTAGACGCCGATTCTGTTGCACGACAGGGTAAAATCTCTTGTAAGCATAAGATATTTTTAAGTCAATCGGCGGACCCTGCTGCACAAACATAGGTGACATACACCACCGTCACACGTTAAAGGCTAATAGCTACAGCCCCCCCCCCCCCCAACTGAAGCGGTCACAAAATCAATAAGATTTCTAAAGTCCGTCAAGACTGCTGTCGGCAAAAGGCACTAATATCTCCTTCAAATAAAAGAGGTACTCTCATTCCTTAAACAAAAACATAACCTACTTGCACCATAACTTGCTTAAAAATAATTACGGGTTTACCAGTGGTAATGTGGCGCTGCCTGGTTTATATTTTTTTGTCTAGCATATGCTATTATGATTAGAACGTCAGGTTCAAACAATGAGGTAATTAGGAGAAACATAATAATATACGAATAATACTGACAAGCAGCGCCGGAGGTTGCGTATTGTGTCATTTTGTCTCCACACGTCGACATGGGAGTGCCATGTATAGTGTACTTGCACTCCCTGCCAGGGGGGTCAATATGGGGGGGGGGGGTATATATCCCCATCCACTTTTTGGCAAGGGAGGTTGGACAATGTAATCATCCCCTCAGCTATAAACCTGGTTTATAAATAATCTATACAGGAAACATAATACCTTGTTGTTAAAACCTTAAATGTAATATATTTGAAATGTATCACACAGACAATAAAAATAGTCATAATAATCAATGTTGGGGGGGGGGGTGACACACATGATGACGTTCAGTAGAGTCTAGAGGTGGAGGAAACCGATGGACTTGAAGAAACCCACCGGTCTTGCATAGGGCACAACAACCCACTCTCACAGCCACGCCTGCAAACAAATCCCAATCGGTCCAGGTCCCATGTACAATCCCAACACAACCACTGTGGTAAAAACTGGAAAAAAAATTATTAAACAGAAATTTCGCGGATTATCCGTGCATAGAGGACACTGGAAGAGAGTATTAATAGAGCGAATTTGGAAGTCCTCAAGAAGTCTCGTGAGCGGGGTATGTTTAGACCGCTTTGAGTGATTTGGAATATTGAGGTGGGTTAAATAAGCGAACTCTCACACTTCCTTTTATGATGATAAGATAATGATAAAATCATAATCCCTCCCCCCCGCCCCCCCCCCCCCCCGCCCCCACACAACCACACCGTTACATTCGATTATGAGAATAACTGAAGCGGGGAAACGTCATAAAATAAACAAAAAAACCGACCACATACACACACACAGACTTCGATAAGCCCTGTAGGTAATTTGCCGAACTTTTTGTGACATTGCTAGATTGCGGGAGTGGGGAAAGCCGCTTCGTTAGTCTTGGTATATCTGGTTGCCACAGCAATGGTTTTAACCTAAGAATAAAACATGTGGTACTGATTCAAGATTAGTTGGCGCCTTTTACTAGATCCTTTGTTAGCATTATTCTTATAGCGTCAGGCATATAGTCACTGATTCTGTAGTCTTATCGCAAATTATTTGGATGGAGAGGTATAGAAGAAGAAGCCCATTGAGATCATGACCTTGAGAGTAAAAACGCATTTATGACCTAAATTCCTCCGCCGAACTTGCACAGAATACAAAAGTATAATAATTACCATCATTAATACCGCTTTATATCTGTAATTACACGCAAACTCAATCAAATTTACCAACAAAATGTCTACATACGATGATTATTCATATTAAACGGACATTGCTGACGTCTAGGCGTTTCATGGTTCAGCAGTGACTGTCATTGGGAGAATACCAAGAAAGGCGATGATTGGTCAAAAAATATGTGTAAAGATGTCGTCGCTTGATTGATGTATCACCTTGGCGACGCCATCAATTATGAGTCGGTTTTATATGCTGCAACAGAACCCATCCATCGAAGACGAATAAGTCAGAAACCCAAATGTGACAACCGAGACAGTTAATATATAAGAAGTAAAGTTCGCTTTTTCAACTAAATCGTGGGGGTAAGAAACTGAACGTTAGCGTCAATAAAAGTTGTTGAAACTGAGGGTAGAGTGCAACTAAAAGTGGTTTTTATTGGGTCATTTATCAACTTTCCATTCAGATAAGCGTATAATCCCGGGTAGCTCTGCTAGTCGTAATTCATTCTGACATACGCATCATTTTTAGGTTCCATATTCGGTTTTTATAGGATTTTGTAGGCATCCCGTAATTTCTTCTCCCCGGAGACAATGTTACATCACAGCCGGCTGTTTCTTCATACCAGTTTACTGTGTGGGACAGATAGGGGGAAAGTGTTGACAGTGATTAAGTTACTTTGACGGATAATAATAGTATATATATATATATATATATATATATATATATATATATATATATAAATGATGTGCCAATTAATCGATTATATCGTTCGATGATTGGTCGTTCTCTATCAAAAGTTAATTACATCGAAACCATTTTATGCATAATCATTAACAAACGATTATGTATGCACATCTGAGAAATCGTTATCCCGATCAAATATTTTTTATCAAAACTTAACCTTGTGCAATGAATTAGTGTCAACAAACCCGGTTATAACCTTAGTTTTTCAGCGTGATGTACAAGTTAGACTGTATTTACTCGGTCAATATTTAAGGTATAAATCTATATATCATATTTCATGGTTATATAGATGCTACATACAAAAATCATTAATAATCGATTATCGGTTCTTTTTTATTTTTCAGTCGTCGAACTTGATTTTACAACCAATACCAACCAATAATATATATATAGTAGGGAAATTGGATCCTCACAAAATTTAACGGGTTGGACAAAATATAGAAGAACAGGTCAATGGTCTAGGTTTAGAGGGCATGTTTGTGAAAATATGCAATGGGTCAGATTTAAAAAAAAAATAAATGTTTACACATTGAATCTGATATGTCAGGCTGAGATCAGGTAGGCGGCCGCAGTCTGTTAAGTGCAAACAAATATATACTCAGATCTATTTATGCCGAAGACTTTTAGATTGCATATACATAATAATGCAAAGATACACCGCTGTTTTGTTACCTTATCGTGCTTACTTTTTATAATACCACGCCCTTATTTGTGTATGCCCTTGTATTTTGAATAAAGTGTATGGCAGAAACTGTCGGGAGTGCAATTTGCATGCGCATGCGCACTATGCATCCCGTTCGTCTGCTGTGTTCTGGTGCAGTGAGCCAGCAGCGTAGGCTTTTTCTGTATTGTTTCAAGGTAAATCAAAGACGAACCAGAAACTTCAACAAGAACCTTATCGTCAAAGATAAAAAAGCTTAACTGCTATTTAATACCTGAGATTCGGCAAAATAAATCTTTCTTGTTTCGGAGCATGGGGGATGCACCATACGCCTCTCAGATAATTTTCTTTTTCAGCAAACAAGGTGCAAGCAACATACGATCATCTACGTTTCTGGAGATATTTTCTAAAGATAAATCACGCAGTGTAAGCGTAAAAGAGGAGTTTTATGAACTTTGACTGATCTGTTTAAGTTCCTGTCAGCCTTTCACACTATCAAGTATCTAAGAACATATATTTTTTAGAAGATTTTCCCTTTATCATAATTATTATAACTCAAGGGTGTTGTCACTGAGTATGTAGATAAAATACTTTTTTCTGAATATTGAATAAATAATAAGTTAAAAAAAAGACTTCATTTGCTGGCGAATTTATAACCTATCAAAGTTATCTTTTCAACGGAAAAGTATATTTGTTCAGAAATATGAACATATGGTACACTAATTCAAGAATGAAATAGTTGTTTAAGAGAAAACATTTTAAATGTAAGATTTTCCGTTTGTATCTGCGAATGTGGGATAAAATCTTATGTGATTTTGCGAATCTTCACACCAGTCTGCCTTAACCAACCCCCCCCCCCCCCCCTCGAACTTTGGCCGCGGTGACACTTTGCATGTTTTTAGTACAGCATCTATTTAGGGCGTTCCTTATACGTTACACCTTATACCCAATCTCCGAGCCAATCATGTTAAAAACGTGGCCGCTCCGAAAAGTCAGAGTGCCACCGATTCAGTCGAATCCCGCGGATTGACGCTAAAACCCGTGTTTCCTTGTCTATGGTGGCTGCCAAGTATTGTTCCCTGCCGGCTTGGGCATCCAAATTCTGCTCCCATAAATACTGCCTTACACCTTTATTTAACCGGCCTTTCTCCGCTAAGCGCTCATCTATTTTGTCCGGTTTATTCATTTCGGAAATGAAGCCCGCGGAAAGCTCGCTCACCCCTGGGTTTTCACGATAAGACGCCACCCGGCAAAGTCGCGCGCCCGGCCACCGGCATGACATTTATTGGTAGACCCTGCATACCCTATATCTGCGTTCCAGGCAACGCCTTAAGACGACTAAATAGAATTAAGCCGGGCTGGTTCGGGCTGATACACATTGAAATCGGGTTCTTTCGCTATTTATTAGTTGCTAATGAACTAAAGTAGGTTTTTTATGTATCCCACAAGATGACTTGTAGTGCTGGACATTTTCGGCTGTCTACAACCCCCGACATTAGTTTTCTATAACAGCCGCTGTGATTATAGACCCCTCGTTATATATAGATTTTGTCAGGGGTATATATATCTATCTCCCCCGATGGTCTGTTGTTTGATAGACCGGGCTTTTCTTTCGGCTCTAAAAATATCCAGACTGGGTCATCGCATTGATACAGGCCTCAGTCTCGGGGGCCTTGGGCAAGACATTTGAGTCAATTCTAGTTCAATTTAAACCCGAAAAGGGATTTATTATGTTGAATTCCGCGATAATATAAAGCTCTGACATGTTTAAGTCAGTTTTCTTCTGACCCGGCTGCTCCGGAATCTAATCCTAAGCCTCTAGATGCTTTTTTCTTCAAAGACCAGCAGGTTTGCCACCGCGACCCCTAGCGATAGAATGATAGATACTTATGTCTGCCTTAACGTTTGGAATATCCATACCTTTAGTAATATTTGAGAAATATAAGATCTCCGTGCGACAGCAGGCTATGGAACATGACCTTTGACCTTTCCTCTGACATATATGAATTTGCGTTTCAAGTAACACTCATGCATTCAGATATCTTACTTTACTTTTCGCATTACAAATTAAATAGGGGTATATAAAAAAATCCTTATGTCACTCATCATTTTTTTTTTTTTTTCATTTTTTTTCTCGTCCCTGTATTTTTTGGCGACAACGCGCATAGTTCATGCTTGATCCTTGAGAGCACACTGTGGAACTCTATCGAGATTTCACGAGTTATTCCTTGCGGTGCATTCTGGGATCTATAGCGGTACATTCCGCTCCCAAATCCAAAGCCTCAGCCACCAGTTTACCCATTTCAGCAATTTTTTTCCGACGTAAAGATCCAGTCAATAAAAAAATATATTTCTTACCATAAATATTACATCCTTAGCTGCTTTCAGTCATGCATCGCATATTTAAATTACAATATTCCTTACTTAAATAATATAAACAAGTCAGCCCTGCAAATAATACCTGTCACTTTTGTCCTAAATCTGTATAACGGTGTCTTTTATACTTTACTTATCGTAAATGGTGTTCTAGATCGTCTTACTATAAACAATACAGGTAAATATCAATTTAAAAAAAACATAGCAGTTCATGTAGTTACAGCAATCATTCACTTAGTTTTTACACTCGTATCTATAACTCATAGCTTCAGCATTCTTATGATACACATGTACATACCATACACACACACACATATATATATATATATATATATATATATATATATATAAGATAAGATAAGATATACGTTATGAATCCCAAGCTGGGAATTAGCATTGTGTCCGCACAAATATAAAAAAAATATTTCTATAATAAGCCTACCTAAAATATATAGCAGAATTCACCGTAAAACACTATAAAACAGTACAAAACATGACTGGATACAACATACATGCATTACTTATGCGATATATATATATATATATATATGTATATATATATATATATATTATTATTATTATTATTATTATTAATATTATTATTAATATTATTATTATTACAAATCGCGTCTGTCACATTTTCACTGTTTCTTCGCTAAATGTATGGGCACTGTTAGATTAAACACGTAATCATGCTAATTTACATGTAAATAACCCTCAAATATTATACTAGCGATTAAGTATCCATCACATCTATCTAAAGGGGTCTGGTAATGCTATATTTCCTTCTTTCAGTCGGTGCAAAAAGGGAACGGAAAACAATTTCCCCGCGATTACAGTGGGCTCAACATGTTTACTTCTGGCATTTACTTCAAAGGCAAGTATCGCCACTAATTTCCTGTGAAATAATTGAACGGTGCTGCTTTGTAGTGTTATGGTTTAGTCCGACCTAAACTGTCGTTTGCCTCAAATTCATGTCCGACTGTACGTATTTCTTCCTTTGACTTTAATTCGTGCTGAGTTTGTAAGAACAATGACGACATAACGTTATATAAACACCCGCCGCAGTTTCCTCATCATACTTGAATTAAGGACACATTAAGTTATCCCGGACGGTTCTGTTGCAGTCGTTGTTATGGACATCAAACAATGATATCCCTTGATATTAATGTTCTGTGATCATAAATGGCAATTGTTCACTTGTCCTCTGCTTATAAACAGGGCAAACACTAGAAGAAATAGATCTAGGAGGTTGTCAAAACGTTCTTGATAGTTTATCATATATGTTTTCCAAACAGAATCCAGTTAGCCCTTTGCCAATTTTTACCTTGCATACATGAGTAGTTAATTTAAATATTTTGATTAATAATGCATAAAGTTTAAATATTTTCAATTTTTTAAATATTTAAATTTTTATTAACTAACTTGTAAAATATTGCCTGGCTACTTACCCTTAAAACACTGAAAAATACAAAAAAATAGTCACTTCATTTTTTTTTTATCAATTACAATCATTTCCATTGCGATCTGCTACTCCCCCTACGGACGGAAAATGCATGAAAGTTAACGTTACTAGGGACCTCTTCTTGTCCATGATAAATTTTGTATAAACTAAATATAAACTTCGCTATGACGTTGTGTAAATTCAATTTTTATTTATGTATTAAAATCATAGTGATAAGGTGTCCATAGATAATTACATATGATGAGTCAGCAGAATGGTAACAGTACCTGAAGAATCTCAAAGTGTAGCACTTTTAAATAGTATTAGTGAATGAGTGAATCAATTAATGAGTTTAACTGAGAAAATATAAGCCCCAGGCAAGTAGCTCTACAAGAATAATTCACATAATTCATTAATACATATTCGCGTGACTCCATATTCAAACAAACATTATGATGGAATTTGAATTAAAACATAAAGTAATAATGATAATATAATAATAATAATAATAATAATAATAATAATAATAATAAAATAATTATAATAATAACAATAATAATAATTATTATTATTATACTAATAACAACTGTTACAACAATAATTATGTTAAAATCAACCACAAAAATTTGTAGAATTCTATGAGCAGTGATGATTACTTGAAAACGTACGAATTAATGTTACATATAAAGCAACATAAATATTGTTGATAAAAAAAAAGGAATAGAAAAAAAAAACAACATTTAAAAAAGGGGATCCGGAATTAAATTCCAGAATTGCCTTCTCCCAAAGTCCCTATGGATATATTTTTTTTAATTTTGGGTTTTGCTTTTTTATTTATTTTTGTAATAAAAGATGTTCAATTCAAGTTTAATAACAGGACGCCATCCAGATAAAGCTTGGCGAGGTAATTATGTAAACACAACCAGCAAATAGTCGAATGGAAGAGGTCTGTAGCTGAAAAAGTTAAGAATAAAACAGAGCAAAACGAGTTATATAGCCAGGAGAGAAGTGAGGTATTTTACCTTATTATTATTTTACATATTATTGTTATCAGGGAAATGAGTGGAGATATTTAAAGCACAATTGTCATTGTAAACCTATCCATAGAGCATTTTAATGACAAAACATGAAGAATGCCAATCTCCGTAGATTAGAATTCTAGAAATTTAATATACCCATCTATTTCAGTATTTTTTTCAAACTGTCATATTTCGGATTTAATGAAAAGGAGAATAGGTCACGACTGGTTATTAATTTGAGTCGACAAAAACCTAGATTACTCTTAACATAAAAATGCTGTTCTTTTTTTTTTTGTCGTTTAAGCTTCATTTACCTAATAAATAAAACCTCATCAACATAGATTTCTAGTCATTAGGAACATTATATAAATTTGACGTGATTTCTGGTAAGATTTTAGCTAAATTAAACATTCAAATCTATGATTTCCCAGACAAAGGTTTTGACCAAATGGCTCATGTATGTTATTTTGGGTACCTATTCTTTAACTTTGTTGTACGAGACGCATTTAATATTACTATCAGTATTCCCTTACTTCCGACATGCCACTTGTGTCATCCGGATTTAAGTTTGCACACAAAATGGTAGCCCCCATGAGCGCGGTTCGATATTTTTGCGACATCATGACTTGATGAATGGAAGTACTCCGCGGACAGTCTTGTTGTGTACAATATTCCCAGGAATAAGTTCAGAGGTGTAACTTATAGCCGACACCAGAACGAGAGTCCCACCAGAACGTGATTTCAGTTTGTATGAAAGCTGATAACAGTTTGTCTTTATTTGTTCGTGTTTTTATACGAGTCTCAAGGCGAAATATCTGAGGAAAGAGATAGGTGGCCAATACACCCATATTTTCCAAGTGGAGGCCGGAGGAGCGGCGTGGGGAAAACCGCGAATTTCAATTGGGATTCAGGCTGACTTTCTGTCAGCATTTACTGATGGTTGAGTCTGGATTCCCAGAAAATATGCATCCTCTGTATTTAAGATCAAGAACCCTGATTTCAGCCATGCATAACTTTTTTAGAGGCATATTGATATATAAACTAGATGGAAGAGAGCAGAAACCTTGGTCCTACAGTAACTCCCGTATTTTTCACACAAAATAATAATTTTGTATGATTAAAGTAATAATTAACAAATATAATAATAAAACACATCAGGCTAAAATATTATTATTATTATTATTATTTAATTATTATTATTAATAATAATATTAATAATTTTATTATTATAGCATAATATCTTAACGTTGTTATAATATCAAAAATTAAAATAATATTCGGTGTACAAAGTAATCCATATCACAGGAGTTCATGGACTTTTATAGTCATAAAACTGTCATGACACAATGATTTTCAAATGAGGTTTAAAAGATGACAGACGACAGTGGGGCCAGCTACACCAAAAGCTCGCATGCATATGGTTACTGATCTTGCGAATAGACCAATTTAGGGATTCTTGTGGGAAGAACTAAGCCCACGACCTTGGTGGTGCGGTTGGGTGCTCGGTCTTATGATCAAGCAATGGGAATGCTTACACACCCAGCACCCACAGGTGCGGTAGAAAACGGGCCTTGGAGCCATCAGGAAATAAAGTAAAATGAATGGAAGGGAGTGCGAACGCTCTGCCAGGTAGCGCCAGTCCTGACGTGCTTTTCTCCTATTTAATTTCCATCATCGCATTGCATTTTTTAAAATCGATTCCATTTGCAATTTTTTTTTTTTGCTTTAATTCGCTTGAACTTAAAATACACTCTTCCAGAGACTCACAAAGAGTTCAGGCACTCCGCCGGCACAGGGCCCCATAAACACAACTTGAACCAGAGAATTTACCTTCATTTATCAATATATTGGTTCACGCACAACTTGGACCAGGCACCTAGTATACCTGATGGCTGTGCGATTGTCCACTTGCACAATTTCAATTTTCATAAAAATGTCTTTATGACAATATGACAATTTTTCTATGCTTAAATCACGAAGAATTAACTTCATATTTTAAGCGTAAGGCTGTGTAATTCATTGATCATTAAAATGCACAAGACTCAAAACTTTGGTAATTTTTTAAAACCATTAATGCTCAAAATACGCTTGCTTATGATTTGTCCTGATACTTTTCAACCCTTGATTCTTTCAGGTTTTATCATTATTGGCGGCGTGAGCAATTTTTATCGGTGACTGACCTCTGAACCCTCGTCATCCGTAAAGACGACTTTCCCGATCAGTCGACAGACACGAATTGTGTATCAAGAGATTGGATGTAGAAATCTGAGATGTACGGCCAAACAAGTTCTGCAGGGACTGATGAAGATTAAAACACATAAATTCGCTTTGGTTTTGCCAATAATACTTACAACTCCGCAATAACGCGGCCACCACTGCCGGACGACGCATGAAGCATTGCGACACAGCCCTCGTAAAACTTGTCGCGTTGACAGCTCTGTCGCCACCTGCCAGCTCTGATTAGGGGTTCTTAATGTAGACACGGTTTTAAACTATACCAGACCAAAACACCAAAGCAAAGCCACTTCAGCTTTACAAGGCCACCCAATCTAGCTAAACAAAAAGATGATCTTTTGTTTCCTTTTTCTGTCTTCCAATTACCGGAACATGGTGTTCTTAAAAACACATACACTCTATCCTTGATTGCCCTCCCCTCTGAAAGAAATGCTTCTTCTAATGAAAACAGAATTTACAAAATAAAGTGTGTTCATGCTAATTACTGGATAAAATGGGCCACGTTGAGAAATGTGTACAACAAATAATCGCTTTACGTTTAGAAAGATGTATCAACTAGCGCTTTCCAAAGGAAAGATGTAGCAACTTAAACAAGTAACAAAAGAATCCAAAAACGCCTTAAAAAGTAGAGATTATTTTGATAATTAACTTCACTACTGATTTATACCTATAATTTCGACAGGTATAACTGGTTACATCCGGTTTTTTGGAGCATCCAAAATCTCAGCCATATGAGCGGTTTCGAGAATGTGACACGTAAATACTGTGAGGACAGCGTCCAGGCGAGAATCTGTATCTGCAGAGACAGTTTGGTGGCAAGAGGACAGGAATCGGTTTAAAGCGGGGGAATGTTTTTTTTAACCACGCCTGAATCGTGAAAGTATAGCAGTATTTTCTTCACTAGCAAAGGACACAAGATTAGGTCAAATTGTTATCATTAAACAGTCTCCCACGTGCAATAAAACCTAGCCTAACTACCACTTCGGTTAAGCGACCACCTCTAAATAGCGACCACTCTTTGCAGGTCCCGATTCCTTTTCGCTCTTTACATAAGACCTCGCTTATACGCCTACCTTGCAAAGAGACCCCTTTATCGAGGTCCCGATGGTGGTCGGTATTTCGAGGTCTTACTCTATATGTATAATTAACTAGCATTCCTTCAACAATATTATATCCATTTCATTATTCCATTCCGTCATGCTGTTAGGATTGAATGGTTTAACTTTAACCAAGAAAGTTCGTAGACTTCCTATACTACTATTTTAATAGTAACAATTTATGTTAAATGCAAACACAAAAATGTTTGTATATACTTCAGAAGCTAAAATATATAAAATACTCATTTTACAGGTCCCAGAAGATCTCGGAAGACTCCATTGTCCATTGCGTGTCCAAGAGGACGAGAGGGTAGGAATAAGAAACCCTTGACTTGTATCATTCTTTGTAAAAGTTCCAGTTCACGCTTAACTTAACGATGGTATCTAAAATTAATGTGGCATCTTAAGGCGTTTAAGCGGCGTCTACTTGGCGCGAGGTAGGCGGTATCCGGATTTTTTTCCGTGCTCCATTTATTTTTATCATGAATTGTTATTTTTATGCATGCGGAATGTGGAATGAGACTTGCGGAATATCGAATTTGATTGTCGAGTATTTGAAATCAAATATTTGATCTGTATACCGCGCGCGACAGCGACAAGCGGATCTGGTTATCATGTATATTTAGCGTGGTCTGTCGGGTTTTGAAATCAGCGGGCCCATACCGCAGTGTTTTATATTATGAAATAATAGCTTGAATAGTAAATACATCAGTGGCCAGTGGAATTACCAAGGAGCTATCAAAATTTATTTAAATGTATATGATTTTGAATTCAAGTTTGAACCAAATTAAATTCGGTCCATGTGGCGGAACACGGTTGTTCCTTAAACAATATTTACATCTAAGTTTGCCCATTTGAATTTTTTCTACCAAATTGGAATTTTACACTGAGAAGCAATATTCTCTGGACAATTAAACCTTACAACTACATTTTACTGCCCGGGAATTATAAGGGTAAATTTCCTAATGATTCTTTTGGCCTTGCATTGTTACCATAAGGTTTGTCTCTGTAACAAATAATAACGACAACAAAATATTTGATTTTGGTGATTACCTGTTTCATTCTCGACAAATTGGCAACAGAACACTCCAATGAATCTGGTTCTGAAATAAATAGCAGATCAAATGACATGGGAAAGGTCATCCAGACTAACATTGATTGGTGATCCGTTTAATTTAAATTTTCAGTTACATAACATGAAACTTCGTCACTCGTCACACCAGTTCAATTATCTGAGTGGTCACGTGGGAATTTTAAGTTTCCGTGACTTTTTGCCGGACCCCCATCTTTAAAAAAATAGGTAATATAAAAGTATCGACCAGCATTTTCAAATCTCCAATCACGTTAACAAATTTTAGTCAGCGCCATAATGAAAGGTATATAGGAAATTCTTTATAGCACAAGTACAAATCAACGAAACAAAATCACGAATGGGACGAGAAATCACGAGAGGGTGACATGGGAAGCAGGTGTGTCAATGCATGGGGATGGGGGGGGGGGGGGAGTTTTTAGCAAGGGGGGATGGGCAATGTTATCATCCCCCCTGCTATTCAAAGAATAATAATTATATACTGGAAGTAAGATATAATAATAATTAGAATTTTCGACACAGGTTTCATTTCTGAATTATCTATGAAATAATATATATAACTAAACCTGGTTTCGAATTAAATTAAGTGGTAACATATAACCCATTAATTAAAAAAAAACCCTATACTAATTTGTTATATATTTTCTTCACAGAGAAAGCAAAAGTTTTATGTATATATATATATATATATATATATATATATATATATATATATATATATATATATATATATATATATATACATATATGGGTTAATAAAAATATATATCATATTATAATATTGGAAATTAAAATTGGTCATTGAATATAAAACCATTCTGCTGAAAGTAAGAAATGTCACTAAATCTAGATAAAACGCAAATTGAATTCGTAAACCATTACTATAATTATGCTTCTTATTAATAATTTAGCTCATGTGTAGAACAACGACTTATATTATAAACTGAAATGTTATTAGATTTTATTTGATATTATTATTTTATGATCTTTAAATTAAGTTGATTAGATTTACCGGTGAATATTGCCTAAATGTGGACATTAACTCCTGTGGATGACGTTGCTGGGCATCTTAATGGTTTATCAAGCCATAATATTGTTCTAAATAATTCCTTCATTTAGTTCATATATTTTTTATACAATATATATATATATATATACTACTTTGGATCAAAAGATTCTGAATATTATCATGATCCTGAACAAACATTGATAAGTTGTATTCATAAACGCAGGAAGTATGTGAAATCCAGCTGTGAAAAAGGGTGTCACGGTTTACCAGCTGGACGGGTTCATCACAGGTAAGCTATGCCAGCTATAAAAAAGGCGGCTCTAATCAGATTGCATATGTGCATGCAAGCAGGAAAAAAATAAAGAAGCGAAAGATGAAAACTTCGACTGCCCTATATCGACCAGAAAATATCAGACTAGATAAGATAAAATAAGAAAAGATACTTTATTCCTCCCTTATAAACATAAGATACAGGCTGTTCGTCTGTTGTCAGTAAGAGTCCCTAAATGAAACTATTCACAAATCAAGTATGCTAAATATTTAAAATGTTTCGTGCTTTCTCATTAAAGTATTAAGGTATCTGCCAATATTGTACTGGTATTGCTAACAACTGTATATCTAAGTGAAAATAAACTTGCAACTGGCAAAATCACTCGCGTAAAACATAATCATCGCGTGTACCCCACCTGGTGGCCGTATCTTCTCAAATCAAGTTTATTCAAGCTTCCATAGGGTGTTTCCTCTGTGTCTCTTCTTTCATGCCTTTGCTTGTTAGGGGGTTGAAGCGCATGCGCAAGAGAAGACCCCTGGTCATGAAATCTTGTTATGAAAAACGGACACACGGGAACTGTGTGAGAACAAACAGCGTGAGACAATACACATGAAATTGTTGATGTACATTAAAATCTAGATTATTCCTGTATTATTCGACTGTTCAAGCGGTATATTTCTAACTCTCACAAGGGTTTCATGAAGTTCCGTTCGCAAATATAGAGTGAAGGTACAGACAAGCCACCCAACAGCGAAAATAGCATAAAACACCCAGCGGACGTTTAAAATGACACAAGAAGAGCTGTCTATTTTTCAAACAAAACGTGTCATGAGCACGTTAGAAATACAGATTTTTTTCAAATCATATAAATGCTGCTCTCACATTCGTGCAAGTATAAAATGTAAGGAAATTTACGAATGTGCTTCAGAAAATGCTATAATTATTAAAAAACCATGTTCCCTTGTTCCACCCCTATGATAAAAACGTTTTTCTGTCGTTCCATGCCTCACTCCCTGGCCCTCCGGGCCGCATGACACATATACTCATCGCATATAATATCTATTATCCAAGCTGTTATTTACCTATGTATATTCACAACATAAATAAATTGCAGGGGTGGATCCAGGATTTAGGAAAGGGGGGGTCCAACCAAGGAGGACTAATGAAAAAAAAGGGGGAAAAGGTCGCTGAAGGTCAGGGAAAGGGGATTACAGGATGCAAAATTCGGTCTGAAACCCTTAAAAGCCCCCCCCCCCCCCCCCCCCCACACACACACACACACCAGCCCGGATCCCCTACCGAAACGGCTTACGTTTTTCCACATGTCAATAACCATATAAGAACGGCTGATTGATGTGGAGATCTAAAAGATATTTTCAGCGTGAAGACGATGTTATATTCATACAGGGTCGAGAAATGTATATAGAAACATAGAATAATCTGATTTTCCATGCGCATATTTCCAGCTATCTTTTTCCTAGGTGGTTTCACAATGTTTACAAAAATGGCTTGCGTTTTCCATAGGTCAATAACTATGTAAGAATGACTGATGGATGTCAAGAACTTCCAGATATTTTCAGAGTGAAGACGATGTTATATTTCATATAAGGACGAGAAAATGCAATTTCATCATCATTTCAGCAGGCAGCCAGTCAATAATTTTAATAAAACATTTCATAATACCAGTCTTTTGTATTCACGGATGGGCAAAAAGTAAGAATACAATTTTATAGAAAATTGAGGATAAGAAATCTCCATCAGCATAAAACAGTAGAGTTTTTTTCTTATTATTTCTTCACAGTTGACTGTCTCAGTTATTGTTACAATGTTTGGTATCCCGCGGTAGCTGAGAGCTGAAAAGATTTGTTAAAACTTTTTCTGCAGAGGAAGGACGGGCCACAGACAGAACCTTTTTATTCGTAGTGACGGATATTTTAAGCATAAGACGCAGTCATACTAAGTCCTCGTAGTTTATTATTATTATTATTATTATTTTCATTATTATTACAAGTATTATTATTATTATAAATGAATATAACTAGCCTTTCTACCGAATATTGTTAGTTTGCTTGTTAGACTCTTGTCGCTATCAGTTCATCTACAATACCAGGTGTCTTATGTAACACTTTCTCGTTTTTCATTATGGCCTCCCGCCGAAAGGGTATGGTATCATTCCACGTTGTATGTGTTTGCTAAAGTGTGTGTGTGTGTGTGTGTGTGTGAGGGTGTGTGTGTTAATTCACAACGTAACTAATGCTCGCATCTAACGGAATCTCATGAAATGTTCAGGACATTTCGGGAATGGTGTGGACCCAGCACAAGATTTAGATTTAGGAACGCCATGCAAAAATATTCACAAATAAACAGTCAATTGTGCACGAATGAACCTGATAATATTGGCCGAATTAAAGACTGCAAACACGATTTTGGGAGGTCGACACAGGTTGGTTTAATGGTGTGTAATGCGAGGCACTCTTGGACGATGGCCTTTGGTAGTCGTTTGAGGTTAAGGAAACCGGAGGAGCCGCAGACCAGCGCAACTACAACCAACTCTCATAGCCATGCCTGGGATCAAACATGGGTGGCCATATATAAATATATATATATATATATATATATATATATATATATATATATATATATATATTTATATATATATATATATATATATATATATACAGTAAAACTTCGCCTAACGACCACTTCAGTAAGGCGGTCGCCTTAAAATAACGACCACTTTTAGACCGTCCCAATTCTTTTGTTTGCTCTTTTTATATATATATATATATATATATATATATAATATCGCTTACTTTTGATTTATCTATTAATGAAAAGAATTTTTTTTTCACTCTTCCGATGCTCACTATTGCCTCTCCTCTTAAAATTGTTCAATTTTGTCCACATATTAAAAGTTTCATATAGTCATTGAATTTAATCTATGCAAGTTACCGTACGGTCAAAGGGGAAAATCGCGAAAATTTAACCCTGTGAATATGAAGCTAACCATATTATCCCTTGACTGATGTGGCCGGTATTACATGCTGCACCTGCACACGAGGCATGACGAAAATATTCATTTTGTTATTTAATCACGTCGCCGTAAATTTTATCAACTGTCCCCTGCTACTAAATTTCTACAGTTTCATAATTCAATGAGAACTTTTGGAGATAAGGTGTGGACAGAGAGAAAAACGAATTGGGGGTGAACAGGAGACCTTTAAAATCTAATAAGCGAACTCCAAATTGTGAGACCAAATTTCAGCGATTGGAAAATGGGTGTAAGTGATATTTCCATAGAATCCCGCGAGATGGCAGCACTATCGCATCTTGCCATTCTGTGCGACCAACCTCCATTCAGGAACAAGATCTTTTTCGGCAAATCCATGAAAATACCTGATAAACCCTATGTGTGGAGAATAGAGTGCATTTCTGCTTTTTTTTTTTAATTTTGTGATAAAGTAATCATTTCCTCCACAATGCATTGGGACTTCTTACTTAACCAGTTGTGTAGATAGTTATATAAACCATTTAAATATGTTGGATCAGAATTAAAAAAAAAAAAACTGTGGGACAAGTTTTGATAGGTCTATTGATATTTGATGGTTGAGACAAAAACCCGGTCTTTCCAACAATTCTGTAACGAGGTTCGTTCTTCACACAAAGGACCTCTGACGATTTTTATGTTTCCCACGAGTTTATATCGACACCGCAACCGCTTGACTGAGAAGGTTGGTGTTCACCCGTTATTTTTAATTGCGTATATATTCCTTGTTATAGCGTCCTCAAACTACTAAGTCTGTGGCAGCTAGCTAAGCCTTCACAGACCTTTATTCAGCGAGCCGTTTGGCGTCTATTTCATGAATAATAGATAAGGCAATTCAACCAGAGAAATGACTGGAGTATTCTTGTTGTGCGAGGACGTCTGGTCCGTGAAGGCATCGATAATTTTACCATTCAACAAAAGCCATGAAGCCTCTCCTGTTTTAAGTTCGCTTGTTCTTGTTCAGCCTGCGTGTAAACAGTGTATTTCCTACATTTTATTCGTTAGATTTGATTGGCTGTAATGATTTCAACCCGAACACTTGAAGTTGCAGGTTTGTTCATTGCCTCTTTGCATGCGGTCATTTCCCTTCTCGTGTGTGTGTGTGTGTTTGGGGGTTGGGGTGCACGTGTGTGTTCACAAGTTAACTCATGCAGTCACGAACGGAATCTCATGAAATATTCAGGACATTTAGATAATGAGCAAAGGAAGAAATGATTATATTTTCGGTGTTGATCCAGCATCTCATCTGGACTCTGGAGCGTATAAATGAATATTCTTTGAAATATGGGCCAAGAAATAAGGAATGCACAACAAGTCTATCCTCATGCACCGGGCCACCTGTTCAGGTCATGGTCGAGCGCCCAGCACCTCGGATGTTTTAGAACTTGTGCTCCAATTGCGCGGTCATTTATCCAATGGGGTGCACATTTCTAGTTATCCATGAAACGGGTGCCAGAACGGCACAATAAATCAAGGTCTGTAAAAGTGTAGTGAGCTACAGACTAGTATGATAATCGTTTTTAGACAAGTGTTTGAGATGAGCCATAGTGATTTATTTCGCTGATATTGATAACTCCCGAGAGTACAGTGGTCGTGTTATAGTTTAATGAGTGTAATTACATATGAGTATTAAAATTTATCTGAAATCCACAATTAATCTGAACAGAAAGGGACTAAATATGTTAGACGAAACGGTAAGTATTACTCAATAATGGAATATGAAAAAAATAATGTTATAATGATTACACGAGAAATGCAGATGCCAGGACAGTTGATGGTGTAAAATGTGCTCTGACGTCATGATTCCAAATCTCCTTAATTGTCGTTAGTGGTGGGCCGATCATCGAGTTTTATCGAAAGTCAGTCGGTTTGCTGCCACTTTCAAGCGCTCGATTACCAAAAGGAACTATCGATTACATCATAATAATGATTGTTTTTTTTCCAGAATGCCTTTATGTTATAGGCAAAAATAATTCTTCCATTTTTTACTCCATTCCGCGCTTCATATAATGAGTCTGTGTTTCCAGATAACTTCCGTATGTAACTGAGTATGACACGGTAGATGCGAGAACGGAATAATTATAAAACTTATTATCTGTGAACTCGCAGAGAGCTGCAGAATTAGCGGAAAGTTTCTAACTGTACATTGCAAAATGTACATTGCAAAATATGGGCGGGAAGGCGTTAAAATACTTCATAAATTCTCAAGGTCTATGCCAATTTTGCGAGATTCTCATAGAAATAATCTATTCAACCGGTGCCAGGTGCCGCTGTTTAGACCGTCATTAAAATTTCTTTGTTGGGGCTAACCCGTCGAGTATTTGGATTTCAGCTGATTTTTTTTTGATTAGTCTGCAATTTTATTTTTGTATGATCTGCCCCAATCGCATTCATGCCTTCATGTGCTAGAAAAACAGCCCCTTTATAGGCCTAACATTCTTAGATGCTCGTAAATTCTATTATGAAAGATATTACCCGACGCTGCCGAACGTTAAATTTGATCCTTAAAATTATTCTTTATACGTGGATGGATCGTTACACCTGTGCGCGAGAGGAGAATACCTACCTGGGAAACGTAGGTATAGTTTACAGATAATTGCATGTTTCTTTGATAATTGCATATATTTGTCTGAACCGAATAATAATCGATCATCAGTCGGTTTGCTCAAACCGATGATCGATTATGAAAAAGAAACCGACTCCCACCACTAATTGTCGTGTCTCTGTTTCATGTCCAACCGATCTGGAATAGCAATGTTGAATATATTTGTAAGGATGACCGCGAGATGGCAGCATTATCACTGTTAATTCTGATTCATTTCCACGTTACGATGCCACGTACCTATTTCATCACTGGTTAATTAACTGTGTCTTTGTTCTTACAGAACTGAAAAATGGTTGTAGATCAATATATATGAAAGATCTACCAAAAAAAAAAAAATGTTCTTATCACGTTCCCTCATGCACATTGGCTGGGCTTCTCGACTGTTTGTGTTTGGGGATTGCAACATGTGGGCGACATCTAGTATCAATATTAGAAACCAATGTCCAGTTCGGTTAGCCATAGAGAATTTAGTTGATGATGTGAGGAAAAAAGCTATTTTTAATAATGTTGCTTCCGGCTAGAGTACCATATTTCTAACGCTTTTCTTTACGTTCGAACATCGGACTGACTGAAACCAACTTTGGAATAAAAAAATAGGTAAATTAATGGACGGATCTTGATGAATAACACTTAAAACTAATAATACATTAAATTCTGGAGTTGAAATATATCACCAGACAATGATTATATCAAAAAGGGCGCTTTACTATTGCACGATAAAATTGTGCATCATCTAACTGGAACTGCCTTTGTGCTGGTTGGAAGAGGCGACCTGTGATGCAACATACCAAAATTTGATCAGGATTATGGTAACAGTTCTTATATGGTAATTCCAGAATGTTGGATGTTCGTGTTTTTCCTAGGTTTTAATTCTTACTGAGTTAGAAGCCTTAATGATCTGTTATTTTTTTACCCGTTTGCTCTTCTCAAAGTAACTTTCATCATTGCTTTATTTCAGACCAAGAAGGACTTTTGACAAACATTTGGTGTGCGCAAGTGTTATATGTTAATCTACGAAGTTAAGTCGAAACTGACCGAAGCACTAGGCCTCATTTTAATTAAAGGGACAAATTGCTTTTCCCATGAACATATTTATTTATATATTTTAATATATTTCACCAGGATAGATCATTCAGAAAGTACTTTTTTTTGTAATGAGGCCCTGCTACCATTTTAAATATGAGATGCATCAAATACAAATGAGATAACAGTACGAGTACAATAAGAGGGAAAGTGACATAAAGGTGTTGCTTTAATGAGCTCAAGCTTGGACTTAAGTCTGGAAATATTGATTGAAGGACTTCTAAAATTTGTTAAAACAGTGGCCATTTCATAAAAACTTATAAGTTATTTTCTTTCCCAAATACTCAGGCTATATTTATTAGTGATTTCAATGAACAAGGACTTTCGACCTTTCATAGTTTTGGATTGAAAGAATATTCTTATATGGTGCTTTCTGACGGCACCGGATTTTACGTCAACTAGATTAGGGAGAAATTCTAACGGGTAAGCAGGGTTCATCACCATTCATCGGTTTGTGAAAAAATAACTGATATTTTCCGTTTACTTTTAGGTACACCTTTCATGAGACGGAAGCCATGGCAGCAATCTGCCACTGGAAAGTCAATATTAAATTCTGGAGACGTTGGGGTGGCAGTACAAGCTGTAGGTTCCAAATCACTTCTAGGTTCAGTAGATGCACTCTCCATTTCTGACCATACTAGATCATGTTTTCCTGCCTGTCAGAATATTATTTTCACATTATTGATGAAACACAGTTACCACACAAGAACTAAAAATCATCACATCTCAAGTAAACTTACAAGTTTACATGCTGTGATAATCGATAACAAAGGCCATTCATCACAAACAGGGGCGGATCCAGAATTTAGGAAAAGGGGGGTCCAACCCAGGAGGACAAATGAAAACCATAAAAAAAAGGTCCTCAGGTCTAAAAAAAGGGGGGGTCCAGGCGGCAAAATTTTGTCTTCAGGCCTTAAAAAACGCCATGGACCCCCCTCCCCCGGATCCGCTTCTGACAAATCACTCTTTTGAACAAATGCTCTCGGAAATGGTATGCGAGACTACCGTGGAATTACAACCAAAGCAGATTTACCAGTCTATATAGCTACAAAGCAGCCCGAAAGAAGGCACGCTTCTCTGCATAAATGTATAGAGAGACACGTGCTACTATTTGTAAAAAAAAAAAAAAAAAAGCGTCCATATGGGGACTATAGTCTCGGATTGCTCCATGGCGGTATACTATAGCTGAACCTAACGATCGGGAAAGTAGTGCTGAGGAAAAGAGAGGAGGTATTTTGTATAAAAAAGGTTGTGGTTGCGTTTGGGTCAAAATAATTTCCGAGGTTATCAGATATAAATGCTGGTTACAGTGTTGTAGATTATTTAAGCAAATACATATACAGTCGGAAGGGGTTGGTTGGTAGTAAGGTGACCAGCGTTTGTGGTGAAGGGGCAGCCGCCGGGACTCTAAGCCGGGAGATCATGGGTTCAAATCGCAGTAGGTGGGTGAATTTTTTTTTAAGGTCAGCACCACCCAATGTAACCGCTTCGGGCTTAATCACTCCCAAACAAGTGCATCTTTTGGGAGTACCTCGGCTGAGGCAGGTGCAGATTACGAGCCTTGGAGACACTAGTGTATCAAATTAAATTACAGGCAGCAAGTGTCACCTATCACGTATACGTAGTCCCAAACATAAATCGGCGGGTGTACAAAACTGTACATACTAAGTTAAGACTGAAAAAAGCCGGCATTACAAAGTGGCAGCGGTACCGCCACCAAAACATCGTTTTAAGATATTTGCTGGTTTATGCCATTGGTGGAAGATTATTTTAGCAGATAAAGGATTCGAGGCTCGGAGACTTTTTTGTGTGGTAAGTTTTTCGGGTCCAAGACGGATGAAGCTCAGTTCCAACTTATACGAATTAGGGGAAGCCATGCCCCATCGCTTCTGCAATTTGTTTGCAGAGTTTTGCTATGAATTTCGTAGCGGTGTTAGGAAAAAGAACCATTCACGGCAAAAGTACATAAGCGATTTTTTTCGGTGGACAAAAACATTTGCTCCTATCAGTGACGCAGGACTCGAGGTCGGACTTCGACACGAGTCTGAACTCGAGTCTTTACTTTTTCAAGGACTCGGCTTCGGACCTGGAGTCGAGCGTCCTGTAGTCGGACTTGTATTCGGATTCGGGGGTTAGGAGAAAAGGCATCAGGTCGAGTTCAAATAAAACTCTAGTCCAATATTACTGTCATATTTAATGATTTATGTACTTGTGCGAACTACTAACAATATATTACAAAATAATGACAATATATATACTGAAGTTGCCTTTTTTCGCGAGGGTATCAAATTTGCGATATTCGCGAAAGGGGAATTATCAGGAGAAATAAAGCATTCGTGAATAATAGGTCCAATCGTGGAAGGCAAGTCTAAGATAAAAGACCTTGTTTGTTCAAACATTGCTATAAAAATGATATAAGATTTTCCAAATTATCTGCCATTAATGAACAATAGTTGTATCCGCCAAAACGAAGTTTTGCGGATACTATGTTTTTGACCGGGTTCCGCCGCCGCCGCCGCGTTCGTTTCCGGAGAACTCCTCTGAGACTACCAGACGGATTTTTCTGAAACTTACACCAATTATCGGGTCACATGTGAACCGGTGCCTAACCAATTGGCCTTGACCTTTGACCTTTCCTCTCTTCCAAACGTCCGTTTGTGCGTCTGTTTCCACACATAAACCCACATATCTCAGGAACCGTTTGACCGATCAGGAAAAAAAATTTGTACAAATGTAGCCCATGGATAGCTTTATAACATACGCAAAAAATGGTGGCGCCACCTGCAATCATGTTTCAACAGTGTCCATCTGTTCATCTGCCTTGGGTTAATATCACTAATATCTCTGCAGTGGTTTGACCAAATTATCTGAAATTCGGCATGCGTATACATCCCGCATAGCTTTCTTGATTTTATGACAGGTGGCGCAACCTACATTCACGTTCACGCTGTAGACATTCAAACTCATATCTCGGGAACCGTTTGACCAATCAGGAAAAAAAATTACACAAATGTAGCCCTTGGATAGCTTTATAACGTACACCTGCAGCCATTTTTGCACAGCGTCCATCTGTTTGTCTGCCTGGGTTAAAATCACTCATATCTCTGCAGTGGTTTGACCAAATTACCTGAAATACGGCATGCATATACATCCTTGATAGCTTTTTTTTATTTTATGACAGGTGGCGCCACCTACATTCACGTTCACGCTCTAGACATCCATGCTTATATCTCCGGACTCGTTTGACCAATCAGGAAAAAAAAATTACACAAATGTAGCCCTTGGATAGCTTTATAACATACACAAAAATAGTGGCGCCACCTGCAGCCATTTTCGCACAGCGTTCATCTGTTTGTCTGCTGTTGGATAAAATCAGTCATATCTCTGCAGTGGTTTGACTTTTCCACCTGAAATATTGCATGTGGATACATCTTGGATAGTTTCTCGTTCAAATAGCAGGTGGCGCCACCTACAATCATGTTTACGTGGCAGACATCCATTCTAATATGTAACACATGTAACTTTATTTCCCCTTGCCACTCAATCCATGCCTCACTTCTCCCGTCCTACTCTGATTTTGGCGGATACACGTAGTAGCTTGTAGACTACCCGTATTCTAGTTTCACTTTTGTTTTGGGTCCCCTTCCAACAGTAAGATTTTGCGCACATTATTTGATATGAATAATTCATATAATAATGACTTACATATAATAGTTTCATATAAACATGATTTCATATTGTATTGGTTTTAAACATGGTAAGTTCACGAAAATGACACCCTCGCGAAACACTGAAGAGTTTTTTTTTCGAGAAATTTAAACCTCGAGAATAGGAAGCTAACTACACAAAACCTTACCGAGCTTTGTTTAGCATTCGGAGCTATAAGTGCAATTAACCATTAGAGTAAAGGTATGTGTGATGTGACATATATGTACATGCTAATATGTAATTTCCATTTTAATTGCATTTTAAGAATATTTGTAAAGCTTGTGTCACCCGGCATAATGGCAGGCGCCGTCCGGGTTGCGGTCGGTGGTCATTTGGTCTGTCGATGTCCGCCAGACGTCCTGTCTGAAGTCGTCCGACGTCCGCGCCTCGAGTATATAAAGGGCATGTAAAAATTTTGTCACATCATATTTCTTAAGTTTGACAGAGTGAAGAGCACTGTACAGCTACTAAGTAATAGTGGCTTGCTAAGATGCCGCCAAAGAAGACCAAGGGAGCAAAGAAACTTGTTCCTAAGAAAAATTGGCACGAGAGCCTGAGTCCGTTTCATCAGAGCATGAACTGGAAGCTGAGTTGACAGGAGGAGCCCGGCCGGGGGCCGCAGAAGCCGCCCGACACCAGAACGGAGCGCTCGCAGCACGTTCGACTGTATACAAATCGGGCGGGATACCGGAGGGCGTCGTTCGAGTATCGTAGGGAGCCCATGCGGCGGTCGAGCAGCTCTGTCGACTATACCGTCCGGATTTTTAAAGCAAAAATTCGTCTAAAATCGCCGGACTGCTGCTCGAATATCGATTGCATGTTGGCCGCTGCCCGAGCGATCTCCGGACTACCTGTTTTCGATCTCTGCAACCTAAAACTCACCATTAGTTGGAAAATCACTGAATTAATAACAGGTTTCGTACCCTGCGAACGTCGGCCGACCCCTAGAATTGCGGCGGAGCCCGCAGTGATCGAGCAAACACCGGCCATATTTCTTGCCGAAAATGCCCTTCTCCGCTCACAGAGGAGTCGGCAGGCTCCGTTTTGGAAATGTGACGGCTCCTTAACGAACTCGGTCTTGGATTTGTACGTGGCTTCCAATTGGCTTGAACTCGAGAAAGGTGGACTTGGGCTGAATCTTTAAATTAAGGGCTTTGGGTCGAGTAGTCTGGAGCTTGGATGTTGTGTACTCGACAATATCATTGTTTCCAATATCTAATTGATTGTAAGTCGTTTTTATATCGTGTCATGTGGTTGCTGAATTATTATTGGTGTTTGGATAAGCGTTGTTACGTTCGTGGAAGTGTAATCGCCACGATCTACCTTAAAGTACGTGAACGTTTGCATAACTTTATTAACTTTCTCACGATATTGGTTCATTGAAGCTGTAAAAAAAAATGTTTCGCCCTCAAAACCATCCCGTCACACGGAAACTCTGTCTTACATTCACCTGTATTGTTAATTGGTGTGGTTCTGTGTGTGAGTATAAAAAAAAGTCCACATTTGTCTGTTAACCATAACATGACTGAGTGACAAGAGGTACGAACTTGCGCATGCCCGACCACTTAGAAAAAATAGAAGAAGCATGAAAATAAAACGCACACACACAGAAGAACAATCGACTGGCAGCTTGAAAATCTTTTTTTTTTTGACTTTGCGCCGTTTAGATTTATGTTTCGAGGCACTGTTTGCGCACGGTGGAATATTTTTGTCACGTGTTGTGGTATATCAGTGCTGCCACCTATCGGACTATAGTCAACTTAAAGTTTTACAAGGTACTGGATGGTAATAAATAAAATGGCGGTTGTTTAAGCCAGCTGGAGTTTCTTGTTTCTGTTACAACTACACAACATAATTTGGCGACGATCTGGAAAAATGGAACCTACGTTACCTCCGCCACAGCCGTTAAACCTTCAGGCATCTGATCTTTACGAGGAATACAGACAATGGACTATCAGTTACGAAATTTACGCCACGGCTACAGAACTGAACAAGAAATCAGACGCCATACAACGAGCGACATTCCTGCATTGTCTTGGTACTGCTACGAAGCGTGTTTTCGCCACTTTGCCAGGTGAGAAAAACACTTACAAAAGAGCTAAAGATGCTCTAGATACATACTTCATGCCTAAAAGAAATGTCGTTGCTGAAAGATATAAGTTTCGTCTTAGAGCTCAGCGTTCAGATGAGTCCATTGATACATATCTGTCCTCGCTACGTGATTTAGCTCGAACATGTGACTTCCGTGACATGGAGGAGGAAATGCTGCGTGATCAGATTGTAGAAAAGAGTCATTCTAAAACTCTACGTGAGAAACTATTACAACAAGATGATCTCCACCTTGAGAAATGTTTAAAAATAGCACGTCTATTTGAAACTGCGCAAGCAGATGCAAAAATTATGTCAGCCAGTGCCTCTGTCTCTGAGGAACAGACAATTACAAATCGAGTTCGTGTACAGCACACTCACAAGATTTACAATGAAAAAGTTACAGACCAAGAAAGTACATTATACATGTATCCGTTGAGGAAATGAAGGCCTTAAAGCTGATGAATGTCATGCTAAGTCCACAGAGTGTTTATATTGTCATAAAATTGGTCATTTGGCTCGTGTATGTAAAAAGAAAGAAAGAGATCAAAGACATGGAAAAGTAGAATACACACTGTACAATTACAAGAGGACACTGAGAACACTGAGAGTAATTCAAATTCAAGCTCTGAAGGTGATAGTGAGTTCATGTTTGTTGTGACAGGAAAACATTCCAAATATGGAACTCAGTCTATACATGTCAATGGCCAACGTAACAGAATGTTACCTGATACAGGATCTGATAGAAATATTATCAGTTCTGGACTATACAGAAGGCTATTAAGTCAGTATGAGTTACAATCTACAAACAAACAATTCCATGCATATGGACAAGACACACCATTAAAATGTATGGGACACTTTAAAGCTGCTCTTGCATGGAGAGGAAATACATTTACAGAGGATATTTATGTGATTGAAGGTACTAAGGCAGAATCATTAATTGGAAAAAGTACTTGTGTGAAACTTGGTTTAATCCAAATAAATTATGTGAATCAGATCTCACAACAGAAAACAGGCCAGACTTCACAACAGAAAACAAACATAGAGAAACTGATACAAGAATATGCTGACCTATTTCATGGTCAAGGACATGTGATTGGATATGAGCACAAAATTACTGTAGATAAATCTGTTAAACCAGTGGCACAACGACTACGCAGAATTCCATTGTCCATGACAGAACGTACAAGAGCAGAAATTTTGAAAATGGAAAGGGACAATATCATTGAAAGATTAAATGAAGGTTTTGAATGGGTATCAAATCTGATAGTGGTTCCTAAAAAGGAAATTGAGGAAGTTCGAATTTGTGTCGACTTGAGAGAGCCAAATCATGCAGTCATTCGTGAAAGACATCCTATTTCATTGGTTGAGGATATTATACAGAAGATGCAAGGTGCGAAATATTTTGCAAAATTTGATGCAAGGAAATGATTTTGGCAAATTGATTTAGCAGAAGAATCAAGATACTTGACTACTTTTATTTATAATGAAGGAACATTCAGATTTAAACGTGTACCATTTGGGTTGGCATCTGCCAGTGAAGCTTACCAGAAAATGACTGACATTACATTTGCTAATTTAGAAGGTGTAGTTAGTTACTGTGATGATACAATTGTGTATGCAGATACACTGCCTCAACTTGAAACAAGAATGAGACAAGCTTTCCAGAGATGTCGTGAACGTGGATTAAAACTGAATGGTAAGAAACTACAGCATAGTCTCACCAGTATCAGTGTACTTGGACATACCATATCTGCAGATGGTGTGAAGCCTGACAGAGATAAGGTACATGCCATACAGAATGCACCACAACCGAAAAATGTTGCTGAACTGCGTTCTTTTCTGGAAACTGTAAATTATATGCAAAAATTTATACCAAACTACTCAAATGTCTGTGAACCACTAAGATATTTAACAAGAAAGGACACAAAATGGAATTGGGCCAGAGATGCTGAAAATGCATTCCAAACACTCAAAGATTGCTTAAGCAAAGAACCATGTCTTGCTTATTACAAGTTAAATGCTCCAACTTTTCTTATTAATGATGCAAGCCCATATGGACTGGGTGCTATATTACTGCAGCTACAGTCAGATGGAACCAATCGTCCAATAGCATATGCTTGTAGATCCTTAACTACAACAGAACGGAGATATTATCAGATAGAAAAAGAAGCTTTGGGATGTGCATGGTCAGTAGAACATTTCAGAAATTACCTGTCGGGGGTGTACAATTCAAACTCCTGACCGACCACAAACCTCTGATATACATGTTCAATTCTCATACAAGTACCATGGTACCACCTAGGATACAGAGAATGCTATGGAAATTACAAGCTTTTGATTATGAAATACAGCATATTCCAAGGAAGGATAATACTGCTGATGCATTATCACGACTCCCATAACCTGTACAGACTGATGCGGATAATACAGCTGAAGAGTACATTCATCACATTACTCAGTATTGTGTTGGTGGACTAACTGCAATCACTTTACAAGACATAAAAGATGCTACACAGAAAGATGAAGCTATGACTTTATTACATAACATGGTTTCTACTGATAACTGGGATGTTAAGAACTTGCCTAGTAAATTGATTCCTTTGTACAAACTCAGGAATGAACTCTCTACATATGACTGTCTTGTTTTGAGAGGAAGCCGTATCAAAGTTCCTAAATCCTTGAGGAATGATATTTTGAATATTGCACATGAATCACATCAAGGCATAGTTAGAACAAAGATGTTCTTGCGTGATAAGTTCTTTTGGACTGGAATGGACAAAGATGTGGAAACTCTTGTATCACAATGTGAATCTTGTATTAGAAACCAGCCTCTTATAACTGATCAACCACTGCAGCCATCTGAGCTACCATCAAGACCTTGGTACAAAGTTGGTATGGACATATTTGGACCTATCCGTGGAATATATTTGTTGAAAGTGATGGATTATTATTCAGCATTTCCTGAAGCGGTAGTTTTGAAGAATATTTCTTCAGATACTATTATTGAGTCTCTTGCATATATTTGCTAGATTAGCTTTTCCTAAGGTAACAGTTACAGATAATGGAAAACAGTTTGTTAGTGCAAAGACAGAAAGCTTTTTCAAAACTTGTGGAATCAAACATGTAAATGCTTCGCCATATTATCCTCGCACAAATGATAAAATTGAGCGATTTCACAGGTACTTGAAGAAATGTCTGAGAGCAGCAGTTGCTGATGGTAAAGACTGGAATATTGAATTACCCAAAATACTGATGGCATATCGTTCAACAACACAAAGCTGGACAGGTCGGAGTCCAGCAAAGTTGTTATTTGGACGAGAGATCAACACCAAATTGCCATGCCAGGATCCTGAACTCTGTGTTGCCGAAAATAGTGTTAAGTCACATTATCATAAGTACATAGAGAATATGAAACTCTACACTGATGATAAGAGAAAAGCAAAACCTCATGATATTAAAATTGGTGATCTTGTATTTGTTGCAAATAATGTACAAAACAAGCTAGATTCAGAGTTTGGTTCAACTAAGCATGTGATTATTAAGTCAAAGGGTCCAGATACTTTTGAGATAGTGACCTGGTACGTGCAAAGCCACCTTTAATACAATGACATATCAGTTTTAGCTGGTTTAGGGGGTCGGGGATCCGTCTATGATTTTACGGTCAAAAGAAAAAATGTTTCGTAACAAAGGTGTCACAGATGCATCTTGAGCTTGTTTATCTACAAGCAAGCTGTTAGCGAATACGGTACACGTAGATGAACCAAATGACCCGAGGTGGTTATAATGATAATATTGGTTTCTGATTCCATTTATGTATCTATACCCAGGGGCGTCTATATACAGGGGAGGGGCGGGGGGGGGGGGGGGTAAACCCTAACACATACACATTTAAGCAAGGCGGGATGGTCAATGTTACCCCCCTCCCCCGATAGTCAGAGAATAATATTTATATATTGGAAAATAAATATAAATCATTAGAATTATATACTTTGGTACCGATTTAACAAGAAATATTATATATCTAAACCTTGTCTCGAATTAACCTATTCTTGAAACATAACTGATCTTTTTAAACCTTATACTTAATTGTAATACATTTGAAATGTGTCACACAGACAATTATAAGTGTGTGCACATATATATATATATATATATATATATATATATATATATATATATAAAGTGGAACCCAATAATAGCGACCACCTGGGGATCTGACCAAAGTGGTTGTTATTTGGAGGTGGTCGTATTTGTAAAACTCTGAGTTACCTGGATCGTATAAACGGGACCACGATAAGTGGTCGTAATTGCGGGATGGTCGCAAGGCGGGGTTCCACTGTATATAAATAATAGTGATAGATTATGTTTTAATATCCTAAATGATAATTTAAAAATAAAAACGACCGATGATTGATTGTTAATGGATTTTTTTTATGTACTTCTATATTATCGTGAGATCTGCTGTGTACAAGTACCTGAAATATTAACCCTAGTAAATAGTCTGACATGTATTCTTAATGAAACCATCAATCCACCCTCATCAAAGGCCGACGTGCCAGGGGACGATAGTTGGCTGCGCCAGGTGCCGTCTTGTTGCTGTTCGTTACTTTGTGTTCGTATATCTCAGACAGGATCCGATTCTTTGCGTGTGCATACATAATCTTTTTTAATTGATTATGTAAAAAATGCAGTCGATTTGTTTGAATTTTAAAGGAGACGACCAATCATCGATTTACTCGATATATCGGCACATCACTAATATATATATATATATATATATATATATATATATATATATATATATATTTATATATATATATATATATATATGAGTGTGTGTATGCGTGTGTGTGTGCTTATAAAAAAAGGTCCCAAATTTAATTACCATTCCCCCCCCCCCTTGAAGATAAAATTATGGCACTGTGTGTACCTCTTATCGTTGTTTTCTAAAAAAAGGTTAATAGACAAACCTTCCCTGGTGGCGGAGGTATGCGGGACTGATATTTCTTTAACAATGGTTTGGCAGAGATCTGGTGGTTTTGAAGAAGGAACTTTATGGAGTTACCTCATAAATAAACTAGCAAAAACACAACCTCTTGTACGTAAAATAAACCTTCCTGGTAAATATATTTCATGCTTACGTGTCATAGTAAGTATATCAGAATACTTGAATCAAATCCGAGTTACCAGGAAACACAGGAACCACTTTTATCTAAACACTATCCCCCTTGATCCCTATCTCTCTCTCTCTCTGTCTCTCTCTCTCTCTCTCTCTCTCTTTCTCTCTCATGCACACACATACAGACACATTGGACAGTTGAACTTTTCAAATAAAATGATATACTTAACACTCGATAATGCTTTGCCAACTGTCTTCAAATTATTTTATTTAAGTTAACAGTTACGTTTCAAAATATTACAACGAGCCAAACAGAATCCCTGTTTAAATTTACCAGGAAACCCATGAGCTATGTCTGAGGCCGATCAAACATGATTCCAGTCACCCTTTTTCCGTTCAGTCAAACACTGTATTATTATCCATGTAAACGGTTTTAAAAAAATTTCATAAAAATAAAAATTTCAAAAAAGATGACGGAGTTTGTAAGGCGAGAGCAGAATACGCTACAGCACTTTATTTCTTTTTTTTTAAAGCCCTTAAGAACACAACTTAAAGGAAATGCGATTATGAAAAAAAATATTTGAAATGGTAAAATCAGTTCTGTTCAATCAGTTAAATTTATCGATAGGCACATCAAATTTCAGGGCAATCCATACAGCTAATTGGCAGAGCGTAACCGTTGTACGATTATATGATGGCTTTGATCATAAATATACAATCCGTCATGATTGACCTGACATTGCGATTTGATTGTTATTTTCACTGCACAGAATACGAAAATGAGGAAGAAATATTTGGAATGTCAAAAACAGTTTGGTACAATTAACGTGACCAGTAAGCACATCAGACTTCAGGGCAATCCATAGAGCGAGCACGAAGTGTAAGCCTGCATGGTTCCGCGCTGCCCTTTCAGACCAGAGCAGTATAGTACTATGGTGTTTACGTCATAGCCGTTCATGACATTTTTTTTTCATAACAGGTTTATATAAATGAAACTCAATAAAGGATCTGCATTAATATTTTGCTGATCTCACATCAGCTAGATTTCAACTTTATTTTTCAGAAATCTTGATTAACTAAACCCAATTTTTAAGCTTTATTTATGTTAAACGAATAGTCACTAGTCAATAGTCACAAAACGTCTATTTTTCACGCACTAACATATATTGCGTGAAATTTCATGATTGGTTTTAGGAGGTTATGTTTATGCCGGCGTTCGTTTGTCTGCTTGTTTGTCTGTTAGCAACATAACTTAAAAAAATATTAACGGATTTTGAGGAAATTTTAAGGATAGCTCGAGAATGATACAAGTAACAATTGATTAAATTTTAGGAGTGTTATGGATCACCATCTTGATCCAGCATTTTTTTTTAGGAAAAACGATGCATTTCTGACAGTGCCATATGGTTGTTATGAACTGCCTTGGCAGAGGCCTGTTCGAACTGTCTGAGTGTTTTTCAAGTATGTGCATGTTAATTCAGGATGTAGGGTGAGGGTCCCATCGCTAAGCCCCTGCTACCAAGAAATAATCCTTGTATACCATTTAGGTAGTGTAATAGCAAATCTCCCTCCTAACTGTACGTCCACACGTACATATCTTCATATGACAGGTAATAAAAAACAGCCGCAATATAACATATTAATCCTAATATATATGGATACAAATATGTCCTAGACACGCGCCAGACCACAAACGTACCCTAGGTAACACTTTTGGTCCTGTTTCCACATTTGGAAGGTGATTAATGGGGATTTAACCAATAAGTGTCATTGGAAACATCCCTTTTTTGCAAATAACCATGGTGGACTTAATATATATGCCGAAGTCCACACCTGTTAGAACCCATCTGCGTCACACCGAAACTGTTTTACATAAGGCAGTAATAATCTTTCCTCCTACAGTTTTTTAGCTGAAGTGATTACGTGCACACTTTCATATGCTTTAATTGTTATTAACTATTCACAGTCTCTTTAAGAACCTGTTTTATGACCACTCAATCACGTGTAATGAAAACTCCGGACCATATACAGCTGGCGGTCATCTCTCTTAATTTAAATAATATATACGCCAAAAAAAAAAAAAGAAATAACTTCCTTTTTATGGCGGTGATAAAGAGGGGCATTTCACGCCTTTTGCCATTGTGAGGCTTGTGGCACCAGGCAAGCAGACAGAAGACAGCAAATTGCCATAGTTACGTATACCACAGGTATCCATGTTTATTTTCTTATTAGCCGTAATATTCTCTAAACCGCTTATGCCAGCTGTGGGAGTGGTTGCATTAGCGAGTCTCATTAGAGCTTAGTATAGAATTTATAAAATACTACCTATGAAATTCTTGTAAATTAGTAAGTGTTTATCACGTAACCTATTGTTTTCGTAACAGCAAGTACGAGAGGAAAAGACTCTAACCCCTGATACATTAGGCTTCCGTCAGGATAAAGGTTTAAATAGAAATTTATTTATTTGCAATATTTTACGATCGTATTTTGAAAGCTTTGGTTTTCTGACACTAGTTGATTTGATTTATTATGTTAAAATGCATTAGTTAATTTCAGATATTTGACTCAAAATCATTTATTGAAAACAAAATTATAAAAATATTATTAGAAACTATTTATACTTGTCTGAGATGAAAATCAATAAAAATCTAGGATAACTTTGATTCAATTTAATTTTTACTTTAGAAAAATAGGAAATGTCAACCTTCACTCTTCTGTCGGTGATGTTCGCGTTGATTTCCACAACTGGTAAGTGTATTTTTTACGAGTGCGTCTTTAGGGGGTAACTCAGTGTTATGACCCAGCAATTGGGATGATTTCACACCCAGGATCCGCAGGTGCGGTAGACACTGGGCCCGGGAGACAGCAGGATACAAAAATAGTATGATAGGAAGCGATTGTTACTGCCCTGTCACGTATTCTAAAACCGAAATGGTACATACATAGTTTAAAAACTGGACAAGAAAGCATAAAAAATTAAGCGGTTACCGCTAGCAGAAAAAATAAAAAATAGCATATTTCTACAGGTGATGAAAGACATTTATGTAATAGCTAGACTGCTATTTATGAGTTCAACATGATAGTGGATATAATAAATAAATTACCATGTAGATTCATCGTTCTTTCAATTCTAAATTTTTAGAAAATTGTTTTGAGGACTTTATACAACATTACTTACATGTCACTGTCAGGTTTAATGATGTTTAATAACACATTTTGCGGTACATTCATATCTCAAGGAAGCATCGCTTGCAAAACCTTTTAAATTAAAAATGCAACATAAAGCTGTTTCAAATTTATATTAGACCCAATAATGTATATATCATTTTAAACCTGGTACAGAGTTTTTTTCTAATTGTATACGTATTTGTAAAATTCAATTTATATATGAAATTTTAATAATTTTTTTAATTTCATTTTTTATTAAATAGTCAACAATTTAAGCAACTGGGAACAGTAAACCACTTTTCACTTGGCTTATATCAAACTACATAGCCGTATCTCAAAACCGTTTTTTTTTCCGTTACTATGTTTCTTTCATGTCTAAAAATGAAATTTTAATGATTTCATTGAATCAAAATGTTAAATTTTTAATTTAAGTTAGAAAGAAACATGATTTTAATAAATTATTAAGTAAAGACCAACTACTTATGATCTTTCTTAATTTTCTGGCAGCGGCTGTCTGTCCTCCTGGGTTTATGTACTGGTACAGGGAGGGCCGGCAGCTGGGCCAGGAACAGTTCAAGCCCTCGTGTTAAAAATTCGTGAGGGTCCATTTTACTTGGGCACATGCCCGGAAAAACTACCGGAGACTCGGGGCAGATTTGGTCACCATAGAAACACCAGGCGAGAATACACACATCACCTCCGCCATCAATCGACATCCAATCCTCCAGAAACCTGGTAAAATTTTATTTATTTATTTATTTTACACATTTTACAAAGTGGAACCTTATAAAGGCCAAAAAGGTCTTATTTCACAGGAGGTCTTGCTAGACAGGACAATCATAAAACAATGTGAACAATGTGGAGGATTTCGGTTCACGAACACAAGGATGGTGTGAATAGACAGGTGTTCTTATTGGATAGGTAGCCCTTCACACAGGTTCCAATATATATATATATATATATATATATATATATATATATATATATATATATATTATGTTAGGCCTAAAAAAATTAGGTTTGGTTCTCAGGCACTTTTTTTCATAGATCAATGCGGGCGGGCGGTTTTTTTATATTTAATTGTTTTGTATGTTTCGATAAATATGACAAATGATAAGGGAAAAGCATGAAAATAACAGATTTATAATGCTAAACAAGTAAAAGCACTACATAACAAAGGAAATTGTCTGATTTTATCTTCTTGAAAGAAATGTCCGAGCGGCTGCAGCTCAAAATTGGTAAGTTTCTATTGAAAATCAAAATAAAAATGTTTGATGCGGGGGTTTAAAATTGATGCGGGCGGTGCCTGAGAACCATACCTTTTATTTATTTTTTTTTGCCTTATGTATGTACATAATGCCTGAATTTTAATATAAAATATATATTAATAAAGGTATAAGTTTCTATTAACCAATTGTTAAGAAAGAATTTATACAATTATAATGAACATATAGGTGTACTTCATTCTAGAACTAACAGAATACAGGTACTGGGGCTACGTACTGGATCGGCGGCAATGACCTACGTAATGAGGGAGACTGGAGGTGGGCTGCTACGATCGCTAACATCTCCTATTTCAACTGGGGCCCAGGAAATCCTAACAACCGAGATGGCGCTGGACGTCAAGAAAATTTATGCATATAATGCGGGACACACACAGTGGAATGATTTTTTTCTGTGGTCGGGAATTTCAGGGGTCCATCTGTGAAATAGCAGGGGAGTGATTGAAAAACAAATGCAAATAAACATAGATGTATATTTTCCATATACTACAGACACATTTATATTTTCCTTGTTTATAAAGGCTAGACAACCTAAGATTTAATATACTGAATATATGCCAGCGTTATAATAAGTAAGAGAAACCTTTCCAATGCGTAGCAAAATCGTAAATTGTTTTGAATCTATGATTGTTTTGGTAATTTAAATTTGTTGTGATACAGTCTTTTTGTGTTCTAATATCTGCTGTGTGTTCAAATAAAGAAGTATCAAGATTATTTATTGTTCTCTACATTTACTTAATTATGCAAGGGAGGCGTGGGCATAAGTAATACGAGAGAGAGAGAGAGAGAGAGAGAGAGAGAGAGCTAGCTAGCTTGGGTTAACTTGCTCGTCTGTTCTAGTTTGTGATCAAACTATTTTAGCCTCTTTTGATGTTAATACAAATACTTTTTTTTATTTTACCAATTGTAAATTGGATATATAATAATGTCGTTATTCTGATAGTATTTGTGTGGATAATACAAGCATGAGAGGCACAGACCGTATAGTGTTTGTAACTCGGAAAGATGTGCGTTGTTTGACTTGAGGTTAATTAAAAAGGAATGCCTGCTAAAACCTCCATTTTTTCAGTTTTTCATGGTGGATAAAGTATACGTTTGAGAATACGAGTGGCATGAAATATATGAGTGGCCTTTAAAATACAGTTGCTTAGGCCTAAATCCGTAAAATGAATATGTATGCATGGTATATATTTAAACACTTGATTTATAAATAAAAGGGAACGGTAGTAATAACCCCTTCAGTCTAAGGGAGTCGAAATAACGGATGCCAAATTCTATCATCCATATGCATGGGTGTATGCAAGGGGGGGTCGTAAGGGTCGTACGACCCCCCCCCCCCCCAACATTTTCAAAAGGTCCACATTTTTTCCAGTGACATCTTTTCAAGGGCCTTTTCACAATGACATAAATGGAAAAGCATTGATCAGGTACCAGCAATGAGTCCAAAGACCTTGCATATTGCATGACGTAAATCTATCCCAAGTCCAGCAATTCTGAAACTGAGCCATCCGCTTCAGGCTGGTTGCACTAATTGTGAAAACAGGTGCAACAGCCCCCCCCCCCCCCCCCCGCCCTGGAATTGGTTCACCCAATTTCGTACATTGTCAGGGCGTGCCTAGACCTTTTGCATAATAAGCTCATCAAGTTGTATTTGTAAGCGCAGGCCCTAGTTAAAACTGTTACAATTAAGTACTAATATAGGATGACCGTCTCCAGTAGCTATGTTGGACAAACAAAAGCCTCATTGGAAGTTGCTGCTCATGCATAGGTCATGTCGTGTTTTTGCATGGGGCAAGACAGTCCTGATGGTTAGACATTATATACCGGTTCTGTGATTGGTTCAGGTAACGTTAGTGTGTTGTGTTGAACTTCGCCATGGTTTATCTAACTTAATTCACATTCAGAACGTCAATATATTATCTCCAGAAAACTGAATAAAATATATATCCTTTCTATACTTAAACATCACTGATTTTAAATGAATCTTAATAATTTGATCGAATAGACCCATTACCAACAGGCGTAGATCCGGGAATCCCCCCCCCCCCCCCCCCCGGATCGGGACCTGTCAATGATTCTCACCCCTGAGGCAAAGTAGATCTAACTCTATGCATAGGCAAGAACAAGGAGAAACTGAGGCTTTGCATTTTTAACAACAACATTGGACCTGTGACCTAGGTTAGCTTGCTTTTGCCTTCTTAATAAAAAGTTTCAGCCACTTTTCATGCACAATTGTTGAACACAATACAAAACAGCATGAGAACATCTTTGGCAAACTAATGGTCACAAGTAGCTTACCTAGTTTTGGCGCCTGTGTACAGCCTGTATATATGTATTGATTGTGTAACGGAACCTAATAACAACAGATCATGTAGTCGTGACAAGCATAAGTTTTGTTATGGAGATAAATAAAAATCATATTCTGTAACACTAGGCAGCGTGAAATGTCATAGGGGAACGAATAAAGAAGTCAGTGTTTTTTTTTTGTTAACAAATAATTATAATTTATGCTTAAAACAATCCTGACATTAAAATGCGCAAAATCAATACAAATACACAGTAAAACAATAAAAATGTACAGTACCAGAGTGTCCGGATCCTATTGAAAACATATAATCAAGATGAACAGTTCACGTAAATCTTCTCAGAGAATAATAGTCCAATTCAATCCCGAAATCAATCTGTTCTAATCCAAAAGTGGAGTTCTGGTAATAGTCCCAAAGGCAAACTGAATAAAATCTGTTACAAAGTTCGAAGAATATCTATAAGTGCTGCAATTATCGGAAAGGTCCACAAACTGACTCACACTCTTCCGTGTCCGCTGAAATATTTCTCTATCCTTCTCTCTCGGCTCTAAACACAGCCCCTTATTTATAACTTTTTATCCGAAAGTACTAGAAATGGAAAATCCCAAAGAACAATACACACGTTACAGGAACAGACTTGAACCATCTAGAACAAAGAACGCTGTGTTTCTACACTTCAGACCCCACACGCGGGCCGGCCGGCTCGCGCGTCTCCCATTACAACGGACTATGCTTGCCTAATAGACACATGCAACACTCCTGCGCACAATAAACCAGGGCCTGCCTTACACGAATCAGAATGCAAACAGCGCACAATAAAAGAGACACATGTAACAATTGAGAAAAACAGAATATCCAAAAACAAAATTTTAGACTTCTTCACACAATCTCTGAGAGGGTAAGTTTTTTACCTGGTTTAACATTCTGCGACCTTTGGGACGAAAATATGATTTGAGCGCCCTGAATGTCATATGAGCTGAAACCGTATCTGTTAGGTTTAGAATCTCCAAACGCAACACAGGGAATTTCTAGGCAAATCTCCTTGGAAACATTAAATTGGGCCATGGTGATCTATATTCAGCGACCTACAGGCCGAAGACATGCATGATTTAGAACACCCAGACAGGGCACTGGTTGTATCCGTTGGGCTTAGAATCGTCTTATGTAATATTAACGGAGGTCCTGGGTAAATGTCCGTGGAAACATGAAATTAGCTATAGGGAAACGATCACCTATATTCTGTGAGATAGACAAAAGACATGATTTGAGCATTTCGGTACAAATGTTAGCAGTTGGACGTAGAAACTTCCGTTTTAATTAAGATCCAGGGGAGCCCTGTTAAATTTTCTTAGAACTCCTAATTAAGGTCACTGTTACCCATATTCTGTGAGCATATAGCACCCTATAAGCTAGATGTGTGCAAATCGTAGCAATCTACATAGAACTTAGCATCTCGGGAGTTCTTGGTAAAATCTTCTTGTAAACCATAAATAAGGTCACTTTATCATATTTTCTAAGGCCTATGGGCAAAACGCCTGATTCTGAGCACTCTGGAAGTCATTCAATCTTTAACAAATATATATCATAACATTAATATAATAATAATTAATACATGCATCACCTATTTGTCAAATTCAGCTAAGCGTCATGGCCAATGGGCCAGTTGATTATTATTATTATTATTTGGATACAATATGTGTGGAAATGTGCATACTTATAAGGAAAAATACAAAATTCGATTCAATTCAATGTATGGTGCATGTAATCTACACAAAAGTAGTCATTTTTCACTACCTTTAAGATTTCTTTTTAACAAATCAAAGCAAGAAAACAAATTAGAAACAAGCCTCATCTGCCACCATAAAAAATAGACACTGGAGCGGCGAATACGCTGAACATCAGTTGATTTGTTGGCGCACTTTCTGTTCGAGGCATAGTCCACAGCCTAACCAGCTCAGGTACGAGCCCTAGCAAGTCTTTTCCCATGCCAATGTCATATTCACTCGAGCGTGGTTATTGCAAGACATTGTATATTACTTATACGCAGTTATATACAAGCTGGTCATCGCTGATGTCGCGCCCGTTATGACATCGACTTGGCATGGAGTAACATCAGCTTGGAAACATCGGTGCATATCGGGGTAACATCTGGATATTTTTTAACATTTTCAAAAATGTTAAGTGTCGGGGTCACTCCGGAACATATCGTTGTTTCATCGGCTTGGCATCGGGAATACATCAGAACAGCCTACTGGGACACATCGCGGTAAGCCAGTAAGCCAGGTGATGTGTAAGCCAGTCTTAAAGCGGGAAAGTCACTGTTAATATGAGCTGGTAGGTTAACAAAAACATCAGAACTAAAAGTACCCAGAAACACCACCCAAAGGCAACCGCTCAAGACAATATAAATGATAGAACAACCTGCAAACACTTAAACACAGAATAAATACATAAACTAAAAATATATCTTAACAAGCGCACTCGGACAAGCAATATGGCCTAAATATAAATTCCATTTTTCTCTCTCTATATATATAAAATCCTCTAAAATCAGACTACCATCACACCAGTTAAGTTAGCAGACTTGTTTAGTGAGCTGGACTTTTCATCAATCACTATTAATAGAGCTATTAATCTCCATTTTTAACTGAAAAGTTTGACTTTATAATATGGCTAATGATTTTTTTTATCTGTTTAATGCTAAATTATCCTAAAATGAAATGTTAAAAAGATAATTCCCTTCCAAAGAATAACATGACAACACATTAGTAAGTCATCAACAAAAACTGCGGGTAGTTGGCAAACCGTTGTCTCTGGTAACGTATTTTACTAAAAGAAAATCAAGGTCCAATAAAATAATGCTGTGCATATACAATCGAAGTGATATGTAAGTTTAAACCCACGCGTATACTGATATTATATGTTTATAATGTTAATCTCTGAGCTACAAGCATCAAAATATCTTATTATTCATTAATCTTTCGCCTTTCGAATACCTACGGGGGTGGCCGCATGGATAACATTTACATAAAATGCCAATTGGGCTACATGAAAAGTTTTCACGAGAAAATAAGTAATATATAAGACATGTATCGATGTAATTAAGAGGGTTTCCAGCAGCTAACTCTGAAAAAATTCCCTGAGTTTTCCCTGACTATTCTCTGACCTTCAGATGGTTTTCAGGTATAAATCATCATAACTTTTTTTTAATTTGGTTTCAAAACGTCATTTTACAGCCATTTTACAAAGCTTCAATGGAAAAATGTATGGAACTCCTGCATTCTTTATATTACTATACTCATGAACAGAACAGGTCAATCGGTCCACTTTCTGGTATTTCTCGCATTTCCATGTGAGCTCCACCTCCCCACTTTAGCCAAAAGCCTATGCATGCCCTTGGGAAAAGGTCCAAAATATTATGATCACGACCCACCCAGAAAAAAAATCCTGGATACACCCCTGATATATATTATCAGGCGCGGATAAAAGGGGGGGGGCGTGGGGGGGCGTTCGTGACATCACTCTTCATAAGAATTGTCACTATGATCGAGTATAGTCAGTGAAATGCTAAACCCTTACACAGTCACTAAACCCTGGGAGATCAGATGCCGGTGTGGTAAATGTACCTGTCCCCCCTCCCCCCACCCAACCCTTCCCCTTTGTAAAATCCTGGATCCGCCCCTTATTATGAACCCTGAAATAGGCACCATGCAGTGAGCCTTGGAGTCTGGACCACAGACTAACAGCTGCAAAAGCGCCATCTTCAGACAGGTACAATCACTACTCGCACGCAGGCGCAACAGCTGACAGGAGCAGTACTTCCTGTACGGGACCAGCATCTCGGAATCTGTGCCAGATTGTCCGTGTAACACCTGTCAAAATGAACTCGGCAGCCACACCCTGCCCGCTCGAGGACGTCCAGGGGGACGGACGCTGGATGAGTGTGGTAAATAAACAAAAATAACGTGTGGTAGTAAACTGTCGTTCTCCCAAAACCACCCCGTATGTCAATAAAGCACCTGCTACAGATCATCAATAACTTCAAATATCATGCCTTCATTGGAACCCTCAATTAAAAAGGTCTTAATTTGATCTGGGGTTCATACACTGTCAGCTGCCAAGTTTATATATTGATAGCTTGTTCAGAATTGGGGCTACATTCTGGAACAAATTTTATAAATGAACTGTGTCTTCTCACTTTCTAGCTCCTTTTCCTAACCCAAGTGTTCCTGCAGATGTCCCTACATGATTCATTTCTTCTAGTCCTACCCAACCAAAACTACGGAGCGAAAATAGATTCACTATTGCAGCATCTTGATAAGGTTTGTGAGTACGACTTTACAATCAGTACCTACTGGTCCGGGCTCGGCCAGTACTCTATTATACCACTACAAATGAGTAAAGAAGTAATAGTTATACAACCAAATAGCCCTATATTGCCTATTTTAGGTTTAGAAATACATATTAGGATTCATTTTACAAATATATTCCCTCTGGAGTACATATTAAATACCGCTGGTAGCATGTTGTTGGAATCCAAATCCAGACGGCGGCCATGATTTTTTTAAACAGATAATTACGATATGGTAAACAATCTCCGTTCACACTACCGTAAAATATACTGGTCCGACCATAGGGGGGTTTGGGGGGTCTCCCCCCACATTAAAAGCACTCAATAATGTTTCTTTTTTGTTGTAGGAATTCTAAGGGGGGTATTGGGGGTTTCCCCCATCTTTTAAGTAGTTAATAATATTTCTCAATAAATATTTTCATGATATTTACAACTGCCGTTAGGTGGCGCTATTTATTACTCCACACCCAGATTTAAAAGCCCTCTTTTTTTCCTGTGACCTTCACATCGTCTTGCATGGTGTAATGGCATTAGTGTTTGAGTACTGAGCCGTGCTGCACAGGATCGATTCCAGCAAGGACCAACTTCTGCTCTTTCATGTTATATTCATGATTTATAATGTATACATGTACTTACACATTTCTGAATAATAATAATATGTCTTTCATCAACAGATAACGCCGCGGTAGGAAATATAAGAGAAGACAATAAGTGGTAGCAATATTTTATTCAGCTGTGCAAATGTAGGTACTGATTGTAAATTCGCTCCGGTTTGTGTGTATACAGACGGATGATATGATGATTAGAATTCAAGTAATGTAGAAGTAAGGGGCAGGTTAGACTTAGTTGTAAACACACACCCACAGGTCACTGCCATCATTTATCTGGCACACGGGAACACATGCACTGTTAGATGATGGTGAACCGGGGTGATTGTTTCAGCATTTCAGCAAGCTGTGTGCAGTGCACATGTTACATCATCATTGCCAACTTCTTGACCCACCAAGCTGAAATGTGTCACATGCATCTGGCCAGCTGAAACAATACAGTGAGTAACCCAAGTAAAAACCTGTGTGGCCTATGGTCTTGTGTGTCCAATGGTCCATTTACAAGGACACTCACATCAGTGATGATGTGACACATGCTCTGCACACCGCTGGCTGAAACAGTTGCCCAGGTTCACCTCACTCATGATTAGATGTACTTAAACTGGGTGCATCCTCAGAAGATGAATGTGTTCCAGGGGCGGATCCAGGATTTAGGAAAAGGAGGGGTCCAACGAAGCAGGACTAGTGGAAAACTTAAAAAAGATCTCCAGGTCCAGAAAAGGGGGGGAGGGGTTTGGTCCAGGCCGCAAAATTTTGTCTGAAACCCTTAAAAAAAGCTTGCAGGGAATGAAAAAGGGGGGGAGGGGATCCCAATGGACCTCTCCCCTGGATCAGCTTCTGCATTCCCATTTGCTAGATAAATGAACGCAGCTCTTTGTTAGCCACAACTGGGTCTAGAGGCAGGTAAAAATTAATGGAAAATTCAAGATACCTGCGGCTAAATACACAAGGTTTTCTAATTACACTAGTGTCATATCTCAGAGAGGTGTGTGAGTTTTTCTATAGTCGTGCCAAAACTTCCAGTGAATATTAGATGTCTCCCGAGTGGAGAATCAAATCTACAATCTCTAGCTAAGGAGCCCTACACACTTGTTGAGCTGTGAAGACGAGATACCGGCAGAAACAATTTTGGTTCATATATAGCTACAAGTTAAGCATCACCTCTGATGTAAATAGGGAACCATATTTATTTGAACAGTTTAATGTAAAATAAAGGTTGGGGCTGCTCCACTGCATTATCAGCAAAACTGACATGTAGGCCAAGTTCTGAACTTGTTACCCTAAGCTATCAAACATCGCTATAGATTGATTTAGTTATATATATGCATTGCTCAATGTGCCTCTGAAATTTAATCTTGGACAGGCCACAGCACTGAACTGTCATTATTCTGGATAAAAAGCTGTTTTAATGTTTAATCCTCAAATGATATATCAGATTGTTTAAAAAATCATATATAAACAACCCCAGACACTATAAATCTTTGTCCTGTTGAAAGCCTTGTATATATATATATATATATATATATATATATATATATATATATGTATGTTATATATATTGTTATGGAAACATTTTGCCCAGGGGATAATATTTAGGCCGATCCCGGATTCAAACCCATGTCAGTGGCGCACACATCCTGCATTTTAACAGCTTCGCTAGAAAAGCAAGCTTCACCAGCGAGACAGTTCAGTCTGCTGAACCGAAGTGAAACAAATGTTGCATACTTGTTACTAAGTACTCTTATTAAATAATAGATTATATTACACTGTGTTCCTGCTACATCCACTGATTGTGATACAAAGAATATTTTTTCATCACCATGTATCAGTTGGCAGCAAAACAGATGCCAGTACTAGGAGGGATGCCTCAGAGCCAGAATTGTTACATAGGGCACAGGCTCACAAAAAGAGGCCTGGCACTCTGCTGGCACATTGCCCTAAGCACGCAGAGAGCCAGATAAATAAAATTTGGAAAGCTGATAACTTATGGTTTGTTTCCCTAAATATTTCTGCATATGAACATCACATTCCACAGATAATGGTATATAAATTGTGTCAAAGAGCTGTCATGGGTCATATGAAGACCTTACAGGCATAATTGTCTATAATGTACAACAATATCTTTGTGCACGTCTAGAGATCCTTATATTATGCACCGTGTGGGAAATTCTTTAGAAAATAAAACAAAAATGATTGAACCAGTATACAAGTCCCATCAGCATCTTGACATCCATGTTTTCTTGAGTCTTGCACAACAAAGCTGTCAAACAATGATTAACAATGATTAGCAATGATTAACAAATCTGCAATGACCTATACCAATATACTTATGTATTGTTTTATGATATTCTGTTTTATTTTTGCAAGTGGAAGGCACCATTAGAAATTAAAACACAATTTAGCATAACATAGGACCTGTTGACAATGAGACCTCCAATAATGAGGAAACTTTTGTTTCCATATTGACATATACAATGTCATTAAGACTAATACTGCCAATCTGGTACATGTATTGTTAGTAAATATTGTGGTCATCGGATGGGTAAAACTGTCATCTGTTGGGAAAAAGTCACCTGCTATTAGAATATTTTCGCCGAATACCAATTTTACAACTCCCAAATGATGTGACAAACTTCACAAGACGAATTATGCAAGAAGAAACATTGGTTGAAGCTTTAAAAAGCTTGTTTATATTTATGTTTAATGCCACTGGTTGTACCTGTTGCAGGCTTATTTCCGCTCATGTACAAGAGTAACAAAATGGTTTAGACAAAAATATTGGCAAATACCCAAATATTTGCAGATAATAATATTTCAAGGAGTACACTTAATTGCATATTTAATTAACATCTTATTTGAATAGACCCCTTTAATGTATTGACATATCTTGTCCCCACACAATCTGCTGTTTAAATAATTTTCTTAAGTTTCTTTTCAGCATAATCACTTTATCAATGAGGCCAGAGAGAGAGAACCAGAAGTCTTGTTTATTGGAGACTCACTTATCCAGCAACTACAATTTACAAAGGTCAGTAGATGCAGAACATTTATTTTCAGTTATGTTTTTATACGTCAGTCTTACCACAGGAGTATTTTGGTTTACCCACCGTCCTTCTGTCCATTAACTTTTAGCATGGTAAACTTTACAGTATTGGTAGCATTCCTCAGGCATGCCCTTCTTCACTGTAGTAATCTCTCTTATCAATGTTCTTAGTCTGTCAATATCCAAATTTCCTATGTCAAGACCAGTATAGGATAATTTAGGAATATTGAGTGTTATTAAACCTTGCATCAATTTTACAAAACAAATAATATATTATTTAAATCACTTTCAAAATAAATTTAGTATTAAACAATCTTTAACTTTAAATTTTGTACAGGATCAAATTATTTTATATCAAAATACCAGTTATAAAATAATAAAATTAGCAGTCATTTATGTTCTCATACTATTTAATCAAAATAAACAATATTGTGAAATAAAGGTTCATTAAATTTTCATAATATCAATTAACAATTATAGATTCTGAATAAATGTCTGCAAAATCAGTACTGTAAAATAACAGGCAAATATTAAAAGAATAGTTAATAAAGAATATGTATTTAAATTAACTAGATAATGCATGTGCTTGTAATATGACTTTATTTAAGTTTGTAGCACAGGTATGAATATATATCATTGGGGGCTGCACCACTTTTTGGGCAGTGAAATCACCATAAGCTTATCATGAACATTTTTGGTATGCACTGTATCAGTTCAATATTTTATTTTTCTTGAATGTGTGTTATTGCAATCTGTATTATTAAAATGCTGCCTGGCTGATGAAAACAAGTCAAGGTGCATTTCAGAATATGCATATGGATTGATGGATGTGAGATAAGATGTCACAATAATACTACACTATCTGTCTCTTAACATCGAACATGCCTGTTTTTATCCATGGTTTACTTAATTCAGATTGTGCCAGGTAACTTATTTGGCTGAGACCTACTCTGTCCAGTACTCTTAATGTAATCAGCACCAGTTGTCACCAGCTGTATGGCAGCTGGGCACTGCTTGCCTTTACAATAGGCATTTCCTGTGCAATTGCTGGACAAGAACTAAGTCTGTCCAACATTACTGGCTGATATGCTTTATGACCAGGTGGTCACAGGAAGTAATAGAAAGTAATGTATATAACTCAATTACATTGCCGTCTGTTTCTATTACTATTACTATTACAGTTCAGACTTTTGAGTCTATTACTATTACTATTACATGAAAAAAGCTGTAATAGTCTATTACTATTCCTTATTACTATTACCCCATGTCTGCCGGGAAAATGCTGAGTTTTATGAAACACAACAAATATTAAACAATTTTATATCTCAACTAATTTAATTTCTCATCTAAATCTAGAGCATAATCATTTCAGAGGTCGCCAGACTTTGGGGGCACCATAATGACTAAAATATCTAATGGATTTTCATGAAACTCACCAGAATTCAATTCTCAGTAAAATTTTCTTAAATTCATTGTGTATTATTTCAATGTTACAGCTATGGAAAGTAATGATTGCTCCACTACATTCCCTCAACTTTGGTATCGGTGGTGACAAAACACAACACTTGTTGTGGCGAATACAGAATGGTGAATTAGAAAACCTCTCACCCAAGGTAAGTCTCATTAAATGATTAATTAACCGGTGGAGCAGTTATAATTTGTTTTGTGGCTAGTTATTAAATCGATGATTATTCATTTCTTTCATAACTGTCCACTCATCTAGCACTTTAAGATCAACCGAGGAGGCGCATGCAAACCAGAAGCATCAATTGCGTAGCCATCTTTGTAAGTGTCAGAAAGCAAATGTTGTCAGTCAAAATACATTTGTTAGCTCAGCTGACTATAAGTCATCTGAGCTATAGTCGTGGTCCATTGTCTGTCCGTCCATAGATGTAGCACGTTTTGAAACCGTTAGACCTAGGAATCCAAAATTAGGCGTAATGTTAGATGTACCCAAGATCTCCTACCAAGCCATAAACTGGGTCTTTGCGACTTTGTTCCTTTGAGAAATTAAGAAAACCTCAATTTTTTTATTAAAAACCTATTTTCACACTTCAGGACTGCCTTAAATCAAAACCACCCATCTGTTTTTCCTCATATTTACCATAAATATTCCTCTATATAGTTCCCATGCACATGCCAGAAATTAGGTGTGTATTATATAATTTAAAAGTTATTGGCCCAAACATATTGCACTTTTTAAAAAGTCAGGAAAAATATTTGGTCACTTAAAACAAAAAAATGTTAAAGCTAGGGACTCTTTTTCATTAATATAACTTTAATTGATCAAAATTTATTGTATACCCAAATTAGATCAAAATCTTTTAAATTTTTTAAAATATTAGCAAAAATATAAAATTTGTTCCTTAAATTTTACCCAAATTTGACCATGGCACGTTTTTTTCTTGTAAGTATATTTGATTCATTTTTCACAGCCGGGATACATGTGGATTTAATCTGTTGAATTCTGAAATTTGAAAGTAAAAGCTTAAAAATTATTCTTATTATTGAAGTTTTTCAGATGCTCTAATGTATTTGCATTTTGTATATCCAAGACCCCACTCTTGCTCAATACAGCCTTGCCTAGGTAACCTTATTAGTGATGCAGCACTGGTAGAACACCCCTGCTGTAACAAATATACACTTATTCTCATGGGCCCTACCCTAACACCCCCCCCCCCCCTCCAGTTACCCCCCCCCCCCACCCACCACCACCATCACCAATTTATATTGCAATACATGGTTTGTTATTGTCAACTGTATTTCTTTAAATGTAAAGCTGTTTTTGATCAAATGTGCTCATCTTTTCTTGAAATATTAATTCAAGAAGTAATCCAAGAGATGCCACATTGTTCTGATGTAGCATTTTAAAGCAATTATTTCCTTTTAAATAATTAAACAAAATATAATTTAACCCATCAGTAGGCATAATTTGATAATATATGAAACAAATCATGTATAAATAAAGGTGCAATTTAAAATTGTGAATTCTGGAGTGTTATTTTCATATATTTATTGCTTTAAAAATTTGAAAAAATATATTTTATAAAAAAAAAAGAAATATATCCGTGTGCACAATGTGATGTTATCTGACTATGTTATCTTGTCTTTTATCTATTCAGTGTGTCATGAAAGGTGTTATTACAAAAATGGATAATCTATGATATTCCTATCACGAAAGTGATGTTAGTAACCGGTGACTTCAGCTAACAATTTTGTGTTGTTTATATGGGGGTTTGTAGCTGACAACTAGAGTTTTTTTTTTATAACACAGGGTTTTAGAAACGCATAGTTATAAAACATGTGCCACTAAAGAAATAAGCAGCTGCTCCCTTGCAATATTCTGACAGCCATAATTGTTCTAAGAACTGATTTGAGATTTTTAGCTCAGCTGACTATAAGTCATCTAGGCTATAGTCGTGGTCCTTTGTCCGTCGACCGTCCTTCCGGCCATCGTGCCGTCTGATTGGTATACAGGTAAAAGAAAGAATTTGAGTGCAAATACTTTCAAAATGTATTTATTAAGGCATTCATGAATATATTTTAAAATTTTATTTTAATCATTTATTTCAATTATATTATTAAAAGAAATCTTTTCAAATGTTACAGTTAATATTTTTAATTAAAATTCTTTTTTGCCCAATAATTCAAATTAATTTTTAATGAATAGTTTAACTCTCATATCATTTGTGCTAGTGGTACTTTTGGCTAAGGGCAACTTGAAATTATTGAATAACAGTTAACTCCTTTGAAAAAAGCATGCATGATAATTAACATGACTTACAGTGGACATTTATTTCCTGTTACTAGTGTATGTGCTGTGGATTTAATTTTCACAGCATGTACACATAAGCATTTCAACTGTTAAAATCTGAAATTTGAAACCAATTGATCAAAAACTGTAGATGTCATTCAGGTTTTCAAGCACCATGCTTTGATTGTTTTCATCTAGTCAGTGAAATGTGTGCTTGGGCAGTATAACATAACCGGTTCAACTTCTGACCTAGCCACTGCCTCTGTGATTGTCTGGGTCAGGCTGGGTCAGGCAGTAATTACCAGAGAGCCTCTTCCTCTCTCTGGCAGTCTCTCTCTCTCTCTCATGCTCAATCTCTCTCTCTCTCTCGCTCTCTCGCTCTCTCTCTCTCTCTCTCTCTCTCCATGACAGTCTAGCTCATTCTCTCTTGCTCTCTCTTTCTCTCTCTCTTTCTCTCTTTCTCTCTTTCTCTCCCATCCTCTCTCACCCCTAAGCCTCCCATTCTCCTTGCACCCCATTCTGTTGACAGGTACTATAAACCAGATTAATTAGCTATGAATGTTGAAGCAATTTAGAAATGTGATTCAACTGAAATATTCATATATATATATATATGTTATACTGTAAATGTGTAGTAACATTTTTAAACCTGGAAAAAATGATGTATTGAAAAAAAGGAATAAAGGCAAATATTGTTAATTTTTCCTGGCTCAGTAGAATGGGCATAAAAATGATTTGCTTTGTTTCTCCACCTTTCTGCCTGCTTAAATATTTAATAATTATGAATAAACATTTTTCTCTGTATGAACTTGAATTCAATTTAATATCCTGAATGAATATGCAAGGGTGCTGTAACTCCCACCATCCCCTTCCCCCACCCCATAGAGTCCTTGCTCTTTGGCACTGTGAACAATAGTTCTATTGCTTTTCCATAAAATTTAATAATTAAACAAAATATATACAGAAAGACTGAGGCGTTTTAACTCCCATCATAACCCCCTCCCCCCGTCAATCTTTCCACCTGTTTAGTGGGGACTTTATGGCTACTGTATACATATGATAAAAATAGAAAATAGGTTTTTTAAAATAATTGGATCTCATTAAACAAATCTGTAAACTGTTGAACTGTCAACAGCTTATCAGAAAGGTAACCAATGGAAACACATGGTCAGATCTCAGAATATTATTTGCAACAATTTCCTCAATCATACCAACCAACCATGGCCAAGATTACCTTTTCCGATCAGACTTCATCTGCTTTTCATAATATTTTAGATTTTAACCTTCCAGGTGTTTAAGTACAGTTGAATGCTCCATCCCCTCTCTCTGTCTCTCTTTCTATCTTTCTCTCTCTCTCTCTCCTTTTCCTTCTACATCCACCTCATAGCTCCCCTCACTGTTCCCTTCTCTGAGCCCCATCCCAATGTCAGCCTCCATAAACAAGAACAAGATGAATCAGATATATTCATACTTTAATATTTTGTATAACTATTTGTCCATAGGTATCTATGTACATGCTAGAAATTATATCAATATTGTGTGATATGTAGACATAGTGGGCATCAAAATAATGTACATTGTTAAGACTGAAGAGATATTGTGTCATACAGTAACAAATTCATAAATCCCCTCATCAGCATAGTAAATCATAACATCATGTCTGTCAAATTGAAATCTTGCAGACTTCCATACGCTATAGATCCTTCAACAAGTAGTCTATTCATCATTCTACTACTGCTTATTACTACTGTCATTGCATTCATATTTGCTCAGATATATCGCAATTTTCAACCCCTCCTAAATAAATAAAAAATAAACCACTATATTTTACTCTATTAATCCATCAGTCAGGTTATTTCATTTATTATTTACTCACATATTACATTACATTCCTTTATAATAGCCCAACATGTCCAAAATATTCATAAGCTTTATCGACTCGATATAGTATCACAATGGAGAAACATTTATGGTCCAATCACAATCAGCTGAGCGCCGTGACCCATGGGTCCCTTGTTACACTTCAAGGCTGCCTAATATCAAAACCACTGGTCTGTTTTTTGATAATTTTTAGTATTCATATTCTTCCATACATTTTCTATTAACATATAAAAAATTAGGAAGTTATGGGCCCAAATATAATGCAATTTTTTTAAAATCAGGAAACATATTTACTTACTTAACATGAGAATTGCTGAAGCTGGAGACTTTTTTTCAGGGATATAACTTTATTAAATCAAGATTCAATTGTTAACCCAAAATTAGATCTGAATTTTGCAAATTGTTTTAAGTTTTTAGCATAAATAAAAAATCAATACCTTAAATTTTGTCCAACTTTGGCTATGGCACGTTTTTTCCCTGGATGCACTGTTGGTTTAATTTTCAGAGCATATATACATAGGGATTTAATCGTTTAAAATCTGAAATTTCAAAGGAATGGATTTAAAAGAGAAGCTTTTATCCAAGTTTTCATACACTATGTCAAGTGTTGTTTACATCAGGGCCCACCTGGTAGTACAGCCTTCAGTTGTATTATGTAACCCTCTCCAGGCAGCTTGCCTTGGCTCAGCTTGGCCACTACCAGCAGGCTTCCGCTCTGCCCTGCACCCCTCCCCCCTCACTCCCTCAGCTGGTGCATAAACTAGATGAATGTTATAATTTCCAGTATTTGATTCATTCTATTTTAGATTTTGTATTGTACCACCAGGGTTACAATGATTAAAGTGCACATTTAATTGTGTCCAAAAAGTGGTTTATTGCTATATGAAAGTGTGGATGTTCATCAGATAAGTAATTCTTTACTTCAGAAGAGTAAAACTTCACCAGGTGTGAAATTGACTATTAATTCCAGTGAATAATTATAGCTGAGATAGTAATTAGCACAATGATGTTGTTTGTCTCTCATTTAACTAACAGTGTGTATACTTTATTTGAACAGATGGTTTTATTTTATCAAATTTACTGAATCTTTTATTTGGATGAATAAAATTAAGCATGTACTGAAACTCCAATGTACAAAACTTTTTAATAGTGATTCAAGGAATAATCTTGAAGATGCCATGTTATGGATTTATTTTCTTTTAAATTCAGTTTAAACATTTGTGATTTAAAAATAATAAAATATATGTGTATGCATAATATGACCTGATATGAGCTACACTCTGGATAAATTATGATAGCAACTTAGAATTCTGATATTTTAACTTATATTTCAGATTTTTTATTACAAATTTATAAAACTTGTAAATAAAAAAATGAATCTGTTAATAAACTATTAATAGAAAAAGTGGAAATGCTAAAGAAATAGGCTTAAATATAAACTTAAATGCATTATTCCCTTGAAAGTGGAATAAAGTTATTAGTCCCTTCTTTCCACTTGTCTGTCCATCTGTAAATTTTTCATATGCATCACAGTATCTCAAAACTTTTACTGTTATTCTTCATGACAGTCTTGTCTGACTATTAGTTTTGCAATCATATATTTAGAACTTTATTATAATCAAGTAGGAGGGCCCCTTTCCATTTAGCTTTTCATATTCTTATATAAATGAAAAACATTACAATAGAATACTTTGCATGTTTTGCATTTGCAAAAATTTTAAACTTAGCTGAGCGCCGTGACCCATGGGTCCCTTGTTCAAAACTGCCCTAAGGCATGAAAATTTGCATTTTCTGTAAGGCCTCACTAATGGCCCGCTTGAATGCACGGTAGCCAGTTGGCAATATTCAAAAGAATTACTGTCTAGGGCTATGCAAATGAGTTGAAATTAACAAATGACATCAGTGTCGTCACTGTAACCTTAGTTATCAATTGGGGTATATATGTACTCCTATTTCTTCTGTCACCTTAACCAGTGCTCATGCGCTCACAGGAGTAAAAGCGACGATTAATCAACATTAGATCGATGGTCAATTAACTAAAGGTTAAATGCAATTTGGTGGCAACGCGTGGTGATCATTCATTTTTCAGAGGTTACAACTGCGTTAAATAATGAGAGCATATTCACAAGGGTGATGTCAGATTCAATACCAGTGGCAGCACGCTGGTGTACATCTTATGTAAAAGAAACTGTATAATTAAAAACCAAAGGCTTAGATTCTTGTTTATAATAGTAAAACCCTTATTAAATTTCCTAACGAAAGTCCACTGGAATATATGATTGGTTTCGGCATTTTCAAATAATATTTCCTGATATATCAATATAACAGATTTACCTACGATGTAAAGCAGATTGAGGGAGTGCCTTTCATGTAAATGGTCTATCATTCTGTGAACGTTGACAGCAGTTAATTGAAACAGAGTCTTATACATGTGTAAACACGACCGGCGTACTAATGTGCATACTGTCATACATGTCATGTAAATTTGTGCAGTTCTTTAATTTTCAGAACCTGTCTAATGCAACCACATGCCTATTACGACCAGTCCCTTGGGTGATCGCTTTAAACAGGTTTGACTGTATATATATATATATATATATATATATATATATATATATATATATATATATATATATATATATATATATATATATATATATATATATATATATATACAGAGAGAGAGAGATGAACACTCATGTATATTCTAAATGGTTCAGCCAGGTGGCAGGTCACGTGCTTTTATGTTCTATTACAGGGTGCCTTATTTCAGGACTTAGTTCTATCACCAATTGTGTCATTTCTGGTTGTAGCTCTTTTTTTTCTGTCATCAAGTTCGTGTTTATTTCAGGTGATTGTTCTACTAGTTGGGACCAATAACTATGAACATACAGCCCAGCAGGTGGCAGAGGGGATCCGAGAAATTGTGAAAACCATCACATCAAAACAACCTCAGGCCAACGTAGTCGTTATGGTGAGTGGAGATGAACTAACGTAGAGGGTTAACCATACTACTGAAAATAGGTATTTCAGGAAAATATTGAAAATGATCCAATAAAAAAATAACTAACATTTCTGTAAAAGGCAGAAGTGAAATTTTCTGATATTTTAAACTAATGGCAAATTATTTAATTCTCATTCTGTAGACTCTGTCAACAATAGGTCAGGGACCTATCCTTTTGAAAAAAAATAAGTATTCTACAGTGAATGAATATAAAAATAAGAATTTCCCAGTTATGAAAAAGCAATGTATGAAATCATCCCCAATGTATTTTGCAAAAAATAATGGCCCATCAAATACACAAGACCTCAAGCCCATGGGAACCAAATAATAATTAGCATGATACAGCTGGGGGGGGGGACATTCAGGCTGACAGTCTGAATAAAATTTATGCTTTCAGGCTTATATCCATTTGTAACTTGAACCTCCCCCTTTTTTCTATTTTATCCAGAATTTGATTTATGTCAACTAGTATTGACCCATTTTAATTTTTATTTTAGTGTCCCACCTGATTTTTGCTCCTTAGTAAAATCTGTGCATATTTAATGAGGTCATAGGTCACCAGACTTTGATGGTTGCTGAAATGACTTTATGAAAGTTCGATGGATTTTCATGGAACATGCTATAAATATTTACTCACCTGAATTCTGTTGTCAGCAGAATCTGCGCATTTTTAAAGAGGCCTGAGGTCACAAAACGTACAACAGGAGTATCATGCACTCTTGTAGTGCTTGTGTAGGAATAGTCTTATATTCAAGCGTTTACAGTAAATTACCTGCCCCTATATAATGAATACTAAATGCTAGGCAACATAATGAAAATAAAAAGCCTGAAAAGCCTATAGACCTGTGTAATGGTGACAACATAATAGAAAACCAATATTCTTCAGGACATATATTTAGTATTTATATTAATTATATAAAATTTGTAAGCCATGCAAGGAATAGTGTTCATACATGCTTTTGTCATGTGGCTTTAATCATCTTCAGTAATAAACCAGTACTGTATACAATAGTGGTGTGCTGGTAACTCGAGCACATATTGATGATCAATTGTTTTCTTTCGTCATTGTTTAAATGGATTTGTATTTTTGTATATTAACTCAAAACTGATTATGTATGCTTATGTTAGAAGTCATGATATTCTGAAAAAAAATATACTAATCCTGTCAGAGATACCAGAAAGATGGTAACTCAAAGTATCAAACAGACCTAATTTTCTGGGTCAGTTTTTTAGGTACATTTCTATACAGCATATTTCACAGTGATATAGATCATACATAATGATTGATCATAAATCACTTTTTCGATGACCATGATTTTACATTCAATTTCTACCTGTAGTATAAATGTTGAATAAAAAGTTCATAGCATCATATTTTATAATAATAATTTTAAAATCTTTTTTCAGGGTTTACCTCCACGTGGGGAAAAACCAAACAAACTACGAGAAAAACATGCCACAGTTAATGGTTTACTTGCTGAGAGCTTCACCAATTCTGAGAACGTGACATTCCTAAACATTGACCCAGGTACATTTGTGAACCAAGATGGTAGGATAAGACTTAGTGATATGTATGACTTCCTTCATTTTACAGAAAGAGGTTACGAAAAACTGTGTGAACCCCTGTTGGATGAAATCCAGAATTTATTGAAAACTTTCATGAAAACAGGAGGAACTGAAAAGTAAATGTTGTCAAATTGAAGGCTTATTTGTGATGGTTGAAACTGTGCTGTTTTGTTTTATAAATGTAAAGACACCCCTTCTCCTCAGCCCCAGTGTTATTAATGGTATTTAAAATTAAAACACAAATGTATTCATATATAGCTATCCAACTTATATCATTTTAGCACTACATGCATGCAAAGAGTCAGTAATTCAGATGCCAGTCACCTGAATTTTAATACTTAGACCTCAGATTATGATAATAAAATGTATAATAAATCCATAATAACACACCAGGCAGGTATTGTGAAAGTTTGCCAGTTCATCTGCCCTAATCAGCTACTTTTGACCCAACAGTGCTGATTATTTGTTGATGGTAATATCTGTTACATATATTGCTGAAGCTGATTGAGCTCAATTCATGGTACTATTGATAGGCATGAATGCAAGGCTGGATGTTAATGGTTGCTAGTCTGTCACCATGAAGTCCCAAGTCAGAGTTCCTGAAAAAGTTTATTTGAGTTTCGACTGAAGTTCAGTTCTGGATTTGAGTTCTTATCACAACTGTTTCCCTTATATTATGAGCTGGGTCTTCAATCGATGCAGAATAATTGGTTAACGTGTGAATACCAGTAAGCATCAAGTGAGCTTGACCATATGTAGTTAAATTGTATATTAATATAACTCGCCATCTATACAATTTCATATATGTGTTATGACAAAAGTATCTGATCTATACTACAGTACATAAATGAAAATGATGACTATATTCACCCCTAAGAAGTTTGTCATACATTTAGACAAACTCAGAGAGAGTAAATTGTTCATTATACCTATTGACATGTTTGTAAATAGCCAAAACATTAACAACATCTAAATGTATATCTGAGACGAGCAGTAGTAGTCATTCACTAAGAGTATATACCTCTACCAACACGGGTTGCACATACTGGTCCAACCCAAAATTTAATCGTTTAAATTTAAATTTAATTTAATTTAAATTAAGAAACTGCCCTACATGCAACCTCTTTATAAACATTCATCAGAAAGATCTTCCCATTGTATCTTATCATTATAATCTTTGATACAGATAACACACTGCAGATGCATTCTTTGTTAAAGTACACACTTTTTACTGCATTCATTTGTTGAAAAAATATTTTTGGTTGAATTTGCAAAAAAATACATGCTCAGGTAAAAGCAGCAGTTAATTGTACTCAGAGAATGGTATGTTAATTAATCTTTACTTTTTTTCCACAATATTTGTATTAATAAACAATATAAATGGTATGCGCATATTTTATATGATTTTGGAGCATGATGGATCATCAGTATCTCATTATTGGCAATGTTTTATTTACATCCATGTACATTTTGCTGCATTTGAATGTACCCGGTATGCTTGCATATTGTAATATCATATGACCATACAATAGTATTTGTTTCATATATATAGGACTGATATTCAATTATTCCATCTTGTGTTATCTCTCAGAGCTTGAGAAGCTGTACAAAGAAAAGCTTAGTAAATTTAAAAGATTTGATAATGTTACTTTTTTATATTATTTTTCTATTTTTATTCCAGTTTATTTCCAAGAAAAAACCTTAGTTTAGAACACCAAAATCTAGTCAGTCAAATTGTGTTCCTGCCTAATTAATGCATTTAGCTATACTAAATTGTGCCCAAGAAGAACAGTTGCAAGATATATGAAACTTGATTGGTTCAGGCCATTGCCCATTTCATTTCATGAAAGTAAGGCCTCCAGTTATGTCACAATCACCTCGGCTCAATAAGCCATAACTTGACTTTCATGTACAATAAACAGAAGAAACTTTAAAAAAATTAGGCATTTAGGGTGTAAACTAAGACAGAAAATGGTGCAAAACACTAAATTTAGCCTTTTGTATGGAATAAAGTATATGTATTGTTCTGTTTCCCATTTTTTTCTCAATCGAATATAAGGATGTATACCACTGCACAAAAAATATCTGCCTCTGATTAAAAGTTCAACATTAGCTAATTTTATTTGTAAATAATTTAACTAACATTTTTCAGAACTTATGGTTTGAAATGATCATAGTATTAAAGTTTGACACAGAAAGGTTTAACTGCATGATGAGAGTTTATTGGTTTTTCATTGTTGATTAGTTCTATTTGCAGTAATACTGTACTGCATAACCCTTCAGGGACTGGTCATGTATTTTATATTTCTGCAGATAAATTGCGAGACCAGCTGGGCGAAACTGATATTATTTGTTATCACTATTGCACTTGAGTGTCCACCTGTACTATTTTTTATGAGATCATCACATATTTCATCTTTAGAATAATACATGAATCTCTGCTTCAAACTGAAGAAAATTCAGTGATCAACCTTGAACAAATGTGGATTTCATGACTTTATTATAGCTATCATCATTACCACCAGGGGGCAATGTGGGTTAGGTACCAATTAACTCATCAGGTCAACATAACACCCGACTTGGCTAAAACTGACTGTGTTTAACATGGTGACTGAATTTGATGGGTTTTGTCATGAGGAAAACATGAAAATGCAGATTTTTTTTATTTACAGCCATAATGGGTCATATTGTATATATTGAGCAGATAAAAAGATATAATCCTAAAATGTTAGTTTATTGAGGGATATTAGTATATTTACATGGATGATTGACTACACTAAATTCAATATCTATATGACTGTCAGTGTTCTCTGTGTTATTACATACATATCTATGTTTAATGTGCCATGTATAAAGAATCTGTCAACTGCCCTTACCTGTGTTTCTGTTGACCAAATAACTGCATGTATTGTACAGTATGTAGCAATTATATCCATATAATAATCTATAGTATGCGATTGCTATTGTGAATATATTTGCAGAAGAAATGAATAAAATTTATATATATATATATATATATATATACATATATATATATATATATATATATATATATATATATATATATATATATATATATATACACTATCTTAGAAAAAAGGTTCTCAGTGGATTGAAAGTGGGAACTTTTAAGGGTCCAGCTAGAACATTAAACAAGGGGTTGCTTTTCAGGTTCCATTTAGAACGTCTTGAAAGGTTCTGAGAGGAACCCTCCTTAGGTTCTTCAAAAGTGGACTGAGGCGGGAACCATGAAAGGTTCTTGCTGGAACCCATAATGTAGAGTTCTTTGGAGAACCTCAGTATATGAAGGTGTCATGAGGCGGAATCTACTTGGTATGCTTGTATTTATGGAGAAATGAATGGGGAATGTTCAGGAGTTGCCCAGCAGTGGTGGTCAGACTGCCAGCTTTAGTGTATAATATTGTGTATGTAGCATTATAAAATAATGAAAACGACAGAATTGTTTGCTTTTTATTGTGTTTGAATGTAATGTATGGGAAGCTGGAAGTTGGATGGATTGGACATGCGTGTGTCCCGTTTAAACCTACCTCAGATCTAAGAGCTCTGTCAGTGTTTTCACCGAATAAGGGTCCCTGCCCAAATAAACGCCCTTCCTCCTAACATACCGCTCATTACCAAGGTCATAGTCCTATTTTTATATGCCCGTCTGTAACAGGACGTATTATGGTATACCCACTGGCTGTCGTGATGTCCAGCTGTCTGACTATCCATCCGTTAACTTAAGTGACACCACGATATTACAGAAGATTTGATGAATTTTCACGAAACTCAACTACTTACCAATAGATTTTCTCGCCATAGATCGATTATTGGCAAAGTATGCAAAATATACAATAAGTTCAGATGTCACTAGGCTACTTTGTATTGTCACCTGGATAACTTACGAGAAATATGATGGATTTTGATCAAACTCAATAGAAATGTTAAATAAATAAAATATCTCCCATAAGTTTGATTTCCAGCAAAATCCACGCATATGAGGTTAGAGGTCACTGTTCTTTTGAGGCACCATGATGACTTACCAAAAACCCTACGGATTTTCATGAAACTCATTATTCATATTAACTAATAAAGTTTCCTACCTCAATTAAATTCTCAGCATAATTCATGATTTTCATGAAACTCATTAAACATATTTACCAATAGAGCTTCTCACCTCAATCAAATTCTCAGCAAAATTCATGCATATTTAATGAGGTCATAGGTCATCACACTTTGGTGCCACCAACAAGACTTACCAATAATCTGATGGATTTTAATATAACTCATGATGAATATTAACCAGTACATTTTCTCACCTGAATTACATTCTCACCAAATTAACACATATTGAATCAAGTCAGAGGTCACAAAATATGCAACAGGCACCATTTGTGTTGATCTTTTTGGTAAAGTCATAGAAAGCTGAAGTTCGTCCTGTGGCGAAATAAGCCTTTATCAATATAGTCATGACAACATGACACTCAGGCCTTCGGAAAAAAAACTGATAGGCCCATCGTCTTCAGTTCATCTAAAATCGACGTTTGGGGTGACAAGCTGTCGCTATTATCAATACTAAGGGCTGCATTAGCCGCCTTCTTCAAAACTGTAGCTTCAACTTCTGCAACATTGCACAAAACTTATTCTTAGGTGGCCTTTGTTCAAGTTTACTTAAATGATTTTTGGCTGAACTATTGGACCTTTAACAATGAAATACTTTGGTAAACAAAGCCAGAGTTAGATTTATTGTAGTAACATATTGAGCTCTGTGAGTATATAAGCAGAGTTTAACAGGCAGCATAAAAATAAAAGTGTCCACATTTTTTTATAAAAATCTCATGAATGTGTCAACATGAAAAAGCATTGTAGCCAAAGTCTTTCAGTATGTGAAAACATATTTGCCAACAGGCCAAGATCTTGTCTGTATCTATAAATAGTTTGAAAGTATCTATAAATAGCTTGAATAGGCATCTGTTATTATTCTAAACATTTTTTTATTAGCTCTGTAAGTCATCTGAGGTATAGGTATGGCGCTTTGTCTATCGATAAAAATCTCCTTGGTTACCTGAAATTAGGTCACTGCAACCTATATCCCCTGAGCTATGCTAATAATAGTTTTGTTAGTTACCGAAAAATAGTGGCCCCACCTGTATTTTTTTTTCTCATTTTTAGGAATATTTTTCAATTTTTAGCTCAGCTGACCATAAGTCATCTGAGCTATAGTCGTGGTCCATTGTCCGTCGTCCGTCCGTCTGTCTGTCCGTCCGTCCGTCAGGATGTCCGTCCGTAAGACTGGCACGTTTTGACACTGTTGGGCCTACGAATCTAAAATTCGGCATACAGTTAGATGTCCCCAAAATCTCCTACCATGCCGAATATTTGGGTCAATAGGACAACGTTCCTTTGAAATATTAAGGAATAACCTCAATGTTTTATTAGAAATCTATTTCTACTCTTCAGGACTGCCTAATATCAAACCACTCATCTGGTTTTCTTCATATTTACCATAAATATTCCACTATATAGTTCCTATGTACATGCCAGAAATTAAGTCAGTATTGTTTAATTTATAAAAGTTATGGGCCCAAACAAAATGGAGTTTGTAAAAAAAATCAGGAAGATATTTGGTCACTTAAGACCAAAAGTGTTAAAGGTAGGGACTTTTTTTCAGTAATATAACTTTAATTTATCAAAATTTTAATTGTATACCAAAAATAAGATCAAAATCTGTTAAATTTTTTTAAATATTGGCAAAAATATAAAATTGGTACCTTAAATTTTGCCCAACATTGGCCACGGCACCTTTTTTAGCTCAGCTGACTATAAGACATCTGAGCTATAGTCGTGGTCCATTGTCCGTCGTCCGTCCGTCCGTCCGTCCGTCCGTCCGTCCGTAGATGTGGCACGTTTTGAAACCGTAAGACCTAGGAATCCAAATTTCAGCATAATGTTAGATGTCCCCAAGATCTCCTACCAAGCCGAAAACTGGGTCTTTGCGACTTCATTCCTTTGAGAAATTAAGGAAAAACCTCAATTTTTTTTATTAAAATCCATATTTCACACTTCAGGACAGCCTAATATCAAAACCACTCATCTGTTTTTGCTCATATTTACCATAAATATTCCTCTATATAGTTCCTATGTACATGCTAGAAATTAAGTCTGTAAAGTATAAATTCTTTAAGTTATGGGCCCAAACATAATGGACTTATGAAATATAAAAAATCAGGAAAAATAATAACTCACTTAACATGAAAAATACTGAAACTAGAGTCTATTTTATCAAGTATATAACTATGTTTAATTAAGATTCAATTGTTTACCCAAAATTAGATCTGAATTTTGTAAATTTTTTTAAGTTAATAGCATAAAAAAAAAATCAGTACCTTAAATTTTGCCCAACTTTGACCATGGCACGTTTTTTCCTGTAAGCACCATTGATTTAATTTTCACAGCATGTAAACATAAATATTTAGTTTGTCTAAATCTGAAATTTGAAAATAAAAGCTTGAAAATTAAGCTAGTTATTGATTTTTTTTTCTGTAGTCACTTGCTTTGATTACAGATGCAGGGTCCCACTCCAGGTCACTGGAAGTCAGCTATGCCAGGGTTTCTGATTTGTTACAGTCACTGGGGGAGATCCCCTGCTGTGACAGGTGTACAGTTATTCTCATATCACCACCCCAATCACTCCCCCCCCCCCCCCCCGCAAACCCAACCCACCAAGTGTTATGCAGTAATTGTTATTGTTTTCACTTTATCTCCTTAATTGTAATGCTGTTTCCACTCCGATATGCTAAAACTTTCCTTGAAAATATAATTCAAGGTGTAATCCAGAAGATGCAATATTGTGTAATGTAGCATTTTTAAAGAAATCAATTTTCTTTTAAATGATTTTAACAAATATAAATGAACCCATCAGTATGCTTAAATTATTATAAAATATGAAGCACATTATGGATAAATAAAGACACAATTAAAAATTGTGAAATGTAAATCAAGTATTATTTTTAGATATTTATTGTTTTGCAGATTTAAAAGATATATTTTTGTGGTAAAAAATAAATACACATTTGTATGCATGATGTGGTGTTATCTGACAAGATTGAGATTTATGATGATGCAATTGAGAATTATGAATCAACTTTTATATTCAGATATATATGTTAAATTGGAAATGTATAGAAATATAAACTTAAATTAGAAAATAATTGATGTGATAAAAAAATCAGGATTTAATACAAACATTTGTTCATTATTTTCCTGCCTCAGCAGAATTTGAGATCAGGCTTTGTTTGCCCTGTTTTATGTTGTTAATTAGATATATTTCAACTGTATACATTTCATAAAAAATTACATATATATTTAATAATATATATTATACAAAAAAATTGATTCAATTGAACAAATGTGTAAACTACTGAAATGTCAACAGTTAATCGAAAAACCAACTAATGATCATGGTAATAGTACAGATCATTTGTTCACAAACTGCTCACATGCTTTAGTTTCAACATTAGGAAACACATGGTCAGGTCACAAAATATTTTTTTGCAACAATTTCTTGCTCATCAATACAAAGCAATCATATAAACCAACCATGGCCTTTATTACCTCTTCCTCTTACACTTTATCTCCATTAGATATTATTTTAGATTTTTACCTTCAAGGTTAACATCAGCTGAGCACAGTGACCAATAGGTTCCTTGTTTCCTGTAAGCACTGTGGATTTAATTTTCACAGCATGTACATATAAGAATTAAATTTGTTAAAATCTGAAATTTGAAAATAAAAGCTGCAAAATTAGGCTAGTTATTGAATTTTTTTTAGGCTCTTGTTGCATTCCCTAACATTGTCAAGCAGTCCATTATGATGACTGTAGGTCATTCAGTGCACATCTCTATGCTCCCCAGGCTGTTGGCATAATTTTAGATGTCCCCAAAATCTCCTATCAAACCGAAAATTAGATCATTAGGACTTCGTTCCTTTGAGATATTAAGGAAAAACCACCGTTTTCCATAAAAAAAGCCATTGTAACACTTCAAAGCTGCCTAATATCAAAACCACTGATCTGTTTTTGATCATATTTAGTATTCACATTCTTTCATACATTTTCTATGAACATACCAAAAATTAGGTCAGTATTTGATATTAATTTGAAGTTATGGGCCAAAATATAATGCAATTTTTAAAAAAATCAGGAAATATATTTACTCACCTAACATGAGAATTTCTGAACCTAGAGACTTTTTTTTTCAGGAATATAACTTTATTTAATCAAGATTAAATTGTTTACCCAAAATTAAATCTGAATTTTGCAAATTTTTCAAGTTATTTGCATAAATAAACAAGGGACCCATGGGTCACGGCGCTCAGCTGTTATATATGATAAAAAATATCATAGGGAAAGAGGCACATGCTTGTTTTGTGTGGTAATAAATATAAGCTTTATTATGAGTTGTTGGTGTTAAGCTTATGTATGATTTTGATAGTATCTTTGGAGACAGGGAAGAGGATTGATTTCACTTATTTTATTAACAAATGGAGTGCTATTGTCACACAGATTTTGACTTGGCCATATAACTTATAAGCAGCACATATAATAAAAGAGTTTAACTATTTATTAAAATTTAATAACAAATATTGTGCCAATATAATTTTTTAGCTCAGCTGACTTTCAGTCATGCTGGGCTATAGCGATAGGTCTTTGTCCGTCGTCCTTCCGTCTGTCCTTCCGGCCGTCCGGCCGTCCGTCTGTTAGCAGGGCACAAATCGTAACCGTAGGGGCTAGGGCCATGAACCCTATGCAGTCTTAGAGGTTATAAAAAGATCTCCTTGCAATCCTGAAATTAGGTCACTGCGACCTATATTCTCGAAGTTATGGGGTGTGTTTGCACCCCCCAGAATAACTCTTTGAGACAAAATTTTCATCCCAAACCTTCCATCTTTCACATACAGCTCACCTACCAACAGGGGAAGAACCATAATTTTTTTTAGGTCAAAAGGTCAAGGTCACAGGAGCCTCTTCTTTGAAAAGCCTGTGGATGCATTTTAAGCCAACCCTTTCATCCCAATTCTTTGATCTTTCACATATAGCTCACCTACTAAGTTGGAGAAGAATCCAAAAGATTTTGAGGTCACAAGGTCAAAGGTCAGGGTCACAGGATCCACTTCTTTGAAAAGGTTGTGGACACATTTCAAGCTAGACTTCATCCCAAACCTTCCAGCACTGATATCGCTTCTCTGCCAACAGGGGAAAAGACCTGTTGATTTTGAGGTCAAAGGTCAAGTTCACAGCACCCACTTCTTGCGTGGAGTCTTTTTCAGGCAAACTTTTCAATCTGTACCTTCCTTCTGTCATATATGGCTTACCTACCAATAAGGGAAGAAGCCTATTGATGTTGAGGTCAAAAAGTCAAAGGTCAAGGTCACAATATTTAATTGTTCTAAATGCTTGTGAGCATATTTCAAGTGTAACTGTTCAACCCAAACCTTCAGTCTTTCACATATGCCACATCTATGCATCACTCAGTTTGACTCAAACTTCATATTTATGGGTCTTTTTGCTTGAATAAATAACTTATTGATTTTGGGGTCAGCTGGTCAGCATGTTAAAGGTTGCAGGTCAAACATATTCACCCATTGGTTGCCAAGTAATTACACCAGATATAAGTGGTTAGTAGTTACCCATCATTTAGAAAGAATCCAGTTGATATATGGGCAAAAGGCCAAGGTCATAGGTCAGGGATGTTCACAATTACTTATTTTATAGACCATCTCTATTTTTCTTGTATATATAACCATCCCACTCCAGCTGGTACATCTGTAATCTTGCTGTAATTGTGAGTGACACTGGTGACATATGACTCCCTTTTGTATCAGCCTATTAAGTGATAAGGCTCAGTGATAAGTACCTCGTTACTTCATAACAAAAACACTGTTGTCAGAATGCTTCAGCCAGGCATTAAGACTATGAGAGTATAGTATTAAGGTTTAGCTACTGATTTATAAGATGATGGGAACATTTTGCAGTTTATTTTATGGAATCCTAGCAATAAACTTAGTTTCCTAGATATCTGAATATTTTAATATATATCACCACATATAAAAGCAAGTGTTTGTTCTCATAATATGTGGATGTGTACCTTGATTTAGGATGGCTTTTTGTTATATTTCAAGACTCTTAGTCATGCTTTCTGCATTTCTTTTCTTTCAGGTTTGGCAGTTTACCTACCCTGCTGACCCCATTGAAAAGCAGAGTGATAATAAAAAATATTGGACTTACACTTTTTACAGTTGCATATCTATAAATCTGATATGAGGGCCTGGACATGCCTTTTGAATTATTTTGGGCATCCATTACTGGATAATTTGCCCCAAGTTTGGTCTCTTTTTGGAGAATGTGGGATATCAAATGTCATACTTGTCAGAAATCCATTATGTCTGCCAGTTAGCCACCTTAGAAATTCTTTCTTCAGTGCAGTTTCAGTAATTTTTCTTTAATGTTTGGTCTGATTTAGAGAATGTTTCTTGTCTGATTTCAGACTTGTCAGAAGTCCAATATGGACACCAGGCAACCATCTTTCAATTCCTTTTGATCATTTTATCTCAAGAACAGTTAAAGTGAATGCAGTTGGATGTATATTTATGAAATCTTGTAAAGGATTGGGTCAAATATTTCTGTATAAATATTACCATCATTTATAAAAGTGCAGTACAGTTGGCTTGTATTGAATAAAAATTCACACAGAAGCACCTGTTTCTCAATAATTCTTGCATGTATTTCCTTGATTTTTGCTGTATATTTTGATCTTATATTTGGCCTTTGTGGTGTTCCTTTTGAGACTGACAGGTTTCAAGCAAGCTGTTGGAATAGGTCCTGATAGCTTAACAATCATGCATTTTCCTCAGACCATCAATTCACTGTGTTTTAACCAGACATAGGTGATATATATTTCTGTTGTCATAGAAAATTTTCAACAAATTGGCAAATTGGTTCTTCAAAATTTGACTTGAAGTTGTGAATCTCAGTCCATGATGTCACAGGTCATGCTTGGCAGCTGAGCGTCATGACCCATGGGTCACTTGTATTAAAAAAATAATAAGAAAATCATATGATTTTTAAAAAAATTAGATATAACTGAAATGATTATTGAAATAATATTATAGAATATATTCATGAATGCACTCATGAATACATTTTGAAAGTATCTGCACCTGTATTCAAATACTTTCATTTTTACCTGAATTTCCCATTCTTATGCAATAAAAATTTTTAATGCAGTACATATTCATATTCGTATTCAAATACATTTGCAAAGCATTCGCACCATGTCTAGTATTTATTCAGTTTTAGCCAAACAATTATGATGAGAATCCAGAATATACAAAATTCACAAATTTAAATATTGATCATAAGTACCTGGTTTAATGGCTTTTATTTATGTTAAAAAAAATAAATGTAATATATTCACTTTGGACTACTATCACATCAATCTACACACTAGACACACTAGGAATCTAGATTAATATTATCAACTGCATCTTTGTCTATCATTAATTTCCTTCATATGATCCCTAATGATTAGTAATGAATAATATGATTTATTTTTTTATCATTAAAACTTCACTGAAAAATACCATAGGTGACTGCATGGTGTTATTTGGAATAACATTGACATTGAAATTCTATTCATCCATACAAGATTCTAACATCATCAGTAACTGCAAGTTAATTTTCTGTTACTCATCAACTAACAAATTCCTTTTCTAAAAATTTTTCTTTAATTTGTTATAAAAAAACAATTCAAAATTATTTATTTATTGTTTATTGTTATGTTGTTTTTCAAAACAACTACTAGATGAGTTGGGTTGGACACCTGGATCAACTGTGGCTGGGCATTAGCTGCCTGGCTGCCCCAGTGTATGCTTTGCTCAAGCATGCATAATCTGATGAAAGGTCAACAAGGTCAACATACAGGTGACTGAAGAGGGGCTGAATTGGGTCTGACATGGTCTCATAAAAACATTAATTAAAGCTTCAATATTTGGCCAATTTCGTTCAGCTTTCTAAACTACAAAGATGAAATCCTTATGTGTGCATGATATGAAAATAATATCGACAGTACTCTCAGGAAACAAACGTGCCAAGGTCAAAGTTGGGCAAAATTTAAGGTACTAATTTTATATTTATACTAATTTGAAAAATTCAGAACTAATTTTGGTATTCAATTGAATCTTGATTAAATGATGTTACCTCCCTGACAAAAAATCTCTAGCTTCAGCAATCCTCTTGTGAAGGGAGTAAATATATTTCTTGATTTTTTTTAAATCAAGTGCATAATTTTTTTTTTGCTTCCTAAAATTTTTTTTTGCTTCCTGAAATTTTTTTTTTTTTTGCTTCCTAAAATTTGTTTGTTTTGCTTCCTAAAATATTTTTTTGGCGAAATTCTGTGTCGAGATCTCGATATGTTATCCCGAGATCACGAGATAAATATTTTTTTTTCTGTGTCCTAAATCAGCCACCGTACTTTCCATTCAAGATAGGGATAACAATAAAAATGTGTAATTTAGAAGACATGTTTACAACTCCATATCGTGAAAATGGAATGTTTTAAACTATAAATGACTAAACAATATTGATTTATAATTAAAACATTTGAAACTAGCATTTTTTTAAATGTTCAAAAGTTAAACCAGTTATGGTAAATCCCAAATTTTCCACAAATCACTCTGTGGAGAGTATGTCAGGTTTTCAGAATATGTATATGCCGGGTGGTAACAGCATAGTTAATATTGAAGGGGCCCAATCACCATGAAACATTATATGGTCCATGAAACATTTTACAAAATTTCATATATGCACTTATAATTTCATCTGTGTTACCAAATTTCACGGGAACAGCTACAGCTCTCAGAGTTTATATGAATGTTGATGTATCTGCCGTTGAAGCTGCAAGATACACCACCTATGTTGACCTATATTCTGAGAGCCAAAACATTATTCCGCTTTTCCTGTAGGACCCCAGAATTCACTAACATTCAGTTCGACATTTATGTCCCTAATTGAAGTTATCTGGAGTAAATTATGTGACTGATATAAGTCGGCACGAGACCAGGGGATCAGTTCGAACTGGAAATAAATGTGAAACTATACCATATGGTCTAGTCATTCATTACAGGCCGTGTTCGTTAGGTTGTCTTGTATTTACGGAAAAGACCAATATGGGTGATTCTGTTTAGTGGCGATACTGTTCTTGTTTAATTTTGTTTGACGTGTGTTCATATCCGTTTCCTACTTTTCAAAGAGTATATACCATATTACTCGCAAAAAACATTTCAACATGTAGCAGTATTGTTCTATAATAGAACACACACACACACACGCACCACCTTACACACATATATTACGAAGAATCAAACCGACTTATTTCCGCATTGTAGAACTAATTAGTAATGTGGCATTCTACAGACTCGCTTGATGAATGAAGTTGTTTCCAACAACACCACCCAACGTCACTCAACCAAAGTACAACAATTATATATTCAATATAAAATACATAATCAACTGAAGAATGCTTTTAATGTTACCTTGAAAAAGACTATGCAAATGAAGCATTAATATTTGGCTGTCGATTCATCTCCAATTCTTTCGAATAGTAGAGAGACCACGTACAGAATCTTACTGAATTTTGATAATAATAATGTTTATTTGTACAAATAAAAGAGTTATATAATATGTTTTGTCCATCAAAATATAACAGTATATGCAGTGCAATACATTATGTTTAATTAAAGAAATACACTCAGGTCAGCTAGAAGAAACATTTTTTTTTATTTAGATATCACGAACATTGTACATTTGTATTATATTAAATAAACCATTACATTGTTAAATGTGAATTGTATCTCCAAAAATGCCCAGTCCAATGAATACTTTAGCTGTGGCACATTCCTCTTCTGATACACTGCCTGCACTTCCTTAACAAGATCTGCATGGTCAATGGATAAAATCTTACAAAACATACTCGCGGTGGTTATGAGATTGTGTCAACACATTACATGAAAAGATGTTACTTTTTTATATTTGTTAGACCCTACCTTATAAGAAAATATATTACTTTTTTACATGTTAGACCAGGTATTTGTACATGTAAATCTGTCAATAACAAAACTTTGTCATTGTCACGACTCATTTATTTGTAAAATAAACTTAGTTATACGGATCTCCGCAGACATTTTCGAAGGCATTTGTCTTGACATTAAACATGACCGATTATTGCGAGCACTGAATGTGACACAAAACTCGTTGATCCGGGGATTACGCCATGGTACGTTCTTTTTGGAGCACCTTAGACTGCAGACCACATTAAGACATTCCATAACAAGAAAACAGTCCTGAGTGAATACACGATTAAGTTTTTACGCTGTATGAACTCTAGTTCTGCAAAGAGACAATTAACAAATTTATGAAATCCTATCGGAATACGAGACACATCGAGAGAACAATCTACATTTCCGTCAGCTGTATGTCAGGAATGTGATACAACAAGCAAATGTACACAGTTCATACAGCATTTAAAAAAATCTTCCTTTTTAACCTGCATTTGCTGCCTCTTTTTAGTATTAAAGGAAATTATTTTGTGTATATGCATAATTGGCACACATCTGTAACTGTAACCTTTTATAGTACCAGGAATTATGAGGTTTCATTATTTATATATTATCATCATGTGGAAATGCATTTACAACATGTTCCTTTATAACAACCATCAAAAGAGTCGTTCAAATTCAATAACAGATCTTCAATATATACGAAACATAAAATATTGTAACATACGCTGAAGTTGTCAGAAATAAACCCTCAGTTGATTTTATTTTGTATACGGGCATAATTAACCATAATAACGCTTGTCACATGTTTTTTCATTACTTGAGCAAAAGGGGGAGGGGAGAGTTTTCCACGGGACTAAAAACCTTAGATGCAACCAATAGGGTGGAATCACTGTTGGAGTGTCTGTAATTCTTGAGAAAGATAAAACTTTGTTTAATGCAAAGTACATGCAGTAGTAGAAAACAATTTTTAAAACCAAACTTATTAAATTTACACATTCAATACACTCAGGTCAAAAATAATTCCTGACATACTGCTTAATGTTATCGGCCCTAAAATGATCTGACTTATTTGTAGCCCATATTTTTTCTATTGTTGACTTCTAGTGACACTTTCGATGCATCATGAATGCAGACAACAGAATAGAAATCAGGACACATGGTTTATGAATCTAGTCACTAGTGCTATAGTTTCTCTCTGGTTCACAACGTCGTATGATGCAAATGAGTTCATGTTTTCATTAATATTTATATAATATATATTGAAATTATATTTCACCATTGCTAGATGGTATATATGTATACAACCCATAAATTGCTTCTTGAACATATAAACTATATTCAAATCGCCCTTAAATTTAAGGACATTAGTTTTACATGACTGAATACACATCATTTCTGCCATTGCTTAAATTACATTGCATATATTATTCTTGTTTTTGAAACTTTTGTATTTGAAACTTTTGTGATACTCGTTACCTGTGTTACACAAAATATTGGCAATTACTCCATCCGTAGGACTACCCTTATTTAGTGCCAAATTACTGCTCATTGCCTGGTGGTTTCTACATGTTCTTTGAATCCAGGAATCCCGTTTCTTACTGGGTCCTTTATGAAGGAAAATACATTAATATCTCGAACAAAAAAAAAAAAAACTTATCATATAAGATAGTAAGCCAGGGCTTCTGTATATGGATAGCCGTTGAATGTGTGATGTATTGATAAGTGAGAGTGTACTATTACCTTCCATGTCAGTCAACTTGACTATTTATAGTCAATCCTTAAAGCGGTCTAGCAACCACAGACGGTGACCGCTTTTTTGCACGTTTTATAATGCAAATGAATGCAATGCAGATGAATACCAATGCTGCAAATGAAGCTAGAACCAAGACCATGACATTATTCATGTAATTTTTGGGTGTCTGGGTGATACTGATGCTTGTTTCTGCTGGAAAGTAGTTTGAATTCCTCTCTTCAAACAGTTGAGTGGAACTAGTGAGGTTCTGATTATTCTCAAATTCCAGAGTCAACTCTGATGCGTCGACCATGGCAGTAGGGGTTGTAGAGGTTTCCTCAACTGCCGGAGTAATTGAAATACTGCCATTGAATCTTATTCTTGTTTAATTAATAAATTATGACGCCGTTTTAAGCAATACAGTCGGTGATTGCATTTGACTCTGATTTTCCCTTATGCATGATGTATATCTGTTTGTTGCATAAAAGAATTTATTTCGGACAGTGTATTATCATATATAATGCTCTCAAGACCAAATATCTATGAAATTTATTTCAAACAGTGTATTATCATATAATATGCATTCAGGCGTTGCAATATCCACTACCATGCCGCAGATTTTCAAGAGTCTATAATATTATGTTGTATACAGAATTCTGACAAAGAAAGAGAAATTGGGACCATTGAGCAAGCCAGACTACATGAGCATTAAATGACTTTTGACTTACTTTTACAATTGAGAGGAGGTTGATCCCAAGTGGCGTTTTCAAGACATTTTATCATCATTGCGACAACTCCCAACGTGCTGACGTAACCTTGTCTACACGTGTACGTCACGGAGTCATTTACGTAGAAACTTCCATTCTTCATTGCATTTTCTCCTCCCCCGGGATCGCCACAGTAATGCACTACCGAAGTTGCAAATACACAATCGTGACTGCGTATGTATGTAAGTATGCATGTATAATATACTACAACTACACTCAACAATCTCTCATCTAGGGCTGCTGTGGCAGGAACTGTCAAAAACTTCCTAGCAAGCTGTGACAGTAAAATCAAATAGATCTACCAAAAGGCCTGCTCCAGTCTGCATTCACTTAGCTTTCAGGGCCCATGCAGCTGGAGGTAAACCATGCTTCACATAACATATAGGGAACTGTGAATACTGGGTTCCAGAGCAAACTTGTGACTATTTAACTTTATTATGCTTATGGTGTTTGCATAACATAATCCTTAGCCCACTACCACAGACCCAACTCTGATAGCTTTTATTGTCAGCCGTGTAAGTGTATGATTTCCATGGGGATCGATAAGATTTAGAAGGAGTCACCCCTGCCTGCAGAGGGCCACACACCTTGATATATGAAAAAAAATTGGCAGGGGGGATGCATTAAATGTATCAATTCATTGTCTACTTACTAAGTTGTACAAGTATTCATCATACTAATAAACAGAGGTGATGACATCTTGCACTTTGTGTATAAATTAACCAACCCTCTAAATGACCAATGTTTATTTCTTAGATGTTATATTCAAGTTGATTTGCTCATAAACTAAAGAGGGGAATGCTTAGCAGTGTTGACTTGCTAATATCGTCATACTAGGCCTAATTAGGTGATCTACTTAAGATGTAGCTGACGTCTGTGAAATGGCAGGGTTAGTATAACTGCTCATTTTTACCAGCACACGTTTCACAAATAGGCAATTTATTTATTTACCAATATGTTGCATAAATCATATGTACAAGTGTTTAGATATTTGTCAACAATTCGACGGCAATGTGCACATTCACTAAATTGAGCTTCCATCAGATAAATATAACCTATTACTGATTCATTTGATGGCTGAAAACATAGCTCAGTTAATCTTTGTTATTGATGTTTTTAATCACTAGTTATCAAGAAATTGTAGCTAAAAAAAAATTTGGAATATATAAAAAAGTGATCTATGTTATCATGTTCAATCACCATGATTACGATTACATAGGCAAAGTAATTAATTACGATTACGATTACATTGCTGAAAACATCATTTTAATCGATTACGATTATGAATACTACGAAAAATTTAATCGATTGCAATTAATTACGATTACCCCATGTCGTATATATATATATATATATATATATATATACATATATACATATACATATATATATATATATATATATATATATATTAATTCAGCATACTATGATGAATGAGCATCCTGCTAAAAATAGCCTTGTGATAAATAATAAAATATAAAACAACAACAAACCTGTTTTCCCCTTATGTTATGTTCCAGCATTGCACGTGTACCCCGACTAATCCTATTGTGCCCCAGAGGACAATAGGATCAGTGTCAGTCATGGACGAGCCCCAGTTTTGCTACGACGACAAATTGCTTAGGGGAAAACATTGAGCCGATCTTCATAACAAAATAGGGGCTAGTCCAACGTGACGGTAAACGTTGTGGCCCAGGGAATCAGCTCACAAAAGTGTGACTCCTGGAATAATTAGTCTTGTTCTGATAGCAGAACTCTCTTAAAAGGGTGTGTGATACGGGTTGCACATTAAAACGGACCGAACTGCAGCTCATTATGACATCTTGCACTATGTGTGCCTTTTTATACGCATCGTCTTTTATGACTTTATTAATTATTTCCACCATGTCCATTTCATACGATTCTTAGTGGGATGTCTCTAAAGAAATGACTATTCTCTAAAAAATGGTTTAAAATTGTTCATTAAAAATGAAGATTTCTTTTTATACGCATCGTCTATTATGACGTTATTAATAATTTCCACCATGTCCATTCCATACGATTCTTGGTGAGATGTCTCTAAAGAAAAGACTATTCTCTAAAAAATGGTTGAAAATTGTTTATTAAAAATGACATGAGGCAGTCTACTACGCCTTTTTCCTCTATCTACGATTTGTGCAAACGCCCTTTTTTTTTACTTGCCAAAAATTATTTGAAAAGAAACCTGAAGGATGGGGTGGTGGAACGGGCTAAATGTGGTTACCTTGACAACGAGCTTGCAGCGTACATCCATAGCTTTGTGTGCACATAGTTGACGGTGCGTAGCAGAGTGATCCGCTTACTGCCGCTTCTTCCACTGTAGATGCACTATGACTCCACCTAGAAGTGTGTAAATTTGCTGTGTGTTTACTGATAATCTGGATAGAGTATTAAGTGTTACAAAAACACATTAAAGACATTACTGTATAAGACCAACAAATTGTTTATCTGAATTTCTAACACACAATGAAGAAAGTAGATAGATGGATAAGCAGAAGTGCATCCGGGGTTGGGGGAGGGGGGGGGGTTGAAGTTATCTTTCATAAGGGATTTTTACCCATTTTTTGCGGGCTGGACTGCCCCTTTTTTTATATTTTTTCATCGTCTTCCTGGGTTGGACCCCCCATTTCCCTAAATCCTGGATCCGCTCCTGGATAAGGCAGATCTAAATTTCTATAGGATAATTTGGCGGTTCAAGCAACATAGGGTTATTTATGAAAAAGGACGAAACTTTTAAAGTTGATGTGATATTGTGTCCAGTCAGAGGAAGAAGACGTGTAAATTAAGGTGCGTTTGTTAATAATTTCTGTGAAGCATTTTGTGTGTGCATGACCTATTGTCCGGTTAGGCGTGAATAAAGAACTCGATACACACTTAAACAAGACGGATAGGCCTGCTTCAATCGACATACAAGAAAGTGCTGTATAGCCTGTACTCTTATAACACTAGCCAATGAGTGACAAAATGATATACGTTCGCGTGGAAGCTGAAGTGTTAATCAGTCATTTTCTGTGCCGTTGACAAGATGGTTATCGTCTACGTAATCCGTGAGAGGCATTCATGTGTTCATGCATTCAGAGAAAAAAAAAACAGCAAACATACTGTTTGATTTACAAATAGTTATCTCTCGCAGCTGTAATCTTGCTAGAAAGTACACAAACATATCTTACTATTGGCCTGAATCATTTTAAGTGTCAGTGTAGATGTAGGAAATGTGGCGTAAAATATGAACAATATTAATATTATCATCGAGCTTCACATTGTGGTTCACGACATAACTGAGCATGCCCTTTTGACAGGTCTATGGCATGGCGGACTAAGGCAAGGGCTTACGGGGATGGATATAGGGGATCCAAAAAAAGTAAAGGGGTTAATTAGGTATGAGGTGAATTTACAAATTATACATAATTTTAAAATTTGCACAAACAAAGTGGCATTTATAAGAGGGATGGATGCCGACTGTTAGCAATGCAGTGCTTGTTGAATAATAAGACCCGTCATTCTTGCCACATTGTAAAACAGTTTACACAAATGTCTGGGACAGTTGAATTTTACTGTTTTTTTTTTTTAACAATTCTTCCTAATACCACTACATTAGCAGCAAATAGATTCATTAATATTCTAATAATTTTGTTGTCGATTTTAAAGTTGAGAATTAAAAGAAATATTATTATATGTTTAATAAATGGAGAGTTAGTCGGAATAGGATTCCTTGAATACGCAGAAGACAACCCATGCAAAACCGTAAAAGACACAGTATGAAATGCTTTAATATATCTTCGTTTTTAGTTTATGGATGAAGGTGTTCTTTGGCTAGAATATTCGTCTATGTTGATCTATATATATGGATCGGAGCGAAATGTGCTTAAGTGATCTAAACCTGAATTTAACCTTTTTTTAATCAATATGCGTGGTGAAAAGGGAATAAATAAATGATATCTTTTATAAAAATTAGAAATCTATATTCTAAGGAATGCAAGCCTCAGCCATGTGGAGAATTAAGAAATATAGAACTATGATAGCTAACTTACGCATCTACCAGGGCACAGTTCACCAATGTACTACCAACTGGACAGGTGACATTTGGGGTGCGACCAGCGACTCTCAGGGAAGTATACTTCTTGTTGCTTTCTGTCTCTTTGACGCATGTCAGATTTGCCTGTAGAAGACGAAAGTAACAGTTTAAGGTAAAAACAATACTTGACGTAACAAGCACACGAACATTACAAATATAAACGGGTAGCCACCCTGCTCCATCGCATGTGGTCGTTCTTTCCACGATGACCATAACACAGATGCCATAAAGGTTTGTATATATAAGATGATAAAGAATTTATTATTACGTATTCGTGTTCGTGAAAACATATTTTGCATTGCAAGGAGATAAATTATTGTTCAACGCTTTTTTGTATTATGATATCTGTAATTTAAATACAGTTATTAATGTACAGAATGTATAGAGTATCATTTATTCTTTTACATGGCGTCCGTTTATGTATGATTCTATGTATATTCGGCATCAATTATATATATATCTAACTAAAGGTCAGCTTAAAGGATTATAAATGTCCCCTGAGCGAGCATTTAATATTGATTAATTATTAAACATATTTTGTCATTGATATTTTACAATCTAATGATCCGGGATGCCTGGAAACCTGCACATGCTGAAAGTAAAGAATGTACTCTACAAAAAAGATTTATGTAAAAGTCATGAATATGGATTTTTCAGTGACGGCTGTTATAACAAAGATATGTTTAGGCAACCGTTATCTTCATCTTTTTGCTATCAGAGAGACGCTACAAAAAACACCTGGTTTGGTTGACTTACTAAACATCGAAAATAACCTGGGATATGAATATTTACCTGTGAGCCATGTTGATTGAGGGCGGAGTTGACCACGTGACAGACATCGCCGACGAATTCACTGCCGTCGCAGGCTGTCGGGACTTTACATCGGCATCTATGAGCTACATATCCTGCCTTACAACTCACGCTGCTCCTAGCATCATCTCGGGGCTCCGACAGATTCCCATAGACAACTACACAATATATGTTACAGTGGCAATACATTATTTCAGTTCCCACTGAATCCCACAGACACAAACAAAATTAAACTTACATCGATAATTATATATACCATACATATCTGAAGTTACATTGTTAATCAATTACACATCCTACTGGATAAAATATTAACTTTTGGCGCAACCCCAGGGTTTTCATAGAATCCCGCAGACAAGTAAAAAGTTAATAGTTACATTGATAACTGGCATTGATAACTATAAATTTACAGGTTTGTAAGAAATTGTAAGAAAAGTGACTCAGCTTTTCCGAGGGTATTTTCAAAAAATGTGTTGTCATCCTAATGTTAGCAATATGTCGAAAGTTTGAACGTTAAGACTATCATAACTTTATTAAAATACTGTGTTAATTCAGAGAAAATGTTGTGTAATGTCAAAAATGTATAGGAATGATACTTAGGTCATCGTTATTGATCTTTACCGTTTGTGTTACATGTATGCTCTTACCGACGACAGATTTGGCGTCCAAAACTTTGATAGTTATCACCATTAACAAACCAGTTACCTAGAAATAGAATGACATGCAAAGTTCAAGGACAATTTTTTGTGACTTTAAAAATTTACAAGAATAGTTTATGTGTGTATTTATTTTAATGTTAACACACAGGTACATGCATACACACACGTACACATACACATAATGACAACACCCGAGAGAGAATGAATGCATAACATTCCTTTAACATGAATTAATCAAAAGGCTTTGGTTAAAATGCAAAAGGAATTGTATTTGAAAATACCGTATATTTATTGATATTTAAATGAAGATCTACCAGAAACTCTGCGGTTGTACCCTATCTATGGTACAAATAAATCCCGAAAATACATGAAAAAATGTTATATGCCGTTATTATATAGAATGCATCATATTAACATATAAATATATATGAACCATATTTATTCTTAAGTTGTGGCTAAGTAACCTATAAAATGCCCAGCAACCATATATAATATCTGCTTTGTGAGAATCAATACGTTTGAAAACTTGTTTGTTTATCTCTGTTTTTCTGTTTGAAAAGCTGTTGCATCTTTCTGAATGATGAAGAACACAGCATTTTGTTTTGTTTGATGTCTTACCTTTACATAATTCTTCATAATTCCTTGCCCCCTTTATCCTTTTTAATGAAATTAAATCTGAAATAAGGAGATACATAAATGATATATAAGATTATATAGGAGAGAACTTCACATGATGCATATTGTATTAGTGTGACGTTTTATGCATACATGTACATTTTTTGTGTCCTCTACCTATCTTTTTCTCTTGTATGTACAAAGTGTAATAAGCAGATAATAAGCTGAGGAAGGTTAGTATCGATTCATAAAATATAAAATATCTAAAAGGACTTTTAGAACCAAACTTATAAAAGTTTGACTTTAAGTTGTGAGCTTGGGGCATGTGCTTGAAAAATTGTGAATGACTGTCTTACCGTTTGGAGATTTAAATTGATGCCATAAATTCATAAGAAAAGCACCCTGTTTTTCCTCTCAACGTTTAGCGTTTGGCCATCAGCGACTAAGTTTGACAACTACAGCTTCGTAACACGATTCAAATCATACCAGACAGGAGCAGCATTATTGTTAGTAATATGAATAGGTTCATGAGACGAAAAAATGAATTTATTGAATACAGCTTGAAACATTGTGTCCCACAGATTGAGAAATAAGTTTGTTATTTTCGTTTCTCTCACACAATGATGAAACCAATTAACCAATACTTTCAATCTGTGGTCTCCTAATAGCTATAAGAGACCACCATGTTATGCCTATATATAATTACATATACGCCGTGTACACGTTTTCAAGAAGAATTGATTCGTGAGGGGGTTAATGTAAAATGAGTGCAGGTGTGTGTTTTCCAAAACAAGACAGCGTGACTAGAATTCTGATCTGGCGCATGTGCGGCAACTCCCACACAAGAATAGGAAACATTAAGAAACACCTGTTGCAATATTGAAGAAGCTTCATTTCTTTAATTTGCCCCATATGATCATTCGGTGGATTGCCTCATATTTTTATGGTCTGCAGCACTAACCGCGCCCGATGCAAGCTATTTACCACTCGTGCGCGGCAGTAAGGTAATAGTTTTGGAAGAAATATCGGCGGATACTATAATATTATTAAAACAAAACACTATACTGATATGTATATCTAACATGCCTTGAATGTAAATAGATGCTTTTCATCTTAAATTACTCCAGAGTTAATGCAGGGCTTGTTCTGCCTCTTGCTGTATTTACATAGTTAAAAATGTTTCGTAAATAAAGAAACCCTCGTATAAGGCGCTGGTGGTGACTTATTTACGTTCATATCTCACGTTGTTTCCTACCTTTAAGTTCTTAGTATCATTCTAAAAAATAAATGTTAATATATCAGAAAATGTGTTCTATAAAGTTATTTTATACTCATCTTGTCACAAAATGTATTATTGGAAATTTGGGTCATCATTTAGAAATAAATAGCATATAAGTATAGCATTTATCTGTCAAAATCACGTGCGGTGTAAATAGAATACGTGTAAATCCTGAGAGGTTTAAAATACTTTTTTTTTAAATTTCGAATAAGCTGGTGAATTGAGCTAAAACTTGATTGACATATGGGAGTGTGATCTGTGGTATCCAGACATTTCACCTTTAGCACTGGTCATCTAATTAAGCTGAGCCCTGTTTGTTAAAATTAATTAATGCAAGCCAAAGTAGCCAGGTAACCTCATTACCAGTGGAGCGGCCTGTGACCATAAACTTCGCCTGCTTTGAGTTTGACATGAAAGACCTGACATTTAGCATTTAAATCACATTTTAACACATGATCATAGTTAATGAGCAATTCAAGAGGAAGGAGACAAAATTAAGGCATGATATGGATTCATGCTGTACACCTGCCACTTGCCTTAATTTTTTTTTCAGTTAGCCAAACAGAACAAAATAACTCTGCGTACTTCCTTTAATATAGTTGACCCAACATTTTCCGAGTTACCTAATGCATAAAAATTATTAAGCAACCCGTGCGTCTTCTCCAGAATTTTATTTATCCAGAGGGCTTCTTGTTTAACAAATCAGTATCGGTAATGCACACTAATGTTTTTGTTTATCAGAGTCACATAGAACTACCCGTCTCCTGAAAACAAAGGTAAGTGTTAATTAAATACCTCAACATATAGAAATACTTTAACTCGGGCCCTTCTTATATAATTTTAAAATACATATAATTATTTGACAGGAACAAGAGAGTTCTAACTGGCAATTTACCAATGAAACATTGTCCGATAACATGTTTCACGTTAGATAAGTTTCTATTCGACTTTACACAAAAGACATTATTATAAATTTATTTATTTATTATAAATTTGTGTCCGTAAATACGTCGATCAAAATATATCTTTTACAATGACAATACCATAAATTAGTTCAACATGGATATACCAAGGCAGGCTGGCACACAAGCTCTGAGACAGAGCTAGCTTAAATTGATTATCGATAGTTGTTTCAATCTCACAGTCGCATGTATCTCGTGTCCGGTGCATACAGTTTAGACAAAAGAAATGCATTTTACCTTTGTTTTGTCAGGTAATATGTTTCCATTTGCAACAAGTTTAAAAAGGTAATAGCGGATGACAGAACACGCCTATCATTATTTCCTTGAGTGTTCTTCCTATAATAATGAAGCGCAAACATCTTCAAAACCTAGAACACGATATGGACATATCTCTCAAAAAACTAATTAATTCTGTATGGAGACTCTAGAAAAGATTTCTCATGTAATAAGAAATTTTTGCAGTGCATACAAAATTATATCGAAGATACAAGACGTTTCGATTTATCTGTGTAAAAAATTAACATCAACACCTGTTTCGTCATCTTTTTCCCAGGATTGGTATCTTTATTCACTGTGTCCATGTACATAAAGGACATTACAATGTTTTATAGGACAAGCATAATTTTCATTCTCAATTATCTGATCATGTTTCCTTATATGAAACGTTCAGGGAAAGAGCGACTAATGAGCTTAGCTCATGCTTATTCCCCCAAAAAAACTTGTGACAAGATAAAAGTTATATCAGTCGGATGTCAATATATATATTCACAACAACAAGTGTAAAAAGGAGCGTGACACAATTAAACTACAAACCTGCAATTACATAAGTACCCATTAGTCGGGAGAAGTTATACATGATGACAATATGTTATATACAAATTATATTTATCCATTGATAAGGAGGTTATCGTGATAGTAATTATTGACCTAACCACAACAGTCCTTAAACCCGGCCCCTTTGACAGGATTATGAGAATGAGCATCTGAAAAACACTCCTTCACAGAAGGTATTCCAATAATGACTAAAGAAAGACGTCTCTCAATGCGACGCCATCAGCTGGAATTTCCATATCTCTGACCTCAAGTGGTGAGTTATTCATAATCTGTGTGTACTCTAGAGAGAATTCCGTGGACGGTAACACATTATTATTCACTTAAGAGTCAGCTGGATTGACCTATCCATGAACCCTGAGTGACCGTAACCGCATAATTGTTCAATGAATAATCATGAACAGAGCAGAAGTAAGCAACCAATCAAGTTACCGTTTGCAATGTTAACAGCCAATGATCCGATAAGTGCACAATTTGTATAATGTTTTGCAACTCACCCAAACGGAACACGTGTAGTCTGTACTAGTGCCGTGTAAGCATGTTTTTGGGATATTTTTTATACATAGGAGACCGTATAAAAACTTCTAGACAAAAGGTCGCAGGAACAATTCCTCCGACTGCCGAGAGAATAATAATGCCTTAACTGGAACGTAATTGGTTTGAGACAAATAATCCTTAAGTTTGCAACACACGTCACAATGACTCCGATATTTTCATCACTTTGAAAAGATATACAGCAGATATACAGATATACAGTCCGTCATCGGTGAGTTAACAGCTCTCGCAACCATGGGCATAGAAGGCTTTCTTTGTGGGAGAGCTTTTAGGACTGTGATGGCTAGGTCAATTGACCTGTAACCTTTCGCCTTTGTATACTGTCTCCGTTGTAGGACAAATATTACGATAGACCATGGGGTACTGGTACAGACTATATACATTCTTCTTGGGAGAGCCGGCCAAATAACGCTAATTTTGAGCTTATCAGGCGATTGACAGATTACAGTGGCAAAAGTATCTTAATTTGTTGCTCGTAACTTCTATAGTCATGATTATTCATCGAGCGAGTATGCGATAATGGTCACATCAGGTTCATTTCTATAGGTTTTGATTTCGGATCACGTTGAGTGCCGTATAGATGTGCATACTTGTACGATTATCTGACACTTGATTTCCCGTAATTTCTGTCGAGTCACACTGATTTTCTTGACGAAGGATTTCCGACAACTCATACGATGTCACGGAGTCTCCGCTCTGAGAAAATTGAGGACGTCTTCCTTGATCCTGAATTTCAGCCCCTATGTTATATATATGTTATAATAATAGTTTTAGTTTTAATAATGTATATCAAAATATTTAGATAAACCTTTAATATTTTTATTATACTTTTTGTAGTACACGTTAATCTGACGGATAAACATTTTATATTTATATACATATAAATTTAATTTAAAAAGCGGTAGCATTTTTATTATTTCATGGTTACCTTTGCATTTCCTGTTCGCCAATTGCAGAAGTATGATGATGCAAGCATTTGCTATTACTGCGCCAACACATAAAAATATAATCTTCAGAAAACGCCAACCTTCTAAAAAGGTAAATGATGCGTTATAGAAACTTTTAGACGTTCACAAAGCAATTTGATTTATCCTACGTTTATGTATATTTATCTATATTATGACATGTATGATAAGAAAACGATGTTTCTGAATGTTCGTAAAACGTGATATTGCGTAATTGGAAATTTTTAATCATCTCTCTCAATAAGTGTAAATTACTTTATCCGATAAATGTATGAAAGGGCGAAATGCTAAGTTTTTAAGATAAAAATGCAGGTCCAAACATTCTATTATTGTGATTAATATCCAATCTGCATTATTAACAGATGCCTCTCTCTGCAAGGTGTCTCATACATATATATCTTGAATGCTCACCATATATAGTGATCTGGATTCCTCCAAGGTCAGTCTTAGCGTTATCGGCCACCGCTAAACACATGTACAGGCCGCTTTGCTTCGGATGAACGTTGGGAAGTAGCAGCAGAGAAGAAAGATACCCATAATATACATTTTGTATAATCGGCAGACCATTTACTGTCCATGATATATTAACGTTGGGCATCGTACGCACCCTGTCGTCAGAGAATATAATAGACACAGTACACATGATGTACCCATTTTGACTAATGCTGAAGATTGTCTCACCTGCTTCAACGGAAACCTTCAAATCATAGCCTTCTAAAAAGGAATGAATGGACATAATTGGAAACGCGTATTTAATATATATAGAGTATAAAATGATAAAATGACATATTACAAACAATTTGATTTGAAGTATAATGTACCAATAATGTGTATGATTCTCGTGTTTTCAGGGTGGTGTTTCACGTGTTTACACTCGTAAATACCATCGTCGTGCCTGTCTCTGATAGTAAGAGTTCCCTCTTTCGACAAGGTGCATCGACTTTTCCAAACACTCCCATAGCAAGTTGTATCATTGGATTCAAGAAATGCCAGATCTTCAACATTTCCATCGCTTCCTTTGCGCCAGTAATACAGTTTCTTATCATCTGGTTTATTACATGTTATCTGGAATGTATTTCCTGCTATGACACCATGGCCTGATGCGTCATCAAAGTGGACTATAATAATAATAATAATAATAATAACAATAATAATAATTCGGAATATCATTAAACTCAAATTAGACACATTTTACGTCTTACAAATTCATAATTTACAATTATTATTTAGAATATAAATATTGTTTGATTTTCATATTTGATATTCACACTCACCAATCCAAAGTGCGAATATGAAGTTCAAATAACCTGGACTCATCTTCTTATATTCCTTCGATTCCGCCTTCAAAACGTACTGATAATCCTGTCAGTTGATGTGAGTTAGTAAAATAAACTAAACCAGATACCCTTTCTTACCCATATCAAATCTGGTTTTGTATCTTATGTATCTCTATAAGTGATAACCATGGGTATCTTCACATTACAACTCTTTATCATAGTGTATAACATTAGTAATTAATGAAATGATGTTATTATGCCTATTACTTTATTGATATTTTCTGATAAAGAGGTCTTTACTAGGGTTAGATCAATTGTGTATTGTACGAAAAGCAAATTATATATATATATATATATATATATATATATATATATATATATATATATATATATATATAATCAGTTTCTACTCTGAAATGGACATTCACAGCAAATGCTGTAACCACATCAGTATTTGTATGGCTAATTGGCTCAGCATTCACTTTTATTTTTACACAATGAAGTAAATAGTTCAACTTAATCCTTTCTTCTGCAATTAACACACATTTGAAGGCATTGTTCAAAATTTTACAGGGTACACGGTAACGAACATAATATTTTATGTTTTACATATATCAGCGTGAGTTATATTAACAGAGCATCCTTTGGAGTTATTGTGATGACCTATTAACCTTCAGTTCTTTAAAGAAGAGGGTTCATGAGTTTCCTTGACTATGTAGAAAAGCTAGAGCCTGTTGATTTTAAACGAATAGTTAACTGATATATTGGAAATTAATGTTCAGATGCCACTGGGCCTTTGCAAAGTATATGCATAGTCTAAATACGTATCTGTAATGGTGCCTTGGTGACATGATGGATTGCGTGAATTGGATTAAATGCACAGTAATTAGGTCATAGGATGACAGTGACTTGTTAGGGCTGCATATCGCCCATACATTTTATTATTGTGATATTTGGTAGTATTTGGTAGCATAATTCGACATTTTCATTGTATTAAATTTATGGGAAATAGTGTCTTTACAATGTCATATATATAAAATATATCCAAGTGCAGTGAGTTAATATCCAAGTGCAGGCACAACAATATGCACGTGTTTGACTTCACAGCACATTCAGGACAATTAAGAAAGGCCAACAATCTTTTAGGGATGGTTGTGTGAAGTTTTGAAAAATAATAACTATTCCAGGTGATACCGATTTGCAAACGATTTAATTTTGTGTTGTATGAGAGAATTGTAATAATGACTGCAGTTCGAGATTTTCTTTGCAGGTGAAGAGGAAAAAATAAGGATGGTAAAAAATGAACTCTTTAATAAAAGTCACCGCCTAAAAAGGGAGTAGAATATATAAAATGTTCATATAAAGGTATGTTAAACGGTATTTATTTGAAAGATGGAAAAACTATAATACGGGACGTCGGTACCCCGATTATGTCAGTTACCTTAGGCAATGTCTTTGACGGCTGAGCAGATGTATGGCATGGGATGGCATCGCCAATATCCTGTTTGTCCTCAATTGTGCATGATTTTACATGTAAAAGTTTTTTAAATAAAAGCTGAAATACTGGCCCTCTGACTCTAGCGTAATGTATTAACTTCAGTGCGTATACGCACCAAATCCGGGGTTTTGTTTTAAAAAAAATGTGAGGAAGTTCGTCATATTTATATCTCTTGAAAATACGGTCCCGTTATTATACATTCATTTCTTGAAATAGTCGATTAATAAAAGCTTGACAGACATTGAATTTTGCGTCACCTGAGGAAAGGCCACTTCATATTTATGATTATAACGCGCTACTGGTTGTATTGTAATCGAAGTGCCATGTGCGAGTCTCCGTGTATGTCAGAGTGCAAGCCAGCAGACAGCTTCCGCATTCACTGGACTAGTGAACATTTAACGCGGTAAATACGGAACCATATGGAGAAAAAAAAATCATCTTTATTTTAATGTGCATATGACATGCTACTGGGCAGCATTTAGCAAAGTAGGCTAGTGAGTTCCCAGCATCCCTTGCGCGAGCACTGTATACACACAAATAAACCCAGGGCTCCGGGATCTTGAGCAAATGAGTAAGCCCCGTACGCTATGGGCTTCACAATTCATTCATTGCATACATGTTTCAAGTGATTTGCCAAGATAGTTTTTTTGCAAAAAAAATAACTTAAAGACTTTATATTTTTAGGACTGGGAATTTCGTTCCGGTCTTTCCGTTTTGCGAATCCGTCCGCGTTCGCGGAAAATCATTGGCTCTACTGTCAAAAGAGGTTTCATATATTGATTCAGTTAAAATCCCTGTGTCAATGCAGAAAGCAAACCTTTTCACTCGTCTGGGGCGTCCGGAATTCGATCTGTTCGATTTTCCGTCCCCCCCCCCCTTCAAGGAAACCTTCACCAAAGCCGCCCCTTTATACCAAGAGTCTCTCAGAAGAAGTGGATTTAAATGCCAACTGCAATTTAAAGTCAATTCAGACCAACAAACACAACAAAAGAGAACACGACGCAGAAACATTACCTGGTACAACCCACCCTTCAGCAAAAACGTCGCCACCAACATAGGACAATCTTTTTTGAAAATTCTGGATGAAGTATTTCCTAAAAAACACGTTCTCCACAAAATTTTGAACCATAATACAGTCAAAATAAGCTACAGTTGTATGCCCAACCTGAAACAACACATAGAAGGCCATAACAAACGTATCATCTCCAGGAATAGTACAGCGCCATCTACCGGATGCAATTGCAGGAATCCCCGTGAATGCCCAACACCCGGACAATGCCTCACAAAATCTGTCATATACACAGTCAAGCCACAGTCAGTACAGAAAACGAAAAGGCGGATGAAACGTACATAGGTCTCACGGAAAATTCCTTCAAAACAAGATATAACAACCATAAAATATCGTTCAGACACCCGGAAAAAAGGAATAGTACGGAACTCAGCAAATACATTTGGGAACTAAAAGAGAACAGCGACAAATTTGAAATACAGTGGAAAATACTCAGAAAAGCCAAAGCACATTCCCCAGAAACTAACAGATGCAACCTATGCCTGTGGGAGAAATATTTCATTTTATGTAAACAAAACATGGCCACGCTTAACCAAGGCAATGAACTTGTAAAAAGTTGTAGACACGCTAACAAATCCCTGTTACGTAAACTCAGCACAAAGAGTAATCCAGATTAGGCACGTTGTACAAATCCACATTGTAATAACCCATACACGCTCCAGTGAACAACCAGTTGTTCAATGTACAACCCCTTCATTCATATCGTTCTGAAGAGTGCCGTACAACGGTATGAAACTGATTAGTAAACACGATGCTTACAATCGTTTGATACCTTACACATGATATATATTGATACGCTCTGGTTATACCATAGAGCACTTTGCCTTCAGTGCATTGCCAACAGCCTAGAAAGAACAATTGTATATATATATATATATATATATATATATATATATATACATACATATATATATATATATATATATATATATATATATATTGACTTGTCATTACGAGTATGCTTGACTGTGATTAAGCACATAAATTTGAAACGTGAAACGTCTTATTTGATTAAACGCCTAGTATTATACATATATATTAAGTGGCGTTGTACATAGCATGGTATGTAAAAGAACATATTTAAAAACATAGAAAGATCACATTAAATTTGCGTTCATATGACTGACACATGAACAGAGTTAAAAGAATGAGTAGAAATTACTAAAATAAAATGTTGTAAGATTCATTTTAAAAGTATCGCATGTGGCAGTTTGCTAAATATATCCTGGCAGGACGTTCCACAGCTTTTGACCGATAGTTCCTAAACGAATAACAAGAGATACACGTTAGGTGACAGAGAGGGATCAATGGTATGCACAATAACATTCATAAAAAAAACTTCCCAAGGCTTCCTGTTTTTTTAAAATGCTTTTAGTTGACACTTGATCTCCCTGCAGTTATCATTAGGTCAGAGCTGAGAATATTAATTATTATGACGAAATACTTCTCTTATACCTATAAGTAATCGAACAGACATGCACATTTTCAGAGAAGAACACTTTGACTTTATCAGGCCTGCCCTTAAAATTTCCTATTCAACGTCTAGTGAAACAGTTAATTTTCCTATTACGATTGTCATTAATCCCAACCCATCTCGATGTCTAAATTTGTAAAAGAAACTTTATTTTTACTAAAAAAAGTCATTTAAGTACGTTCTCAAAATATCGAAAAAAATTGCTATACATAATATGCAAATCACCGTAACACAATATATTGATATATCGATATTGCACCATCCTATCATTTATCATGTAACTGAAGTCGAGATTTCACTGTAAGATAAGTTTACAAGGATGTATATTCAGGCACCTTTTTTAAGGCTGTAAATTTAAAGGGATTTGTCATTTCTTGTGGGATTTTGATAACATTATATTTGTATAGATGTTAACAGATACATTGAAAAGAAGATGCTTTGATATTATTAGGGTGTGCTATAGTGATCACCTTGTCAGTCCATCCGTCCGTCCGTCAGTGACCTCTTCCCGTCTGTGGCGCTTTCTTTGGAGCGAGTAATCTTAACAAGAACAAGCTTCTTACTCAAATTCATTAGTAATTGGTACCTTATGGAGGCTCCAAACCAATTGAATTTTAAACCTGTTGGGTTTCCAATATGGCCGACAGATCACAATCGATGACATTTTTTAACACGCGATAATTGATTAAGGACATGCTTGATCGTTAAAATATTCCAATCTGGCCGCATATTAGAATTCCAAATCTGGCCGCCAGAGCACAATCGCAATATTTCAAGAAGAAGGGAGCAAGTTATCGTTTTTATAACGAAATATAGGCAGATACGATATTATTTTACAAAGAAAACAGTATCTTTCATGTATGTTTAACATACCTGGTGTGTGAATAGGTCCCTTGATAGTTAATTAATAAGCTAATTATATATATATATATACATATATATATATATATATATATATATATATATATATATATATATATATATATGCGTTTATCACTGCATGCTCACGGAAAGAAAATATCTTGCAAATATCAGCCGCTTAGATAATCAAATTATTAACCAGTAACCAAAGGGTTTTTAATTCAGTGAAATAATTTTTTTGGCAAATCCAGTAGATTTCATAATTTCCATATATATTACACTCCGTAATAGTGCGTGTATTTAAAAAAAAATCATCCTCTAAAGTTACCTTTATCAATCTGAAATCAAATGAAACCTGATGAAGCGATGCTTATCCAACACCGACAGATACAAGAATGCGGGGACTTTTTATGAAGGAGACGATATGCGAGATATGTGTTGATATACAAAATCATCTATGAACATTTGGTCAATAAATTATGTTAAACGATTTTAGTTACAACATTTTGAGTTGTGCCAATCTGACTTTCAAATTGCCAAAATCATGTTTCTTTTTAAGTCAAAATACATTCCACCATAATTGCTGGTTTTTAAGGAAATATATCCATCGTCTCCCAATATATACCGCAGATAGGAGAAACCTAAAAGATAAAATTTGTGTCATGCTCGACTGTGTGGGGATTAAAAATCATGTTTTTGTTAGTAGCTTGCATAATGTAGGTGACAGTGTTTTGCAATGATTTCACTGTGCCCTCAGTCCTCTGAAAGTAACATATTCTTGACCTTCCTGGATATTAAACTAGAAATGTCTTTGTAAAAAGTTTACGATCCATCTCTCGTTATCCCACGGACGGTCACACAGACGACGGACAAATGGTGAATGCTATAGATGATTTACAATCAGCTTACCTAAAATTTGACATTGCAAAATCGTAAATTATTGTAAAATAGATCGTGATTTCTTCCGTATTTTTTATATTTAATAAACGTATTTTGGGATGTTCTGCATTAGCATTTCCATCTGCATTTAATCGATTTGAAGCGAGTCTAATAATCCAGGCTTCACCTTCATCAATATTATTTAATTTATAGAACGTGACTGCACTAATACACCGATAGTTTTAAGTAGCCGGCCAAAAAGGTGATTGTTGTGATATCAATGGTTATAATACATACCACGTTTAAGACAGGAATATAAAATGTGGAGGGTTTTTTTAAATATTAATGTAGTTTGGCATATTTGACTCATTTTTATTACTTTATGTGACTGTAGATGATACATTTCACATGATATATCTATCTTTTTTAAAGCTAGGAACAAAAAATGAATAATATTGTCTTATCTATTTGAACACGCGTCCTTATGATTTTATTGACACCAAATTAGAAACAAACACAGATTGGGTTAGTCTTTTATTTGCCCGAGAACTATATAAAAACAAAGACATGAAAAACTTGTTACCCTTAGGATAAACCCATCCTTTTAAAGTATAAACATTATAAAATTATATAAACATATACCTTACATAAACTGGCACACAACAATATATGTGTGAGTTTTTCTTAATGATCTAAGAAGCTATCCTCAATCCACCTTAAAAATCGAATCCATATGCGATTAGATATTGACAAAAGCAAAGGGCAGTATGAAATGCAAGTGCACTTGATTAAGTATAAAACAATTTAAGTATATAACTGACAACTGATATTATAACATTTTAATATCTGATACTGGATTAGATTTTTTGGTGGAGGTAGCCGCCTCCATATTTTTAATGCTTGCTTAACTAAGCATTCTGGACATCTGCCGAATTTCATCCACGTTTCGGACTAACTGACAACGTAAATAATGTATTTCATTAAGGCTGGTATATGAATATTAATCATTGCGCAACCCTATTCAGCTCTTGTGTTTTGAAATCAATAAATCACCTCAAGTTCTTGAGTCAATATAAATTTTTCTTGGAGCAGATTCATCAAAATTAAATTTCGTAAAGGCAGCGATTTTCAAATCGTTTCAATTAAAAGTGTGAACAAGTGTTGAACACTGTTACGGCATGTTACCACAGATGATTTACAATACTTGGTCGAGTAAAAATGAATATCCAACTTGAGGAAACTCTTTAAGCACGGAAGGTACTTCAGAATAAACATTGTTACGTCCTACGGAAACCCCTTATTGTTTTGGCAGATTACTTGATTAGAAAATGAATAAGATTACATCTCATAATATATTTTGTGATATTATAATATTAAACATATAAAAATGTTATACCATTTTCCCAAATGTTCGCATTATGAAAACTTGCTTGTAAATGATAACACATACTCTGGTCAGTCCAAGTTATTTGTATCAGGGGGTCTTGTAGACATCATTTTGTTCAAATACAATTGTTACATGTCTCCCGTATCCAGTCGATATGTTCATCAATTTGGGAGAAGACCATCGGCAAATTGTTCACAATACAGGTGCCATTTGTGTTAAGGCTGTGCATACCGACGAGGACATAGTTATCTCCTCCCTGCTTACACATCAGTGGAGCTCCAGCGTCAGTCTGGAAAAAAATACTTCAAATATTGCAAGCTGCAACAGCCAATGTATAACACATAACTGGCCCCTGGTCCAAGCAACCGACACAACATGCGACTACTAAGGTACCTGACACGAATTGTACCTGGACCCATCAGCTGACATAATATGTACTTAGACCAAACTACCCTACATAATATGTGCCAGAACCATGCTACCCGATATAAAATGTAGTTAATTGATAATCTTATTGATAAAATTTGTGCCTGTTCCAAGCTATTAGGCATTATATGTGCACTGACCGAGCTCTCCAACATGATATGTGCCCGGACAAATCTATTCACCATAATATGTAACTGGCGTAAGACATATGACATACTAGCAGTAGTTAAATTTCCATAATTTATTCTTCAAATTAAAAATCCGTCTAATTATAGTTGGTATATGGAGTTTAAATTTTAGCTACCAGTTCATACGTGTATATATATATATATTATTTTTGAATGACAGGAAAGGACTTTTGGACATGCATTTTTGTATATTTTGAATATATAACACCTCATGCAAGATTAAGTAAATAAATATAAAAAAATGTTTATACTTGTCATGAATAACTATATATATATATATATATATATATATATATATATGTATGTTAAGCATATGGTACATCGCATTAGTGATGAAGTTTTGGTTTTCGGGAAAATTGGGTAAAATAGTTTATATGTACATTTGTGAGAAGAGGTAGACAAAACAATATACAAGTAAGCCCACAAGGGTAAGTTATAGAATATTTAGAAAATATGATTCTAAGCCGTTTTTGTCACAGAACTTTTCAGTGTATTAAAACATTTAAATTATCTTAAGGGATATATATAAAACTAAATATAGTAAATGTATGTCCTCTTGGTTTTTTTTTGCTTTCCTTGTTTACATTCGCATCATATCTAGCCATTAATTTATGTACCACAGTATCCCATGAAACCCCATATTAAAAGAACCGAAACCTCCCTTTAGAACCTATTGGTAGAGCCTAACAAATTCGAAACTTGATTCATGTTGGCAGCCGAAGAATCAGATGACGGAAGAGAACTGATAAGTATGAAGGCACAAAGATATTTACAGTGATTCGATTGTTAAGACTATTTGAGACGGGGTGGGCGGGGCAATGAAGACTTAACACTTACAATTAAACATGCTTGTGCACCTCGAGCCGATTTCCCACAAATAGCGCCACCTGTCGGAATCCAAGGGTGAGAAGTAGCGTTTACACACTCTTCGTAGGGGATAATAGTGACTGCATCCTCCTGTAGGTACTCATTATCCCCTGTAAGTATATTAATGTAATATTTGATTTACTTCTACAATCTGTACGTATACCAATAGAGCCATTTTTCTTGATCCTGCTTGGCGGAACGCGCCAAAATACTTTAATGGCCTGGCGGGACTGTCCTGAGTCTCTCAGTATCTAAGTTTCTGCGGTCCAGAAACACTGATAACATAAACTGAAGAGAGGAATATAGTGCGCAGTACTGTCATTTTCCTCGGAGGGTATATTGTATTAAGTGTTGCATTGAAATATCGATTCTCCGAATTCCGACAAATTCGTCTCTGCAGCTTATCCCTAATCATGGTTTTGTTTAAAACGCAATTGACCATAGGTATGTACCTAATTGAAGGGCCAAATAAAGCTTACTATATAACACCAGTGTGCTACAAAGATGTCATGCTTTTATTATCTACTTAAACATAGCCTGGACCAGAAGCTGGACGTCATCTGTAGTTCCTTGCTTTCTCCTTTCAATAATTAGCTGATGATGACTGTACAATATTCAGCTTGCAAACTCATATTTTTGTTAAATGTGAATTGTGATGCGTGGTGAGTCAGTTATGTCTAAATTCAGCTAGTTTAGCTCGGGGCACACATACTCAATAAAAAAAATGACCCCTTTATTCGTATTTTTGTGATTCAGAAACGTATGTCATGGAATAGGCCTTTTTTCCCCGTTAGAATTGGAAAGCTGATTACTGTGGTTGTCATCCTAATTGCGGTGGTTTCAAATTCGCGATATTCACGGTCGCTCTCTGACCGCGAAATTGAAACCACGCAGATTTGAATGCATATATACTAGGCCATGATCATTAAGTTCAGAAGCTGCCGTTTTAATTATAGTTGGCGACAGTTGAGATTAATCTTCAGCTACGTGGTGATGTCCATCGAGCCTCGTGAATATAATTTAAGTGATTCAAGGAGAATAAGAAACAGGGTCCATTTAATATAATATCGCCTATCGGTTTGCTTAGATGCAAAAACCGTGACCCTTTGTGACCCTTTGTACTGACCTGGTGGGCGCGCCTGGCAGTGTTTCCTGCCGCCCGGCACAGAACTGAAGTCTCGAAAGTGTCAATGCCCGCCGGGCAGTAATATTTTCAAAATTACGTGTATAATGCCCGCCGGGCGGTAATATTTTCAAAATTACGTGTATGTGTGCCAAACCAGGTGACATCCACTGCCGCTTAAAATGAATATTGAGGAGAAGGTACTCTTTCACATTGTGCCGTATTTAGTTATTGTTAATAAATAAAATTTGCCACTAAAGTAGTGAACGTAGCCGCTAGGGTAGCGCCATCTTGTAACTGTATAAAGGACTTATTCTGTAACTACCGAAATCGTGATGCGCCAAACGATGTTTGATTGGCTAGGGATTACGTGAATTTTGAATATATTTGAAAGGTCAGAGTTCATTATGGGGCCAAATTGCCGTAGAACAGTGGAATGTGAGTTGTTTTGAATGAGCCTTGGCCCTGAACTGATAACAGCCAGCGGGGTCAATGCTTCTCGCACGTGTCGGCTCAGCCGTCCGTGACCGTTCGAACATGCGATATCCGGACAGAGAAATAGTAGACCTGGATAACCATAAAATCAGCGGTTTAGGAAATAATTTTGTCATTACAGTTCTTAGTTTCATATTTGATAATAAAATAAACTACTAGACTAATGATAGAGCGCGAAAAAGGAACCCCGTGAAACTTTTAAAAATACGAAAACCGCAAAAATTCAGCCCCGCCGATATAAAGGCAACCACCGTATTTTTTTTAAAGAAAAATATTTGTGATATAAAATGTGATATTTTGTTATATGCGATTTTGATTGGAAATTTGTGTCCAGGAAAGGACATTGTGAAGCTGTATTATAAGGATATTTGATATACACTTGTTTAAAAGCACAAGCTATTTTGTCATCATCGATTATTTAGATCTATTTGCATTAATATTTTCATCACTGTTCCTGGTACCGATATTTCCTGTTATATGGCATTTCATGCCAACAAATGTATTAAATCCTCCGCCCGAAAACCACTTAAATCAAATTGTTGCCTTGGGGTAATATACAATGGGGAATGACGATACCTTCATAAATTAATGACTGAGAGCAAAAGCATGCACTAAACATGAATTGGAAAATTAAGCACCAGAAGGAAATATATGATTTAATGGTGACAACGGTATAATGAAGCACAGCCTCTGTTGAATAATGATAGTTATGGCATATCTGGGTTTCGCATTGAACCCTAAATTTAAATAGAAACATGTAATATTCTGTAAGCATTACTTTAAAGCACTTTCGTTTATTACACGTAGAAATGTGCATAGTTGTCCTGGGTAATAGGCAGATATGATTCGTTCTTCATTAAGTCAAACAATAAACGTTTAGTTTTGTTTACTTTTACTAACATTTATTTTATGAACTGGTTAGAGATCACGTATTTTCTTACTCTCAAGTCCCCATCCCGCGTAGAAACAATCAGTGTAGGCAGCGCCACCTGGCTCTGGCAAGCAAATAGGCCGAATCCTGTGGCCTAAAGGCATTGGTTCAGCCAACTCGAACAAGGCAATGTCATTCACCACTCTACATAAAGAAAACATTGATACTTAGTAATTATAAATTTCGAATTATCGACACATTTACTGAACAAAAAATTGCTAAAGTGGTTCACGGTTGCTAATATTTTGAATTAAATTACGGAACACGATCTGAAAGGATACAGTCGTTGATACATAGCTTATTGTTCATGTTTTCACGTGATAGTGTATATGATATCATTGATTTCATTTTGGTCCCATGCGAGAGCATGTTTGATCACACACTAGAGAACATTGATCTCAAAGAAGAAGAAGGCCCTTTTATTCATTTTTATTAGAGTTGAGGGGACGCCTCTAATGTTAATTTCGGCGTTCATGACAATACTAGTAAAATATATATCTCTATTTCTAAATCCTTTGAGAAACACATATCTCCAGAGTAATGTCCTCTTCAAGAAGAGAACATACAATAAAGATAAGATCAGTAGGGGTGATAGTCTTAAATCTAAAAAGACAAGAGCAAATATAGTTTTCTCTAGTTGCTTGGAATATGGAAAATACTTTTAAACTGATCTGCAACATATAAACTTCAATGACTGCTGAATTTACGTATGCATTAAAGGTCCAAGCATTTTAACATTTCACTGTCTCACTAGGACCGGGGTAGAGTCACTTTTATTTTTCTCACGGTCTTACAACGGTGCTTAAAGTAGGAACCGGTTTCGGTGTTGTCATTGGAGAGCATATAACTGAAAGCAGGGAGATCGCAGCCGAATTTCGGCCGAGGCGGTGAGTTTGTTCACCGTCGGCCTCCAGCAAACGTAAAGACTCTGCATGCATAACGGAAAGACCGTGCCACACTATCATTTGCAGGCACAAAATGCGCCTTTCGAGGGCTCCTCAGGGGTATCAGCCACCCGTACCAACGATTATAGATTGTTATCTGGACATGGTTGATATATATATATATATTTATTTATTTATAATTTCCGGCTCAAAGATACAAGGTAAAGTTTCATACCTGTCAGTCACGTTATACTGAGGATTGATAATGGTACGATTCACCATAATGCTCTCCGCACGACTATTCCTCTCGTGATTCCAATGTAGAGCTCCGACCACTTCAACATTTCCTGGGATACCCAGAAGTTGCAAACTGAAATATTACATTATGCTGTTTTTGCTTATATATTTCCTTGGAAAAATTTGGTAGTATAAGTAGTTATTGTCCATTTCGAATTTTGAACAAAAGCCAGTGACCCAGCATTATATACACATTGACAATGCAAACTGAAATATTACATTCTACTGTTTTTACTAATCTATTTCCTTGGAAAAGTTTGGTTGTGTAAGAAGTCATTGTGCATTTCGAATATCGAACAAAAGCCATTGACTCAGCATTATGAACACAGTGAAAATAATAACTAGCGCGGAATCCAGTAATTGCAGGATAAAGGTGTCTTAGCTTAATAAAAAAGGGAAAACGTTTCCTCTGAACACTTGTCCATGATAAAGGGGAAATGTAATAATAATTGTACCTGAATATAAGATTTAAATACTACCACACGGTAATAGTGATTATCGGCTTAATACATTGATATTTTTATCTATTTCAACCCTGCATATTTTTCGCCAGTTCACGTTTAAGCCTGCGAGCTGAAGGTTTTAGAATGGATTCATCAAAGTGCCATGAGTTAACTTAATTTCACTTTTAAATACACAATTTATGTTATTTTCGTCATATGCATGAGGTGGTTTCGAGGACAAGATATATTTCCCCATCTTGTATGTGTAAGCTCTCAAAGAAAAGGACCTCATGAAAACCAATACATTTACCCCCTCGATAAATTAAGGCAAATGAATTGCTTACAAGGATGCACAATCGGCAGTGCTGAGGATCCATTTAGGACCGATTAAGGTTCCAGTGCACCAGAGTCCTAAATCGAAGGCAGCAAAGCCTACCTGTCAAAGAGAAATTTGAAATGTCAAAGGTGCAAAAATCCTGAGACATAGGGATCTTAAATGTATGCTTGGTAAAGGGCAAGTTTTACATTTTCTAAATACATAAATTGAGGAAACATAAAAGTGTCCACTGTTCTGGACAATTATATAATGCTTTGCATTCATTAAAATCAAAAGCTCTGCGGTACATTTTAATTAGCAAAACTTGTTTCTCTTACTTCCCGATAAGATATCTATTTTAATTTTATTTTTCAATTAAAATTATAACCGCTAACACATTGTTCTGGGGTTTCTGTAAAACATGTGTTCATAAAATAACGAAGGGGTTTACCGCAATTGCAATGTGTAAGCTTCAAACGGAAAGCTGTAGCTATGCATGAGCTTTGAAGGACAAAAGTGTATTGAACAAAAAAGTATCATAATCAGTCAGGTGATCTTAATTCTACACTCGAAACTTATTTTGTGACTTATGTGTATATATGAGACAAAATATTATGTTGTCAACACATATTCTTCAATGAAGGTATCTTTTACTCAGTTTCAGCTTTTGTTGTTATTACTTTTGAATCGGTATTTAACAATTCTCATTTCTTAAGCTCGATTCGTCTTGTGAATCTGCCAAAAGTTCATTATTAAATCTTCAGAAATAAGATTATTTTGGTAAAAATCCCTTCATCTTTCTGCATTTGTATAATTAGTACTAACTATTACCGGAAATGAAAGCAAATATTATTTCCCTGAATGATTTATAACGCTAAACAAATTTGGTACAAGGTTCTGTGCCTAAGATTTCATGGTTTACGGGAAATAGTTCCAAAGTTCTGAATAAAAATAGAGTGCTAGTGAAAAATACATATTTTGATGTACGTGCACTTTAATCCCTGGTATAATCAAATGAGTTAAACCAAGTGAGTTTAATCATTTAGATAACTTTATCACTTCTTCAATTCTTCAGTGCAAATACATGCACCATTAAATATCGTTTACAAATCAATTATTGTACCATCATGCTCTTTTCTGCTGTCATACAAATTTGAATATACCTTTTCTGGGCAATGGTGTTTCCATTAAAAAGTAATGAACTACTCAATTATTCTGAGGTAATTTCTTTCATAATAAGTTACCAACCACCCAAGGCCATCGTCTTGGATCAGTCACGTTAGTTCCGAGGACGAAGTCATCTGACCTGGTGATACCACATCCTGCAAAGCAAAGTTAAACCATATATATATATATATATTACACCCCCTTGCTCAAACTCAAAATCGTCTTTTGTACATCATCAAGCCCGGGACGACTGAAATGCAGTGCTTGGCTGAGTTGAATGTAAAAAAAAGAACGCATATATATTCTTACATTTACCATGATTACCGCTGATGTTCTCCATATTTGTAGACGCAAAAATTCGTACAGAGCACCTCTTTCTATATAATTACAATTGACATATTTGAAGGCCAGCACCCATTCAGAGCCTATTGAATTTAATTTCAACGCTAAGGTTAAGGTTCCTGTCAGAGTACATCGCACGATTGTATTTGATTTAAACGTCAACTTTGAAATTGAGGTTTTTGTCAGAGTACATGGCTTGCATTAATTTTTTAATTACATTCCACATTTAATTTAATGTTTAGGTACCAGTCAGGGTACCTGGCTTATACTTAGTTAATTTGATATTTTTTAATGTTAAAGTTACTATCAGAGGACCTGGCTTGAATTTAATTCCATTTGACATCTCCCTTGATCTTTGGTACCTGTTAGAGCAAATGACTTGCAATTAATTACATATGACAAAATTTGAAGTTGATTATACTAATATGTATAATAATGGTACCTGGCTTGCATATAATTACACTTAACATCACATTAACGTTGAGGTGCCTGTTAGAGTACCTGCATTGAATTTAATGACAATTTACACATCATTTGACGTTGAGTTTCAAGTCAGAAAACCGGACTTCTGTCTAGTTACATTTGACATCATATTTGACGTTTGGGTTATTGTTAGAGCGCCTGGGTTGTATTTAACTACATATGACATCCCTTATATTGGTGAGGTCCTTGTAAGAGTACCAGGCTTCTACTTAATTATATTTGACAAACCCGTCAATGTTAATGTTTCTGTCAGAGCACCTGGTTTGTTTATAATTTTGAGGTTCCTGAAAAAGTACCTAGCTCTTTTTTATTACATTTGAGATACACTTTAATGTAGATGTTTCTGTTACAGTACCTGAATTCTATTTAATTACATTTGGCATCCCATTTAATGTTGACGTCTCTGTCAGCATACCTTGGCTCTGTTTGGTGACCTTTGACATTCCTTGAAATATTCAGGTTCCGGTCATGGTGTCAGGGTACCATGCTTAACTTAATTACGGTTGTCAGACCCTTCATTTTTGAGGTTTCTCTCGGAGCACCTAGGTTGTTTTAATAACAGTCGACATCAATTTAAAGTGGATGTTCAGGAATGAGTAAATGGATTCTATTCAATTACATCTGACATCACATTTCAAGTTGATGATACATTCACAGCACTTGTTTTGCATTAAATTACGCTTGACACTTGAATTTAATGACAACTATATTTGATATTGAGTTTCAAGTAAGAGAAATGTATTTGTTTTTAATAACATTTCACATCCAGTTAAATGTTGAGGTTCCTGTCAGGGTACCTGTCTGGTTCTTAATTAAATGTGATAAAACGCCCTATCGCTCTTTGTCACAAGGACCCTGGAACTAGTTTTATGCAAAATGCGGATGCGCGTGATAAATGTCACAGATCTCTTCAATTTTAATCTATATATAAGAGTCGCTATTGTATGAAATGAAATGAAATTCGGATGCGCCTGATAACTGTCACACATCTCTTCATTTTTTAGCTCAGCTGACTGTAAGTCATATAAGCTATAGCGATCACCCTTTGTCCCACGACCGTCCAGCCGTCCGGCCTTTAACAGGGTTAAAATCGTAACCGTTAGACCTAGAAACTTGTAACTGGACATCCTTGGAGGTCCTTTGCAAATTTCCTTGGAAACTCGAAATTAGGTCATGGTGACCTATATTTTTTTTACCTCCCGGCCGAAAACATGATTTTGAGCACCCAGACAGTCAGACGGGGCACAAATAGTATCCATTAGACCTAGAAACCTCTTACCTTACATTTTGGGAGATCCTAGGAAAATGTCCTTGGAAACCTGAAACTAAGTCACTGTGACCTATATTCTGCGACTATAGGGAAAATATGTCAAATGGGCACCCTGAATATCAGATGGGGACAAATCGTATCTGTGAGGTCTCGAATCTTCTAACACAATATTGTGGGAGTTTTTTATGCAAATCTCCTTTGAAAACTTAAATTAGGTCATGTTGACCTATATGTTGTGGCCTACAGGCTGAAAACATGATTTCAAGCACCAAGACAGTCAGACGAGGCACAATTTGTATCAATTAGGCTTAAAAACCTCTCACATGACATTTGGGAGATCGTAGGCAAATGTTCTTCGAAACCTGAAACTAGACCTCTGTGACCTATTTTCTGCGACCTATAGGGAAAAGATATCATATAAGCACCCTGGATGTCAGATGGGGACAAATCGTATCTGTGAGGCCTAGAACCTACCAACACAATATCCTGGTCGTCACCTTGTAAACCTGAAATTAGGTCATGGTGACCTATATATTATGACCTTCGGGCCGAAAACAAGGTTTTGAGCATCAGTCATTCAGAAGAGGCACAACTTGAATCGATAAGGCCTAGAATCTTCCAACGTGACATTTATTGAGGTCCTAGGCAAGTATCTTGAAAACCTGAAATTAGGTCATGGTGACCTATATTTTGTGACCTACAGGCTAAAACCATGATTTCAAGCACCCTGAATGTTAGATGGGGACAAATCGTGTCTGTGAGACCTAGATTCTTCTAGTTCAATATCGTTGAGAGTTTCTAAGCAAATCTCATTGGAGACCTAAAATTAGGTCATGGTGACATATATTTAGTGACTTACAGGCTGAAAACATAATTGAGAGTACCCAAACAGTCAGACGGGGCATAAATTGGATCCATTAGGCCTAGAAACCTCTTACCTGACATTTTGGGAGATCCTAGGAAAATATTTTTGGAAACCTGAAATTAGGTCATGGTGAACTATATTTTGTGACTTACAGGTCGAAAACATGATTTCGGACACCCTAAGTATCAGATGGGGACACATCGTATCTGTGAGGCTTAGAATATTCTAGCTCAATATCTTTGGAGTTTCTAGGCAAATCTCCTTGGGAACCTGAAATTAGGTAATGGTTACCTATAATTTGTGACCTATGGGCCGAAAACCTGATTGTGAGCACCCAGACAGTCAGATGGGGCACAAATAGTATCCATTAAGCCTAGAATCCTCCAACATGCCTCCTAGGCAAATGTGCTTAGAAACCTGACATTGATAACTATGACCCATATTCTGTCACCTACAAGCTGAAAATAAGATTGTGAGCACACAAAAAGTTAGGTAAGGCACACAATTTATTTGTTAGACCAATAATCTTCTAATGTAACATTCGGAGATGTCCTTGGCAAATGTTTGATAAAATCTGAAATTAGGTTATGGTGACCTATATTTTGCGACCTTCAGGAAAAGAAGTCATATAAGCACCCAGACAGTCAGTCAGGGCACACATTGTATATGTTAGGCCCAGAACTTCTAATGTAATATTCTGAGACGTCCTTGGCTAGTGTCCTTTGAAACTGAAATTAGGTCACCATGACCTATATTTTGCCACCTATCAAAAAAGATGTCATATAAGCACCCAGACAATTAGACAGGGCACAAATTGTATCCATTAGGCCTAGAATCTTTTAACATAATATTCAGGGAGGTCCTAGTCAAGTGTCCTTGGAAACCTGAAATTAGGTCATGGTGACCTGTATTGTGTGACCTGTGGGCTGAAAAATTGTTTTGCGCACCCAGACAGACAAGGCACAAATTGTATCCATTAGCCCTAGACTCTTCTAGCGTGGCATTAAGGGGAATCCTTGGTAATTCCCTTTTGAAACCTAAAATTGGATCATGGTGACCTATATTCTGCCAGCTATGGACCAGAAACATGATTCTGAGCACCCAGACAGACAGGGTACATATGTTATCTATTTTCCTTGGAACCCTCTATTATGAAATCCAGTGGGGTCCTTGGAAGGTCTCCTATGAATCCTGATTATTTTTATTTTCTGACCATTTTTTCAAAACTGTAATTTAACCATAGGCTATTCTCACAGTCAATATAAAATCAATAAAAAAGCATGAGCACCCAGCCAAAATTAGCTGAGCGTCATGGCCCATGGACCAATTGTATTCTCATATGATAGCCGACATTGTATGAAATGAAACTTGATACTACTACTATTACTACTGCTATTACTACTACAACAACAACTACTACTACTACCAATAATAATAATAATAATAATAATAATAATAATAATAAACTGTACAAATGTTCGGGTAAATACATTACAAGGATTATCATATCAATCAATAAAACCAATATTGCAACTACTTCTATAAATGTACCTACTTCAACCAAAAATGGCAACTCCCACTACTGAAACTGCTTCTGCTTATAATAATAATAATAGCTGAAATATTTTAACAAGAATTTATTTAAACACAAGCACATATTTGTGTACAGGCACTGTCATTATGTGTGGGTAAATAAACATTAGCACCACTCACCAAAACATCGCTTGATGGGTTCCTTGTCGTGCAGTGTGGACGCCATGGAATAAATGCCATCAGCCATCATCTTTATATCACCTACGGACAGCATGTTCAGTTCCTTGACTGCCTGGAGATTGTGAGGAGTGTACAACCCTTTCAATATTTTATACATTCTGTAAGGTTTTTGCTTGGCTTTGCTAATATCCCAACAAGATATCATACATTTGCTTTTCATGTCGCTTCAACCGATGTGCATTCTCTGTTAATATTTGTTCAAAATATAACCATCGGATAAATTCTGCATAAAAGCTTACAAGTATTTAACAATATATATATATATTATATGTATATGTATAACAATATATATATATATATATGTATATATATATATATACTTATATATATTAGGATTAAAATATGTACCTTTCATATATATATTTTGTATTAATTAATTTGTAAAGGACTGTTATGTAAATGTCATGTATTTACTTGTGTGGTCATTTATGACTAAGATGGTTTGAGTTCCTTTTGTTTAGGATAAAGTTTGTGAATTATATTATCTTATTGTGTTGTAAATACAGGGTATTACTTATTCGATATAATCACCCATAAAGTTAAAATAAAGAAAAAAACACAGGACAATAGGTTAGTATAACACAGAGTAGGAACACTATTTCAGGGTTAGCCTGCATTACATAATCATTACACTCAGGAGTTAGTTAAATTTGTCTGAAAGGGGAAAACACCAAAGTATTAACCCTGAACAAAAATGCAAAAGAAAGAAAAAAAAATGTTCTGTGCAGAGTCCAATGTGCCATACTCGACCAAAGTTTTCAAAAAATACATAATACACACACGTTTATTATTTATTGTTTTTCCTCTGCTTATCATTTGATTTGTAAATTTCTTAAACCTAAACAAAATATGTCTTAAATTCGTTTTTATTTGTATAGTAACGTCTTGATGTACTAATCTATAGAGGAGACTATTGTTCTTATTTGTAAGATGAGATTTTAATCTTACTTACACTCTTAAATTAACATACCATGGGCTTGTTTTTTTATAACTGTTTTAATATTTAAATTCAACCAGGTCTTTCATGTCATTGTTTGTCGCCTAACAAAGAGCTTACTGGTAGTATTAGAACGTACACATATCTGATGTAATTTAATACCCCCAACAGGGCAGGGATGGGCATTGTTTTGCAGGATGTATATTTTACTATTGAAAGTACTTTCCCTTCCTAGCTGTTCCGGAATGAAGGGCAACCTGAAATCAATGGCGAATAATTGTATAATTTCTTCAGTGTAAATATGGTGATTGACGGCTAAAAATAGGTACCTTAAAATTCGATTACTGACATAGCTCTCGGTTTAATTAAACTGTAACTCTAATCAAGTTATAGCTAACCAGGATGAAGATGAAACATAATGCGTATCTAAGATGATTTAATGAAAGGAATCAAGATGGCTGTAAGATGGCATTACAGTAATTAATAAAAGAGGTATGTTATAACTTCTTATCAGTTTTGGGTATAATAAAATATTTTATGTAAATGGCAAAACCATTCAACATCGACTCCAGGTGCCACTGGTGTGATGGAAAATGTCTACGTCCTCATTATAAAATCATACTCAGGAACTAATGGGACAAGAACAGTTTACACCTACTGGTCCTCGGAGTGGAGCTTTGGTTCCTGTCAGGTAACACCCTGCTTCATTCCACAGTTTTCTGAGGCAGGCTAATGTATGAGGTCCCTCTTCGTTATCATCACCACAGTCATCTTTTATTAAAAAAATAATTAAATATATATATAGCAAGATACAGCGGGCCTTATACAAAAACTATATATATATATATATATATATATATATATATATATATATATATATATATATATATTAATAGAGCAAGATACAGCGGGTCTTATACAACTACTTTTCACGTATTGCAATTCCTCTTCTTACTTTCTTCCCTCTTTTGTACTCTCTCTCATTGACATTTCTTTCACATTTATTTCATTTAACAAGATGTCCGACAAGATAGATATATTTATTAACTCCCACAATAGAAACAAAACCATTTAAGAGAAACATGACGCTCTCCTGCTTTCAATAGATGTCCTCTTTACCCTTCTCCTTAAGTTCATATTATCGCCTAACTATTTGCAGTCGTACAAGATTCTTTCCCTCTGCTGTAAATAAATAACCTTGTGTATACATGTAAATTGTCTGCCGTAGAACTACTGCGCTCAACTCTATTCGTGTTCTAAATATTCAAACTTTTGATTCTCTGTATCCGTATGGAAACTGGTCAGCGTGTTCATAGCCTTAGTTTAATTCCCCACATTTCTGCTAAAGAAATGTCGGGATATGTATAATACATTTACTCTTTACATTTTTCAAGAAAGTTTTTGCTTTCCTCTGTGCAGATTTGTCCGTTCGTTTGTTTGTCAGTAGGATAACGAGAATAGTTTATGAAACAATAGTTGTTGTCCGGGGAAAAGATGCGGACCTGGTTAAAATGGCGTATATAGTGATAACTTCCTACACTGGTGGTCTGTCTGTCTCTATAAATATAATAAATGTCGCCATCTGCTCCATAAACATATTTGAACTAATTTGTTGAGCTGGGCACATCCCTCCGTGTCAAATTTGACTTCCCCTCTTCAACTGAATTGAACTCCTTCCATGTATTATAAGTCATTGCATGGTTTGGCTCCACATTATCTATGTGCACTGTTGAATACCCAGATGTCTGTACAAGATCATCATCTTCCACAACATTTTTTATACCACGATCAAGGCTGGGGACTTGTGGTGATCGCGCTCTTGCGGTTGCCGCTCCAATACTATGGAAATCTAGTTCAGATGTTATTTGTTCCGCTTACAACATATCAGCATTTAAAAAGAACCTCAACACATATCATTTTAGAGAAGCACTCTTTTAATTTGACTTGTCAATTGTGGTTTGATATTCTCTTTTGCTTTTAGCATCAATGCTTTATGTCGATTTTACGGTGGTAACTTGGTATACACAGGTTATTTAGTATTTTAACTTGTGATATAATTGTCCTAAAACTGTTCTATACTATCATTATCTATTGGAGTACCACAGTTTTGTAATGCGTAGGTGGACCTGGTATGAGCGCGATATATATAATACATTATTATTATTATTATTATTATTATTATCAACATATGTGATTCTCCTCTTAAGCTTAGCTCACCTCCCTCCAGGTATTTACATAGATGCCTTAACCTCTCAAGCTGAAACATCCCCCTCAATGTATTAACATATCTGATATCACCTCTTAAACTGAACTCAACTCCCTCCATATATGAACAAACTTGACCTTTTTAGCTGAACTCACCTCCCTCTTTGCCGTAACACAGTGTCATATACTCCGTCCCGTTATCTGGCCCCTTCCTGACGGTCCATCCTCTTGTGGCCCTCCTCCGGTAGTTCTTCATGTCATCTTTCATGTCACGGACTTTCATATTCCTCCAAATCTCTGTCATGGGCTACACAAAAACAAAATTCACTTTATTAAATTTTTTTTCGGTGACTAACTTGAGGTATTATCAGATGAGCAATTGGAGCAATATCATATAGTAAATAGTTGTTTTTAGAAAGTAAAAGAAATATAAAAAAGATAAGATAAATAATTATTTTATAATTATTTCTCAATAGTTGCTCATGCTCATATGCTCATTATTCCTGTCATACAGACAGTGAGCTTCAAGGTCTATCTGTACATAAACATATAAATCTTCAAATGACACATATCTTAGGCCTAGTTCTTCTAGCTTTCTTGAAATAGTTACCCCAGTAGGTGGCGCTGCTGTACCTTTTCTTGAACATCCAGCACCGACCCATTCATTCAGTAGACACTTATCACTGTGAGGCGGGGTTTTGCAGCGTTCTGGAACATAAAAAAAATGGAAATTCAAACATCATTTCATTCTATTTCTAAAGTTTCATGATTTCTAAGACAAACATCTGGCTCAATATGGCAAGCCGGCCACTGATATCGCCTGGTGTAAAAATACTGGTTAATAACGGAAAATGGCTCCCAAGGCCTTAAATATTTGAAAATAAACATCGGAAAACGACGGTTACTCTAACTATGAACTCGTCTAAAGTTATCTGGGATAACCTGATGGATGTGAGGGGGTGTAAAATAATTGGTCAGCTTCCCAGCCACCCTCTGTGGCCATGTCACAGTTATACATTTATCGTCTGGTCGTTTCTATTATATTTAAACACGATTCTTTTTTAACAGTCAACCACCTCCGTTGTTTATCCTAGGTCTTTACGGGTGGTACGCGGACTCATTCCTTCTTTTTAATTATGTTTTTGTGAATGTTCAAACAGTTCAATTGTGCATTAGCTCTTCTTCTTAATTTTTATGATTAGAATGTTAGTGGCCCCTTTTGACTATTTCCGCATATATACATTACAATCTACACATTTTAAGTATCTTATCCCTATGTCAAAATAAAATGAAGTCGAAAAAAGCCAAGAATAAAGGTCAACTCACCTACATACATAAAACAATTTATAGTGATCAATGCCATGGTAATATGGCCATTTCATAATTATGTAACTGTGCAATTGCACATTTTCTGTCAAGATATTGACTATTTTCCACATTACTGGGTGTATTCTTTCTAGGAATTTTCAGGTAAAGAAGAAAATCCCCGTCTAATAAGATAACTGTTGATTCCATCCTAATTCTAATCATATAGAGTTCACATCTCATACCCTTGATATATGTATCGCGTTTGATTTGGCCCGGAGGTTTGGTGTTACTTTTTGTTTTGCGGTGACCAACTGAGTTTATTTTCATGACTGTTTCGTGATACGTGATAAGATGATAATTCCTATTAGCATTTCTATTACTTCTATTAATTCTGATAATAATGATAACCATTATAAAAATTACGGATTTATTCATAAAGCATAAGTGTCCATCACAATACAAAAAGTTAGCTTTCCAGTAGGTAATCCATGCCCTCATTTGATTGTGCAGTTTGAGGTTACTTTTCATTGTGCTCACCTAACTGATCGAATTGCATGATTTTTTTCGTATATACATTTGTAAGTACTCAAATATCAAATATAAATATATAAATAAGTTATATAAATTTCTTCGGGCGGTAATTCAGGGTTTCCTGTCTTTGTCAGTCACAGTATGGGCAGGCAATATCACTGTCGAGGAAAGGAACCGTCTTTCGAGGGTAGTAAGGACAGCTGAGAGGATCATACGGATTCCTTTACCCACAGTTGACTTCATATTTCAAACACGATTGTTGAAAAAAGCAAACGACATTATAGATGATTATAGTCATCCGGCGCACTATTTGTTTAAAATATTGAAATCGGGGGTTCGTTATAGGTCGCTATCAGGCGATTCTAAAAGAGCTCAAACTAGCACATATGCGTAAGCCGTTCGGCAATTAAATATATCACTTGCAGCACAATAATCTAGTCTAACATTCTAAGTCATACGTCTTTTATCTACACACAATTTTATTTTATTTTTCTTGCTTAATGTGTTTGTTTAAGCAAGCCGGTCAAGCCAAATACTTTTGTCTGTGATTTTATTACATATAAATAGCAATGAACTATATCTAATCTTATCTGATAAAGAAAACAAATATAACAAGTATGATAATTATAATAACCTAAGGTTTACACGTATAGCCATAACAATCCACCAAATGCTTCCTGAAAAATAAGCTTCTAAGTTTTATTCTATTATAAGCTCTGTGACCTTGAAAAGTAGGCCAAGGTCACCCATCTTCGAACTTGACCGAGATTTTGTCGATATACATCGTCACCAAAGAAATAAAATTCCTTTTGTGAATCCTTTCAGAGATATTCCGCTCACTAGGCGGAAAAGTTGAGAAAATTTAAGAAAAATTCATTTAAAATCAGAAATTGTAGGTGGTGCCCCCTAACCTGTGCAGCAGTTACAGACATTCAGTTCCAATGATCATAGTAAGTATTGTGAAAATCCACTCAATGGTTCCTGAGAAATGAGCTTTAAATATTTTTTTTCTATAATCAGCTCTAAAACGTAGAAAAATAGGTCAAGGTCACCCATCTTCGAACTTGACCGAGATGTTGTCAATATACATCTTCATCGAAAACATAAAATTCCTATGGTGAATCCTTTTAGAGATATCCCGCTCACAAGCCAAAAATTGGAAAATCCGATAAAAATTCTTTAAAAATCAGACATTGTGGCGCCACTAAACTTGTGTAGCAGGTACAGAATTTCAGTCCCAATAATTATAGTAAGTTATGAGAAAATCCACCAAATGGTTCCTGAGTAATAAGCATCTAAGTGTTTTTCTATAATCAGCTCTAAAATGTAAAAAAATAGGTTAAGGTCGCCCATCTTCGAACTTGACCGAGATTTTGTCGATATACATTTTTACCGAGGAAATTAAATTCTGACGGTGAACCCTTTTCAAGATACCCCGCTCACAAGGTAAAAGTTAATGGACTCCGGACGGACGGACGGGCAGCTTGGGTGATGACAATAGCCCATCAGCCTAAGGGCTGAGGTCTAAAAAGCATAAAATATCAGAAGTATTGAGAATATTTCAGTTTAAACTAATTCATAGCCCCTTAACTCTCAACCATCTGATATTTACTACAGGATGAGCAAGCAGTGAACCTTGTTTACTTTGTAAGAAGGAGAAAGAAACGATTATGCATCTATTTTATAACTGTAGCGAAGAAAAAAAAACAAAAGATACTTCTGGCAGAAAACTGCTTCAGTAAAACATCTATAATCTTCAACAAAACAAATGATTCTCAGTTAGATACACTTATATGACTAGCTTAATATATATTAGCAAAGACACAGATGCATTATGCGGACTACACAAACAAACGGATAAAAAAAAACTAAAACACATTCCCTCTAGAAATACAACATCAAATTAATGAATTAATCCCAAGTGATCCTAAACCCGGCTACTTCTATACACTTCCCAAAATTCACAAACAAAACAACCCTGGTCGTCCCATCATCTCCGGATTGGGTACACTCACTGAAAAAATATCCGGTTTTGTAGAATCATGTTTAAAACCTATTGTCCAAAATTTCAGTAGTTACGTTCGAGACACTAATGATTTCTTAAACGAACTTGGCCAAATCAACAAAATTGCGCCACATTCTATCTTAGCAACTCTTGATGTCGAATCCCTTTACACCAATATCCCCCATAATGTCGGGCTTGCCGCATCTTTAAAATTACTCACAAAATTTAATACCAAAAACGCGACAGCCCCATCAGTCGTAAATAAACTAGCGGAATTTATTCTCACCCATAATTATTTTAGCTTAAACAATGAGATTTATCTTCAGATGATGGGAACGGCCATGGGTACACGCATGGCGCCACAATATGCAAACACATTTATGATTTCAATGGAAGAACATTTTCTTGATCAACAAACATTTAAACCTTTAATCTACCTACGTTACATCGACGATATATTTCTTAAATGGCATCATGGTCGTGAAAACCTATTAAATTTTTATAGAGATTTCAATAATTTTCACCCCGACATAAAATTCAAAATGGAGTACTCCGTAGATAAGGTTAATTTCCTTGACACCACAGTAAAATTAACAGATGGCAACATTCACACATCTATTTACCGCATTATAGGTATAATTATATCCATCCTACTAGTTGTCACCTACCCCATGTTGGTAAATCCATTATATTCAGCCAAGCCATAAGATACAATAGGATATGTTCCGACATATCCGATAGAAATCGAAACATAGCGAAACCACAAAATATTTTTATCAATATGGGATACAAACAGAAAACAGTAGAAAAACAAATAGGAAAAGCCACTAAAATTTTACGCAGCTCTCTACTCGCTCCAAAAACTAAAATAGAAAACCCTCGCACACCGTTAGTTACAAAATTTCATTCCCGCATACTAAAACCTCTAAAAAGAATTATCCACGATCTACAACCTTTATTAGAATCGGACCCTACATTAAAACCCCTTTTTCCTGACACACTACTCCTCTCTTTTAAACGACCCCATAATCTACATAAAAAATTAGTACAAAATCAAAGCTTCAGATATGATAACACTAACAGTACATTCCCATGTAAAAGACCGCGCTGTCGCACATGCCCACTCATAGTCCGCAAGGAAACCCTAATTATCCATGGTGCCAAACACACTATTCAGGGACACTTTGACTGGACCAGTAAAGGTTTAGTCTATGCCATCCTATGTAAAATATGTCCAGGAGTTATTTATATAGGCGAAACCAGCCTAATGCTAAGTCTCAGAATAAATGGCCACAGACAGTCTATTAAAGCGCTAGACACTAACTTACCGGTCGGAGAACATTTTTCTCAACAGGAACACTCGCCAGAATGCATGCAGATTTGCGTTCTAAAGGGCCACCTTACCGACACACGACAACGACAGACATGGGAACTAAAATTGATTGATAAATTTGACACCATAAGGAAAGGATTAAATCACGATGCCGGTTTCATGGCACATTACAGACATTGAGACATACCATAATATTAATAGCACCGAATGACCCCACCATATTGATAATGACGTGACGTCATTCCTCATGCATACGTGCACATTCCCGCCACTGATACCGCCGTGTTGTGAGATCACCTCTCAGGCTTACACACAATAATAATATCAAGTTATCGACAAACGTCATCATCTTATACGTAAACTTTCTGATACAGACTATTTAATAAATTATTTAATACACCATTTACATATGAATTATCTCTATTCATAATCATGGACTTGCACAACCAGATCGCCACCACATTAGTCATCAATCATCATCAACATTGAGCCGATGAGCATAATGAACTTTAAACCTTTATTGTGTCAGAGGACATGAACTCAACATAACCCGGACACTCATAACCTAGCATTATGGGTAAATAACAATGACAAACTCGGAACCTGGGTCAACATGATACAAATTCAGAGTGGCCAATCACAGATCCATTACACTATATCATGCATTATGGTCATTAGAAATTGTTTATCTAATATATATATACAGCCGATTTCTAAACCTTTCCACTTGACACCTGATGAAGAAGCTATAAGCTTCGAAAGCTCGTGGTTGAATTAAACAGTTAGTCAACACTAAGATGTCTTCATTCCGTTATATATACACTGTGGGACTAACACGGCTACACGCATTCTATATATATATATATATATATATATATATATATATATATGTATATGTAAAAGCAAAAATATTATTCCAAACTTTATCAATTATAAACATTATCTGGATCAGATAGACTTTTTTTAAAGAACCATTGCCCACAAAAATTAAAAAAAAAAAAATCTGTAGATTACCTGAAGTGAAGGCCACTTCTGTCCTAATATTTTTGTTTATACAATTTGACTTTTATATATAAGATGGATAAAAATATACTTTTGTGTTTCTAGATACAGAAATTATTGTTGTTGGATATGCACAGACTTTTTTTTATGTTTTATGTACATAAGTCTACATTTGTCATTTTAGGGCCAATATTTGATTTATATTCTCTGTAGATTATAAGTTAAAATTACCTGGTAAACAAAATATCATAGGCCATATTCAAGCCTCTACATAAAACTGTTTCTGAACTGTAGAGTTATCGCCAGACTGGATTTGTTTCCGTGCATTGTCACTGTATCTGTTTTTGTGCAGTGTGTTGGTATGTGTGTATATATCGTTTCACATGTTCATTATTGGTAATGTCTTTATGCTGTTTCATGTAATGTATTCAATAAAAAAGTGTCCTGAACAATAAATGCACAGCAACTAGGACAAGTCTTTCGACCAGACTATTGTTCCCTTTAATGATGTATTGTTCTAACCTACATTTTAAGATGTATCCATCAAAATAATGTCCTTTTATTTATTATTACATTAAATAGGTGTTAATCTGTTAATATAATTAAATACCACAAACAGTTTATATTTCTTTGATATGATGACAGTATTTTGAAAAATGGACATTTCTATAGGAAGGGAGAAGACGGCATTGCGCGTGCACAGTAATTAAGTAAAATTTCATTTAAAGAGTTGATAATTTGATAATAAGAAAATATTACTTTATTTTTTTAATATTCTTTTGGTTTCACTTAGATATTTATATAGAATGAATATATCCAGTCATTTATACCAGACAAGTATAGCTGATTAGGTGTAAATAGTATAATCTGGATTTTATTTCTGTGCACTTATTATATGATCCAAGCTTTCTTAAGCGTCTGCCCCTTTGGTCAATTTACTTTTCTCAGAAACACAAAATGATACATGCTGTACTATGGAAAAGTTAATGGTAAGTTTCCACTGAAAGCAAATCAACCTATTCAGTATTATTTCTACTAAAGGCTCTTTGTTCTTAGTATATAATCTACTGGCTAACTTTTGTGCATAAAGAAAGGATATTATACACTATAATAATTTTTTTTTTATTTGTAAAATAATTAAAGTACGTTTTGCCATTTTGGTTTATAATACGAACAAGGATGTTTGAACTAGAAACGTTTGACGAGTTAACATTTTTACGTTTGTTTTATTACATGTAGGTCATTTATTTATTTTTTTTATTTTTTTAAGTTCTGCAATACCATTACTGTGTGAATGTATCGACTACATTTTCATTTGATTACATCAAACTGAATTATTCCCTATAACACCATTAAATATTGATATGTCTTCTTATGCTGGGGATAATGTTGAATGGGAGAGCAGCAAATTAAACCATGCATGCTACACAGGCTTTTATATTAGACTTATTTTGGCAAATTCGCTCAAAGTGTGAAAGTAATGCAACAACACCTGCATGCACATCCGTATATAACTTAAATGCTAGTGAACATACCATTCAAGAGAAAATGAGTTAAACAAGTACTCACTCCTGCTGCGTTTTCCCTCCTCAACAGCAAAGAACATGACCAGGAGACCAAGAACAGCCAGGGTCTTCATTTCGTTAAGGCTGTGTAAATTAAATATGGTTTTGGTTATACGTGTATTTATGAAATGTAATGTGATCTATCTTCTCCGGGTGTTCTCGACCGCAATGGTAGACCTTCGAAGTTGTCCATGCACGACAATCTCTTTCACAATACTGAAACAGTTCAGACCAAAGAGTTGTTTCTTGCGCATGGATGGCAGGTCAAATGGATGAATATCGTGTCACGCCCTTTACCCATGCTGAACGGGAAGCCCTATCGCTGATATAAAATGGGAATAATGTTTCTTGTTGAAAATGTTTGTACTGGATGTTTCAACCACACATAAGGATATTACCTTGCATATGTGCGGCCCATCATTCCTCTTATACGGTTTCATAAATTTATGATGTTTTGTGTGCGCCCTCTCTGAACCCGTTAGGTCTTTTTTTCATTCCTTATTTGTATCTGGTAAACATAGGCATCTTTGCTGCCGAAGGTAACATATGTGGATACATTGTTAATATCCCAGTAGTGATTTATTCATAGAACATACTAGAAATGATAAAAAATGCGATGCGGGATGTTTAAACAGATCTTGTGGATTAAAAGTAATATCGATGGCAGTTAATAGACATAATTCCAAAATGTCGGTCCAAATTACAAACTATAAAATTATAAAATACTTGGGTCACATGTTCTCGAATATTTTTTAATCTCCTCAACAAGCCTCTAATAATACCACCGGCCCTTTTCGCTGAAGATTATGGCATGCTTGTGATGCATGTGAAGTAATGAAAGAAGCAAAAATACTTTCATTCTGTTATAAGAATAAACCAACTGCTCATTTACTGAGAGCAAAGAACCGCTTATTTGTTGATAAACCTACTGATATATTTAACTTCAGTCCGTTTTTAACAGACATATGCGGAATGAATGATGTAATAAATATCAATGGGTCAGAGTGCATGAACTTAACAAATATTGGTATCATGCTCAGACACCCGAAACTACAATTTTAATGGGTAACTTAACCGAAAACCCGCTTTGCTTGTACCTACCTAGAAAATCATGGCACAACTTCCCATATCAAATCACATTACACCACCGATTACGTTTATTATAGATTGTTCAGCATTTATATTTATGTGAACTATTTTTATTCAATTTCACATAAACCTTTAAGAAGAAGCTCTTAAATTGAAAAGCTCAGTAATTAGATAACAAAGAGGCATCTTCATCGTTTTCTGTGGTAACATTCATTACACACACATAGAAACACAACCATAAACATGATTAAAACGATTCCTGCTTCACCACATAACATTTCTAAACAATAAATAATATCATAAAAAGTCAAATACTCACCACAGCCTGTAGGGGTGCCTTTGAATACCACGGTTACGTCCAGGTGGTTAGCACACTAATGATTCAATCAAATACATTTTTGTAAACTCATCCCGCTTGACAAGAAACATGACAGGTCTGACTGTTCCTGTGTGCTGATAGCTGTGGCACCCTCTGATTAGCATCGACAAATCCATGTTGTTTCCATACGGTAATAAAAATTTTTTTTTCGAGATTATTATTATGCAATAAAGTTGTAAAAGAGCCTTAATATTTACGTAGATATATTCTAGGCGATACTGGGTTTAAACATTACTTTTCACAATTCCAATACCATGTATCTTAACAATATCAATAACATGTGGCTGATTTTGCCTCACTTGTGAAAGATAGATAAACCTATTAACGTTCCAAACTGCAGGTAAAACATGTGTTAACAAATAGAGAATGTGCAGCTTACAGAACTTGTCAGATGGATTTTTTATAAACTCCACAGAATAACCCAGCACAAATTACCAGGCAAACACGATGAAAAATCTGAAAGGTTCATAGGTATATATATAATAACAAGAGTAACAGCTTAACCACTACTGATTTCTTCTTTTATTCCTCCTATAACCCGCGGAGCAATGTGTGAAAAAGATGTATCCATGAACACAACTTACTTATTTTTTAAACAGGTATCGTTCTCACGTTCCACAATAAAATAAAATACAAGACAACCAAAAGAAGGTCGGGTATCCGTCAGCTCGATCCGATGGTGATGTTTTTGTGCGAGTGGATTTATCAGCTTTTAACGGTTAATTATCACTATTGGCATTCAGGTATATGAGACAGATTGACGAAGTAGGTTACATATACCAAGTCTATGATTTGTAGTGTGATCACTGTTTCATTTCATTTCAATATCACTCTGCGTTTCCATTGACTGTCAAATTACCATCATATTGAGTATAACTTCTTGATTCTGAAAAGAATTTCAAGAATATCATCCTTCTCGACCCGAACCTGAAAAATAACACGCATGCATTATGATTTATATATAATTTTAACGATGTTTTTTTAAACATTGACTGTATAACGCAGAATTTAGTTTGTTTACCTCCACTGCTAAGAGAAACATTTAGCTGTTCATTCGAACTCAAACTGTCCTCAATAAATAGCATCCTATTCTACGAAAGTAAGGAAAATTATGAAATTCAGAATCGTATATAGTGGTTCGGTTCAATTATTAACATAAAATGGTGTGGTAGCTATCATCAATACCCGGAAAGACTTATGTTTTTTTAAATGTATGGGGATTAGAAATGTATTGGTTATAAGTGTACTTTTCCTAATTATTCTTCGTTTTTGCCCACCTTTTTATAAAATGTATATTTCTAGCAGATTTGTTCCCTACACAAGAAAGCATGGATAAATATTCTAAAGATACCCAAAAGTTCCTCTGATTTATTTTGATTCAACCAGGAATAAGATAATTCTCAGAACCTTAAACTGTTCCATTTGTTTTACGTGTTACTCTTAGTGACTTACTGCGGGCAAATGTTACTGGCTGTGTCTGTTTTCAGCCCACTGCTGTTCCAATGGAACGTGCATTAAAGTTGATAAAATTTAAGATAGATTTTAAATAAATTAAAAAGGTGATTATATACATAAGGTTAAGTAAATCTATTCCATGTACGTTTGTTGTGTGAATGAAGGATTTCATCCAGCTCTAAGACTTTGTCCTGATTTGATTGCCCGATACACATGTGACACCATGGACTGAATTTTATCAACAAACTCAGATCTAGAAATGCATGTTGTTTTTATTATCTGCTGAAAAATTGGGACTGACAGTGGTAGAACTACTGTGCTTTTACTGAGATCTAGAATTTTAAATCACAGGGAATTTTCCAGTGTCTGACGTCAAAACAGATAGAAAAAAAATGTTTTTTCTTTCCGCAAGGAATTGGGCTCATGTTATGTAAATGCTATATTTATTTTTCTGGCAATTATGTTATAAAATATAATAAGATTTGGAATACGTTTGCTTGACCATAACTGTTCTATACAAATGTTTGCTATATTGCTTGTTGTGTAACTGGAAGATCTCCAGATTCTTTTAAGAACCCAGCAATTAGTCACCTCACTTCCGTTAATTTTCTATATATGATGATTAAAATTATCATATAAGGATAGTGTAAACTTTATTTTTGCCGACCGGTATCCGCGGTAGGAGACTGGTGAACCATCATGTCACGCTTGGCAACTCCTTCTCATGAGGTTTACATCCAGGTCGTCAAGGTCATCAAGCTAGCCTTTAACTCGCAAGTCAAACTTTCCTATTTACACAGGCACACATGCGTTATTATATCTTAAGCTTGTACACAACGTCCGCGGGGAACGCTACTCCATGGCCAGCGCTGAACGGTCGGTCGATTGCCAATGCGTGAATTCGCTGTCAGGTGTACGGGCTCACTGTTTGATATATTCGTGTACGCATGTACCGATGACCGAACACAGTCTGGTGGTTTCGGTGGCACTTGGGCCGACAATGGACAGGTTGCCCCAGCTTGGATACTGTACTCACACGACATGTTATTCGTATGAATGGATGTCTCCCAAATTTAATATTTGATCCTTGCCTCCTTGGTGTGTCTATTCGTCTATTCAGTGAATAACATGAAAGGGTTTATTACAGGGGGCGAATACCTATAATGTTCTTAAGAAGCAAGTGCTGTTAGTAACCAGCGGCGTTATCAAACATTTTGAGGTGTTCATACCAGCACATTCTTAGCATCAGATGAACTTCTATAGATATGACTACGAGCTGTACCTAGACAATAGGGGTTTAACGATTCACTTATTCACATACAACCCAACTTTATATTCCATTTTTATTTTGTAAATTTTACTGGGATGCCATAATTCGCTGCCGTCCCGACAATATGGATACAATGTCTCACAAGACCGTGCCAGCATGCCTGACGCAGCGGCAATTAGAACTTAATGAAGAGCTCATTCAGTTTGATAAGAGTCAAGGGATTATGTCAGCGCAAGCTTTCGCTAATATTTTATGCAAATATATTTCATTCATATATATCAACATATAAAATTACACATATAAATACATATTTATGAAATACATTTAACACAATCATCTTTCTGTTTACGAAACATGTATCTAACTGCTATTCATAAAAGTGGCCTAATATACATTAGTAATACATGTCATCCAGGTTTGTACAGTTCCTAAATTTTCAGAAGATGTCGAATAAAACCACCTGTTTTTACGAACACCGGAACCCATTCCATTGGGTGATGGCATTAGGCAGGTTTGACTGTAAATTGATTAACCTGTCTTAAAAATCATGATTAAGTGGCAGTAGGACTGAAATAAAAACTGAAATAAAAATTAAACTACACTATGATCATCTTCTCGACAACGTTATGCTGTACAAAGTTGACCATATCTGACAACCCATTTAAACGTTAAGAATAATTTTCAAGGAGAGGTTATTAGTATGCATGACAAACCACTTTTACAAATCATGTGACAGTAATACTGGCTATTTGAAAATCTTTAATCAAAAAAGGATCTCACTTAACAAAGATGAGGAATGGTGGTCCGTTAATATTTTTGCTTTAAATGCATATTTTTTGGAATGTTTAACTAATTAATTGGTATACTAAATGTATTCCTTTTGACCCATAGAAATCCTTAGCAAGAGGCATTTATTTCAATGTGTCTGCGTTTAGCAGGTTCTCATATTTCAATAAGAGTAACCGCTGTGCACCTAAAAAATAAGTAAACTTCAGAAATTTATTCAAATTGAACTTATTCTACACCGTTTATAATCATACATATAAAAATTATTAATTATTCTTAATTTTTATTATTATTCTACTCTTGAGCAAAATACTTTTCCTGTGAAGGCGAAAACAGCTCAAATGTATTTGTAAAAATGCGTTTTTACAGTGAACAGATTGATGTGTATACCACGTGGCATACTTTGTTCCGACCCTCCACATTTTAAAGGGATCCCGGCCACGTGCTGCAGTCAAAACCCGGCCCGGGCAAAGCCCATATATATATAACATTTGCTTGCACCAGGCGCGATCCAAAGGCGCTAAACATAAACATAGCGCGCACACAACTTGGTAGCCATACCGCGCAACTTGGTAGCCGTACCGGACAACTTCACAAAGGAACACTTGCCACCGTGTTTCTTTTGTACTTCTTCCACGTTTCTTTTCCATGTTCACATAATGTTAGACCACTAGTCACGGAGTCTAGTTATTATCGTAAACAGATGTAAACGGATAAATTTTACACACACATACAAACAGATACACAGATAATTATTACCATTTTTATAATAATTATTGTTGTAATCATCGTTTCAAACATCTGAAATTATCAATTGCTTTATAGTTAATGGACATTGCAACTGATCAATAATTGTTATCTTTCATTACAAAAACTCTCAATTTTGAATGTGGACCATGAAGTGGGACCCTAACGGTCGCTCGTATTGGACATACAGAACAATATTTTATCTCGTTCCTATGCGATAGTATTGCGTTGCCACGCAATAATTATCTTTTTTCTCTTTGTTCCTTTTTTTTACTATTATAAACAAGAATATTAGCCTTTAGTTATAATTATACAGGGTTTCATTTACATATGATGTACACCGGTGTGCGGCCGGTATTGAAATTGACATCGCCCTTGTGAATATGCTCTCACTATTTTCCGCCGTTGTAACCCCACAAAATGAATGATCAAATTTGAATGAAACATTTAGTTAATAACAATTCTTCTGAGTATTGCTGACTGGCTACCGTGCATACAAGCGAGCCATTAATGAGGCCTTACGGAAAATGCGAATTTTCAGGGCGTAGGCCAACTGCGAACGATCTCAGATTAAATCTCTGAACGATTATGGCTGTCAGAAATTCGCGGCGGAGGCCACTTTACAGCCAAGAAGCAGCTGCTTATTTCACTATTGAAACAATTTTAATAACTAACCGGTTACTAAAATCACATGCTTCATAGGAACATCATATATTATCCACTCTTTGTAATAACGCCTTTCATGAAACACTGAATAGATCAAAGACAAACCACGGGGGCTCAGGTCAAAGATTAACTTCGGCAGACCTCCATTCATGTGTGGTCGTATGAGCCATTTACCTGGCTTAGCCAGGGCTCTGGGCCCTGTGTCAGCCCACGGTCCTCCCAATGACCACCAGTAAAACAAAAAGCGGTGCAAGTGACCGTAATTTCACGCATAGTCAATCAACTGACCGATCAGCGCTTGTCAGTGAGTAGCTCAATGAGTGCCTGCATAAGGCATGTCAATATAACTCTTTGGTCGGGAAAACTGCCCGTAATCTGTAATAGCCAGGCGGTTGTTTTTCACAGGTTTTATCTATAGGTAATATAACGGAATTTCGAGAGGGACTGATTTCCAGTGGTCGTAAAAGCCAGTTGCCCACATTTCACAGGTGGTCGTTCAGACAGCTTGGACTGTAGTTAATCATCAAAATTACTGGATAACAAACACAGGTTGCCATGGAAGCCAACGATTTTGAAGCATTTTGGTCCATTCGCAAGCTGGGCATACAGCAGATTTGGATTCGGCACGTTTCATAAACCCTGAATAGACAGTGTGTCATTCATTTCACACGATTTACCTCAAGAAGTTTAAATATGCACATTTTCTCATATTCAGCTTATTATACCCATGGGTCCAAAGCTTATGTAAATATCATATTATAAGAGTGTTGGTGCACAGTTGTTTGTATTCATTAAAAATAAACTTATGATAACATGATTTTTAACTGTCAAATATACTTTTCTGATCATGTTCTGAAAACTCATAGATGATATAACAACGAAATATAATGGGTCCACGATCAGATACCAGAACTATCTTTAGATCAATTGATTGAAATAACTATACAATTATCAGAAAAAAACCATGCTTCTTTCACACACATGGAACATTTAGGCATAAATATTTGTGGTGTGAATACGGCAGACAGAGTTAAAATTTAATTCAAGAAAATGTGCTGATGACGTCATGCAGACATTACTGATTCTAACCGCCTAGATCACATATATACAGACAGAATCAAAGTTATGCAGAAGGATACATTCTCGTGAATGAGAACCCAATCCGACGTACGATATTTAACGGAACTGCATATTCATTCATAATAGGTGGTAGCTGGGAACACATGACTCAGTAGGCATTTATTTATATTGGGCTGGGACAATGAGTACGCCAGTCGTAGACTCTCTAATGTCACAGGGCAGAAATTTCATTAAATAAATTTACCTGGAGAAAATACAATTTCAAAATTGATTTTTGCGAGGAACTCAATATATATGTTTGTCTTACCTGTTAATAACCATACATTCATTCTGTAACATATTGATAAACTTCAAATAACCCGTATTCTTTAAAAAAATAATGTTATCATTCTGCAAACAAACGCGCCGACACACAAAACTAGTAGTGCCTTCTACACTCATTTTTGTGTTTTGTACATCTATGCCAGTATTTCAGGAATGACTTTTTTGTAATTAGCACTTGTACTCGGGTTTGAAAAATTTAGTTCTTGCTTTGTACCTGTACTTGACACACATATACTTGAAAAACAGTTATGTATGTTTCCAAGAATGGTCAAGCACAGATTAACATTAGGCCTGGAGGCCTTGTTTTGTATTTTTCATAGACTGCCTAAAACCTATCATTACTATGCAAGTAACGTCTGCAAGTTTTTTTCAATTTATCTTTATAAAATCTCATTTCACTGTATATGTGGTAATTATGACAGAATCTTTTCTTTCATTTCTTTCACAAAATTTCTACGTTATATGTAGACAGCAAACTTGTTTTAAAAAATATATTTTTTTTTTAATTGGTTGAAACTGCTTTACCAGTGCTGAATCAATTCAAACTTTGTTCACACTTCTTTGTGAATTAAGTACACAAATATATCGATTTTTTTTATTTCCCGGTCACAAGACTTTTTCCTAAGGTGGTATTTCCTGGGAATTTCCAGAAGAAAGTAGTTCCCTGTATTTCCCAGGAGAATTTACCACCTTGGAATTCCAGCCCTGTTTATTCCCAGACAACCCTGGTCTTGTAATGAATAGGCTAATGAATACCGGTATGCCAAAATAAACTTTTGGTGGTGCCACGGCACCTATGTCGATCTTTTTGAAGACTGAAATGGATTTTCCTAAGATTAGTAGTAAAAGTATTGATATTGTGAAACTTATCATTGTTATAATGCCTTTCCATTCAAGTTAGGGATAAAAGTAAAAATGTGTAATTTAGGAGACATGTTTACAACTCCATATCGTGATAATGGAATGTTTTTAACTATAAATGATCGAGAAATATTGATTTATAATCAAAACATTTGAAACTAGCATATAACCAGTTATGGTAAATCTCAAAGTTTTCACATACAACTTTGTGGAGAGTATTTTAAGCTTTCAGAATATGTATATGCCGGGTGGTAACAGCATAGTTAATAAAGGGCCTAATCACATATAAAGCATAATTATTTTACACGAAAAATGGCTTCTTCTCTTTAAAATGATTCTGTACCTGCCGAAATATTGCCTTGAAATCTCTTATTAACATCAGCACAGCGAGTGGAGCTACGTGCAACGTGGAGCCACGGCACGTGTCAATCAGGAGATGCCCTGACTGACTTGGCCCAAAAATGTGATATATGTTCCCGTTTGTTGAAACACCGTTTGCTGTTGCTCACAATCGGACCTCTGGTCACACGGCCTTGTAATGATACACAGACACACGCGGACTGTGTTTGCCAACACCCAGATACATAACAAGGTGTTAAACAGCCGAATACGAGATACTGAGATTGTGTGCAAGGATGGTTTTGCTTTGAAACTTTTGTATAAAGCAAAACCGAACTAAAAGTGTAAAGAATAGGCACATATTGCTCCTGATTATGTCCCTTTAAGCGGCAGGTAGCCTACTTTATGCGCGCTTAAATAACCCAGTTTTCCAAGATACGTCATTGTGAACTCTTTATTATATAAAGATGTTTATTAGCATAGTTAGCAGTTCCTTAAAGGAGGGTCAATAAAATTAGTATAAATTCTTTCAAATGTTTTCAAAATGGCTTCTTTTACGATTTTCAAATATGGTCCATGAAACATTTAACAACATTCATATATGCACTTATGATATCATGTGTGTTACCAATTTCACAGGAACAGCTACAGCTTTCAGAGTTTAAATGTATGTTGATGTATTGCCGTTGAAGCTGCGGGATACACCACCTATTTTAACCATTGTGAGAGCCAAAACGTTTTTCCACTTTTTCTGTAGCGGAAGCTACAGAGAACTAGGACCCCACATTCACTAACATTTGGTTAGACTTTTATTCCCATAATTGAATAATATTTGGAGTAAATTTTGTGACTGATATAAGTCAGCACAAGACCAGCGGATCAGTTCAAACTGGAAACAAATGTGAAACTATATCATGTGGCCTAGTCATTCAATACAGGCCGTGTTTGTAGGTTGTCTTGTATTAACGGAAAAGACCAATATGTATGATTCTGTTTAGTGGGGATACTGTTCTTGTTTAATTGTGTTTGACTTGTGTTCATATCCATTTCCTACTTTTCAAAGAGTATATACCATATACCTCGCAAAACACATTTCAATATGTAGCTCTGTTGTTCTATAATAAGACACACACACACCCTCACACACATATAACGGAGAATCAAACCAAACTTATTTCCGCATTGTAGAACTAATTTGTAAGTGGCGTTCTACAGACTCGCTTGATGAATGAAGTTGTTTCCGCCAACACCATCAAACGTCACTCAACCAAAGTACAGCAATTATATTTTCAATATAAAATACATAATCAACTGAAGAATGCTTTTAATGTTACCTTGAAAAAGACTTTATAAATGAAACATTAATATTTGGCTGTCGATTCATCTCCAATTGTTTCGAATAGAAGAGAGACAAATTTTACTGAATTATGATAATAATAATGTTTATGTGTACAAATAAAAGAGTTATACAATTTGTTTTGTGCATCAAAATATAACAGTCCATGCAGTGCAATAAACAATGTTTAATTAAAAGATACACTCAGGTCAGCTAGAAGAAATATAATTTTTATTTTGATATCATTCAAATTGTACATTTTTATTATAAGGCGATCTACATACAATATAAACCCATGCAAATGTCCATAAATAAACCATTACAGCTCTTAAATGTGAATTGTATCTCCTTACACCGTATCCAAAAATGCCCAGTCCCATTTATACTTTAGCTGTGGCATATTTCTCTTCTGATACACTGCCTGCACTTCCGTAACAAGATCTGCATGGTCAGCGGATAAAATCTTACAAAACATACTCGCGGTGGTTATAAGATTGCGTCAGTACATTACATGAAAAGATGTTACTTTTTTATACATGTTAGACCCGGTATGAGTACCCGTATTCTGACAGAAACAAAAGTATGTCATTGTCACAACTCATTCATTTATAAAATAAATTTAGTTATACGAATCTCCGCAGACATTTTCAAAGGCATTTGTCTTGACATTAAACATGACAGATTATTGCATGCTCTTCACGTGACACAAAACTCGTTGACCCGGGGATTACGCCATGTGACACATTCTGTTTGGAGCACCTGAGAATGCAGACCACAGTAAGACATTCCATAACAAGAAAACAGTCCTGAGTGAATACACCATTTAGTTTTTACGCTGTTTGAACTCTAGTTCTGCAAAGAGACAATTGGCACATTTATGAAATCCTATCGGCACATCGAGATAACCAGCTACATTACCGTCAACTGTATGTCAGGAATGTAATTGATACAACCGGCAAATTCACAGAGTTCATACAGCATTTAAAAAAAATTCTTTCTTTTTAACCTGCATTTGCTGCCTCTTTCTAGTATTAAAGGAAATTATTTTGTGTATATGCATAATTGGCACACATATGTAACTGTAACCTTTAATAGTACCAGGAATAACATGGTTTCATTATTTATATATTATCATCATGTGGAAATGCATTTGCAACATGTTCCTTTATAACAACCTTCAAAAGATTCTTTCGAATTCAACAAAAGATCTTCAATATATACGAAACATAAAATATTGTAACATACGCTGAAGTTGTCAGAAATAAACCCTCAGTCGCTTTTATTTGGTATACGGGTATAATTAACCATTATAACCCTTGGCATATGTTTTTTATTACTTTAGCAAAAGGGGGGGGGGGATAGTCCATGGGACTAAGGCCTTAGATGCATCAATAGGGTGGAATCACTCTTGGAGAGTCTGTAATCATTGAGAAAGATAAAACTTTGTTTACTGCAAAAGTACATGCAGTAGTAGAAAACTATTTTAAAAACCAAGCTTTTATACTATACACATTCAATACACAAGTTAAAAAATAATTCCTGACATACTGTTCAATGTTATCGGCCCTAAATAATCTGACTTACTTGCAGCTTTTATCTTTTTCTATTGTTGACTTCTAGTGACACTTTCGATTCATAATGATTGCAGACAACAGAATAGAAATCAGGACACAGGGTTTATGAATCTAGTCACTAGTGCTATAGTTTCTCTCTGGTTTCACAACGTCGTATGATGCAAATGAGGACATGTTTCCATTAATATTTGAAATTATATTTCACCATCGCTAGATGGTATATATGTATACAACCCTTAAATTGCTTCTTTAACATATAAGCTATATTCAAATCGCCCTTAAATTTAAGGACATACGTTTTACATGACTGATTACACATAATTTCTGCCATTGCTTAAATTACATTGCATATATTATTCTTGTTTTTGAAACTATTGTATTTGAAACTTTTGTGATACTCGTACCTGTTTTACGCAAAATATTGGCAATCACTCCATCCGTAGGACTACCCTTATTTGGTGCCAAAATACTGCTGATTGCCTGGTGGTTTCTACATGTTCTTTGTATCCAGGAATCCCGTTCTTATTGGGTCCTTAATGAAGGAAAATACATTAATCTCGAACAAAAATTAAAAAAAAAAAAACTTTTCCTATAATATAATAAGCCAGGGCTTCTGTATATGGATAGTCGTTGACTGTGTGATGTATTGATAAGTGAGATTGTACTAGTACCTTCCATGTCAGTCAACTTGACTATTTATAGTCAATCCTTAAAGCGGTCTAGCAACCACAGACGGTGACCGCTTCTTTGAACGTTTTATAAAGCAAATGAATGCAAAGCAGATGAATACCAAAGCTGCAAATGAACCTGGGACCAAGACCATGACATTATTCATGTAATTTCGGGATGTCTGGGTGGTACTGATGCTTGTTTCTGCTGGAAAGTAGTTTGAATTCCTCTCTTCAAACGGTTGAGTGGAACTGGTGAAGTTCTGATTCTTCTCAAATTCCGGAGTCCTCTCTGATGCGTCGACCATGGCAGTAGGGGTTGTAGAGGTTTCCTCAACTGTCGGAGTAATTGATATATGCCATTGAATCATATTCTTGTTAAATTAATAAATAAATTAAGCATTACAGTCGCTGGTAACATTCAACTCATATATTATCTTATACCTTATACTTTCTCTCTCTCTCTCTCTCTCTCTCTCTCTCTCTCTATATATATATATATATATATATAAACACATATATATTTATATATATATATATATATTTGTTTGTTGCATGAAGAATATGTTTCAAGCAGTGTATTATCACATAATTGTATCAATGTCTGAACTATAATGCTGTATGCAGAATTTTACAAAAGAAAAGAGAAAATAACCATTAAACAAGCAAGGCTAGACGGGCATTATATAATTTTGACTTACGTTGACAATTGAGAGGAGGTTGGTCCCAAGTGGCGTTTTCAAGACATTTTATCATCATTGCGACAACTCCCAACGTGCTGACGTACCCTTGTTTACACGTGTACGTCACGAAGTCATTTACGTAGAAACTTCCATTCTTCATTGCATTTTCTCCTCCCCCCGGATCGCCACAGTAATGCACTGCCGAAGTTGCAAATACACAATCGTGACTGCGTATGTATGTGTATATATATATATATATATATATATATGTATGTATGTATATATATATGTATATATGTATATATATATATATATATATATGTATCAAATTTCAGCATACTATCCTGGTAAAATATTTTTTTAATAAAATATAAAAAAAAACAACAAACGTCTTACCCATGTTTCAGAATTGCACGTGTCCCTGACTAACCCTGTTGTGCCCCAGAGGCAGTAGGATCAGTCAGTCATTTACTTGCACTCACGAACAAAGCATAATCTCGTAATCTCGTAAAGTCTCGGCTTTTCAAACCATGCCGTTAGCTTCATTCTAACAACATTCACCTAAGAATCGGTTCGGATCCCGTGAATTAGTCTGAAGTGACTTGTTGTTTTGTTCAGTAATATATATATATATATATATATATATATATATATATATGTATATATATATACAATTATATATATCTATGTATATATATATATATATATATATATATATATATATATATAAATATATATATATATATATATACGTACAATAAAGAGATATGTATGAATAACCATGCTGGTCCATTATATATAGAAATGTAGGAAGAAATCATGCATGCAAAGTCGCTGGTTCCTCTAAAAGTGTGTAAATTAAAAGAGGGGTCGAGCTTTCTATTCCAATCGGCAGTAATCGACTTTCTGTGTATTCATGTTCCATTTTTATATATACGTGTGTGTATTTGTTCATGTGTGTATATGACAGAATTTCCTTTATCCTTAATTCCCCCGACAATAGTTTATCAGAATAAGTTTACCAGGTGTAGTTTCCTTCAAATAAAGAAAAACATGATCATTTATGAAATTGTCATAATACCTTTGTATATCACACGAATGAAATAGATACATATCGTGTTTTGATGATAAAACGTGTCTAGACGGTGTTAAATAAAGAATATCATTAGAATATGCAAGAAAAGACTTTTTAACCATAGTTCATTCCACCTTTCCTTTCCCCTGATTTCTCGCAATTATATTTTAGTATGACAGGCTTGCAAAATAACCATTCCACAAAGTACGTAATTTATGGTATCACATGTGCTCATGGTATAAATATAACTAGCTTTGAGTCCATGTTTACCAATCCTTAATACATCTGTGACCGGGGCTTGGCGTCACTAACAAGTACCAAAAATCTTTACAGGAGCACGATTAAATCGATTGCATTTTTGCATAATTGATTAAAACATGCAAAGAATCTATTCCTGTTCGAGAAGTAACGAACAACATCAAAACTGAACCTTGCGCAGCCAAAATTTCTCCGATGGCAAGTCGATCTTGGATGCGGGTGGATTGATGGTTTCATAATGAATACCGGTGAATACCGGGTTCAATATTTTAGGTACTAGTTTACATCAGATATCAAGGTAATAAAGGAAATCCTTAAGATAATCGGTTAATAATCGACAATTGGTCGTTTTTATTATTAACACTTTCGCTGCCTTTGACGAGTATACTCGTCATATTTTCTGATTCCCCCAGTGCCTATGACGGGTATACTCGTCATGAATTTATCAGCAATTTTAGGTGAGAAATTTCCTAAATTTATCAAAAAACTCTGCGAAGGTGAGAAGTAGTTCATTTTTAAATTGGTTTCTTGTCATGAAATAGTAAAATTTGTTATTCATCAGTGCGCTTGATAACTCGAAAGCAAGAAAGGTTTTAGGAGAGTGAAAATATCCACGGCTCTCGTCCTTTACCGTGAATAAGTTCATGACCCGCTGTAGTGTAAAATTGATACCATGTAGGAGTATTTCTTAGAATCAAACGAAAACGAGGACCTCAAAAAGATCTAATTTTATATTTGGGCGTATTTTGGCCACTCAATTTCGGGAAACCCGCTGGTGAGACGGAGGTGTGACAGATCGCACCTGAGGTGTGAACTCCAGATAGCGAGGCGTGAAGTCGTTCAGATTTATTGCCCCGCTAGGACAGCCTATTGCGCAATCAACAACAATAGGGCGCGTGCCACTTGCCTGACACACAAATCGGCAGGGTAATCAGAACGCGGCTGCATTATATTGGTTTGGCATATTTGAAGCTATCTCCCGTATCCTATTTAGAGATAGCAATATGCTTGTGTAAGTACCTTCGCCAACAAGTGCATGTAAATTGTAAAATTCTGAAAGCAAACTCGTACGATTACTTGCGGAACTTGTTGGCCCTTTAGTATACCGTCAATCCCAACCGCACTTTTGAATTCACCATATGCACCCCCGACGTATGACTTTCAGACAATTCATAATAAAGTATTATATCATAAGCCCTAGAGTTGATCATATTAGGTAACACTTTGATCACACGCAATTTTCGTATAATTTCCGGCTTCGTTTGATGGTGACAATGACGAGGTCCACTGTATCATGCTATCGCCTCGGTATGTAAATAACTCTATGACTCTGTGTAATGAAAGATAATACAATTTTTAGAATTATAATGATTGGTAGAATCAGTTTGTTCGTAAAGAAAAGCAAAATAGTAATTTTTTTCAGTAAAAATACAAGTTTGTAAAACGAAAGAAAAAGAAAAAAAGCAAAGCGGGGAATTGAAATTGCGGGTTGTTCCGTCGCGTGTTACTTGACCTACTACATAACCCCTGAGCCAATCATTCCACACGTGTAATTGAAAGTTTATAGCAATCATAAACCAGAATAAGACACTAACCCCCGCGAGTTCTACCAGGTCGATGAAGTGACATTAGAACTTTGATGATCATACATAATAATAACTGTGACGTTTTACAAATCTTCATCTTTTATTTCAACTTATATATCGAAGGTCGATCCGAGTGTGTAAAAGAGCCGCTTTCCTTGTCTTGGTGTAAACATATGAATTCTCTCTCTCTCTCTCTCTCTCTCTCTCTCTCTCTCTATATATATATATATATATATATATTTCATATATATATATTTGTGCATGTGAGGGCGTATCTGTGTTTGTGTGCACTTGTTTCCTTTGAAGTCCTTACTGGCTGTAGGCCTAATAAGCTAATTAGGCCGAACAGGGTTATGACATCCTTCTGTGCATAACACCTCAGGCAAGTTTTATGGCCCTTCGCCAAGGTTGACTTCACACCCTCGATATCAGCTTTTTACATCTAGAACTTACTCACCCCGACCTCCCGAGACTGTTGCAGGCCCTGGCACTGGGGGGCTATTTGGCTGGGCAGCGAATGTGTTAATCACCGATTATGATTTTAAAACCGATTCCTACCACTTATGGGTTTGTCGTACTGTTTGACGTAATATGAGTGTTCGATGAGAAGCCTCACTAAAGAGGGATCGACAGCAGATCTTTATGACTTGTCTTGCACGATGGGTGCCTTTTTGTACGCATCGTCTATTGTGACGTTATTAATGAATTCCACCGTGTCTATTTCATACGATTCTTGGTGGGATGTCTCTAAAGAAAAGACTAAAAAATGGTTTAAAATTGTTGATTAAAAATGACATGAGCCAGTTAACTACGCATTTTTCTCTTTCTACGATTTGTGCAAACACCAGTTGTTTTTTTTTTTTTTTTTTACTTGGCAAAAATTAGTTGAGAAGAAAACTCATGGATGGGTGGTGGAACGGGCAATATGTGGTTACCTTGACAGCGAGCCTGGAGCGTACATCCAAAGTTTTGAGTGCACATAGTTGACGGTGCGTAGCAGAGTGATCCGCTTACTATCGCTTCTTCCACTCTAGATGCACTATGACTCCACCTAGAAGTGTGTAAATTTGCTGCGTGATTACTGATAAATCTTGATAGAGTGTTTAGTGTTAAAAAAAAAACACATTAAAGACATAACTGTATAAGATCAACAAATTGTTTATCTGACTTTCTAACACACAATGAATAAAGTAGTTATATGGATTAGCAGAAGTGAATCATGGGTGAGGTGGGGGGGATGAGCATGGCTTATTGACAGGTCTATGAGCTCTCTTTTCTGACTGAGTGCCGGCATGAGATGACTGACCCGAGGCGGAGTAAGTCAAGGGCTAACGTGGATGAATAAAGGGGATCCAAAAACTAAAGGGGTTAATTGCGTCTGAGGTGGATTTACAAATTATACATAATTGTAAAATTTGCACAAACAAAGAGGGAGGGATGCCGACTGTTAGTGCGTGTTGAATAATAAGACCCATCATTTTTTGCTACATTGTTAAACAGTTTACTCAAATGTCTAGGACATATGAATTTTTCTGTTTTTAAACAGTTCTTCCCAATACCGCTACATTTGCAGAAAACAGATTCAGTAATATTCTGAAAATTTTGATGTCGGTTTTGAAGTTGAGAATTAAAAAAAAATCATTATATGTTTAATACATGAAGAGGTAGTCGGAATTGGATTCCTTGAATACAAAGAACACTACCCATGCAAAACCATAAAAGACAGAGTATGTTATGCTTTAATATAGCTTCGTTTAAGTTAATGGGTGAAGGTGTTCTTTTGCTACAATATTGGTTTATATTGACCTGTATATATTTGGATCAGAGCGAAAGGTGCTTAAGTGATCTAAACCTAAATTTAACATTTTAAAAAATCCAAATACACGGTGAAAAGGGAAAAAATAAATGGTACTTATAAAAAAATTAGAAACCTATATTCTAATTAATGAAGGCCTCCACCATATGGAGAATTATGAAATATAGAACTAAGATAGCTAACTTACGCATCTACCAGGGCACAGTTCACCAATGTACTGCCAACTGGACAGGTGACATTCGGGGTGCGATCAGCGACTCTCAGGGAAATGTACTTCTTGTTGCTTTCTGTCTCTTTGACGCATGTCAGATTTGCCTGTAGAAGATGAAAGTAACAGTTTAAGGTAAAAACGATACTTGATGTAACCAGCACATAAATATTACAAATATAAACGGGTAGCCATCCTGCTTCATCGCATGTAGTCTTTCTTTCCGCGATGACCATAACACAGATTCTATCAAGGTTTGTACATATAAGATGATAAAGAATTTATTATTACGTATTCGTGAAAACATATTTTGCCTTGCAAGGAGAGATATTATTGTTCAACGTTGTTTTGTATAATGCTATCTGTAATTTAAATACAGTTATTAATGTACAGAATTCTCGCCGGACCAACATTTAATTTACACTGTCGAAACATTTACCAGTACTTTTTTTCAGTCTTCGCCATGCATTAGATGTCATATCATGAACGTTTAGAGAATCATTTGTTCTTTTACATGGCGTCCGTTTATGTATGATTTTATGTATATTCGGCATCGCTTTTACATATATCTAACTAAAGGTCAGCTTAAAGGATTATAAATGTCCCCTGAGCGAGCATTTAATATTGTTTAGTTATTTAACATATTTTATCATTGATATTTTACAATCTAATGTTCCGGGATGCCTGGAAATCGGCACATGCTGAAAGTAAAGAATGTACTCCACAAAAAAGATTTATATAAAAATCATGAATATGGATTTTCTAGTGACGGCTGTGATATGTTTAGGTTTCAGATAGACGCAACAAATTAATACACAGGCTGGTTCGGTCGATTTGTGGAATATCCGAAAATAGCCTTGGATTTGTACATTCACCTGGGAGCCACGTTGATTGGGAGCGGAGTTGACAGCGTGACACACATCGCCGACGAATTCACTGCCATCGCAGGTTGTCGGGACTTTACATCGGCATCTATGGGCTACATATCCTGTCGGACAACTCACGCTGCTCCTAGCATCATCCCGGGGCTCCGACAGATTCCCATAGACAACTACACAATATATGTTAAAGCGCTTATAAAATTATTCATGGCGCCATCCCAGAGTTCCCACTGAATATAACAGATAACTACACAATATTAAACTTACATCGATAATTATATATACCATACATATCTGAAGTTACATTGTAAATAAATTGCACATCATACTGTGTAAAATGGTAACTTTTTTCGCCGCCCAAGGGTTTTGATAGAATCCGCAAACAAGCAGAAAAAGTTGATAGTTACATTGATTACTGGCATTGATAACTATTAATCTACAGGTATATTATTGCAGGACAAGTGGCTCAGCTTTTCAGAGGTTATTTACTTAAAATGTGTTATCATCCTAATGTTAGCAATATGTCGAAAGTATGAACGTTATGGACTTCCGGTCTATGGCTTGGGTCAGGTAGACGTGTTTTTTTTTGGAGCTCCAAGAGTGCTGCAGAGAATATTTGAAATTACGTACTGCTTGCGGACTAAAAACTCTGGAATATCACATAAATAATGCCACCAAAGAATCCCAAGCAGGGAAAGAATACAATAGAGGCCTACACACTAAGAAAAGCTTCGACGGAACATAGCGAAATGAGTGCCACGGAGAGGCATGGCGAGGAAGCCTCGCATGACAGACTGGAACACAAACAATATGAAGATATAATGGGTGCTATAAAGGGACTACAATCACAGATAAGTGAAACTCGTACCACTATTATTGAGGAAATATCTAACAAGTTTGATAACAAAATAAAAGAAATAGAGACTAGTTTGAATAATGCACATGAAGAAATGGAGAACTTGAAAACAGAAAACAAAAAGATTACACGAGTTGAATGAGAGACAAGCACGAGAAAAGTCAGAGAGCAGACTAGATGAAATAAAACTTGAGATGTTGCAGATTCAGCGGTATAAAAGGGAGTTTAACATCAGAGTCAGTGGTATCAGAGAAGACAGAAATGAAAATGTTCGAGAGAAACTGGTAACGTTTATACAGGAAAACAACTTGATGCCGGGGTTAAACAGACCTTAGATTGACCAAACCATTGAATACACACAGAACGGGAATGGAACGGGCGGACAAACCCAGACAAATTATAGCTCGGCTTTTCAGCCGGGAGGTTAGGAACTGCCTGGTTGTTAAGGGAAAGCGTAGAGGAGAAAATGGGAGGAATGTGACCCAAGAGGATTTTACCAAAGAAGATTTTGAAAAAAGAAAGCTAGTTTTGCCACGAATGCGAGAGGAACACTGATGAATGTGAAAAGTGACTTTGTGAATATGATTTGATATGTTAATTTCAGGCATTGAACTACTAAAGGCTTGTTCAGGGTGAGTAGTCAAGTGGTGAAACCTGTGGTTTTCAGTTTGACACGTGGTGTCAAGATTAACCGATCTCTAAAGTAGGTCAACGTTTTTATTTAAGTGAGCTCTCAGGTGATGTTATTTTTTGTTATGTTGTTTTTAATTTCTTGTGTAGAAGGAATCAAAATAGAGAACTTAAATAGGCCTATTAAAAAAAGCATATACCTTCAGATATATATATATATATATATATATATATATATATATATATATATATAGTATAAGGACATAAGGCCTAAAAGGGAATTAAAGATTATACAGTGGCGACACCAAACTAGTTATAAATGAACCAGGAGAAATTGGGACTTTGAAGATTTGTTCGCTCTTGCAAGACTACTATAACCACGATGTGTAAGTCCCAAAACAGCAGAGACCAATGTGGGGATGAGAGACTTAATTTTATATTAACTGATTATCGCCTGAGGGAAACTTGGAACGTCCGGCATCACGGATGTCGGCAACTACCCTAGTGCAGCAGGTAATGAAGTTGTACAAGAAGCTGGGGCTATAGCTACAAGTATTACCATAACATGTGCAGGTTTAAAAAAAAAACTTTGGCTGAAACCTTACTTTTTACGACTTTAATGTTTCATTCAATATTTAGTAATCCCTCGTCTTGACAAGACTCTTGTGCTTGATCTGTTGCACGGACGGCGATGGTTCCAAAGATGGACTAAGGGGACGGAATCCCAGAATTTTAAACTAGAAATCTTTTATCTGTTCTATTTTATGATGAAGGAAACTATGGACACTTTTCTGAACGGCAAAATACTTAGCTTTACAAGCATAGATGCAGGTTGAAATGTATTTTACAATTGATTGCTACAGCTAATACTCTTAGATATATGCATATGTATGAATATATAAGTTTACAACTACGTAAATCAGTATGGGGAGTATATATAGGTATACACTGATACTGATACTTTTAATTGATTTTTATTTTCTATCTCTTTAATCCTAGCCTAAAACAGTCATAAGGCTTTGGAAACAGACATATAAGAATCATATACAGAGACAGTAATTCTACAATAGATATTGGAAAGGTTGTGTGTTATATGGGGTATTATAGGGAGGTTTGTTGTTTAACCAAACAATTACAAAAAACAACTTTTTTTCAAAATTTTTTTTTTATTTATTTATTTTTTTGGGGTTATCTTTTTTTTAAATGGAAAAAAATATGTTTTACCAGTTGTGATTACAATTGTTACTGCAGTATGGATTAGTCTTGCATTACCACAGTCAAGGATATATATTTTACAGATAACATCCCTTCAATTTAATCTTGCAGCCAGTTTCCTAGAAAGGTAAATGCAAAACTTCCAGAGCTGTATTATTAAGCAGATATACTGATCTGGTACTCTGTTCATTTGATTGCTGCATTGATGACAAGCATTTCCTGTAACATGCATATGCACTGCAGTTAATACAGGGTTTAATTTATTGAAGATATGCTAAATTATTTTATCAGTCCTAATTGATAGTAAAATGGCTGAGTAGTGGGGCATAAATAAGTAATGTTGTATGCGGCAATCAATCCACCTATAAACCTTAAATAAATAAAGAAGTATGACAGTTTAATTTAATGTATATTTTATAGGATTTTATTATTTCCATTTAGTGTTGTTTGATGAAGGGACATCAAATGTAAGTATGCAAGCATATATTAGGGTATAGTACATGATCAGCCTGCACTGGCCAGTTGGAAATCTTGTTTGTTTTTGGACATATCTTAATAACAAATAGTTCATTACATACTTTTTATTACCTTCTGAAAAATACTTTTAAATATGTAATCTGTATCACAACATGTGTATAAGTATTACCAAATCTTTAGATATATTTGAATTAGTGTAAATATGCACAAGCATACTGTACTTACATGTAAGGCATTTAATGTTATTCAGGGGTACAGATGAAGGTATGTAGATGAGCATATCCATTTTGGCACAACCAGAGGAATTTTGTTTGAAGGGGCAGATAGTATAAGCTCATTATCGTGAACCCTAGATCGGGTGTACATCCTTCATTATATATATGTTTTGACATGAGAATATTGATTCTTAAAGACATGCATCTATTTATAATAGATGCACTGATAGCATGGACAAAGGTATCCAAGGTGAGATGCTTCATATTGGATATAGATAGGATGTTAATGATCCAAGTAATCTTCCTGTTGTTTATTTCTTTGACAGAACTGGAAAACAGGGAGAATACATTTTTTTCTGTTTTTATGTTGACAGGGGTATATTTAAAATTTAATATGTTTGTTTTAATGTTCCACATCATAAGTAGAAGTAAAGTTACTACTTTTTCATATTTAAGATATTGTGACTCTCAGATAAGATTAATAGGAAGTACAGAGACTGACTTTCGGAGTAATTAGCTTGAATGTTAGAGGACTTGGTAACCAACAGAAAAGAAGATCAGTATTTAGATGGGCTAAAGTGAATAACCTGATGTACTTTTTTACAAGAAACGCATAGCACCAAACAAACAGAGAGCCTGTGGCAAGATGAATGGAATGGCAAAGCATATTTTAGTCATGAGAATTCAATCAGTAAAGGATGTGCAATACTTTTCAAATGAAATTTAGAAATTGAAGATATAGAGGTACTCCATACATCAATAGATGGAATAATATTAATATTAAAAGCTTAAATTAAACAAGTTGTGTATAACTTAATAAATCTATAAGCGCCAAACAGATTCTCAGAACAAATAAATATTTTATGAAAGACTATTTAATTTGGTTAAAAATGTTACTGATAGCAGCGAAGAAATTCTGTTAGGAGGAGATTTCAACATAATTTTAGATGCAAATTTAGATAAAATTAAACAAGTTGTGTATAAATAAATAAATATATATGCGCTAAACAGATTGTCAGAACAAAAAAAAATTATGAAAGACTACTTAATTTGGTTAAAAATTTTACTGATAGCAGCGAAGAAATTCTGTTAGGCGGAGATTTCAACATAATTTTAGATGCAAATTTAGATAAAAAGAGGGGAGTTATGGCAATTCGAAAACAAGTGCTGGAAGTTCTTTTTAAAACTGTAGATTATCTTTATCTGGTTGATATATATAGAATAAAACACCCAAGAAAGAAATGTTATACTTAGAGATTGAATAATGGCCAAATTTGTAGCTGGTTGGACTCTTGGAGGGTTTCTAATATTGTACAAGATAATGTAAAGAATGTAAGTGTTTTCCCATATTTAAAATCAGACCACTATGCAATAATTTTAGATATAGAAAAGTTAGATGTTTCAGGTTCCAAAGGAAAAGTAATTGGAAACTTAACTAAGAGATATTAGACGAGTCAGACTATGTTTCAGGATTAATTGAGTCAAAATTGAGCGGGATAAAGAAGTTAAAGAATTGTCAGATGATGAGTACAATGGGTATTAATAAAATATATAATAAGGCAGTATTCTATATCTTATAGTAAAAACAGGGCAAGGGATAGAAAGTTAAAAGATATATACTTGAACTCCAAACTGAAAGAATTATTTGAGATATTAGATAATTCAGATGCTGAAATAAGAGAAAAGGTGAACCAAGAAATAGATCAAGTTAAATTACAGTTGTAAGAAATTGATAATTTAAAATTAGAGGGATGTATCTTGCGTTCAAAAATATGATGGTTTGAAAAAGGTGAAAAGAGCTCGAAATATTTCTTAAATTTAGAAAAAATATAATAATCAATAGTAATGCATTAGAAAACTTCAGTCAACTGATGGAGAAATGGTCACAAATTCTAAAAGTTTATTAAGCATGCAAAAGGAATATTATAAAAGATTATACAGTCCACATTCTGAGATATCAGATGAAAACATAACACAGTATTTGAAAGAGATTAAACTGAATACACCAACCATACAATAATTAGAAATACTTGATGAAAAAAAAAAGTTGATGAATGTTATCATACTCTAAAAACCTTTGCTATGAAAAAAGTCCAGGTAATGATGGAATAACTGCTGAATTTTATAAAAAAAAAATTGGCCACAATTTGGTGCATTAATGGTAGCTTCATTTAACAAGTCTTTTAGAGAAGGGGAATTAACTAGTTCACAAAAACAGGCTATCATAACTTTAATTGATAAAAAGAAAGATAGAACACTATTAAAAAACTGGAGACCACTGTCATTGCTTAATGTAGATTACAAAATATTATCAAAAACCCTCTCACTTAGATTGAAGAAAGTTATGCCAAATATTATAAAAGGTAACCAGACTGGTTACATCCAGGGAAGATATATAGGAGAACACATTATAACTCTATTAGATATATTAACATATACAAAGTTCTAGGTAAAATATTAGGAATCGATTTTGAGAAAGCTTTTGATTCATTAGAGTGGAATTTATGTTTTCTGTCCTTGACAAATTTAATCTTCCTTCTTCTTTCATTAAATGGGTAAAAATCTTATATAGAAATATTGAAAGTTGCACAATAAACAACGGCAACACTTCAGGTTATTTTAAAGTACTAAGAGGAGTGCGACAGGGAGATCCACTTTCACCATATTTATTTATATTAGCTGTGGAAATAATGGCGGGAAAAATAGACTTAATGAAAAGATAGAAGAAATTAAAATTTCTAAGGAAAAAATAATACTTCTACAATAATCAGATGACACAGTTGGGATAACTAAGGATGTGAATTCAGCAAAACAATTTTTGAAGATGGTGCAAGAATTTAGAACTTATAGTGGGCTACAAATGAATAAAGATAAGTGTGAAGGGATGTGGGTAATAAGTAACAAATAAAACAAAAGAAAACCCTTGGGAATTCTGTGGCCTGATAACCCTGTGAAATTTTTATGAATTTATATTTCATATAATAAAAAGGCAGCAGATGAATTAAACTGTTACTCTAAATTAAAGGAGGCACAGCATACACTCAATACTTGGAAAGGAAGAAATCTGACTTTGAAAGGAAAAATTCAGATTGTTAAAAATTTTATTATTTAAAAGTTCCAGTATTTTATTTCAAATGAGACTGCTCCACCTGACTTTTGTAAAAAAACTTAATAATTTAATATTTTCTTTCATTTGGAGTGGAGGAAAAGAGAGAATTAAAAGATCAAGATTAATGCAGGATTTAGAGAAAGGAGGGCTAAATGCCCCACATATTGAATCAATTATATTAACTTCAAGAATATCATGGATTAAAAGATACATTAAATCAGACAATCAAATCTCGAAAGCATTTTTTAATTATCTTGAAACAGTATGTCCAAATATAGAAATTTTATTGAATAGTAATATGGTTTCAAATGAAATGAACAAATTAAAAATGCCTAGTTTTTATAAAGAAATACTGAGAAGTTATGTAATCCTACGCACAAATTACAACAAATAATATGGAATAATAAAATGTTAACATTATCTGCAGAACCTGTCAATTGGGAACGTTTTATAGATGCAGGCATCATTACAGGATCAGATTTATTTCTAAATAATTCCATTGTTCCTCTCAATTGACAAATAGAGGTATACCAGGAATGGATTTCTTGAAGTGGTATGCTCTTGTTTCCATGATAAGAAAAGAAAGTGTATGCAGGCAGGTTAACTCAGGAAATCCTCTAGACTTTTATATTTACAAAGATTAATTTGTACAGGGATTACAGATCTCCAATAAGATAATATATTCTACTTTTAAAAACATGTTGTTAGAAAAAGGGTCCTATGTTCCAAAAGTGCGTATGTATTGTCCAGACTGTGATATTATTTTAGAGAGAATATATTCACATCCTGTAAAAATTTGTATGGATGTCAGATCACAAGTATTTCAATATAAATTTCTGAACAATTGTTTGGTCAATAATTATTGGTTATGTAAATGGAAAATTAAAGATTCCAACCTATGTACATTTTGTGATAAGGAACTGGAGACTTTATTACATTTATTTTGGGAAAGTGATAAAGTAGCTGATCTCTGGTCAGGGTTAGAAGTATGGTGTCGGAAACAAGATAATATTTGACAAATGTTTATCAGTAATATTGTTTGGCGATTTTATTGCTTCAGTGAGTAGAAATTTAATAATTTTGCTGGCTAAACAATTCATAAACAACTGCAGAAATAACAAAGAATATCCAACTTTACAGAAGTTACAATTTTTTATTTGAAGATATGTAAAAGTTGAATATATTATTGCGCAAAAAAATAACAAGGTTGATAATTTTAGAAATAAATGGCTTCCATACATTCAAGAGAGAAATTTATTAGAATATATACTATAGTAGGACGTGCATGCATATAAAAACATTTATATGTAGTATGTTTGTATGCAGATGTATGTATGTATATAAAGTGTGCGATATATCTATATATATGTATATTGGTATATATATGTATATGCGAGTAGAGTTATAGTTTCATGAACACTTTGAGGATGTTGGTTAAAGCGATATCTTCTGGAAGTTGGCATAATATGTCTTTTAGGGCAGATCATGTTTAGAAGTCACACTTGAGCAATCCATTATTTGTATTTATTTAGTGGAATGGGTTTTTCTATTACGGGGATGGGATGGGGGTTAACATGACTAATTTGAAGGTCAACAGAATTTTGGTAATGGAGTTGTATTGTATAAGGTACTTTGTTTTCCAATGAGCGTTTGTATATTTTTTGTAATGTACCATTGCGGTATGAATATATATTATTGATTAATAAAAAAAGTCTGAACGTTAAGACCAATATAATTTTTATTAAAATACTGTGTTAATTCAGAGAAAATGCTGTTTAATATATAAAAAAATGTATAGGAATGACACTTAAGTCATAGTTATTAATCTTTACCGTTTGTGTTACACGTATGCTCTTACCGACGACGGATCTGGCATCCAAAACTTTGATAGTTATCACCAGTAACAAACCAGTTACCTAGAAATAGAATGACATGCAAAGTTCAAGGAGAATTTTTTGTGACTCTAACAATTTACAAGAAAAGTTTATGAACACACAGGAACATGCATACCCACACGTACACATACTCGCAATGACAACACCCGAGAGAGAATGAATGCATAACATTCCTTTAACATGTATTTATTAAATATTCTTGGTTAAAGTGCAAAAGGAATTGTTTTTGATAATACGTATATGTATTGATATTTAAATGAAGATCTACCAGAAACTATGCGGTTGTACCCTATCTATGATACAAATAAATCACGAGAATGCATGAAAAATGTTATGTGCCGTTATTAAATGTCATCCGTCATATTAACATATAAATATATATGAACCATTTTTATTCCGAAGTTGTTGCTAAGTAACCTATAAAATGCCCAGCCACCATATATAATATCTGCTCTGTGAGAATCAATACGTTTGAAAACTTGTTTGTTTATCTCTGTTTTATGTTTGAAAAGCTGTTGCATCTTTCTGAATGATGAAGAAGACAACATTTTGTTCTGTTTGATGTCTTACCTTTACATAATTCTTCATAATTCCTTACCCCCTTTATTCTTTATAATGAAATTAAATCTGAAATAAGGAGATGCAGAAATGATAATTAAAATTATATAGGGCAGAACTTCACATGATGCATATTGTATTAGTGTGACGTTTTATGCATACATGTACATTTTTTGTGACCTCTACCTATCTTTTTCTCAAATGTACAAAGTGTAATAAGCACATAATGAGCGATTCATAAAATATAAAATATCTAAAACGACTTTATAACCAAACTTATATAATCGATTGCGTCTTTAAGTTTTGAGCTTGGGGCATACGCTATAAAAATTGTGAAGGACTGTCCTACCGTGGTTTAAATTGATGCCATAAATTCTTAGAGGAAAGCACCTTGTTTTTCCTCAGTATCTCAACGTTAAGCGTTTGGCCATCGGCGACTAAGTTGAAAACTACGGCTTCGTGACACGATTCAAATCATACCATAGAGGAGCAGCATTAATGGTAGTAATATAATTAGGTTCATGAGAACAAAAATGAATTTATTCGATACAGCTTGAAACATTGTGTCGCACAGATTGAGAAGTAAGTTTGTTATTTTCGTTTCTCTCACACATTGATGAAACCAATCAACCAATACTTCCAATCTGTGGTCTCCTAATAGCTATAAGAGACCACCATGTTATGCCTATATATAATTACATATACGCCGTGTACACGTTTTCAAGAAGAATTGATTAGTGAGGGGGGGGGGTTAATGTAAAATGAGTGCAGGTGTCTGTGTCCTGTGGTATCCAGTCATTTCACCTTGAGCACTGGTCATCTAAATAAGCTGAGCTCGGTTTATTTAAAAAAAAATAATGCAAGCCAAAGTAGCCAGGTAGGCTCATTACCAGTGGAGCGGCCTGTGACCATAAACTTCGCCTGCTTTGAGTTTGACATGAAAGACCTGACATTACGCATTTAAATCACATTTTTACACATTATCATAGTTTACGAACAATTCAAGAGGAAGAAGCAAAATAAAGATATGGATTCATGCTGTACACCTGCCACTTGCCTTCATTTTTTTTTCAGCCAAACAGAACAAAATAACTCTGCGTACTTCCTTTGATATAGTTGACCCAACATTCTAAAAAAGGCAAACATTTTCCGAGTTACCTAATCCATAACAAGTATTAAGGCAACCCCTGCGTCTTCTCCAGAAATGTTATTTATGCAGAGCTTTTCTTGTTTAACAAATTAGTATCGGTAATGCACACTCATGATTTTGTTTATCAGAGTCACACAGAACTGCCCGTCTCCTGAAAAGAAAGGTTAGTGTTAAACAAATACCTCAAAATATAGAAATACTTTAACGAGAGCCCTGCTTATATAATTTTAAAATACATATAATTATTTGACAGGAACAAGAGAGTTCTAAATGGCTATTTACCAATGAAACATTATCCGTTAACATGTTTCACGTTAGATAAGTTTCTATTAGACTTTACACAAAATACATTATTATAAATTTATTCATTTTTTATAAATTTGTGTCCGTAAATACGTCGATCAAAATATATCTTTCACAGGTTAATACCATAAATCAGTTCAACATGGACATACCAAGGCAGGCTGGCACACAAGCTCTGAGACAGAGCTAGCTTAAATCGATTATCGATAGTTGTTTCAATCTACTCACAGTATCTCGTACCCGGTGCATACAGTTTAGACCAATGAAATGCATTTTACCCTTGTTTTGTCAGGTAATGTGTTTCCATTTGCAACAAGTGTAAAAAGGTAATAGCAGATTATAGAAGACGCCTATCATTATTTCCTTGAGTGTTCTTCCTATAAAAATGAAGCGCAAACATCTTCAAAACCTAGAACACGATATGGACACATCTCTCAAAAACCCAATTAATTCAGTATGGAGACCCTAGTAAAGATTTTTCATGTAATACGAAATTATTGCAGTGCATGCAAAATTATATCGTAGATACAATACGTTTCGATATATCTGTGTAAAAAATTAAAATCAACACCTGTTTTGTCATCGTTTTTCCAGGATTGGCATGTTAATTCACTGTTACCATGTTCATGAAGGACATTACAATGTTTTATAGGACAAGCATAATTTTCATTCTCAATTATCGGATCATGTTTCCTTATATGAAACGTTCAGGGACAGAGCGATTAATGACCTTTGCTCATGCTTGTGTCAAGATAAATGTTATATCAGTCGGATGTCAATAAATATATATTTACAACAACAAGTGTAAAAGGAGCGCGACACAACTAAACTACAAGCCTGCAATTACATATATACCCATTAGTCGGGAGACTTTATACATGTTGACAATATGTTATATACAAATTATATTTATCCATTGATAAGGAGGTTATCGTGATAGTTATTATTGACCTAACCACAACAGCCCTTAAACCCCGCCCCTTTGACATAATTATGCTAATGAGCCTCCAAAAAGCACTCCTTCACAGAAGGTATTCTAATAATGACTAAAGAAAGACGTCTCTCAATGCGACGCCATGAGCTGAAATTTCCATATCTCTGACCTCAAGTGTCGAGTTTATCATAATCTGTGTGTACTCTACAGAGAATTTCGTGGACGGTAACACATTATTATTTACTTGAGAGTCAGCTGGATTGACCTATCTATGAACTCTGTGTGACCTTAACCGCATAATTGTTCAATGAATAATCATTAGCAGAGCAGATGTAAGCAATCAATCAGGTTGGCCATGTAAACAACCAATGATCCGATAAGTGCAAAATTTGTATAATGTTTTGAGACGTACCCAAACAGAACACGTGTAGTCTGTACTAGTACCGTGTCAGCATGTTTCCGGGATATTTTTAATACATAGGAGAAAGTGGCCCCTTGAGCTTTTCAGAATGCCAGTGGCCCCTTTTGATTATTTCCGCAAATATACTTTACAATCTACACATTTTAAGTATCTTATCCCTATGTCAAAATAAAATGAAGTCGAAAAAAAGCCATGAATAAAGGTCAACTCACCTACTTACACAAAACAATATATATAGTGTTCAATGCCATGGTAATATGGCCATTTCACAATTGCACAAATTCTGTCATTACTGGGTGTATTCTTTCTAGGAATTCTCAGGTAAAGAAGAAAAATCCTTGTCCAATAAGATAACTGTTGATTCTATCCTAATTCTTATCATATAGAGCTCACATCTCATACCCTTGACATATATATCGCGTTTGATTTGGCCCTGAGGTTTGGTGTTACTTTTTGTTTTGCAGTGACCAACTGAGTTAATTTTCATGACTGCTTCGTGATACGTAATGAGATGATTATTCCTATTAGAATTTCTATTACTACTACTAATTCTGATAATAATAATAACCATAATGAAAATTACGGATTTATTTATAAAGCATAAGTGTCCATCACAATAAAAAAATTAGCTTCCCTGCAGATAATCCATGGCCTCATTTAAATGGCAAGTTTTGGGTTACTTTTCATTGTGCTCTCCTAACTGATTGAATGGCATGCATTTTTTTCGTGAATACATTGATAAGTACTAACATATCAAATATAAATATATAAATAAGTTATATAAATTGTATCGGGCGGTAATTCAGGGTGTCCTGACTTTGTCGGTCACAGTATGGGCAGGCAATATCACTGTCGAGGAAAGGAACCGTCTTTCAAGGGTAGTAAGGACAGATGAGATGATCATAGGAGTTCCTGTACCTACAGTTGACATCATATTTCAAACACGATTGTTGAAGAAAGCAAAGGACATTATAGAAGACTATAGTCATCCGGCGCACTATTTGTTTAAAAAATTGAAATCGGGGTTTCGCTATAGGTCGCTATCAGGCAAATCCATAAGAGCTCAAACTAGCACATAGGCGTCAGCCGTTCCGCAATTAAATAAATCACTTGCAACACAATAATCTAGTCGAACATTCTAAGTCTTACGTCTTTTATCTACACACAATTTTATTTTATTTTTCTTGTTTAATGTGTTTGTTTGAGCAAGCCAGTCAAGCAAAATACTTTTGTATGTGATTTTATGACATACAAATAGCAATGAACTATATCTTATCTTATCTGATAAAAAACAAATATAACAATTATGATAATTATATAAACCTACGGTTTACACGTATAGCTTAAGTTTCCTGAACAAGGTATGCGACAAGGTATTTTCAGTCTATTTCCCCAAAAAAAGAAAATATTCTCTTCTTTGGAAGAACTGGCGTCCTCTCTCTCTTTAAAAGACTGGTTACAAAATAATTGCTAAAACTTAAGCTAATAGACATAAGAGAACAATATAGTCCATAATTCATTATAATTAGACTGGTTTTATGGAAAAGAGATATATTGGAGAAAATATTTTAACAAATAAAAATATACTGCAAATGCAGTATAATTAATTGATGCGATTCAATCAAGCTTGAAAAATAATTAAAGCATGCTCAGATAGTGCTAAGCCCATAATCAATTCATGTAAACTGAATATATAAATAATTATGAATATAAAGAAAATCTTACAAAAAGTACACAAAGATTTAATAATGAATGTCTGCGCAGAGCCCTCTAAAGCAATTTATAAGTGGAATAGAGACATGCAATGCGATTGAAAAGACTAGATGTATGAAGCCTTTAATAATATAACTAGAATATCAGCAGAAGCTGGCAAAAGCCTCAGCCAAAAGAACAGTGTTTAGAGGTGGTAACAGTAACAAGTACTAAATGTCTGTTCTCACATGGATGTATATCTGTACATTTCTCAGTTATAAATTTAAAATGGAGAGGTATGTATCATGATACATAACAATCCACCAAATGCTTCCTGAAAAATAAGCTTCTAAGTTTTATTCTATTATAAGCTCTGTGACATTGAAAAGTAGGTCAAGGTCACCTATCTTCGAACTTGACCGAGATTTTGTCGATATACATCGTCACCAAAAAAAAAAAATTCTATTGTGAATCCTTTCAGAGATATTCCGCTCACTAGGCTTAAGTTGAAAAATTTGAGAAAAATTCATTTAAAATCAGAAATTGTAGGTGGCGCCCCCAAACTTGTGCAGCAGTTACAGACATTCAGTTCCAATGATCATAGTAAGTATTGTGAAAATACACTCGATGGTTCCTGAGAAATAAGCTTCTAATTTTTTTTTCTAAATTCAGCTCTAAAACGTAGAAAAATAGGTCAAGGTCACTCATCTTAGAACTTGACCCAGATGTTGTCAATATACATCTTCACCGAAAACATAATACTCCTATGGTGAATCCTTTTAGAGATATCCCGCTCACAACCAAAAGTTGAAAAATCCGATAAAAATTCTTTAAAAATCAGAAATTGTAAGTGGCGCCACCAAACTTATGTAATCGGTACAGACTAACAGTCCCAATAATTATAGTAAGTTTTGTGAAAATCCACTGAATGGTTCCTGAGTAATAAGCATCTAAGTGTTTTTCTATAATCATCTCTAAAATGTAGAATAATAGGTCAAGGTCACTCATCTTCGAACTTGACCGAGATTTTGTCGATATACATCTTTACCGAGGAAATAAAATTCTGACGGTGAACCCTTTTCAAGATATCCTGCTCACAAGATAAAAGTAAACGGACGCCGGACGGGCGGACGGACGGACAGCTTGGGTGATGAGGGCTGAGGGCTAAAAAGCATAAAATATCAGAAGTATTGAGAATATTTAGTTTTAACTAATGCAAAGCCCCTTAACTCTCAACTCTCTGTTATTTACTACAGGGTGAGCAAGCAGTTAACCTTGTTTACTTTTTATGAAGGAGAAAGAAACGAAAATGTATATATAATACTGTAGCGAAGAAAAAAAAAAACAAAAGATACTTCTGGCAGAAAACTGCTTCAGTCAAACATCTATAATCTTCAACAACACAAATGATTCTAAGTTAGATACACTTATAATAACTCGCTTTATATGTATATGTACATATGTAAATGCAAAAATATTATGCCAAACTTCATCAATTATAAACATTATATGGATCAGATATACACCTTTTGAAGAAACATTCCCCCCAAAAATTGAAATAGATCTGTACATTACAAGAAGTGAAGGCCACATATGTCGTAGTATTTTTGTTTATACAATTTTACTATAAGATATAAGATGGATAAAAATATATTGTTGTGTCTCTAGATACAGAATTTATTGTTGTTGGATATGCACGGATATGCACATTTTTTTTCACGTTTTATGTACATAAGTCTGCTTTTGTCATTTTAGGGCCTTTATTTGATTTATATTCTCTGTAGATTATAAGTTAAAATTACCTGGTAAACAAAATATCATAGGCCATATTCAAGCCTCTACATAAAACTGTTTCTGAACTGTAGGGTTGTCCCCTGTCTGGATTTGTTTCCGTGCATTGTCACTTTATCTGTTTTTGTGCAGTGTGTTGGTATGTGTGTATATATCGTTTCACATGTTCATTATTGGTAATATCTATACGCTGTTTAATGTGATGTATTCAATAAAAAGTGTTTAAACAAAAAATGCACAGCAACAAGAACTAGTCTTTCGACGAGACCATTGTTCCCATTGATGATGTATTGTTCTAACCTACATTTTAAGATGTATCCATCGTAAAAATATGTCCTTTTATTTATTATTACATTAAATAGGATGTGTTAATCCGTTAATATAATTAAATACCACAAACAGTTTATATTTCTTTGATATGATGACAGTATTTTGAAAAAAAAAGACATTTCTATAGGAAGAGAGAAGACGGCATTGCGCGTGCACCGTAATTTAGTAGAATTTCATTTAAAGAGTTGGACATTTGATAATAAGAAAAGATTACTTTAATTTTGAATATTCTTTTGGTTTCACTTAAATACTTATATAAAATGAATATATCCAGTCATTTATACCAGACAAGTATTGCTGATTAGGTTTAAATAGTATAATTTGGATTTTATTTCTGTCCACTTATTATATGATCCAAGCTTTATTAGGCGTCTGTTCCTTTGGTCAATTTACTTATCTCAGAAACATAAAATGATACATGCTGTACTATGGAAAAGTTAATGGTAAGTTTTCACTGAAAGCAAATTTACCTATTCAGTCTCATTTCTACTAAAGGCTATGTGTGCTTAGTATATAATCTACTGGTTAACTTTTGTGCACAAAGAAAGGATATTATATTGTATATGTATTTTTTTTTTATTTGTAAAATAATTAAATACGGTTTGCCATTTTGGTTTATAATGCGAACAAGGATGTTTGAACTAAAAACGTTTGACGAGATTACATGTTTACGTATATTTTATTACATGTAGGTCATTTATTTATTTATTTTTTTAAGTTCTGCAATACCATAACTGTGTGAATGTATAGAGACATTTTCATTTGTTTACCTCTAACTGAATTATACCCTATAAAACCATTAATATTGATATATCCTCTTATGCTGGGGATAATGTTGAATGGGAGAGCAGCAAATTATACCATGCATGCTAAATAGGCTTTTATATTAGACTTATGTTGGCAAAATTCGCTCAAAGTGAGAAAGTGATGCAACAACACCTGCATTCACATCCGAATGTAACTTAAATGCTACATGAACATGAATGCTAAATGTACATAGCATTCAAGAGAAAATAAGTTAAACAAGTACTCACTCCTGCTGCGTTTTCCCTCCTCAACATCAAAGAACATGACCAGGAGAACAAGGACAGCCAGGATCTTTATTTCGTTAAGGCTGTCTCAATTAAATATGGTTTTGGTTATATGTGTATTGATCAAATGTAATGTGACCTATCTTCTCCGAATATTCTCACCCGCAATGGTAGACCTTCGAAGTTGTCAATGCACGACGATCTCTTTCACAATACTGAAACTCAAAGAGTTGTTTCTTGCGCATGGATGGCAGGTCAAATGGATGAATCTCGTGTGACGCCCTTTACCCATGCTGAATGGGAAGCCCTATCGCTGATATAGTATGGGAATAAAGTTTCTTGTTGATAATGTTTGTATTGGATGATTCTACCACACATAAGGATATTATCTGGTATATATGCAGCCCATTATTCCTCTTATATGTTTTCATAAATCTAAGACGTTTTGTGTGCCCTCTCTGAACCCGTTAGGTCGTTTTTCATTCCTAATTTGTATCTGGTAAATATAGACATCCTTGCTGACGAAGGTAACATTGAATGAAACATCCCAGTAGAGATTCATTTATAAAACATTCTAGAAATGATAAAAAATGCGATTGGTGATGTAATAACAGATCTAGTTGCTTAAAAGTAACATCGATGATAGGTAATAGACATTATTCCAAAATGTCGGTCCAAATTACAAAAATAAAATTATAAAATACTTGGGTCACATGTCCTCAAATATTTCTTTAATCTCCGTAACAAGGCCTCTAAAACTAATAATACCACCGGCCCTTCCGCCGAAGATTATGGCATGCTTGTGATGCATGTGAAGTAATAAAAGAAGCGAAAAATTCTTTCATTCTGTTATAAGAATAAACCAAGCGCTCATTTACTGAGAGCAAATAATCGCTTATTTGTTGATAAACCAACGATATATATTTAACGTCAGTCCGTCATTACCAGACATATGCAAAATGTATGACGTAATAAATATCAGTGGGTCAGAGTGCATGAAAAAATATTGGTATCATGTTCAGACACCGGAAACTACAATTTAAATGGGTAACTTAACAGAAAACCCGCTTTGCTTGTACCTACCTAGAAAATCATGGCACAACTTCCCATATCAAATTACATTACACCACCGATTACGTTTATTATAGATTGTTCAGCAATTATATCTATGTGAACTATTTTTATTCAATTTCACATAAACCTTTAAGAAGAAGCTCTTAGATTGAAAAGCTCAGTAATTAGATAACAAAGAGGCATCTTCATCGTTTTCTGTGGTAACATTCATTACACACACAGAGAAACACAACCATAAACATGATTAATACGATTCCTGCTTCACCGCATAACATTTCTAAACAATAAATAATATCAAGGAAAAAAAGACAAAAACCCACCAGAGCCGGTAGGGGTGCCTTTAAATACCACGGTTACGTCCAGGTGGTTAGCACACTAATGATTCAATCAAATACATTTTTGTAAACTCATCCCACTTGACAAAAAACATGACAGGTCTGACTGTTCCTGTGTGCTGATAGCTGTGGCACCCTCTGATTAGCATCGACAAAGCCATGTTGTTTCCATACGGTAATAAACATTTTTTCGAGATTATTATTATGCAATAAAGTTGTAAATGAGCATAAATATTTACGTATATATATTCTAGGCACTACTGGGTTTAAAAATTTCTTTTTATCCATTCCAATACCATGTATCTTATCAATATCAATAACATGTAGCTGATCTTGCCTCAATTGTGAAAGATAGATAAATTGAACCTATTAACGTTCCAAACCGCAGGTAAAACATGTGTTAACAAATAGAAAATGTGCAACCTACAGAACTTGTCAGATGGATTTTTTATAAACCCCACAGAATAACCCAGTTAAAATTACCAGGCAAACATGATGAAGAATCTGAAAGGTTCACAGGTAAGTATATACAAACAAGAGTAACTTCTTAACCACTATTGAATCCTTCTCTTATTGCTCCTATAACTCACAAAGCAATAAGATGTATCCATGCACATGACTTATTTATTTTTAAACAGGTATCGTTCTCACATTCCTAAATCAAATAAGACAACCTACAGAAGGTCGGGTATCCGTCAGCTCGATCCCATGGTATTGTTTCCTTGCGTGTGTGTATTATATGATGTTGCGTTTTTCAGCTTTTTTACAGTTAAATATCACTATTTGCATTCAGGTATATGAGACAGATTAAAGAAGTAGGTGTCATATACCAAGTTTTATAATTTGTAGTGGGGTCATTGTTTCGTTTCATTCCAGTATCAATCTGCGTTTGCATTGCCCAAGAATTACCATTGTATTGAGTATAACTGCTTGTTTCTGAAAAACAATAACATCCTTCTCGACGCTAACCGGAAAAATATCACGCATGCCTTATGATTTATATATAATTTTAACGATGTTTGTTAAACATTGACTGCAAAACGCAGAATTTAGTTTGTTCACCTTCCACTGCTAAGAGAAACATATATAATTAGGCTGTTCATTCGAACTCAAACTGTCCTCAATAAATAGCATCATGTTTTATGAAAATAAGGAAAATTACAAAATTTATATAGTCGTTCGGCTCAATTATTAACATAAAATGGTATTGTAGCTATCAACAATACCCGGAAAGAATTATGCTTTCTTAAAAGTATAGGGATTAGAAATGTATTTGTTATTAGTGTACTTTTCAGATATATTCTTCGTTTGTACCCACCTTTTCATAAATTTATATTTTTAGCAGATTTGTTTCCCACACAAAAAGCATTGGTAAACATTTTAAAGATACCCAAAAGTTCCTCTGATATATTTAGAGCCAACCAGGAATAAGATAATTCGCAGAACCTTTAAATGTTCCATATATGTCTTACGTGTTACCATTAGTAATTACTGCGGGCAAATGTTACTGGCTATGTCTTTTTTCCAACCAACATGTGTTCCAATGGATTGTGCATTAAAGTTGATAAAATTTAATATCGATTTTAAATAAATAAAAAAAAGGTGATAATGTTCATTAGGTTAAGTAAACCTATTCCTATATAACTACTGTGTTTTTACTGAGATCTAAAATATTTAGTCACAGGGAATTTCCCAGTGTGTGACGCAACTACTGAGTTGAAAGTACTCATAGTTGTGCCAATAGCTTTTGATCAAATCACAAAACCTTTTGTTTTTAGTGGAAAAATAAATAGAAAAATGTTTTTATGTTATGTAAAATCTATATTAATAGATGGGCAATTATGTTATATAATATAATGAGATTTGGAAGACGTTTGCTTGACCATACCTGTTTTATACAAATGTTTGCTAAATTGCTTGTTGGGTAAATTCTTTAAGAACCGAGCAATTAGTCACGTCACTTCCGTTAATTGTTCATATATAATGATTATAATTATTATATAAGGAGAGTGAAAACGTCATTCTGGTGGACCGGTATCCGCGGTAGAAGACTGTTTAACCTTTCGGTCACGCTTGGCAACTCCGTCTCACGAGGTTCACGCTCAGGTCGTCAAGGTCATCAAACTGGCCTTTAACTCGCAAGTCACTCTTTCCTATTTACTCAGACACACATACGTTAATATATCTTAAGTTTGAAATACAGCGTCCGCGGGGAATGCTACATCATGGCAAGCGCTGAAAGGGCGGTTGATTGCCAATGCGTGAATTCGCTGTCAGGTGCACGGGCTCACCATTTAATTTATTCGTGTACGCATGTACCGATGGCCGAACACAGACTGGTGGTTTCGCTGTCACTTGGGTCGACAATGGACACGTTACCCCAGCTTAGATACTTGACTCACATGACCTATTATTCGTATGAATGGAGGTCCCCCAAATTTAATATTTGATCTTTTGCCTCCGTGGTGTGTCTTTCGTCTATTCAGTGAATAACGTGAATGGGTTTATTGCAAGGAGCGAATACCTATAATGTTCTTAAGAGACAAGTGCTGTTAGTAAAAAGCGGCATTATCAAACATTTTGAGGTGTTCATACTAGCACATTCTTCGTATCAGATGAACTTCTATAGATATGACTACGAGCTGTACCTCGACAATAAGAGTTTAACGATTCATTTATTCACATACAATCCGACTTTATATTCCATTTTTATTTTGTAAATTTTACTGTGATGCCGTAATTCGCTGCTGTCCCAACGATATGGATACAATGTCTCACAAGACCGTGCCAGCACGCCTGTCAGCGCAAGCTTTCACTAATATTTTATGCAAATATATTTCCTTCATATATATCAACACATAAAATTACACATATTAATATATAATTACGAAATTCATTTAACACAACCATCTTTCTCTTTAGTAAACCTGTATCTAATTGCTATTCATAAAAGTGGCCAAATATGTTTACTTCCGTAATACATGTCATCCAGGTTTGTACAATTTCTAAATTTTCAGAACATGTCTAATAAAACAACCTGTTTTTACGAACACCAGAACTCAGTGCCTTAGGTTATCGCATTAGGCAGGTTCGACTGAAAATTGATTAACCTTTCTTAAAAATCATGTTAAATATTAGTGGCAGTAGGACTGAAACAAAAATTAAATTACACTATGATCATCTTCTCGACAACGCTATGCTGTACAAAGTTGACCATGTCTGACAACCCATTTGAACGTCCAGAATAATTTCCAAGGACAGGTTAATAGAATGCATTTTACAAATCATGTGACAGTAATACTGGCTATTTGAAAATTTTAAATAAAAAAGTGTCTCACTTAACACAGATGAGGAATGGTGGTCCCTTAAGATTTTTGGTTTGAATGCATATTTTCAGTAATGTTTAACTAATAAATTGGTCTACTAAATGTATTCCTTCTGACCCATAGACATCGTTAGCAAGAGGCTTTTATTTCAATATCTCTGCGTTACAGGTTCTCATATTTTAACAAGAGTAACCGCTGTGCACCTATCAAATTAGTATACTTCACAGATTTACTCAAATTGAACGTATTCTACACCGTGCCTGCGAAGGCGAAAACAGCACGATTGTATTGTACAAATTCGTTGGAACAATGAACAGATTGATGTATAGATCACGTGACAAGACCGGCCGGGTGACCAGCCTCTCAAGGTTAGCCTCCTATGTGTGATATCCACAAGTATCATTTCACGTTATTTTAGCAAACGCCATTTTTGTTTACACCTATTTCTTAACATTGAGGAATTAGGTTTAAAGGAGAAGGTATAATTAGTATTTTATTGGTTTATTTTCATTATCAAGCAATGCGGAATCTTTTACGTGATATACCATCCACCACTGGTCACTTATCAAAGGTTTTATTAGCTCTTAGGGAGCAGCTAACATCAATTAGCTCGTGAAAACACTTCGTCCAGGAAATGTTTAACCGTTGATACAGATGATAAATTGTGAATTGGCGAGACAATTTAAAAGTCAGATCCAGGTGGTACACGGCGTATCCTACTGAACAAACTGTAAAAAAATGCGACAGATATATACATACTTAATTATAAATATTTATTTAGTTAATGTACATACAGATATATAATGTATGTACATTAACTAATTAAAGTTCGCCTGATTCATGGCCAATCAGAAATCATCAGTAAACTTAAATATATAACATACAATTAATATTATATTTTAACCATTGAATTTTAAATAACATTTAAAAAAGAGACGGTACAGCTTAGGATATAATTTTGTTTTAAATACAGAATAAATATGTTATTTTTCTTAAGTTGCTATGTCAGTTTGTTTTTATTAATTTTATTTCTCTTTTTGTATGTTTGTTCTTCATCTCTCTAGATGGAAATATAAATGCAATAAACTCTTGCAATTTGTCCTTGGTGTAACGATATGACAATCAAGAAGATCATTTGAGCCAATTTGATAAACTTATAAATGGCATGTATGTTGTGACGGTGTTTCTTCTTTTGAAAGAAATATTGTCTTCCTCTCCGAGGAAACGTGTTTCTTCCTTTCAAATCCCTAAGAGAAGAAAGTGCCAGACTGTCAGCGGGAAACTAGCCGTACAACGTACACAACGCTTTACACTGTTAGGTTATTACACTGTGTGGCTGATACACTGTGACTCATAAAATCCTAGGCTGTTATTATATAAGGCTGATACTCAGGGAGTCTGAAATACTAAGAGGCTAATACTACATGAGGCTGATATACAGCGAGTCTGATACAATGTGAGTCTGATACTATATGAGGATGATACACAGCGAGTCTGATACAATGTGAGTCTCATACTATATGAGGCTGATACACAGCGAGCCTGATACACTGTGAGGCTGATGCTAAATGAGGCTGAAACACAGCGAGCCTGATACACTGTGAGTCTGATACAATATAAGGCTGATACACAGCGAGTCTGATACAATGCGAGTCTGATACACTGTGAGGCTGATGCTAAATGAAGCTAAAACACAGCGAGCCTGATACACTGTGAGGCTGATGCTAAATGAGGCTGAAACACAGCGAGTCTGATACAATGTGAGTCTGATACTATATGAGGCTGATACACAGCGAGTCTGATACAATGCGAGTCTGATACTAAATGAGGCTGAAACACAGCGAGTCTGATACAATGCGAGTCTGATACTATATGAGGCTGATACACAGCGAGTCTGATACAATGTGAGTCTGATACTATATGAGGCTGATACAGAGCGTGTCTGATACAATGTGAGGCTGATACTATATGAGGCTGATACACAGCGAGTCTGATACAATGTGAGGCTGATACTATATGAGGCTGATACACAGCGTGTCAAATACAATGTGAGGCTGATACTATATGAGGCTGATACACAGCGAGTCTGATACAATGTGAGTCTGATACTATATGAGGCTGATACACAGCGAGTCTGATACAATGTGAGTCTGATACTATATGAGGCTGATACACAGCGAGTCTGATACAATGTGAGTCTGATACTATATGAGGCTGATACACAGCGAGTCTGATACAATGTGAGGCTGATACTATATGAGGCTGATACACAGCGAGTCTGATACAATGTGAGTCTGATACTATATGAGGCTGATACACAGCGAGTCTGATACAATGTGAGGCTGATACTATATGAGGCTGATACACAGCGTGTCTGATACAATGTGAGGCTGATACTATATGAGGCTGATACACAGCGAGTCTGATACACTGTGAGGCTGATGCTAAATGAGGCTGAAACACAGCGAGTCTGATACAATGTGAGTCTGATACTATATGAGGCTGAAACACAGCGAGCCTGATACACTGGGAGGCTGATGCTAAATGAGGCTGAAACACAGCGAGTCTGATACACTGTGAGTCTGATACTATATGAGGCTGATACACAGCGAGTCTGATACAATGTGAGGCTGATACTATACGAGGCTGATACACAGCGAGTCTGATACAATGTGAGGCTGATACGATATGAGGCTGATACACAGCGAGCCTGATACACTGTGAGGCTGATACTATATGAGGCTGATACACAGCGTGTCTGATAGAATGTGAGGCTGATACTATATGAGGCTGATACACAGCGAGTCTGATACACTGTGAGGCTGATGCTAAATGAGGCTGAAACACAGCGAGCCTGATACAATGTGAGGCTGATGCTAAATGAGGCTGATACACAGCGAGTCTGATACAATACGAGGCTGATACTATATGAGGCTGAAACACAGCGAGTTTGATACACTGTGAGGCTGATGCTAAATGAGGCTGAAACACAGCGAGTCTGATACACTGTGAGTCTGATACTAAATGAGGCTGAAACACAGCGAGTCTGATACAATGCGAGTCTGATACTATACGAGGCTGATACACAGCGAGTCTGATACACTGTGAGTCTGATACTATATGAGGCTGATACACAGCGAGTCTGATACACTGTGAGGCTGATGCTAAATGAGGCTGAAACACAGCGAGCCTGATACAATGTGAGGCTGATGCTAAATGAGGCTGATACACAGCGAGTCTGATACAATACGAGGCTGATACTATATGAGGCTGAAACACAGCGAGTTTGATACACTGTGAGGCTGATGCTAAATGAGGCTGAAACACAGCGAGTCTGATACAATGTGAGTCTGATACTATATGACGCGGATACACAGCGAGTCTGATACACTGTGAGTCTGATACTAAATGAGGCTGAAACACAGCGAGTCTGATACAATGCGAGTCTGATGCTAAATGAGGCTGAAAAACAGCGAGCCTTATACAATGTGAGGCTGATGCTAATTGAGGCTGAAACACAGCGAGCCTGATACACTGTGAGTCTGATAATATATGAGGCTGATACACAGCGAGTCTGATACAATGTGAGGCTGATGCTAAATGAGGCTGAAACACAGCGAGTCTGATACACTGTGAGGCTGATGCTAAATGAGGCTGAAACACAGCGAGCCTGATACAATGTGAGGCTGATGCTAAATGAGGCTGAAACACAGCGAGTCTGATACAATGTGAGGCTGATACTATATGAGGCTGATACAAAGCGAGTCTGATACAATGTGAGGCTGATGCTAAATGAGGCTGATACACAGCGAGTCTGATACAATGTGAGGCTGATGCTATATGAGGCTGATACACAGCGAGCCTGATACACTGTGAGTCTGATACTATATGAGGCTGAAACACAGCGAGCCTGATACACTGTGAGGCTGATGCTAAATGAGGCTGAAACACAGCGAGTCTGATACACCGTGAGTCTGATACTATATGAGGCTGAAACACAGCGAGCCTGATACACTGTGAGGCTGATGCTAAATGAGGCTGAAACACAGCGAGCCTGATACAATGTGAGGCTGATGCTAAATGAGGCTGAAACACAGCGAGACTGATACAATGTGAGGCTGATACTATATGAGGCTGATACACAGCGAGTCTGATACACTGTGAGTCTGATACTAAATGAGGCTGAAACACAGCGAGTCTGATACAATGCGAGTCTGATGCTAAATGAGGCTGAAAAACAGCGAGCCTTATACAATGTGAGGCTGATGCTAATTGAGGCTGAAACACAGCGAGCCTGATACACTGTGAGTCTGATAATATATGAGGCTGATACACAGCGAGTCTGATACAATGTGAGGCTGATGCTAAATGAGGCTGAAACACAGCGAGTCTGATACACTGTGAGTCTGATACTATATGAGGCTGAAACACAGCGAGCCTGATACACTGTGAGTCTGATACTATATGAGGCTGAAACAGAGCGAGCCTGATACACTGTGAGTCTGATACTATATGAGGCTGAAACACAGCGAGCCTGATACACTGTGAGGCTGATGCTAAATGAGGCTGAAACACAGCGAGCCTGATACAATGTGAGGCTGATGCTAAATGAGGCTGAAACACAGCGAGTCTGATACAATGTGAGGCTGATACTATATGAGGCTGATACAAAGCGAGTCTGATACAATGTGAGGCTGATGCTAAATGAGGCTGATACACAGCGAGTCTGATACAATGTGAGGCTGATGCTATATGAGGCTGATACACAGCGAGCCTGATACACTGTGAGTCTGATACTATATGAGGCTGAAACACAGCGAGCCTGATACACTGTGAGGCTGATGCTAAATGAGGCTGAAACACAGCGAGTCTGATACACTGTGAGTCTGATACTATATGAGGCTGAAACACAGCGAGCCTGATACACTGTGAGGCTGATGCTAAATGAGGCTGAAACACAGCGAGCCTGATACAATGTGAGGCTGATGCTAAATGAGGCTGAAACACAGCGAGACTGATACAATGTGAGGCTGATACTATATGAGGCTGATACACAGCGAGTCTGATACAATGTGAGTCTCATACTATATGAGGCTGATACACAGCGAGTCTGATACACTGTGAGTCTGATACTAAATGAGGCTGAAACACAGCGAGTCTGATACAATGCGAGTCTGATACTATACGAGGCTGATACACAGCGAGCCTGATACAATGTGAGTGTGATACTATATGAGGCTGATACACAGCGAGTCTGACACAATGTGAGGCTGATACTATATGAGGCTGATACACAGCGAGTCTGATACAATGTGAGTCTGATACTATATGAGGCTGATACACAGCGAGTCTGATACAATGTGAGTCTCATACTATATGAGGCTGATACACAGCGAGTCTGATACACTGTGAGTCTGATACTATATGAGGCTGAAACACAGCGAGCCTGATACACTGTGAGGCTGATGCTAAATGAGGCTGAAACACAGCGAGCCTGATACAATGTGAGGCTGATGCTAAATGAGGCTGAAACACAGCGAGTCTGATACAATGTGAGGCTGATACTATATGAGGCTGATACAAAGCGAGTCTGATACAATGTGAGGCTGATGCTAAATGAGGCTGAAACACAGCGAGTCTGATACACTGTGAGTCTGATACTAAATGAGGCTGAAACACAGCGAGTCTGATACAATGCGAGTCTGATACTATACGAGGCTGATACACAGCGAGTCTGATACACTGTGAGTCTGATACTATATGAGGCTGATACACAGCGAGTCTGATACACTGTGAGGCTGATGCTAAATGAGGCTGAAACACAGCGAGCCTGATACAATGTGAGGCTGATGCTAAATGAGGCTGATACACAGCGAGTCTGATACAATACGAGGCTGATACTATATGAGGCTGAAACACAGCGAGTTTGATACACTGTGAGGCTGATGCTAAATGAGGCTGAAACACAGCGAGTCTGATACAATGTGAGTCTGATACTATATGACGCGGATACACAGCGAGTCTGATACACTGTGAGTCTGATACTAAATGAGGCTGAAACACAGCGAGTCTGATACAATGCGAGTCTGATGCTAAATGAGGCTGAAAAACAGCGAGCCTTATACAATGTGAGGCTGATGCTAATTGAGGCTGAAACACAGCGAGCCTGATACACTGTGAGTCTGATAATATATGAGGCTGATACACAGCGAGTCTGATACAATGTGAGGCTGATGCTAAATGAGGCTGAAACACAGCGAGTCTGATACACTGTGAGGCTGATGCTAAATGAGGCTGAAACACAGCGAGCCTGATACAATGTGAGGCTGATGCTAAATGAGGCTGAAACACAGCGAGTCTGATACAATGTGAGGCTGATACTATATGAGGCTGATACAAAGCGAGTCTGATACAATGTGAGGCTGATGCTAAATGAGGCTGATACACAGCGAGTCTGATACAATGTGAGGCTGATGCTATATGAGGCTGATACACAGCGAGCCTGATACACTGTGAGTCTGATACTATATGAGGCTGAAACACAGCGAGCCTGATACACTGTGAGGCTGATGCTAAATGAGGCTGAAACACAGCGAGTCTGATACACCGTGAGTCTGATACTATATGAGGCTGAAACACAGCGAGCCTGATACACTGTGAGGCTGATGCTAAATGAGGCTGAAACACAGCGAGCCTGATACAATGTGAGGCTGATGCTAAATGAGGCTGAAACACAGCGAGACTGATACAATGTGAGGCTGATACTATATGAGGCTGATACACAGCGAGTCTGATACACTGTGAGTCTGATACTAAATGAGGCTGAAACACAGCGAGTCTGATACAATGCGAGTCTGATGCTAAATGAGGCTGAAAAACAGCGAGCCTTATACAATGTGAGGCTGATGCTAATTGAGGCTGAAACACAGCGAGCCTGATACACTGTGAGTCTGATAATATATGAGGCTGATACACAGCGAGTCTGATACAATGTGAGGCTGATGCTAAATGAGGCTGAAACACAGCGAGTCTGATACACTGTGAGTCTGATACTATATGAGGCTGAAACACAGCGAGCCTGATACACTGTGAGTCTGATACTATATGAGGCTGAAACAGAGCGAGCCTGATACACTGTGAGTCTGATACTATATGAGGCTGAAACACAGCGAGCCTGATACACTGTGAGGCTGATGCTAAATGAGGCTGAAACACAGCGAGCCTGATACAATGTGAGGCTGATGCTAAATGAGGCTGAAACACAGCGAGTCTGATACAATGTGAGGCTGATACTATATGAGGCTGATACAAAGCGAGTCTGATACAATGTGAGGCTGATGCTAAATGAGGCTGATACACAGCGAGTCTGATACAATGTGAGGCTGATGCTATATGAGGCTGATACACAGCGAGCCTGATACACTGTGAGTCTGATACTATATGAGGCTGAAACACAGCGAGCCTGATACACTGTGAGGCTGATGCTAAATGAGGCTGAAACACAGCGAGTCTGATACACTGTGAGTCTGATACTATATGAGGCTGAAACACAGCGAGCCTGATACACTGTGAGGCTGATGCTAAATGAGGCTGAAACACAGCGAGCCTGATACAATGTGAGGCTGATGCTAAATGAGGCTGAAACACAGCGAGACTGATACAATGTGAGGCTGATACTATATGAGGCTGATACACAGCGAGTCTGATACAATGTGAGTCTCATACTATATGAGGCTGATACACAGCGAGTCTGATACACTGTGAGTCTGATACTAAATGAGGCTGAAACACAGCGAGTCTGATACAATGCGAGTCTGATACTATACGAGGCTGATACACAGCGAGCCTGATACAATGTGAGTGTGATACTATATGAGGCTGATACACAGCGAGTCTGACACAATGTGAGGCTGATACTATATGAGGCTGATACACAGCGAGTCTGATACAATGTGAGTCTGATACTATATGAGGCTGATACACAGCGAGTCTGATACAATGTGAGTCTCATACTATATGAGGCTGATACACAGCGAGTCTGATACACTGTGAGTCTGATACTATATGAGGCTGAAACACAGCGAGCCTGATACACTGTGAGGCTGATGCTAAATGAGGCTGAAACACAGCGAGCCTGATACAATGTGAGGCTGATGCTAAATGAGGCTGAAACACAGCGAGTCTGATACAATGTGAGGCTGATACTATATGAGGCTGATACAAAGCGAGTCTGATACAATGTGAGGCTGATGCTAAATGAGGCTGATACACAGCGAGTCTGATACAATGTGAGGCTGATGCTATATGAGGCTGATACACAGCGAGCCTGATACACTGTGAGTCTGATACTATATGAGGCTGAAACACAGCGAGCCTGATACACTGTGAGGCTGATGCTAAATGAGGCTGAAACACAGCGAGTCTGATACACTGTGAGTCTGATACTATATGAGGCTGAAACACAGCGAGCCTGATACACTGTGAGGCTGATGCTAAATGAGGCTGAAACACAGCGAGCCTGATACAATGTGAGGCTGATGCTAAATGAGGCTGAAACACAGCGAGACTGATACAATGTGAGGCTGATACTATATGAGGCTGATACACAGCGAGTCTGATACAATGTGAGTCTCATACTATATGAGGCTGATACACAGCGAGTCTGATACACTGTGAGTCTGATACTAAATGAGGCTGAAACACAGCGAGTCTGATACAATGCGAGTCTGATACTATACGAGGCTGATACACAGCGAGCCTGATACAATGTGAGTGTGATACTATATGAGGCTGATACACAGCGAGTCTGACACAATGTGAGGCTGATACTATATGAGGCTGATACACAGCGAGTCTGATACAATGTGAGTCTGATACTATATGAGGCTGATACACAGCGTGTCTGATACAATGTGAGGCTGATGCTAAATAAGGCTGATACACAGCGAGTCTGATACAATGTGAGGCTGATACTATATGAGGCTGAAACACAGCGAGTCTGATACACTGTGAGGCTGATGCTAAATGAGGCTGAAATACAGCGAGTCTGATACAATGTGAGGCTGATGCTAAATGAGGCTGAAACACAGCGAGCCTGATACAATGTGAGGCTGATGCTAATTGAGGCTGAAACACAGCGAGTCTGATACAATGTGAGGCTGATACTATATGAGGCTGAAACACAGCAAGTCTGATACACTGGGAGGCTGATGCTAAATGAGGCTGATACACAGCGAGTCTGATACACTGTGAGGCTGATGCTAAATGAGGCTGAAATACAGCGAGTCTGATACAATGTGAGGCTGATACTATATGAGGCTGATACACAGCGAGCCTGATACAATGTGAGGCTGATGCTAAATGAGGCTGAAACACAGCGAGCCTGATACAATGTGAGGCTGATGCTAATTGAGGCTGAAACACAGCGAGTCTGATACAATGTGAGGCTGATACTATATGAGGCTGAAACACAGCAAGTCTGATACACTGGGAGGCTGATGCTAAATGAGGCTGATACACAGCGAGTCTGATACACTGTGAGGCTGATGCTAAATGAGGCTGAAACACAGCGAGCCTGATACAATGTGAGGCTGATGCTAAATGAGGCTGATACACAGCGAGTCTGATACAATGCGAGGCTGATACTATATGAGGCTGAAACACAGCGAGTCTGATACACTGTGAGGCTGATGCTAAATGAGGCTGAAACACAGCGAGTCTGATACAATGTGAGGCTGATGCTAAATGAGGCTGATACACAGCGTGTCTGATACACTGTGAGGCTGATGCTAAATGAGGCTGATACACAGCGAGTCGGATACAATGTGAGGCTGATACTATATGAGGCTGATACACAGCGAGTCTGATACAATGTGAGGCTGATGCTAAATGAGGCTGAAACACAGCGAGCCTGATACAATGTGAGGCTGATGCTAATTGAGGCTGAACCACAGCGAGCCTGATACACTGTGAGTCTGATAATATATGAGGCTGAAACACAGCGAGTCTGATATACAGTGAGTCTGATACTATATGAGGCTGAAACACAACGAGCCTGATACACTGTGAGGCTGATGCTAAATGAGGCTGAAACACAGCGAGTCTGACACAATGTGAGGCTGATACTCAGCGAGTCTGATACAATGTGAGTCTGATACTATATGAGGCTGATACACAGCGTGTCTGATACAATGTGAGGCTGATCCTAAATGAGGCTGATACACAGCGAGTCTGATACAATGTGAGGCTGATACTATATGAGGCTGATACACAGCGAGTCTGATACAATGTGAGGCTGATGCTAAATGAGGCTGAAACACAGCGAGCCTGATACAATGTGAGGCTGATGCTAATTGAGGCTGAACCACAGCGAGCCTGATACACTGTGAGTCTGATAATATATGAGGCTGAAACACAGCGAGTCTGATATACAGTGAGTCTGATACTATATGAGGCTGAAACACAACGAGCCTGATACACTGTGAGGCTGATGCTAAATGAGGCTGAAACACAGCGAGTCTGACACAATGTGAGGCTGATACTCAGCGAGTCTGATACAATGTGAGTCTGATACTATATGAGGCTGATACACAGCGTGTCTGATACAATGTGAGGCTGATCCTAAATGAGGCTGATACACAGCGAGTCTGATACAATGTGAGGCTGATGCTATATGAGGCTGATACACAGCGAGTCTGATACACTGTGAGGCTGATGCTAAATGAGGCTGAAACACAGCGAGTCTGATACAATGTGAGGCTGATACTATATGAGGCTGAAACACAGCGAGTCTGATACACTGTGAGGCTGATGCTAAATGAGGCTGAAACACAGCGAGTCTGATACAATGTGAGGCGGATACTATATGAGGCTGATACACAGCGAGTCTGATACAATGTGAGGCTGATGCTAAATGAGGCTGAAACACAGCGAGCCTGATACAATGTGAGGCTATTGCTAATTTAGGCTGAAACACAGCGAGCCTGATACACTGTGAGTCTGATAATATATGAGGCTGAAATACAGCGAGTCTGATACACTGTGAGTCTGATACTATATGAGGCTGAAACACAGCGAGTCTGATACACTGTGAGTCTGATACTATATGAGGCTGAAACACAGCGAGCCTGATACACTGTGAGTCTGATACTATATGAGGCTGAAACACAGCGAGCCTGATACACTGTGAGTCTGATACTATATGAGGCTGAAACACAGCGAGCCTGATACACTGTGAGGCTGATGCTAAATGAGGCTGAAACACAGCGAGTCTGATACACTGTGAGTCTGATACTATACGAGGCTGATTCACAGCGAGCCTGATACAATGTGAGTGTGATACTATATGAGGCTGATACACAGCGAGTCTGACACAATGTGAGGCTGATACTATATGAGGCTGATACACAGCGAGTCTGATACAATGTGAGTCTGATACTATACGAGGCTGATACACAGCGAGCCTGATACAATGTGAGTGTGATACTATATGAGGCTGATACACAGCGAGTCTGACACAATGTGAGGCTGATACTATATGAGGCTGATACACAGCGAGTCTGATACAATGTGAGTCTGATACTATATGAGGCTGATACACAGCGTGTCTGATACAATGTGAGGCTGACGCTAAATGAGGCTGATACACAGCGAGTCTGATACACTGTGAGTCTGATACTAAATGAGGCTGAAAGACAGCGAGTCTGATACAATGTGAGGCTGATACTATATGAGGCTGATACACAGCGAGTCTGATACAATGTGAGGCTGATGCTAAATGAGGCTGATACACAGCGTGTCTGATACACTGTGAGGCTGATACAATATAAGGCTGATACACAGCGAGTCTGATACAATGTGAGCCTGATACTATATGAGGCTGATACACAGCGAGTCTGATACAATGTGAGGCTGATGCTAAATGAGGCTGAAACAAAGCGAGCCTGATACAATGTGAGGCTGATGCTAATTGATGCTGAAACACAGCGAGCATGATACACTGTGAGTCTGATAATATATGAGGCTGAAACACAGCGAGTCTGATACAATGTGAGGCTGATGCTAAATGAGGCTGATACACAGCGTGTCTGATACACTGTGAGGCTGATACAATATAAGGCTGATACACAGCGAGTCTGATACAATGTGAGCCTGATACTATATGAGGCTGATACACAGCGAGTCTGATACAATGTGAGGCTGATGCTAAATGAGGCTGAAACACAGCGAGCCTGATACAATGTGAGGCTGATGCTAATTGAGTCTGAACCACAGCGAGCCTGATACACTGTGAGTCTGATAATATATGAGGCTGAAACACAGCGAGTCTGATATACAGTGAGTCTGATACTATATGAGGCTGAAACACAACGAGCCTGATACACTGTGAGGCTGATGCTAAATGAGGCTGAAACACAGCGAGTCTGATACACTGTGAGTCTGATACTATATGAGGCTGAAACACAGCGAGCCTGATACACTGTGAGGCTGATGCTAAATGAGGCTGAAACACAGCGAGCCTGATACAATGTGAGACTGATGCTAAATGAGGCTGAAACACAGCGAGTCTGATACAATGTGAGGCTGATACTATATGAGGCTGATACACAGCGAGTCTGATACAATGTGAGTCTCATACTATATGAGGCTGATACACAGCGAGTCTGATACACTGTGAGTCTGATACTAAATGAGGCTGAAACACAGCGAGTCTGATACAATGCGAGTCTGATACTATACGAGGCTGATACACAGCGAGCCTGATACAATGTGAGTGTGATACTATATGAGGCTGATACACAGCGAGTCTGACACAATGTGAGGCTGATACTATATGAGGCTGATACACAGCGAGTCTGATACACTGTGAGGCTGATGCTAAATGAGGCTGAAACACAGCGAGTCTGATACAATGTGAGGCTGATACTATATGAGGCTGAAACACAGCGAGCCTGATACAATGTGAGGCTGATGCTAAATGAGGCTGAAACACAGCGAGTCTGATACAATGTGAGGCTGATACTTTATGAGGCTGATACACAGCGAGTCTGATACAATGTGAGTCTCATACTATATGAGGCTGATACACAGCGAGTCTGATACACTGTGAGTCTGATACTATATGAGGCTGAAACACAGCGAGTCTGATACACTGTGAGTCTGATACTATATGAGGCTGAAACACAGCGAGCCTGATACACTGTGAGTCTGATACTATATGAGGCTGAAACACAGCGAGCCTGATACACTGTGAGGCTGATGCTAAATGAGGCTGAAACACAGCGAGTCTGATACACTGTGAGTCTGATACTATATGAGGCTGAAACACAGCGAGCCTGATACACTGTGAGGCTGATGCTAAATGAGGCTGAAACACAGCGAGCCTGATACAATGTGAGGCTGATGCTAAATGAGGCTGAAACACAGCGAGTCTGATACAATGCGAGTCTGATGCTAAATGAGGCTGAAAAACAGCGAGCCTTATACAATGTGAGGCTGATGCTAATTGAGGCTGAAACACAGCGAGCCTGATACACTGTGAGTCTGATAATATATGAGGCTGATACACAGCGAGTCTGATACAATGTGAGGCTGATGCTAAATGAGGCTGAAACACAGCGAGTCTGATACACTGTGAGTCTGATACTATATGAGGCTGAAACACAGCGAGCCTGATACAATGTGAGGCTGATGCTAAATGAGGCTGATACACAGCGAGTCTGATACAATGCGAGGCTGATACTATATGAGGCTGAAACACAGCGAGTCTGATACACTGTGAGGCTGATGCTAAATGAGGCTGAAACACAGCGAGTCTGATACAATGTGAGGCTGATGCTAAATGAGGCTGATACACAGCGTGTCTGATACACTGTGAGGCTGAAATAATATAAGGCTGATACACAGCGAGTCTGATACAATGTGAGCCTGATACTATATGAGGCTGATACACAGCGAGTCTGATACAATGTGAGGCTGATGCTAAATGAGGCTGAAACACAGCGAGCCTGATACAATGTGAGGCTGATGCTAATTGAGGCTGAACCACAGCGAGCCTGATACACTGTGAGTCTGATAATATATGAGGCTGAAACACAGCGAGTCTGATATACAGTGAGTCTGATACTATATGAGGCTGAAACACAACGAGCCTGATACACTGTGAGGCTGATGCTAAATGAGGCTAAAACACAGCGAGTCTGACACAATGTGAGGCTGATACTATATGAGGCTGATACTCAGCGAGTCTGATACAATGTGAGTCTGATACTATATGTGGCTGATACACAGCGTGTCTGATACAATGTGAGGCTGATCCTAAATGAGGCTGATACACAGCGAGTCTGATACAATGTGAGGCTGATGCTATATGAGGCTGATACACAGCGAGTCTGATACACTGTGAGGCTGATGCTAAATGAGGCTGAAACACATCGAGTCTGATACAATGTGAGGCTGATACTATATGAGGCTGAAACACAGCGAGTCTGATACACTGTGAGGCTGATGCTAAATGAGGCTGATACACAGCGAGTCTGATACAATGTGAGGCTGATACTATATGAGGCTGATACACAGCGAGTCTGATACACTGTGAGGCTGATGCTAAGTGAGGCTGAAACACAGCGAGCCTGATACAATGTGAGGCTATTGCTAATTTAGGCTGAAACACAGCGAGCCTGATACACTGTGAGTCTGATAATATATGAGGCTGAAATACAGCGAGTCTGATACACTGTGAGTCTGATACTATATGAGGCTGAAACACAGCGAGTCTGATACACTGTGAGTCTGATACTATATGAGGCTGAAACACAGCGAGCCTGATACACTGTGAGTCTGATACTATATGAGGCTGAAACACAGCGAGCCTGATACACTGTGAGGCTGATGCTTAATGAGGCTGAAACACAGCGAGTCTGATACACTGTGAGTCTGATACTATATGAGGCTGAAACACAGCGAGCCTGATACAATGTGAGTCTCATACTATATGAGGCTGATACACAGCGAGTCTGATACACTGTGAGGCTGATGCTAAATGAGGCTGAAACACAGCGAGTCTGATACAATGTGAGTCTGATACTATATGAGGCTGAAACACAGCGAGCCTGATACACTGTGAGTCTGATAATATATGAGGCTGATACACAGCGAGTCTGATACAATGTGAGGCTGATGCTAAATGAGGCTGAAACACAGCGAGTCTGATACACTGTGAGGCTGATGCTAAATGAGGCTGAAACACAGCGAGCCTGATACAATGTGAGGCTGATGCTAAATGAGGCTGAAACACAGCGAGTCTGATACAATGTGAGGCTGATACTATATGAGGCTGATACAAAGCGAGTCTGATACAATGTGAGGCTGATGCTAAATGAGGCTGATACACAGCGAGTCTGATACAATGTGAGGCTGATGCTAATTGAGGCTGAAACACAGCGAGCCTGATACACTGTGAGTCTGATAATATATGAGGCTGATACACAGCGAGTCTGATACAATGTGAGGCTGATGCTAATTGAGGCTGAAACACAGCGAGTCTGATACAATGTGAGGCTGATACTATATGAGGCTGAAACACAGCAAGTCTGATACACTGGGAGGCTGATGCTAAATGAGGCTGATACACAGCGAGTCTGATACACTGTGAGGCTGATGCTAAATGAGGCTGAAATACAGCGAGTCTGATACAATGTGAGGCTGATACTATATGAGGCTGATACACAGCGAGCCTGATACAATGTGAGGCTGATGCTAAATGAGGCTGAAACACAGCGAGCCTGATACAATGTGAGGCTGATGCTAATTGAGGCTGAAACACAGCGAGTCTGATACAATGTGAGGCTGATGCTATATGAGGCTGATACACAGCGAGTCTGATACACTGTGAGGCTGATGCTAAATGAGGCTGAAACACATCGAGTCTGATACAATGTGAGGCTGATACTATATGAGGCTGAAACACAGCGAGTCTGATACACTGTGAGGCTGATGCTAAATGAGGCTGAAACACAGCGAGTCTGATACAATGTGAGGCGGATACTATATGAGGCTGATACACAGCGTGTCTGATACAATGTGAGGCTGATGCTAAATGAGGCTGATACACAGCGAGTCTGATACAATGTGAGGCTGATACTATATGAGGCTGATACACAGCGAGTCTGATACACTGTGAGGCTGATGCTAAATGAGGCTGAAACACAGCGAGCCTGATAGAATGTGAGGCTATTGCTAATTTAGGCTGAAACACAGCGAGCCTGATACACTGTGAGTCTGATAATATATGAGGCTGAAATACAGCGAGTCTGATACACTGTGAGTCTGATACTATATGAGGCTGAAACACAGCGAGTCTGATACACTGTGAGTCTGATAATATATGAGGCTGAAACACAGCGAGTCTGATATACAGTGAGTCTGATACTATATGAGGCTGAAACACAACGAGCCTGATACACTGTCAGGCTGATGCTAAATGAGGCTGAAACACAGCGAGTCTGACACAATGTGAGGCTGATACTATATGAGGCTGATACTCAGCGAGTCTGATACAATGTGAGTCTGATACTATATGAGGCTGAAACACAGCGTGTCTGATACAATGTGAGGCTGATCCTAAATGAGGCTGATACACAGCGAGTCTGATACAATGTGAGGCTGATGCTATATGAGGCTGATACACAGCGAGTCTGATACACTGTGAGGCTGATGCTAAATGAGGCTGAAACACAGCGAGTCTGATACAATGTGAGGCTGATACTATATGAGGCTGAAACACAGCGAGTCTGATACACTGTGAGGCTGATGCTAAATGAGGCTGATACACAGCGAGTCTGATACAATGTGAGGCTGATACTATATGAGGCTGATACACAGCGAGTCTGATACACTGTGAGGCTGATGCTAAGTGAGGCTGAAACACAGCGAGCCTGATACAATGTGAGGCTATTGCTAATTTAGGCTGAAACACAGCGAGCCTGATACACTGTGAGTCTGATAATATATGAGGCTGAAATACAGCGAGTCTGATACACTGTGAGTCTGATACTATATGAGGCTGAAACACAGCGAGTCTGATACACTGTGAGTCTGATACTATATGAGGCTGAAACACAGCGAGCCTGATACACTGTGAGTCTGATACTATATGAGGCTGAAACACAGCGAGCCTGATACACTGTGAGGCTGATGCTTAATGAGGCTGAAACACAGCGAGTCTGATACACTGTGAGTCTGATACTATATGAGGCTGAAACACAGCGAGCCTGATACAATGTGAGTCTCATACTATATGAGGCTGATACACAGCGAGTCTGATACACTGTGAGTCTGATACTAAATGAGGCTGAAAGACAGCGAGTCTGATACAATGTGAGGCTGATACTATATGAGGCTGATACACAGCGAGTCTGATACAATGTGAGGCTGATGCTAAATGAGGCTGATACACAGCGTGTCTGATACACTGTGAGGCTGATACAATATAAGGCTGATACACAGCGAGTCTGATACAATGTGAGCCTGATACTATATGAGGCTGATACACAGCGAGTCTGATACAATGTGAGGCTGATGCTAAATGAGGCTGAAACACAGCGAGCCTGATACAATGTGAGGCTGATGCTAATTGAGGCTGAAACACAGCGAGCCTGATACACTGTGAGTCTGATAATATATGAGGCTGAAACACAGCGAGTCTGATACAATGTGAGTGTGATACTATATGAGGCTGATACACAGCGAGTCTGACACAATGTGAGGCTGATACTATATGAGGCTGAAACACAGCGAGCCTGATACACTGTGAGGCTGATGCTAAATGAGGCTGAAACACAGCGAGTCTGATACACTGTGAGTCTGATACTATAAGAGGCTGAAACACAGCGAGCCTGATACACTGTGAGGCTGATGCTAAATGAGGCTGAAACACAGCGAGCCTGATACAATGTGAGGCTGATGCTATATGAGGCTGATACACAGCGAGTCTGATACAATGTGAGTCTGATACTATATGAGGCTGATACACAGCGTGTCTGATACAATGTGAGGCTGATGCTAAATGAGGCTGATACACAGCGAGTCTGATACAATGTGAGGCTTATGCTAAATGAGGCTGATACACAGCGAGTCTGATACAATGTGAGGCTGATACTATATGAGGCTGAAACACAGCGAGTCTGATACACTATGAGGCTGATGCTAAATGAGGCTGAAACACAGCGAGTCTGATACAATGTGAGGCTGATGCTAAATGAGGCTGAAACAGAGCGAGCCTGATACAATGTGAGGCTGATGCTAAATGAGGCTGAAACACAGCGAGCCTGATACACTGTGAGTCTGATACTATATGAGGCTGAAACACAGCGAGTCTGATACACTGTGAGTCTGATACTATATGAGGCTGAAACAGCGAGTCTGATACACTGTGAGTCTGATACTATATGAGGCTGAAACACAGCGAGCCTGATACACTGTGAGTCTGATACTATATGAGGCTGAAACACAGCGAGCCTGATACACTGTGAGGCTGATGCTAAATGAGGCTGAAACACAGCGAGTCTGATACACTGTGAGTCTGATACTATATGAGGCTGAAACACAGCGAGCCTGATACACTGTGAGGCTGATGCTAAATGAGGCTGAAACACAGCGAGCCTGATACAATGTGAGGCTGATGCTAAATGAGGCTGAAACACAGCGAGTCTGATACAATGTGAGGCTGATACTATATGAGGCTGATACACAGCGAGCCTGATACAATGTGAGTCTCATACTATATGAGGCTGATACACAGCGAGTCTGATACACTGTGAGTCTGATACTAAATGAGGCTGAAACACAGCGAGTCTGATACAATGCGAGTATGATACTATACGAGGCTGATACACAGCGAGTCTGATACACTGTGAGGCTGATGCTAAATGAGGCTGAAAGACAGCGAGCCTGATACAATGCGAGTCTGATACTATACGAGGCTGATACACAGCAAGTCGATACAATGCGAGTCTGATACTATATGAGGCTGATACACAGCGAGTCTGATACAATGTGAGGCTGATACTATATGAGGCTGATACACAGCGAGTCTGATACAATGTGAGGCTGATACTATATGAGGCTGATACACAGCGAGTCTGATACAATGCGAGTCTGATAATAAATGAGGCTGAAACACAGCGAGTCTGATACAATGCGAGTCTGATACTATATGAGGCTGATACACAGCGAGTCTGATACAATGTGGGGCTGATACTATATGAGGCTGATACACAGCGAGTCTGATACAATGTGAGTCTCATACTATATGAGGCTGATACACAGCGAGTCTGATACACTGTGAGTCTGATACAATATAAGGCTGATACACAGCGAGTCTGATACAATGCGAGTCTGATACTATACGAGGCTGATACACAGCGAGTCTGATACAATGTGAGGCTGATACTATATGAGGCTGATACACAGCGTGTCTGATACAATGTGAGGCTGATACTATATGAGGCTGATACACAGCGAGTCTGATACACTGTGAGGCTGATGCTAAATGAGGCTGAAACACAGCGAGCCTGATACACTGTGAGGCTGATGCTAAATGAGGCTGAAACACAGCGAGCCTGATACAATGCGAGTCTGATACTATACGAGGCTGATACACAGCGAGCCTGGTACAATGCGAGTCTGATACTATATAAGGCTGATACACAGCGAGCCTGATACAATGCGAGTCTGATACTATACGAGGCTGATACAAAGCGAGTCATATACAATGTGAGCGTGATACTATATGAGGCTGATACACAGCGAGTCTATTACAATGCGAGTCTGATACTATATGAGGCTGATACACAGCGAGTCTGATACAATGCGAGTCTGATACTATACGAGGCTGATACAAAGCGAGTCTAATACAATGTGAGTGTGATACTATATGAGGCTGATACACAGCGTGTCTGATACAATGTGAGGCTGATACTATATGAGGCTGATTCACAGCGTGTCTGATACAATGTGAGGCTGATACTATATGAGGCTGATACACAGCGAGTCTGATACACTGTGAGGCTGATGCTAAATGAGGCTGAAACACAGCGAGCCTGATACAATGTGAGGCTGATGCTAAATGAGGCTGAAACACAGCGAGTCTGATACAATGCGAGTCTGATACTATATGAGGCTGATACACAGCGATTCTGATACAATGCGAGTCTGATACTATATGAGGCTGATACACAGCGAGTCTGATACAATGTGAGGCTGATACTATATGAGGCTGATACACAGCGAGTCTGATACAATGCGAGTCTGATACTATATGAGGCTGGTACACAGCGAGTCTGATACAATGCGAGTCTGATACTATATGAGGCTGATACACAGCGAGTCTGATACACTGTGAGGCTGATACTATATGAAGCTGATACACAGCGAGACTGATACAATGTGAGGCTGATACTATATGAGGCTGATACACAGCGAGTCTGATACAATGCGAGTCTGATACTATATGAGGCTGATACACAGCGAGTCTAATACAATGTGAGTGTGATACTATATGAGGCTGATACACAGCGAGTCTATTACAATTCGAGTGTGATACTATAAGGCTGATACACAACGAGGCTGATACAATGCGAGTCTGATACTATACGAGGCTGATACAAAGCGAGTCTAATACAATGTGAGTGTGATACTATATGAGGCTGATACACAGCGAGTCTATTACAATGCGAGTCTGATACTATATGAGGCTGATACACAGCGTGTCTGATAAAATGCGAGTGTGATACTATATGAGGCTGATACACAGCGAGTCTGATACAATGCGAGTCTGATACTATATGAGGTTGATACACAGCGAGCCTGGTACAATGCGAGTCTGATACTATATAAGGCTTATACACAGCGAGCCTGATACAATGCGAGTCTGATACTATACGAGGCTGATACAAAGCGAGTCATATACAATGTGAGTGTGATACTATATGAGGCTGATACACAGCGAGTCTATTACAATGCGAGTCTGATACTATATGAGGCTGATACACAGCGTGTCTGATACAATGCGAGTGTGATACTATATGAGGCTGATACACAGCGAGTCTGATACAATGCGAGTCTGATACTATATGAGGCTGATACACAGCGAGTCTGATACAATGCGAGTCTGATACTATACGAGGCTGATACAAAGCGAGTCTAATACAATGTGAGTGTGATACTATATGAGGCTGATACACAGCGAGTCTATTACAATGCGAGTTTGATACTATATGAGGCTGATACACAACGAGGCTGATACAATGCGAGTCTGATACTAAATGAGGCTTATACACAGCGAGTCTGTTACAATGCGAGTGTGATACTATATGAGGCTGATACACAGCGAGTCTGATACAAATGCGTCATATTACAAGAGTTAGACAGGGGTCGATGGGGTGTTAAAATACAGATATAATAAGCACACGGATAACATGATTTATATTGGTTCTGTTATTTTTTTTAACATGTCGGTATAATGGCAAGCGGAAGTCAGACAGCGAGAATCATTGCCATACAAAGACAGGCATCGTGGTCCCTAACTTCTTACAAGAAAGCCCAAGATAAGAGAGTCCCAGGGCGATGGAAGCTATTAATCATAATTATTCATGAGGGAATTCATATTCAGTTTAAAACATATAAGACAAATGTATCCAATAGAAACCTTTTAAGTTCCAATTACTGAAAAATGAACAAGTAAAATGCACTCAGAAAACAAGAAAAGGACGACGAACTCTGCTTTGGTGATTTCAGACTAGACCAGGTCAAGGATTTTACGTTAATGGCAAGATATAAGCATGTCCGTATATGAGAAATAGAGGAGGAGGAAACGACCCTAGTTAACATTTTCATGCGCCACAAAGTAGTCCACTGGGGAGCCTTAGGTCTTAATTGAGATTATTAAACTGTCTCCCGCGATTCATATCTCATATCTCATTAGGCAGATAACATGGTGGCTATCATCTGCCATACTTTTCGCCAAAGTAATCCTCAATCACCGTTATCATGAAAACTGGTACTATATTCATTTATCATACATGTGACCTACAAGCTCTGTCATATTTTTTATCTGTTAAAAAGACACATCACATACCAGCAAATGGTATAGGTGTGACCAGTAAAAATCCAAACTCTGACCTAGCTGGGGATAAGTTAGTATATTATAAAAAATTCAAAACATTCTACCACATTAAATGACCGTTACAAGTCATTAAATAGCCATTACAGGTGGAAATTTCATAATATTATATAATTATTCCACTTGTTTATTACTTTGTTCTCGAATTTGAATTTAATTAAATTAAAAACACAATACTTTCTTATATATTTAATATAAATGGATAAGTCAACAATAAATCAGGGACAGGTAAACATTTTGTTCCACGGGCCATCGGAATAACTTGAGCTAAGTTATTTGTCAATTAATACGCAAAAGATAACTTAAACGTTAACTTTATTAATATAATCTTATGATCAATATAATGTTATTAATATAATCAAAATTTATTTGTTGATGTTCTAGGAACAATACACCATTTTGTTATGTCTGAAAATCTTAGAAAATATAAAGATATAACAAAAATTTAACATGTATTTTGTTTGTTGATATAAGGGTCCGTTTTATCTTTTGTAATTACATATATATATATATATATATATATATATATATATAATTTATATAAAGTCCGTATGTTATTACGCCAATAACTTTGTATATGTTATGATTCGTTACTGAAATATGAGAAATTTTTATTAAACTTTCGACCAATTGGAAACCTTATCCACAATCGTTGGTCTTCATTAAAAAATGCTTGCGACGGATCAAACATACACGTCAGATAACGGCCAGAACACGAGGCCGGAAAGGATTGATTAAGAGGGAAAAACTGATTTCTGTCTAACTACACAAACGAAATTCCCAACAGATGGCGCTGCAATATCCTTTAAGGAAAAATGGATAAACTTCAAACATTTCCAATTTAAAACATCTTTTCGGATTTGGGTCGTGTTTCATGAATATTGTCTATATTTTCAATTGATATTAATGCCTTTTTTTATATTTTAGAAAGCAAGTAAATTATAAATAAATTTTAAAGAATTATTGTATATTTTTTATCATCTATATGAATTTGGATCGGTCATTAGTTGCGTTTTTTAAAGTATTAATTTATTTAACCAAGCTAATGTATACAAATCTTCATTATTATTATTATAAGTAGTAGTAGTAGTATTAGGATTAGTATTATTAGTAATATAATTATTGATGATAGTGTTTATATAGCGATAAATCCAGAATAAAAGCTGCACTAAAGAGCTGTACAATAAAAAAGCATAAAGACTAAGAAACGTAGAATACTATGAAAAGTAAGACTGATACAAATTAGTGCACGTAAGAGTTTAAACATAGTAATATTGAAATAAATGCGTTTTTAAAGGCGATTTAAAATCAACTTAAGAATTGACATTTTCAACGATGTCATGTAAACTGTTCATAGAGCCGGAATAACTGTCCCCGAAATAAATCTCCCCAAATGTAACAGTCTCGGCGGTCGGGGTTGCCAACAAGCCATTTTTCGTAGAACGCAGGGACTTTTGTTGAATATATTGCTCATGAAAATCATATAAATAAGATGGAGCTATACCGTTAACTGCTTTGTAGGTATACACTAGAATCTTAAACCGAATCCGACATTCCACCGTCAGCCAATGCAGTTGTTTCAGTTTTGGATTTATATGGTGGGACAACAAGGTTCGAATTATAATCCTGTCTGCAGTATTTTGAATACACTGCTGATGAGAATACCTGGAACTCCATACAGTAACCCATAGTGTGGGGGCATATGTCACCGAGTAATTTTTCCCTGTAAAAAGTTGACACCATACATTTTTGTGATCCTTAGACCTTAAACTTTACAAAAAAAATATGGTGCCAATTTTTCTATAGTGGTTTTGTCATTTTGTTCAGGTCAAATTGATTTTAGAGCAAAAATTGAGGACCATTATATATAAATATTTCATACAGAGAGATATTTAACAACAGAACACCTCAAAATGGTTAGTAAGATATATTACATCACAATAGATACGACTAGACTAGATACTCATACACTGCGTTAAGACGTTTATTACAATATTAGAGAACACCTGTAGAGCGCAAACCTCCGCCAACACATGGATCTGAATCAAGATCCATCAGACTAATCATGAAAATTAATCAGCTGTTGTTTGTCCACCAGTATATTGTTCTACAAAATGTCATTGATGAATTCATTAAAAAAATCATATAGAGACAACATGGTATACTTGGGTAGTTTGTGCAATGTACATATGGCGGACCACTTGCTGATTTCAGGCAACCTGTATCGTATACAGTATGGCGCCACTTTCCTTGGTTTAAACCATTGACTAAATATTTGCTTCATTTATACATTACATATGAAAATGGCCCTGTTATTCTTCCATTTGATATGATTTTGTTATTGGGTCATCCTATTGTTCGATTATTACATCACCAACATCACTATCCGCTCGCTGATAGTGAAGGTATAGAAACACGTCTCTTACGGTTAGGTTATCCAAAGTATATCTAAAGGTTCCTAAGGAATTTTTATGGAGTAATTTTATGTTTTGGTCATTATCCAAGAAATAATTTATAAAAAAATTCAGGTGGATGACTAAATTTTTTTACATATTTTGTGAAGAATAAACAACAGAAAAAAGGACAACTTTGACTTGATTTAGTGCCAGATCCTCACTAACCCAACCCAAAGTTTTAGGAAATTCTACCTAGTCAACCATTCACAGTGAAATGGAGTACATATTAAGAAACAAAATAATATATAATAATAACATTGTTCATATAACCTCAGCTATGTGAGGGCAATAGCATTTCATTAGGGAGCAATTATACCTTCTGTGGAGTAGCTATTTTCATCAGTTATTTACAGACATTCATTTACAGTAGAATAAGACATGTAAAGGACAGATAATCAACATTGAATGAAATGCACGTTTTGCTGAAGAATTCATTAAGGAGAGTGTTTTGAAAAACAAAACAAAGGGACCTTAGAACATTTAGAATTTTAGAAAAGTCCTGTTGAAGGAAACAAACTTGAAGTAAATATCAAATCATAACAAAAAAGTGTCATCATTAGTCATAATTTGATCGAACGTGTTTACAGATGTTCTTCTATCCCATCTTTACCCCCCCCCCCCCTCCCCCCGATCGTCTTTTTTAAACTATTTTGTTTGGTCTCTCCGACGTACACCCTTAATAATAAATTGTTAAAAAGTAGGAATAATAAAATCATTATTTGTATTATTTGGCAAATGTTTAAATTAAATATTAAAACGTCTCTTCTAAAACAATATTTGATTTTAAATGATTTTGCAAGAAAATACAATTGTGTATGAATGCATCACATCTCTCTTTCTGTCTCTCTCCTTCTCACCTACCTCTCTCTCTCTCTCTCGCTCTCTCTCTCTTTCTATATATATATATATATATATATATATATATATATTATGTGTGTGTGTGTTATTATACAAATAGACGGATCAAATTTTCTTAGACATTTTTACTACTACGTAGTTTTGTGCAACGTGCAGCGTTCATCACTATCTGATTGATTATATAGCTCTGTTGTCATACCATAAAGCACTCTAGCAGTTGCTAATTGCAGTAAACCATTAGATTAATTTATATATATATATATATATATATATATATATATATATATATATATATATATATAACTCTGGAGAAAAACAACACGGTTAATTAACAACAGTCTGTTTCACAGGATGCGACCCGATCATCAAGTGAATGTGGTTAGAATGAAGCTAACGGCGTGGTTTGAAAAGCCGAGACTTTACGAGATAACGAGATTATGCTTTGTGCGATTCGGGTGGGGGGGGGGGGCATGTGAAAGACTGACACTGATCCGGTTATGTTATGAAGCTAACATAATATGAAGGTTTTAAATACTGACAATGCTGTGAATGTACCTCAAAAACAATGTAACTGCCGTAAAAAAGACGAATGTCCTATGAATGGTCAATGTCAGCTGAAATGCATTGTCTATAAGGCAACAGTTAGAACAGACAATGACGTGAAACCCTACATAGGATGTACTGAAGGTGACTTCAAGACAAGGTACAATAACCATAAGCAATCCTTTCGGAACAGATCCCACGCTAAAAATACTGAACTGTCTAAACATATTTGGTCACTAAAAGACAACAATATCAATTACAAGCTCTCCTGGGAAATATCTGCCAAGGCAGCACCTTACTTCTGTGGGACTAGGAAGTGTGATCTCTGCTTGTCTGAAAAGCTACTTATAGCAACGGCCCCCCCCCCCCCCCCCCTGGATTATTGTTGAACTCAAGAGCTGAAATTCTCTCCAAGTGCCGCCATCAAAACAAATTCACCCTGAAATGTTTTAAAACCTAGCATTCGTACCAATTTTCAGCGTGCCCCAAACCACCCCCCCCCCCATGAGGATCCGCTGGGCGAACTTACCTGTTCAGGTAGTTGTTCTCTTACTGCTCTGCAGTGATGAGGGACATGGCGTTACCACTACATCATGGTGAGTTTACCGAGTAGATTGCATTTGGTATGAGTATAGTATAGTATATTTGCCTTTTATATTTTATATTTGTACATTTGCCGTGTATATTGTGTATTTTCATAGTATATGTGTATTTTTATGATATCATATTTTTATCATATCATATGTATACTACTGATATGTTCACTGCTTCCAAGACCCTATTAGAAATCAGTTCAATATGTTAATTGAGCCTCCTGGTAATTATCTTTGTATTATATATAAAATTTGCAACTTAAATAACCTCTTTGCCCTGCCCTGTTATGTTCCAGTATCGCACGTATACCCCGACCAATCCTATTGTGCACCCGAGGACAATAGGATCAGTGTCAGTCTTTCACATGCCCCCCCCCCCCCCAAACCCGAATCGCACAAAACATAATCTCGTAAAGTCTCGGCTTTTCAAACCACGCCGTTAGCTTCATTCTAACCACATTCACCTGATGATCGGGTCGCATCCCGTGAAACAGACTGTTGTGAATTAACCGTGTTGTTTTTCTCCAGAGTTATACCGCTCTGGCCTAGCCTGTAGGCCATAGAGCACTTTACATTGAAGGGTAACACTACCTTCTATATATATATATATATATATATATATATATATATATATATATATATATATATATACTAAGTATAATGATAAGTGGTATAGCCGTGTTAGTCTGTAGTGGAAGTGTAGGTGACGCCTTTTAGATAGACTAATATCAATAAACTTGTTACTGTCTAAAAGGCGTCACTCTTACTCTCTCTACAAACCCATTTATATATGTGTGTGTGTGTGTGTGTGTTTGCCATTCATTTTACCTCAATGTATAGGAAATTAAGTGTCTAGCAAACTACACGGGTGGGAGCTACCTTATCCGATAGCTTAAATGACAAGAGATTACTATTGCATTTAGAAAAAAAATAACACTTATCCCCAGAAGAAAACTCTCAAGTACATAAACATTTGCAACAGTATCTAAATTATCTCACGCCATATGTTCATTAGTCTGGCTGAATACAACATTTTGTTTGGCAAAACCATCCCTGTACACGGACTTACAATTTCCAATTCACCTGTTTCATTCATGTTATGGTTCTGTGTGTGAGAAACACAGTCGACGTGTGTCTGTGTACCATAAAAAAGACTTTAGACCATAACAAGAGGTCGTCTGATCTTGCGCGTGCACAACTCCCAAACAAGGAGAAATGATATGGAAGATAAAAAGAGATACACTATTGGGATGCTTGAGAAAATCTTGATTTGTAAAGTAGCGCGGTTTTGCAGCCTGGTGGCATGAGCGCTATGTTTACATTTGTACCACTGATCTCGCAAACCTAACATCACTTCTGTACAGGAGTACTCAAATGGTTTACAATGAAATATTAGCAGATACCATCATATTTTAAGGAGGAAAAATCAAGCTATATTTATTAAGCATTTAACACTATATGTGTTTATCAAATATACTTGGTATGTGAATAGGTACATTTAATATAACCAAAAAATAATTTTAGACGATCCCAAACTAGTCAGAGAACTAAGTTTGTGTGTTTAGTATGTAAATACTTTTAAAAAAGAACCTTTCCTATTCTCTTGTCCCACCTTACTTTGTTGATGTTTCGGTCAAAGTTTATTCATTTAACATTTTAAATACTGTTTTAATACAAGCTGAAAGACATGTCAAAACTGAATAAAAAAAATGGCACCATGTTTTTAAGGCTTCATAGAAAGGTTAAGAACAAAAATGCATGGGGTGTCACATTTTTACAAACAAAATTTACTCAGGACGAATTTGCTACATATGCCCCTACACTTCCATTTCCATAGTCCAATCAGGAAGTGGTAAGTGCACTTATAAGTTTCTTGTAAGCAACATCTGTATTATACTGAGGGATATTTCCAAGATTGCGTTGATGGAAGTAACAGGATCTTGAAATCCGTCTACATAGAAAAAAATGTGTATCCCAATGCACCCCGAGGTTTCCGACAGTTGCGGATGTTGTTTCATCAGAACCATATCAATTAAGGCTGATATCGGGTACATGCTTCGTACCTTTTTACAACGTATAAACAATGATTTTAGATATATTGGCGTTTAATTAATTTATTACACGTCATTCACCTTCTGATATTACAGATGCAGGATTGAAGTAATCCTAGCAAATCTGTCAGTTTTCACTATGTCTGACAGACAAGTAATGTTTGGCATCATCGGCATAACATTATATTGCATTCTGAGGTAACGTATTATATCTCCTAATGGTTTCGTATGAATACTATACCTGTACGCACCGAGCCCTGCGGTGAATCGTATCGCAAAGCCTTCGGTTCTGATGCAATACATATATATTGAATTGTGTTACGGAACTTAATAACAACAGATCACGTAGTCCTGAAGAGCATAAATTTTGTTACAGAGGTAAAAAAAATCAGATTCTGTAACACTAGGCAGCGTGAAATGTCTAGGGGAATAAGTTTTTTGTGTTTTTTTTTTGGGTAACAAATAATAATAATTTATTCTTAAAATAATCCTAACATTACAATACACTGAATCAATACGATTACACAGTAAAACAATAAAAATGTAGAGTACCAGAGTGTCCGGATACTAAGCTTTTCTGGATACCACCACTGTCACAGCTCAACAAGTCCTTTAACATAAATATTCTAGACGAACAGTTCATGCAAAACTTCTCGATAAATGTCCAATTCAATCCCGAAATCAACATGTTATAATCCAAAAGTGAAGGTTCTGGTAATAATCTAAAAGGCAAACTGAAGACTGTATAAAATCTATTGCAAAGTTCAAAGAATATCTATAAGTTCTGCAATCAACGGAAAGGTCCCAAAACTGAATCACACTCTTCCGTGTTTGCTGGAATTTTTTCTCCCCCCCCCCTTCCCCCATGACTCTAAACATAACCCTTATTTATAGCTTCTCATCCGAAAATACTAGAAATCGAAAACTCCAAAGAACAATTCACACGTTACAGTAACAGACTTGAAACATCTAGAAAAAAGAACGCTGTGTTTCTACACTTCAGACCCCACACGCGAGCCCGGCCAACTCGAATATCAGAATATCAGCAGAAACTGACAAAAGCCCTCAGCCGAAAGAACAGTATTTATAGGTGGTAACAGTAACAAGTTAGAAAAATTTGTTCTCACATGGATGTATGTCTGTACATGTCTCTGTTACAAATTTAAACTGGAGAGGTATGTAGTACCTATGCAAGTATCGCAAGACCGATCACATTCGAGATCACCAATACATGTCATTATACCATGTTTCAGTTTTTTTTCTATTATAAGCTCTGTGACCTTGACAAGTAAGTCAAGGTCACCCGTCTTTAAACTTGACTAAAACTTTGTTCATATGCATCATCACTGAAGAAATGCAGTTCGTATGTTGAAAACCTTTGAAGATATCCCGCTCACAAGGCTAAATTAAAAAAAAAATCCGATAAAAATTCATTTAAAATCCGGAATTGTATGTGGCGACCCGTAGCTGGTGCAACAGGTGCAGACTATCAGTCTCAATGATCAGAGTAAGTTTTGTAAAATTGCACCCGATGGTTCATGAGAAATTATCTTCTAAGTGTTTTTCTATAATCAGCTCTTAAACGTAGAAAAATAGGTCAAGGTCACCGATTTTCGAACTTAGCCGAGATTTTGTTAATATGCATCAGCACTGAAGAAATGAAGTTCCTATGTTGAAAATCTTTGGCGATTTCCCGCTCACAAAACCAAACTTGAAGAATCCGATAAAAATTCATAACAAATCAGAAATTGTAGGTGGCGCCACCAAACTTGTGCAGCAGGTACTATTACCTTCTAAATGTTTTCTTCTATATCCTTCTATAATCAGCTCTTAAACGTAGAAAAATAGGCCATGTTCACCAATCTTCGAACTTAACCGAGATTTTGTCGCTATACAACTTCATCGAAGAAATAAAATTCTTACGGTGAATCCTATTAGAGATATCACGCTCACAAGGTAAAAATTAATGGACGCCAGACGGACGGACAGCTTGGGTGACGACAATAGCCCATCAGCCTAAGGGCTGAGGGCTAAAAAGTAGTTGGATACCAAACACTTATCAATACTCATGGGAATTTTTGAAAAACGAACCGACAACCAATATACGCATGTATACTACATATTTGCCCTAAACATTTTATAACATGATAAAAAAGACTTGGGAGGATTGCGGCGTCATAGAACAGGTGAACAGGGTAGTGCTTCGTCGGATGACCCAATTTCCAAATCGAGGCCAGATCAGTGAATCAACTGGATTACCGACACATAATAAAGACATACGCACTTTATCGTTTTACGATTGATTTATTATACATTATCAATACAGGTATCTATGGTATACATACACATATAAAGATCTAATAAACAAAGAATAATACGTAACACTGTATGGTGTCCGTCACTGCCTTTAATTCAAAGGAATCCCCGAATACTAAATTCAAAACCCTAGACTCGAGTAAACGTTTAGTTCTGCATTTAAAATATTGCCGCACACACAAATGAAGTAACTGATGACGCAATATTTGATTCAACCTCCTTGTCAGATATATAAGAAACAGTATGCTAGCTTTAATCATCCTCTGTTCAGAAAATTACGTTTTTCTAAATACCTATTGACCCATCTGAAATATCAGGAATGACTGCAAAGTTAATTATACGTAATATATATATATATATATATATATATATATATATATATATATATATCGCAATAAGTGAGTAAAGCTATGATGGAGTATACTCGCACTCTCTTATTAATGCGAATATATCTATATATATATATATATATCTATCTATATATATATCTCCTATTTACAACAAAGTAAGAATGTACAACATGCAATACAATGTTGTAAAAAAAAAAAAACAACCAAGTTAATGCATTTTGACAGGGGCTTTAGATTATATGCATTATACAAACATATAGATACAACAAACACACACGGCCATTGGTTTGCCTGTTATAAAATCTATTTTAAAATATTAATGCGTTGATATTGCACGAAATATTTTAACTGTCGGGAATGATGCAAACTGTTTTCACATAGTTCCTCCTTAATACTGATATATTTGACACTATATTTGCAGGCTATTTATCCAATTGCACCGGGTGAGTAAAAAAACAGCCACTCTTAAATATGTCTATTCAACAAAAAGCCTGATGGTTGGGTATCTCTTGAATTTTTTACTAACTGCACTTTGATATATTTTCCATGTTTATCTCATCTCCATACAATTCTAAATGCATTGATACCAAAATACTCTGAATGTTTACATTTTTGTGATTATTTTTTGCAGTGTGTTGCCATTTTTTCTTAGCACATAAATTTATCGTTTGAATATGAGCTGGTGATAAAGGGCTATTAAAATGTATCTTCCCCCTTCTAACATGATTGTTTTATCTTTTGGACGATATGTATAACAAAAATGAGATCCTTCAGTATAAATTACTGTTCACCTAAACAGATGATATTTTCGCAATACTTACACGTTCAAGTAAACAGCGACTTTTTGACACTCGTGAATAAAAAAATGAAGCACAGGAGCCCCCCGCACCAAGCCTCAATCAGTCTTAAACAGGAGTTGGTATATGCTGTCTTTCATTTGTTACACATAAACATAATCATGAACCAGTTCGGTCATTTGTTTGCGATAATGCCAAAAAATAAAACAACCAAACATTGAGAATGTTCAATAACACTCGGCATAATGGTTACAGCCAATCAGGCTGTGCACCCTGGTTACATGGTCACTTAGCCCTTCAAGATCTGTTATATACATTTACCTCCCCATAAAAATAAAAATATACAACACAATAAACACTAGATACATGGTCACATAGATAAACATGATCTTTTATACACATTTAGCTCACCATAAAAATATGAATATACAATACAATATACACTGGTTACATGGTCACATCAAACAAAGCTATACATGATGTGTTTAACACATTTACCGAAATATAAAACAGGGACATAAAACATTTTGTTTATAAAGTCATCTAATTATTATAAATATTGTTTATAAGTATTTAAATGGCTTGATTTCAACTGCTTAAATTATTATTAATAATAAAATATGAACTCATTTAACTCGTGCGTGTCAGGCTCCGTCGTCTTCACTCTTTTTTTCTTTTTTTGTGGTTTGATCAGTGGTGTTTCCATGGGGACCGGAGGCCATTATTCACGAGTCCTCCACAGAAACGTGTTACAAACAGAGGTCACCAGTTACATGTTGCTGGTGTACAGACGACCTAAGCGTAGACATCACATTGGTCATGTCAGGATTGAATAAAGCATAATGTGCCGTTGATATATAATGGAATACGATTTGAACAGTTCTCTCACGGCTGTCTAAGGTATGTTTAAGTGATTTTTATATGATCAGCTTCAGATTAGGACATTTTATTACCAGCGTCTGTTTTAATTTCCTCCTTACAATGTCAGATATACGGTGGTTCTCTGACAGATCTAGTGTTTCGAGACCTGCAAGTTTTTCTGTTTTGTAAATCAGCTTCTCCATGTTGTCATCCAGGTGGTTCTGTTGTACCCCGAGGTTGGTGAGTTTATGACAGTCGGGTAGTTTTCCCAGCAGTGACCAGAACTTCTTTGATGTGAGGCCGCAGTAACTGAGTGTGAGTGTAATGAGGTTTGTGTTAGACAGACATTCTGTTAGTGTGTAGACAGCCAAGATGGACAGGGGGGTCATAGCAAACTCTAACTCACCTAGACTATTTAACTTACTGACTGTTCTTATTACAGCCAGCAGGTCAGGGGAAGTATCAACATAGTCATCATTATCTCCACAATATACGAGTCTCTGTTGATATCTAGGCTTATGCATGAAATTCCACACTTTGAGTGTTTGTAGCGGAAAGTTTGTGAGTGTCACGTCAAGTTTCTGTGTCATGTAACTCTCATCAACAGAACAAGATGCACTAAGCAGCCAGCCATCCAAGCAGAGCCATGTTAATGATGGAGCGTTTAAGTGTTGAAGTAGACGGAAATGTCTCTCATCAGATGAAGACAATGTCAACTTTTTTAGTCTTTCTCCATCCATGGAGAGATATTTAACATACACCTGCGCAGGATATTTATCTGTGATTTCTAACTGCATCACCTCAGGTAGGACCAGGTTAGCCTTGGGATGTTCTAATAAATAACTGATCTGTAGTGAGGTGTACATCTGCGCCATGTTGTTCTTATCACCACTTATTATATTTTCTATGGCTTTCTTTATATTCTCTCCTCCAAGACTAGATACAAATGTTATGAGCATGGCCGACTCTCTGAATGCTTTTGGCGAGCCACAGAAATGAAGAAGCAGTTCGTTTTGTTTTGATTTATTTGAATTAACAATATAAAAGCCACAAACCACTCTTGTAGGGATTTATGGAGAAATGAAACAGTTTTTTCTCTGGTAGAATGTTCATGCTTTAGAAATCCAAGTTCCCAAGATTCCTGACTGATTATCTCCATTGTATCATCATACTGAAATGTCAGTTCAAGTCTGTCTTTCATCATCACCGTTGTTGCTATCTCTCCTAACTGCATAAAACATTTGTGATATTTTTGCAGAACCTCTGACAATTTGCTGACAGATCTTTTTGTCCTTTTCTCAAATCTGCAACATGAATATTTAATAAAATCATCATAAAAACCTCCAAATGTGATTGCTAAATGTTTGGTCTCCTCCCATAAACAACACATCAACAACAATATGGCCGGATATCGGCTCAAATGTGTTAGATCATCCGATCGCTTTATTTCCTGAATAAGTTTCTCTCCTTCACCACTGGTCTCTGGGTCTTGAAATGATTTTTGTACATACTCAGTGACGCCCTCTGGTGAGAATCCTCGTAGTGACACCTCAGTTTCAGGAACATCTGTTTGTTCAGTGAAATGTGAGTCTGATGAATGTCTGGATGTTATGAACATCTGAGCGTATGGTAAATGTTGTCTGTGAGCGAGGCGTGTGATGTCATCAGATGTTGGCTCCCTGTATTCGTCATAGCCGTCCAGCAGGAACAAGGTTGATGCCTGGTTATCTTTTATCAGTTCACATAACTTCTCAGCATCTGTCATCTCAAGCTTCAGCTGTTCCTTTATTACATCTACTAATGTCTGGTTAACCTTGACGTCTCTCAGGATTATTGGAATCACATATTTAAAAGAACAGAGTATCTCCCTTTGTTTTTTGGTCATGTTTATTTTCCCGTCAAGGATGATGTTACTCCAGTCCACACAAATTCTACGTGATATTGTAGACTTTCCGACACCTGGCTCTCCAGATAAATACATAAAGATGCCGCGCTGACCAGGAGCAACCTGAAAATACATAATGATTCCTGATATTGGTAGAATGCATGACATAATAATATCAACATTTTAATATGTATAGAAATCCAAAGGATATTTATTACCATAACATTTTATTAATCACCAGCTTTATTAAATTTTTATTTTCTGTTTTAAACAAGTATCAAACAAGTAAATAAACAAATGCAAACAATTGTAAAATACGAGAAATTATTGCAGAAAACATTGAAAGAGCACACATCTCTGCCAAAGAGACTAACTGAATCCACGTCCAGGTAAAAGCTTAAATATTAACCACACAAAATGTTCCGGATAATCCTAAAAATCCTTTTAATTTCTGATGAGATACAGATTTTATTGTGGTCAAAGATAAGGATGAGCATGCAGTTTAAAATTAAAAACACTAAAATAAAAAAAAATTGAGCTATCCCAAAATAATTCATATCTTCCTGTTTTTAATGAATTATTCCCTTCCACAATCCTCTCTTAAATTTGCCATTTTTGTTTTGTTACTGTTTCCTTCAGCTTCTACTTAGGTTTCTCAATTACATTGTACAAAGTAGAAATAATATACCTATGCTTATTTATTACCCTTATTGACATTCTTCCGCCACAAATTAATTATTTGTGTTCCATGTTAATAGTTTGTTAAGATATTAATGCCTGCTATTGCAAGCTGCAACACAAATATCACCTACTGCATCACATATACATCACACACATTATCACACATATCACACACTACAGCACACATATATAACACATACATGTATATATATATATATATATATATATATATATATATGTATATATATATATACACACACATACATATATTACACATTACATCACACACACGTCAGACACTTATCACATACTACCTCACACGCAATTAAAACATATAGCACACACATCATTCCGCATCGTACATCCATCACACATATTTAGCACATACATCACACACATGTATCGCACTCTACATTACAAATGTATTAGTCAATACAGCACACATATCACTCATTACATAATATATCATTCACTACATCACTAATATATATCGTACAATTCATAACATACGACATGCTAGATTACACAGATATTAATCACTTCTTCACGCCTATATTACAGTATGCATCATACCTATATCCCACAGTACATCGCGCTTATTACACTTATACATCACAAACAACCTCACATTATATCACACACGTCATTATTTGTACATTGCATCACTAAACACGACATCATACATATATCACACATTACGCATATATATATATCACGGACTACCTCACACACTGCACACTGCAACACCCACATATCACAATTTACATCACACAAACATATATCATATATCACGGGCTACCTCACACACTGCACACTGCAACACCAACATATCACACTCTACATCATACATATGTCACGCCCTACATCAGAAACACTGACATATACAACAGGAAAAATACATCAGATATATATTACACTACCTCACAAATATGACACACTTAATCAGACTTATATATCACTGTACCAAGCACATATACGTACCACACTACATCAAACATATATCACGCCATACAAGACGCAAACATCATACATAAACATCATATTAAAGATTTACAAAACACTACATCACGCGTATGTCACACCACTTTACACATATATCACACACTACATCAGACATATAAAACACACTGTATCACACCTACAGTCACTCTTAATTTTATCACAATCTGTTATTTTTCTTCAGCTCTTACTCAATTTCTAAATTACAATGTTGAAATCAGACAATTATATAGCTAGACTTGTTAATTATCCTGTTGTCATTCTCTATTTACTTTTTTAAATATTTTCCATGTGAAAAATATGGTCAATTATTAATGTCTGCGATGTCAAAAACAAGCAAAAAAAAAATCATCCAACATCACACACATCACAAACTACATCACACTCTACATGACACATGTCACACCCTATATTAAATGTGTGCATGTGTTTGTGTTACATTTACCCTGTGAAAATAGTCATTGCATGATGGACTGGATTCCACATAAAGAACACAATACAAGTATATATAATTGTATAATTGTCTTTAAAATTTCAGCAGAGAGTTTTGGTGAAATGCAAACTCCCAGTTATAGTCTTTTTTGTTTTAGCTAAATAACTATATTTCATAATATGTTTTATCACATCGTCCTACCGATCACATTGATTTTAACTACAAAAATATTTGCATAAAATCCAAGCATATGGAAATATATAAATGAGAAAGAAACAAGAGTTTAATTATTGTTTTGTATAAAAAAAAATTACACATTGTGTTAACATTCCACTTTTATGGAAAAATGCAGATCCTCTTATTATCACTTATTTGTAAATGTATCAGTGTTTATTAAAAAATAAAGTTTCCATTTTCACGTAAAAAAACCCAGAAATTTACCATCATGAAAACCATGATAATACAGTATCCATATATTGATAACACAATGAGGATAATGGTGATGATCCTATGAAAGTATACATTTGAAACAATCGCAATATAATTTTGTTGAATTATTTCCAACCTTTAATACAAACAATGTTATGAAAGAAATATTAATTATGTATCTATTATACATGAATATATATATATATATATATATATATATATATATATATATATACATGTATAAACTTTTAACTTTTTTTAAGAAAGCTCCTTTCTCCCATGTTCCTCCATAGGTAGATAATAGTGAATCAGTTTTGCAAAGACATCATAATCTGTCCCACATACAACACAAATTTGGTCAATCTTGCTGGTCCCATTTTTACTTTATGGGAACTTTCTTTCATTTTGCATGTACCTTGTACAAATCGAAAGCTGATAAGTAGAACAAGAAATCTAAACAGTCTCTTTATTAAATATTTTTTTTATATTAAATGCTTCTACAGGTTGGACGTCAACGAATTTGACATAAAACAATGACGTCATATATATATATATATATATATATATATATATATATATATATATATATATATAAAGTTTAAAGGACACTTACAGAACCAAAAATGAAAGAAAAATGAAAACATACAGGTGATGCCACCACGCTGTGGGAACTCATTTAACCAGTCGTGATCAATAAACATATGAGGCTTATGACATTATATAAAACTACACATGACACAGCTTGCTGCTTTAATTTGGTCTTAAAATGTAAATTAGATTAAACAATGGAAAATACATATTTCGCCACCAGTCTTCGGGAACATAATTCTGGACATGATTAACATTAAAGATTAATGGAAATCCGTGCATTTAATTATTGAGTTACCGGAGATTTTGTTTCAAATTTTTAATTAATCCGGGGTAGTTACGAGCCCTACAACCTTGCGGATATAGGTCGTAGTGACATAATTTCAGGTTTCCGAGGAGATTTTTTTGACCTAACAGATAGCTGGTCACCCAGATGACCAGGTGGACGGCGGGAGAAGGATGAAGGCTGTAGCTTAGATGACTTTTAGTCACCTGAGCTAATGATATGAGGAAGTTGTCGAATTTTGCGATAGAAAGTTTGTGGAAGTCCTATTACAGGTATGATAAATGGTGGTAATGCTGTTTTCTTTTACTGCAAGTATGTTATAATATTTCTATTTATTAATTGAATGTATGGGCGAAATGCTGTAAAATTGTTCGGCATTATCTGCAATGTCATTATTTGATCTAATGTAAAGATGAAGTATTACAATACATCTCTTTGAAGAGTTTCCTCAAAACAGGCTTCTTAATACAGTCCATGAAAAATTGTAAACGTGCTTACCATTTAATATTAAGGTTAAACCACTTAAATTCAGTAAACCCCTTTTCACAAGTGACACACAAGTGTTCCTATAACGGAACCGTATTTCTTTTCTTGCTTTAGGCTAAGATTAAAACATAAATTCTGATCTTTACACCACATATTTCGTTACATAACATTACATATACAACACAAAGAACATAACGCACATGTAAAAACTTACAGCGCATATGAATATTAAGGTGTAAGGACGGGTTCAATAAAGGTGTAGCTGTAGGAGGAACACAGTGAGGGTGAATATGTAGGTAGGAGACAGTGATGGTGTACATGTAGGAAAGGGGCATTGTCACTGAAGATATAGGACGTGGACAGTGACGGTGTAGAAATAGATAGGGGACAGTATCGGTGTCGGTGTCGGTGTAGGAAGATGACAGTGACGGTGTACATGTAGGAGTGGGACGGTGGCAATATAGACGCATGAGTGAAGAGTTATCATGCAGATGTAGGAATGGGACTGTGAGGGAATAAATGATATCAGGAGAGATTGACCTATACATGTAGGAGGGGGATAATTTGGGCGTATTTATAGGTAGGGGACAGTGAAGATGTAGATGTAGGAACGAGAAAGTAATGCTATACATGTAGGAGGGGGACAGTGATGGTGTAGATGTATGAGGGGAACAGTGATGGCGTGGATGTTGGAAAGGTCGGTGATAGTATAGATGCAGGAAGGAGTCCGTGATGGTGTAGATATAGGAAGGGGAGAGTAACTTTGTAGATATAGGAAGGGGAAAGTGGCAATGTAGATGTAGGGAGGGGACAGTGCCAGTGTATATACAGGAAGGGGAGAGTAATGGTGTACATAGATGAAGGGAGGAATGATGGTGTACACGTAGGAAGGGGACAGTGATGGTGTACACGTAGGAAGGGGACAGTGATGGTGTATACGTTGGAAGGAGACAGTAACGGTGTACATGTAGGAAGGGGACATTGACGGTGTATATGTGGTAAAGGGAGAGTAATGGTGCAGATGTAGGAGGACTAAAGTGATGGTGTAGATGTAGGAGGGGGACAGTGAGGGTGTAGAAATATAAGGGGACACGGACCGTGTAGATGTATGAAGGAAACAGTGTCGGTGTAGACAGAGGAAAGTGTTGGTGTACATGTAGGGAGGGGAGAGTGATGTTGTAAATGAAGAAAGGGGACGATAATGACGCACTTGAACATGCGAGTTAATCTAGAACAGCATTTTAACTTTTTGTTTTTCTTGAGGGAGTCTCAAAGTCATATTCTTGGTATTAATAGTAATACGAAGCAAATTTAAACATTTGCATGGGTCAGCTACTTTATTCCAGTTTATTTCGAATCCCAGATCACGTTATAGGCCAATCAAGGTTCTAATTGCTTCAGCACAATGGTCGTCACTATCAGAAATTATCAGAATATCATCTAAGTATTCAATTACTTTGCTTAAAGCTCTTAGTTCCATTAACATGACAACCGCCCGGGTTAATCTGTGAAAAATATTTCGAGCTGAAAAGGAATTTTAAATCACAGAAAACATTTTTTTCCTCCATGACATTGCCATACAAGGCCAGTAAACCACTGATGATGTTTTGATATTCTGACAGAACGATAAGCAGACTTCAGGTCTATTTTTGTGATATCAACTTTACATCATTATCCACGGTTTAAAATGTTACCCTTAAGTCAATGGATGCATAATCATTACCATCACGATATTGTGGATAACTGCAATCATGGATTATTTTAATGTCATCATTATCTTTGGGAATGGCTGCAATCGGATAATTATATAGGGTTTCTAATTACAAACAACATGATATCCACATAGTTCATGAATAATTAGATCGTAAGCTGCGATAAAATGTTCTTATAATGATTTGCGTTTAGATGAATGCACAGTTTCTGGAATGGTCCCTTGATCAACAAAGGCAAACCCGTGGTTTATCCCACGTAACAGGAAGTCCTGGTCGGGTCATTTGTACGTACGAGCTCTCAGATCCAAACTGTCTCTTTTAAGCTTAGCAATGCATTATCCTGGATTTTATCAGGTTCAAGCTATTCTTTATGCTGGGTGGCAGGGTGGTGCTGTCCACAACCGAGAGCATGCATGCACAAATTTACAGCCAAGAAACTTTCACCCTCCAAAGGGTTGTATTGCTTACAAATTTCTTTGCCACCAGCCGTGAGTGGTCATCTCGTCCTTGTGTGTTTCATACGCACTGCCCTGTTACTTTGACCCTGTGGCAATGGATGCCAGTGACGTAGCCAGAACGACCACAATGGTGCTACGTCCGTGCCTCAAAATTGTGGTTTACTTGCAATCTACGATATTCCCTGTCCCATAAAAAAAGGCGGAGGTTTTCTCATGGCCTTTTAAGAATTGATACACACTTGCAGGATGGGAAAGGAAGTCCATCCCGCCCTCTAGCAAGAGTTGGTCCTCTTTTTCCATTTTATTCAACATGGCGAGATTACCCAAAGACCCCTGAGGCACAGACAATTGTTCTCTCACCTGTTTCTTTGGTACCACCTTTTAAAGTGATCGTGCCGGGGGCAACAATACTGTCTGGTTGAGTCAATAGCATTACCGTGTCATCATAGCCCCCGTCAATGTCAACAAATCTAAGACGTCCAAAAATTTTCACCGCCCGGCATCGTTTATTAAGCTGTCCAAGTGAACTTGCTTGAATTTGTTTGAAAATTGCATTGATACAAAAGAATGTAATGAACATACAGTGATAATATAAATATACGAGAAGTATATGAAAGGGATTTGGGCAAGCCGGAAGGCATAGGTTTGCCTGTTCCAATACAAAACGGACAGATATAAATTAACAGAGATGACAAATTTACAGGAGCAAATAATGAGTTGTTTGCAGATGGTAATGGTTGAGGTGTTAATTATATTAATATCATGTGCGTTTACTGTGATGTGGGGTTGGTGGATGTGATATAATGCAGATTATGTTTTGGTATATGTGGTGACTTACTGCAGAGTTTGACTGATGTTTTCTCCTGTTTGTTTCAGATTGTGTTATGCAAGCGATTTGTCTTAGTAATGAATAATGAGACTTGTTTGAATATTTTTGTATTATATTTTTGATTCATTTCAGTATCAACAAACAACAAAGTTTTAACAGGTAAGTACTTATCCCTATGGATGGAGTATAAAGCACATTGTAGGAAGAAGTGATTTTCGCCATCATAAATATCCAAGTGAACTTGTGGTTCATTCCCCAACACTTGTCCCGTCAAGGGGTCCTGACGAATATTTGAACTGCTTGCACCTAACTTCCGAAGAATGGAACTGATATCACTGGTTGATCTTGTTGGGCTTGTATTGCTGTCGTGAGCCTGGTGGTACGCGGTAGCCATCTTGGTTTTATTTTCTCCACCTCCACTTACGGATGTCTGCGACGTAGCTTGGTGTAAGGCAAGAACTTGAATTCAGCAGCGGTGGTCACACAGGGAGACTTGGGATTGATGGCCCCTTTTTTCCCTGTTCGTGTGGTGCATTGTCTCCCCGACTAGCGTCAGCTGCAAGCCCCGCGTTTCCGCTATTATTAGTGTCCTGTTCAGATTGCATGCCAGCGACCTTTTTCAACACGACTTTGCGTTGACCCCTAGGGATTCTGGTTGTCACTTCGAGTCCCCCGGCTCGAGGAGCTGTAGAGCCTTCAAAGACGTGAAACCCTCTTGCTCAAACTATTGCACTTTGGTGTCATGGATTTTTTTGTCGCGCCCATTTCGCCGCCGGGTTTTATTCTTCTGGAGAAGACATATTGAATTTGGCACCTTAAGCAAGCAGCCGATAAATGTGTCCACTCACTGCGTAGGAATGCCCCCAAATGACTAATCTGCCAACACATCCGTTGATGTCAACTAGCCAATCAGTGGCCTGCCCCCTCCCCCCCCCCCCCCCACCCAGTTCATGTTAACTCATGATTAACAAGGTCAATCAGAAATATTTGACAATATTTTGGTCAAAGTTAGTGCAAATAACATGAATATAAAGTAAGCTATAAAACGTTTGCCATATATTAGGCAGGCAAAAATATTTCACGTGTACCAGGAATTTCTTAAGCCCTATTTAATTTAGAGATGAAACTATACTGCTTAATTAAATAATTCGGTACATTTTTTCCCAACATGTATGCCCCTTTTTGTGCAAATTAATTTATTTTAATAGTGTACTATACAGATGATGTGGCCAAGTTTACACCGTACTCCAAATGGCAGTGGCATGATAGTAATTATATCTTTTACTGTTGTTCCACGGACTGAATACCTTGAATAGAAACCCAACAGAATGTATGCAATCATGATACTATAATTTATTTATCTATTTTTAATATTTAAAGAATGGATTTCATGGCCTGTTGTTTGTTTGGTCTTTTGAATAAGTATGAAGGTATCGTTATGATAAAATCATATGGTATTATAAAGTCTTTTAGATTTCTGGTTTTATAAGGAAGGGGTAGTGAATAATACTGAAGTCATAACTTTTCATCAAGACATTGGAGCAGATTTCCGAGGTTCTTGTGAGATGTAGGGTTCGAACTCGGGACCTTTAGCGCGAATGTGCAAAGTCTCTTTTCCCAAAATAAAAAGTCTACTTTTCTTTAACATTGTAACATTGTTATGGAAATGTCCCTTTAATGTTGTAGGTGTATTTAGGTGAACAGTGACTGCGTATGTGTATAAGGAAGCAGACAGTGATGGTGTTATTGCGAGTAGTCTGATGGTGATGACGTTGGTTTTAGTGAGTAGACAGTTATAGTGTTGGCGTGATGTAACAAACAGTGATGTCGTTGCTGTGAGGAAGCATACAGTGATGATGTCGGTAACAGATGTTAGTAAGTAGACGGTAATGGTGTTGGTGACATATGGCAGACAGCGATGGTACTGGCATCAGGAATCAGAAAGTGATGCTGCTGCACTAAGGAAGTAGACGATGTGATGTGGTAACAGTAAAAATGTTGATATCAGAAAGTAGACTTTGTTAGTCTTGCTGTGAGGAAGCAGGCAGTGATGATGATGCTATGAAGATGCATATTTTGATGATGTTAGTTTTAGGAGAAACAGATGAATTTCGTGTTAGGAAGAAGAGAGTGAAAACGCTGATGTAAGGATCCAGATAGTGATGTTGTTTGGACAGTGACGATGTATATGTAAGAAAGGGAAAGTGGGGGTGTAGATGTAGGAAGGGGTGTGTGAGTGTGTATATGTAGGAACGGGACACTGATAGTGAAGATATAGGAAGGGAAGCTCTGATGGTGTAGATGTAGGAAGGAGATGGCGACGGTGTAAGCTTTGGAAGGGGACAGTGACGCTGTGGATGTATGAGATGGGCAGTGATGGTGTAGATTTAAGATGGAGACAGTGACGGTGTAAATGTAGGAAGGAAACCGTGACGGTGTACATGTTGGGGGGGGGGGGGGCACTGATGGTGTAGATGTAGGAAGAGGACAGTGACAGTGTAGATGTAGGAGCGATCAGTGATGGTATAGATTTTGGAAGGGGGCACTGATAGTATAGATATAGAAGGGGAGCTCTGATGGGGTAGATGTAGGAAGGAGATGGTGATGGTGTAAACTTTGGAAGGAGACAGTGACGGTATACATGTAAGAGGGGGACAATGATGGTGTAGATGTAGGAAGGGGACAGTGACAGTGTAGATGTAGGAAGGGAGAGTGATGGTGTACCTATAGGAATGGGAGAGAGATGGTGTACATGTAGAAGGGGACAGTGACGGTGTATATGAAGGAAGATGTCAGTGATGGAGCATATGTAGGAATGGGTCAGTGGTGGTGTACATATAGGGAAGGGAGAGTAATGGTGTACACGTAGGAAGGGGACACTGATGGTATAACTGTAGGAGGGGATCAGTGATTGATTAGCTGTAGGAAAATGAGAGTGATGGTTTACATGTAGGAAGGGGACACTGGTGGTGTAGATGTAGGAGGATAACAGTAAGGTTGTAGATATATTAAGGTACACTGACGCTGTAGATGTAGGAAGGGGCAAATGATCTATGAAACAAAATACCATAATAATTAAACAAATAAAAAATATCATTTTACAATCTATTGAAACTTCAATTTTCTCCTAAAATTACGAATATTATAAAAAAGGATTGCCTTGTTGAATTTGCTATTATCTTGTTCTAATAGGACAGAGATGTTTGTGAATAATTGCGTTGTCTTTTAGTGTAGCATTGTGTAATTCTAGTGTGCATATTTAAGTGTACAATTGTTGTTTGAAAGGTGTTCAAAGTTAATTTATATGATCAGATATAATGATTCACAAAACAATTTAGCTGACCATCGCTCATTAGTCGGGCTTAGGCCTGTGAGATGTAATAAACAATTAATTAAGTGTGAAGTACCAGCACTCAGTGTCAATTTTGTTAAATTGTAATTCAGTATAAAAAGGGTTTACAACTTTAAACAGGGAGTAGAAGAGAGCTAGGAAACCGAGATTTGCACCTTGTGCACCTCTGTCCTCTCTTGTAAGATATATGGCGGATTAATTTAGTATAAAAAGGATTTGGAACTTTAAACAAGAGGATAGAAGAGCTAAGAGACAGCGATGTGTCTCTTGTGGACCTCTGTCCTCCCTCTTAAGACATGTGGTGGACACTGGGCACACTGGGGTGGAACTGGCTGCAAGCCAAGAATATTATTGAGTAAATTTTAGAACACCAACTGATTCTCAACTTATAACTGGAGAAGTTATAACCATCATTGTGAACAGGGAGCTCCCTTTTATTATTGTTTTGTTAGTATATGTTTAGCTGTGATTTTTAACCGACATGCGTGAACTAAATCTACGTCCAGGCTATGTAACCTAAATATTCACCATGAACCTGTTACAGTGTACATTACATTCAACTGGAATATGTAACTTTGATGTACAGCGGGAATATGGACCATAATGTCAACAAGATCTGGTATCTGTATTGTTCAAGTCATCAACATAGCACCAACAACACTTTTGTGACAGTAAGAATATGGGTCAATCAAAAGAACTGTTTGACATTGTTTACAGAATTATTACATAATACACATGACTCGCGCCACTGACTCATGTTACAGTGTTGCATCAACTCAGCAAAAGTTTGCCAATTTAAACCTGCGGTAGAGAAGAGAAAACATCTTCACGCGAGATCAAAAATATCTCTTAATTAATCGTGATCCTTACATTTTAACAGAACAATACAGCTCAAAGCTGCTAAAATATCCCATTAAAAGAGAGGTGTTAGAATATGACCAGTTAATTAATTTTGTTTCAACCGTGTGCCAGTGGTTTTTGGCTATATACAGATTATGGCCATTCCTGGTTTTGGTTTTGGAATAGACCACCTTAAGTGTAAACTTTCATTTTTTACATCATTTGGAAAAAAGGAAATCAAGGAGAACTTTTTTATGACAAATAACTTGATATCGTCCTTTGTACAATAAACAAGGAAATAATATTGATTTTCTATTCCTAGTGATATCACACGTTTTCGCAAAATTTTGTCAAATGGTGTTGCAAGTGACAAAAATATAAAGTAAGAAATCAGAGGGATTGCTATAAATAAGCGGGCAAGAATATTTCACATCTACCAGGGATTTCCTACGCCCCTTTCAATTATGAGGTAAAATTGTGCTGCTAAAGTTGATAATGCTTTGAGGAAGCATGCATAGATAATGTTAATGTAGTTCAGCAGAGAGCGATGATATTGGCATCAGGAATCATAAAGTGAAGATGCCACTCTGAGGACGTAGACAGTTATGATTTTGGTGTGAGGAAGCAGACAGTGATGACGATGTTGTGATGATACAGACCTTGATGATATTGGTGCTAGGAAAAAATGGTGAAATTCCAGATAGAAAGCAAACAGTAATAATGTTGATATGGGAATGCAGACAGTGATGATGTTGGTCTTACTAAGTAGACATTGATTGTGTGATGTAGCAGAGAGTGATGAGTGATGATGTTGGTAACAGTAAGCAGACAGTGATGTTCATGTGATGAAGAAGACAGTGATAGTATTTATGTAATGGAACAAACCTATATTATTGATGTGGTGAAGAGAAAAGTGATTAGGTTGCTGTAAGGAAGCAGATGTAGTGATGTTATTAGTGTTAGATGTAAGGAAATATACAGTGATGATGTTTATATTAGTAAACAAACAGTGCTGATATTGGAGAGGGGAAATAGACAATGATGATTTATTTTAACAAGCAGACAGTGAATATGTTGTTTTGATGGAGCTGACAGTGGTAATATTCTTGGGAAGATGCAGACAGTGATATTGTTGTTGAATAGAGGGAGGCAGTAATGTTTGTGTATGTTGACAAATACTGACTATATATGTGTGATGAACGACTAGTGATAATGTTGATGTGAAGATTTAGACCGTCATGAAATTGTTAGGAAGATGCAGTCTGTGATGATGCTGTCTGCTAATGTATGTAGACAAACATTGACGATTTTGGTCTCAAATAAGCAGACTGTGATGATATTGGTGTTGATGTGATGTAGCAGACAGTGGTGATGTTAATGAGAGGAAGAAGAACATGTTTATGTTGGTGCCAGCAAGCAGACAATAATTATATTGGTGTTGAGAAATGCAGAAAGTGATGATGTTGGTTTTAGGAATCAGATAGTGCTGTTGGTTTGAGTGAAAACAGATGAATTTTGTGTGAGAAAGGCGACCGTTAAGATGTTGAAGCAATCTAGCAGAATGTGTTGATGTTGCTGTCAAGAAGCAGACAGTCAGAAGTTGATACATGTATCAGGAAACAGACAGTGATGAAATTGATGTAACGAGGGAAACTAATAACGCTGGTGTGGTTGAGAGAATGATGAAGCAGACAGTTATGGAGTTGTTTTGATTGAGCTAACAGTGATGTTATTGTTGGTAAAATGCAGTGTTGATGTTTGTTTATGTAGACTAACGTTGACCATGAATGTGTGTGGAAGCAAATAGAGATGGTGTTGTTATAAAGATGTAGAGAGTCATAAAACTGTTGGGACGATTCAGCCAGTGATGATTCTTTTGTATGTAGACTTACATTGACGATTTTGGTGTGACAAAGCAGACGGTGTAATATAGCAGGCAGTGATGATATTGGTAAGAGGAAGGAAACTGTTCTGATGATGGTGTCAGGAAGCAGACAAGAATTCTACTGCTGTTGGGAAGTATACAGTTATAATGTTGATTTCAGAAATGCAAATAGTGATGATGTTGGTGTTAGGAAGCAGTGAGTGATGTTGGTATGAGTGAAAACATATGGATTTGGTGTAAGAAAGGTGACCGTTAAGATGTTGATGCAATCAAGCAGAATGTGTTGATATTGGTGTCAAGAAGAAGACAGTGATGATGTTGGTATCAGGAAGCAGACAAGGATTACATTGTTGTAATGGGAAAAAAACTATTAATGTTGGTGTGGTGAAGAGAAAGATGATGAGGTTTCTGCCAGGAAGCAGACAGTGTTATTATTGTGACTAGTAAGCACACATGATGATGTTTGTGAGGAAAACAGTCATGATGTTGTAGTGATGAAGCAGACATTGCTGAGGTTGTTAGTGTGAGTAAGCAGACATTTTTCATGTTTCTTGGAAGATGCAGACAGTGTTGTTGCTAGTGTGGGAAAGCAGACAGTGATGATGGTAGTGTGTAAGGAGATGAACTTGTTGTGATGAAGCAGACACTGATGGTATTGGTTAATGGAGCAAATTAATATCGTAGGTGTATTGAAGAGACAAGAGATGATGTAGCTGTAGGGAAGCCGTCATAGTCAACTTAGTGTAAGGAAAAATACAGTGAAGATGTTTATGTTAGTGAGCATAGAGTGATGATGCTGGTAAGGGGAAACAGACAATGGCGATATTGTTTTGACGAAACAGACAGTGGTGATGATGTTTTGAAGGAGCTGACGATTTTGTTGTTGTAAAAAATTGCATACGGTGATCGTGTTTGTGTATTCAGACTAATATTGACTATGCTTTTGTGAGGAAGGAAATGGTAATGATGTTGTTGTTGTTAAGATTTGACAGTCATGAAACTGTTGGGAAGATGCAGCCAGTGATGATGCTTTTGCATGTTGACAAACATTGACGAATTTGGTCTCACAAAGCAGACTGCGAAGATATTGGTGTTGGTCTGATGAAGCAGACAGTGATGATGTTGGTGAGAGGAAGACATGTATTGATATTGATATCTAGAAACAGACAAATTTGGATGAATTGGGTTAGGTAATGCGACCGTTAAGATGTTGAAGTAATCAAGCAGAAAATGATGATGTTGGTATTAGGAAGCAGACAGTGATGATATTGGTAAAATGGAGCAAACTTATAATGTTGGTGTGGTGAAGAAAGGCGGTGAGATTGCTGTCAGGGAGTAAGCTCACATTCATAATGTCTATGAGGGGAAACAGTGATGATGTTGTTGTGGTGGAGCAGATATTGATGATGTTGTTAGTGTGAGGAAGCAGACAGTGATAATATTGGTGTGATGCAGCACACAGTGATAATGGTAATGTCAGGAAACAGTGATAATGTTGTTAGAAAGATGCAGAGCGAGATAATCTTGTTTTGACAGAGCCGACAGTGGTTGTGTTCTTAGGAAGGTGGAGACAGTGGTGTTGGGAAGATGATGGAAGTGAATGATATTCACTATGTATGCTGGGAGGAAGCAACTAGTGATGATGCTGGTGTGAGGGAGCAGACTGCGATGATGTTCACCTGATGTAGTAAAAAGTAATTATGTTGTGCTGAAGATGAAAATATTGATAAAGTCATAAGGCAGATATAGAGAATGATGATGCTTGTGCATGCAGACTAATCTTGACGACTTTGGGATGCCGAAGGAGACGATGATGTTGGTGTGAAGATAGTGATGATGTCGGTAATAGTATGTAGACAAGACAGTGATGATGTTGGTAACAGACAGTGGTGATGTTGGTGCGTTAGTACAGAAAGTGACTTTGTTGTTGTGAGATAACAGACAATGATGATGTTTGTGTGAAGGAGCAGTATTGATGCATGGGTAATGAAGAGATATGACATTTGGTAATATAGGTATAAAATTATGAGGCCGGGGGATAAAGATGTGAATAAATGATAGCGATGACTCGTCTTACAAGATCTGTAAAGAAATGAATGAAGTTGAAAAAAAATAAACGTACAACAGGTTTATCTATAGTAGATATACAAGGACACGGAGACAGCGCAGGTCAGGAGGTCTGTAGACTTTGACAACTGATGAGGAAAGAGCCGTGAAGAAGTGTGTCCGGAACTGAATATTAAGGTTTTAGGGCGCACTAGACCTTATAGAATTGACAGCGAGCTGATGCAATCTTTACCTGTGTGAAGACCTCGGTGTAGCTTTCCAGGCGGTGATGCTTTCTGCCATGAACGCCGTCTCTCGTGCGGATCCACACCAGGTCCACGTAGATATCGTCCATGGGGACCGAAACGCACCTGTCATACCAGCTCCACATGTCAATCTTTGTTGTAAAATTTGAGTACTGTCTCAGCCAGCAGACGCTGTAGGTGGATAGTGTCAGCATTACATTCTGTGCTTTCTGTAAGTGAAAAAGTAAGGTTGGAATCATGCCTGTGTATAGTATTATGCATGAAACATGTTATCAAATTGTATAAAATATTTTTTTTATTCGAAAACCATGCGTGGTTCCATTTGTGAGTATTTGACTTATTTTAAATAAGAATCTCAAGCAGCTCGTATTATAAAAAATATCGATGTAAGATATGACGGCAGCCAATTTGGCGCACCCACATACAGCTTGGGATCATACAGAATTTAAGTAAGGCTGCATAGATACAAATATAAGAGAGTAACATGAGTTCAAGATTTTACCAGAGATTAACATTTTACTTTTGTCATTAATTCTGCATCTTTGCTTTGAGTACATTTTAACACAAACGCATAACTCTCAATACTTGCACCGATTAACTTGAAATTGTCTCTGTGTGTTTTTTTAATATCAAATGAAGGTAACGTAACGTAAGGTCTATTGCGCTTTTACACTCGAGCCTAACTCGCTCATCTTGCGGAGCTTATCCCGGTTTCTGTAGCGTAAACTTAGGAGTTTACCTCCTCCGAGATCTGACGCTTGTCCATCGCAGGTTACCTCCCCAGTATTTAGCGGCACAGTTGCGGTTGAAACCTTGCTTAAGAGTCTTGTCACGATGGGGCTCTGACTGGAAATCGAACTCACGACCTCTTGATCATGAGCCCCGCACCTAAACCATTAGACCACCGGCCCCGCATAAATAATATCGAATGAATCATACATATATTAGTCATGCCACGGGATTAGCAACTATTAGCCCATAATTGTAAAGTGTGGTTCAGATTATCAAGTAGGCGTGTAAACCAACATATAGATTACTGTCATCCAACAAAGCATACAGGTTCTGCAAAGCATACAGAGTCTGACCTCTTTGTAGGTTACATATCTATAAAAAGCACTCTTACCTATGCTTATTTTCCTCACTATGTCTTCATGTTGATGTCTTTTGAGGCACTTTTTAAACTGTATCCAATCCTCTTGAGTTCTTTTGTTTATGTGATCTAACAGAGCTGATACACGTTGGCTATTTGTGGAATTCTCTTGCTGGAAAGAAATAAGATAATTTTGAAGTGTTTATACACAAACACACCTATTCCCTTATCCATTGAGCTTTAGTTAAAGGATATTCTTGTTGCCCCAGTGTGTTACAAAGTTTGTATTGTTTAAACAAGACCATTGACCTCTGGCTGACCAGCATGGCATTTCACCCTAATATTCACAAAAGGAAGTTTATCATCTGGAAGAATGATTAAATTTACTTTAGACATGACCATCTGACACCAGCCTGGACCAGGATATTCCTGTTATTCCTAAAGTGATGGGTCACATAAATTAAAAGACTGAATAAAATCGTGTCGATACAGGTTGCTCAAGACAAGAAAAAAATTAATGCGCTAGTTTGCAAACTCATCTCAGAACATGGTTTAACCATTTTGTCTATCAAATTTGAGGAAAAAACTTATTTACTACAATCCCTAGGATGATAAACTGTAATTCATTTGATTGACCTTGTAGATCAAGGTTACCAGTTTAAACCTTGTAAAGATCATTGTGGAATAAACTTTTGTACGTGCACTTCTTCAAAAGTTATAAAGTTTACAATTATTTTAGACTTTTGCAAATTTAACCTTGAAGATCAAGGTCAAGCTCTCTAGACTTTAAAGTCCTCTAATAATTCGGCTCTTATGTCAAGTATTCAGACAAAAATATGCAGTACTTCAATAGTTATAGGAATCACAACAATCCATGGATTCTGCAGAGAGGATCTTGAAGATCAAGGTTAATTCACCTGTTTTTTAACTCTTCAGCTGTTGTGCCAAATCAGAGGGAAAAGTGTGCATTACATCAGAAGCATTGATGGTTAGCCTATACAAACCGCTATACACACTAACAGAATGTTGAAAGAGCAACTGGTTGCCAACAGACGAACTTGGTATCATGATTATGGCTCAAAGTCGAACCCAATATGCAACTTACAGTTGTTAACTTAATCTTTATGTAATAATTCGTTAACAAATTATTATGGTTTCATTTATCAATTGTTAATGCAATGATTGTCGTGACCTTTGGCATCTGTACCCTTACATCTTTTATCCTACAAAAATTGATTCATGCAATTGTTTTATATGCTTTAAAAGCTCTGTAAGAAAAACAATACTTTTTCTTGCCTTTACATTTTTTTACCACGTGATTTATTCCGAATCACGCATTAACCTTTCAAGATAATGGTCATATATATATATATATATATATATATATATATATATATATATATATATATATATATATCGATTCGTCTTTCTAAAAGAAGCAAGGGACCGTGGGCCAGAGCCAGTAGGTGGATGTGACACATTAACTTAATCATAAACCGGTTTATGCAGTATGCGGTATGCTGTATGAGACACGCGGTAAATGGAATTGTCATTGGAGGATTGGATCCACCTACCGCCTTTGGTAAAGCGCCTTCGGGCTCTGATTAACATATGTATGACCAACGGATCCAGCGGGTTTTGACATTATCAGGGACATATCGCAGTGCTTTACCGTTCTCCAAGCGAATGACTTACGCGATTTTATATTGTATTCCTCATATCGCGTGTTGCTGCCACAGTCCGCATACCGAGCCCGGTAAACGCAGGATTAAACAGGACCCATACTTCACGTGATATTCTTTTAGGATTTACAGGGTGAGTTAACCAGGGACTCTCTCCATATGAATTTTGGACATCCTTCATGGAAGGTTATGATTGTGCCCATAATGATAGACGTATTCTATCATTCTCGACAACAGACTAAGGTGTCCCAATGTAAGAGAGTGGGATACAATTGATGGAATAAAACAGTAAAACTCAGCAGAAGCCCAGCAAAAGGTTGGGTCTCCAACTGTCTGTCGGACTGATAGATAATTCATATGTGCTTTTTCATATTAACATAAATAATCACCTGAAAACCAGCATGTTAGTAAATAAAACATACAAATTTAATCTTCTTATCCCACTGTCAAACTTTTTATATAAATTACACGACCCATAAATGTGAAGTTGAAAACACAAAGCGTACAAAGCGGATACTGTGTTTTCAAGAGGGATCCGCCGCCGCAGCATTCGTTTCCGGAGAACTCCTCTGAGAACCTCGGACCAATCTTTTCGAAACCCGGCATAGTAATTTGCTTACGTATGTAGTAGAGCGTAAAAATGACTGATGTGCCATCTGCAATCCTTTTTGTGCAGTCTGAATATGCGTGTCTTTTAGATAAAAGCCCATATCCCAGAAACGGTTCAATATATTGAGCTGAAATGTTGCATGTCTATAAACCTTGGATTTTTCCATTTAATACTTGAGACTATTTTGCGCTACTTTTTTTAATGGCATCCATTTATGCCATTTTTTCGTATTCAAGGTTTTTTAATGTTTTGGGTTGAAATTGTGCATGTGAATAGATCGTTGATACCTACATCTCGTACTTAGGACTAGTGACGCCATATCGACAATCGTTTTAACGTAGTGTCAATCCGTACATTTGTTTTGGGTAAAAATTGCTCATATCTCAGGAATTGTTCAATATATTGGTCTGAAATTTGGCATGTCAATCCATCTTGTAGGTTTAATCATAATCCAGACAGGTGCAGCTAGCTATCTTCCCGTTTTTGTTGAAATATTTAATGCCCTTTTCTAAAAAAATTATTTGCCGTATGGGCCTGACATTGTGCATGTCTATGAATCATAGATAGCTTCATCTTTTACTCAGTTGCTCATATCTCAGGAGTGGTTCTAAAGATGTGTTGGTCTGAAATTTGGCATGTCCATCATTTCATATTTAGACCTGTCTACTCACTCCATTTCCCCTAGCCAATCAATCCTTCCCTCACTTCAACCGTACCATTCTGATATCGGCGGATGCACGTAGTCGCTTGTCGACTACCCGTATTCTAATTTCAAAAGTATTGAGAAATATCTGCGAGCTTCAGCAGCATCGAAACTAATACCGGCGGAATTATTATCAAATACTGCTAGCATAACTGCCAAGTTTTTAGTATAAAATGCAGCAAAACACACCAAAATGGCCCAAGCTACACAGCAATTTTCCTCTACATTAACGCAACAAGCAGCAATTCGTTGTAAGAACACTGAAATTTCCTTTAATAGTACAAATGCTTGAGATGTTAATGTAGGGGAATATCCTTATACTAATGTTCTGCGGTTTGGGAACCCTGGTGTAACTTTTAACGCTATCAAAGATTTTCATTAAGCGTATTCATAACGGTAGCCTGAGCAATACCAATTCCTGTAGTTGCCAAACGTTGAAACGATGTGGCAGAAAAAGAAACGCATGATGTATAGATAATAAGGAAGCACTACGGTATGGGCATCCCTTCAGTTTTCTAAACGTGATCGCGCAAAAATACACACACACATACACACATATATATTTAAAGATGCGAAGTTAAGGATCTGGCGGGTATTTTATAAGCATTACATTACCTTTATAGCTTCAAGCTGTGTCGTGCTTAGAATCCCGTCCTGAACGAGCTGGTCCAAAATCAGAGTATTGTTTAGATCTATATGTTCCACAAGGTACACTCTATTTTCTTTTATTAAACGAGAGTGCTCTTGATTCTCTGTAACAACAAATGAAAAAACAATTCACGTTTAATAATCTGTCAGGTGACTAGCAAGAATTTTTGGCAATATACAAATTTAGTCATTTTTTTAAAGAACGGCGTAATTGTGTTCACAGTCTTTATGATGATGAGTGTTTATTAGGTTTGACGGAGACACTTTACACTAATTTTTTCATCCATAGTCAACTATGAGTGTCACTTCAGTTATATTGGCATTAGTCATGATATTACATGTATTCATGTATTTGGTACTGGATGGCCAAAGGGCAATGCTAAATTGACTCAAATGAGGTCAACGACCTTATCACCCATGTGGAAATCAAATGGTCACAAATTGTGATCTGTAGTATATCCACGGTTCAGAAGTTGAGCAATTTGCACCATTCCCCTAATTATTCTTCATTTTGAATAACAAATAACAAATACAGGTGGTGCCACCAGTCATTTTACCTACTCATGCTCAATAAACATTCTAAGTGTTGGGGCACTGGAAAAAACCACAATTAAGAAACGTATAATTTGTCATTTGATGGTCTCAAAACGTAGAACGAAAAACTATATGAAAACCAGATATAGCTGACGCCACCAGTCTTTTGTAACTGATTAAACAATTTACGATCAATGAGAAAGCAGGTTTAAGGACACATTACGAAAACAAAGCTGAAAATTGACACCATTGCTGTAATCGAATAGTCTCCAAAATAGAGCAAAATCGTGAAATAAAAGTGTAAAAATATACAAATGGCACCACTTGTCTTCAACTGGCAAACCAGTCATAATAAAAAAAACATTGAGGGGTCATTACACTAGTTGAGCAAAAATGTATAGGGTTCTCAGATCATTTAGCTTAGCAGTGACATAGCTCAGATAATATTGGTTACAGTTATCTTATTATGGATGTCCAAGGAGACAATGACATATGTTTACATTAAGAAAATCATTTCTAGATCCGGCAATTACGATTGTTAATTAGGTTGTTTACCTGCAGCTCACGCAATAAAGGGTCACAGTGACCTAATTTCATGATTCAAGGGAGACATGCCATGGACATTCCTGGATGCCATATTAGATTGATTTGGTCCAACAGAAATATCCTGTGCCCTGCCTGACTGTCTCGATGCTCAATATCATATTTTTGGCTAGTTGCTTGCAGAATATAGGTCACCATGAACTAGTTTCAAGTTTCCTAGGAGAGTTGTCCAGAACCTCCTTTCATGTTGTGTCAGAAGATTCCGGGCTTAATGTTTACATTTTGTGCCGTGCCTATCTGGGTGCACAAAGTCATGCTTTTGGCATGCAGCTCTCAGGGTAAAGGTAACCATGACCTAGTTTCACTGTTTCTAGGAGATTAAGACAAAACTTTCCTTGATATTACGTTAGGAGTTTCTAGGTCTAATGGATACAATTTGTTACTTGTCTAACTGCTCAAAATCATCAAATGTTTCCATGAACATTTTCTCAGAACTTCCCTCGATGTTGCGTTAGAAGATTCTAGACTTAACGGACATAATTTGTGCCTATCTGACTTTCATGGTGTTCAACTCATGTTTTTCCTATGGCTCGCAGAATATAGGTCGTGATGACCTAATCTCAGCTTTCCAAGGAGAAAGGAGATTTGACTGGGACCTCCGTAGATGTATAGTTAACAATTTCTAGGTTTAACTGATACAATTTGTGCCCTGTCTGTCTGGGTACTCAAAATCATATATTCTGCCAGTAGCTTGCAGAATATTGGTCCCCGTGGAGATTTGGCTAGCAGCATGATGGATTTACAGTAAGAAGATTCTGGGTCAAACGGTTACCGTTGACCTAGCTGAGCTAACTAGTTATGACTTATGTTTATGTCACAGATGAGACTGAAATCCAGGAGAATTTAAATTCGCCTTGACGGGATTGTGATTCTGATTTCCTCCAGGCGAGATTCCGAGTTTAAAATCTGTCTGGTATTATCCAGGCGATTTCAAAATCCGCGTGATATCATCCATGCGAGTTTGAAATAGGCCTAGGTGAGACTGAGTGGTCTGATGGTATTTCCTATTTATTTGGCATCGCGGATTACTTATAATTGATGTTTTCAGAAATATTTTAATACAATGGCATATTTATATGACATATTTATATGGAATATTTCTTATGTTTGCCAGTTTTGGATTTTCCACAAATTATATGACTCAAAGGGTAATTTGTCTAACATTTTAACAAAAAAAAATAGGCTAAGGCATTCTTTGAAGTTTTGGTATCTTTAACATAATGTTGTTTGCTTTATTTTGATTTTACAAAGATAAATAATTATTAATAATAAATAATGTAAATACTATTTTGGAATTGAAAAAAACAAATATTATTAACTGTATTGTTTTACAAAGACATGCACACCCATGAATAAAATATGCACAATCATGTCTATTTATTTTCATTAAATTTTAAACTAAATTTAAAAGGAAGACATGACAGTAACGTTGTACCAGCATCTAAAAAATTCTGATACACTTTAAACATTAATATAAATAAACCTTCACTTTATCATTGATATACAACATTTCAAATTAGCTCTGCTTTTTAGAGTAGCACATTACAGATGACCTGTCTTTAATTAAGTCACAGAAATGTGGATAAATAAATTAACTGTTGCTCTTAAATTGCTAAATAGTAAATTCAATTATTAATAATAATTTTTCATATAGATTTTAAGGCAAAAGACTACACAGTTGGTAGAAAACTAACTGAAAAAATAGATGTCAGAGTCATAACACTTTTTGTAAAGTTCGGACAGTAATAACTTGCTACTAATGTTATATTGGGAGGGGACTGGAACTGTGTTCTTAAAGGGATAGATAAAAAAGGGGGACAAATGGTGCTGAAAACAAAAGTTATTAAAGAAATCATGAAGATAAAAACATAATTAAATGTAAAAGATATATGGAGAATAAAATATCCAGTAAAAGAACAATACACATGGCGACAGAAGTCAAAAAAACTATATAGTAGAATAGACTATTTTCTCATTACCAGTCATTTACAAGATTATGTCCTAGATGTTAATATTATCCCGGCATTTAAGTCGGATCATTCAGGAATAACTATAACACTTAAGAAACCTTCAGAGGATATGAGAGGGAAGGGCTATTGGAAATTTAATAATCAACTTTTAGAGGATAATAAATTTATTGTTTTTATGAACGAACAGATAGATGAATGGCTAAAAGAAAAAGATGAATTTAATCCTAACAGTTTTTGGGAGTTAATTAAGTACAGAGTTAGAAGAAAAACCATTTATTTTTCTAAATGTAAAAATAAAGATACTAAAGAGAGGGAATTGGTTCTTATTGGTGAACTTCAAGCTTTGGAGGACCAAAAAGTTGAAAGGGAAAAGTATGAATTATTATATCAAGAATTACAAGAGCTTTATGATAAAAAAGTACAGGGAATTATTACAAGAGCTAAAATAAGATGGGTCGAGTACGGTGAAAAAAAGTACAAAATACTTTTATAATTTAGAAAAAAGAAATGGAAATAAGAAACATGTTAAGCTCTTGGTTAACGATAATGGAAATTCTGTAACAGGTATAAATAATATTTTAGCTGAAGAAAAGAAATTTTTTCATAACCTATACTCCTCTCAAGTTAATGATACAGTAAATCTCGAAACTAATTGTTTTTTAAATAATAAAACAATTCCTAGATTAACAAAGGAAGATCAGGAGTACTGTGAAGGCTATTTAACAGCTGAGGAATGTTTTAAAGTATTGAAAACATTTAAAAAGGACAAATCACCAGGGAACGATGGATTAACAGCAGAGTTCTATAAAACTTTTTGGAATAAAATAGGATCTGTAATTGTGCATAGTTTTAATTTTTCACTTGATCAGGGTAGCCTGACTCCATCACAGCGGCAGGCTGTAATTACATTAATTGAAAAGAAAGATAAAGATAGAACAAAATTAAAGAATTGGCGTCCAATTTCGTTATTAAACACTGATTATAAAATAATGACTAAAGCCTTATCGTTTAGAGTTAAACATGTTTTGTCAAAAATCATAAATAGAAACCAATTTGGATATGTAAAAAATACATCTATGACAGAGGCAATAAGAACCATCTTAGATTCTTTATTTTATATAGATAAATGTAAATTAAATGGTTTATTGGCAACAATCGATTTTGAAAAAGCGTTCGATACAGTGGAATGGCAGTTTATTTTTGCGGCGCTTAAAAGATTTAATTTTGGTGAATCATTTATTAAATGGGTTAAAGTATTGTATAAAGACGTGGAAGTTTGTATTATGAATAATGGACATTCTTCAGGATATTTTAAAATAGGAAGAGGAGTTAGACAAGGAGACCCCTTATCACTGTATTTATTTATCATCTGCTTAGAAATAATTGCAGTTAATATTAGGAATAATCAAGACATTCATGGTATAAAGATTAAAAATAAGGAGGTAAAATTGGTTTTATATGCTGATGACACCACTGTTATCTTAAGAGATTTGGACTCGCTTAAAACTGTTCTAGATTTGTTCAGAGAATTTACTAAATGTTCAGGTTTACACATTAATAATGCTAAAACTGAAGCAATGTGGTTAGGAAAAAACAAAGATAGCAATAGTAAACCTTTAGGGTTAGTGTGGTCAAAATGTGTGAAAGTGCTAGGCACATATATATCATATAATACAGAAATGAGTAATACATTAAATTTTGAAAATAAAATTAATAGCATATATGATATAACAAACATGTGGAAACAAAGAAATTTAACATTGCAAGGGCGAATTTTAATAGTTAAAACACTATGTTTTACTAACCTCTCTCATCTCTTGGCAAATTTTAATATGCCGGAAACTTATAAAAAACGATTAAATAATATATTATGGTGTTTTATATGGAAGGGACAGAAAAAGGGAAGAGTTAAAAGAGATCTGCTGATAAAACCATTTGAAAATGGGGGGCTGAATATGTTAAGTATTGATTGCTATATAAAAGCGCAACAGATAATGTGGATTAAAAGATATTTAGATAAAACCAAAAAAGATTGGAAATTGTTTATAGACTCATTTTGTGATATATTTGGGAACACAAAATTGTTGTTAGAGTGTAACTATACCAAAAACTGTCTAAAAGGTTCAATGCCAGATGTATACATAGATATGTTTATTGCATGGAAGCAAGTTCGTATTCCAGAGTTATCTTATTGCATATGGAATCATAAGAATATTAAAATAAAAGGCAAACCGTTCTTCTGTAAGTCACTTTATCAGTCAGGTTTAATATATGTAAAACACTTATTTGGTGTGAATGGGAATCCAGTCAGTTTTAAAGAGTGGGAAGAAAAAGGAGCAAAACAAAGAGATTATTTGGTTTATAGGTCAATAATTAAACAAAGTAAAATATTGAATCACTGGGAATATAATGGACAGTCGATTTTACAAAATGAATTTAATTGTAAAACAAGACAAGGGCCAGTTGCAGTTGAAAATGTTATTGCAAAGCAGGTATATGATTATTTTATTAGTCTTGTTAAAACACAGGATTCCAGTACAAGGCAGAAGTTTAGTACTAAATATGATGTAACAGATGAAGAGTGGGGTCTTTTATATACCAATAGTCTAACATTATGTAAAGAAAAGAAAGTGAGTGAGTTTCAGTTTAAAATACTCCATAATTATTTATATCTTAAAGAGAGATTATATAAGTTTGGTTTTACTGAAGACCCATATTGTAGGTTTTGCCATACAGAGGTAGAAAAGTATGAGCATTTCTTTTGTAATTGTTCTATTGTTAAACAGTTTTGGCAAGATATAAGCATTTTTTATGGTTTACCAATTAGTTTATTTACAGAAAGGAATATTATTTTAGGAATATCTGAAAAGAATATGAGAATGGAAAATAAAATTCTTATACATGCAAAAGCTTTTATATATAGAACTAAAGATTCTGTTCAGATAAACCTTGAAAACTTTAAAAAATACATGGATTATCAAAGGAAGATTGAATGTACAGATAAGCCTGCAGAAAAAACAAAAAAATGGAAACTTTTGTGGCAAAATATCAGAAGGACAACGTAAACTTGATCCATTACTACATAATAGATAATTTGTATGACACTTTTTGACATATAAAGGAAAACAATAATATTGAGCTTGGTTAACTTTACATTATAAGTATTTCTAAAATTATATATAGATTGAAAAGATGATATATTGTTAGGCATACTGTACTTTGAACAAACAGGTCATTTTGTATGTATATATGTACTTTGTATATAGTACCCTTTTTTGTATGTTCTTTTGTATGTTAGTTTCGTTACTGTTTTGTGTATTGTCTTGTAATCATGGGTGTTATTACTGTCTGTAATTTTTTTTGGGTAATAAAAAAAAAAAAAAAAAAAAACTTGCTACTTTCAATTAATGAGCGATATAAACAATACGAATGCATGTCCATATATCTTGTTCTGTTCAAAAATGAACAGCCAAGTTAATGTCACAGCAAGGCAACCGTAACCTCTTGGCATAACCATGCTTTCATGAGACCCTTTAAGCATTGAATATTAATCAACTAATTAATTTTAAGCAAATATTTTTTTATGAGATGGTTGCTGTTAACAAACCATAATTCATAACAGGCGCAAATAATATTAAAAAAAACCACGTTAATAATAGCATTTACATTTTAATTATTACTGTATATTTATAACATTACTGTAAAAAAAATTAATGATATTTCCTATGTATTTCATCAGATATTTATAAATGCTATAAGATTATAAGACCCAAAACTTGCAAGAAATGTTTCAGTCTATACATAATGGTAATCAATAAAGTCAAAATAGTTAATTATGCAGAGCCCATGATATATAATAGTACTGAAAACATCATTCATATCATTTACAATGCACAACATGTTAAGGAAACATCACATCCCAATTTCAATCCCTCCTAGGCAGATTTAACACTCGCCTGGATGATACCAGGCGGATTCTAAACTCGCCTTGGCGAGATTAAAGTCCTTGTTTGCTCCAGGATGGACTTTACTCTCGCCATAGCGAGATTGCGATTGCAATCTCGTCTAGGCGAGTTTAAAATCCGTCGGGTTTTCAATCTCGTCTGTGACATATACATTTGGTTTCTGGACAGTAGATGGAATTACAGCTGAGAACATGACGAGACTACTGTTCGTTGACAGTCTCAGAAAAAGAGGGGGGAAATGGGGAATAATAGGAAACACTACAGCTTGAGCCCTCAGTCTTCAGTAAAGTCGAGTCTAAAAAAATCCCCTTCTACATCTCAAAACATATGAAGCTTGCAAAGATGAATAAAATGCTACCAAATGGACAGGAAAATGAAAATATAATAAAATAAAAAGAGTCAAGAATAAATTTGAAAGTATTCCGTACGATATAGTAGATGCTAAAAAAACCGAAGCTTTTGTATCAATTTTATTTAAAATGGACCAATTGTAATGAAATATCAAATATATATTTAATTAGCTGGTTGGGCCAAATATATTCCCAGTTTAGATGCATATATGTACACATGTGTATATGAGACTTAACTTGAATGAAGTTCAAATGAAAATTTTTGTTGTTGAATAGCCTTGAAGATGAACCCTTTGTAGTGCTCAAAATCATGTTTCCCCTACTCAGGTCGGGGAATATAGGTCACGGGGACCAAGGAGATTTCATATTGATCTGCCTTGATTTAGAGGGAGGCGTTGCTCTGTCAAAAATAAGTAGGATGGCGGACACTGAACCACTGCTTTAGCCCAGTATGGCTGAATCTCAGCCGAGCTAAATAAAGGGACAGATCCACAAGTAATAATGTGAACACAGAAGTAAGAACAATCCAAGGCCTACAATAACCAAGGGCCTAACCAGCTGAGTGGTAAAACGCTTGGCTATCTCCGCTGGCGACCCGGGTTCGATCCCCGGCGTGGCTATGAGAGTGGGTTGTAGTTGCCCGTCCAAGGCCGGTGGTTTTCTCCGGGTACTCCAGTTTCCTCCACCTCTGCAGACTACCGAACGCCATCACCGGAGCCATGGAGAGTGCCTCGATTAGTTATAATAACTATTTGTACAATCCATGTAAAATAAATAAGTTTATACTTAACCAAGTGCAAGCAAGCATGGATAATGACACTAAATTTCAATTTAACCGATGCATTGCTTAAAGCATAAAGTATTGATATTTACTACCAATTGACCCATCGGTCAGGACGCTTAGGGTGCAGACTATGATAATGGCATCAACTATGATATAATATGTATTTTGTCTTTGGTATTTGATGTGCTAAGGGCACTGTAAAAAATGTACGCAATTACACAATTTGTTCCCTGTAGTAGATCCAAGATTCCTCTTATCATGCTCCATGTTTGATTACATAACCAATAGAGGTGGTGCGACCAATCTTTTTCATCTGGTCATGATCAATATACAATAAATATTCTTTGTCTGGGAGCACTAAACAAAACGACAATTAATATACTGATATAATTTCTGTCATTTTATGGTCTCAAAAATAGAAGGAAAAACTACATAAAAATAGCCAAATATAGTTGGTGCCACAGGTCTTATAGAACTGATTAAACAATTAATGAACAATGATCATATCATAGTCTGTGTAATAACCCGGTAGTACATTGACAATGTTTTATTTTTTGCAGGTAGCACGTAAAATATGTTTCAGAATAATATTTCAAAATTAAAAGACAACTTTCCAACTAATTTAGATTTGCAATGATGGGAACAAGTGAAGCATAACGAGTCTTGCCTTTGTGTCTCAGAATAGGGAGCCCTTCGGCTTCGTGTCCGGAATTCGTTACATCCCTGGTCCTCAGTTCATCACTGTCTCTCGTTTCGTCGCTGGCCTTTAGTTCATCACCGTCTCTCATATCTTCACTTGCCTTTGGTTCATTATTGTCAGTGGTTTCTACTCCGACCTTCGGTTCATCAAGTTCGCTCATTTCTGCTCTGACCTTCGGTTCATCAAGGTCTCTCGTTTCTACTCCGATCTTCGGTTCATCATGGTCGATCGTTTCTTCATTGGCGTTCTCTTCATCATATCTACTTGTTCGCCTTCTTTGCGACAACTTCCTCCAAAGTTTTCTAAGCATATTTTCTATTGGTAATGTCTAACGTCGTTACCCTGGAACACATCAAAACATTGTGTTTATTTTTTTTGTACTTTTGCAAAATGTTACTTAATTTTTTGTCAAAAAGATAAAAAGAAGATATGTTCTTGTATCATTTTATCCCATAATTTTAATATCCATGTTTGTCAATAAATATAGAGCCAACTTCAGCCCAAGCCTCTGCTGGAAGCATTATGAAAGCCTAAAATCGTCGAGCGAATATTGAAATCTGCTTCACCTGAATTAACTTTCCTCGCTTTCTGAATGTGAATTGTTTACTGTTTATTCACCACGCGAAATTGGAGGGGCCGGAAAGGTTGTGAAAGATTTTTTAGCACAGCTTACTATAAGTTATCTGAGCTATAGTCATGATCCTTTGTTAGTCGTCCGTCCGTCCGGCCGGCCGGACGTCCGTTAACAAGACACGTTTTAAAACCATTAGACCTACGAATTCAAAATTCAACATAGTGTTTGATGTCCCTAAGTTCTCCTACCAAACCTGAAACTGGGTGACTGCGAGTTCTTTTCTTTGAGAAATTAAGGAAAAACCTTAATTTTTCAGTAAAAAACCTATTGTTACACTTCAAAACTACCTACTCTAAAAACCACTGGTGTAAATCTATTCATATATGACATAACCATATCTGCATATATTAGCTATGCACATATAAGAAATTAGGTCAATGGAAGGTTAGGTAAACTTTTCCAAGTGTTTTGTTGTGTGAATGGAGCATGTAACACTAAAATAAATGACAAACGACTTAAAGTCTCCGCTTTGAATAATGGTCACCCGGACTCTGAGTTATCAAAGAGACGATGTTAAACAACTGGGCCAACCACCAACTGATCTGTCTACATGTGTGAGTTTGCGACCCATAAAATTGTGGATGTATATCACGGTGTACTAATGTTCCTACAGGTACTGGCAGGGTTGATATTGTTCTTCTTTACACAAAGACCAGTGACAAATTGATGAGAGTATATCGGCGAATTCAGGGTTTATCTTATTGTTGTTGATTGATATTTAAATTGTCGCTAAGAACATTGATGGTATTGCTATTTTCATACTAATATCTCAAGCATTTTATTATGTTGTTAATTTTATAAATTAAAAAGTGTGTTGTGTTATAGGAAAAAACGTACCGTTGAACATTTGTTATACATATTTATAATTATATGCTCCCGCGGCATTTCATCACAATGATACGATATATAAATATGGTACACTGCAAACCTTATACTTGTCATACTTATGGAATAAAATATCCTGTTAAAGTGATTTTACCAGCATGACTGTTTATACAAAACATTATGTGTGAGATCAGTTCTTATAAATCTGATTTGACTCCGATTGCTTTGAGATTGCTTTGAGTCGGTTGACGGTAACTCCATGATTTGTCGGAGCGACAAAGGGCGAGCTCAAATTTTGGTGGTCGACCTAGATATTCTGAGTATTCACATGACAGAAATACCGAAAATCAGATTAATCTGTTCTTTTATAACATGAATAAGTAGAATTGTCCGCTATAAATAGTATAATGCCTATTTTCACAGAAATTCTGTGTCTGTGTTCATTTCTTTCCTTGTTGTCGGTCTGGGTATTTTCAATACTAACATTATAATTATTATATCATGATATTAAATATTGATAAAAATGACCGCAACTTATGTAATAAGAATAATAAATCTAATCAATCATGGCTGCCATAAAAAGAGACACAATCTTAATACATTTAGTGATCACATCGGTTGTTAATTATAAAGAAAAACTAATAATATTGCATTTTATGGCTTCACTAGGGTTGCGTGTTTGGAGAAAGTGAAGAGAAAATGCTTTCTCTTTAGTAAATTTTAAAAATGAACAACTTTCATATTTATGCGTTATTAAAATTGCACTTGGAATCATATATGTACATCAGAAAGTTTCTGGTACTAATATATTTTATAATGGGTGACATGACAGCCATGAGTAATAAATACAAAAGCAATCATTTAAATTTTTTCAACAATAAACATGATAATTAATATTTACTGACAATATGTGTTAAGACGTGTTAAGTACATTTCAATGAAAGGTAGTTAGAGATGGTTAAAAAAATAAATTCACAACTTATTGTGACAATAAGGAAACATTATCTCAAAATACAATAAATTCTTTTAAGTTGTAATTAGGCAAAGGTTTACGAAGTGTAAATAATTTCAATAATTTAAGGTTAAAATCAAATAAATTTTAACGTTAAAAGTCATAATCTTCATGAAGATAATATTTGGATGTATCTTTCTTATCGCTGTGTCTTTTATACTAAAAACAAATACCACATTTACGTAACAAATGTATTTAGCATCAGTTCTCATTGACACTTCTTATTGACATACATATACGCAATATATATATATATATATAGTATGCAATATATTATTTCATATGACTCTGAGTGTATAAAGGAAGATTTTAAAAATATTGCCCCCCACAGGTAGCTTTACCTGACAGGACACCACATTTTCTGTAAACAATGCACATATATAAAGTAAAAACAGTTAATTTACACACACATGTATATGTACATATAATATATTATATAATATATATATATATATATATATATATATATATATATAAATATATATAAAAAGTCGACCGAAATTTTCGTAAAAGCGGACAAAACAAGAAACGTACAAAATGAACCATACTATGTCAAAATCATGAAAGAAATCTTCACGCAAAGATACAAAAGCACAGACAAAGAAATAAAAGCCCGCTTTTATAACTCTAAATGACCACAAAAAAAGTGCCGGCTGATAAACCCTTCCAAATCTGAAATAGGACGCGTCAGCAAAGTGATCCTTGACCGAATCAACAAAAATATCCGTGAAAAAAAACAAGCTCAGGTAGTGAAGCGGAACGAACTAGGACAAAATTGATTAAACTATTCCAGGAAAACGGCCTAAGAATCACAGCCCAAACTAATTTAAAATCAGCATAATTCCTGTATGTCAACCTTGATCTCCGCACTGGACAAACCAAACCATATAGTAAACCCAACGACAAACCTGTCTACATTGACTGCAAATCGAATCACACACCATCTATTTTTAAGAACTTGCCGCAGGCAATCGGGAAAAGACTCGTATTATTATCATCAAGCAAACAGATATTTGAAGATGCCGCTCAAAACTATAATTCAGTCTTAAAGAAAGCAGGATGCAATGCGGACAACAAAAAAAAAAAGAAAAAAAAAAAGAGCTAGAAAGATAATTTGGTATAACCCACCATAGAGCAAGAATGTCAAAACAAATGTCGGCTCGCAATTCTTAAAACTGACCAAAAAACACTTCCCACAGGGATAACAAACTACAAAAAATAAAAAAAAAATACAATCAAAAGTAGTTACAGTTGCATGAGAAATATGATGCAAATAATAACAACCCATAACAAAATAAATCACTGCAAAAAATAACCAAGAAACCAGCGAAAAACCTGCAACTGTAAGGTGAAAAACACATGTCCCTTAGACAGGAATTGCCTTGCTAGCAATATTGTTTACAAAGCGACGGTCAAGACCGAACACCAAAGCGCTCAATACATCAGATTAGCAAGTGGCCCATTCAACACCCGGTACAACAACCACAAAAAATAGTTCCTCAGTGAACGTTACGAAAAAGAAACAGAACGTTTGAAGCACTTTTATACCCTAAAGAGAAAGCAAATAAAATATTCTACCACCTGGGAAATAATCCAAAGCTCTAACACAATGAAAAGCACCTCGGACCAATGTAACATCTGTATGGAGGAGAAATACAGCATACTACATCACAAAAGCGACAAGTCGATAATCCTAGTAAACAGGCGAAGTGAATTATTTTCGAAATGCCGACACCTGAAACTACCTAACCTTGTAAAAAGAAAGTAACAGTCATAGCTGGGTCTCCAACAAGCGTCAGTTATCTAATGATCGCCTGGGTGCCGATACCGGCAACGGCGTGAAACTCCGAGTAATAACACGATGCTACAGCGTGCTTAACTTTTAGTTAATCTGCTCTACCTTAGCTGTATCGAGCACTATACTGCAAGCACTGGAACCTTCTTAGGATAATATATATATATATAATATATATATATATATATATATATATATATATATATATATATATATAACCACCTGTCCCATCACAGTTAACACAACACAAAAGATTTGGGATTTTCCTAATATAATTTCTATATCATACATGTATAAATTTATTAAGTTTTCCGTCTATGTTTGATTCAATAATTTTCCATGTATATTAAATTTTTTTTAAAATACCTGGTATATGATAAACCATGTTGCGATGTTCACGTCATTTGTGGTTTTACTTGCCCTTTAATAATTTATTGTTTGTACACTTTATTGTGGCACCCCCGATAACGTTATATTTGATTTATATATATATATATATATATATATATATATATATCATCTAACAAAGGGTATTCAACGGATTCCAAATGTATGGCTTAAATTCATTTCAATATGAATTTTAAAGCTAAATTAAACCAAGGTTGTTTGACGATCATTAGACCTTAATAAAATTTATCATGTTGGAAATCAGGTGCGATATACAGCTGAAGTCCGCATGTTCACACAGCACGCTTTCTTGGTTTAATATCTTACCTAGCAACCGTATCCAAGGTGGGCGGGGCAATCGTCCGTGCCGTCACTTTAATAACCTCGTAGGCAAACTTGTTCCTGTGAGTATGCGTGTTTATTCAATGGCGTGATAAAGTCCCTGAAAAGTTGAAAGTAGTAAAAAGCCCATGGTATAATTTCAATAGCCACGCGAAAATCAAACACTTTATATGACGTATTGAAATGATGTAATTTTAATTAAATAAAATTAGAGGATTGTGAGCATTAATAAAACTATAAGTTAGATGAATCAATAAATGACATTTTTGCAGGTTCTTTAACATAAACTCCTAATTCAAACAGTGTTAAAGTGGGTTATATAAAAGAATATCTGAATATATCGTTCAAAATCTAATGACTATCAAGTATTATCTAGGATACTTTATATGTGGGTCTATATATATATATATATTGTTTGGTCAATAGTATGAACGGGTTAAAAATATCCGAGGAATTTGCATCTCTATATAACATTGATATTTTACTTATTACCACATTTAAACCAAGTTTCTTACTCCAATGTTCTAATCTGTTACTTTAAAACAATACAAAAAAATGGATTAATGTTTCAGGTTCACTCTTACAAAAAGTACATCTATTGCAATCTTTAATATTCCACTTGTACAACCAATAATTGTTAATATGAATGTTGTAGAGAAATTTATACTGAAATACTTGTGACATGATGTCTGAACATATTATTGTTGGTAGTAAGTATACAATTTCCCATACTATATTTAAATTAGTGATATATTTACAAACTTTTTGTACACTTAGCTTTTCATATAATGTGTTTCTTTTACATACAGAATATAACAACTTGGTAGGAGCATCAATTAAATTAATAATTTCCTCTTTATAAAACTGATATTTTAAAGGGTTATAATCTCTTATAACACCTGGCACATCATCCTTCTTACACTTTGAGACCAATGCACACCACTTTAGGAATTCTGTTCCTGATATTCCTTTGTTTGTCCAATATTCAAATGGTGTCACCTCACCATCACCTTGAAAAAGATCATTACCTATTATAACTCCTACCTCTACAAAGTTTTCCCAATAAACGGTTTGTCCTGATACTTTTAAATCGCTTGTTGTTTCATATTATTTGCTGACTTGTCGGAATATTTTCAAAATATTGCTTGCTTAGAACAATATAACTCATTAATATTTCTTTGTAAAACTGTGGTATTTTATAGGTAAGAATATTTTTTACCTCTAAATTACTATTCAATAATATATCCACGTTAGGGCATAAACATTTTATGTTATGAAAAAAAACTGAAATAAAAATTCCCAAGGTTTGTCTTCAGGTTTTATGTATCTTTGAATCCAGGAAATTCTTGACGCATGAATTACCGAATCCAAATGTGGTGCATTTAACCCACCCTTATTTATATCCTGTTTTAGAATTTTTCTTTTAATTCTTTCTTTTCTATTGTTCCATATAAAGGAAAACAAAAGCTTATTAACCTTCACACTTAAATCTGTTGGTACCTTTATGTTTGAAATAAAATACTGTAGTTTAGACATCAAAAATGAGTTTGCTATTTGTATCTTTCCTTTAAGTGTCACGTTTCTACCTCTCCACGTATTTAATGTATTCTCCACTTCTTTTAATTTGGTATAAAAATTTAATTCATCTACTTTATCTCTGTCATAAGACATGTACACACCTAAGAATTTGACTGGGTTATCTGGCCACTTTATTCCTAATGGTTTTGTTGTTTTTCTCTATTATTATCTATCCACATACCTTCACATTTATCTTTATTTGATTTTAACCCACTGTAGTTACCAAATTCTTGAATACTATCGAAAAAATACTTAGTCGATCTTTCATCTTGTATTAATCATATTGTATCGTCTGCATATTGAAGTTATTTAAAATCTTTTCCTTCTATGTTAATTCCTTTGAGGTTTTCATTAATTCGAATATATTCAGCCATAATTTCAACTGCAAGTATGAATAAATAGGGAGGCAAGGGATCTCCTTGTCTAACCCCTCTCTGGACATTAAAATAACCTGAAGTGCTTCCATTAGTGATAGTACAACTCTCAATTTTATTATAAAGTATGTGTATCCATTTAACAAATGACTGAGGGAAATTAATTTTTTTTAGTATTGAAAACATGAATTTCCATTCCAAGGAGTTGAACGCTTTTTCAAAATCAATAATTAAGATCATCCCCGGAATGTTATTTTCTTGCGTAAAATTTAATATATCTGAAATTATTCAAATATTTTCCCCAATATACCTCCCTTTAATATATCCGACCTGATTTTCTTTAATAATTTTCGGGAAAACACTTTTTAACCTTAATGAGAGAGTTTTTGATAGGATTTTATAATCTACATACCATGATGATATGGGCCTCCAATTTTTTAATAGGGTTCTGTCTTTTTTCTTGTCAAGCAAAATGATAACTGCTTGTTTTTGTGGACTGGATAATTCCCCTTCTTCAAATGACTTACTTTTGTAAAATTCAACTGTTAATCCATCATTATCTTGTCTTTTGTTAGCTGGAAATGTTTTTAAAGCATTGTAGCATTCTTCCAATGTAATTTTTCTGTCTAAATCTTCTGAATCAGGTTCACTTAAAGAATCCGGAGTAATTTTTTTCTAAATAAAACTCTATATCTCCCATTGGTTTTCTTAATTTTGATGTGTATAAGTTTTTATAGTATTCTTTCTGCATCTCCAGTATTTCTTTTGTATATGTAGTAAATGCTCCAGAGATTAACTGCAATTTCCTAATACATATTTGTCCATTTCTGATTTTTTCTAGATTTAAAAAAAATATTTTGAACTTTTTTTCACCATCTTCAAACCATCTTACTTTAGAACGTAATATACAGCCCTGAGTCTTGTAGTTATCAATTTCTTCTAATCTTATTTTTACAGTTTCTATCGCATCCTTAAGTTTTTCTGTTTCCTCACCAGAATGATTTTCCAAAGTTTCATATAGTGTTTTCAATTTTTCATTCAGATCTCTTTCCTTAGTTTTCCTCTCTTTTGCTCTGTTTACACAGTAATTGATACAAAATTGTCTGATTCTATACTTGATTGATTCCCATTTGATTTTGTCATCGTCTACATCCTCAATTTCTTGTACCCACTGGGACCTTGCTGAAATTATTCCTGTCACATAATTTGCTTCTTCCAATATATTAGAGTTCAATTTCCAATACCCTTTACCTTTTCTAGATCAGTTAATTCCTCTATATCCAGTATGATTGCCCAGTGGTCAGATTTTACATATGGAATAATACCAACTTCTTTTATTCTGTCTTGTATAGTTTGGGATATCCACCAATAGTCCAATCTACAGCATATGTTTTTTACTTTTTTTCCTCCATGTATAACCCTTTTTATGTGGATATTTAATTCTGAATATATCGATTAAACCAAAATAATCACATTTTTTTCCAGATGTTTTAAAACTTGTTTCTTAACCCCCCCCCCCCCCCCCGGAACCTCCTTTTTTTATCTAAATCAGCATTAAGTATTATATTGACATCACCTCCTAGTATTATATCATCACCGTAATCCATGTATCTTTTAATCAAATTAAAGAGTAAATTGTAATTTGTTCTGCTATCTTATTTGGAGCATAAATGTTAATTAATTTATAGTCTACCTGTTAAATTTTGGCCTCTGCTATAATTACTCTCCCATTTGAGAGGTGTACAATTGATTTAAATTTTCTACTTCCAAATTTCCTTTAAAAAATATGGCACACCCTCTACTCGGAGAGTTTCCATGACTGAAAAAAGGCCTTCCCTTGCCACTCATTATACCACTGATATTCTACTTGAGGGGTTCCATGTGTTTCTTGCGAAAAATATATCGCAATCATTAGTTTTAGCCCATCTGAACACAGACCTTCTTTTCTGAGGATTTCCCAGTCCCCTGACATTTAAACTTAGAATCCAAATACCCTTTGTGAATCTAGATGTACAATAAAAGAAATCAGTTTTTGCTCATGTAAATGCCACAAGAAATATTTCTAATCTTCTCATCCTTAATCCATAACTTAATGTGAATCTTTTAAATCTACACATCACCTCATACCTAAAAGAAATTATTGTAATAACCAGCTTTCCTTGCCCTCTTATGTATGAGAGTAAACTGGAGATACCCTGGATTCGTATGATCCAGCCTGGGTCTATAGTGTAACCTAACAACACCATGAACCCTTTTTGCCATGTATCACAGCAGAACTCACACCTTGAGGACTTCTCAGACATAAATAATACAAAAGAAAGTATACTGTATCTTCTGTATCTAATCTGCTAGTGAATACTTGACAACCCCGTCTAAATTTCATCACCTCTCACACCTATACAGAACTCCCTCAACTAATGAAGCCTATTAATTAAAATTACAATCCCTTTTAAATCTTCAGTATTTTAAGTAAGTTAATTTGAAAGTGCAACTATCTAGTTTTCTTAATACAACATGTCTTAATAAATTGATATGATTAAATAAACAATTTGTAAGAAATTCTTACAACAGGTCACCCGGGGTTTGTAAACATATAACATCAGTAATGACAAGCTGCGAACTAGAGCCCTGGTAACTGACGGATAAGTAAGTACACGTAGTGTAGTACTGATATTACTGTACTGCAAACGTTTAGTACTAACTCTAAACAACACCAGCTGGTACTATTACAGTGGCGTCTGGTTTTCCATCTTAAAAAAAATGATGTCTCATAGGGAACTAACGTAACATAACCCCCCCCCCCCCCTAAATTAGCTATTTTAATCAAAACACTTTGACGTTACATAAGGGTTCTTCGACAAAGATCTCTAATGTCGTAATGACATGTTAGTAATTGTTACTAACTCCATAATACTGCCGTGTCCATCTGAGCGATATTATGTACTGGTTCTTGCTTACTCTACTGGGAAGAACGTCTCTGTCACCCATATAAAATCCCCCAAATCTAGTACCTTTATACCCTCTAGGGGTCGCTGCTAGTACATCCCGAAAAAGAGACCCTGCCCGAGTGACAAATATAATAAATTGTGTTCATTTTGTTTTACTTGTAAAAGTTGTTTCTTTCACAAATAATTAATTCGCTTATATAGTTTTGTAAGTTTTAACCAATTAAATTAGCGTAGAAAACTAAAAGAAAATAAAAATAATTCCATTGTTTGCTTCCAGTATTCGTACTCTTTTGTGTTAAAACTCATATACAAAGCCTATAATATTCGAATAAGTTTATGAAAAACATCCATGTATGCATATATGTAAACGGTGAACACAATCAAATGTAAAAGACAAATGCATGCAAATTGTCCTGTAGCTCAGTATATCTAGGTCCGCATAATATAACTTATATGACAACATCTTCGTGCATTAATAAATATATTTTTTTACACTTTTTGTCAAAAAAATCACTAATCCTTTTCTAAAGTTCTGTCTTCCATTTATTGCCATTTTAACGTTTTGATAACTTGTTCATATAGCACAGTCAGATTTCAGTCCCTCACGTTCAGTACTTTGTTGCGCATTCAGGTTGAAAACACGAACCTACTGCCATCTGTTGAACGTTTCAACATGTGTATTGAGGCGCATGCGCACTAGATATACCACGTGTTTTAAAGTGTTTTCAGCATTAAACATTGTTAAAGAACCATGCACATAACTTAAGGAGCTTAAAGTCTCCTGGTAAACTATTGCTTAGGTTGATAAACACACGAGTGTCGACGTCAGTCGTTCAAGTTTGAACTTTTCGCCTCTGCGTATGGCCCGAAGGATTTCTATTATGACATCAGGGTTGCTTTTAACTCTTGAATGGGAACTGTCCGGCCTTCAATGAAGAGCTTCCCTCTCCAGAAACGCACCTTTTGGCCCTCGCTGTGAGCCTTTGCCATTTGCGGTTTTGCTCTTTTTTTTTTACTTTGCTTAAAATCCAGTGCCGTCAGATCTTCTGTAAACCGAATTTCCTTTCCATTCAGGTTTTTCTTTACCCGCTACAATAATGCTGTTTCTAAATGGTCTGCTGAGGAGTTTGACCAGGATATGTCTGGGCTGCGTGCCTTTCCGTCCCGTCCTATGGGCATTTTCAGTTTCTCTCATGACTTCGTTTTCATACATGTAAATATATATATATATATATATATATATATATATATATATATATATATATATATATATTACAGTGAGAGATATGATAAAGATCAACAAGTTCGTTAGACAAATTTACTGATTGGTAGTTTCGAAAAACTATTCATCGTATTTATCCTTGATCAGACACCTGGGGGATAATTTTATTCACACCCTGCATTGACCTGGTGTTTAAACAAAACAAGCCTATATTTATCAAGATCATCAGACTGGGCAGACAAAAATGTAAAGACTAGACAACCATAGGTCGAGCGCTTTTCGGAAATGATGTGGAAACAGTCAAATGAATATGCAATGACGAAAAGAAAGAATATGAGCCATAGTCTGTGTAGATAGGACCAATATTGACAAAGATTTTTTTATGTGTTTCGATGACCTTGACCTTGAACTTTGACCTTTTGTAAAAAACACATACAGCTTCAAGAAATCGTCCGGATATACGATATGTGTAAGTTACAAAGTAATTCCTGCAAAACTTTGGCATGTAGAATGCTAAATATAAGACACAAGAACACGCAAGAAGGCTCAATTAAGGAAAAGCGAAAAACAGACAGACATGCTGACAAAGTGACAAATCTGAGATAACTCACGACTAAATAAGCTTATGAAGAAGGAAAAGAAAAAGAAAATTAGCTTATGTAGGTAAGATTTACAATTTTGGAGATATGGCCATGAAATGAGATGTTGTAGTGTTTCGAGGGCATTGTCCCCTAGCGGCTATTTTCCAAACATGAACAGTCATTCTTGAGGAATAAGTGTAAGACATATAATGTTCCAGCTTCATAAGGATTCCTGCAAAACTGTGGCCTGTTGATTGCTAAATGTAAGTTGCAAGAACCAGCAAACAGGCGAAATTGAGGACAAGTGACAAACAAAGTGACACACAATTTAGACCAATCGACTAGGCCAGGTGATGGAGAAGACCCAGAGGAAGAAGTTGAGCCTAACTTAAGCTAAAAAATAGGGCTAATACTGGCGCAATTATGATGAAAATAAAATTTCAAAGTTTTTAAACGATGACCTTGAACTTTGACCTATGTTGACTAAAAACAAAAGGCTTTTTCAGGATGTTCGGTTATTTATCAGTCCTGTAAATTTCAGATCAATTGCAACTAAATAGTGGCCAATAGAGTGGGGACAAACAAACACACAAACGCACAAAAACAAAAGACATACGCAACTGACCAACATGCTTGCAGAAATCTTTGATTTCCGGCATAAAAGAAAAACACGTCGAACCATAAAACCCTTCGGACACTAATTAGGGACGCAGTTGAAAACATCCCCGGTAAATGGATTTTGTTTGCGAAATATCCTTATATATCATAATATATAATGTATCGCGATGTTTCATGTGACTGTCTATTATGCACCACGCGCAGCTGATAACATGGTTTCCATCTGAACATGAAGATGCTTCCACTAACTGTGTACCACGTACAACTTGTAACATTGGTTTCATCATAATACAGCGGGGGGTATGTTGATAACAACATTGAGTCTCCACACTTTTCACTGATTCAGATTGATCAACGTTTTTGAAGTGGGTTCGACCTGGTTTTTACACGTATGTGCCATCCACTGCCGGCAAGATTCCGCTGAATGTATTGGTTGTAGACAGGAAGGAAATAGTATTTTAATTTTGAATATTTTCTCGGGAGTGTAGTTTTTGTAACATCGGAGACTCATCAAAGGCGCGATTTTGCATGACATAAGTGAAACGGGACCACGGCGAGTATGTTAACTTTTACTTCTCTGTCTGTGATACTGATATATAACCGTGTCATACCAGTTCCCCTTATCAAGGTATGATGTCAAACCTTGTTTTACGAAGTCGATTGTATAGTGCTAAGGTCATGTTTGCATGTCGTGCGTGCCTTGACAACTGGGGATAAAAAGCAAACATGCACCTGATAAGACATGTTATAAATAACACGCCACGGTGTATTGTCACAGATTTAGGCCAACTCTATAATATTTCTATAGACCACAACAGGATGTACCGTGAAGGGAAGTATATCGGTTTACTATAAAGAGGTACATGTAAATTGTGCAGCTCAATGCAATTCTACAACATCAGAGGGATTGTAATGGAAATTTATTTCTGTGTGATGGCCTTTTTTTTAATAAGGAGGATTATATTTATAAGATCTTATCTAACGTTGACATGAAACTTATTATACTTTCCAAGTGAATGCCTTTATTCAGTAAAAATTGGAAACTTAAAATGGGTAAAACAGCAAACCCTTACAAGCCTAACAGTTACCTTTATCAGACCATACCCGATCTGTTTCATTTACTTGAGAAGTAATAAATCACGTGATTATGATTCAAAACAATGAAAGTTCATATAAAATTGTAATGACATGGATTGTTTTAAATCTGTGGTACATAGAATGTGACCGGTAACTATATGCAAATCAGCAAACTTCATTATGGATAATATTTTCTTATTGCTTAATCAACTTAATTTCCTTAATTTAATTAGAAGTATGTACTGAAGGTGTTATTTAGTATTATATCAATTCAAAGTCATAATCAAGTTTTGGGGAGGACCAGATCCTGGTCGGGGTTTGGACTGGACCAACCATGAATATGTATGTATGTTTCACGATGCGTTTCCCTGCCCTGATGATTTATGCAATTAATGCAGGTAATTGATGAGCAAGCAAACAATTTCTACAGCAAGCTTTGCGTATCTGAAGAGGACGATGGCATAATGTAAGCCTTTCGGATACACATCACTACCTTCAAACAAGGAACATCCGGGAGTTAACACTGTAGCTAAACCTACCTTAATTCAAGCTTTTACAGTCAGAAATCGATAGCATATAGATTGCCGTCATATTTGCGTGTCGAGGCAGACGCCTCCCACCTATGCTGTGTTTTTACAGGTGGTTTTGTTTTTAGTCTTAAAGGTTAATCATTAATATTAATACTTGACACACGTGACAAATATGATTATCACCGTTACATACACTACACCTATGTGTAGGCTGTAAACAATACTTTGACCATTCGGTCCACCATCAATGAAGCAAACGATTCCAATCCATTCGCCATATGATTGCTTTTTTTCGCATTACCGCCGAACCCACTGACAAATGAGATGCTCTCATTTTACAGGTCAGAAACCTTTTTTCTGCCTTATGTCGGTTCTACGACTACGGTCAGCTATATGCTCAAACATAGAGGGCGATTATTAAAGGTGAAGGAAAAAGACTTTTCCCAGTTAACACATAAGTGACATCAGTGTTTAGTCTGTATGTTGATCTAGACAGATACGTTTGAAATGTGATCGGCAAAGTGTACAAGAGTATTCTACTGTCCAGCAACTGAGTGTCACTGCCTTATCAATAATGCTCCTTAATCAACTCTGCGCTCTAGCACCATGTCATTACCAAGACTATTGTATGAAGCATAATATATATCCCGGATACTGATCATTCTGTCGGTTATTTCACATGGAAGTTCTCTACCTTAAATTAGCTAAAAAGATGTCATTAAGGAAGCCTTTCTGATACACATGACTCGCTTACATCCAGGACTTTCCAAGGATTATGAGTACATCTAAACTTACCTTGAGTTAAGCTTATACCGCAAAGAATCGCTAGCACAAAGGTTGCCATCAAAATTACCTGCCGAGACAGACACTCCCACCTATACTGTGTCTGTTACAGGTGGCCTTGTTATCAGTCTTCACTATTAATGATTAAACTAACATGACACACGTAACTGATAGGGCTATGTACTATTAATGAAACAAACCATTTAAGGCCAGGTGTCACACGATTGCTTTTTTCGAATCATTGCTGAACTCTGACAAATGCTCTCATTTTATTCGTCGAAAAAAAAATGTTCTGCCATCTGTCTATGTTAGGTCACGTGTACATCTTGTACTTTTATTGGTTCTACTTCTCTGATTTGTTCCATGCTAAAAGACTGTTCCCAGTGAGCACAGTTACATACATGATAAGTCTATATTGATATTAAACCTTTCAGTTGATTAAAAAAATATTAAAGATTTACTTTTTTTAGAATAGTTGCCCTTATTAATTTGCCAACTATGCAATATGGTATATATGCGGGTGTGTGACTATGATTAAAACCTTTCGACATAAAACATGTTTTCTATGACATTTCTTAATAATGTGTACCAATTTACTAAAAACCCCAATTAATGGGTCTAAACAATCAAAGGAGTAAGCAAAGGAACCGAAGCTATATATATATATATATATATATATATATATATATATATATATATATATATAACAATGAGAGATAATATATCATTAATATATTTCACTTCTAATAGGAAAACCAATTATATTTTTTTTAATGCACATCAAATAAGATGACATAGTATAAGGCATCCGATTATCAGATCATACCCAATCTGTTACAGTTACTCGAGAAGTGATAAATCGCGTGATTATGATTCGAGCTTTCATGCCAATAATTGTACATATAAATTTGTAATGACATGGACTGTTTTAAATCTTTGGTACATAGCATGAGACAAGTAACTATGTGCAAATCAGCGAATATCATTATGGATAATATTTTTTTATTGCTTAATCACATTGTGACATTGGGCCTGCCCCTATTTAACACTTAATGTCTTACGTTTGTGTTGTAATGAACGATTTTTGGGGATTCCCCCGCCCGAACGATTTTATAATTTAGTTTTTACACACCCTTCTATGATTGGACGTATTATGGCATACCCACGCTCCCTATGTCAGTCCGTACGTTAACTTTATTGTCGCCGCGACAACCTACAAGAAATTTGACGGATTTTAACGTAACTCGTCATAACTTCTAACGAATACATTATCTCACCCGAGTCCGATTACTGGCAAAATCCACGCATATTTAATGACGTCTGAGGTCACAAGCTACTTTGTGGTGTCGCCGCGATAATTTGCCAGGAAAAAGATAGATTTCGATGAAACTCAAGAAAACATTTAACCAAAATAATATCTCGCTAATTTGGATTTCCGGCAAAATCCATGAATATTTCAGAGGTCACTAGACTTAGGTGGCGCGATGATGAATTACCAAACATTTGATGAATTTCATGAAACTCATTATGAATATTAACCAATTAAGTTGCTCTCCTGAATTATATTTGAGAAAATTCATTGATAAGTTCATCAAATGAGGTCAGAGACCAAAAGACATACAACGGGCGTAGTTTGCAACGTTAGACACGGCCAGACATGGAGTTGTAAGTCCATTGGTCTTACCTTCTTAGTCACAGTAAAGTGATTTTGGCAGCCTATAAGACAGATTTAAAGAAGTTCTAACATTTAGACCAAGAAGCTTCTAATTTGATTAAGATCCAGGGAGCTTCTTGTAAAATTGCCTTTGAACCCTGAACTAGTTTCACAGTGACCTATATTCTGCGAGCTGTGTGAAACAACATGATTTTAGCACCCTATTAGTCAGACAGCACAAATTGTAGCATTTGGACAGCAGACACTTTTAACTAAGCTTTTAGGGAGATATTGGTAAAACATTCTTTTAAACCCTATACAAGGTCACTGTAAACGTTTGTCTAATGATTATGGACAATAAATATTTTGAGCATTGTGGAAGGCATTCTACCCATTCTTCACGGTTCTTCAACAAATATTTTCACCAGATCATAACATGATTAATGCATGTGTCACCAATATGTGAAATTCGGATGAGTTTCATGGTCCTAGGCCATTTGCTATATTCTTATCAGGTCCATGCTCTTCAGTATCTATTTCAGGAGAGTAACAACTTGATTATCTGTGGGTCATCAAAACTGGTGTCACTGAATACATATTAATGGTGCAAGGGCAAGATGCTATCAGCAACCGTGTATTAAATCATTACCCAGGTACTTGCGCACAAAAGTGACCGTAAATAAGCATAATTTTGTATGTTGAGCAAGACAGATAAGTTTGAAATGTGGTCGACAAAGTACACAAGAGTATCTTACCGCCCAGCAAGTTAATCACATTGCGCATTGATAACATAATTACCAAAACCAGTGTTTGAAGCCTAGTATATATACTTCAGTTATCGATCACCCTGCCCCATAGGAAGTTGTCAATGTTTGTCTATAAACCGTCAACAGATGTGACCATAATATCGTCATAATGTTATTCGACGTTGCATATCGGAAGCCTCAGTTTGCACATATACTTTTTTCATGCCAACCCAACTTTCACTTAATACTGAAAAACCGGTTTTTGTTTTTGTTTTGAGTTGAATTTTTTTTTGCTCTTCCTCATGCGTAACCAATCGTTGCAAATTATGAAATACTGTTTATGATAATGTGGATGGCACATATCATTGGGATGGGTTATGTTTATGTGTGTGTGTCGAGGTCAAAATCCCGACATGAACCAATCAACGATTTGTTCGGACCGAATCGCGATCGGGGTGTGGTATGGACCAATTGAGAAATGGTCCAGACCAGATCTTGATCGGGATTCAGTCGGACTAAATGCTGATTATTCAATTAATAGCAAAGAAGATGCCTGCCTGTCTAACCAGTTGAAGGTTATTGCCTCCCACACCCCTGATACAGCTCATAACTGTACCTACTTGCTAACTTCATGTCCACAAGCCCCTTTTAATCATCAAATTAGTGTAAGATGGTTATATTTATGAAATGTTGTTTAGTTTATTTTAGATAAAGAATTTGCTGATTCTGATACGCACGACTCGCTTACATCCAGGACTTTCCAAGAATTATGAGTACAACTAAACTTACCTTGAGTCAAGCTTATACTGCAAAGAATCGCTAGTACACAGGTTGACGCCATAATTACCTGCCGAGACAGACACTCCCACCTATACTGTGTCTTTTACAGGTGGCCTTGTTATCAGTCTTTACTGTTAATGATTAACGTAACATGACACACGTAACTGATAGGGCTATGTACTATTAATAAATCAAACGATTTCAGGCCAGGTGTCACACGAGTGCTTTTTTCGAATCACTGCCGAAATCTGACAAATGAAATGCTCTCATTTTATTGGTCGATAAAGATTGTCCTGCCATCTGTCTATGTTAGGTCACGTGTACTTGTGCTTTTATTGGTTCTACTACTATGATAAGTTCCATGCTAAAAGACTGTTCCCAGTGAGCACATAGTTACATAAGTGATTAGTCTATATTACTATTAAATCTTTAAGTTATATTAACGAAATTATTGAAAAATTATTAAGATTCAGAGGGATTGCAAAAGATTCTGGCCTGTGGAATGCCATATGCCAGACGAATGAACAAGCAAGGAGGCGTATTTGACGACAACTGACAAACCGATTGACATGCTGCCACACTGACACACCTGATATGACAATTAACTAGACCGTCTTATGGAAAAGCATTACGGAACAAAATGACCTATAGTTTATGTAGATAAGCCTCTTTTTGACAAAGTTGTGACGAAAATAAAAATTTGACGGTTTTCGATGACCTTGACCTTGACCTTTGAGCTCTGTTGACCAAAAACAAATGCTTTCAGGACTTTCGGATATTAATCAATCCCGTAAGTGTCAGATCAATTGCTACAAAATTGTGGCCGGTAGATAGGAAATAAATAAACACACACACACACACACACACACACACACATACAAACAAACAAACCGACATACGCAACTGACCGATATGCTTGCAGAAATCTTCTATTTCCGGCATGCAAAAAAACACGTCGAAGCAATAAACCCGTCAAATACTAATTGGGGACGCAGTTGAAAACATCACCGGTATATCCTTATATTTCATAAGGATACATGGGACACACGCATCATAAGAATCACACTCAGGGATTTGCAGTTGTCCACAACCATCTGTCAGCAAGGCCTGTAGAGACAAGGTATCGCAGTTTTTCATGTGGCTGTTTATTATGCACCGCGTGCAGCTGATAACATGGTTTCCATCTGAACACGAAGATGCTCTTCCAATAACTGTGCGCCACGTACAACTGGTAACATTGTTTTTTTTTTATCAGAATACTGCGGGGGGGGGTAATGTTGGTGTTGATACATATAACTTCACACTTTCCACTGATTCAGATATTGATCAGCGTTTGAAGTGTGTTCGACCTGGTTTATACAAGTACACGACATTCCCTTCCGGCAATATTCCGCTGAATGTATAGGTTGTATACAAAAAGGAAATATAAATAAAGAATGTTTTGTCTTATTTATTCTTACAAACTATAGCATGTTTTCAATAGAAGAGTTTTATTAAAGAAACACCTTTATATGAGTTCATATAAGATAATATAACAAAAGGAAATCGCTTAAAACAGGGTAATTGGTACAGCTCATTTTCTAAGTGTAAATCTGGTAAGTAATTTAAGACTTACCGCTGACTCGAGCAAACTACAAAAAAGAGAGAAGTTGCCATGGCATACAATTATGGGTCTAGAAAACCGATCTAGGAGGCACTGCGCGACCCAACGAGAAAAATTAACTTGTACTTCTCTGTCTGTGATGCTGATATATTATCGTTGCATGCCCATCCCCTTATCAAGGTATCATGTCAAACATTGTTCTACAAATACGATTGTCTTGGGCTAAGGTCATGTTTGAATGCCCTGTGTGCCTTGATAACTAAGGATAAAAAGTATACATGCATATGATAAGATATGTTATTAATGACACGCCAAGGTGTATAGTCACTATGTTTTGGAAAACTCTACAATATTTTTTTCTTTCTTTTTATTTTTTTAAATTTTTTTTTGGTTTAGGTAAGCGCGTCCATATTTCAATGATTACTTAACTATATATATGTTCATCTGCTGATTTCCATTCCGGTTTCGGACTACGTGACAGGGCAGTATCACACGCTTCCTCTCATTGTATATCCTAGCGTTAACCAGGCCCGGTTAGAACTGCACCTGCGGGTCCTGGGTGCGTAATCGTCCCCAATGTAAATCTGGTCATACAACCGAGGAGCCCCCGAAAGGGGCACTCGTTTGTGAGTGAAACAAGGCCGTTGGGTACCTTCCCATTAAGCCTGCAGAGCGCTCACCCTGGGTTGGGGCCGACCGTGAAAAATCTCACCGCCTCGGCTTGGATTCGATCTCACGATCTCCCAGCTTTGAGTCCTGCGCTCTACCCCTGAGCCACATAAGCGGTACTCTACAATATTGCTATAGACCACGACAGCATGTACCGTAGAGGGTTGCACATCGGTCTACTCTGTAGAGGTGCATTTATACTGAGTAGGTCAATACGATTCTACAGCTGTACAGGAAACTTACTCGAAATTTACCTCTGTGTGATGGCCTTTGTTGTGGAAAGGTTATAACAAAATATTATACGAAAACACATTGTATATCATATACATGTCAGTGTAATGATTGATCTTTAATAAGGATGATTGAATTTATAAGATCTTATCTAACGTTGACATTAAATTTACTTATTATACTTTCAATGTAAATACCTTTTTTTCCGGTGCATATGTTAGGCGACTTATTTGTTCAACGACTACGATTAGTTCCATGCTAAAGGATAGAGAGCAGTCATCAAGCGTGACGGAAAAAAGACGTCCCAGTAACCACGTAAGTGTTTAGAATATATTAATATTAAATATATGAGATATAAAAGAAATAATAAAGATTTACATTTTTTTAGAATACTTGCCGTTCGTATTATGCATCCTTAGCAGTATGAAAGAATATATATGTGCGGGAAGGGTGTAACTATAAATCAAGACCCTGTCTGTATTTTGAAAGTGAACAGCTTCCTTCCGCATAAGACTGCCGTTGTTTATAAAATTCCAAAATACTTAATATTCATTACATGCAGGGAACATTTTCTGCGGTTAGTTCTTTGAAAGCAATACCCGGTTATCTTAAACTCATTGAAGATAACAAAGCACTTCGTATGTAATATATAATGTTCGGATCGTAGTCTCTTTATACCGCCTCTAATCAACAATGAAGGATTGCTTTATTACCACAACATGTACCTCAAAGATAACCACAAATTGTGCAACCACTATTTTTATTAGGTCGAATCTTACAAACACTGTATCATTTAGAGTTGCCCAAGCTATTGTCTTATTAGAAGAGGTGGCATTTGATCCTGTTATTTCAAATGATTGAAATATTATTTAGAAATATGACATCCCGAGGAATTTAAGTAACTGTGTTTCAAAATCTGACTTTTATGACGGCGCAGAAATAGCTACTACAACGAAGGATATACATCATGTATTTTAAACTGAGATGAAAAGCCACGATTGTGGTGTGTACGATTCTTTATGTAAGAGCCACTGTTTAACATCACAGACAGGTATTGACATCTGGCGGCAATTTATGAAATTAATTTTTTTAATATCGGATAGTCGTGTTTCAGCTTTGACCAGCAATGATGTTACGTGACCATTCACATATATCAAGGTATTGGATTACGTTTTATTTTATATATTCTCGAGACAAACATAATTATTAAAGGCCTAGCTGGTTGTACGATATATCATGAGGTCCCTAGGGGCTACAAAGGGTCACCCCTTTATTAACAAACGACCGCGGCTCAAATCCATTTACTTCATCCACGAGGTACCAGCGTTCACTTTCGATTCAAACTCTTGTCAAACCTGTTTCTTTATCGTAGTTTTATCAACGAATGATAAAAAATTGACAAATAAATGTTACATTTATTATTTGTTTCTGTTCATATAAACTTATCCTGCTAATTTATTTGCTTCTCCTATAACAATCCTAACTTCCTCTAAATTCATATTAATACACTGCCTTTACCTGCATAATCGCCGCCCTTACTAAGAAATTTCAATGAGAACAAAATAAATGTATATAATTAATTAATTATTATTAAATATTTTGCCAGAACATGGATAATATTTTAAAGGCCGATCCCACCAATCCCACCAATCTACACGGTCGAGCATGTTCAGTTTGTCGCTCGATCGAAGCCCGTGTCGTATTGCGTCGGCTTGTTCCAGACACAACTCGACATGGTTTGTGCAGTCGAGTTGGACGCGCGAAACACTTTACACAATAAACGACACACCAAACGAAGCAAACCGGCAAAACTTTTCGCAAACACGTCAATCTAAGACAGACCTTGGAGCCAGCCGATGGCCAGTAAATCGGCTTGCTAACAGAAACAAATGGCTAGCCAGCCGCCTCAGCCGGCTCAATTCTAAGAACAATGATGATGGTTGAGTGGCCAACGCTGTAGCTGGCTAGCCGGCGACAGGACAATAAGGAAAACATTTAATGGACAAAATGTTGTCTCAGTCTAATGCAATTATATTTATATGCACAACAAATTAAACTGATAACAAATTTAAAGAATATTTTGACCTCTACAGTAAAAAAAGTAAATTATCCCTTTGGAGAAATTAATTTTATTCAATATCGCGCCATGCAGGCGTGTACAAGAATAGTTTTTTTTTTCAGATCTGACAATATAGGATTTTAGTGAAACTGAGTGCTTATTTGATCAGATGAAAAGTGTTATGTTTTTTTCTCATTTCTTTTGACAGACGTTGGGTACATATGCATTATTCGAACTCAACTGATATAACGTTTTTTTGCTTAAAAGCATCTTGGAAAATCGAAAGTTTCATTTCAGCCATTGAGATAAATATAGATACTATTGTTTGTATCCGCTGCGCAACTGTTTTCGTGCGCTCATTTACCTGACGAATCAACGGGATAATCGTTTTTCGTGTGCCGAACTTAAAACTGTCATGGCTTGACAAACATGTACTGTTCGCTTCTTTTATGGACTGTATCAAACGGGGTTATGTGAAAGGATAGGAAATTTTGTCAATATATATATATATATATATATATATATATATATATATATATATATATTTATATATAATGTACATATATAAATGCTTCAACCGCGAGTGTCTCTAAATAAATGAAGACAATTGGTAATAATCTCTCATTTGAGAAGGGAGAGAGGCGACATACTCGTACAAAATCGCCCCAAGCCAATTAGTTTTTATATTAATCATGAATATTTAATGACTAAAAATCACATAAAGTGAATTCCTTCTTGATATAATGTGAACAGACTAACTCATCCTAACAACTCCGAAATCCCTGATTGCGTTTTTTTGCAGACTGATATCGACATTATATTTTTCCTGCGCTGAACTTTCTCGATCTTAATTGTATACACAATGTGTTACGTGTCTTAACCGAAATAGAAAGTCTGTCATGAATTTTCGCAGGTGTCAGCCTCAATCATCCCCCTTGACCTCTGAGACCCTTGATATGTTCACTCGGAAACATGTTTGTCAGTGGTTGAAGCATCCGGTGTCTGCAGCTGTTTGATACTGATTTGGTCTCTCGTTTTAACTTCAAGTTGAAAACAAATCAGACTCGCTTAAAAGTTTAGACTCCGCTTTAGGATTTTATGACATTTATCCATAGGTGTTTACGCGTATGTAATTTGTAGCATGGATTATAATATGACGTAGTTACGAGCGGTTGCGGGCAGCTGACACCGTTTCACTGTTATACGTAATATGAAATGGCATAAATTGGCTAGAAAAAATGATTACAAAAGGGCATGAATATTTTTTCCATACATATTATAGCAGGTCCTTTTCCCTATGGTTTTCGTTCATTTAATTCTGAATGTTACCCGATCCATATACAATTTTTTAAAAATATTGCACATCGACCTCAATAATTTTAAATGACCAAGCATGAATATCTGACAGTTTAAACTTGGAATGATCTGGATTCTGACACTTTATCACTTCAGTTCTGAGCAACCGAGGTGACAGAAATGCCCTTGATTGAATATTCCGGTTTACCGGTCTGAAAAAAAGGGGATTGCGGGAACCATGTTTAACTTTCTTACATAATGACTTACAACGTTCATAAAATTAACCATGCATTGGGAAGCCACGCAGCTCAGTGAAATCTGCTGGAGACGGATTAGTTTTAACATGTTACTGTTGTAACTATTTACAAGCTGAAGTATGGAAGCGAGTGTCCCTTTATCATAAGCTTATCCGTATGTCGCCGGCGGCTGAGCTGGTGTTTGATGATCGGCGGCGGCTGGTGGCTCAAGAAAATTAATCGGAGGCGGCTTGGTTATATGATAAACGGCCACGGCTGGCGCAATTCGGCTGCGGCTCCCAGGTCTGATCTCAGTGCAGTGTCTAGACCTGTGCATGTCACCAGTGTGTCATTCAATTGTTTTCTACTGTGGCTGCGCGCCACACTAAACGGCATGCCAGGCCACGCAAACCGATACAACTAAGTGCCAATTTGAGTCGCCTGATTTCTGTGTCGTCGTTGTCGCCCAGAGTCGAAAAGTGTGTCGATCTTGGTGGGTTCGTCCTTTGAGATACCCCCTTTACGTTCGATATTATATATTCTTCTAATAAACGCCTTAATTGGATCAGTATCGAACGCTGATTCAAGAAGGAGAACCAATATGAAAATAAAATTCTGATGTAAAGCCGATTTTTTTTTTATTTCTTTCTACTTATATTTTACGTAAAGTATTTTCCCATTCAACACTGTAACAAATTATATGCAACTTCGTACAGCTTAAATAACTGTTTGTCATTTAAATTACTGGTAAGCAAACAGTTATCACATGTTTACGCTGTATCGTCTAATTTCCCTCTTGTTACTAAACCTTTCTTGCCGTTGAAATACAAAAACATGAGGCATCATGTCTTGGTTATATTCGTATATCTGGTTAAAAAATAAGTCGTCTTGAGTCGTCTTGAGACCACATCTTTTCACATAAAAAAATCATGAAAATAAATGTTTAACTGACAATGTCACCTGATATTATAACTCAATTTATAATAAGTATGTATTCCTCCAAATCAAGACCCTCGCAAACGTTATTACCATAAACGTTAAACTCTTTATTAGAGTGAGTGAGTCGGCTGGACACTTTTTATGTGCACGATTTCAAGCGTCCGGAGGTTTTATACGGTAAAGCAGCATACCTGTCAAGTGGCTGTGGCTCTGCGACAAAAAACAACTATAAGACATATCATCAACATATAGTAAATATCAACCTATGACAATATATATTTAATTTGATCATAAACAATTTCTTAGAGTGTTTATATTTAATTACTTCAGATTAAGTTGAAATAGTTCAGAACGTATACCTTGGTTTAGCAATGCTAAAGTTAGCATGTCACTCAACATTACAATGTATTAATACTCGACACGTCTCCCTAACTTTCTGACATTTTTAATGGCATTATATAATATAAAGATATTCAGTTAACTGTAATACTTTATTTAATTACCAAGGACAAATAATGATGACGTGTGTTTAAGCGAAATATTGCCTTTTGTTATTGTTGTTTCCTTACATGCATGCATTAACTTTATCTTTGTTTCGTCAGGTCAGGCAAAACAAAGGCTTTTCTTAAAAATTATTACTAGTTGGTTAACGCTATATCTTCTGAACCATAGCCATTTGCCACGCCTTCCATTAATTATAAAGGAATACTCTTTTACTCTAGTTTTTTGCTTTGTGTCCTCTAATGTCCCTTTTATTTGTCCGTCATCAATAGAAATATACTTGCTCATCATCAACATAAACATTCGTGTCAGTTAAAACATTGACATACCTGTCCCTCATCAATATTAATATACTTGTCCGCCATCAACATTAACATGCTTGTAAATCGGTATGAAGCTATATGTAATCAAAAGCCCCATTCATTACCATTATTATTGGATAAGCCTCGGAACGTGTTACTTAAATAACATAGGGAGCGTAAAATGTTAAACACAAAATCAATATGCATTCTTGTTCTTCCAGTGACGTTAAGTAAAAAAACATCTGATAAAACTCAATATGTGTACTGGGAGCTCCGTTTCGAATATTAGAATATAATATTGATTCGACATATCCCTATATATCAAACACATAATATATTGGATACCACCCGCGATGCATATCATTTTGTACTTATTTGTTGCAGACACAAATAAACCTGATATAGAATTATATAACAAAATGTGAGGGACTTTAAATATTATGAGTCCATAATAATTGAATCCGACATAATTATAAAAGCTACCTTTCTTTAACCATTGACTGTGAAATATCTATTTGCGTCTACTTTCACACGTAGTTTTTCTCGTACACCATGTGGACCAAACCATTTAACCTCACCTTGAGGATGTGAGTGATGGAATCTATCTGCTGTTCTTGTTATCAGTTCCAGGCAGTGAGAGGCGGAATCTCTCTGGTCTTTTCATCTGCTCCAGGCAGGAAGTGACGTAATCTGTTTGATCTCGGCATCTGCTTCAGGCAGTGAGTGACGGAATCTGTCTGGTCTTATCTGCTTCAGGCAGTGAGTGACGGAATCTCTTTGATCTCTTTATCTGTTTCAAGCAGTGAATGACGGAATCTGACTGGTCTTTTTATCTGCTTCAGGCAGTGAGTGACCGAATTTGTCTGGTCTGTTTATCTGCTTCACGCAGGAAGTGACGTAATCTGTTTGATCTCGGTATCTGCTTCAGACAGTGAGTGACGGAATCTTTCTGGTCTTTTATCTGCTTCAGGCCGTGACGGAATCTGTTTTGTCTCTTTATCTGCTTCAGGCAGTGAGTGACGGAATCTGTCTGGTATTTTTATCTGTTTCAGGTATTGACTGACGGGATCTGTTCGGCCTTTTTATCTGCTTCAGGCAGTGAGTGACGGAAACTGGTCTCTATCTGCATTAGGCAGTGAGTGACGGAATCTGTCTGGCATTTTGATCTGCTTCAGGCAGTGACTGACGGAGCCTGTCTGGTCTTTTATCAGCATTAGTCAGTAAAATTATACAAGGATCTGCCATGAACGGGTCCGTAGGATGACGTTCCCAAAACAATGTTTGCATTCACTCTCCCAGGTTTATTCGTTCATAGATGACATATATGCATATTCCTTGATGACGTTCCTGAATTCTTAATTGTTAAAAACATCCGTGGTAGTGTTACGTGGTTGTGTTATTACAAGAACTATTATTACAATTGATAATATTAATGCCTCACTGACAGACAAGCATTAGCCTACATTGACACCTCTTTAAAACAAGTAGCTTCAGCAAATTAAGGTGGGGCTAATCTTAAACAATTAAAAGTAAAAACAGGAAAAATGTTGAAAACCTTTAACTCCTAAGCCAATCAAACCCATTAATCCACTCTTGGTTATTATCATTGTTATTGGAAGCACTATAACAGTGGCAGTCGTAGCAATAGTATTGGTGGTGGTAGTAGTTGTATAGCAGTGACATTTGTAATAGTAGTAGCAGTAGTAGTTGTTGTTGTAGGAGGAGGAGTAACAGTTTCTGGTGACAATTGTACCATAATAGTACCATACTAGTGCATGCTGTGCATTGTTATATCAGCGATATATTATTGCAATTAATATATAAATCAAATATCCAAATTAACAGATAACGAGCCTTTGGTTACACCTCAGCTGCCGGCGTCATGGCAACTGTATTTAGGCCGAGCGGTAACTAGGTCGTGACGGTGACCTAGATACGTACCGTATATATGGTGTATATAAATGACCTATATATGTCTCGTCTTCAGTGACACATTCAACCCACGAGTAGCCAGTCATGGGCCAGGCCAGCTTCAAACGACCAACGAGTAGCCACCAATGGGCCAGGCCGGCTCCAAACGACGTTAAAAGCAATGGCAACAGGGTGCTAACTGTACATGTCCTAAATCGACCACCCCTTGAACCTGAGCCGGCTCTATATTGTCAGATAAAATCATTAGGACAAAAATGAATAACAATTTAATTCATCCAAATTGTTATATTTGACAATCTAGACCTTCTAAGACAAGCCTTCATTAAAGCGTTCAATAATAACCATATATCTAGGGTTCCACAAAAAACCTCTAAGGATTCCCCAATCAGTCCAACGTAAACAACCTTTACATAGGTTATGGATGGAATCTATAATGTTTCCATAGAAAGGTTCAAAAATCAATCATTTTTTAACAGGTTCCCCACTGGGTGTTTTGCGGAGAACCCTTTTCGTTTCTATCTAGAACCCTTATCTTAGAGTGTAAGGCATAAATGCCGGAAAAAATAGAAAATTATTTAAGATAATTAATGATAAAAAAATATGAATCGATAGAAAATAAATGAGTCGTCGGAAGCCCTGAAATCCTTAACGGAACCCCTACGGGCGTACATGCACGGAGGGTTATATTACACGCTGTAAACTGAGCTCGCCTTTACATCGGAGTTGTGTGTGCAGCGAATACAAAGCTGGGCCAACCATGCAACGACTTCACCTCCAGGCAAGGTTCTTTGTGATATGATATTAATTTTACCGCATCATTTTAAATTGATCGGAACCAGGGCTATGATGTTTTCAATATACGCAATATAAGCTGAATTCGGGGAAAATATGTCGAATGTATTGCAAGCAACAATATTCAGAACACATTCATGTTGCGAGAGATGAAACAACGGGAAAATTGATGTATCTGAAGAGCTTCCAGCCGAATATTGTCACTGTATACATACAGGGCGTCTTGGCGTGATTTAGAGTAGACAGCCAGCACATATCGCTTGTGTTAGTCTTAACTTAGTCATCAAGAAGAGCATTACTTATCACAGTATAAGGTGGTTGGCTTTATATGAGCAGGGGATAAAATTTCGCGATTTTCAATTTTTCTATTTTTGATCTGTTGGTTCCATTTTTGCAATTTCCAAACAAAATAACCTGGGGGACTAATCTATAATAATATGAATTACTTATTTTAAATAATAAGCACATTTTGTAGTTGATAATTTGTTGGGAATCATTTTAAAATATCATATAATTTGTAAATAAAGGCTTAAAATACAAGGTCCATTCTTAATTGAAACACAGTTTTTATGCCTATTGACTTGCTTTTGGTGATCGGAATTTTTGTTTTTTGTGATAATTCCCATTCGCGATCATCGCGCATTTGATACCCTCGCGAAGATAAAAGAATCATAGTATTTTTGCTTTCATAATATGCTCATTATCAATGACACACACCAAACACATATATATGCTCAGAAGAAATACATGGTAACACATAAAAAAATGCCAATAAAACTTTATATAAAGTAGTTCTCTTGTTCCAGGCCTTGGATTTCAAACCTTTTACCTTAAAACCTTGAAAGATTGAGCTCCGCCAGGCGGCACCTCGTGCTGCAAATAAAAGCAGTTCTTGTCAATCTCATAAAGTTCAAGGACACGGGTCTCTGGGAGATGCTAAGGAATTTCGGAGTAGTCCCGGAGGAACCTGAATATTATAACACTTTTACTTCAGATTAATAACTACCTGATACACATTATGAGAAACACATGTTGATGCACACCGCAAAAAATATGTATTTTTACAGATCATCCATCACTCCTGTCCACCTGTTTTTTGCGATTGTCATCAAATTTGGTGTGCTTATGGGTCTTAATAATTGTTTTACGAATTTTTTACCTGTATTCTTGAGAATACTATGTCTGGTAACAAGGCATATATCATACCTGTAAAGGCTAAAACCATGAACATCTGCATCCAGAGAGATTCAGAAAAGTTCTCGTCAGAAACCTGAAATTAGGTAACTGTGCCCGTCACCTCGTTACCTCGCTTTTGTCATTCCGTAACCCATTAAATTTATGAATATTTCAATTATTTAAATTTTCTATTAAATCAACTCGTATATATTGAACTGTTGTCATGTTGTTTGTTGAATATTCTTGTTAATATGTTTAAATTAAAATATAAAAAATCACTTGACTAACACTGCACTACCAAGAGAAATAATTTATTTTTAAAATAATTGAGTATTTTATGAATTATGTCATTAAATATAATCCAAAATCTCATTCCGAAACACTCATTGACCTACCCTTCCGACTACACAAGCTTATACAAGAGAAAATGAAAATTAATTCACATCATATTCTGTACAAGTTTATATATATATATATATATATATATATATATATATATATATATATATATATTACCATAGTTAGAAATCACACTTTCACAGATGTTTTCACACGTTTGCATTGTGGCTCTCCCATTAGCTTATATAACCATAATTGAAAAAGAATACACATTAAACTAATGCTAAGCCAGTTTTGAAGAGTAGGGTACATAGGGGGAATATGGGCACCTTTGCATCACAAAGGTAATAAGTCGCAGTTACCATTTTGTTCTCTGTATGATCGGATGGAGACAATAAAACGACACTTTCAACAATAGAAAAAACAAATCTTTTTATTTGAATTTGTGTTCATATTACCCCACTGTTTTGGCAATATGAGCATATGTGTTCATAAGTTATAATTTATCTTTATAATTATAAAAAGCAAAAACTCATAGTCAAATGTGTTTAGATGACATAGGCCCCCTGATACGATGACCATAGATTATAGATTCTGCCGTGAGATTATACCTCTGTAACCCCCTGGTACCATGACCATGGATAAGAGTTTCTCCTGTAAGAATATGCCTATGTGGCCCCCTGATACGATGACCATAGATTAGAGATTCTGCTGTGAGAATATACCTCTGTAACCCCCTGGTACCATGATCATAGATAAGAGTTTCTCCTGTAGGAATATGCCTTTGTGGCCCCCTGATACCATGATCATAGATTACAGTTTCTGCTGTGAGATTATGCCTCTGTGACCAGCAGGGTTGGGTTTTAGGCCGCCCAAACCTGTTTTCGGCAGGGCAGAGCATAAAACCTGCCTTTAACTGCCTAAAATAGGTTATAACCTGCCTAAAACTGTTTTAAGTGACTAAAACCTAAATACCCTCACCTATGACTTAGTTTACCTATTTTGTTATGTTACACAGCTATATACATTAAAGAAATATGCTCAACAAATCTAAAGTGAGGAGCACTTCATTCATACTAAACAAATTAAACCATGATACAGAAAAAAGCAACAAATGAAAACAACACTACTTCAGGTTGTCCATATAAACACAGTTCTCCGTCAGTTTTAGCTTGCATCCATAAATCATGTTCAGAGGTCTTCCTACTCTGCATGCCATTATTGCCAATAAAAGAATGACCATACTGGAAGCTTATAACCGGATACTGTGAATAGCTTTTTGATCCAGAGGGATTAAAGTTTGTGATAAATGCAAAAGAAGTTTTCCCGAAATTAAATTGTTGTCCAATCTACACTGATGACTATTCATTTATGCTGTAGTCTTACTAACATATCATGTATGTTTTGTATGCCTGTAGCTTCAAAGGGCAAAAATCAAAAGATTGCTTATATATTTCATAACAGATCTTTTACATTAGCCATAAATTGAAAATATGATAATATATTTTATATTATCTGATATCCAACAAGAATGTCCAATATATGTTAATTTCCATAGGTCATCCATTTAAGAAGTTTTAGGATTTTGTGCACATACTTTTTGTATATATAATCACTTTTGGGCCCTGCTCTACTGGAGGCTCTATTACATCATTCCAGATAGAAAAGCACTCATCAGGAAACCCAAAGGGTTCTGATTATGAAATTACCCCGTCCTATGCAACCATGTGCCACAAAAAACATGGTCTCATGCTAAGAAACCTAAACAGGCTCTTTTAAAACTGCATGATCCCAGGCAACAGGATATCATGTATTACTAATACCTGAAACCTTCTAGAAGCCAAGAAAAGGCTTATGACTGAATAACCTCAGACAGTTTGGTAGTGTTATAGATTTATATGTCATTAATTCCTGTTTTAGGCGGGGCAGTTTTAACCAGGTTATAACTTATGGTTAAAACCTTCCTGCCTAAAAACTGCCAATCCTGGTGACCAGCGAGTACAATGACCTTAGATTAGGGTTTCCACTATAAGAGTATGCCTCTGTAACCCCCCGGTACCAAGACCATATAGATTAGTTTTCTGCTGGGAGAATACGCCTTTGACCCCTTTGTACCATAACCATATATTTGAATCTCTGCTGTGAGAGTAACCTAAGTGACCCACGGGTAGCATTATCATATAGAATAGAATCTCTGCTATGGTAGTATGCCTCTGAGATCCCTTGGTAAAATGACTATGAATTATTTGATAATTTTTGCTCTGAGAGTATGCCTCTGTGACCCCCGGGTACCTTGATCATAGAATAGTCTGTGCTTTGATAATATGTTACATCAATTCTTTCATTTTGTTTTTAAAATTTCAAAATAAGTCTGTTTGCTCTTTGATGGACCGAATGTACTTTCCATGGAGAATAGGGGCGTCAATAAAAGGTAAGGGGATAGGAGTATATTACTCCACCTCCATATAGCAAGAGGCTTACAGTTTTTCAGAGTATAATATGTATATGTACAGCAATAAAGTAGGAACATGTTATCTTTATTGTGATTTAAATATCAGAAACGAAGTAGATCACATAAGCTTGCGTCACTCGTTAACTTGAGCCGTATTCACTTCAATAACAGAGGGTCAGTTGGTTTTTGGCCTGCGCCTCGTGCAGGAATTTGCGCATATTTCATTTTGAAGTCTTGATAAAAATATCGCTGAAAGTAAATTTAATATGGGGCGTAGAAGAAAACCGTCTAAGACCGAACTTGCACAAGATTCCTTTATGGAGAAAATGCGGTCGAGGGATTCTAGCCAGAGACGGTGAATATATTGGTAAACAATGGATTTTCTAACGTGGACTCTGTCAGTTTGCTGGTGGGCAATATGGGAGCTCTTAAGGAACTTCAACTGCTATTAGCAGAACGCTTACGACTGGAAAAGTTCTTGAAGTCCATCTCTAAAAAGTCTGAGCCAAGCATATCTCACACAGAAACCGTCGGGAAGGACACTACCCTCGCTGAAATATTAACCGAGATAGCAAGAGACCCGCACGAGGCGCACCAACTCAGCCCTGGACAGACGGACCCGCACTAGTCACAGGCCAATTCTGCCACCGACCAAGCCGCCATCTTGGACCCACAGGTGTACCTGCGTGTTCATAAGAAGACAGGTGAGTCGGAATTTGTGTTCGACATAGTTGACTACGTCAGTTTAGTTCCACCTGTGTTTGAAGATCACGAATTAAATGACTGTAATGGCACTCAGCTGTTAATGAGAGGCACAACGCGTAAACCAAAGCTAGAATATCTTACCATTGAAGATTGTTGCTTAGCAAATTCGAGAAACATGAATTTGGTGTTTGTAAATGGAGAGTTAAACGAGCAATTGATCAAACACTATTTGTCATATACAGTTAAAGTCTGTGAGCTTTTCAGGAAATATGAGCGGGTCTCAGTGCTGCTTTCGATAAGGAATATAGGCATATGCAGGGCCGGTGTAAAATTAGGTGGGGTACTGATGCACCTCATCTGTTTAACGTACATCTGGTGCGGAAGTCTGAGCACGCGCAGCTTAAAAGCGTCAGGAGTAGACCGATATTTAAGAGAGTAAATGGTAACAGAGAAATATGTAGGTGATATAACAGTAAACGGGGATGTTGACATGGAGATTCCTGTGAATACAGGCATGTGTGTATTGCTCAAGGTTGCCAGCAGGCTCATGTAGCTCCCTCCTCCTCATCTGCTCGAATGGCTCCAGCGCCACGTAATGGCAATGTACTGTGTTGACCCATTGCGGGTGAAACGACAGTAAAATCAACCCTCGATATAAAAGTGTGGAAACAAGAGTTGAGAAATGATTCAGACAGAGACTTTCTTTTGACCGGAATTGAGCAGGGGTTAAGATAAGGATGCTAAAATAGTGAACGCGGAATTCAGGAATCATAAGTCTGCAACAGATATTCAAGTTAGGGATCAAGTTGAAAAGCTCATTATTAGAGAGATTAATTTAGGCAACTTTGTAATCACGAGTGAAAAGCCAACTATTATTAGTCCTTTAGGGAGTGTACCTAAAGCTGATGGTGGTATTCGTCTGATTCACGATTGTAGCCTCCCGAGAGAAAACAATTTGAATTCTTACGCGGAAATATGTGAAAAACAATCCTATGAATCTGTTGATACTGCAGTGTCCCTGATTAAACCAAGAGCATTCCTCGCAAAATTGACATAAAGTCCGCGTACCGTAATGTGCTAATCAACACATATTCACAACAAGCAACTGGTCTCCAGCGGGTGTTAAAAATTGCCAGCATCGCTACTTTTATGATGTTAAACTTCCTTTCGGCGCACGAGCGTCACCATCTATATTTCATAGGATCTCTCAAGCTATCAAGCGTATGATGAACCGTAGGGGCTTCAACAAACTAGTAGCATACCAGGACGATTTTCTGGTTATTGGTGACACTTTTCACTGGTGTAGAAAGGCCTGGAAGACACTTAAGTGTCTCATTGTTGCATAAGGGTTCCCCTTGAACGAGGAAAAGCTGATGTCACCAACGACTGCGCTCGATTTCCTTGGAATACGCATTGACACATGTGACTGCACGCTTTCGCAGCTACGGGATAAGCTGACTGATTTGCGTCATATTGTAGAGCATTACTCACAAAAGAAACGTGTCACGAAACAAAAACTACAAAGTATCGCGGGAAAACTCAATTTTGCGGCGAAATGCGTTCGTGGAGCACGCACTTTTCTGCGGCGCATTCTTAACGCTATCGGTGTTATTTCATGTTTATTGCCTTGCATCGCACCGATTCGCAAATGTAGTTTGCATAATGTTTTGCAATAAACCAGGGTACCCCCAAGGTTCAGTCGATTATAATTATTTATATATCATATATAAAATGCAATAATAATTATAAAATTAAAGACTGGTTCCATTTCTAAGTTTACAATGAAATATTATATATCTAAACCTTCTTTAGAAAAAAAATCTATACTGGAGACATATAAGTGGGTAAATTTCCACAGAAAAAGTACGATGTGGATTAAGTGCCTTTAAGACTTCTGCTATACCGGTATTTTATAGAATTATATGACAATATACTAATATTTGTTATATGCAGATGCATTTTAAATAACCAAGGTTCGATTCGAAACTAATCTTTCTTGACGACCTGTGTGCATATAATCTTAATCCGAAACCGTTAGACCTAGAAACTTCTAACTGTACATCCAGGGAAGCCCTGGGCAAAATTCCTTGGGAATCTGAAATTAGGTCATTGTGACCTATGTAATTTGCAAACCAAAAGCCGAAGACAAGATACTAAGCACCCTGAAAGTCAGATCGGCACAAATTGTGTCAGTTAGTCCTAGCAGCTTCCAACGTAATCCAGGGAAGTCTTGGACAAATAAACAGAGAAACCTATAATAAGGTCATCGTGACCTATTTTCTCCGAGGTACTAGTAAAACATGATTTTAAGCACCAAGACAGTCAGGCTGGGTACATAAATTTTTGTTGCACCTAAAATCTTTAAACTTGACGCGCAGGGAAGTCCTGGTAAAATCTTTTTGGGCACCCTAAATAAGGTCACCGTAACAAGCAATAAGACCCCATATTTGAGAGGATGATATATTTCAGTTGTAATGCATTTTATGTGCATATTGAAGCTTTGGATACAAATCAACAATTTAGCAAAATCTGCTTTTAACGGTTTAAAAGTTATTTCATTCACAAGTCTTAAAGCGTCTCGGCATTTGCTGTCATCGGCACGTCCGGTCGTTTGCCAAAAGAAAACAGCCGACGGCAGCTCTTATATGCTCTCAAAATATTTTTATCGCGGGATGCTCATATTTCTCATATGCTCATATTACCCCCTTGTACTCTAACTTTACTGTGAATGGAATTGGTTCATATAACAGAATAGAACAAATATTTTATTCAAGAAAAAGGCCCCCGGCCAAAAGTTCCTACAAGAATAAGACATCAATATTACTCAGTGGTATGAAGGAACGTCAAATAATAGTAAGTAAATAAAGATAAGTTAATAAATCCCAGGAGTCACACTTTGGTGAGCTTATTCCCTGAGCCACAAATTTTACCGTCACGTCAGACAAGCTCCCATTTTAGTCAAGTCGGAAAATACGTCGGTATCCTTGTTTGTGTCGGGAAATGTCAAGTTTGTTAAAATTGTTAAGGGTCGGAATTTCTAGTTTAAGTCCGTGCCATGGACAACATACGGTATTAATATATATATATATATATATATATATATATATATATATATATATATATATATATATATATATGTCTCGGGCCATCGGTAGATCGGGCCTACCGGCATTCCGGCCGATGGGGTTGCACCAACGGTGGATCGACCGATGGGTCACCCGTTGGGCTGATATTGATATTGAAGTTGACAATAAAAAAGGATATACTCTACCATACAAAATTATTATTTTTATAATAAAACAAACAATAAGATAATGAAATGATGTGACACCTATGAATTTAAAATATCTGATATAAAAAAGGCAGACGAACAGGGTGATTAATCATACCTTAAGATGATTGAGAGTGCAGCTAAACTAAATTTTCTGTGTTAAATGTTTACATAAAATTAGATATGAGTTCATCTCTCAAGTTATGCCAGATGGTTATGGTCTTATGATTGTCAAACAACCTTGGTTTAATTTAGCTTAAGAATTCATATTAAAATGAATTTAAGCCACACTGATATATACATATTTGGAATTCTAAGAATATCCTCTGTTGGATGAGATATATATGAACATTTTCACAGATTGTTCTTTGTTCTTTTAAGATTTTAAATTTTTAATAATTTATTTTATATATTTTAAGGCGATATAACTCACATTTGGAAAACAGTATGTATGTTAAAATAGTATCCCATGGAAGTATATACAAATATTTCCAGCCTTTTTTTGTGTGTATTTAAAAATCTTTCTTTCCTATTGAATTTTCAATTACAAAAAATATGATACAAACAATGCATAATTTTTTAAATGGTATATAATTGCTACACTTCAGAGATGAAAAATAAGAGGATTTTAGATTTCATGTCAACTTACCTATATGCAAAATTTGAAAACACTGCATGTGGTGGTTTTCGGGAAATATCTCGCCGAAGACTGTGTAGTCTGTTGATTTTTTATTTTAGAAAATGGCCAAAAACTGTTTGGAAAGAGTTATCTTGTTTTCAACGGGAAACGGGATTATCAGCGCAAGTGAGAGTCGTTGAAAACATTTTATATTCTGATCTGAATTGGTTTCGATGAACAAAATTGAAAATTAAACACTTTGTCTTGGTGAAATATAACCTGAAATGACATCTCAAGAACAGTCAAACATATATATATATATATATATATAGAGAGAGAGAGAGAGAGAGACAGAGAGACAGAGAGAGAGAGTGAAAGGGAGAGAGAAACAGAGAGACTGATAGATTGATAGATTGATAGATAGGTAGTCTATAATTGCTCTGCATGCAAATTTTAACCTTGCATTTTTTTAATTCACCTTATCACTCTTGAGTGGATGGAATGGCGTGACTGGCTATGCTTTAATGAGAGAGAGAGAGAGAGAGAGAGAGAGAGAGAGGGGGAGAGAGAGAGAGAGCAAAGAGCCATGGTATGTTATGCGGGTGGGGGGGGGGGGGGTTCATTTTGGCCACTCGGCATCGAAGATGATTTATATGTGCTGAGACTTTTCATTATCTTGAATATATATAACATTTAAGAAGAGTAAAAGTGACAGTAGTCGCCGAGGTCACGTGTTTTCTGGCTCTGTGTCACACGTTACAGATTTAGCGGAATATGATCTGAAGAATGCAGATTTTAGCTTAAGTAATAGAATTTTACAATATACCATGTTTCTAATTGATGTTTCGTTCAACATTTCATTGATGCCAACAACTAGATTCTCTGACCAAATATAGGACATGTCCATACTTTATTTACAGTAGGTTTCAACCCCCAAATAACGGAATCATGGAGAAAACTCACCTAATGCAGCTTAACAAAAATACACCATCAACAGACTTTTTTTTATGCCAAGATGGCAGTTTAGGTGTTCAGCACGACAATAGAAACTGCGATAAACATCAAAATTAACATAATGCTACGCAAATAAAGTTTAATACACAAACGACGCCGAATACATAGTTTTGTGTGGAGACTGCCCTGTTAAAGACCTTCATCACGGATTGCAAAAATTGTGCAAACGTCAAGAGGAAGGGAGGAGCTCTGTCCCGGGGGGGGGGGGGGTTAAATATAGGAATCCTTAAGCGGTCTGTGACAAAAATATATAATTCACCTGTACATGGCTAGTTCAGGATAGTTTTGCTTAAGTTGTGCTATCAGATGTGTATTGTTTTCCCATACGCTTTGTCACCGGCAGAAATTTCATTACGTCAGATCACGAATAAATGGTTTCAGATATTCTGTTTCTCTAAAACCATTATGTTAAAAAAAATCTGCTCAAAGATATTCAAGTATATCTTGAAGAGCATAGGGTTGAGTCTCTTTTGAGGCTTCTAAGCTGGCAGATGGGTATGCCTTAACGTATAGAGTGATTTTTAGAGAATTTAGTGTTCGTTGAATTCCAAAACATGGAAGGCGTTGTCCCTTGACTCCGGTTCCCGCGATCGTATCAAAGTTTTCAAATTACCAACCCTCGGGTAAAAGTCAATCGGACTCTCCCGTCTGCACAGATACTGGAGAATGTAAGTCAGGACCAATCCCTTGTTTCTGTTGTGAGCAAAGGGACATGCTAGTGCCAACGTTAGTGTGAAGCGTTAAAAGCCAAAAAAGTCCCAAACCGTCAGCTTCAACAGTGGCTGCTCCGCCTTGTTAAGTGTGTGAGTGACCCTTGTTGTCCTTTAGTGTAAGGTGAAGTGACAGTGGGAGTGAGAGAAAGTTTGCCAATTTGTGGTATCTCGTTTTTGTTAGGAAATGACTTGGCAGGTGATAAAGTGTTGTGGAGCCACATGTAGTGTATATATAAGCCGAGTGCCAAAAGGAACATAGAGCCAATAGCGCGGGAGTTTGAGGGCATTTTCCGGGCCTGCATTGTTACGCGAGCTCTGCTCAAAAAGTCCTCCATAAGACATAGGCCTAGATGGAGCCTATATATCTCATGATGATAAGTTTGTAGGCCACGAGGAGCGTATCCTAACTCCAAAGCCATTGTCGCGTTGCCAAAAAAATTAGCTCGGTAAGTGAAATACTCTGACTCCCCCAGTGTTATTTCAGATAATGATACTGGTTTTGTAGTGTCTCCTGGTGAGACTTCTAGTGATGACTTTGTTGAGTCACAACGAAGGGAAATTAGATCAAATAGTGCTTAACCTAAAATGTCTATACAGAAGTAATCTGAAATTCATTTTGATATTGTGTAAGGCCTTTTAAGGGTACTAGATCAAATTGAATATATATTTACAATTATTTGTAGTAACACCAGATTCCCATAGGCCAAAACAGTCAGAAACATTTCGGCAAAAAACATCGTAAAAGGCGTGGATAATTCGTGCGATTTGGTGTTTGGACACTCCATAAGAGGGCATCTAGAGTTACTTAAATAAGTTATGGGTGGACTCATGGACCCATACTAAAATATGTACAAGAGTTTCGAGAGAGGATGTATGAAGTAAATACCGTGACTAGGGAACATCTAGAACAGGCCCGACAGAAAATGAAGTTTTTCTTGTGATTGGAAATTACAGGTCAGACCTTTCTCCTCTATAGAGGTTTTGATATTTTTTTCCATCCAAGGAAATCGTGTGATGTTCACAGGATCATATGCTATTAAGTCAAAACTAAGAGTATTTTACTACCAAGTAGAAACTCCATTTTCGAGGCTTATGGCAAATATTCCGAGAGATTTACCAAATTATACTTGCTATATAGATGATGTTATCTGAAATCATGAAACCTGCGAAGAACATTTCAAGACATTCAAGACATTCGGAGCGTTGGTCAATTCAAAGAAATGTGAATTTGGACAAGACACTTTTCAATATTTGGGATTCATGGTGGTCTAGGGAAATGTAAAACCAGTAAATGCAAGTGTTTAGACCATTGTAAATCATCCTTTTCTAAAGGACAAGGGATAACAAAGGGGATATCTTGAAATGATAGTTTACTACCACAGGTTCTGTTAGACATTTTCAGAGCTCAGAGAAAAATGCGACATTCCACTAGAATTATGACTGCTAACGAGTCTTTGACAGAATTAATGCTGTATTGCAAATTTCTCATGTTTTGATATCGCCTTCACTGGAGAAGCAGTTAAGTCTGTTCTTAGATTCTAATGCCTAGGCCGCTGGAGGTATGTTAGCCCCAGAAGATAACCAAGGGATAGAACATCCAGTTGGTTATTTCTCCTGAAATTTTCACAAACAGAGTGGTAACGCCACGGTAGAAGAGGAGACCCTAGCATCAATACTGTCACTTCAGCAATTTTAAGTGTATCTTAGTCATTCTCAAATGCCGGATGTAGTAATCCATTGACTTTTCATCCATAAGATAAAAGAATATTAATCAGCGACATGTTTGATGTAGTTTACCTCTTCAGGAATACCACTTGATTATTAAGAGTGAATAGTAGCCGAAAATTTGTCTTATTATCTTTAATACAGGATCTATATAACTTCTTGTATTTTTTGTTTTAGAGGGGAAGTGTGACGGCTCCAGATTTGTGTACTCCATTAGTGTACCACACTTAAATGGACTGGTTATGCAAATACGCATTTGTATGAGCTGTGATTGAATAAGAACAGCTGACGTTTGCCCGCCTTTTTGGAATTTATTGATAGGGTGCGATACAAGTTCACACTTGGAGGGAATAATGTCATGCATGGCACCGGCGCCTTTGTTAGGCAGTCCGTAAACATGTATTATATAAGGTAAGACTGACTCACTTTTATAGTTTCACTATGTTTGAACCGTAACATGTAAACGTTAAATGTCATCTGAGCCTCGATATTAATAACTACCTGTGTTCAACTTCACTCCTGTGAACAACGGGCCTTAAGCCCTGAAACATTTATATACCAGCCAAGAACGCCGAACTATGTATTCTTAAGTGCCACAAGAGCAAAATATGTATTCTGAAGTGCAAAAAGGCCAAACTATGTGTTTCTTAGTGCTTACATGACAACTCTCTCATCTCTATATATGACATTTGGTCAGTTGTATAAAAAGGTCTGTAGTTATTCTTGTCTGTTTATTAAACCTTTTCATTTTAATCTCTCTTCGTCAGAGAGGAGTAAACACCCCCACCTGTAATCCTTGTTCTTCAGTATTCTTCAGCACCCCTGACCAATGGACTCGTCAACCCTTGTATTCTTATTTTTCTACAAGCTAAATAGAGCCAATAGTAAGAGTTCAAAACCTTGTTTGGTCCAGATGTGAATTCGATGTAAGAGCCAGCCTAATGAGATTTGATGTATTTATATAATATTTAGTTTAGCCTAGGGTGTAGTCCCTCTCATCTTCTATTGTATACTTTTATGCTAATGCAAATTTATTTCACTAGCACCCACTATGTCAGCACTATTCAGTTTAATAAATATTTCAATATAATCTTTTGTGTTACTTAAGCTATATTTCACGCACATGTATCTGGTTACGGTTACGTTTTTTTGAGTTGAAGTAAAGCTTTTCTGTATATTCTATTTCGAGTTTTTGTCAATGTCTATAGTCTGGATGCATATATAAAAGGGCTTTGAAAGTAAGAATAATGAGTCTGGGATGCGGACGCTAACATTTTGTCGCGTCAAATTTGATTTGGAGCGTCCAAATGAAACATTAACTTACGTCATTTTCGTATCAGCATATGATGAGAAATTTTGTAATAATATAATATACACGATCAGAATAGAATCTAACGGTTTTTGATGGACAGATCACACAGTTGACTAGTTTTTGAGGTAATCGGTTATGGTCAGTGACTGCTACAAGAGCCGGCTTTTATTCTGTCCAGACATTCGGCGCGTCTGTTCGGACCCTATAGTACACAAAAAACCGAGTGTCCGAGAGAGAATTGCACGTCTCTGATGCTTATCCCCACGTTTCCAGAAAGCCCTGATTATATACAAAGGCTTAAGGAGTTGTACAAAGACGACGCATTTTATCTTAATCCCGTATATGTGACATATTGATCATTAGTAGCTAATAAGATACACCGTGTATATATAGCCTATTTCAGGGTTCCCACCAGGATTTCTCACAGCGTAACTAGAGGTAAAAGGTATGCGAAGGGGGAGGGCTATCACCCCCAACCCCCGAAGAAGGAGCGATTTCAGTAAACCTTAGTATGACAAAGTGCTACTGAGGACAACATAATTTTTATAGTTAAAACAATATATCTCTTTCATAGAAAAACTATGTAATCTTAAATGAAATAGAATGGATTGTTCAAAAACAATATGAAAATCCCAATGAAAAAGGCTACAGGCGGAATTTTTAAGCATTCTCTAAACGTGACTAAATGTGTTCTCTCCCCTGGATGAAAAGTGAATGCGTGAAACTCGCCGGGGGGGGGGGGGGAGGGGTACGTCTACTTACCCTCCACCTTTCGACGCCCATAAATTGACACAAAATACATGGGATCCATATTTTCATATGAGATATAAAAATGACTTTCAAGGATAAGACAGTATGGATTGTTTTTAAAAATACGGAAATTTATAGACGCTTCGATATCCAAATTTACTAATCTTGATGTAAAGATTATTTCACGTATACAGTTCTGCATTCTACACCATGTATACCTGAATTATGAGAGATGACGCCAAAAACATACTTATAATCAATATGAATGAGGTAAATAATTTTTTTCATTAAATTTATTTCACTTTCTTAGGTCTTAGGTTTATGTTATATTTATATCAAATGGAAACAATCCTTTTTAATGTCTGATCATTATCCTTCTGTGAAATATATATATATATATATATATATATATATATATATATATATATATATATTAAATTATGCGAGGAATTCTTATGTCATAAAAATGTGATGTGTTAAGATGATCAGAAAACGTCATGACATAATGGGAAATTCTTGGTTAATATGTCATGAAATGCGACGGTGTAATATGACGTTATGACATAAGGAATGTGACGTAATGATCGGTTATGTCGTAATTTGTGATAAGCTTATCAAATATGGTGGAGGTAACCATCTTTCTATGTGACATTTTAATCTTAAGCGATTTCATGCGACGTGATATGCAAAAATTAAGAGAATGCATCAAAGGAATGAGAAAATGCTATCTTGAAGACTGAAGGGGGCAAATACCGTGAGAAACGGGGACTACAATTTTGACAGTTATACAGCACATAATTACTTTTTAGCACTTCGAATACTAAATTTTATATTGACTTTGGTGAATTTGTTGTGGAAAAGTCGACCATGAACAAAAGTTAAAAAAAACTTTTGTGACGGAGCAGTAAGATTTATATTTGTAATTTAAATTTAGATCTATGCATCCAGCCAAACTTGTCCCTCTTATCTGTTTAAAACCTCAAGAATATCTCAATACGCCTCTGAATTTAAATACTTCTCCCTTATCTTATAAACCACTCTCTGGCTAAGTTTTATTAAATCATTTAAGAACAGTTTTTGATTATTTTATAGAAGGGAAAGCAATGTGCTTGTGAACTGCCATGAGCATGTGGGAAAAGACTTTGTCATGGTCACGTCGTCATGGTGACATCATCATCATGGAAGGTTGGTGCAATATGAGAGAAATGACAATGACGTCATAATAAGGTCCCGAGCAGCCGGGAGAGATACACTATATATCATTGTAACCATTCAGACAGACATAACTTTATTAATGACTGAACGCTGTCAATGTGTCTTATTTAGGTGTTAAACATTGTTGAATGGAGGGAGCTGGACGGGCGGCGGTTTTCAGGTCAGTCCCCTCCCAAACGTCACAACTCGGTATTCTCCACAATTCAATCAAAGACAGCCCTGTACAAAATTGTTAGTACGTCACAACACATATTTTAATATGTTTTTTTATTAAAGGATAGGGCTATGACCTGTTGTTGGCACTTCCTACAGCACGAGGATGAAGGTATTCATATGATAAGAATGATATGTTATTAACCAGCCTGATGGATTTCGGGTTCGTACGGGGTTAGAAATGATCCAGAAGTTATAACCTGTCGTTAAGATATTAGAACAAATCTCTAAAGGTTCTATAATCAGAATTCTCCATATCGTCATTAAGCCACCGGCGGGGTTCGAACTGAGGACCTTCAGCTCTAAAGTCATCGCCTTAAATCCAGGCCACGTCTTACCCTTGATCTGCCAAATTTCTTAACTAAATTATTGAACTGTTTTTTTTTTGGAAGGATGGTTAATGTAGGCATTTTCTTGGGTTATTTCAAGTTATTTTATTCAATATCACACAATTTATTCAATAATTTTTAATGAGTTAATGTGACATGGTTGGCCATTGGTTGATTAAATTTTTGGGTTGATCTTGACGTCGATCAAGGCGTTGGCGGAGGCATCCGCAATATCTGAGCTCTCTCATCAAGACTAAGCTATTTAATTGTCTGGATTAATTTTCATTTCCGCATCCATAACTTTCCATACATCATTCACAGGGATTTCTACAACCAGTAATAAGAAAACAAAAACGTCTTACATTTTATGCTGTATTGGTGCATCTCGTTCGAATTTGTGAAAAACATACAGGCGTTAAGATTTGGTGCATGTTACACAGAAGCATACGCAGTGCAGTGCATGTTTTTAAGCTTAACAAGAAAGAAAAAATAGTTATATTTATGTATGAGTAAAGTTCGGATTCCACAGTTTCTTTTTTTCAGAAAGGCAATGGTTCTTCATATTTATATAGCATTAATTCGCAATACATGCACTTTCAACACCTATATATAATCAGTAAAATATTTTAACAATCCAGGGACTGATAACCCCATTTTCAACCTGAATCCTGTAAAATGTTACAATAAACGCTCAAGCAAAATACATAACTGCAGAATTACAGTTTAAATATATTGAACGTTTCTACACCATAAGAGGGGCACATCATCTCCAATGCTCTCTCTGTCTGCCCTTCGCGATCTCACTATAGGACACCCCCTCCCCTCCCCCTTTTTTTTATATTTTGAAGTCCATGACGCCTGCACGATATAATGGTGCAAAAGTAAAGAAATGATATTCTAATGTCCTGACATATGTACGAGCAATATATATCTTTTACGACATGGTATTTTGATAAACCGACAAACACAGTGATATATACCTTACAAAAAGTACAAGTACAACAAATATTAACACCATGAGCAATTTAATATTGTAAAGCATAATAAATAGGGAATATATGAAACAATATTTGTGGGACTAAAGTTATATAGAATTCAAATAAGTAAAATAAAATTTATAGGAACAAGTAGATATTGGTTTTATTTATTTCGCTTCAGTTTGAGAGATATATATATATATATATATATATATATATATATATATATAAATACATATATATTTACTTGAAAACACTTTGACATTTTTTTGCTTGTTAAACGTACTGGACCAGTAACCAGAGATCAATCTTGCTTTCAAAACTTAAGGCTTTGTTTTTTTTTATTCTACTCATTATTTGTGTACGGTAAAACCCACCAAGGAGATATGTTTATGAAAAAAAAACATCAAGTGAGAAGGGAAAAAAACCAAGACCCCCAGACATTACAAGAATATTCACTGGAAACGTTTGATTGATAAGTATATAACTAACCAAGTGCTGCTTCGCAAAGTGGGAGGATGCCAAGCGCACATTTACCACTATCCCATTCGCTGTATGGGGGGTCCCAGTTTATACCTAAACAGTTCGTCGTGTTGTCTTCCCTCACGCTGTAAGCACCAGGCAGGCTGCTGTCTACCCAGGCTCCGGTTGATGCCCACTTCCACTCCCCTTCTACGTCTTCGTCGGTACCGGAACTCCAAAACCCTGAAGATATCAATAGATCGCTTGTTTTGGCAATTACTCCCATATAACATTATACTAATAAACTGACAAAAATATAAATTTAACATTTCTATTTAAGTCGAGGGATAACGGGGCGCTCACCATTGGTCAAATAGGAAGAAGTGTATGTAATATTTATCATGAACTTTGTATGTGTGATTTGGAAGGGGGAATGACTTACCTAACACTATGTACTACACACATCTATCCTCAAGCATATTAATAACAATCTTCTTTGTTTGATCAGTATATGAGTTATGTTTAAATTAATAATAATCTTTAATATTAAACATTAATAACAATTAATAAGTAAGAGTAATGGTAGTAATAATGGTAAAGAATCAGATGTTTAAAAAAATTGTAAAATATGCAATGCATAACGTGATTCTCATATAGGTTGAAACTTGGGAGAGAAGTGTATTTCATATCGTTTGTACATGATTATGTCGTACTGAACAGCAGGTATCATACAGTGACATCAGCAACTTGACAGAGAAGTCAGTTTAAAATATCATCACTTGAAACTGACACGAGATGTTATATCTTAATTAAGATAACATGATCTTGACCATATAGTTGATAATAGACTGCAAACTATAAAATCCATGAGATAAGGAAGATGATACAGTTGAAACCAAACAGGATCTTTTTTTGTTTGGTTTGATCGAAAATAGCGGGGATGGGCCTCTATAATGCTAAGTGTTTCCCGCTCAAAATTATAATTTTTAACTTCTACAAATGTACACTCCATATTTAGTCTAAGGTTCATACTTCCTCTCATTTCCTGCAAATATACCCCCCCCCCCTTCCCAGCAACAAGTGATGCAACGGTATTAAATGGTTCCTTCAATATTACAGATTATTTCACTAAACTACTCTGCAAAAGCTCATGTATAGGCAGAGTAAAGATCGTATAAAACAACTTCTTGTATTATTATAAACATACCTGAAGAACATGTTTTGATAAATGATAAATAAATAAACACGTTTGGATGAACTCTCAGGGCCGACAAACATTATGTGTGAGCAAAACAAAGTAAAGTAATTTCTCAGGAAAATAGAAATAGTAAAACATTTATAGTTTTACAGATTTTCCTCATTTCGCAGCTTACAACAAATTTGAAAGAAAAAACTCTAACCTGAAGTTGTTCGTTTAAACTTAGCAAAATATTGCTAAATTTGAATAGAAATCTACTGAACCTTTCATGCTGCATTAATTATGGGTGCAGCAAAACTAACTGGGTCGCTTTACTACTACTAGATCTTGATCATGTTGCTAGTACGATCTACATTGCTATTATACATTTGATGGTTTAAATATTATGTCAGTATTAGTATTCCTAGTAGTAGTAGATTCAGTAGTATTTTTATTAATATATTATTAATATTATCATTATTATAATTTTTATTACTATTTTTCATGGATGTATTTTTTTGTTTTACTTTCAAGAGAAGATCATTATTTTTCTATTGGTTAAAGCTTAGACCTAATATGCGACCGAATAAAAAAATGCGTGTAAAACCCCCTGCGTCTGTCAGCAAATTCGAGTTTTATTTTACGCAATAAAACGAAAGAACCAGTGACAACAACTCGACAAGGATAGACTGCTGTTCTGTGCCGTTTATAAGTACACGTCTAACTTAATGTAAGCAGCTTTTGATAATCTACCCATCTTGTTTTTTCAGGGTAATCTGTATTCAACTTTATTTGGATAAATACATGAGTATCCTCTTATATGTGGTATCAGATTGTCGACATTCAACGCCTGTTTCAGGTTAACGAACATGTGAAATCAATTTTTTAAATGTCAGGTCATAGTTGACATGCGAGGTGCTTGAGTAACCAGCCCTTTTCACCCTTATAATTTTTATAAATTTTAAAGAATCAAAACAGGAGATAACTTTTTATATTCATTTTATACTGATATATTACATTTATTACCGCTACTTTAACAAAATGGCTACCATGACATGAACCGATGGGAAAATATTGCATTTATCACCGAACAAATCTATAGCCCAATACTTGTTTACTTATTGATTTTCTATGATACAGATACAGATAAGGCCACAGTTATGTTCAGCGTGTTTCCCCATATATATATATATATATATATATATATATATATATATATATATATATGTCCAGTGGTCGCAAGGCTGAATTGAAAGCCATTTAACCTAACCCCCTCCAATCTCAAATATGTCCGGCCCCATGTGTATAGGATTATTTGTTTTTCATAATGTCTTTTGTGAATAAACATAATAGAATAAAATTAGACTCCATTTAATGTTTCATTCTGTTCCATTTAATATTCCATTTTGTACTCTCCAACTAATTTATTATAGAAGTACAAAATTCATGATTTGTTTAATAAATAATAACATAAAAAATACAATAAAAAGGATGGATTAAATCGATCTAATAACAGGAAGATGTGGATTTACCTGCATGATTGCAAATAGGCATAATTTGCCTGGGGAATCACTTGTTAAATGAATGTGATTGTGTCGTTAAATAACTGTCATAGCAATGAGTAAAACATAAAAAAAGAAAAGTGTCGGCAATTTAATGAAATATTAGTAACATGCAGTGTTTAGGAAATTATTAATGAATATAATTAATAATGAATGAAAAATTATAGACAATATGACGATTCCAAGGTACACGATACTGAGGTACTCAGCCGTTAACCGCCTAAATTAAAATATTAAAGTTTTATCATTTATATATTTTTAGGAAACTAATTTAAGATCATGTTGCTTTTTGAAGCGATTCTATTTCCTATTATTTAATTCTCAATTTGCTTCATCATTTGCTTGTATTTTGATTAGAAAATTTAGAAATATCCAACAACGCAATAATGGGACGACCTCCCACGCCACACCCCATCAGCCGGTATACATATTGTACGGTTGCGGTTCCAATATAGGGGCCTATGGTGTGTGTATGTGTTGAGGGGGGTGCAATGTTCGGTCAATGTCTAGTGATGAGACATGTGATACAAACGTTGAAATTAGAAAAAAAAGAATGTTTTCTACACCGCTGGCGTCGGGACCCCTTGTCATATCCTCCCCATCGGCATGGCTCATAGTTATCGTTTTTACTTCTTTCGGCATTTATAGTCATTATACTCGACGTTTTTTTCCAGAAAAATTGACCAAATATAATAATTATTTCTTATGGGTGCACACAAGTAGGATCGGAAACACAGGTAATCACGACGATCAATGAAATTTCCACAAAAGCAACAGAAAGATTTAAGAAATATCGCAATTATAGATTTCCGAAATGTCTTTATCAGTATTGTTGACTATTGTTTTACTTACATTGTCCCTGCAAGCTTGTTTCATTCTTCACTACACTCATGAGATGATCCATTTCCTCTTCGGTTTCTATACCTACCAGGTCTCCACCCAGACTCATACAGTGGTTACGTGCGTCAGCCCATGTCCATCTCGCGTCAAGTACGAACTTGTAACATGATGCATTCACTCCGGTGTCGAGTGTGTATCCGAATCCATCAGGACAAGTTAACTCTGCAATATGTCGTTTTATTGCAAATAATTAAAGGTGCGGTGGACAGATTCAAGAGGTCAGGTTCATTTATTAAAACATAAATAAAAATAAATAAAAATTGTAGTTTCTATTCAGGTTAAATTCATCATAATATGTTTTTGCCTTTATTTGTTCAAATATTTAATTAAACCAGTTATTACTTACACAGAAAACCGGACAATAAAAGTTATATTATAAACTAAAGGACAATATTAAGGTTTGGATTTGATTTTAAGGGTGACATATTCAAAGTCACAATCTCTGTAGATAACATGACAACATTTATTCAAAGAATGTGCTGGGTGGGGATGACTGCGGCTTGACATAAGTGGTGACACAGTGGTTTTGTACGATTTGAAAATAAAAAAAATATCTTATGTTAATTATTCAACATATAGAGCATATACATTAATTTTATGTATTGTACGTTTTTAAATTGCTCTTATTTTATTTGATGCACGGTGATATATACAAATAAAAACAATCATAGCAAGGGATAATGATTCTAATGCTAAGCATGTCAGTTAAACATAAGTTGAAGAAAATTGAGGATTAAATGTAAATCAGAGAAAATTTACACAATAATAACACATACACACGTATATATATATATATATATATATATATATATATATGTATTGTTATAGGTGCTCCTTTTTTGACACGGGCGTAACTCGTGTTGTTGTTGCACTTTATGTTTAATCCGTACTGGTTGAACTCTCGTTGTCGTGCTGGCTGGGGGTTTTCACGCCTGGCCGAGGTCACGTGATGACCCTGGTATGTAGAGATACACACAGCGCTGTTTTTCTATAGGATTCCTGAAACGCGTGCTTACTGTGTTGTGTAGGATCCTGAAGACTTTTCGAGAAGTGGAAAGGGGCTGTTTTTAGAACGGGAGAGAGCAGAGCAGATTCCAGCGACGCAGAAGCGTGTGTCAGTTTCTAGGACCTTATTCGACGAATGCGGCAATAATACATTTTCTAAGACTTTATCCTGGATTTTATGTATTTGGATTTCAGTTGGCTTTCTGGGTTGTCGAAGAGCTTTACACTGGACTGTCATTCTCCGAGAGTATACATTTAAAGAACTTATCCTTGTGACGGTGTTGGCATCCAGGTTCTGTGCACATTATTTTCTGTATCATTGTATTTAGGTGTTGCTATACCGCTGTTTTACTGTATAATTCTATTGGTTTAGTGTATTGTAATGTTAGGGTTGTTTTAAAAATAAATTATAGTTATTTGTGAACAAAAATCACTGACTTCTTTATTCATTCCCCTAGACATTTCACGCTGGCTAGTGTTACAGAATCTGATTTTTTTAATCTCCGTTACAGAATGTGTGTTCATCACGCATACGTGATCTGTTTATATTAGGTTCTGTAACATAAAATTAGAGGCTCGTCCGGGATGCTTAATTGTATCCGCCAAAACAGAGTTTTGCGGATACTATGTTTTCAGCTGGCCGCCGCCGCCGCCGCCGCCGCCGCCGCCGCGTAGGTGTCCGGAGAACTCCCCCGTAACCACTGGGCGGAATTTTCCGAAACCAGGGATTATGTTCGGGTCACATGTGAACTGCTGCGCCCCGATTTCGTTTTGACCTCTGACCTTTCCTTTGCGCTCTGCGTCCGTTTGTGCGTCTGTTTCCACACATAAACCCACATATCTCGGGAACCGTTTGACCGATCAGGAAAATTCTTTTGCACAAATGTAGCCCTTGGAGAGCTTTATAACATACACAAAAAATGGTGGCGCCACCTGCAACCATGTTTGCACAGTGTCCATCTGTTCGTCTGCCTTGGGTTAAAATCACTCATATCTCTGCAGTGACTTGACTTATTCACCTGAAATTGGGCATGCGTATACATCCTGGATAGCTTTTCTGATTTTATGACAGGTGGCGCCACCTACATTCACGTTTACGCTGCAGACATCCAAGCTCATATCTCGGGAACCGTTTGACCGATCAGGAAAATTCTTTTGCACAAATGTAGCCCTTGGACAGCTTTATAACATACACCAAAAATGGTGGCGCTACCTGCAACCATGTTTGCACAGTGTCCATCTGTTTGTCTGCCTTGGGTTAAAATCACTCATATCTCTGCAGTGACTTGACTAATTCACCTGAAATTTGGCATGCGTATACATCCTGGATACTTTTCTGATTTTATGACAGGTGGCGCCACCTACATTCACGTTTACGCTGCAGACATCTAAGCCCATATCTCAGGAACCCTTTGACCGATCAGGAAAATTTTTTTGCACAAATGTAGCCCTTGGAGAGCTTTATAACATACACCGAAAATGGTCGCACCACCTGCAACCATGTTTGCACAGTGTCCATCTGTTCGTCTGCCTTGGGTTAAAATCACTCATATCTCTGCAGTGGTTTGACTAATTCACCTGAAATTCGGCATGCTTATACATCCTGGAGAGCTTTTCTGATTTTATGACAGGTGGCGCCACCTACAATCAAGTTTACGCTGCAGACATCCAAGCTCATATCTAGGGAACCGTTTGACCGATTGGGCCAAAATTTTGCATGTGTATAAATCTCACATAGCTCTTTATCGTATGCAAAACTGGTGGCGCCACCTGCAGCCATGTTTGCACAGCTCCCATCTGTTTGTCTGCCATTGGATAAAATCACTCATATCTCGGCAGTGGTTTGACATATCTGCCTAAAATTTTGCAAGTTTATACATCCCCGACAGCTCTCTTGATTTTATGACAGGTGGCCCCACCTGCATTCTAGTTTATGCAGCAGATATCCAAGCTCATATCTTGGGAACCGTTTGACCGATTTGGCCAAAGTTTTGCATTTGTATAGAGCTTTCTGGATTTTTTCGTAGGTAGCGCAACCTACATACACAATTTGGCTGCAGACATCCATGCTAATATGCAACACTTCACCCGTTCCACTCTGATTTAGGCGGATTCAAGTAGTCGCTTGTCGACTACCCGTATTCTAGTTGTTTTTTAAATTTATTAGGTCTTGACCTGGACTCATTGTTTTATTATACTTTGTTTACAATATTACATATTGTTTACAGTATATTGTTTACAGGATTTATCTCAGTGGCTTTTTGTTATTGTTTTGACATCTTAACATGACATCTTTACATTGCTTACAGGATTTATCTCAGAGGTTTTTTATTATTGTTTTGACATCTTAACATGGCAGATTTCAAACATGAGTCATTTGTTGACGATCCCGACCCTGATCAACTTGAACAGTTGTCAAAAGAAAAGTTGTTGCGTTTGGGACAACACTTAGGGCTAAGTGTGAAAAAAAGCTTTGAGAAAGCCTGATATCATTGCTAAAATCATGCAAGATCTTAATAGCAAAGGTTTAATTGAAGAGACTGTAGTTGGAACATAAAAAATGACAGTCTTGCTATGCAATATGAATTTTAAAAAGTTGGAAATGCAACATGAGCTAACATTAAAAGAGAGGAAAGAAAGGTTAAAAAGAGAAAGACTAGAAAAAGCAAAGAAATTGAGTTTAAACGACTGGAATTAGAAAGACTTAAACTAGAATATAGTCTACGTGCTGCCCCAACTCACAGTTTTGATGTTACTAAACACATTAGACTTTTCCAAACTTTTCAAGAAAAAGAGATTGATAAATATTTCTTACACTTTGAGAAGGTAGCTGAAAATTTAAAATGGCCTAAGGAAAATTAGACTATGCTGTTACAAAGTGTATTGACTGGCAAGGCCAGAGAAATTTATACAGAGCTTTCAGTAGATGCTGCTGCAGACTATGACCTGGTTAAACGGTTAATCCAGAAAGGTTATGAGTTGGTTCCAGAGGCTTACGCCAGAAATTTAGAAATTGGGAAAAAAACGCAAAGAACAGACCTACGTTGAATTTGCTAGGACAAAAGAGCAGTTGTTTGATCGCTGGTGAAGTTCTAAAAATGTAATGAAAGATAATGACAATTTGCGCCAGTTGATTTTGCTTGAAGAATTTAAGCGCTGCATTAACGCAGATGTTAGAACTTTTCCCGATGAGAAAATTCCTGAAACACTTGACATTGCTGCTCAATTAGCTGATGATTATTCATTGACACACAAAATGTCCTTTACTAGCAAATCAAACCAGTCATTCACAAACAAGAATGTAAATCAGTATGATCAAAAGAAGTTTAAAGCGCAGTTACCCAGTACTAGTAGTCCTGATAGTTCAGCAAAGTCTATGCAACATCTCAGTCCACGTTCACTGTGTCTTAGTCCAACAAAGACCAGTCATTTTCAAAGAAAATCTGTCATTACTGCAAGAAGGAAGGTCATCTAATATCTGACTGCTGGAAACTTGCGAATAAACCAAATAGAAACCTTCTGGGTTTGTTTCAAAATCTATGCATAGTATAGTACAAGAGCCAGGCTCTTTTCATGTAGATAAGGGTTACAACTCCTTTATTGGCTCCGATAAAGAGTTTGATGCTACGGAGGCCCAATGCCGTCTGAATCCAAGGAAGAATCCGTAGCTTGCGGGGAAAAAAACCTCAGTTGATTCCTACGAGGAATTAAATAAGGCTAGCTCAAGACTCCTGCGAGGAGTATTCTCTAAATAAGGCCAGGGTCTCTTATTACAAACAAAAGTTTGTTTCTGCTGAGGAAAATTCCTCTATTCACTCCCATGAGGAGTTTGATGATAAAAAGGATGTCAGCAGATTCCTTAGATGACTCTTAAACAGAGTTTATGACTGACACTGTCAATGTCAGTTCTTTGTTTGATGAGGTTGAGGTAGTAGATTCCTCTCTTGACTCTGAAATGGAGTTATTTGAGCAATTCATACATGATGGTTTTGTATCAGATTTGATTTCTAGGAATATTCCTGTTGGCATAAGAACTACTTTACCCTTTAAGGGAATTCTGTTGCTACTAGGCAATGATGTTGCAGGTGACAAAGTACAGCCTGTACCAATAGTGACAGAAAACCCGTCACTTGATCAGAACACTGATCCGGAAAGTCAGTAAATTCCTGGCTTGTATCCTTCATGTGCTAGATCTATGGCCAAGAAAAGCACACATGAGGATAATGGTCCAGATAATAACACTCTGGGAGTCTCTTGTGACTCGTCTAATCACTCGCCCGTACAGGATGCAGCATTCTCAAGGTAAGAACTTATCGCGGAAAAGCATAAGGACCCTTATATTTCATGTTTGTTTCGCAGGGCAGTTTCTAAAGATGAACTGTAACAGAACCCAGTTAATTTCTATATCAAAATGGAGTGCTTATGCGTAAATAGCGACCACCTGATGTATCAGAATCCTCCTAAGGCCCCACTTAGGCCTATTCCTGCTTTCGAGGAACCATTCAGTAGGATTATTGTTGATTGTGTTGGATCACTGCCCAAAACAAAATTTGGTCATGAATGCTTGCTGACAATTATGTGCGCATCTACCAGGTTCCATGAGGCAATACCATTGCGCAAAATTAATGCCAAAAGTGTTGTCAAAGCTCTGACCAAGTTTTTTTTACAATTTTTGCATTACCATAATCCGTCCAATCTTATTAAGGGTCTAATTTTATGTCTGGCTTATTCAAACAAGTTACGCTTGAGCTAGGTATAAACAGTACAGCTCTTCGCCATACCATCCTGAAAGTCAGGGCGCCTTCGAGCGTTTTCACCAGACATTAAAAAACAGGATCAGGACTTATTGCTATGACACACAGAAAGATTCGGATGAAGGAATCCACCTCTTGCTGTTTTCTGTCAGAGAATCCTTTCAAGAGTCCTTCGGTTTCAGTCCCTTTGAACTAGTTTTTGGACACTCCGTTCGAGGTCCATTGAAACTGCTTTAAGAAAAACTCTTGTGTGAAAATCCTGATTCTCTTAGTTTACTGCAGTATGTCTCAGACTTTCGCACTAAACTATACAATGCTTGTGAGATTGCAAGTAAAATCTAAAATCTGCACAAAGTAAAATGAAAACAAAGTATGACAAACACATTGTAAGTAGGATGTTTGAGCCTGGTGAAAAGGTCCTTGCCTAACTTCCCATCCCTGGTATACCTCTGCAAGCTAGGCATTTTGGTCCTTACATTGTTGACAAGAAAGTAAGTGATTTAAGTTACATACTGCTGACACCAGATAGACGTAAAAAGAAACAACTGTGCCATTTTAACATGTTGAAACCATATTATGACAGAAATAGCACATCAGATGTTGTACAAAATGTTACTGCTGTTAATTGTGTAAAAACTGACCCTGACCCAGTTAAAGTAGATACTGATTGTAAGTGTGATTTAGACATTCAGTGTGGTACAGTACCATTAAAAAGCTCAGACGTGCTTTAAAACCTGGATGCCTAACTGTCACACCTTACCGAACACCAACAACAAGATATCAAGAACCTGCTGCGGAATTTTGAACATTTGTTTAGTGACATTCCAACGCGAACTAACCTGTTGTGCCATGACGTCGATGTTGGCGGGACAGGCGCAGTCAAGCAACATCCATATAGACTGAATCCAGAGAAACAAAAGTATCTACAGGATGAGATTCAATATCTGCTTGACAATGATTTTATTAAACCTAGTAACAGTAACTGGAGTTTACCATGTATTTTTATGCCAAAACCTGATGGAAATTACCGTATGTGCACAGATTATCAAAAACGGAACTCTGTCACCAAGACTGACATGTTCCCGATTCCGAGGATCGATGATTGTATTGATAGAGTCTGTAGCTCCAGATATGTTTCCAAGTTTGACTTGCTAATAGGATTCTGGCAGGTTCCGCTGACAGATCGAGCGGAAGAAGTGTCCGTATTTATGAAGCCGCAAGAACAGTACCAGTATGAGGTTATGCCGTTTGGCATGAACAACTCGCCAGCCACGTTCCAGCGCCTCATCCATATAGTTGTCAAGGACATTCAGGGCTGCGACGCATATATTGATAACCTTACCGTGTACAGTGACACCTTGGAGAAACATCTGCAAATTCTTCGCGAACTCTTCGAAAGACTCAGTGAAGCACGTCTGACCGTCAACTTACTAAAATCTGAGTTTGTCTCGACAAGTAACATTTTTGGGTCATATCGTAGGGCAGGGTCAGGTAAAACCTGTTGATGCTAAGACAAGTGCTATTTCTGCATTTCCTAGACCAGAAAACAAAAAGCAAATAATGCGTTTCCTAGGAATGGTTCGATACTACAAAAAATATGTCCAAATTTTGCTGCTGTAGCTTAACCTTTGACTAATTTGATAAAGAAGAAACAAAAGTTTGTATGGAATGTTCAGCGTGAAAAATCATTTCAGAATTTGAAAGCAATTCTGCAAAGTTCACCAGTTTTAGCAGCTCCAGACTTTTCTGTACCTTTTACTACTCCATTATTGAAAAAGAATGTTTGGCTTTGATTTTTGCGTTGCAACATTTTGAAATTTATGTTACTTCATCAGTCAGGCCTATCATTGTCTTCAGTGATCACAATCCCCTAACGTTCATGAACAAGTTGAAGAGTAAAAATCTATGATTGTTGAGATGGAGTTTGTTCTTACAGGATTACAATCTTGATATCATACACATTAAAGGGAAAGACAATGTACTTGCTGATTGCTTATCGAGATGTTCATGAAATGTTGAAAACAGGATGTTTATGTAATGTTGTAAATAAGATGATTTTTGAGATGTTGTAAGGATTTAGTAATTGGGATCGCAAAAAGAAAGTTTTTCGTGAAAACTTTCTTTTTTCTTACAGGAGGGGGAGTGTTATAGGTGCTCCTTCTCTTGTGTGACACGGGCGTAACTCGTTTTGTTGCTGCACTTTTTGTTTAATCTGTACTGGTTGAACTCTTGTTGTCGTGCTGGCTAGAGGTTTTAACGCCTGGCCGAGGTCACGTGATGGCCCTGGTATGAAGAGATACACACAGTGCTTACGCGCGCTTACTGTGTTTTGTAGGATCCTTAAGACTGTTCAAGAAGTGCAAAATTCTCGGCTATAGATGTGAAGGTATATAAAGGGGGTGGGTTTTAGAACGGGCAGAGAGAGAGCACAGTCCTACGGACGCAGAATCGTGTGTCAGTTCCTAGGACCTAATTCGACGAATGCGGCAATTATTCATTTTCTAAGATTATCTCCTGGATTTTATGCGTTTCGACTTCAGTTTGATTTTTGTGTTGTTGCAAGAGCTTTACACTGGACGGTCATTCTCCGAAAGTATACATTTAAAGAACTTATCCTTGTAACGGTGTTTGTATCCAGGTATTGTGCACATTATTTTTCTGTATGATTGTATTGAGTTGATGTTATACCCCTGTTATACTGTATAATTGTATTGATTTAGTGTATTGTAATATAGGGTTGTTTTAAGAATAAATTATAGTTATTTGTTAACAAAAAACCACTGACTTCTTTATTCATTACCCTAGACATTTCACGCTGCCTAGTTTTACAGAATCTCTTTTTTTTAATCTCCGTTACAGAATTTGTGTTCATCACGCATTCGTGATCTGTTTATATTAGGTTCCGTAAAAATATATGCAAGGCTTATATATATATATATATATATATATATATATATATATATATATGTATATGTATATATATATTAGGATCATGAGCTAATACCAACATATTAGGATGCATTCTGACGATATGACTTTCGGCTGATACTTTGGATGTTTAAGTTTTATTTACGCTTGTCACCACAGACTCACTGCAAGGGTTCAAGTAAAAGGCAAATAAAAAATGAACTAGATACCATCACGTATAAAAATGTTGATTACTCGTCCTTGCTTACATTCTCATATATGTCATCTGTCACACATTGGCAAATAAAATAAAAATCGCATAAAAATAAAAATAGTTTCAAATAGTTAATATTCAAGCCACAACCTAAAGTGAAAGGCAGGCGGATATGTAACAACCATTATTAATTAATTGAATGCATACTGGGAACTGGATTAATGTAAAAGAAAACAGCCAGGTACGAAAAAGTAGTAATGCCCGTAAATGACATAATTGTTGACTGATAATTCTTTTCTTAAACTCACGATATCATGCAAACAATTAATACATGTATTGGAATTTAAAAGGAATAGCCGAGACAATATAGGATCATTATAAGTTTTATTTAAACTGTCCCGGTAACAACTCTGGTTGCATATAACTGGATCTTGTCCAATTTATTAGAATCTGTCTGTCTTATAATAGTCTACATGATATTTCCATATTCTAATATAGACAAAACGGAGAATTTCTTCATTATTCCTAATGTTAGCCTATCAAGTGGGTACTTCCATTTCTTCAATACATTAATTCTCTTTCAAGCTTTGTTGCATACTTATGAAACGTGACAAAACCATGATAAATCGTGCCAAAAATTTACACCTATTTATTTTTGTATATTTGATAAGGCAATTCAAAACCAACTCAGGTTAAAGCAGGTTTAAATGGTCGGTCTATGCTAGATGTACATACCTTTAGTTTTTGCCGGATTGAACATCACCAGCCACTGATTCGCCCACATGAAAACATTAAAGAATACCCTTCCCGGATAACGAATCCTTGTTGCGTGTTGCAAAGATATTTTTTAAACCATAAAAGAAAAGTCCCATCAATACCAATCCTCTTTAGCTTATTTAAAAGTGCTTTATAGCATACTTTCTCGAAAGCTGTTCACATGGCAAAAGCCACAAAAGTTACACCCAACCCCAGGCCTCGCAGAAGAGAAGATAAATTTCAACTAGTTTATTCTCTGTGAAATCTCCTGTTATAAATCCACAGTGAAATTTTATAATCATTCTCGGAGAAAATTACGTACACTTAAATCTTGCTTTCTCGGCAAATTTCGAGACACAAATTGGGAGAGATATAGGCCGATATTGACAATAATTTAAGGATCATCATTTGTATATATACCCGCCTGCTTGTAACCGAGAACAAAATATTCGGTCCCTACCAGCTCCGGCTACCCACAGTGTGCTTGGAAGCTCTTTTTTGTTTCTTTTATGTATTCCAACGAACAGAGTTAAGTAAATCAGAAAATAAAAAGCACATTTAACTTACATTTTAAGATAAATGAACCAATAATTATTCATATCTCTAGAATTCCCTTTCCCGTTCGTGTGCTAATGAAAGCAGCAACCTATTTGTTCTAAGTGCACAGATCTCCGAATAAAAATGCCGTATATTATGATAATATCCATGTCCTTCCCATTTTGTTCGTTAAATTAATACTTTACTTATATTAAGTATGCATGAAACAGGAAGGAACGTTTTAACCAAGGGTTCGGAAAAAAACCTGATTTGTTTTGTTTTGAAACGATTGTTCACAATTTTCTGAATATTTTTCAACATGGGAAAGACCCGATATTCTTCAATTGACATAAATCAGAGAGTGCTTTACAAGACCTTGATATGACAGGTATATTGCTTACCAGTTGTGGTTGGAGCCACAGTGGAAGGCGATATGGTCGTTGGGGCCACTGAAAAATAATATACATGATATAATGTATCATTGAAGACCATTCAAGAGAATTGTGTAAAGAACTGATATTTAATTTCCTTTGCTTTCTCCTTTTGAACAATAAAAATTTTAAATACTTACGAACTGCTGTTCCCTTTAAGTAATTGTTGGCGTTGCCTGCGTTGATAATTAACCAGCAAGTGGTGTGGAAAAATTACGACAAGCAAAAGTGTTCCAAAGCATGTTTTCACTACATTTCATTAAAACTACTAAATATTTCTCCACACGGTGAAAACCCGATCATATTCAATTAACATGACTCAGAGAGTGCTTCATTAGAGCTTAATACGACAGGTATCTTATTTACCAGTTGATGCTGGAGTTGTGGTTGCAGCCATTGTGGTAGGTGGTGTGGTCGTTGGGGCAACTAAACAAATAAACATGAAATCACGTTTATGAAATTCATACATTACAATAGGTATTTTTGTTTCAGGGTGTCCGCAACAGTTCTTTAGAACTGGCTGGGCCGATCTTCTTCAATTTTGTATGGTAACAATGCTACATATGCAGTTCATTTTTAATGTTTAAGTTTTAGTTCTGAGTGCAAAATGTTTGTTTTTGCAGCCAAGAATAGTAACACACGTCTGATTTTCTAAGTCAAACGATCACGATTTGTGCTTTGTTAACGGAGCGACAAAGGGGCGGACGACGGACAAAATTTTGCCAAACCATAGGTGACTCAGTTGTAAATTTAGATAAGGTGGAAGTAAATCGCTGTTGGGAAGAAAACCCCATTTCTATTGCCTACTATTTCTTTAATCAGTCATCAACCAAGGTTCTCCATTCACTTTGGCTTGTAGATGAAATAAAAAAATTACTTTTCTTGTCCAAAATTAGCTTGTATGAGATGCAGACCAAAAATAATGGAAAAATGCAGGTACTCTTGTGCTTTGTTTACGGAGCGACAAAAGGGCGGACGACGGACAAAGTTTTGCCAAACCTTAGGTGACCGAGTTGTAAATTTAGAAGAGGTGGAAGTATATCGCTGGCAATCTTTTACCCATAAAAGAAAAGTCCGATTAATACCAACCCGTTTAAGCATATTTAAGAGTGCGTTATAGCATACTTTTTCGAAAGCTTTTGACATGGCACAAGCCACAAAAGTTACATCTAACCTCAGGCCTCACAGAAGAGACGATAAATTTGAACTAGTTAATTCAATGTGAAATCTCCTGTTATAAATCCACACTAACATTTTATAATCATTCTTTGCTCTCGGAGAAAATTACGTACACTTAAATCTTGCTGTCTTGGCAAATTTTGAGACACAAATCGGGAGAGATATAGGCCGATATTAAAAATAATTTTAGGATCATCATTTGTATATATGTCCGCCTGCTTGTAACCGAGAACAGAATATTCGGTCCCTACCAGCTCCGGCTACCCACAGTGTGCTTGGCAGCTCTTTGTTGGTTTCTTTTATTTATTTCCAACAAACAGAGTTAAGTAAATCAGAAAAAAAAACACATTTAACTAACATTTTAAGATGAATGAACCAATAATTATTCATATCTCTAGAATTCCCTTTCCCGTTCGTGTGCTAATAGAAGCAGCAACCTATTTGTTCTAAGTGCACAGATCTCCGAATAAACATGCCATATATTATCATAATATCCATGTTCTTCCCATTTTGTTCGTTAAATTAATACTTTACTTATATTAAGTATGCATGAAACAGGAAGGAACGTTTTAACCAAGGGTTCGGAAAAAAACCTGATTTGTTCTGTTTTGAAACGATTGTACACAATTTTCTGAATATTTCTCAACATGGGGAAGACCCGATCTTCTTCAATTGACATAAATCAGAGAGTGCTTTACAAAAGCTTTATATGACAGGTATATTGCTCATCAGTTGTGGTTGGAGCCACAGTGGAAGGCGATATGGTCGTTGGGGCCACTGAAAAAATAATATACAAGAAATCATGTATCATTGAACACCATTCAAGAGATTTGTGTAAAGAACTGATATTTTAATTTCCTTTGCTTTCTGCTTCTGAACAATAAAAATGTTAAGTACTTACGAACTGCTGTTCCCTTTAAGTAATTGTTGGCGTTGCCTGCGTTGATAATTAACCAGCAAGTGGTGTGGAAAAATTACGACAAGCAAAAGTGTTCCAAAGCATGTTTTCACTACATTTCATTAAAACTACTAAATATTTCTCCACACGGTGAAAACCCGATCATATTCAATTAACATGACTCAGAGAGTGCTTCATTAGAGCTTAATACGACAGGTATCTTATTTACCAGTTGATGCTGGAGTTGTGGTTGCAGCCACTGTGGTAGGTGGTGTGGTCGTTGGGGCAACTAAAATTAAACATGAAATCATGTTTATGAAATTCATACATTACAATAGGTATATTTGTTTCAGGGTGTCCGCAACAGTTCTTTAGAACTGGCTTGGCCGATCTTCTTCAATTTTGTATGGTAACAATGCTACATATGCAGTTCATTTTTAATGTTTAAGTTTTAGTTCTGAGTGCAAAATGTTTGTTTTTGCAGCCAAGAATAGTAACACAAGTCTGATTTTCTTAGTCAAACGATCACGATTTGTGCTTTGTTAACGGAGCGACAAAGGGGCGGGCGACGGACAAAATTTTGCCAAACCATAGGTGACCCAGTTGTAAATTTAGAAGAGGTGGAAGTAAATCGCTGTTAGGAAGAAAAAAAACCCATTTCTATTGCTTACTATTTCGTTAATCAGTCATCAACCAAGGTTCTCCATTCACTTTGCCTGGTAGATGAAAGAAAAAAAAATTACATTTCTAGTCCAAAATAAGCTTGGATGAGATGCAGACCAAAAATAAATGGAAAACTGCAGGTACTCTTCGCTTGCTCTTTTTGGAATAGTTATCTTATTTCGTTCCAAATATAACATCCGTATGATACAGGATAGAGAGTTTTAACCGAAGTTACGTAATGAATAAGTTTTGTTTTGTTTTGAAACTATTTAAGATGTTCATTTTTTTTCATTAGCTATGCCACAAGAACACAATAGATTTTGCATTACTTTCTTGTGAAAGAAATAAACGTTTAGAACACTGCATTTCATTTTCAATTTTCATTTAAAATTCTTAATTTTCTTGACCTATTAAACTCTGCTTATTTGATTTCCGTTTCATTCAGTTTCATTTTTTTTTTATTCTGCGACCGTTGTGCGTTCTCAAGTGCCCCAGTAACCACTCTGGTTTCATAAAACATGGTCTTGTCCAATATAATTTGAATGTTTCTGTCTTATATAAGTCATATAAGGTGCATTTATACCAGTCCGCTTTAGCTAAGTCTGTTAAAGATCACACTCCATCGAAAGCTTTTGACATGTCCAAACACACAACATTTACGTCTATCCTTTTATTTTAGGTCTCACAAAACAGATGATAACATTTTTACTAGTTTACAAATCGACATTGAAAGTGTAAAATCCCTAAAATTTACGTATATTCCAATATATTGGACAAAAACTGGCCATCCTTTTTATATATACCCTTTCGTAACCCAGAGTAGAATAATCGGTACCTATCAGCTCCAGCTACTCTTCATGTGCTCTCTTGATTTTTGTATATTCCAACAAACAAAGTTAAGCAAATTAGAATATAAAAAAGCACATTACACTATCATATCAACTGAACGAACCAATAATTATTCAAATCACTAAACCCCCTTTTTCCCTCTGTGCTGATGTAAGCGGCAATTTATCCTATTTTGAATGCACAGATCTCCAAATAGGCAAGCCGGGAGTGATGGGGTGGAGATTTCAATGTACGTTTAACTAAACAGGATGCCGATGGTGGAAGATTGGTTATTTAGCATAATTCTGTTAAGAAAATATTAAGTATAAGTGTTGCTTTGAATTTGTATGAGTAAGGCGTATTTAAAATGATGACTCTAAGGAATATACTTGGCGTTCGGCTGCATAGGACGGCGCAGCGAGGCGTTTGGTGTAGACACCCCAGTATATTTGCATGTACTCAACATTTTCTGCAGCGCAGCGCAGCGTTCGGTGTGGCCAGGCCTTTAGGGCGGACACCCCCGCTTTTCAGGACAACGGCAATTTGCCCGATGGCAAAAATCACCCCGGCTAACGGACATCCAAGCGGCCGCCCCGATCGAAGTCGGAAAAATACTTTGAAATTGCAAATATGGTCTGCTTCTGGTACCCCTTATATCACATAAATGTTCTCGTGATTTAGGCATACTGCCATGACTCTAAGACTGGAGTTAGTTTTACTCAAGTTACCTTACTTCTCAGCTGGAACATTCATTTCTGTATCATTTTATCAATAGCAGTCCCTCCGAAAAATGGCGGAATTAACGAAGTTTCTATTGTGCCGAGCTTTCAGTGAAGCAACATATTTATTCTGAATTTGGGCCACATTATTCTATCATAGGCCCAGAGCGAGGATAATGACGTATCTGTTATACACCCTGACGATAACAATCACGAGTCATGACCTATCGCCTTGTGTGAGGGCTCAGCGAAATCATTCAATCCCCGATCCTGTAATCTTTGCATCACGGAAATCAGTCCCAACTACCGATTATAAGGCTTATATGATATCATGCATTGATTTATTATATTTGCTTACGCTCACAACAGATTTTTACAAAACTTGAAGGAAATTAAATTATGTCATATGGGATTATTTTGTTATCACGGAAAGACTAAGTAATTGAGAAATTTTACAGACCCAGTGCAGAAATGTTTATGTCGAGACGAGTAAGTCCTGTTGATGTCAATCAACATAAGAATATTATTTTAATAAAAGGTAATGACGATTATGTTCCAGTTAATTTAAAAACCTCATTAAAAAAAAGTAAAAAAAAAAAAGAGATAAAACACAACAACCGGTAGCATTAATTTTTTTTACATGTAACATATAATTAAGGTTAAATATAAAAGGAAAAATACCGTTTTTTATTATTGATAGTCCCATACTTGGGTCTCCGTCATGTTTCCGCAGCCGGACCTCCGGGCCCACCTGGGACGGACACCTCGCTGCAATGGACAAATTGTCCAGTCCCGTGACTGTCCGCCCCAGAGGGGTTTCACTGTATATCATTTTATCTCTACTTTTTTATTTTTTTATTTACGCAGCCAGTCATAGATTACTTGAAACTCCCACGTTTCACATCAGACGTAAAAGAAATGGCTAAAGCCTGGGGACAAATTCTGTTCACACAGGAGTTTGACTAACTACAAATTAAAGCCATGAGAATTATCACATATAGCAAATACAATGCCCACACGTGACCAATTTTTGTATATATATACAAAATATATACCATCCCTATTTTAAGTGAGAAAAAGTCCGCATAGAAAGTATTGCTAAACACATTCATATAACTATTATTAAGTTAATCCCCTTCGCCTGCTAAAACATAGCAGCTACCATCTATGTTTCATATTCACCATGGATACATAGAGCTCCAAATAGTGCAGAAGGCAAATATTCCTCCTTAAGGTTACCATTTTAATTTCTTTACAAAAATCTCCGCTTGAAAGAGGAAAGACCGTTGAAATCCCAGTTTCGAAAAAAAAGATTTAATGTGGGTAGGGGTGGGGATGGAAACGATTCCAAATTACAGTTTGAACAATTTTTTATCAGGTGAAGTCCCAATTGTCTCCACCTGATATGAATAACATAGTGACTAACTCAGGCTTAATAAGAAACGTATCCTGCTTGTTGCTGCATTTGTGGTTGGACCAATAGTAGTGGCTGATGTTTTCGTTTGGGCCACTAAGGAATGATAAAAATCACGTCATCTTTCATCGAACACAAAGCCCCCTAATTATTTTAAGAATGAATATTTCAAACTGTCTTTACGTTCTTATTCCACAGAATAAAAAATTTAGCTCTTACCTGATACTTTCTTAAGTGCTCGCTAGAGCGCAAGACATTCCTTATTCACTAGTAACTACGGAAAAATACCAAGGCAGGACCAGTGTTTCGAAGCTATACCTTCACTACTTTCCTTTGAAACTTCAAAATATTTTAACATGGATTGCACAGATCAGACAGACCAACGAACAAATGCATGATGATACCACTGGAATCATTCCAAAGAACCAACTTGACGAGCAGGTCACGCTTTTACATCATTATAATATCAAGTTCAACCTATTAGGAGAAACGGACACTCCTGTTGGCAAATGTTAAAACTATTATAATTTAGTCATGAAGAACACACCGACGATACATATTGCGATTTGGAGGGTGTAACTCTAATCTGAAGCAGGTAAACCGTCGTGGAGAGAAAACTCTAGTTTATATTCATTATTTACAGATTTTTGCAATGTTTGAAAGATACTTTAAAAATTAGGAAGCAATCAGCACACAGCACCGACAGTTCTAAGTGAATGAATCAATAAGCAGTCATAGAAACAAATTTTCGTAATCACTTTGTCTGTCAGTTGAAAGAAGCAACAATTTACATTTCAAATCCAAGATTGGTAAATAGTGTTTCGATGGGAAACTGACCAAAATTACTAAAAAAAAAATACGCAGACCCTCCTCTTTTGTACTTTTCGGTATTTTCATTGGTGGAAAGCCTGTTTGTCTCCAATTAACATGAATCAGAGAGTGATTAATAAATCATAGATCTTGCTTACCAGTCGTTGCTGGGGTTGCTGTTGGAGACACGGTGGTGGCTGGTGTGGTAGTCTGAGCCACTGAATTATAAAATACGAAATCACCTTCGATTAAACAAAATGCCCCACATTATTTGTCGAACAATTATCTCCATTTTTCAATTAACCGCTTCTTCCGAGGAAAGAATAATTTATCTTCATGAGCACTGGCTACTCCTAAAGTGCTTGGTTACTATTTTGTGGCTTCACTTGAGAATTTGCGAACAAACATACACCAGGCAATATAAAGCACATAACACTCAATTTCCTTTGTTCGCTTTCTTGTTAAAGGAGACCGGAAATCTTGTCTTATTTGCAATATAGACTCAAAATTAATATTTTTACTTGCAAGAGAGAAAAGCCCTATCGAATATAAAGGGCGTGATTTAAAGAGAATTAATCAAGATATGACCTGGAAGAAGTCATGATTCCTTTGCTTTGCGTACTCTTATAGATATAAGAACATTTTGATATAAAATGGCTATATTTCGAACTGTTATGGTTTGTGCCCATGTGACCCTCCAAATTGGAATATTCATGTGTTCCCATAGCTCACAGACAAGGGTTATGTCCGAAAGTAATTGTATTCAAAGTACTCATACACAGGAGTAGTATTTAGGGAACTCATGGTACTTTCTGCAATGATTCCTCATTCCTGTACTCGAGTACCATGTAAGTAGTCATAATAGGCAAGAAGTTTAATGAGTACTTTTGAGTACTTCAGTATATATATATATATATATATATATATATATAATATATATATATATATATATATATATGTCATTTTAACGGAATATTGCAATATATGGCAGGTTCTAAAAATGGCCATTGGACGTCACATCCTGTCAATTCTTTTTAACGAAAGACATGAAAAACTTAAATCCCATACAACTTAAACAAGAAAGGTCAACCCTGCTTATTTTAATTTAATAAATTTGCCCTTTCACCGACCTGCTATAGATAAAGTAAGCACCCTCCAATATATTAGCCTGAAATGTTCTGCTACCCTGCAATATTAAATGTCTGCTCACTCTTGGCGCAATACAATGTGCCGACCCTGATTGGACCAAGAAATAGGTGACTCTCATCTACCTTCTTATACCCCTACACATATTCATACATAGTTTATTCAACTAGGGATGATTAAAGTTAAGAAGAGTATGCGTAAGAGTTTTGAACATTTTGCATATCATGCAGTTGTCACCTGCCACTCAGTGGGTATTTATACAGCTTCTCAGGATAAATTGGATATATCACCTCAAGCAAAAAGCAACCACTGCCAAATTCCATTCAAGACTGGTGGTCCCAACAGATTCTTAAACTGAACGAAACATCTTAAATTAAGTTCTCTTTATTGTTAACATTATTTGTTGGGGAAAAAATAAAACACTCAAACGTCATGCACATAGCATAAACACACGTTTGGCAAACAGTTTTAGCTTCCTTATTTTTCACCCATTGACAATATGAGAAGTAAGAAGTAAAATGTAAAATGCATGTGTATTAAAACGCAGGCCTGATGAAACCCACATCCTGATTGTTGTGGCACACTCACTCAGAGGTGTTAAGTGTGGTTGTTCGTGGCAGAGGGATTATAAACATTAAGATGAAATCCCAAATAACTACTGGTGTTCTAGTTATAATAGACCTCCTGAGGCTTATGTCAATTACATAATCTTACGCATTTCTTCCCTCCGCTCCTAATGTCAATTACAAAATCTTCCGCATTTCTTCCCTCCGCTCCTCCTACTATATTATGTACTTTTGTCTATACAATCTCTCTTTATATATATATATATATATATATATATATATATATATATATATATATATATATATATATATATACCATTGGATTTGTAAGAGATATCTCTATTCCACTGTTGATAAATATGGTCATATACATGCAGACAACAAGAAGCTATGTGCATATATATTGTCCCCAACCCCTAAAAGTTGAGTCATTGCATCTACCAACTTCCTAAGCCATTGGCCGGAGTAGCATATAGGAAATTTTCATGGCTTGACTAGCTGGTTTAGTTAAGGTGTCCTCTACGCATTTCAAGGTGTTTCGAAACATTTAAATGGAGCAAACACCGTGCAAATCCCCTTTTCCGTAAACCAAAGACTCGATTGTTTGTAGACAAAGTGATACCCTATAATCATGAATCTGTTTCCTTAAAAGGTAATACCTGCGTATGTGCTCTATATACCAAAGGCACATTTGCAACATTCAGGCATATTATCCATTTCTATTTTTCTATAGCATTAAAGCCACAATTACATTTCCAGTATAAAAAAATATGCAATTTTCGGTGTTTCCGGTCGTTTTCACAGTTATATGTTTGGAAACATCTCGTAATGTGTAAAGGAAACCTTAAGGGAGAAAACTAGGGGATCGCGAAAATTTTGTAAGGGACATGGGGTTAACATTTTTGACCATGGACTACATGTTTTATTTTCATATAAAATAACAAAAAGAGAACCCTACCTGGGGTGTCTGAACATGGCTCTGAAAATAAATAAAGTGATAATCAGATAAATAATAACATAAGGTGTGAACACGTGGTCTTATTCCATATGAAATTAGCAATATATATATATATATATATATATATATATATATATATATATATATATATATAGCATCGGCTGTTTACCGATTTTTCTGGTTCCATTTCATTCAGCATGGCTCATCATTCATCTCTCACTTTCTCTCTCTTTCTCTCTCTCTCTCCCTCTATTTCTCTTTCGCTCTCTCTCTCTCTCTCACACACTCTCTCTCTCTCTCTCTCTCTCTATATATATATATATTTATATATATATACATATATATATATATATATATATATCTACAAACACATCCAAAATGCAATAGCAGTGCTTACGGTCACCGCTATTTTCCTACCTAACTACCTGTTTGTTGTGACAAGATTAATAAACAAATTATTATTAGGTTATACCAGGCGAAGGATTGTATAAACAAGGAATGATATGTTAATAGAATTAAAGGGTTCACACTCACTGTCAAAACAACAATCGAAGTTGACATGTGATGTTAGAAAACGTAAATATGCTTCCACGAATAGACGCTGAGTGATAACCGTTTGTGGGCAGATATTCTGTGTTTCATCAAAGCATTCCTCGATGATTCTTCGCAACTGTGAAAAAGAACGTTATATTCATCAAAGCAGTATTCCTCAACCTATCCAAGACGGAAAATCAATGCATTTTGTTTCGTTGAAAAAATATGATCATTTAAACAGTAATAGTTTTCATCATAAAATACTTCAAAAGCCAGTTCAATAGTATCGATCAAATGTTATCCTTTATCACGTGTAGATTTAATAGCCTCATACTATAATCAATTTCTTTCGTGTATCACGATGGAGGTGTGTGCAGCTCAATAAAAGTGCGTATGTTGCCAGGTCAAATTCTCTTAAAGCCTCTTCACTCAGGGTTGGCGACCGTTGACTGACAAAATAAAGAAATGGCAAGTTCACTCTGTTGTCTCTAAATTCTTTCAGTCTCCTCAAAGCTCCAATCCGGTCTATCTCTCAGCGATCGAAAAATGGTAGCAACCTCTCAACGCCCAAGGAGCGCTCCACGATCTCTCACATTGAACAAAGATCTCTCAGCAATCTTTCAATTAACATCATGTTTTCATCCCGCGGGAAGAGATCAAAGAGTGATCAATGGGGGATATCTAAGTGTTAAGTGATTGCTTAGTGGCCTCTTCCGGTCAGTGATCTCTCTTTGGGGCACAATGATTGCTCAGGAAACTCCCAATAGTCTAATATAAAAGATCTCTAGAGATTTCCTTCACCATTGGCTTTTGTTACCACAACGAGCACACAAGGATCTGCAAAACATTGACACAGACATTTCTTTTTTCGAGGCTTGAAGTTGATTAGCAATTGTCAATGGTCAGCCAACGATAACCTCCCTGTGTAAAGAGGCTCTTGCCAGGCGGGGTTCCGTATTAGTGAATAAACCCAGGATCTGTTGAAATCCCGAAAATATGGCTCAGGATTCTCCGGATTTGCTAATAATGCCATAATTGCCATAAAACAATCGTAGCGTCAGATTCTAGCCAAACTGTCTCTTTGAGAATATTCAGCAGATATTCGAATTTCATCACTGGCACTGAACAAAACTTCTTAACTTTATTTTTTAATATGCATTTTCTGGTCGCAGCAATGCGTTTTGCAACAATTGGATTAATTCTGTATGGTACATGAAAATGAACGGAAGTAATTAATATCCTAATGCCTGTGCAATAAAAGAAAAACATATTGGATGTTAACAGAATTGAGTAGACTTTAGCTCACCTTATCCACACTTAAACAACCGCCTTCCTCAAACATCTTGCGCAGTTTACAATCAATGCACGTACAAAATATTTGAAGCTACAACAAATCATATATATATATATATATATAATATATATATATATATATATATTTATATATATATAGTATACCTCTCTTAGTGGGTACCTCAACAAAGTCGGTACCTCTTTAAAGTGGGCACTTTTGGGCAGTCCAATTTTATTCTTCTGTTTATTGAGTTTCGCTAATGTGAGATGACTGTGTCATATTCACTGTTACTGCCCGATTTAAAATGTCAACTCCAAACTGAAATAAAAAGGTTTGGCATAGTCCTAAAAGTGTACTTTTTCAACGATTCCGAGTGTGGATTATCTTAGAGAATGTTTGTAGAACAGTATGGTTTATCTACTGGGTATATATATATATATATATATATATATATATATATATATGTTAGTGTAAAACTATTATATATATATATATATATTTGTGTTAAACAATTATTGCTTAATATAACCTTTGAGTTTAAACATGGAGAGAGGAAAGCATAAAATTAATAGAGCACTCTTAAAACAAGAGCAACTATACAGTTATATTTCAAAAGTAGGTTGCAGCACTGAATGCGACAGCTTATAATTATTTCATCGCGGGCACCTCCATCGAATGGGCGGTTTGGCCCAGTACCAGGGGTATCCACATTATGAACTTTGACTGTAATTTTATATATATATATATATATATATATATATATATATATATATATATATATATTAACAGTGCTACATTAAAGTTATCGTACATAAAAGTTTTAGCAACCTAATATTATGCACATGTTCAACTTTTGATTTACCTTAGCATTATATAATTACATCACTTATAGTAGTTAATAGTGGTAAAAATAATAAAAATAAACACAAATGATAGATAACCTTTCAAAAACCTGTGTAGCAATAATAATCATCCCGGCTAATTCAGGTTAATAAAACAACATGAAAATAGATGGTTATATTTTAGAATTTAAAATAATGTCTCTTCTGTAAACATAGTTACGTAAAAAAAGTGATTAAATACCTACTTACCCAGTTCTTCATTTCGCCGATAATATCATCTATCTTGTTCAAAACGAAAGGCATCGGGCAGTCTTTGAAATACAGATTATTACATCAGTTATCATATTCACAAGTAGTATAATTAGCAAGAAAGCCGGAATAAAGTTCCCCGTACCAAGGGTATTTCCGATATAACATGTCTCCTATAGTAGATGTCATTAACTTTAGAAATACCAGATAAAATATGTGTCCGATATTAAGTGCTTCCCCTAGTTTATGTCCCTGGTATTAAATGTGTCTAATAATAAATATGTCCGATATAATAGTTTTGCCAGTTAAAAAATCCCCGATATCATATATTCAACATTAAATAATATTATGTTCCTCATGTTAAAGGGTTAAAAACGTGAGTGTGCTATACACATTCCAATTCATCAAGAATTACTAATACAAACAGACGATTAGAGTTAAACGTATGTACTTCCAGTCTGTAATACATGCAATCGGCCATAACACGACTACGAAGAACTTCTACATTGATATTCTATCAGGGATATTGGAACTTCTTACATAAATACAAGAGATAAAAGCCTGTGTAAAAGATCAAATTTAATCTTTGACCAGTCAAACGAAAAGCCCAATGTACATTCATCTCTTTCTTTTAACACATACTGGTACTGGAGGTGGAGCCGGTTGAAGTGCAATAAAACAATCAATTAAGCGCTTCTATATGATTTCACACACAAGCCGATATGTAATCAATATCATACTTCCGCCATTATCCACAGTTGTGTTGATCACATCTTCAAATGTAGGCCAAGTGAGCAAGGCGATGGGATCCGTTTTCATACTAGTGACCCGGACTACACATTTCATTGAAATATATTTCACCTATAAATGAAAAACTGGTGTCTATCAGCGGTCATACGTGCTGCAATACAGCAGAATGTGATCATGATTGACCCCAAACTTTACCACTGATCCCTAGTAAACAACTTTCATCAAGTAACACTATTATAAAGACGGATCAATAAAATGTTGTGGGAGTTGTTCTGTTAAACCTCGTACTGGAAAAGTACAGGGAATATTTTTCGCATAGGTTACTCTTTAGGGATTTGAATATCACAACATCAGTTTGAAACTTTTTATTAGGTTCTGTTTATAGATTAATTCATTGAACATTTGGAAAATAAGCACGTGTTTGGTTTTCGATTGTATATATATATATATAATATATATATATATATATATCTATATATATATATATATATATATATATATATATATCACATGGGGAAAACAGGCAATATTATACTAACGGGGTGAAGCGATAATTATTTCATTGACGTTATGGTTTCTTCATGTGTATTTTACACAATTGCCCAATTTTATTACAATGTTGATAATGCATCTCTGATTATGATTATTTTGCACAATTGCCTCAGTGTATATTGAGAAATATCAAGTGTATATATGTTGCTGATCCTTTGTTTAAATAATGTGATTTGAAACATATAAAAAGGATGTATTCTGTCCGTTCTCTTTTGGACCCCAACCCCCACCATTATCTAATAATTTATCAAAAAGCAAAGCTCATGTGAATTTGTATTTTTTTCATAATGATAAAAAGTAGCTTATATTTACCATGCATGGCGGTGGGCAGTCTCCGTCATTGAATGAAGAGAAGCGGAGTTCTCGATGCTCCATACATTTTTTGTATTGGTTGAGCTGAGAAAAACAGGTTTAACATTGCATAAAAGTTTATATTTAATACTCTCTCAATTTATTTTTGAAGCAGTCAAAGTAAGTGTAGTTACAAGTAATTTGTGAGGGTCTCGTAATAGGTTAATGAGGCATTATTGCCGTTATTATTGTATATACGGCGAGTTTCCAAAAACAAGCATAACAAGCTTTACGTTATATTGTAATCCAAGACAGGACAGTCAAAGTAGAAAATACATTTGCAAGCTGAAAAGCTATTTATTTACAGAATCATTATCCGATCTGAACCTATTTATTCTGTAGGATAAACACAATTGAAGATCATAAATCGAATAATAATCCGTTAAATATATAAAACATTTTAAGGTTTAAAGGTAAAAAATATTTCGAGCAATCATTTTAATAAGAATACAAGATACACATTAAGGCTACTTTAAGGATATTACAACCCTTGCTTATTCTGGTAACAAGCAAACAATAAAACTGCATTTGGTTTTCAATTGAGCCAAAGGACTAATTTATTTTTAAAAATATATGTTAAATCTTATATGCTTGAGATTCATGTTGTAATTGTTGAGTGTGAGATGAATTTATCTATTACATGTTTAACAAGTCAGCATGAAGAATATAATCAATATGTGTTTGTTCCTTATCATAAAGAGACCAAAGAAAAAAATAAAAAAAGTGGCCAAGGCTATGACGATAAGCTTAATTAAAGGGGCCTTGAAAATGGACCAAAAAAAACTCTCAGAATGCTCAAACTGATGTATCTGCCCAATACCCCTCAGATATAGGTTACAGTGACCTTATTCTTTATGCAGCTGCTACCATATGTGCCCATCTGACAATAAGATTGTTTAAATACAGTTGTTTCACACAGCTTGCAGAAAATGGGTCAGAGTTACATTTTATGTTTCACAGGAGATTTTTTATGAACACCCTAAAAGTCATGTATGACTATTTTAGGACAAATATATACAATTTGTGCCCCATCTGACTCGCCTTTTGTATAAAAATCACACTTTCTCCACTAATTTGCAAAATATAGATTGCCATGACCTTATTTCAAGTTTTCAAGGATTTTTCCATGGAACTCTAAGGATGTCAATTAGAAAGGTTCTTCATCCAACAATAATGATTATGCCCTTTTAATGGACATTTTTCATTTGAAGTTCTCAAAAAAATACCAATATGCGTTAAAAATCAGAACTAGAATGGCTTATGTTTAAATGCTTATGAGAGAAACAATTGCTGTACCAAATCTCAAGACTTCAAAATACTTCAAAAGTTATCGTGTTTATTACCATATATTACTATATTCCTATATACTATATTACTATATTACTATATTCGGCTGTTTTGTTTTGCAGATCCTACCCAAGGTCACTGGGTTTCAAACTCGTCCGAGATTTTTGAAGGAACAATTGGTCTACCAAACTTGAGGACGAAATGTGGAATACTTCAAAAGTTATGAGGTTCACAAAAAAAATTCACATTTCGTCAGAGGTCGAGGTCACCGCTCTTTCAACTCGCCCGAGATTTTTGAAGAAACATTTGGTGAACCAAACTTGAGGACGAAATGTCGAACACTTCAAAAGTTTTGGGGTTCAAAATATTCACATTTCGGTAGTTTTGACCTTGAAGATGAAGGTTTAGTACAGGAGTTTTTTTTAAATCCGAGATTTTGGTATGAACAATTGAGAGTTTCAAATTTTGGCGGAAAAACAACAAACAAACTCCTTCCCCGGAGGAGGAGACATAAGAATCCAGGTGGCATCAACATTCAATGACGAATATTCATGGAAAGAATCATGGAAGCTTACAAGCCCACAAACTAGGAAGATATGGGTAACAGAAAGCTAATTTCATAGGATTTTTCATTGGCCTTACGAGATGTGAAGTAGGAAGATTCTAGGTGCGACAGTTAGAATTAGTGCTTTATCAACGGAGCCCATTTCATTTAAAGATCTCAAACAGAGAAAAAAAGGAAAAAATCGAAAATAAAATATAGGTAGTGCAACCACTCCACAGGAATTAAAAAACACTGATGATTAATATGCACCCAAAAGTTTATTATCATCAGTATATAAGTTATTTGGATACAGGATTTTTTTTGTAACAAATTTTTAATCATTTTGGGAGTTGGTAGGAGCCCCATAGCTCGGAAGATGTTGGTAACAGAGACCTTACTTCCGGTTTCTATAAGAACTTTCATGTACCTGTCAAGTAAAATGGTTCTAAGTCCAATAGTGACGAGTTGAGCTTTGTTCCCTGATGACCGCTTCATTTGAAGGTCTCAAAATTTGTGAAAAAACTGCGTAAAAGATGAAAAAATAAGATGTCGCCACCAAACAGGAAGTGATGAATCACTTCATGATCGATTGGCATGCAAAGAATCAGGCCATCAATGGATCATTTATACAGATACTCCAGCTTCTATATCAATTTTGTAATTATTCTTAGGGTACATGTAAGCCCAATAGCTCAGACGATATGGGTAACATAAATCTATATTTTCGGGATCCATTAAGACATTTCATTGGCCTTCTTGGATGATAAGTTTAAAGATTCTAGATTAAAATAAAATGTAGATTTGTGTCCCCTTAATAGACGACGTTTCATTTTAAGGTCTCAAAATAGAGAATAATGCGTAAAATATAAAATAGATAAGGTAGTGCCACCAGTTTGCAGAAACTGATGAAACACTCCATGATCATGCCATCAGGGCATTTATTATTCTGATACAGGAGTTCTTGTATCACATTTCTAATTATTCACGGGGTATAAACGAGCCCCACGGCATAGAAGATATGAGTAACAAAGACCTAATTTTAGGTGTAGAATATAAGCCTACATTTCTGTTTCCTTTCTTATTGCTGCATCCCATTACTTTTTACTTCAAAGCTGTTTTCTTTTTTTTTGGCAATATAAAAATATATACCACAGATAAATGATTCATTTTTCTATATTATATGCAAGCCTGCGGTTTAATCGATTCCACAGGCCATTCTATTTCCAGTTTTAGGTTACAGATATCTTTATGAAATAATTTAATCGCGAACAAGATGTCTATAAATAAATGAAGGCTTGAAAGCATATATCAGAAAACAATATCGACTAATTATATTCCAAATCCAAAATATGTGTTATCTGTATCTCCAAGCACTTTCTGAAATTCACCCAAAAGGTTCTTATAGGTTTAGGAATCCAACATTGACAAACAACTCTAAACAACCGAAGGTGTAGGTAAACTCAAGGCAAAGCCCACTTTTCCGGGTAGATTTATCATGTTTGCTTCTAGAAAACTTTAGACTCTCAGATGCGGTCTCAGCATCATAATACAACTTTGGCATATTCATATTTACTCACATAACTTTGTAATCATAAACAAATTCAGTTAACTGAGTTGGACATTTCCTCCTATATGTCTTAACAATTTAGAATGTAGAACTTAGTCTAAACAACGCAAATCGATAATATTACTGACATTTATTTGAATAGAGACATATTTATTCTAACAGTAAAAAAACGCCCAGCAGAGCTACATACCTCCTCATTAAATTAATTTGTACTCAAAAGGTATCTACAGTCTCAGAGTGCATAGATTTGAACAAAGCAACAACCCAAATTTGTCATTTCAGTTAAATATTATTTGTGTAAACAAACGCTGCATTATGTTACATTCTGGTGATTTTCTCACTTGCCCGTATATCATATATCGTGACTGAGATGCATTAATGCACAGTCCCTCGATGATCAAACAGGCAGCTCACCAAATTGTTTCAATAACTGGTGTTCTTTGTAACTACGTATTCAGACACAGCATTAAACAATTGGTCTTGCTGGAATAGACGTCGAGGGTATGATATGGTACACATTAAATCCTTAATCAAACCGTGCGGCCGCCAAATTTACTATCTGTACAGGTGTTGTCTAGTGAAAATAATGGTCCAGTCTATGCAGATGAAACACTCCATGATCATGCCAACAGGGCATTTATTATTCTGTGCAAGAGTTCTCGTATCACATTTCTAATTATTCACGGGGTATAAACGAGCCCTACGACAAAGAAGATATGAGTAACAAAGACCTAATTTTAGGTGTCCAGGGGGTATTTTTTCATTGTCCTCCTAGGATGTCAAGTTAGCTAGATTCAACGGTTACGATTTGTGTCTTGTTGTGCCGTCCCTATTAACGGACGGACGACAGTACCGACAAGAGCTACATTATGAGATTATTTGCATCCGCCGACTATCTGGGCATTCTGGTGTGTATTACGTATCATTAAGAGACTGCAATTATACCTACACACAAGAGTGACATTATAAGCCTAAACGTTCCAGTACAATGTGGGCCTGTACAGGTGTGCCCGCTACCAGTACATTGTGGGCCTGTACAAGTATGCACGCTACCCGTACTTTGTGGACCTGTGCAGGTTTGCAAGCTACCCGTACATTGTCAATCTGTAGAGGTGTGCACACTATCCGAACATTGTGGGCCTGTAGAGGTGTGCACGCTACCCGTACGATGTGGGCCTGTAGAGGTTTGCACGCTACCCGTAAATTGTGGGCCTATAGAGGTGTGCATGCTACCCGTACATTTTTAGCCTGTACAGATGTGCACACAACCCGTACATTATGGGCCTGTGGAGGTGTACACGCTACCTGTACATTGTGTATGCTACACTATCACTGTGTAGCTATACTGCAGGTCTGCATTCTACCCATAAATTATGGGCCTATACATTTGTGCAAACAATCTAATATCTCCATTTTGATCTCAGTACAGGTCCTATACAGTTGTTCATAACTCCAACAAATAGCAGTTCTGAGTAAATATGCAGGCTTTGGGTGATCATGCAGGATAATAAGACAATGTATCGTATGGAAATGCCCACTTTGCTGTCAAGGACATCACTGTATTTATGTCTGTGTTATTTATTATGTGTTAAGTGTTAAATGTTAATATTAACTGATAGTTGCCTTAGCGGCTACTGGTGTTTGAACTAAATATAACCGATAAACAATATATCCGATCAAGATCAACCTAATGTTCATATTTTTATTTGTTATTGTGTTTCATTGTAACTGATCTATGTATATCGTAGCAAATTCAAAATGTAAACTTCTGGGCAAGCACAATGATATTTTATCACAATTCATTTATTAACTATCATAGTCGTCACGTGACAATAGTGCAAGCACATTCCTGAAAATATGTTGACAAATTAGCACTTTAACATCCCCTTTTTCAAAATTCATTAAAATTGAAATTAAACAATAAAAATCTTTAAGACTGCTTTAACAAATAAAAAAACCGGTCATATTATTAAAGCCAAATAGATATAATGCGATATATATTAGTTGTACAAGCACATTCTGGAACACAGCTTGGGTAGTTTACTTTATGTAGTTACATTTTCAAAGGGGTTTTTATCAAGATTTGGTTTTAGTCAGGAGGCTCAGAGTCAAATTTGGACTCTATCGTTATAGATCGGATAAAAGCCCCAAACTTTATATGTGGATAGAGTACATCCAGGGGGTCGATTTTAGACGGGATGCCTAGATGATATTCATACTAGTTCCGGTTTGGTGCCTAAACATATTTGACCCTTGCTCACCGAAATAATACAATTAAGCATAAAAATATGAAGAAATAACAAAATAACAAAACATAAATATCAAAATTAGCATTAAAATATGAAGGGTCAGGGAAAGGAGAAATCACATCAGATCCCCTTTATTTTGGATAGACTATTGCAATAGATATAACGAATTAAAGACAAAGAAAGAACGTTCCAGATTAATATGTACTTGTTACAATAAATTTTTATTATGTAGCAAACTGTCTTGTTTGTATGCTGGTTTTCGACAGAAGCATAATAAATATAGTGTTTCTTGAATCATTATTACATCCATGTCTTGTAGAATATTAGCCTACATTTCTGTTTCCTTTCTTATTGCTGCATCCCATTACTTTTTAACTTCAAAGCTGTTTTCTCTTTTTTGGCAATGTAAAAATATATACCATAGATACTTGATTCAATTTTCTATATTATATGCAAGCCTGCGGTTTAATCAATTCCACAGGCCATTCTATTTCCCGTTTTAGGTAACAGATATCTTTATGAAATAATTTAATCGCGAACAAGATAATTAAAAGCTTAAAAGTATATATCAGAAAACAATATCGACAATTATATTCCAAATCCAATATATGTGTTATCTGTATCTCCAAACACTCTCTGAAATTCACCCAAAAGGTTCTTAAAGGTTTAGGAATCCAACATTGACAAACAACTCTAAAAAAAACGATGGTGTAGGTAAACTCAAGGCAAAGCCCACTTTTCCGGATGGATATATCGTGTTCGCTTCTAGAGAACTTTTGACTCTCAGATGCGGTCTCAGCATCATAATACAACTTTGGCATATTCATATTCACTTACATAACTTTGTAATCATAAACAAATTCAGTTAACTGAGTTGGACATTTCCTCCTATATATCTTAACAATTTAGAATGTAGAACTTAGTCAAAACAACGCAAATCGATAATATTACTGACATTTATTTGTATAGAGACATATTTATTCTAACAGGAAAAAAACACCAAGCTGAGCTACATAACTCCTCATTAAATTAATTTGAACACAAAAGGTATCAACAGTCTCAGAGTGCATAGATTTGAACAAAGCCACAACCCAAATTTGTCATTTCAGTTAAATATTATTTGTGTAAACAAACGCTGCATTATGTTTTCCGATGATTTTCTCACTTGCCCGTATATCATATATCTTGACTGAGATGCGTTAATGCACAGCCCCTCAATGATCAAACAAGCAGCTCACCAAATTGTTTCAATAACCGGTGTTCTTTGTAACTACGTATTCAGACACAGCATTAAACAATTAGTCTTGCTGGAATAGACGTCGAGGGTATGATATGGTACACATTAAATCCTTAATCAAACTGTGCGGCCGCCAAACTTACTATCTGTACAGGTTTTGTCTAGTGAAAATAATGGTCCAGCCTATGCAGACTGCAAATATAAACTCCAATCATACACTGATCTGCCCAGATCGCAACTATACTAGTATGATCTTTATCATCAAAACAGTATTGATTTATACTCAAATATATATAAATGATTCTGAAATGCTGAGCTCCAATATTTTAACTTTAAAATGTGGGGCCAATGAAAGGATTATGGATGACGTGACTCTCTGACCGGAAGCTGGCAACATTTAACTTTTAAACTAGTTTTAGTCTTTACTGCAATAGATGTTTGATATATTTAAAGGTGTTCTTTATATGTATATTGATAAAATAAAAATAGATATAGATTCAACCGACTTTACCGCTTTCCCTTCATTGTTGTAAAGGTCTGATTTCGTTTTGTATCCTGCTAATGTGGACCCTGGCTTGCTGAATGGGCACCTGAAGGGCTGACCTGACGATACTTCTTATAAAATGTCGTGTTTTGTTCGATATGTAACGATAATTTCGTTAAGTTATCTGACGACTGGGATATTTGAAAATATTGTTTTTGCCTAATATATGTTTAGATTCACGCTAACATCATGTTCACATCATCATAATAAATCATTATCATATATTGACTTAAACTTTAATTATAAACAAAAGCGTAAATGTAGTCAGACATTTTCTTTAGTGTAAAACACATTAAGTATAAACTAGTTTTTCTTGTAAAATAAAATGTAAATAAATACCGAACTCTTTGATTTAGTCTATTTCTGGCAAATTAAAGTTGAAATCAGTAAAATAATTTCATAATAAATTAAGATTAGTTAGTTATATGAAATTATCAGTGTTGTAAGTATTTATTTGAATATATGAACAAACTATAACCCACTCTCAACCCAACTCACTACAGCAGATGACAACGCCACTAGAAGCTCCTTCGAATTGAAACTTGATCTAAATTGCTACTTTCGATGATTTTACTGCAATTTATTAATTTCTTGGAAATGTTATTATTCCAAACATATATAATACTCAGCAACAAGTGTTCAAGAACCGCCCGTTAGTTTATTATGTACTCAATAAGTCCATTGATTTGCTTGTAGCCCTTTTCCCACCAGATAGATAATATTCTGGATAAGAGTAAACAAATATTGGTTCATGAAACATTTTCATTATCGCATTTACCAATATTATGATCGAGAAGATAAATAATGATTAAAAGAGGTGACAATTCAATAAATTGTTTCATTCACCTGGTTTCTCCGTTAATACGACTTCAGATATAGCAAAGAAAAGGATGGATTCACTGGTAATGTGTATATTTACTAGTATATTCCCTATATATTTTAATTATATGGGTGTTTAATCTTTATAATCCTAACCATTATGCAATTTTGATTTTTTTAATTAAAATTATATATTTCTTATCTTCTCCAATATTTTTACTTCAGAACATGAGGGTATTCAAACATACTCACAGGATGCAGTTTCACATCAATAGATGACGTGACCTTTAGACCTGAAGAGACCTACAATTACTTTAACATGATTATCGTCACAATGTCTACGATAACTGTTCATGATATTTCATTATGGTGTTCTTATTACGTATATTGATAAATTTAAAATGAGTTTTAGAGTAAACCGAGTTTACAACATTCCGTTTAATGTTGTAAAGTGTGCATTTTACGTAAAAATCCTGTTATTTTGGACTAGGGCCTGCTGAAAGAACAAGAAACCGAGTTCGGGTGGCCACGCCCTCCAGAATGATCAGAATGGACCTGTAGATACTTCATAGCAAATTTGGTGCTTTTATCCGGCGTGTAACGATGATTCCGTTAAGCCACCTGACTGATATATATATATACATATATATATATATATATATATATATATATATATACATATATATATATATATATATAACTGAACACACATGATAATTAAATTATACCAGGAACCTGTAGGCCTATTGCGTGTAGGCCTTTATCTAAATTTTGCTATAAAAATGCTTCCCCTGAATATCCCATTTAGTCGCCGGAAAGTGTATACCTGGGCAATTAACCTTGGGGATCTCCAGGCTCTGTAAACACGATCGGGTTTTTGCTGCGCAGAATGTACCCTGCTGCCATGGCAATATTTGCAAGGGAAATAGACACATGGGAAACCAACTAAGCAGAGCCATTGATCAGTGGCGGATCAAGGGGGTCTTGAACCCCCCCCCCCCCCCCCACCACCACCCTTATGATCCGAAACAGCATTTTCTTTAGGATTTCACACCACATTTTAGGACCTTAATCCCCTCTTTACCGGACCAGTGGGACTTTTCTTTAGGTTTTCTTTCCTGTGCGAGACAGTTTCCTTTCCAAAATCTTGGAGCCTCCCCTGCTGATCTAAAAATAGTTGACAATCGTCTGTCACCTCACGTTCTGCCACAGAAAAATCGCCTTCACATTTCACCGAGCAGACCTCCATTTATTTATCACATGGAATATAGCTAGTTTTGAAGAACTATTTTACAATTTATGCTATTCATACAGAAGAAAATTCTAACTTTAAATATCATTACCTTTTCTGCAGAAATTACCACGGAAACACTAACGTAGACTACGTACAGGAGAAGAGTTAACGCGCGTTAATATATATGAATACTACTTAACAAATACTAACTTTATCCTTTAATGTAATACAATATTTCCATATTAGTACATGTATATATATATTATATTATCAAGGGCGCAACTCGTTTTAACTTTACAGTCGAACTTCACTGAATATATTGCCCCCCCCCCCCCCCATTCACAACCACTGCCGCAACACAAAATAATACCTAATAGAATACCTAAATACCTAACCTAAAATGTCCTAACAGTTGGATTTGCCTGGATATGCCAAATTTAAACTCCCCCCCCCCCCAGCAAATACTTTTTCTCGGTAAAAGCGTGGTTAGTGGTGCATCGAGAATCGTTCCACGTGTGGATTACGGCGCTAACAGTGTTGGCATATTTTGCATATCACATATATTTACACATTATATAAGAGGTCAATTTGAAAGAAAAACATCTTGTTTATTTGTAAGTAGGCGGGATATACTATGGTATGTACCCTCGTTGAAAAAGTAGAGGGGGGGCGGCGTGCGGGGACCTGTCCCCTCTGTTCCCCACCAAATTGTGCCATGCCAATGGTATATATATATATATATATATATATATATATATATATATATATATATATATATTTATTTATATATATATATATATATATATATATAATATTTAATTATAGATTTGACTTCACATAATTATACATTTCAGCGGATTTAAAAAAAAAATAAGCTGTTTAACATGGAGAACTCTTACAATATGTGTCCTTAAGCATGACCTAATTGTATAAACAAAACATTGTATAAACGATGAGCCTAGAACTGATAGGATAACTACAGCTATAATAAATCTGGGAGAATTTGCATCTATCGGGTAAGGTAAATTACCCACAGAGCCTAAAGTTCAGTGACAAAAATATAATCGTTACCAATTATCTATAAACCATGATAGTTTATTTTATATTTTACCTGTTCCTCTTATATAGCCTACTTACAAATCCCAACCCAGGCGAAAGCTGCGGGAAGAAAGGGCCATTAAGATTGAATGTGCCAGGATAAAAATGTGACTGGTTGCCATGGGCACCAAAAGTCGGTTCTTCTGCACCAGGATATAGTTTTCAGAACTAGTTGGGAGAAATTTTATCTCTGATCATGAGTAAACATGAAGCTACATGAAATCGTATGAGCTTCTGGTTGGTCTTTCTAAACTGAATTAAGGGCATTGCCTTTATTTCTTTTATATATAGACCTATACCTAGATCTAATTTTAATGCGGTACCTGCTTTAGACGTAGGCTTACACCCCTGAAAAAAGTACTGGAATATACGCTTTGATTTGTACAGCAGATCTTGCATTGGAATGTTGAAGGTATACGTGTGTGTAATTGTAAATATAAATTGCCTTATAATCGATATGCCTTGTTTATATATACTCATTGCAATGTTAAAAAGAAAACTCTAAACCACTTTCTCCTAGCCTGATTAATTCGGACTCGATATACAATATTATATCAGGCCCTGCTATGAGTCCGATAGCCATACAGTAAGAAGCCTTAGACTTCAGACCACCCAATATCCTGGTCACCAGGCCAGTATAGCAGGTGTACTCTAGCGACTGCCTGTCACCCCAAACGTCAATTTTTGCTGAACTGAAGACGATCCAGGTCCATCTATTAAATACAGAAGCCTGAGTGTCATGTTGTCATTGCTAGGTGTGGGCCTACTACTTGCATTGCGTACTCCGTTCCAGCGCGTAACCCTTCAAAGCGGGCCCGTGAAACACAATGTAACAAATCCTGGTTATCAGTCCATCCAGTCAGCGAAGCTCCTAGCGCAGAAAGGTATTCATTTGCGGCCAAACAATGGTTCTTAACCGTCCTTTCTAAACTCGCTGACATGCCTCTGGTAAATTTATAGTTAATAGTTTAAATGATAGTTCTATCCTCGATGTATCAGGTTGTGATATGCATAATATCATTTATACATGTGAACGAACCTGTTATTGCTAAATAAGTTTATTATTGCCAAATATATGTTTTCATAAATATATGTTTCAATGCGTTACTATATTAACTGATTTCTTATACTGCTCTTCTCGCGTGCTGCAAAAATCCAAGTGACATTCGCCTTCTTGGCTGACTTGACTCTGACTTGACCTCAGTTTACAAATTCATCGTATCTCCCTATACAATAAGCGGATGCAACAAATGACGGATGCGTATAAATAAACACTGTGTTCACCACCTAATGAAAGGAACATTCCACTCGGAGGAACTTGTTGACGTTCAATTTTTTTCAGTTTAAATATTTATATAAATATGCGCGTATATATGTGCATATGTGTGTTGGTGTGTATGACAAATCGCTCATATGATTTTGAAAGAAGTGTAGTTTATCTGCATGTGTGTCCGTCAGCGGGTAGCCTATATATATATATACATGGGTGGGAATCTTCCCTGGAGCAATTTTCACGCATAAGGGTCACGGCGTACTCCGCGGGATTCCCGAAAAACATTAGGACAATCCATGAACCTCGGAATACAGAGCACCTCGATTTTCCGTTAACGACTACTTATTTCGGCCCAACGGGTGACCTGAACCTCAATTATGCGACCACTTATTACAGAGTAAACATTGTCTTTCCAGTCGTAGCGGAGGGTCGGGCTAAAACCAGTACATTGCATCCCTAGATAGTAAGGGCAGAAGATGAGACAAACATAGGGCATAGATCAAAGCGTATTTACGGATGATTACACCAGGCCAGAAATGTTTGCGTCACGGTTTCACGGTTTTTTTAAGCCTATCGTTAGGCCGCCCACATTATATGCTAGATACATTGATCCTTAGCTTTGATTAAGTCCCCGGCCAATGAACATTTATAATTTGTTCATTTTGACTCAACATTGGGCTATAAGTTTTGAAATAGAAATGAATCAAGATAATGAATACTCCTCGGTTAACTCAGCGCTGTAAAATTGTACTGGGTGATGGCTATACAAATGTGCACATTTACAACTATAGGCAGAGACTATAAATCGTGTATCGAATTGCTATCAGACTAATAATAAACTTTATATTGAACAGTTTCTCAGGACATACACTCTTTGGCAGAGCCAAAAAGAATGTATTTGAGTCCGTTTGGCTGATTTAATTTTTATAATACATTTAGTGTAACCATTCATGATTGAACATGATTTCACAGTATATATTGATATACTGTCACAGATGTTTTGTGTATTTTTAGTATTAATGCATAAATTGTACGACAAATTTCTCCTTGATTTGATGTCTTATAATGCAGATTAAGGGGGTTAAAATAAGTAATTCCAAATTATTATTAAAAGCTACTTAAATTTACGTTCGGCTAGACGAGCAAGACCCTTGACGGTCAAACCTCACTTAGCTTACCACGTCGGAAATGCGACCATTTTATCTTTTTCCCGCTGATGGTCATTTTTGCGAGGTTTTACTGAATTATATAATCCTGCCAGTTCATGCGCACATGAAAACAACAATTGTATTCATTCAATAATGCATATATACGCGCGTTTACATGGAAATATATAACTTTAAATGTATGCATCTGAATCATTGAAAAGCGCCTTTCTGATACTTTAAACCAATAACAGCTTTACAAATTATGCAGGAAAGTGTTTCATATGTGCATCTCTACTGTTTTAAAATCTGCTTGAACATGCCAGATCAAGCGTACCCCTGATCTTTATATAATTTCTTTATATAATACTATATATGTAATCTATAGAACCCCCCCCCCCCCCTCCCCTTCTGATTCCGCCACTGCCCTGGTTGAAATTCCAAATTAATAACGCGAAACGGTATACATAAAAATATTTCTTGAAATGAATGCTTCCAATCCTTGAGAAGTCCTCTCTCTAATATTTGTAACTAATAATAGGTATACAAATAATACAGCAAGTAATTTTCATATGTGCATTTTTTTCAAAGTCTGCTTGACCATGTCCAATCAAGCGGAAGCCCTGCACGTGCACGGAAAGGCTTTTTTCACCAATCCGTTGGAAAGGTGAACACAGATGTTCTCCACATCAGTAGCTGTTACGTATGAAAAAACATCACACAAAAACAAAATATTAAACATATATATTTTCCTATATTTTCATTATATTTCATTCATAATCATTTTCACCCACACTACCTATATTTCACTTGAGCTTTTTTACTGAACAATCTTGTTTCTGACATATCAGTGCTACTACGGCAAACATTCGGTTCTTTTTACATGCAAGTGTGTACGTAGGATGGCATGTACGATAAGGAATCAAGTTAACACTGGCTAAGTGTGACTGAAAGCTTGATATAGGATGCATCTTGATGCATCAACAGCTAAAACTGTATAAAAAGCTTTCATGGGTTCTCCTGTTTATCAGACACCGTCACACACAACACATAAACACACACAGTTTCCGTGCCCAGTTAAGCACTCACGAGGAGGTTGCACATCCTTGTTGCCTGGATGTTGTTGACAAGTCGTGCGTGTTCTCTAACAGCCCTCTCCTCTCTCTATATATATGCAATTACCCAGGTCGGCCTAGGATTTTCTCCTCTGTACTGTAGGAACAACGGCGACATTCAGCCCATATTTTGTAAAAACATACACCGCTGATGGTGCGGCATACTTTCCCATGATGGATTGAAAGTTCACTGGAGCACCGCTAAAAGAAACACGATACAGCACCAGTCAGATGACGGATCATCACGTTTAAATGCATCTGCCCCCTACCCCCCCCCCCCCCCACGTGGCTCCGGGTGTGAACAAAGCGTGTATTTTCGTTGGGCGTCTGTGTGTCACTTTTCATTTTACATATAGGCCTATCTGTACCATACGCCGATTTCGCTAAAATTCTCAGAAGCCTTTTGTATATCAGAGTCCGCTCCTGTTACTTTGTATCTTGCGTTAAAAATAATGCAAGCTAACATTTTTGATTTCCATGATGCTGCAGTTATACATATTACATATGTATATGTTCTGACAACAATACGGAGTTTTCGTGTTTCAGATATCACAGTACTGATGATTATATCAATGGGTTTAACATACATGAATTCTAATTACTATCTTACCTTTATAAACACAAATTATCCTTTCCTTGTGAGACGATGCCGTAATTAATCAAACTAGTTGAGCAAGTACAACATGTCGTAAAACCCCGCTTTGATTACAAAATGAATGTAACTTATTCGTTCATGATCCTTTATGATAATCATATATAAAGTCAATGCTTTTTTTCGCCAAAAACATAAAGCTTCCTGCAAAGAGTGATGTTTTTAAAGCGGTTGGAAGCATATATACCTGCGGCAGAAATGGTCCATAGCCTTGTGAGACGCCGGAAAATGTTTTACGCCAATTCCAGGTCAAGCATGGTATCGATATACACCACAGGCAGAAATGGTGCATAGCTTTGTGAGACGCCCGAAAATGTTTCCCGCGAATTTTTAGCCAGTATGGTATCGGTCTTAACCACCAGGTAGCAGTGCAGTCTAATCTTGTCCATCAGTTTTTGAGACGGACAAATTAGTCAAAACAGAAAAACATCGTCCTTAGCATTGCGAGACTGGTACCCCTTCACAGGCTCAGGGGGTCGATTTGTACCTATTTATTCAACCCGACTTGCGAGCCTAGTCTCACAAAATATATATAGTCTCACAATGTACCATTTTACTGAAAATAAAGCTCATATGGTAGCTGTTGTACGACCGGACGGTCGGGTGGACGGACGACGGACAAAGAGTGATCGCTATAGCTCAGATGACTTTCAGTCACCTGAGCTAAAAATCACGGTTTGTGTGCAACTTGTATATGTTGTTATGTACCATACTGGGAGAAAGAAGGACCAACATCATGTAATAAAACATTTTGAAAAGCTAATGTTGACTATAAATCAATGAAAATCAATGGCAAATAGAGACTGCACATCCTTAGTATTTAAAATGATGTGATACAATGCTAATATAAGCTATCTATGCTCACAGCTTCCAGCAGGTGAACTGACATCTTCTCACACAGGCTTGTGCTGATTTCAAGACAGTCCGCTAGAATAATAAAATATTATATTTGAGAAGCATCCCCGTTCGTATTGCAGCACTGATTCAAAGTATGATAAATATCCAGATAATGATTATTTTTTATTGTGGATATATTTGTTTTTTAACAACGAGATACTAAGATTTGAAAAGTTTCATAATTCTCAACAAATTTCATGAGATAACTTCAATCCTAGATCTTGTCTGGCATTTCTGGCCTTTTACAGTGCAGCATTTTATTCAGATACACATTATTTTAAACCAATCATTGTGGGTATTCCGCATTTATTTCCTTAAGAAGATAATAAACAAGTGGAAAAAATAGGTAGGTAAAGAAAAGGACAAGATCTTAGATGCATTCCCGACATATTGTCTCGGTAATAAACACTGATTCATAATAACAAAAACAAAGGTCGTAATTATTAATGGAATAAAGTAAACGCATACCTTGCTTTGCTGCAAAACCTGAAACTGGAAAAGAGAAAATGAAAACAAGGGTCCAAGAACCCAAAGCTCACGTGTGAATTGTTTTCATATGATGAGACTGTATATGCTAGAATTTTGTTCATACTTTTATTTCTTATAGTTGATCACCATTGGAATATCTTGTATAGAGTTGTAAAAGAATATACAGACAATATTTTTCGCTTTATTAAACATCAGATGTTATAATATATATATATATATATATATATATATATATATATATATATCTTTACAAAGAAATGAATGTATTTGGGCAAAATTAGCCTAACAACTTTGAGCATTTTAATTTATAAGATAACAGGTGCTAGTATGTTGAATAGGGTTGCTCAGTTTCGACATTATTATTTATTCCATATTTTTTAATTAAATTTTGAACATTCAAATCACAAGGATAAATTAAATGTTGAGTTGTAAACAATAAACATTTTTATTTAATATAGGACGCATAATCAAGCAATATTAAAGTGAAATGTCTTGTATCCTTATTGGCTGATCAATATTCATGTAAAGTTAAACTGGAAATAGTAAAGACATTTTATATACTACAACCTTTATAAAATCACCCAGACTGATAAACACGTATGGTCTCTCACACTACAGAGAATCAAACAATCTTAACTTTCAGAATATAAGAAATGGTCCGAGGGCAGCAGTTAGGGGAACATTACACACGCCAGTGACAGTCTAAAATTTAAAGGTAAAAATGATAATGAGAAAAGGCCTAATAAACAAATTCAGCTTTCTCTAAGATGAGCCACCCATGTCGTTTCAAGAAAACAGAATGATCCTACTACAATATAATGCAAAGAAATGTAATGAATGATGTGTACATTTTCTTCAGATATTAGCATCTCAACTGAGGAAAATCAACCTCCTGGTGACTAGAAGACTGGAGCCCCAAGCAGTAGTTTGGTATAATTAAGGAAAATCTGAGAAAGACCTATCAAGATAATCATTGAAGAAATTGACCATTTAGTACAGCAGCAGTAGTATTTAGGAAGAACCAACAACATGGTGACCAGCAAACGGTAACTCAAACTGGATTAAGAATAACATTCTTAACGTGCAGGTCTTTGTTAAATCTACAATGCGGCGCCAAACCTTCAGCCTATCCATTTTAAGTGTTGTCTTAAATGATTTTTAAAGAACTAGTTCCTCTAATTAATCTAAATGTTTGCATGGTAAAGGAATCCGTCTGAAGAGTATTCACATTCAAACTATTAAATAACGAATGGTACAAATGAAAATGCTTGAAAATAAAACTCACTTTACTGCCAAAGCGGTAAAATTCACATAGTAAAATTATAAAAATTATGATAGCTCCAAAATATATAGCAAGTTAAATGAGAAAAAATAAAAGAAGGAGAGAACGTTCTAAAAACCCTCATAAAATAACAACAAAATTAACGTTTACATATTTTTATTTTGATCATTCAATTCATGTTTTTATCATTAAATTTATCGAAATAGGTCATATTTTCAAATATTAAATATGGCTTTAGGAAAGGTGTACACACTTGGGACCCCCCCCCCCCCCCCGCCCAAAAATACCATGTTAAATGTTTTCACGAAGATAAATGAGAATAACGTTAAATTAAATGGAATTCATACAGCCTTTGCTGAAAAAAAAACATTTCGCCGATTTCAACGTATTTATCAGGGCCAAAGAACCAATGTATCTTGACATGGTAAAACATATATGAGTGGGTTATTTTCTTCAAAATCTGCATGATTATAGGGAAAAAAACTATAAGGATGCTTGTGCTTTCATGTTCCTTCAATCACTACATCTTGTCTGCATCAAAGGCCACAGTGGTCAGAAGAGTTCAATTTCATATGGGCCAATCACACACAGAAATAAACCTTGTCAAAAACGTTAATTACTCCAGGGTATTAAACAGACCACCTAACACTTTGCTTAAAGGATTAAACACTCATTTTCACAAAAGGGGACCAGTTACTGGAAGTTTAATTGTTCATAGTAACATAAACCTGAATATGAACCATAATATGAACTGTAAATAATAAAATGAAAGATAAAGTAAGAGCTAATCCAGTTTCTCTATGGGAAATACTAAAAATGAGAATACGAAGTAAATCAATTGTGTTCAGTATTAATAATAAAACAAAGGTAAAACGTAAAGTCAGTAAACTTGAATAAAACAAATTGAAATTTTACAAATGAACCAAAGCAAGGACAAAAATTATTCTTCCTGACGAAAGGGCAGTTCCAAACCCTGATAGGATTTTAATAGAACCAAATAAATTTGACATAAATCCCCAGATCAAAACAGCTTCTTTTTAAAATTAAACGAGCAAGAGAAAAAAGGCTGGATGAGCAATTAAGTTAAACATAAGATTTTAATGGTCTAAAATCGCCCGGTCTAGATAGCATTCCAGAATATTTCTATTAGTTTTTCATTGCAGACTTAAATGGATTACCTATCAATGACATAGCATACAGTCAACTGTTTATGAAGGAAAGATACATTTGTGGAAATATACAAGATAATTACAGTTATAAACACTGCGGATGAGCAAGTTTTAGAATGTTATATAATGATTATCGAATGTGAAAAAGCATCGATTGTTTACAATGTTTCCCATATGGAAAACCTTTTAATATTTCAACCTAAGCTAAATATTAAGAAATGCATGAAAACTTGGCGGTAAGCCTAAGTGGGATGCTCAAGGGAAACGTCCTAGAGGGTTATTTTTTTCCCTGACGTCAGAGAAGGCGCTCCACTACGACATTCTTAACCATGGCTTTTGAAGCGATTAACAATACAGAAAAAGGCTATAGGACGAAATTCAGGACCTGTCGTCCTAAACGCATTGAAACACTGAAACAATTTGCGGTTAGCATTGGCGCTTATTGTAGCGGCAGCCTGCCTATCCATCGTCTTCAGTTAATCTTCCATTAATCAAAAATCAACAAGCTATCGGCTAAATTCTAGTTTGTGCAGATGTGCACGAAATTTTTAACAATACTTTAACATTTTCATCTGCTCGTCGAACTGTCAATTTTCTGAGGTAAGGCACAACGTGACATTATTCCGTTGGGGAAAATGATAAATATTACGTTCCCGGATGACTTACGCATATATCTGCAGCAGTTATTAATAACAAATTTATAATAGAACCTGATAGAAGCAACACTTTAGTCCTGAGGGAGGGAAGTTCGAAAGCCCATGGTACTACGCTATTCAGAATTCCGACTATAGTCCGGTGATAACCATGCCTAAGAATTAGCATCCTGGCTGATAACCTTTTCTTGTGAAAAACTATTTACAATGAGCGTAAACATATAAAAATCAAAAAGAACCTGTGAGTATGCAGAGAATTTTCAGATGCATGAATTTACATAAAGATCAAGTATTACAATTTAGCAAAAGAAGAATTTGAATAATTCATATTTGTAATTGAAATTTTCATCGTAGCATATCTAACTAGATTTTCCACAGTAATTGATTTGATCAGTATTTGTCGGATATTTTTCGCAACAGTTGGGATATATTTTTTTGCATGACGTCACTATTTTATATGGAATTTTAAGGTATTAATTTTATAATATATACATATATATATATATATATAAGCAACAGGTTAAATAAAAAAACATATCCGTAGCTTCTTTAAGATGCAAGCTCAACGATAGACATACTTTTACCTGAAGCTCCAAATTTCATATGTGTTTATACATTTCCAATCTGTAAGGTTATAGCTCTAAGATTTGATATTCAACGATCTCCTCTGAACACAAAATTGGAATTTCTTTACTGGAATCGTTTTAATCGTATAGCAAACCGTAGTAGAAGGGATCACATTCTGTCACGATCCCCTGATCACGGACGTAGCTTTAATAATGAAATCAGTTCTAAAATATTTTAAAATATTCTTCAGTATTTATTTATTTAAAGTGAAAATGGTATAGTTTTTCGTATAAACATTATCATCAGTGTTTTAACAAGACTATAAATATCATGTGAAGAAAACAAGTAAAGAAAAGCATTGAAAACTTTGTAAGTTTGTTTACAGTTATTTTATTGAATGACATAAATTTATAAAGTGTATATTTAAAGCCGTATTCTGGATTTTTATATTATATTTTAGTCTGTATTATGCTTTGTTTTATACACTTTTTAAAAGCACAATTATACATAAGCATTTAAAATATACACATGGAACTATAATTGGGATGAAACTGCAATTGGACTGTAGCTCTTGATTCACAATCAGTTGGACAGTGCGTCCCTGTGACTTCTGAGTTTTAAACATTTGGATCACATTCCAGCAATTCTGAGTTTTTCCATAATTGCTTCCGAGCACAAATTTGTCTCTTAATTTCAGATTAGAGAATGGGTAACTATGATTCTTCACTGAATGATAGCACAAACCTTATTCTATAAAAAGGGTGATACCCGACTGAAGTGTCAGCATTCGGTTATGCTGTATTGTTTTTTAATTTAAAAATAAAGAATCCTTAGCTTCCGTTTACCGGTTTCCGATTTCCATGTATTACACAAAGATCCCATCATTTAACAATATTACAAATTGTTGTTACATTTGATCCTGCGTGAGTAGTATATTCGATGGTATAGTGAAAAATTGGCTGCGTTTCTGCTGGAAAAGCAATGTGAAACTGTTGATATGCAAGCAGAGTTACACAGCGGCATATGGGTTAGGTTCTTTTGTTGGGCAGACTAACCCGGTTAATAGAACAAGATTCCAGGGTATGTTTGAGCACGGTGAAGCCTCTGATAGTAAACCGGGTGGTCATGTGGGTAGCAATCCGACCGGTTCTTTTGGTAAATCACACGGCCGTAGATGCTTTCTGTGTGACAGTGTCGGCACATCTCGGGAAAGACTATTAGATGTATGCTAAACAGGTGGTAGAGAGATAGCCCCATCGCTCTGGATGCCCAAATCTAGGCATAAGGACAGAACCAAAAAAAAATGGGGACACGAGGGACAACTTTGTAAATAAACTCGGGGACTGTTGTAAATTTGGTGAGCGGAGTGCTAAATTGAAGTGTGTCCATCATGTTACACTACTTACTATGAACGGTTAGGCGGGCTAAAAATGCCCGCGTGTGATGGCCTGATCTAAAAGCAAGGGGTGACGGTACTTCGTGATTCTGTCTGCAGCATTGCCGTTGTGTCAGAAACGCTGAAATTAGTCAGAGAAAAATCCTTGCAAAGGAAGTGAGTAGGTATAAAATATATTACAAGCAGAAGCGTCGGAGTAAAGATTTAAAGGAATGTGACAGAGTTCTTGTTCCTGAGTCCACTAATAGTAACAAATTATTGATGCAGTTATAAGTGCCATTCAATGTCGTCGAGACATTTTACTCTGGCAACTATCGCATTGAAATGGATGGTAAGGAAAGAGTATATCATATCAGTTTACTCAGAAAGAATGATCAATCAAAAGAAACTGTCTATTCGGTGTGTTTGCTCCAGAACAGAATAGGTCAACCAGTACAGAACAGGTACGTGATGCAAGTGTTCCTGAGGAAAAATGTGAGTGTAGTGATGTCGGAGGCTTATCAGAGGATAAAACGCTACCTAGCACAAAAAAATTTGTTGTTAAGAGAGAGAAATATTTTGTTTACAAAAACAATAAATTAAACAACGTACATAACTGGTTAACTGTAAACAAACTATCATTAAATAACAAAAAATAAAAAAAAAATCATGATGTTTCACACGCAAAATAGGAACATACAAGACAGAAGCCTTGAAATAAAAATAAATAATATACATATAGACAGGGTGTCAGATTTTAACTTTTTAGGTTTATCACTGAACGAACATATGCAATGAGAAACACACCCAAACAAATTTGTAACCATAATATATAGGAATCCTGAATGAATAAAAAACTTAACTACCTATTCCTATACTCAAAATGATACATTTATTCTGTCACAATCAAAGTATGGAATTCTTTAATTTAAAAAAAAAAAACATAAAATTTATCACAAATAGCAAATACAATGCCCACGCCAAACCAATTTTTAATCTTTTTAACACTAGATGTAATAACATTTTACTATAAATACTGCCATGAAGCACAAGGACACAAACTTTGATTTTTCAGCAATGACACGCACAAATTAAAAAGGAATAAAGATTCCCTTGTTACAAATAAAACCAGAACTAAGATAGCAGACAACTATCTTAGAAAAATAACACCAAAAGTCATAAATAAAACCGACCAAATCATTATTGACAGAATCTTCACTCATATTCTTCAAGGATTGATTTGCAACAAACAACATTTCATAAATACATATAGAGACTAATGCTTTCAGATAAACCGTAATATCTATAAAAAGTCAGTCTTAACCAAAAAAAAATATTAAGTTAAAATAGATATCAAACTGTTATTTCAATAACTCAAGTGGAAAATCTTCCCAGTTTCTCACAAATTTCCATGTAATCTCAAATTTTATTAAATGTTTAACACTTAACTTCCATATTTGCATTATGTATGTATATTTCGCCATGAACCATAGGTGGCTGTTGTGTCAGCTAATTAAAATCCTGAACAACAGTCTCAAGACATAATGAATCATAAAATGACATGTTAAAGTATCTTAATGGATACATTTTTTATGTCGAAAAAAATATATATCTCTCTTTCTTTCTTTCTTTCTTTCTCTCCATATCCATTTCCAGTACAACATTCAGTCAGGAATGCTATGGACAGTAATGTCCAAATAGGCAGTGAAGTTCAAAAGATGATGGGTATAGATGTGATTGAGCAATCGGACTCGTGTTTCTCTAGCCCAGTGATATTGGTAAAGAAAAGGGCCCAGAACGTCAATTAAGATCTATGTAGATTAAAAAAACAACTGAATAAGATCATAATGTTTTACCCCGAACCAATGCATAACCGAGAGGAATTGTTCTCATAACTCACGAGCATTACATACTTGTCTAAATAAAATTTTAGCAAGGGTTTTGGAAACTGTCGATGGCTTTTATTCAAAGAAATCAACAACATTCATCGTACAAAATGGCCTATACCATTTTAATGTTATTCCGTTCGGATTGGTAAATTCGGCATAACCCTTCACCAGATAGGTAAAAAGATGTCCCTAATGTCCTAAATTATATGTATGATATACTCCTCCATAATCAGCCTTAGTCTGAGCATGTGAAAAACTTAAACTGTTCTCCATACGACGTAGAAAACCAAATTGTAAGTTAGACCCGTTCAATGTTTCATTGGGCATTAACAATGTTTAACTCTGAGTCACCATATGAGGGGTGGCGCATTGGCGACAAGTCCTCTGCTTCTCAAGAAAATGAAGGATTTTGAGCGCCCAGAACCAAAACACAAGTTTGATCTTTTGTAGAACATGTCAGTTTCTACAGGAAATACGTCCCAAATTTGGCTGATATTACGTTACCGCTCATAGATCTAACGCGAAAGGGGAAACCCAATACTGTAACATGCCATTTTGTTTCGGTAAAGTGATGATTCAATGCATCCGATCGCTTATGCTTCTAAAAGGTTACTCAAGCGGCAACGCAACTATTCTACTATTTAGCGGGAGTGCTTGAGCATCATTTAGGCGGTATAATAATGGCCTACTCCTACAGGCGCGAATTCGTTATCCAGACGAATCAGCAGCCATTGGTGTACATTGACAGATCTAAACCGTAAAAAAGTAATTCGTGAGGTGGGCAATGATGCTACAAGAGTACCGCTTCGGAGTAGATGCGATTCCTGGTAAGCAAAATTTCGGACCTGACTTTCTAAGGCGTGTGCCTGAATCGAATGCATTTTAAATTTCTGTGCCAGGGGTACTTATTCCTGATATGACAAGTCAGTATAGGAACCAGTTTCTTTATTTTTTTCAGATCCTTACAGTATATTTATTTACGTTAAGCGATTTGCGTAGGCTTTCGTGATCAGGTAGGAAACATTTCGGGGATTTTTCTTAAAGAGGGGAGGGGGTGATGTTGCGAAAGTTTTGTTTATATATATTCGCATCTTTGAAGCGGGGGGGGGGGTGTACTCTTTACCGCCAGGACTGTAGTCCTTGTTAATTGGTAATTGTGCAAGGTCCAGGCGGATATGTTTTTAAAAAGAACTGAATACTCGTTTAATTAGTCTCGCCGGCAATGGGGCCGCAATACTTTTTTTTAAATTGATCCGTTATAATTTTATTCGGGCTCCTAGGGAGAGGTACTCTGGACAGACTACGAAAAACTTCAGAAAGGAGCACACTTTTTTAAATGCTAAGTGGACTGTGAAATTCTGAAGCTTAAGTATTTATATTTGAAATGACCGGTTTGCACATGCAGTGTTGGAGCCTTTCACGGAACATCTAACTCCAAAATACTGGGCGCCCAACCGTGACAGGCTACCTGGAGTGGTAATTGGATCAGCTACATGGGTGTAATGCAGCTCGGACCAGGTGGTGCATGAGGCCAGGCTTGCTTGATGTCGCATAACAATGCTGAGTGGCTGACACCTGGCACTGGCCGATACTGAGGTCTGGTAAGCCCTTAACCTGAGTGTTGATTCCATCTGATAAAAGAGCCTGTGATAAAATTCAGCCTCTTGATGTCGTTTAAATATGTTAACGTAATTATGTCATTCCTCAGTACTTTGGTAAACACGGTACGTGTAAGTTTTTTATACGTGAATTGTTACTGTGTGTCTGCATCACATTTCAATGATTATTTTCCTGTAAATTTCAAGTTGTCGCCTCTATTCCCCGCAGTTAACACTAAACCAGGACAGGCAGGCCCTGACATTATACGTACACGGCAGTCGGTTACACCTATAAGCATGTCGTTTGCTGCACGAGGCTAAGCGCAGCAAGTGAGGCCATCTCAGTAAACTATAATGCTCTCTTGTTATTTGTCATTTGGCCTCCGGTCCATATTTTTTTGTAAAACCAACAGCTCAGTCACGATATATCGTGATGAAATGTGATATTAACAATGTCCCAGCGCATTAACTTTCATAAAAATATTGATAGATTAAGTGGTCAATTTGTAGATGTATTTACCAGATACATCCATTTCCTAATACGCAATATAGTGAATTAGAATCTTTTTGTTGACTGACCTGACGTGTTGCAAAATAATCACATCGTTTACCCGCCAGGTTACGGTTATCATTTCTATCTATCACCAGATATACCTATTCTATTTCATCAGACTTCTGTAGAGTGCAAATGCATTCGCAAATGAACAGGTACTAGGATTATAGTTGACAAAATTTATATGACAAGAACACCAGCTAAACGACAAGTTTTGTACCATTCAATCGTTAGGATTAAAACCCAACCTTACTTACGTTTAAAGAATCAGATCAGAGAACATTTACAAGTGCTTTGGAAGGCCTTGGAAGCGTATTGTATTAAAAATAAAGAAGTATATAAAATTAGTTTCACTAACCTTTAGTTAACAACGGACATACTGCAACAAGGAGAAGCCAAAACATTGTTCGTTTGCAGAAAGCTTCAGGAAAAGCTTCAGAAAATGATGTTGGTTACCTGTATCTCTGAGAAAATGGCTACCAGCGGACACACCCATGAATATATGTATCAAACAGTCCTGTAGCACGTGTAGAGATGGTATCTTTCATTACCTTCGGGGCATCATGGGAAAGCAAACTTTTGAAATGTTTAATTTGCATCTCAATCACGTATTTCCCATATCTATTTTTTCACTGTGCATGCCGCAGGTCTCTGCTTTATCAAAACCAATTTCAGATCGTATATATTGACTGCGTAAAAAACATTTTAATATGAGTATAATTATCAATATATGAGTTTTTTTCAGTTTGTCTAATAATTCTTAATAGTCTTTAGCCATAAAGGCCCCCTCCGTCAATATGAGGCCCCTTAAGATTAAAAAAAAAATTATGTGGCACGGTCACTTTCTTTTCTCTGAACATCTAACGTGTTAAAGGACACTTTAGGGTACAGGAAACAAAAGCCTTATTTAGTTCTTGGATTGTACGGGAGCCCTTTTGAATAAATGATATTTAATTCTTCTGCCAGCCTACAAAATATTTATGACTCACTATTTTCTAGACCTTGGTCGAAACGAATATTTCTTGGCCGTTTGACTCCCGCTGCCCTCGACACTGATCTAATATTAACATATTGTATATATTAGCGTGACCGGCGAAACAATAATGAACATTTGATGTACTTGTTTATTGGTCTAGATCATAAAATTACCACTTTAAAAATTACTATTTTACCATTATTTTAGTTTACTCTAAAATGTTACTTACGAATTTCTTTACATTACACCACTTTCATTTGATTAAATTATTTTATTTTGGGTTAACCTTTAACATGTGTGGACCACAACTATCTCAATGTACGTTAATATATATATATATATATATATATATATATATATATATATATATATATATATATGCTATGATGTTCTCAACTTGAACGTAGTGGATCGATACTGTGTCCAGAAAATAATTTTCTTCAAAAGGGGCGGGGTTGATGTCAACAAAGAGTTTTGACTTATCTATTTTATTTAGATGCAGTCTCAGATATGGATGCCAACGTTGGTTTAGGGAACCCAAGTGTAATTTTGGGAACTGAGACCAGAGCAGTCGTAAATTAGTGAGAATTGTTTTATGTCAGCGAGGGTCTAGACCCAATCCTGTGATAAAAATAATATTGTAGACTTCAATGGCAATGTACCTGCATGCTTGATTTTTCATACTTTTGTCCCTGGAGGCCTGACCATATTTTTTTGTTTGTCAGGCGAGCAGGGAGATCTGAAATCGATTGTGAACGGGACGTTTCCCGTTGTAATACATCCGGCGACTGCGGCAACAACCGTAATTAACGTCTCGCTAACGGACATGTGAGTTGCCGTTATTGTTACAGACGGACTTGTATATATATATAAAAGTATAATCAAATATAATCAAAGTGAAACCCCTTATAATAAATATTCTCAGCTAAAAGAAAGTAAAAAATCCAAATTTATATTTCACTCAAGAGTATTGCCGCAATACAATGCTACCAATTGATCATAAAATAACTGTTTTAAAATTAAGCTACCGCCAAAAATACATGAAAGACACGTGATATGAGCGCGAAATGTTTTAAAAGGATTCAACAAATATGTCATAATTATAAAAAGAAAATCCAAAACTCATATATAGCCCCTGTTTGATGAATGAGCGTAATAATACCTTAATGAAAGCATCATTTTAACATTTGATTTGATATTAACATTAAATGTTATTGATATTAAAGCTGCTTCAATGGATGACCTAAACAGAATTTCTTAACTTGATATACTATACTTTTTAATTACTTTTAAATATCTGAATAGCCACTTCTCATAACAATGGAATCTTATTTAGGAGTGCAGTTTCCTGTTTAACACTGATACAGTTACGGAGGTGTTTGTAATATGTCGCCGAAGCTTTGTGTAGAAAGCCACCATCGTGCAATAAAACTACTACATTGTACATTTTAAACAACTTTCTATGGACAATTGACGATTCTTATGTATAACTTTCGTGTTTTCTATATTCCTTACTTGTTATCATGGCAGTATTCTACAATGTTGAAGCTATAACACTATTTCTTAATACTTATATTCAATAGGAAATATTCATCAAGAATTTATATAAATTACCAACCTTGTGTGTGAATATACAACACAAAGAGTACGCCCCACAAATTCATCTTGCAAAGATGTTCTTTGAATGCTGCGAGGAAAATGCCACGAGGCAGCCAAGTAGTTTAAGTTAAAGAGATATCAAAACATGATTTCACTGGATATTGCAATTGATGGTTTCGTACATGGTCATGAAATATATCAGATTTACAAGTGTCAGTTGGCATTCATATTGATACTATCTTTTCTTTTGTAAGTTATTTATAATCGTGGTCTAAGTAGCTGAAATTGTGATAAAAGTATATTATATATATATATATATAGAGAGAGAGAGAGAGAGAGAGAGAGAGAGAGAGAGAGAGGTAGAGAGAGAGAGGGGGGCGGGGGCAGAGGGAGAGTTAGTTTAAGTCTTAATATCAATCTGTTGTTTTAATACGTTTAACATAGTCAAGAAAACAGTCTTTCATTTATTCTTCTAAAAGTATATTTCTCAACTTGTCTTTCATTTATTCTCAAAAGTAAATTTGGTGCATCTCAATTTAGTTTCAAATATGACGACGTGGTGTATTTCTGCCAACTTTTATAAATTGTAATGCATGGAATAAGTGAAATGACTTTTCAATTGCAACGAAAGAAACTGGCATCCTATATCAAGACCCATATTTAAAATACAGGCCTTTTTCATTATATTGGACATGCCAGTGTATATGATGATCCGATCATTCGTGGAGAGTCTTTTAATGTTTCTAAGAAACTTACATGTTTATTAACGCACGAGCTTTTAAAGTTCATTGACTGCTCATATATATATATATATATATATATATATATATATATATATATATATATATATATATATATATATATATCATTTAACGTAACATGTCATACTGCACACATATCAGTTGATGTAAATTTCATGGCCAAACCTATTACGTCAAATGGGACCGTGCAATAGCAACCATAATGGAGATAAAGTTAAATGGATATTTAATGATGCATAGACATATGATGGTATGTGCGCAATAACAATGCTATCATCAGAAATGGTAATACGTATAAATTGTCTCGTTTAAATAGAATTTTTACTTTTTTACATTGCCAGCTTTTGAATATAGTCTGTATGCATCGAAGCATGAAGTATCTTACCTGATCACAACAAACTATTTATAAAAACCAAATAAAATATAACAAACAGAAATTAACCGAAATATTTCTATATTACTTATACATTGTTATATAAATATTTAATTATATATAAATATTCATAATTTGATTATAATAAACGTGTCTAAATTTACATACATGGATACCTAATTTTTAATTTGGACTTGGAAAAAGGTCCCATGGACGAAGACACTAGCAAAGGTAAAGGTAGCAGTTCCAGTATTTGAGGTACGATACTAGATTACTCTATGGCTCTCCGTAGCAGTAGTACTGGTAACATTCCTGACTCGAACACCCCTAATCAGAGTCAGAACCAGACAGACAAACAGGTGAGCGATATTAGAGCAATGACATGAGCGTGTATGGAAATGACAATATAAATACTATAAATGTGACAGACGTTGAGTGTGTTAGTAAAACTGAGCAATCAAGTGAATGGTTACAAGGCCAGTTTAAAACAATTATGAAAGAAAATAAAGATCTAAATAACAAGGTAAGCAGATTAGAAGACCAGTCTAGAAGGGACAATTTAGTTCATGGAATACCTGAAGATACAAATGGACCAGAAACTTTGGAAATGTCAGAAAGTAAAGTGAGGCAAATCATGAAGAGAAACTGAAAACAGAAAATGTAGATGACAGAGAAATTGAAAAACAAAGAGCTCATTGACTTGGACTAAAGAAAGGAACAAGGCTCAAAGCAATGTATTTGATGTTTGGCAAGTATGAAGCTAGTCAGAAAGTGTTGATAACAGCAAGAAAGGAACTTAAAGGAGAGGATAGTGAGGTTAGATTTACTGAAAATTTCAATGAACGAGTGCGCAACATCAGAAAGAAATTCGGATGTGAACTAGAGAAGGCCAGAAATGATGGATGTAATGCATATTTGTCAAATGATAAATTGTTTATTGATGAGAAAACCTTTTACATGGCATAATGAAACAGATTTGGGTACATATAGGCCATTGCCTAAACAATCAAGTTTTTAGAGTTTAGAGCACATCTGCAAAAATCATTTGTTATCTACAGAAACCATATCTAAATTTAATTGGTATAAAGACTATTCAATATATGAAAAAAATTGTTAGGCCTCAGAGACTATAAATGCAACAAATAAAGAAACTATTTATTATCTGGATGTGATTACACAGGGCCACACCCTGCCAGGGTCTTTAATTAAAACAGCTAAACACAGGTTTGAAAGTTGACAAATTATGTTATTGTAGGACTGAGTGAGACATGGGATTACAGGAAACCGATTTTAATGACATGCAACTAGGTTACACATGTCATGCTACAGTTCGAAATAGTGGAAAGCCAAAAGCGAACAATTTTGGAGGTATATGAAACGTATTTATATATAATTGACATGACGTTTATTCAAAGACGTGATTGTTATATTGATGGACAGATATAATCTTATAAACCCAGATGTTATTATTATATTAATTTTTGTTTATATTTCCCCTGACGGATCTCCAGTAGAGGCTGATCCATGATTTTGGAAAGGGGAGGGTCACATCCAGGAAAACTGATAGAAAACCTAAAAGAAAGGTCCTCTGCTCCTTGAACGAGGAGGTAAGTGTCGTAGATTTGGTATGAAACCCTAGAAAAAGGTTGTTTCGGCTCAAAAAGGTGGGGGGGGGGGTCAAAACCCATTGACCTCCCCTCTTGATCCGCCACTGTCCAGTGTACTCAATTGGTGATCATGGTATAATTATTCTTGAAGAAAAAAAAATATAAATTCTGATTTTCATAATGCAGGTATAATTATAACTGGAGAATTTAATGCACCGACTGGAAACACAGAGGACTATAATACTCCTTGTAGATAAGATGGTCCTTTGAATGAAGTACTGATAATAGTTTGACTGTAAGATGTAATCAGGATAAGGTATTTAATAGATATGAAAGGCTGCTTTTAAAACTATATTGAACATGATTTAAGAATTCTAAATTGAAGATCGGAATATGATAGAAATGGACATTTCTCTTGTGTATCTATCAGTGGAACCAGTACAGTTTATTATAATGTCATGTCAACAAATCTTGTCACTTATGTATTCAATTTTGAAGTTCTTAAATTTGACCTTAATGATTACCTTCCTATAAAAAAACACATACCTGCACCTTCAACTATGCACCTGCAGCCTTTAACCAGAGAGTTTATTGGAAGCACGATTTTGCACTTGCACTGCACTATAATTTACTAAACCAGATAGGTAATGTATGTATTTCAGTTTTTAAAAATCAATTGCTCTATAATAACATAAATCCAGACCAGGCAGTAAACACATTAGAACAGATCTTAAATAAAGTATGTTCTCCACTACTTGAACCCCTAAAATCACCTAAAACATTAAAACAACCAAGGGACTTAAGGGAACAAACACAGCTTGCATTAAATAAATTTAGAAACTCAATAAAAATAGAAAACGTTCGTGAATATAAGGATAAAATAGAAAGAAATTTAAATTACTTTGTAAACAAAAGAAAGACAATTATAAAGTTAATTTACAAATTTCATTGTTAGATGATATCATTAACCCTAAAGATTTTTGGAAACAAATCAAAGCAATGACTAGAGACACGCCTTATTGTGCTGATATAAATCAAGAAACATGGCATAATTATTTCAAAATTCTGTTGAATGTTGATGTTGATATTAATTCTGATTTTTTTAAAACAGTCCTACCTTTTAAATCATGAACATTTCAGTGAAACCTGTACCAACTATTTTCATTAGAAATAAATTCGGCTTTTACAGACAGAGATATTATTTTGCGCATAGAATATAGTTGTAATAACAAGGCACCTGGTACAGATTTATAGAAATTTATAAATGTAAAAAGAATGAAATCGTAAGAACACCAATTGTAGCCACACTATTTAACATGATCTCGACAAAAGGTACATACCCAAAGAGATGGTCAGAAACACCAGTGAAACGACACATCAGATAATATCAATAATACGAATAATTACAGAGGAACTGATTTTCTTAATATAAAAGGTAAAGTATTTACAATGAGAATCAAGCTAGATATTCTTCTATTGACCATATATTTACCCTACATGCTTTGAAACAGAAATATTTATGTGAGACAATGGTAGGATGCATTGCGTTTTTTGTTGATTGTAGTCAAGCGTTCGATAGAATCGAACATAAATTGCTTTTGAATAGTTTATATGAAATTGGAATTCATGGTAATTTCATTAAAATATTAAAATCTATGCAACCACCTAACCTGTTGTGTAAAATCCGACAAACGAATAACTGATACGTGTTCATGCAGTATTGGCACAAGAAAAGGGTATTTGTTGAGCCCTATATTATTTATATAATATCTAAACAAGTTCTAAGAAATGTTTAAAGAAGCAAAAGGAATTTAAATACCTCAAGACTCCCCAGATATAAGTATTTTAGCTTTGGCGGATGATATATGTATTGTTGGAGAATCGTACAATATATATTGATCATATAAGAAATCTTCTGCAACCATTGAATTATGCAAGTAAATGCAGATAAAACAAAAGCTATGGTATTTAAGAAGGATGTTAGAACTAAAAAGAATGATATTTTAACATTAATGTGAACAAAAAAGAAAAATTTCTGGAAATAATATTTTCTTCAACATTGTCGTGGAATCCTTGTTTGAAATTAATAATACTTCAAGCACAGAACGGTCTGAATATGGTTAAGAAATACGAATCGTTATGTGGCAAAATGTGTCCTGATATTAAAGAAATTCTCGGTTTAAGTAGAAGCGCTATTAATACAGAAGATTTGCCTGAACGTGGTAGGTTTCCCTTGCATTGTATGTATTTCATAAGACGTTAACAAATATTGGTAAAGAGTTCTAAATATGGAAATCTTGATATCTGTTTATATGTAATAATCCCTAAACAGTTAAATAAACCCGGTAAACCAACAATGGCTGGTTACACCAAGCAGTTATTGAATAGGTATAGATTTGGTCATGTATGGTTAGAACAGAGAAGTTGGTTATGAAAAGCTGTTCATTCATATGTTTATACAAAGAGTACAGATAACTTGTTTATATTTATATGTTACCTACCTTATTTGTGCTTTTGGCCATGATGTCTTTCTGCAATTAATCTTTGTTGTTGTTTGTTGTTTTTTTTTTGTGCTGCTTGTAAAAAACAGCATGATTTTGGGTATCCAAAGAGTCGGAAGGATTGCATCGGTTATCCCTAGAATCTTTTAATGCACCATCCTTGGAGGCTCTGCGCAAATTTTCTTGAAAACCTGAAACTAGGTCATAATGACCAAGGACAAAATTTATTTAATGCTGCGTCCAGAATATAAATGATTCTGGTGGGAGGTGTAGAGAATCCTTTTCTATTTTGTGGATACGTCTGTGGATGTGGTCGAGAGGATAGAACGACTCACTTTCATCTCGTTTATTAAATCCTATGTTCTGGTGATTAATGACTTGGGTCGAGTCTGTACTACAGTCCACTGTTTCAGGGACTTGGGTTCGAGTCTATACTACAGTAGCTGATGTTCATCAACATTTGTTATAATTCACACCAACACATATTTTATATACATATATATATATATATATATATATATATATATATATATATATATATATATTTAACAATTTACACTAATTAATTATTTACCTTCATGTTTAAAAAACACGGATAAAGTACAAGCATCAATTTAATGAAGTACTCCTAAAACAGAAGCAAATATAGAAATATTTCGAATTAGGTGGCTGTACTGAATGCGGCATCTAATATAGTGGGCACCTATATACAGTGGGCAGTTTGGCCCAGTTCCTGGGGTGCCCACCTTATAGAGGTTCGACTGTACATGCAAATATTATGGGTCTTTATATTTCAAACTTTTTTCCATATAAGGCGGCTGTCCAAACCGTTAAAAACACACTATTTTTTTCATCTATTTCGTAGATGTTGATATATGTGAGGCGTGAGATGTCTGTATACATTATTATACACGGTTGCATCTGACATGATAAGAATTTTAATTACTTAAGCATGTTGATAGCTTAATAAACAAACTTAAAGAGAAATATGTTGGGAACATAACCTAGAAAATGCGACACCCTGTAGTTTGCTAGGATGACCGAGCTGAGGGGATCCAAAACGAGACTTATTGTTATCTTCCACAAAGTTGTGTCCAATAAGGGAGGCACTCGATCTAAACATGTAGCGGCACTTGGCATCTGTTTGAGAGATTTCAACAGGTGGCGCTATTACAACAGGTGGCGCTTCTGCTGGGGATATCCCAGACTGATGTCTGTCTTTACCTGAACATTGTGATTTCGACAGTGGAATTGAGCTCCTCTCTTGGACATGAGTCACATACGTCCTCATTTCAAGGTTAACCAAATATATCTGTCATTATTTCATGACTGGACAACGCATGCTGGGCATTCCTTGACTGAGTTTGATTACTTACTGGTTACTCTCATTTCAGTTTAATGAATGTATGTCTCTCAAGTTCAGCAATAAGGAAATGGTCGTACTTATGAGGAAAATCACCATCATCATCATCATCATCATCATCATCATTTTGACTGATTTTTCCTTACGCAGTTCTGTTTAGTCTTAAAGTTTGATGTGGATGATAGTTATTGAAATGGTAATGTTGAGCAGGTTTGTTATGGTGCTCTTCAAATAGAACATTTGACTTGACAAATTATTCACAAGAGGCAATTAAAATTTCACACAGAGTGAAAATATTACACACATAGGTAATCTGTAAACTGTATAACAAACGTTGACGTCGAATGGATTGAGGGGGGGGGCTTAAAACAATTTTTAGTATATAAATATATATATTATATATACATATATATAAATAGTTAGAGCTAATATCACATGCCAAACTACGCCAAAGCGCTATTTAAGACAACAATTTTTTTTAGTTTAAAACAGTACTTTTTTATTATAAACATCCGGTATTTAAAATGAGGCCGTTTCACACACATAACAGAAATAAAAAAAATTCTAAAGACGGGTTGCTAAAGCGTAGTCTAAATGTTACTACACCCGCTAAAAACTGAGTGAATAGTTTGGCTGATGTTGGTATTTTTTTACGCCAATGAATTAACAGAAAATACATTACGACTTTATTTTAATATAAGATGTGAAAATATGTTTCAAGGATAAGGCTGTATGGTAATTTATTACAGACGCTTTGTAGTTCACAATTTGCTTAAATCGATTCAATGGTCGTGTCCAATTGTTTTCCAAATTTCTCCTCCACACCATATATAATTGCATTATGACAGGTGTGTGTGGTAAGTGTGATATGCGGCCATGCGTTGTCCGGCAGGCAGGTGCCATAGTGCGCGAGTTTACATCTTCACACGAAGGTCCCAGTCAACAGGACAAAGAGCACCGTAAACAAAATTTTGCTATTTAATCTAATTATTAAATAAAACACTTTTAAATCAGACAATGAGCATTTTCATATTAAACACCCAAATCAGTTTGTAACTTAATTTGTGTTAAAGTTATTTCATACAGGAGTCACTATTTTTTAAGAAGCAAAATGACGCCTAAAATTACCCGAACCATCAATATTGATTGATAAATTAATTGTTAATTGATTATTTCATTAAATTTATTGCACTTTCTTTAGTCTTTGGTCCATCTTATATAGTAACATAGTTATATCAAATGGAAACATTAATGTCTTATTATTATCATTCTGTTTTAAACATATACTTTTAAATGATGGGGGGAAATTGTTATGCCTTGACGCTGATCAAGAAATGTCATGACGTGAAAATCTGGGGTAATATGACGTGAAATGTGACGGTGAAATTTGACGATATGTCATGTGGAATGTTACGTAATAATATGTAATGTCGTAAATTGTGATAAACTTGTCGAATATGGTGGAGATCATGTTTTCTATATTATATTTTAATCTGAAGTGTTAACCGACGACGTAATATACCAAGGCAAATAAAAAGAATGTGTCATATGAGCGAGAATAAGCCATCTTGAAGACTGAAGAGGGCCAATACCTAAAACCATGGATCTTAAAGGATCTTGCTCATGATCAAGACACGTGACTACTTTTCTGAGAGTCTTACAACAATCCAAGCTTTATAACACCCAAAATTTCAAATTTCCTCGGCCTGGCTGTTGAATCTGTTGTGGAAGGATCGGCGATGACCAAAAGTGAAAAAAAAGCAAAATCTTTGGACGGAGCAGTGAGACTTAAATTTTTAATTTGAATCTGAACTCGAATCAAGCCAAACCTGTCCAACTATCCGTATAAACTCTCTAGAATACTCCAATTCGCTTCTGAATTTAAATACTTCTCCCTTGGCTTATGACCCACTCTCTTGGTAAATTTCACTTAATCAATACAGACTATTTTGAGATTTTTCGGGGGTTTTTTTGGGTGGGGGTGGGGTGGAGGGGGGGGGGGCATGCAATGTAATTGGGAACTTCCGTGGGCTAATATGTCGATACGACTTTGTCATGGTCACGCCGGGGACATCGTCATCATGGAGGTGGGTGCAATGTGCGATAATTGACAGCTGGGAGAGAAACACTTTATTTTTTTTTCTTTTTTTTTTTTTTTTTTTTATTGACAAAACAAAAACATACAAACAAACTAGCACCAAAGTGTGCAGTTCACATAACAAAAATTAAAAAAAAAAAAACTCAGACATCACATATATTACAATACATTGATTATACATAAACAAACAGTAATATTGTAATAATCTTATGACAGATATCCATGTGGATTGATAACATCTTCCTCTACTTCCTTTCATTATTTTCTATTAAATCCCAAATCAAACGCAATTTATTGTTTCTTTCAGTGGTCAGAGGACATTCTATCTTTTGCTGATAATTCATATGATTTTTAAATTGATCAATATTTAACTTATTTGCTTTTTCTGTCTTGTAAATGTAATATTTTCCATGTAAAAGGATTTTGTTTTCTTTCTTACTTTCCTTATGTGGTATACCTAAGACTACATTTTTTTCAGTAATTATCTCTGCAGCAATATTATAATAAATTCTTATTTCATTCCAAAATCTCTGGACAAAATCACAATTAAAAAATAAATGTGAAATATCTTCAACCTCATTATTACAATATCTACAATAAGGATCATCTGATACACCATATTTATAAAGTTTTCCTTTAAGGCAAAGGTATCTATGTAATATTTTATACTGTGTTGCATGGACGTCACCCGGACATCGGAGGATGGCGCCACGAAGTGGTGTGGCCGCCACCGTTTCCACGCTTATGGATCCACCCCGCTATCAGTGACTACTGACGCGCTTTTAGAAACATAAAAACTATTCTTGGACCATTCAGTACTGGTTTTGCAGTTCTGCCGGCGCTATCGTTTCTCTCAAGCAAAACCACAAACTTCTGCGGTTTTCACCCATTGTTGAAAGCCTATAAAACGAACTCGCCTGCAGTACGAGGCGGGACTATTGACTTTGCTACGCCACGTTGCTGTTATCCCCGGGGACCGTGACCGTGGGCTCTTGGTCCCCAAGCCCACGGAATGCCATGAAACACGCCATGAACTTTATTATTTAGGAAGAGGAGAGACTTTATGTTTGTTTGGTGCCACATGGATTAATACAGGACTTCAGTTTTGTGTGTGCCCAAATTATGTGTTGATGATGGACTTCAGTTTCTCGTTTACCGGATTCAGTTAAGTATTTCGTTACAGTTCGTTATTTAGAGACTCAGTTTTCGTCAGACACTTGGTTATAAATTACGTTATGTATTGACTATTATATTATTTGTGTATGAATGTAAATATTGTAATCTAGTAATATAGTACTGTTTTTGCTCCCATATTTTGGTTACGTATTCATTTGAAGAGAACGTGTCTGAGCATATGTGTTACGGTTCGGCCTGAGTTGTTTGGTGTGAAAAGGGACCGTAACATAATGGCGACCGCGACGAGACCCTGTATTTCGTAATAACGGCTACATTTGGATGTAAAATTTCACAGTGGTCTCTATAACTCCTAGTTATTGAACTAGTATTTAACTACAATTGAACTCGGATATTTCTTGATACTTTGCAAATATGGGTACGGAATTTAAACCAAATGAAATTATACCACAATTAAGAGAAAATAGGAGCTTATTGTATACGTTAAAGAAAAATGAACTTGAAATTGTTGCTCTACATTTAAATATTGACATCATGGAGGTATACACTGTAGAGGGTTTAAGAAATGTACTTAAGAAATCATTATATGGTGATGTAGAAAGTAAAGAGGAATCTGAATTGGAGGAAAAACCTATTAAGGAACCTCTTGGGGCAACAGCTATTGACCCGATAGAACTAGAATTGAGAAAGTATGAACTTAAATTGAAATATGAGCTCAAAGCTCAAGTTGAAACAGATAAATTGGAATATGAAGCTCAAGTTGAAACAGAAATCCGTAGATGTGAAATCGAAAGAGAAACGCAAATTAAGTTGAAAGAGTTAGAGTTACAAAATCCTCAAAATCGTACAGCACATGAGCCGTCTGAATTCCTATTCAGAAATTCGACAAAAGTACCTCCCTTCAATGAAAAGGAAGTGGAGCGTTATTTCAGTTATTTTGAACAGGTGGCCACTTTAATGGCTTGGCCTAAAGGCCAGTGGACCCTGTTGTTACAAAGCGTTCTGGTTGGTCGCGCACAGGACGTTTACACTGCGCTCACAGACGAACAATGCAGGGATTACGACACTGTAAAAGAGGTCATTCTGAGAGCCTATGAATTAGTCCCCGAAGCGTATCGCTTAAAATTTAGGAATGCCACCAAAAGAGAAAATCAATCTCATGTTGAATATGCTAGAGATAAAGAAAGTGCATTTAATAGATGGTGTCAGTCTATGAAAATTGATCAGGATTTTGAAAAACTCAAACAACTAATTTTGATAGAAGAGTTCAAAAGGCATATCCGTAGTGACATTAAAATATTTTTGGATGAACATAAAGTAAGAAATGTAAACGAGGCTGGTGTCCTGGCAGATGAATTTGCCTTGACGCACCGCCCCAGTTATACCAGTCACAGGAGGAGGTATGGTGAGAAAAGAGAGGGTAGCAAAAGCCCAAAACTGGGTCGGAGAAAGGGTAGTCCCTACTATCGGGGTCACTCCGGCTCAGGTAAACCACAGTCCGATCATGGTAAACCCCAGTATAAAAGTCAATCTGACTCTCCTGCTCAACATAAAGAGGGACAACCTAGGACTGGACCCAAATATTGTACATTCTGTGAGTTCAAGGGGCATACAGAATCTGAGTGTTACAGAAAAAGATACGGTCAAAGTAAGCCTAAACCTAATGCGTTAACTGTTACGCAGAGCATGAAACCGGTAACAATGCCCAGTAAACTAGAGACTAAAGGTGAAACACAAAGCCCTGTCCACGAGAGCTTTCAGCCCTTTGTGTCAGATGGCTTTGTTCAGTTAGAGGGTAACCATGCAAGAAAGGCCCGTGTTAAAATCTTAAGGGATACCGGGGCAACCCAAAGCCTCGTTTTGAAATCTGTTCTTCCCTTCTCTCAAGAGAGTTACGCGGGGTGTTCAGTTCTAGTCCAGGGCGTTAATTCGGAATTTTTAGAAGTTCCATTACACAGAGTGAAACTAGAATCTGATTTAGTCTCTGAATTTGTAACTGTAGGAGTTTGTTCAAAGTTGCCAGTAGAGGGCGTTTCGCTCCTCCTAGGCAACGATTTAGCTGGTGACAGAGTGAAAATTGATCCCAGAATGACAAAATTGCCGAGCACTGATAGGGACACAGACCTGCTCCAGCAGGAGTTTCCGGGCGTATTTCCAGGCTGTGTAGTGACTCGAGCGATGAGTAAAAAGGCAAGTCTGAAACCAGAGAGTTCTGTACTTGACCTCTCGCAAACCTTTATGGCGCATTCTAACGATGACGTCAGTGGCTTAAAGCCCGTTACGCGAGTAAATATTAAATCGCCCGCATGTGACCCAAGTGGCACACCCAGTCCAAAGGACTCGACTACAAATGTAGTCCAGGGCAAACAGACCCTGAATAGAAATCTCCAAAGGAGTACAAACGGCGTGAAATCGCCTGATCAAAATGGGCATGAACAGTTAAAGAAGGATAGGAGTGTAAAGAATGTAGAAGTTAGCATGAAAACTGATGATTTGATAGCAATGCAAAAGAAAGATCCTGATATTGCCTCCCTTAGAGAAAATGTCTTGACTAAAGAGGAAGCAGATAAAGTTCCAACTTGTTTCACCTTACAGAATGATGTACTAGTCAGAAAATATAGACCTCCCACCGTACCAGCGGACGAAACGTGGAAAACTCTTTATCAAATTGTAGTTCCCCCCGAGTATCGCCCAGAAATCTTAAAACTTGCACATGATCATCCTATGGCAGGACATTTGGGTGTCAGGAAAACCAAACACAAAATTCTCCAACACTTCTATTGGCCCAAGTTAAAACGAGACGTGGCGAAATACTGTAAAACTTGTCATGTGTGTCAAATGATTGGAAAACCAACCCACCAAATTAGTCCTGCGCCACTCTCGCCCATACCAACAACACATGATGCGTTTGAATCAGTAATACTTGACTGTGTAGGACCGCTAAGAAAAACTAAACATGGCAATGAATATGTTCTAACAATCATGTGTACTGCAACTAGATTTCCAGAAGCTATTCCTCTTAGAACTATATCTGCAAAGAAAATTGTTGAAGCTCTGGTTAAATTTTTTACTACTTTTGGCTTACCAAGAACAATACAAACGGATCAAGGTTCAAATTTCATGTCAAATATATTTGCCCAGGTTATGGCAGAGCTAGGCATAAAACACTACAAATCCAGTGCCTACCATCCTGAGAGTCAAGGTGCTCTAGAGCGATTTCACCAAACTCTTAAAATCATGATTAGAGCTTATTGTCTTGACACTGGGAACCAGTGGGATGAGGGTTTACCCTTTTTGATATTTGCAGCCCGAGAAGCAGTGCAAGAAAGCTTAGGGTTTAGCCCTTTTGAATTAGTGTATGGGCACTGTGTAAGAGGCCCCCTGGCGGTGTTAAAAGACACTTGGATGGAAAACAGTTGTCAAGTAGCTTGTTAAAATATGTTCAGGAATTCAAGGAGAAATTAAGTAGGGCAAATGAAATCGCCCAAGAACATTTAAAGAAAGCCCAAAACAAAATGAAAGTATGGTATGACAAAAAGACGACAAAAAGAGAATTTAAACCTGGTGATAAAGTTCTGGTTTTATTCCCAATTCCAGGACATCCCCTGCAAGCAAAATACTCTGGACCATACAAAGTTGTTGAGAAGAAATCAGATTTGAATTATGTGATTGATACTCCTGATCGTAGAAAGTCGCAACAACTTTGTCATATAAATATGTTGAAAGAATATCATGACAGATCAGCGGAAACATGTCGATCTAGTCCTCCCCAAACAAATTTGGTACTCATTAAAGAAACTGAAAAGAATGCCGAGGATGTTCTCATGAAGAAAACTGAACATCCTGTAAAACTGAACAACTCTGATATTTTAAATAATTTAGATCAGAAATTGTCACATTTGGATTTCGATCAGTTATCAGAGTTGAAGGAAATCCTGCTAAATTATGACTCTTTATTTCCTGATGTCCCCAGTAGAACTAATGTACTACAGCATGATGTAGACGTAGATGCTTCCCCTATTAAACAGGCACCATATAGAGCTGGTCCCCAAAAGTTACAAGCCATAAAGAATGAAATCAAATATATGATAGAGAATGATATTATTGAAAACAGCAGTAGTGCCTGGAGTTCCCCATGTTTGTTGATAAAGAAGCCTGATATGACCTACAGATTTTGTACAGACTATCGAAAAGTTAACACTGTAACAATAACAGATACTTACCCTTTGCCCAGAGTGGAAGATTGCATTGATAGGATTGGATCTGCTACGTATATTAGCAAGTTAGATCTGTTAAAAGGTTATTGGCAGGTACCTCTTACCGAACGTGCTAAGCAAATATTTGCGTTTGTAACGCCAAACGGTTTGTTCCAGTACAAAGTTATGCCCTTCGGAATGAAAAATGCGCCAGCCTGCTTCATGAGACTTATGAATTGTGTATTATCTGGCTTAGATAACTGTACTTGCTATATTGATGATGTTGTTGTATACAATCACATATGGGAAGATCATAAACAAAGTTTGGTAGAACTCTTTGAGAGACTGAAAAAAGCAGGATTGACAGTTAATCTTGCCAAGAGTGATTTTTGTCGTGCAACTGTAACATATTTAGGGCACGAAGTAGGTCAAGGTTGTGTAAAATCAATTGCCAGTAAAGTATCTGCTATCGTAGAATTTCCAGTTCCTACTAATCGCAAGGAACTAATGCGATTCTTAGGAATGACTGGGTATTACAGGAAATTTTGTCAGAACTTTGCAGAAGTTGTAAATCCGTTAACGGACCTATTGAAAAAGGACAGAAAATTCCATTGGAATAAAAACTGTCAAAATGCTTTTGAAAGAGCCAAAGCTATATTACAAAGTGCACCTGTGTTACAGGCTCCAAATTTTGATAAACCGTTTTCTCTCATGACGGATGCCAGCGATTGCGGCGTAGGCGCTGTGCTCATCCAAGACGATGACTTTAACATAAGTCATCCGGTTTGCTACTATTCGAAGAAATTTTTACCTCATCAAAAGAATTATTCTACTATTGAAAAGGAAACTCTGTCACTATTGATGACGTTACAGCACTTTGAAGTATATTTGGGCTCTACGCCGTATGATATAACTGTTTATACAGATCATAATCCCATAACATTTCTTCATAAGATGAAGAATAATAATCAGAGATTAATGAGAAAGAGTCTAGCCCTGTCAGAGTTTAACCTAGTTATCAAACACATCAAGGGCTCCGATAATATAATCGCTGATACGTTATCAAGACGTCATTAATTTTGATCTGATGATTGACTCTTGTTATAGCCTCGGACATGTTTTGTCCTTTGGAAGAGTTGTATTACATATATTACATGTATTAAGATATTGCTGATTATACTATTTGTGATGATAATTAATTAGCTGTAAGAAGCATAAACTAATGCTTAAGATGTCAAACTACTCATATACTCGTCATACAGTGCTAATGCTTTGCTCTCCTTACCTTCTTTCTTTTAAGGGTGGGGGTGTTGCATGGACGTCACCCGGACATCGGAGGATGGCGCCACGAAGTGGTGTGGCCGCCACCGTTTCCACGCTTATGGATCCACCCCGCTATCAGTGACTACTGACGCGCTTTTAGAAACATAAAAACTATTCTTGGACCATTCAGTACTGGTTTTGCAGTTCTGCCGGCGCTATCGTTTCTCTCAAGCAAAACCACAAACTTCTGCGGTTTTCACCCATTGTTGAAAGCCTATAAAACGAACTCGCCTGCAGTACGAGGCGGGACTATTGACTTTGCTACGCCACGTTGCTGTTATCCCCGGGGACCGTGACCGTGGGCTCTTGGTCCCCAAGCCCACGGAATGCCATGAAACACGCCATGAACTTTATTATTTAGGAAGAGGAGAGACTTTATGTTTGTTTGGTGCCACATGGATTAATACAGGACTTCAGTTTTGTGTGTGCCCAAAATTATGTGTTGATGATGGACTTCAGTTTCTCGTTTACCGGATTCAGTTAAGTATTTCGTTACAGTTCGTTATTTAGAGACTCAGTTTTCGTCAGACACTTGGTTATAAATTACGTTATGTATTGACTATTATATTATTTGTGTATGAATGTAAATATTGTAATCTAGTAATATAGTACTGTTTTTGCTCCCATATTTTGGTTACGTATTCATTTGAAGAGAACGTGTCTGAGCATATGTGTTACGGTTCGGCCTGAGTTGTTTGGTGTGAAAAGGGACCGTAACAACTGAAATTCTCTAATTTTTTTATCTTTGCACAAATTTCCATTTGTATAAAGGACGCTCCATTCTTCTTCTTTTACATTATACAGGTATCCATATTTATCCTTAGATATAACACTATTTATTTTTACTCTTCCAACATAATATTCATATGCCTGTTTTGATATAATATTTTTAACCTCTCTAGTACCATTTTTTATTTTACATTTAACTGAGGTAATATCTAATATCTTGTACTGGTCTTCATTATGGTATTCAATATGACAAAACGTCCTTTTACACTGACTTGCTATGGCTCTGTAAATCATATAATCTAACTGTTTAGCACCTCGATTTAACCAGTACTTAAAATTTATATTTTTACCATTCTCTTGATAAATGTCATTTACGAAAATAATTCCAGACTCGTATAAGCTTTTTGAGAAAAAAGGTTTGTTTTTTCTAGTTATTCTTAAATTATTCCAAACAATAGGGCTCATTAAATCCAATGAACGAATCTCTTTCCAATTCATAAATAATTGGACATAAAATTCTGGCATTTTATCCTTCAAATACTCTTGACTATAATCACATTGTAACAATAATTCTGTTCCCCCAAATCTATCACAAAAACTATCTAAAAGAAATTTCCAGTCCTTTTCTGAGCTGTCTATATATCTTTTTAACCACATTATTTGCTGCCCTTTAATGAAACTTTCAATGTGAAGCATATTCATTCCCCCTTCTTCATATGGCTTTATCAACAAATTTCTCTACACTTTACCTCTTTTTTGTCCATTCCAAATAAAAAGCCATATAATTTTACTTAATCTCTCCAAAAAGCTTTTTGGCACAACAAAATTGCATATAAGATGATTTAACTTTGAGAAACATAACGATTTTGTTATTAAGATTCTACCAGATAATGATAAATTCCTCTGCTTCCAGATATTAGTGATTTCATAAATACTCTGAATTTTAGGTTCAAAATTATATTCATTCATTAATTCACTGTTGTATGACAGGTATGTTCCTAACACTTTAACTCCTTTCAACCATCTTAAGCCTAAAGGTTGATCCTCACAATTTTTTTAAATTCCCTAACCACATTCCTTCCGTCTTTTCTTTATTCATTTTTAACCCAGAGTATCTCGAAAACTCTTCAAATATTTTCAGTACTAAAGTTACAGATTCTATATCTTTTAATATTAATGTGGTATCATCAGCATACAGCACCATCTTTACTTCCTGATCTTTAAATTTAATACCTTTTATATCTGGGTTATATCGAATATTAATTGCAATTATCTCTAGGCACAAAATAAACAAGTAGGGTGACAATGGATCACCCTGTCTAACCCCTCTTTTCACATCAAAGTACCCTGATGAATATCCATTATTTATTACACATGCCTCTACATTGCTATAAAATAATTTTACCCATTTTATTAAGGATGTCCCAAAATTAAAACTTTCCAGGGCTGTAAATATAAATCTCCATTCCAAAGTATCAAAAGCTTTTTCATAATCGATTGTAAGTAATATCCCACTCTTCTTTTTATCATTCATATAAAACATAACATCTAAAATAGTTCTGATCGCTTCTGCTATTGATGTGTTTCTCATAAATCCATATTGGTTTCTATGTATTAATCTTGAGATAATTTTCTTGACTCTAAATGAAATTGCTTTTGTCATGATTTTATAATCTATGTTTAATAAAGAAATAGGGCGCCAATTTTTTATGTAAGATCGATCCTTTCCCTTTTTTTCTATCAGAGTTATCACTGCTTGTCTCTGTGAAGCTGTTAAAGCTTCAGTATCCATAGAAAAATTAAAGCTGTTCACCATTATATCTGCTAGCTGCCCCCAGAAATAAATTATAAATTCAGCCGTTATCCCATCGTTACCAGGAGACTTGTTATTTTTGAAACTCTTTGCTGCTTTAAAGCATTCTTCTGTTGATAAGTATCCTTCGCAGTGTTGTTGTTCTTCCATAGTTAATTTTGGAATATTATTATTCATACAAAAAAATAAACTTTGAGCAATATTTTCGGTACCATTGTGCTTAGATGAGTATAGTTTTTCAAAAAAATGTTTTTCTTCTTTTAGTATATTCCAAACGCCTGTAATTAAATTTCCATTTTCATCTCTAAGTTGTTTTATGTGTTTCTTTTTTCCATTTCTTTTTTCTAATGAATAAAAATATTTAGTACTTTTTTCTCCTTTTTCTAGCCACCTTATTTTAGCTCTTGTGATTATTCCTTCAACTTTCTCCTCATATAATTTCTGTAATTTGAAACTAAGATTTTCATATTTTTCTGTAAATTCTTCTTTATCTTCTAATTCCTGTAATTCCCCAATGATACAAATTTCTTCTTCCCTTTTTTCTTTACATTTAGCTTTAGAGTATTTTATTGTTTCTTTGCGGATTTTATATTTTATTAATTCCCATTGTAAATTGGGATTATAATTATAATTCTCATTTATCCATTCTTCTAGTTTATCCTTCATATGTTGTACATAATTTTTATCTGTCAAAAGTGTGTTATTAAATTTCCAATATCCCCTTCCACGTTTTTCTTCATCATATTCGTTTATTACAATAGAAATACTGGAATGATCAGATTTAAAAGCAGGTAATATTGATACATCTGAAATTCTGTCTTGCAACAATGTAGAAATTAAAAAATAATCAATTCTACTATATAGCTTTTTTGTTTTTTGTCGCCATGTATACCTCTTTTCTGTAGGGTGCTTTATTCTCCATATATCTTGCAAATCTAATTTTGTTTGAATTTTCGTAATTTCGTCTACTGCTCTAGTCCTACTATAAATTAGTCCACCTTTCTTATCCATTTCTGTCAACACTGTGTTCCAGTCTCCTCCAATTATAACATAATGATCTTGATCTAAAGTTAATTCCTCAATTTCCTTATAAACTTTCTTATAAAATAAAACTTTTTGCCTGTCATCATTAGGGGAATACAAGTTAACTACTACATATGAGTATTTTTCAATATTAAATTTCAAAATTACAAATCTTCCATCCTTGTCTTTAACTGTAATTAAATTCTCTAAATTAAGATTATTTGAGATAAAACAGGCAACTCCTCTACTATGATTCGACCCATGGCTCATTACTGTTTTCCCTCCCCATTCATTTTTCCATATATTTTCATCATTACTTTCACTATAAGTTTCTTGAAATAATGCTACACTAGCTTTATGTTCTCTTACCCAACTGAAAATAGCCCTTCTTTTCTTAAAATTTCTCAGCCCTCTGACATTCATACTCAACAATTTTATATTAAAATTAAATATAACACTAAAAATAAGCTCATGCTCTTAATACTCATCTCAATGATAAACCATATTCTATTATCAAAATTCTGCTCCTTAAATAACAATAATCTGTTATCCATACAAAAATACACATCTTTAAAAGCGTACATAATGACTATAAAAATAACATTTAACCCTATATCAGATATAAATATTACTATACTGCTACCCCACATGTTTCCTGATATTGTTACTACGCACAAACAGCAAAACATAAATGTCTCTGCACAGAGTTTTGAACAATGAAAAAAATATTGTTTACATTCATTAAATTGTACATCTAACAACTGAATGTGCAGATTCATCATCGAGCTAACTGCTGATGCAAGTAGCCCGATATGCACCTTGTACCAACATGGCCGGCCCCCACATCTTAATACATGCAAGTCTTTGTTGTTTATCATTATCAATGTTAACACATGAATCTGTGACAAATGAAATATATACATATGTGATTATATTAAGCTTAATACTCCTGATAAATTTATATCTATATTATCTATGTTAATAAACAACCATATGTGGACTTAAACCATTGACTATCCTATCTTCTATTTATGTCATGTCCTGCTCAATCAAAATTGTTCCTATATTATTTTTTAATATATTTTAACTATACAGTTGGAGTTCAACAAAGTTTTGGATGTATAACTAAACCATCAGCTTTAATCAATCAAGTAAACATTAAGTACTAATAACTGTTACAACTTTTTTTCAAAATGATGCATTGAAAAGTATAAACTGATAATTATTAATATAATACCGATAATTAAGTTTATATACCAGCAATATCATTAAACCATGGCCCTCTTTGATCAGAAAAGAATAAGAAGTTAGCCTATGATTTCACTACTCCAAGAAAGCGGGGGGGGGGCAAGAAAACAAAATAACCCTGATCACCCCCACCCCAAACCGGAGAATCCCAAAACATATTTAGTTGTTATATATAAATGCTTACAATACTGTAATTTATAATCTAAGCGGTCCGAGCCACATCTTTCAAATTTAATTATCAATCATATAGTGAGAACTGATATACATCCTAACGCCGGACAAGTTACACTAACGCTATTCACTAAACTGTAATTTAGTGTAAACAGGTCTCTGCCGTAAAACAAGTTCCCCTTAATACCCAAAACATAAACTTACTGTAAACTTAAATGACTTAAAACATGAAAGTCCATACCCATGTGTCCATAACACTCTGGTGAATGAAGTCAAACATGTTCTATGTTTCCGGTAAGAAATAACCTGAAATTAGAAAATCAAGTGGAGGCGACTAATTAACAGGAACTGAAAGAGCCTCTTATGTTTTAGTCTTAGTTAACCACAATCCTTTCTTTCCTGTCTGGAACACCCCCAGTTTGGTAAAAATAGTCTTTCTCACTTCCCGTAGATGGCGCTAGTAGATCTGAGACGCCAAACTCAATCACCTCGCCAACCACAGCGTAGTCTATTCATGAATGCTTGGCCGCTTGTAACGTTAATCTTGATTGAAAAGGAATGAACGGGCAGGCAGGAACGTTCAGGTTTCAGTCTTTTCATTATATTTGCCAACTGTTCATTCAATAGCGACTTGTTTTCCTTCTATTATTAACTTTCCTCTCACAAACTTGACCTTCAGACCGTCATTGTGTGCTCTGTTCATTTGCGGGATTGCCCTTTTCTTTAGCTCCAGGTCCATCTTTGTTAGATCTTCAGTCACAACATTTCTACCCTCTGTTCCTCTCCTTTTAGTCTTATAAAGAACTTCACGTCTTTCCTCTCTGCTGAAAAACCTCACAATTATATGTCTATCTCTGTTATCCTTCCTTGGACCAGTCCTGTGTACCACCTCTATTTTCTCACTGATCTCATCTGCTCGCCCCGCGCCAAGTTGAGAAAGAAACACTTTATATCATTGAAACCTTTCAGACAGACATATCTTATTGAATGACTGAACGCTGTCCCTGGGTCGTATTTATTGGTGTTAGACTTTACTTTGTTGAGTATTAAAAGCTGGGCGGGCGGCGGGTCTCAGATAAGTCCCCTCCATTACGTCGCAGCTCGGCACTCACCATAAGTCAATCAGAGACCGCCCGGTAATCTGCCAAAATTCTTAATTAATTGAACTTTTCGAGAAAGGTGGTCAATATAGGCATTTTCCTGTTTCATTGTTTTTATATGTTGTCAATATAACAATATATTCAATAAATATAAGTGAAGTAAAGTGACATGGTGGACAATGGAAAGACTGAATTAAGGGGAGGACCTTGACGTCGGTCCAGGCGTTGGTGGAGGTTTGCGCTCTATCTATATTATCTATAATATTTTCTTGGTTACTTTTCATTCCCACATTCGTGATCTGCCATACATCTTACACTTATTTTAACACCAGTATTAAGGAAAACAAAAAAATCTTCAATTTAGACTTTATTGGTGCATCTCAACCGAATTTGTGAAACAACATACAAACGTTAAATCATAGTGCGTATCATAAATAAGGATGCGCAGTGTAGTGCATACATGTTTATCTAAACAAGAAAGAAAAATAGTTATATTTATGTATGAGTAAAGTTTTGATCCATCATTTGACTCAAACAGGCATTTGGTTCCAAACAACAAGTGAAAGCCACCTTATTTTCTCATCTCCCATCCAACACGTATTTGCCCACAGGTTGAGTTGTATTACTAAATTACAAAGTTAATAAAAAACCTGCATGCCTGTCGTTTAGAGTCTGATGTTTGTGCAAATTTAATAGAATAATTAAGACCTATTATGTTTTGCTATAAATATATATATATATATATATATATATATATATATATATATATATATTGTATTTATATACCTTGGGAGACTTTAAACTAGCAATTATAAGTGCAAGCACAAGCAATCCTTTCGGAACAGATCCCACGCTAAAAATACTGAACTGTCTAAACACATTTGGTCACTAAAAGACAACAATACCAATTACAATCTCTCCTGGGAAATATCTGCCAAGGCAGCACCTTACTTCTGTGGGACTAGGAAGTGTGATCTCTGCTTGTTTGAAAAGCTACTTATAGCAACGGCCCCCCCTGGATCATTGTTGAACTCAAGAGCTGAAATTCTCTCCAAGTGCCGCCATCAAAACAAATTCACCCTGAAATATTTTAAAACCTAGCATTCGTAATAATATTCAGCGTTCCCCCTTAAACCCCCCCCCACCCCCAACGAGGATCCGCTGGGCAGACTTACCTGTTCAGGTAGTTGTTCTCTCACTGCTTTGCAGTGATGAGGGACATGGCGTTACCACTACATCATGGTGAGTTTACAGAGTGGATTGCATTTGGTATGAGTAAAGTATAGTATATTTGCCTTTTATATTGTATATTTGCTTTGTATATTGTGTATTTTCATAGTATATGTGTATTTTTATCATATGTATACTACTGATATGTTCACTACTTCCAAGACCCTATTAGAAATCGGTTCAATATGCTAACTGAGCATCCTGGTATATATCTTTGTATTATATATAAAATTTACAACAATAATAACCTCATTGCCCCGCCCAGTTATGTTCCAGTATCGCACGTGTACCCCGACCAATCCTATTGTGCACCCGAGGACAATAGGATCAGTGTCAGTCTTTCACATGCCCCCCCCCCCCGAATCGCACAAAGCATAATCTCGTAATCTCGTAAAGTCTCGGCTTTTCAAACCACGTCGTTAGCTTCATTCTAACCACATTCACCTGATGATCGATCGCATCCCGTGAAACAGACTGTTGTGAATTAACAGTGTTGTTTTTCTTCAGAGTTATATATATGAATATTGTATTTATATACCTTGGGAGACTTTAAACTAGCAATTATAAGTTTTATTAATGTTATTCTTGATATTATGATTTACCTAAATTCACAATACATGAACATTTCACAATAATGATATAAGTAAAAAATGTTAACAGTCTAGGGGCGATAAACCCTATTTGTCCTCTAAATTCCCGTTAAATAGAACAAAACACGCTCGGGCCTAATACCGATATAAAGGGAAAACTGTCCCAGGCTGCATTGTTACAGTCTACACAATCATCCTTAACATTTCTTCACCATCACAGGGTCAAATCCTCTCCCATGCACTGCCTGTCTGCCCTTCTAGACCTCGCCGTATAACCCCTCCTCCCCCCATTTTAAAGTCCGCCCCTTAAGGAATGCATCATTCAATGTAGCATACGTAAGGATATGTAATTCACAAACATGACATATGTACAAGATATATATATATCTTTTACAACCTGGTATTATAAAAAACACCATGCATATATGTATTATATATATAATATATATATATATATATATATATATATATATATATATATATATATATATATACACTTCGACATTTTGTTTTGCCTGTTACAGGTATTGGATATAGTAACCAAGGATTATTCCAGCTTTCGAATCTTGGGTCCTTGATTTTTGTTCTAAAGAATTATTATTTTTGTGCGGTTTAACAACACAAGGGGATACTTTAATGTAAAAACAAAATAATGAAGAGAGAAACAACAAGCCCTCGAGAAACAATTACTAGAATAATCCTAGGAAACGTTGATTATAAGGTAAACAACTACCCGAGTGCTACTTCGCAAAGTGGGTAGAAGCGCCAAGTACAGTAAGCATAAGTCCAGGAGCTGGTGCTTGGAGACCAGTATACATATAAACAGTTCCGCGCATTGCCACCCGTGGTGTAGTAACCAACCGGCAGGCTGCCGTTCACCGGCGCCCCGGTTGAGTCCCCCCTCCACTCCCCTTCTACGTCTTCGTCGATACCGGAACTCCAAAACACTGAAGATATCAAGGGATCACATGTTTTGAGAATTACTCCAGCATAACGTTATACTAAGAAACTGAAAAAAAAGTATTAATGTAACATAAGCATTTTAGCCTTGGGGCAAGGGGGTGCTCACCATTGGTCGAGAAGAATGAAGCGGGTGTAATATTTATCATGAAGTTTACGTGTGTGTGGGGGGGTATGATTTATAAAGCAGTTTATACTACACACATCTATCCTCCAGCTTTTGAACAACAATCCCATTTGTTAGATCAGTGTATTAATCATGATTTATGAATTATAATTATTAATAATTACGCAGCGCGTAACCTCCTTGTGACCTTAAACTCACAAGCTGTGAGAAAAAGTAGGATTCTTAAGGTTTAGCATCCTGCCAAACATCCAGTCAGTTTGCGCTCGATAAACTAAAATCTGATTGGCTCCGCGTTTAAACAATTTTTTTAAACTGGTAGAGATATCTGATTGGCTTAGCGTGTAAACAAACATGGCTGCGCCCGTGGCAAGCTCGTGTAGCACGGCAAGAGAGGAAATAATCAGACAGTGGGGATAACTGACCCCAGGCCACACCAGCTAGTCAGTATAGAGACTGTGTTGAGAGTTTGCGATTGCATCGTGTGTATTCAAATGAATGGGGGGGGGGGGGGGGGTTCTGTGCTACCAAGCGCTTTCCACCGCATTTCAAAGTGACCGGTACCTCGAAGAAAATGCGTTTGTACTGGTGATACCTGCAATCTGATTGGTTAAATAATACGCGGGGTGAATTCCACATAGAAAGCACCGCCTTGGGGCTAAAATGACCTGCTACCGCGGTTTAATGCAGCGGGTAGTGAAGCGAAAAGTTGATCATAGCGTAACCACTGCTTATGGAGCGTATAGTAATAGTATTGATAATGGTACAATAAGATGTTATAAAAATAACAAATGTGCAATGAAAAACGTGAATATCATATGAGTCAAAACTGGGAAGAGTAGTGTATTTCATAATTGTTTATACATGATCATCTCGTACCAAATGTGAGCACCAGGTAACAGACTGTGACATCAGCGACATGAATGAGAAGTTAATGTAAAATAACATCACTGTAAACTGACTAGGGAGCCCCAAATTCCGCGTGCCTTGATGTTGTTCATTTCACAGCGGCATGATCAGAGCCAAGTTGTCGCTTTCTGTTGGGATGAACTGTGTTTGTGTTATATCTTAATAAAGCAAGCATTAACTTGACAACAAGAATTGGCAAAAGTCTTTGAGTAAAGGAAGATGAAATATGCGAAACTACAACAATTAGGTAGCAAGCATTTATTTGTTGTTTGGCTCGTTCATTATGGCGGGGAATGGGGGCACCTATATATAATGCTCAGTGTTGTACTTACAGGTTCAGGTTCCAATCCAAATATCAGTCTTCAACTTCTTCAAAAGAAACTATAGATTTACCGGCTTATGAGGAGCATGATTCCACCTTTCACCCTTTAAACATATCCCACATGATATCAACAATAATCAATGACTTCATGAAGGCCTCAATCCGTCGTCTTAAATGGATTGATCAATATTACGTATGAATTCAATAAAATATTCTCTGCGTTAGGCCATATTGGCAGTCTAAGAATTAAAGTAAACACCTAGTAAAATAAAAAAAAGAACTAAAAATAGCCGCAGTGAATAAAAATTATAAATAAACATGTTCAATTGAACAAGATAGACATTCATGAAGTTAGAGGAAAACAAAGTAAATTGATTCAGGAAGACAGAAATAGTAAAACATTTAAAGTTTCCCTGATTTCCTCATTTCTATGCTTACGACAAATGCAAAAGAAAATATGTTGCCTGAAGTTAAACAGTTCACTGAAATCATAAGCAAACTATTGCTAAATTTGAAAAGAATTCTACTGATCCTTTCATGCTGCATTAATAATGGGTGCAGCAATACCAACTGGGTCGCTTTACTACTACACTAAATCTTGTTGCTAGTACTAGTCACAGTGTTATTGTTTTTCTTAACGTTTTAATTATTCTGTCAGTATTATTATTGATATTATTGTTATTGGTAGTAGTAGCAGGAGAAGTAGTAGCATATTATTATTTTTATTGTTTCTTTTGTTATTATTACTATTAGCATTTGTCATGCATGAATAGTTTTTGAGAATATACTTTCAGAAGAAGATCATTTTTTTTAATATCGACTTGGTTGAAGCTAGATCCAATGTATGGAAGCGTGCAAATCTCCGCAGTGTTAATCCCATGTGTCTAACAGCGTATATGCGTTTGAACGTCTGCCTGGATCACACTATCAAACGGGCGAACTATTCAGTGACAATGGTATACGGAACACGCCTGCATCAACGCGGACGGACGCTGACCTGTGCCGTTTATAAGTAATTTAAATTGTCTTCCTGCCTGTAAAGTATGTATATATATATATATATATATATATATATATATATATATATATATATATATATAATAACCCCAGAGTATATTGTAAAGAAATTTTAGAACTTCACACTATTCTGATCAAGCGTTCCTCGACAGCGTAAAATTATCCCCGTATAAGGCAACATTATAAAAGGTTGTTCAAGGCCAATAAACCAGGGTCTTTAGAGTATAATACCTTTTACCTTTTGGTTCAATAAAAAAAATTAGCATTGAGTATATTTTGAGGCTGGCCAGTATTCAGATACATGTGATGGCGATGGTATGAGCTTTTTGAGAGCTTTCTATAAGTAAATTTAACTTAAACTTGTGATTCATTGTTTCAGGGTGACCAATGCACTATGTTGCATTTTAAACCTGTAACAGTGTGATTGATACAGGTAAAGATCATATGTTGGAGGGAGGTAGTATTTAGATTAGAATTGTTCCTGCTTTATTCAAGATAAATCGTTAACATAATTTAACGGAGAACGGATGAGTAAAATAACAATTGTTCCTTTGTGATATGAAATGGATGCAATTCGAACTTCAACATAGATCACAGTTTAGAGTCTAAATATGAAATATTGACAATGGTTAAATATTAACAACGGACTAGCAATATATATATATATATATATATATATATATATATATATATATATATATATATATATAGTATATATATATAAAATGTATACATTATGTAAGTCTTTACAAATATGTTTACAGACACCTACGTCCTGTAACTTACAACTTGCTAGTCTTATGTAAGGGAGCCAATCTCGACGGCAGTGTTGGCTCAACAGAGCCATGTGGGTATATGTAATATAAATCATTTCTGTTTAAATTTGAGAAAAAAGCTTTAAACAATCAAAATAAGGAATAAATCAATTTACACATATCCACAAATTGTTAAAAAATCCTGTTAAATTGTGGAATTGTTAATAGACCAACTTCAGTTGTCCTACAAGGTATACCTTGATGTCTTTATTGGCCTTAGACAATTTCGCACTGTCTTGTGACACTACCTGCCTGCTCGCCCCACCAGTCATGTGAAAAAGACTGTGCAGTTATCCTGTGACACAGATTATGGCATTATATTCTCTGTTGTGTCGGACAGTGTCCCTGTTATACTGTCTGATGTCCTACACTCCTACATCTTCCTATGGCACTATATTGCGGCGTCCTAACTCTCTCCTGCTTTTCTGCAACTCTTGATTGCTTTATCCTAAAATCAGGTGAAACCGCCCTACTGCGCGACACTTTTGTTGTGGCGTCCTTAAATCCTCTCTTCCAAGAAAATTAAGAAATAGGAAGAAATAGGTTTCTTTTTACTTTTTTTCTGGAAGCTACTAGGAAAATACGTACTACATTGGAAAGTAAGAGTGAAACACGCACAAAAAATCATAATAGAGATTTTTTTATTTACAATAAATGCCTTTGAAACCACATATGGACGAATTGATTTGATTAATGTATATAAAATTAAATGTTTGTATTGACTGTAACGCCAAAATTGCAATTTTATTAAGTATCCTCTTATTTATTTGAAGGATCTTTACGAAACTATTTCTGATCGCATAAGGTCAAGAGGAAGCCGTACATTATATGTACAAGATCTCTCACAATTTGGTGCAATGCAATTATGCCATTTTCATAATACATTTCCTACAAGTTCCAGCTGTCTTGTCTTTAGTAAAAATAGTTAAGTATTCAGCGCTGCATACTATGTCACTAAATAATATTAAATTTAATTACTATTCAATTCTCTTCTTGTAAAAGCTTACGCTATTGATATAACACTTATTAAGAAATGGTATTCCGGTTTCAGTGCTCTAGGGATAGAGCACGGGAAGCAAAAGCCGGAAGACCGTAAGTTCGAACCTCAAAGAAGGAAGTGACATTTTTTTCACGGTTGGCCCCCATCCAGGCTGAGCGCTTTGCGGGTTTGATTGGGAGACTATTTCTTATAGTCGTATTTCACTCACAATCTAGTGCTCCTTTCGGGTTCCTCGGTATTAAGACCCAGCAATGGGAATAGCACACCCCTAGGGCCAGCAAGATCGTTACATCCAGGATGTTTAATACCTACCCTTATATAGATTTAATTAGTCAAATTTTGCTCCCTTTGCGTTCCCCCTTTATCAATCTCTCAACTAGCCGACTATGTATATATATATATATATATATATATATATATATATATATATATATATATACTTTCCTATTTACAACAAAGTATGAATGCACAACATACAACATTATGAAGCATAAAGAACATATATTAAATTTTTAAAAATATGATTAAAAAAAACCAAGTCAATGCATTTTGACAAAAGCTATATTTTATAAACATTATATATACCTATAGATACAATACACACACAAACTCATTGCCACATTGGATTGCCTGTTAGCGAATCTATTTAAAAATAGTCATGTACTTGTTATGCGCATTTTTTTTTTATTTTAACTGTCAGGAATGATGTAAACTGTGTTCTGAAGGGGCAGTGGCAGATACGGGGGGGGGGGGGGTCATTTCCCATTGTTCACACCGAAATACTGAATTATTTGACACTATATTTGCTGGCCATTTATCAAACTGCGCAGGGTGAGTCAAGAACTAACTGTAAAAACACGGTTTCTCTAAAATGGACAGCCACTCTTAAATATGCCTATTCAACAAAAAATCTGATGGTTGGGTATCCCTTGAATGGTTTACTAACTGCATTTTGATATATTTTTTATATTTATCTCATTTCCATACAATTGTGGCTGGAGACCAAAATACTGTGATTTTTTTCCATTTTCGTCATCTTCTCTTATGCAGTGTGTTGCCATTTTTTCTTGACACTTAAATTTATCGTTTGAATATGTGTCGGTGATTCAGGGCTAGCAAAAATGTATCATCCCCCTTATAACATGATTGTTTTACTTTTGGACAATATTAATAACAAACATGAGATGCTTCAGTATAAAACACTGTTCACCTCCAAAGATGATATTTTCGCAATACTAATACGTTCAAGTATAACAAAAAAAAAGCCACAGGAACACACCCCCCCCCCCCCCCCGGCCCCAATCAGTCTTAAAAAGGCATTTGTATACTTCATATTCCATTGGTTACACACAAAAAAAATCATGAACCAACAAGGTCCATTTTTTTGCGATAGTGCTAAAAACATAAAACAACAAAAAATTTGGGGTGTTAATATCACATGGCAAAATGGTTACAGCCAACCAACACTAGCCTGACCAGCCAGTACTCTGTTGCATATTCAAGGCTCTGTGCTCAAAGGCCATTGACCCCAGTTGACTTTGGCCAAAAGTCAACTCGCCAATGGAAAGCCCGTCCCGCAGAAACCCGGTTATAATCCGATTGACTCGTCCAATGGAGATCGGATAACAATTTTATATGTAAAGTCGGTAATAGCTGACAGAATATATAAAGTCACTAAAATATGACTGGCAGTTACTGAATAGATAGGAAAGACAAACAAATTCTCGTCAATCATCATATTAATGCGGTGGCACTTAATCGTTGCCACCCAATTCCGATCAAGGTTACGCTTTTTAAAAGCCGGCTGGGGGTCTTGATTGTAGGTAAACGTTTTAGCACGTCAATGTGCTAAGTGCAGGGTGCGTTGTATTCATAACAGAGATAAGGCTCTGATCTTATTGGCTGATGCAAAATGTGACGTCACAGGCAAAATCTGGAAAAGACTTGACAACTTATGTTGTTTTTATTCATCCCGGAAAACGTGGGGTTTACATTATGATAAATACCAAGCTTTTCTTAAGTCATTGGGGTTTCCCTGTTCTAGACGTCACCGCCCAGTTTACAGTGCCCCTAGATGTGCCAATAGCATTTTTAACAAGCACACAACCTCATGTATTACTTATTCAAAATTAAAAAAATGTATATTTTCGAAAAAGTTGGGTTCATTTTTTGCAAATTCTATATCAATATAGAAATGTGCTAAGTGCAGGGTGCGTTGTATTCATAACAGAGATAAGGCTCTGATCTTATTGGCTGATGCAAAATGTGACGTCACAGGCAAAATCTGGAAAAGACTTGACAACAAATGTTGTTTTTATTCATCCCTGAAAACGTGGGGTTTACATTATGATAAATACCAAGCTTTTCTTAAGTCATTTGGGTTTCCCTGTTCTAGACGTCACCGCCCAGGTAATAGTGCCCATAGATGTGCCAATAGCATTTTTTACAAGCACACAGCCTCATGTATTACTTATTCAAAATTTTTAAAAAATGTATATTTTCGAAAAAGTAAGGTTCAATTTTTGCAAATTCTATATCAATTGCGTTTTATAGTCAAACGTTTTATGTGATAATATATTGATATCTATAATATCGTCACTTGCTTGAATTAGGGATTACGATGATAGGCCTATTTGTGTCCTAAGAAGACATTTTTTTTATAATTTCCTAAATCTTTGGGAATTTGACATTATTTCATAAATAAAGTCTATCGCAACACCGTTTATCACAAACTTAAATAACTGGTTGGTGAGCACTTGTGGACCTGTCCCGATATCATATTCTTTTAAATAAAATTATTTAAATTTGAAGCCATAATCATCCGTGACGGTCGGGACGCCACTGCTCTACAAGACCTGTTTTACACGTTGACGTCACAATAGAAATATAAATTATATATACATGATCTGTTCACACATTTTTCAAAATATAAAATATGAACATGAAATTAAATATTTTTTTTCACAAAAAATATGTAATTATTATAAGTATTGTCATTAAATAATGAAATGGCTTGCTTATAACTGCTTGTGTGACAATGAAATTTTTAATAGTATGAGTTTAAATATTCTGATATCCTTGAAACTTTTATGATTTATGCCCAATCTGTATCAACAAATGAAAGGAAATATGAATGTTTACATTGCAATGTTGAGCCAATGTGTGCAGGGAAAATGTAAATTTGTATTATTGAAACATAAATCTATGAAATGACTTTAAACATATTTATATGAAAAAAAAATCACTTAGAACAAAATGTTTACTTGGTATCAATTGACTAATTTTAAGCCCCATAATTTACATGGTGGCCTTGCACAAATTATATAACCATAGATTTTAGCTTCAAGAACACCACTATCGATCCCATCATTCTGCTTAAACAAAAATGTTATGCTCAAGCATCTCCGCTAAAACAAAGGAAATACTTATAGACACTACACGTGACATGTTTTGGTGTTCAATAATTGCCGCTGACCATACCCCTCTGTCAGGCTGCGACTACAATCCAGTTGGACTGTATGTAGTCTGAGGCCCTAATTCAGAGTACTCCACGGAGACGTGTTTCAAACAAAGGTGATCAGGTGAATGTTGCTGATGTACAGACGGCCTGAACGTTAACATCAGACATCAGACATGCTTATTATGTCAGGATTAAATTACTGACAACTTGCAGACTATGTATAATGGATTACGATTTGAATATTTCTGTAATGGCTGTCTGAGGTAAATTAAACTGTTTTCTTTTTCTTCAGCTCAAGAGCAGGACATTTTATTGCCAGCGTCTGTTTTGTTTCCCAACTCACAAAGTCAGATATAAAGAGTTATCTAACAGATAGAGTGTCCTGAGACCTGTCAATTTTCCTGTTTGCTTGTCAGCTCCTTCATGTTATCATCCACACGGTTACATTGTACACCGAGATTGATGAGCTTTGACAGGCTGGTATCTGCTGTGATGTGAGGCAGCATTTCCAGAGTGTGAGTGTAATGAGATGTGTGTCAGACAAACATTCTGTTAGTGAGTGGACAGCTGAGTGGACAATGGTCAGGGGGTCCAATAAAACTCAAACTCACTCAGAGTATTTATATGGCTGACTCTTAGTATAGCCAGTAGGTCAGGAGAAGTGTCATCACCATCATCGTCTTGATCACCTGAAAGTAACGGTCTCTTACTAGATCTAGTCTCCTGGTTTAACCCCTGCACTTTGAGTGTTTGTATCGGAAAGTATTAGAGTGTCACCCTCAAGTTCCTGTGTCACGTAACTCTCATCAACACAACAAGTTGACCAGACACCAACACCAAACAGGGCCTTGTTAATGATGGAGTGTTGAAATGTTGTCTTAGACGGAAATGGCTCTCACCAGGTGACATTAGTGTAATCTTTAGAAGGTTTTCTCCATTAACGGACAGATATTTAACATAAAACTAGGCTGGATATTTGTCTGCGACGAGGACCAGGTCAGCATTGCGATGTTCAGATAAATTTCTGATCTGTACTGAGTTGTACATCTCCGCCATGTCGTCCTGTCCTTTCATTATAATTCTCATGTGTTCTATTACGTCTCCCCCTCCCACTGTCGCAGGAAAAGGTTACCATCATGGCGGACTCTCTGAATTTCTTTGTCGAGCAACAGAAATGAAGTAAAAGTTCTTTTTGTTTTGATTTATCGCTATTAACAACAAAAATGCCACAAACCATTCTTGTATGGTTTTATGGAGAATTTTCTTCTTTTAAAAATCCAAGTTTCGAGGATTCCTGGCTGATTATCTTTATTACGGAATGTCAGTTCAAGTCAGTTTTCATCATCCCATCTGTTGCTATCTCTTCTAATTAGATGAAACATTTGTGACATTTCTGCAGAACCTCTGACAATTTGCTGACAGATATACTTTTCTTTTCTCAAAACTGCAACATAAATATTTAATAAAATCATAATAACATGTTCCAAATATTTTTGCCAACTGTTTGGTCTCCTCGCATAAACATAACATCAACAACAATATGGCTAGGTGTCGGCTCAGATATGTTAAATCTCTCGATTGTTTTATTATTGTCTCCCTCCTTCCCCTCTTGTCTCTGAGTCTTGAAATAATTTTTGTACATACTCAGTGACGCCCTGTGGGGAGAAACCCCGGAACGACACCTCAGTATCAGGATTATTCTTTTGATCAGTGAACGGATAGTCTGATGAATGTCTGTATGTTATGAAAATATGAGCATATGGGAGCATTTTTATATATTTCAGATAATTTTCTTCATTATTATTGATTAATGAATAAGTATTTAAAGGGATATTTATTGAGGTTCGCATCCTTGTTCAAATATCAAACAGCACATACATAAAGTAAGCATTTATATAAGTACACAGAAAAAAACTAGTTGAATAAATAAACATAGCAATAAGCAAATAGCAAAATAGAGTACACAGAAAAATAAATTTGAAAAAAATGTAATTGTTGTCGTTATCAGTCTGTCAACTACTCTTGATAATGTGTTATATATAGTCCATCACGTCAATGGTTCTTGTTTATATAATACAATCCACGTGGTATTATTTTTTCTGTACATAAAATCTATGGCAGGCCGTGTCTGTTTAGATACCACAGTAACCGACAGATAGCGCTGTTCGCTCATGGGCATTTGCTATTTTGTTTAAAGTTACCTGAGCGATTTATGCTCGTATTTGGCTCACTGATGTTCCCAAAACACTTTGTAAAGATAGTTATAAATGATCATGTCAATACTATGTCTCATATAAAGGGCGGTATATATTTTTATATTGTCCCAGGTCATGTGGAGGATAACAACACAGTCGGTATTATTTTTTCTGTACATAAAATCTATGGCAGGCCGTGTCTGTTTAGATACCACAGTAACCGACAGATAGCGCTGTTCACCAAAGCACATTAACACATACAAAAAAACAGCCACACACACACACCAACACACACACGGACACATGATAATGAAGAAAGGAGATAAGTTGTACGATACATAAATTTATATTCAGGTATTGTACATGGCCATGTGAACAAACAAAATACATCTTCAGTTATGTACATATTGCAATATAATATAAAACGAAAGCCCCTATGATACATATAGTGTTCACACAACAGTTCATCTGACGTGCACTGACAGATGCAATGGTCGTGTCTGTGATATCCGAATGTTTTTTTTTATGCCCGTCTGCTTGCAGCATGGTTACTGTTCATATGTGCATTAGGAAACCGATGTACGCAGTAGGTTCTAACGTAACTCAGGAGGTTTTATCATCGATGAATTGAACGTGTGCTTAGGCGAATAATTGTATATCTTGATTGACCTCGATGAAATGCGCTCTACACGTTTTAGCGAAACCTTTAAACACTTGTCTATCCTGTCGTCATTAACAATCCGCGGTTTGAGCGCCGCCAGACGGGCTGATATGTTGCAAATGCACATTCTCAAGAGACGGGTTACGTTCATCTGTAAAATAAAAAAATGATGGTGTGAAAGCACATTAACTGCACGACATACCCAACCGGGGCATACAAAGAATTCAAACATGGTGAACATTACCAGTTGAACGATGGGTCCACCGTTTTCCCCAATATATATATATATATATATATATATATATACATATATATATATATTTATATATATATATATATATTTATATATATATTAACTATACATAACTATATGAGCACACCCACAGAAAAAAACGGACAGTAAAACAGTACACAGGAAACGCCACCCACCATATGTACAGCTTTGACACATCAGCGCCTTTTTTTGAACACCCTCAAGTAGGACCCTAATCTCGCGGTATAAGGAAGAGGTTCATGTGTTAGGCAAGTTATTGAGCAACACCTTGATGTTGTCGTTTATCGGGCTTGACACCGTCATAATGCCTGTGTAACAGAACATAAGTCCATATTGTTTTAAGGAAAAAGTCGACGGTTTTATCAAAATCTGATCTGTCCTTTGATCGCTTTTAAGCCATGCAAACTCGGACTGAGCTTGTGTGAGCTGCTCCTCCATACTGGAAACAACAACTGGCCCTGGAATGTTTGGAGAATCTCTGCTTGATGAAACTGTCCGCGAATGCATTGGTGTTGCATGTGTGACTGAAACAGTTTCTGCGCGGAATGGAGCATATTTAAAACATATTAAGCCCATTACTTACATAATAAGTTGCTACTCTTGAATTCGCTTGCAGTTCAATGCAGCTTTAGAGAGGGCAGGATATCAGGAAACAATTGAAAAAAAAACAGAACAAACAGGGAAAACCAAGTACATCAGTTGGTATAACCCACAATTCAATCCCAATACAAAACTAACGTGGGCAGACAGTTCTTAAGACTCCTAGATAAACATTTTCCGCAAGACAATAAGCCCACACACACACAGACACACACACATATATATATATATATATCTATATATACAGCTATATATCTCTCTGTATATATATATATATATATATATATTATATAGATTGAACTTCAATTAAATTATATTGATATAGAAATATATTGCGGTAAAATATTGCTTTTTAAAGATTTTTGTATTTTTTAATTAAGAACTTTTCCTTTCATACAATTAGCCCATGGGTCATGACGCTCAGCTAATTTTGACTGGGTGTTCATGTTTTTTTTTTATATTAATGTTATATATTATCTGTGAAAATAGCCTATGGCTAAAGTTGCAGTGTTGAACGAATGGACAGAAAATAAAAATTTCAAGATTCATATAACTAATGAACTAATTTAGGTTTCCAAGGAGATTTGCCTCAAAAAAATTGTTTGGGCCCGAAGGTCATAAAATACAGGTCACCATGATCAAAATTTAGGTTTCAAAGGAAATTTGCCTAGAAAAGTTTGAAGATTCTAGGCGTCACATGTACAATTTGCCCCCATCTGACATTCAGGGTGCTCAAAATCATGTTTTCGACCTGTAGGTCACACAATATAGGTCACCATGACCTAATTTCTGGTTTCCGAGGAGATTTGCCTAGGATCCACTGAATGTCATGTTTAAGGATTATAGGCCTCATCGATTCAATTCGTGCCCCGTCTGACTGTCAGATGTTAAAAACTTGTTTTCGGCCTGAAGTTCATAAAATTTAGGTCACCGTTACCTAATTTCATGGATATTTTGTTAGAAGATTCTAGGCTTCACAGATACTATTTGTCCCCATCTGACATTCTAGGTTCATATGACATCTTTTCCCTATAGGTCGCAGAATATAGGTCACAGTGACCTAGTTTCAGATTTCCTAGGACATTTGCCTAGAAACTCCCAAAATGTCAGGTAAGAGGTTTCTAGGTTTCCCAAAATATACAAAGAACTTCCCCGAGTGGCAGATGAATAATATGTAGCCGTGACAAACACGACTCAGTTAGGGCCCCTACTGAGTCGTGACACAAGCCAAAAATAGAACCGCCCTGCAAGTCCACCCCACGCTTTATAACCGTATCTCTTCCTAAAGTCAGCAGGTAGACCGCAGGCAGAAATCTCCCATACATGCAGAACAATATACGAATACATTTGGTTATAACGGAATATTTCATACACATGGTAGCTAGGTGTCGTTGGAGAGCTAAGAAACTCATTAAAAGGTCTAGTGGGTTTATTTGAAGTGACACGATACTTGTAAGCAATGAGGCGTAGTCAAAAATGACGAAAATACTTGCATCCTCATGGGGCCTTATAATGCGATCCTCAGAGTTAGATGTCCAGGCACTCTGGCAAGCCAGTAATCTGGCAATAATATCAGAGGGCCGATCTGGCGCTAAATAATATGTGGAACATGAAAGGTTTGGTATGAAATGTTTCCTGTAAAATGTCTCCACTATCTTTTACAAGGAATAAGTCCTGTGACCTTCAAATTTTACTTATAACTCTGAAATTATTGAGTTACTTACTACTTGGGTGGCGGATCATACAAATTAAAAGATTGAAACTAATATGTCAATCAAAACTGAATCATCCCCTAAAAGAATTTGTGGATGGTGTCACAGAAAGAACAATGACTAAGATATCTTTTTGGATATTGTGGTAGGGAATATAACAAAATGACTGTTTCCATAGTTTATTGTGCATTAATTTGGAGTGTCGTGTGTAAATAGTAGCGTGGGATCGTTGGTTAAGGTTTAACGATTTCGAACAAGCACAGCCAATGACACTATCCATGAGCAATAAGCAAATACGAATCACAGCATTTCATGAATGCCATGCTTGAGGTTTCTATAACATATTATCAAATATTATAGGGGTATACATTAGGCCAACAGCTCAGAGGATATAGGTTGCAATGTTCTTTTTTCAGGTTTCCAGGGAGAGTTTTGTTATGGATGTTTAGTACAATGTTTCTTGGCGATGCGGTTTGTGCCTTGCTAACGGACGGCTGGACGTCACACTCAATTTGCAAAGCCTGTTTGGTAGACCGTTTATATTGTACATTTGAAATGAAAATCAACAGTGTACCCAGTTTGTAAATATATATATACCAAAGGGGAAACACGTGTTTTGCTTAGAATGGAGTTTTGTTAACTTCTGTTTTTATGAAAAATAATAGTGTTATCAAGACTAAATAAAGGGCCTTGTTTGTTCTATAGCTCATTGTTTACCCAACAATGAAGAAAGGTTTACTTTTTTGTTGAAAGGTATGTTCCATAATTTAAAACATAATATATATAAACACACACACACACATATATATATACACTTTTAATATAGAGACTGATTCATAATTTACTCAGATAAATATTTAAAAGTAAGGCCCAAAAAAATTAAAGGTATGGTTCTCAGGCACCGTCCGCATCAATTTTAAACCCCCGCATCAAAATTTTTTATTTTGATTTTCAATAAAAACTTTCCAATTTTGAGCTGCTGCCGCTCTGAAATTTCTTTCAAGAAGATAAAACCAGACAATTTCCTTTGTTTTGTAGGGCTTTTACTAATTTAGCAAAATAAAACTGTTATTTTCATGCTTTTTCCTTATCGTTTGACATTTTTATCGAAACATACCAAAAAAATTAAGATAAAAAAAGCGCCCGCCCGCATTGATTTCTGAAAAAAAGTGCCTGAGAACCATACCTTTTTTATTTTTATCTTGTGTGTGACACGGTTCAAACGCATGTTTATTCCATTTGGGTACAAGTTTAAATAAATAAGGTATAAACTTTAAACAAAGGAAGAATTAGTTCAGTATTTTAATCCTAAACCAGGTTCAGATATAAAATATTCCATAGAAAACTCAGAAAAGGTATATGTAATTTTAATTATTAATATATTTTATTTCCAATATATACATATTTTTTATCAATATGAGGGGGAGGATGATTTTACTGACCATGCCCATTGCTAAAACGTGGAGGGGTTTATAACCTCGTCCAACTGTATTGACGCCCCTGGTTTAATTTAACAGACACATATCAAACAAGGACGTTATGAAAAATGAAAAGTAAGACTCCTTTGGTACATTTGACGTCAATGGTGATAAATTTTATTTCAATATTACTGAGATGACATATGGAATAGAAATAAATAAAACTAATTAAATCGAGAAGTACTGAACCATTTATACGCACCTGATCACATATTTTCAATTGTTTTGTAATAAAGTTCGGCCCTGACAAATAAATATTGTAAACTGAAGCAGTTTGTTCTGTGGCCTAGAGCCCTGTGATACGGATACAGAATCCTGCATGATAAACAAACACACATATAAAGCTGAGCGGAGTGGTGATGTGACGGTCAAGACGCTGACGTGACTGGAAGCGAGAATTCAGTAAGACTACACAGATTTGGTTATGTGTGATTAATTGCTTGAAGAATACCGGTAACAAGTTACAAAAAACAACATGTTCAGCACAAATAGATTGCCAACCCTGTGAAAATTACATGTAAACTTAAGCACAGAGAAAAACGACCTTAAGTTTGATTATCTCTCTTTGCATTTATGAATGAGAGTATGAGACAATATGAATGTGCCTGACGTTATTTGGGTCACAGTTTAAATACAATCACCAACAAAAATAAACTCGTCAGTCTTTACCAAAGCCTGTTCATAATTCACGAATATTATAATGCAGCATCATAGTTCACGTTCACGAACCACATGGTTCTGTTACAGATCAACATGAGGATCCTGCTGGAAGGCAGTTGCTGACTTTGAGGTTTCAGCCGTAAGACAAGGGGACAAAAAAAAGTGGTCGTGTTGCCAGAAGAAGAAAATAATACACAACTGATTAACCTTAATACTTGACACATGTGACTGATAGGGCTTTCGCCATAACATACACTATACTTATGTATAGGCAGTAAACAACACTTTGACCATTCGATCTACTATCAACGAAACAAAACGATTTCAGGCCAGGCGCTACACGATTTGCCTTCTAACGCATCATCGCCGAACTCACTGACAAATGAGATGCTTTAATTTTACTGGTCGAAAACTTTTTTTCTGCCTTATGTCTTTGTGAGGCCGCTTGTACATCTTGTACTTTTATTAGTCCTACGACTACGGTTAATTCAATGCTAAAGGATACAGGACGATATGACGGAAAAGACTCTTCCTATTTTGCATATAAGTGACATAAGTGTTGAGTCTATATTAATATTAAACATTAAAGAAATATTTAAATATGTATAAAAAAAGTAATGTTGAAGAATAGTTGTCGTATTATTTTGCAAAATTTGCAGTATGATAGTATACATATATATATATATATATATATATATATATATATATATATATATATATATATATATATATATATATATTGGGTGACTATTACAATATATGTAATCCAAATCTGTATTTTGACCGTGTATAGCTTCCTTTCGGCCTACGACTGCTGTTCTCTTAAATACTGAATACTTATATCTATACACCCTGATTAACGGATCTAAACAATTGAGATAGTAAGCAAAGAAACCGAAACTTAAAATCGATAATATAGATAACATCTTATAGGATTTTAATTAAATTTTAATTGCAAGATGACATAGTAAATGACATCTGATAACGTGCATATTATATTAGGATTTGTTAAAAATAAGACACGTGATTAACAATGAGATTCAAGTATTTGACACTTACTACTTGGATATCATATAAGAAACATTAGTCACCAAAATGTATTGTATTAAATGCATGATATTTGACTGTTGACTGCTTTAACGGTTCCAACGTTCCCGATATAGGGGGTAGAGTCAGAACAGTGGTAATACAGTGAGGGTACTCAATGGTTTGGCCGAAATAGGTCCTCATTTATGTCTGTGTTCATGGTCAAAGGACGAAATGAGTTACTGCAAATCTCATGGAGGCTAAAAGTAAACCTTGAAAAAATATAAGAACCTTGAGAAGTCTAATTCATACCGTTTGAATTAATGAGACTGAGAATCAGACACTGACATATAAATGGAATTTCTCAAAGAAAACATTTAAGATGAGATCATGAATACAAATACTGAAATAATGTTGTGGATTCTATTGGTAGCACATTTATTCTACGCATGTATACAACCCAAATTTCATCACGAGGAAATGTTTTACGTGATTTTTTTATGAACCGTCATTTATTTACTCCTGCATTTTCTAACTGGGAATTTCAATGAACATATAGGTAACACGAAAGGCTGGTAAACCAGAGACACTAAAATAAAAAAGTACCGACGTGCATTTCAAAGGTATTTACGATTTTACTAGATATAATCAGTTATTATCGCCCATATATTTTGCATATCAAGTGATTTAGTAGGTGTCTGGTTCTGATATACATGATTTTGCATCATCGTGTTTATATATAATTTTTTGCACAATGAGATTTATCAAATTTGTCTTTTGTTAGCTTTGTCTTAAATGAATGTTTTCGGATGAAAATGGCTACAATTTATCAAAGGTAGCGGAAGAAATAATGCAATATCGATTTTTAGTTAAATAATTTATTAAGAGTGAAAAAAGGTATGTTTGCAAAAATATAAATTCGACAGAATAGGAGAATGTCCATGATATTCATACTTTCAACATATTGTCAAATAAATATTTCGTACATAGCAAACACACTACGATGGGCCAACAACGCAAAATTTGATTGACCCTTGGTAGACTGCAAATGTTGAATGAACTCAACAAGTCTCACCTGGTCGAACCATCCTCAATCAAGAAATTAATGAGTAGGGATGATGTATCATCAGATGACGGCATTCTGACTTTTACTTAAACCGGAGCAGACACCTATCGACTTTGACCTATGTGCTAATTGTAAGGAAGGGACAGTTCATCTCGTGGGAGATCCGAAATGATATATGACCGTGTGTGCTAAATCTAAGGAAGGGACAGTTCATCTGGTGGGACATCCGAAATGACGAATAGGTTAGGGCAGTCCTTGATTTGCGAGTTTGAAGCTATATTTTTCAGCTCCTCCTATAAAGGGTGTAAATTAATAGTGATATCTAAATCAATCCTCGTTCTCTTTGAATGGCCGTATAACCCGCTCCCGTAGCTTCTGTGAAAACACGCGGTTTCCAATAAAGCCCGGCTCAGCACCTGTACACGCACGATTCCCGACTTTCTAATAATCAGCCCACCTTGGAACTCGACAAACCCCATAAGCTCCGCCTTCTGCAGCCATTGCGCGCCACACTTGTTTCTTTGACGAGGGAATACAGGTGTCTCATACCATGTTTCGGAGGCTCGGTTCTGATGAATTTGTCCAGTTCATCCTGGATTCAATAGCGGGAAGAGTTCTCGAATTTTCAAAATCGTATTTGACATGTCACTTATTATGATACAGAAGAGAAGGTGGTGCTGTCAGTCACCACTAATTAAACCCTCCTCGCGTACGGATCTTGAGTTAGCAAGACCCTCTATCTCGTAGGCCTATTATAAACGAACACAGAAAACATGAAAAACTGCAACACGTGTTATCTGAAGTTCCCTTAAACTTGCAAATTAAGAAATAATTTAATCTTCATACCTTAAAGAAAGTCTAGTTATTATCTGTAACATAAAAACTTAAATATTATTTGGCTTAAATGAGATAAGCGAAAATGACTCACAGAAAGTCAACATGAGTGGTGCCACCTGCAGCTTATATTGAAATATCGGTCAAAGAACTACCAATGCGAGCAATTTAATGCAAGTTGCAAACGCAGTTCTGAGATATTGGCTAAATATTTTTATATATACAAATTGTAACGTCCATGCAAATGAATAGAATAATCTAACTAAGATTCACTCTTCCAATTTCAATTCCCCCCCCCAAAAAAAAGGCAGCTCATTACCCCCATGAGAAACTGTCAGAAATGCAGCATTTTTCCTTTAATATACCCGGATCCAGAAGATTATCCGTATCAAAAATTTAATGAATTGTTCCATCCGTCATTGCTGAGCCATCCAGAGGATGTCATCAAAATCCGTTGAAAATTTGTTGAGTACTATTGCTAACAGACAACAAAAAAACGCTCCTTAAACATTAACCCCACAGCTTGTCGGAGGTAGAAAAACAGGTAAAGTCGAATATGTTTGCAAGCTACCACGTTAGGTCTGAAGAAACTGACATAAATGACCCTCGAAGCCCAGGTGAAGCTATGGACTGTCAGTTAAATGCAGGAGAATTGTAAACTTACCTACACACACACATATATATATATATATATATATATATATATATATATATATATATATATATATACATATATAATTGAATCTTGCATATCAAGAATATCCAGCAAAACAAATCCCTAACATTTAAGGGTTGGATTTAGAGACCCACTACCGACAGTAATCTGGACATTAATAAATTTGACCATGTCATTTGAATAAAATGCAGTTTTACTGAAATAATGATATGTCCGTTGCTTCCCTAATTTTTATGTATGGGCTATATAATATATATTTTATGCCTAGCAGTATCAAATGGCACGGGCATTGTCAATATTAACATTTTTGCATCTTTCTGTCTCGTAACAAATCAAGATGTGACCACATTTATTGACTATTTTATTGTAATGTTAACAAAATAATTAAATATTTATGATAATAACTGTATATACTCAGCAAGAAAATAATAAGAACTGTAACGCTACGCCGTGCATTTGAAAGGTGTCACTCGTCCAAAAATAGGTGGTGCTTAAAAGGGGATGTCCATGACTTAAGTTGGTCTACACCCAAACAGGGTAATGCGACAGACATATCTCGGGCTTACCGAAGTCGGGATGTTGGGCCTATCTACAATGGGAATGGGGGGGGGGCTTAAGTCATTTACTTTCTCATTGTAACAGGGCCAAAGACTTTAAAAAGTCAACCATGGTCCTCATTCTGTACGTCGAGATACTGACAACTCTCAGGGAAACGGCACGTACACGTGGAGTGCGTCATTTTCTTCTGTGACGTCACGACTTGCACTCAAATTATGGCCATATTGTCACCTGCCACATCCCTGTGTAAACAAATATGTTATAAACCCCGATAAAACACTAGAGCTCATTCTAGGGTTAAGAACACTTAGAAAATTTTGCTCAGAAAAAGTAAAGAATAGGAATCGACCTGTAGCCTCTAGAATAATTATGGTTTACATGAAGATTTCTCTCGGACCTCTTTGGATACGTAAGCAGACACTTGGTTAAATGTTGTTCGATATATCCCCTACTCATCGATGGACAGACAAATAGGCAAGTTGCGGGATATAAAGAAAAAGGATAACAAATGATCATTATGTAAAACGATTATTTTTCAGATTTCGTTGGCCGCTGGTTACTGTCAGATAGGTTTACATATCACGCACCCCGTGAAAGGGTGTCCTAAAGGTAAGCCTGGATTTATATCTATGTGCGAGTATGATCATAGTATTAAAGTGTTGAATGTGATATATTGCCTGATCAGATATTAGGGCTGTCTCAATGAGGTACTTAGTTTAATAGGATATCTGAAGATTAAATTACATTTATAAAAGCAGGCGCCTTATTGAAAATAAATGACCCAACTTATTTAGATATATGAGTAAAAATTCAAGTAACATCCAATATATATTTATGCTATATCCGACCAATACAACCCGGTATGTCAATAGTCTCAACAAAATTAGGAAATTAATCGTGAGAACAAACTTTTAAACTGCTATCTCTGTCCCTCTGAAACACACCCACACACACAAATATATATATACAAATAGTGGAAAGGGCGTTTATTTAACTCAATTTAATGACAGATGCATAATGTTTAATTTAAAATTATGTCTACAGAAAGAGACAGATATGTATTGCAACATTCTATGTAAACCTTTGCACAGAGTACTAAAAAATGAAGCGTCTCATACCATTTCCTTCAATAGAAGAATTTTTATGTTTTCGTTTAATAAAGATTGGGCTTTTCTGTACCAGCCATGAAGGCTAACGGCACGGCAGATAATATACAGTTACAGTTCTATCGTCCTGGCTTTTCACAGATGGATCCTTGAAATTCATTTCCGCAGAAGTAATCATTCCAATGTGTATGACCCCTCATTATATGTAGACAGTTCTCTTCACGTCCTGCGCCATCACTGTTATTAGGATTTCCTCGGGCCCAGTTTGTGTAGGACATTCTGCTGTTTGTGGCAGCCCAACGCCAGTCTCCTTCTCGACGAAGGTCATTACCGCCAATCCAATATCCCCAGTGCCTAAAGTCTGTGAGCTCTAAATCAGATATTACCGCTAAATTTATATGATCATAACACCAATACGTACATTAATAAAATTCTGTTTTTACTAAATAAACCTTATTCAACTTGCCATGAAACGGAAAATTTTGTATAATATACTATGCAGCACAGAATCACGGAACTGTTAATGAAACATATACAGGTAACATGGCCCTGTTACATGAAAAGTCCCCTTTTTGTTAAAAAAAAGTATGATGATATGTGACATGAAAAAAATGTGTGCAACGTTAGAGTATTGGAATTGATGATGACACATGTTTGCTACTGTATATCATTTTTATTTATACTCATCTGAAAGTAAATAATAAATTATAAAATTTGTATTGATTCAAGCCAGATTTGATTTCCCCAATTATCTTTTTACTAAGGTTATATTACTTTTTACAACTACTCTTTATATCTATATCTTTTATATAACAATACCCGGTCGTTGAAGGATCCGGTGCCTCAGGATAATTGAAGTAATGTGAGTGTTTTCACCACTGGTTTCGATGCTGGCCAGATCTGCTCCTAGCTGTAGACAGTGTTTCCTTGCTTGTAACCAAGTGTAATCCACCCTGACGAACTTGTAACAGGAGGGCCCGTTGGGTCGTCCGTACTTGTACCAGTGGGAAAAACCCATGCGGGCAAATCGCTGCTTCTGTTTTATTAAGCGTAAAATCTTATGCTTATATTCGAATTAACATTTTACTGGCTAAACGTGTGAAAGTATAGCTATGTGGAATAGTTTGAATATACATTTAGACGACAGACATAACAATTTAAACGATAAGCTTTAACAAACCACGACCGATACAGATTACTATACACTTTTCTGTTTGAACTGCAAATGATATACAGTGGAACCTCTCCTTACGAGTACCGCTGTACTATTTACGGCCAATTATGTGGAGTACCATGAAAGAAGTTCTCGAAATTTATGACCTCCCTACTTAAGACACCTTTATTGTGAGCAAAATGTTTGGTCCCTTCAGTGTCCGTAATTCAGATGTTTTACTGTACCTGTTGTGGACAACAACACCGACGTCAACATGAGTAGAATCGTTAATGCACCCATGTTAACGGATATTTTCAATAGAGGAATAAAGTACTTCGAGACCTGTAAAGTAGAGCAATACCTATTTTAGAACAGCTAAAAGCTTTCAGATAAAGACCATGGCTATTAAGTACCTTGAAGTTCAATGGCATTTTTTATAAAGACAATTTCACCGCACAGGGTAGTTGGGCGACCTGATGGAGGTAAAGGCTAGTTACCGATTAATGTCAAACTAATCTACCTCATATTTTCTAGTTTTATCTGAGAAATTCAACAAGTAAAATTGTATGATTCCATATGACCACGTACCTGCAGTATTCGCTCTTGATCATAAATAATGCTGGCTACTAGCTGTGATCTGCACTGCAGAATGTCTCCCTCCAATAAAAGGATATGATATCTTCTATGTTATGGTCTTTATATCTTACACACCCTGAATAATTGCCAAAGCTATGCAGCTATAAATTCCGTTATAAAGATACATGAATGTCGGCGGCTGCCAAAATGTGTCATAAAAAAGAAAGAGGGATATATACCAATGTTTTCTGTTGATTTCTCTTTTCATATACCTCCCATCGGCGTCCAAAAGTTATATATAACATGTTCATATCAAGGTCCCCGATGAATACCTTCTTAAGGGATTCTTAATTCTGCTGATTCCTTTAAATTCCTTTTGTTTTATTGGCATTTTGCTGATTCCTTTAAATTCCTATTGTTTCATGAACCATGGATGAATATAAAACTAAAGTGCCTGTTAAATGTTCTCATTTTTAAATATTTGCATATTTAAATATTTTTTCTGCATCTAATAGTTATGTGCTAAGCAGTGCGAAAAAAATCTGTGTTAAAAAAAACTGTTAACTGTGTTAATATTACCATGTTGTAGCATTTGTCGTCCCCGGTCAAATTCAGAATATTACAAGTTTTACCCTTCTCCTAATTTGTCATAGGTCGTTATGTGCCCTAACGGTATCTTGACAATTACCACCCACAATTGCCCCCCCCCCCGAAAATTATCAAAAATACAACTACTGCTGGGACAATAACCCCAGCAACAATTACCCCCCCCCCCCCCCCGTTCGATAATTTCTCCCGAGACAATAACCCCTCAGACAACTATAGCCCCAAATTTTCCTCGACATTTACACGAAAACCCCAGGACAGTTATCCCATCCCCTTTTTAAAGTATATTGCATATATATGTAGAATATATTGTTTAATATATACAATTAACAGAAAATAAGTTCCGTTAAATGTATTAAATGATAGAAGTTAAATTAAAGGTTTAAACTTAATATGGAATTTGATTGTAATGAACATTTATTGTAATGGCTTTCCTTGGTTATATTTCCTGTCTTTTAATATATGTTAAATTGTCAAAGAACCTTCCATCATATCTTTGTTTTCAAATTAAACTACTTTAAAGTATTTGTTCTGCATGGGGGGGGGGGCTAATTCTGCAGGGGCTAATTGTCCTGGTGGGTAATTGACCGGGTATTAATTGTCTCGAAGGTAATTGTCGCGGGGGGTAATTCTTGCAGGGGTAGTTGACCATGTGGTTGTTGTCAGGGTTTTATTTCTTTGAGTCTGAATGGTGACTGTCCGAGGTAATCTTCCGGGGGTTATTGTCTGGGGGTAGTTTCTTTGAGCCTTTAACCAAAATGAATGATTATTCTCCTTTCACTATACACAATTTTATCTCGACCATTAAATAAACAATTAAAAATAAAATATCTGACCTCAAAATCAGGCAGAAGGAAGATGCCATAATAATTAAAAAAGTAAGTTTCAAAATGTGAAGAAAGAGGTTTCCCTTGCCTCTACTTGGTTCAGCATATCAAGATAAAATGCAAAAAGCCGTAAAGTGGACTGCTATTAAGCGAATTTCAGTCTTCGAAGCCAGTCATGATCAACGTATTACTGTCTTTAAGTTTCAAGGGAACTCTTGTAAAATCTTGTTCTTTCGACACATATAGTAGTTGCATTGTATATGTTCTTAAGCCTTTGGTATCATTCTGTACTTGAATACTTGTTATAGTATGGTATGTTTGCTTCATACTCCTTTCATATGAAACTTTATGATATCCATTGAATGTCGTACCTGCGAGGCTTATCCAACTTAGACGTCGTGGCAGTTTGGCACTGGAAAGAGAAGGCCCTTAAACAGAGTGGTTCTTGCAGGAGTCTTGACAGATTTATTGCCTGCTCATCTTAATCCAAATTAATAGCTTAACTTCCCTTGAATAATTATGATAAACTTTTTATTAAAACCAATGCATCCGGTGTCGATTTATGAAATGAAAAATTCCGATGTTGTGCAAGTCTCCTTATATTTTTATAATGCAAATAAATCGCAGGCTTCAAATGATGTATATAAGTTTACTCTTCTATGTGGTGCGTAAAACAAACATTTTCATTTTACTTCTATGTTTCATATTTTTGCTTAACTATGTGTACGGTCAGCTATGTCAGCATATGCTGACTGTTTATGTGTTCTTATCACACACTTACTCGTTCAGATTTACAGTGCTGGGATTGATAATACTAAGACCTACATGCATTGTAAGATACAGTGATCAATCAATAATATGAGAGACAGAGGGGACAGTCAGTCATATCTGATCAGGTGTTGTGTTTAACATGACATCGCAACCTGAAATTAATTATGATTTAGATATTTTAGGACACACGCAAACATCGGGAAGTAACTTTAGTTTCGTTCGTGCTTTTCTGGGTGTACCGAAAACGCAAGCAAACCTGTGTTATTGACCCAAGCGTATATCAGCATATGTTGTAGACCGCGTCAGTAACAACAGTGAATATATATATATATATATATATATATATATATATATATATATATGTATATATATTATATAAGGTATCATGTGATATACGAGCGATTTAAGAATATTATATGGTCAAATTTTGGAAGGTAGCCCAAGAAGGAAACAATTTTGGAGTGCAGGTACATTGGTTACCATCAGGCGATTCATAAGGCGACGGAAGTTTTTGCATGATGAAAAGTGAAAGCCATATGATATATCTTTATTCCTTTTCTTCTGTTTAGCTGCCATGTTTGTTAGCCAAATCCAAAACATTCCAGGAATTGTGAAAGTAAAATCACTTCGATATGAATTAACCACCGTATATCATACTTGTTTCCCTATGCTCCATATATATATATATATATATATATATATATATATATATATATATATATATATATATATATATATGAGTGTGTGTGTGTTCGTGTGTGTCACAAGAGAGCTGTGCCTTAGGTATTGTGTTACCTATTTTGGCAGGGATAATAGCCAGATGATTTTTTTTAATAATTTATTGTTCATTCATATGGAGTTTCATGTTAAAAAAATAGCGTGAGGTAGTTGGTTAAGGGACACACGTGACTCGTTAGATGTTAATTTAAGGGGACTTTTGTTGTAAGAGAACAATTTCAGTACGGAGTCGCCCCTGTTATAGTGATCACTTGTATTTTGTTTTAGATTTCAAAGAAAGTTCGTCTGTGTAAGTCAGATTTACTGGTACGTTGTTACTAGAGGCGTTTCCTTATTAATATTCGAGCAGTGATTGACGGTCGGCGTTGTTTGGAGTGATGATTGGCCGGAGGACAATCTCGAGTTGTGACATAAGCAAGGATTTGTAAGGAGTGGACTGGGATTTTTTTTCCCTGGAAATGCCCGTTTCAGCGCACCGGTGAGGTATAGACCGACGAAACCTACAGCTCTCCTCGGGCCGGTCTGCATATGTCGCAGTGGAGACAGCTGGTGATTTGGTGTCTATATGTGTAGATAGTCGGTTTCTGGGAGAGGCCACAAGTTATTTTTCTGTAATCGACATCAGAGAAAATCACCAACTTTGCCGACAGGCGGGTAATCTGCCGGATTTTAAATTATTGTGTCCAATTCCAGAAACAGAACGGGGAATATATATATGCGCATTACCGTAGAGGTACAGGATATTGATATTAGGAAGTTTATTCTGGTACCAAGTCTGGGTAATTCCAGGAGCGCCAGCTGTAAGAGACAGTGATTCAGCGTGAACGTGTATGCAAAACAAGAGATTGAGGATTATAGAAACTCCGTGACTACAGGACAATGTTACATCCCATTGTTACGTGTATGTGCGATAGCCAAGTGGTTAGGAACAGAGTGATTAGGAACTTTGCTGTTTGCCGTCATGATTGGACTCTGTGTATTTATGTGATTATATTCATTGCTGAAGTAAAGTGAGTGCCTCTCTGGAGAATGTATTTAACTTTTTTAATATATATAATTGTTTCGTAAACACAGGTCTTATTATTTTTTTGGAGTGTACGTATGCAAGTGTTCTGACTGTTTGTTTGATTCTTAAAAGAACCTGGACATTCACATCTCGACGTGAAAAACACCAGGTGTCCATGACATTTTGACTTGAGTTTGAGGGAGAAAAATTTGTATTTAGTTGGAATGAGCAGTCATCAAGGAAAACCTTTAAAATTATAGATTAATAATTCACCAGGCGACGGAAGTTTTTACATGATAAAACGTGAAGCCATGCGATATATTATAATTTCTTTTGTTCTGTTTAGCTGCCATGTATGACAGCCAAGTATCCAAAGCACTCCAGGAATTGGGAAAGTAAAATCACTTCGATATGAATAAGCAATCATATATCTTACGAGGTTTCCGATGCGTCATATAATATATATATATATATATATATATATATATATATGTATGTATATATATATATGAATATGGGTGTGTGTCTTTAAATATATATATATATATATATATATATATAAATATATATATATATATATATATATATATATTGATGAATATGGGTGTGTGTCTATATATATATATATATATATATATATATATAGAGAGAGAGAGAGAGAGAGAGAGAGAGAGAGAGAAATCCTAAGAGACCTGCCGTATTGATCACAAACATCGTGGCTTTTCTTCTAAACATATATTAAACATCTGTGCCGTAGAATGGAATGATTCTTGCAACACCTTGTCAACGTTGTGGCCGGTTACGTTAAGTTTCAGGACAATTCCACGGTAAATATCCTCAAAAGCCCTAATTTGTATCCTCAACCCCCCTATCAAAAAGCTGCCCTTACCAAATTACAGGGTTGTCTTTTGGTTTTTTTTTCACTCATCGTATCGGTACTCAGTTTTTAAGCAAATTACAAATTACAGCTGGGGGTACTGAATACGCATTGGCGGCACTGGACCCCGACTTGCGGTACAAGACCCCGACTGGCGGCACTGGACTCCGACTAGATTCACTGAACCGCTAATGGCAGCAATGAACCGAAACTGGCGGCACTGGACACAAGCTGGTGGCACTGGATCCCACTTGCGGTACTGGACCCTAACTGGTGGTACTGAACCCTAAATGGGACAGTATGCGATACATATTATACATGCCTTGGTGTTTATTTTGCATCCTTAATTATACATGTGTGGGGAAGTTGTGCAAAGTTCGCCGAACTGTCTTTTAAAAATTTACATATGATCACAAGTACATTTAAGAAAAAAAATTGTTTAAAGTTTGCCTGTTAGTGGTTATGTGACATAAGCCTGGTTATACGCTGGTCCTTACCCGTTAATTTCAATGAAAACCTTGTTGACCAAATCCGACTCGCGCCAAACAAACATATCGTCGTCGATTTGATTCCGACGACTCTTCTGTCTATCCGTGTTCCATTACTCAATACAATGAACCAGCATGGCTATTCATACATATTTCATATAAAATATAGCACACTTCATTATCAGGCACCTCTTCTATCTGCTGTATACAAAGCCGCTGTTTCGACACATGTAGTAGATAGCACTATGACGTCACTAATTTAGCTTTGCTTGTTCTGATAAAAGTATATCAATAAATAGAGGTGCTGTTAAACTGTGATTGACCGGATGTAAAGCAGACGACTAGCATGTGTTTGATTCCCCTCCGCAGTGAACCGAAGTTTTTGTGTATTCATGTTCCCCTCATCAGTCAGTTGTCAATAGACGCTATGGGGGTATTGTAAACTCTCATTCAAAAGAATTGAGATAAGAATACGGAAGGACATTCGCTGATATATTGGTATGATTTATACACTGTCATTTACAGATGCCTTCACGATATGGTACTTCTTATAAGGTAGCTTAAATTTAATCATCAATGTTAATTGTTTCCAGTTAGATCGGCGGCCATTTTGTTCACAGATTTCTAGGAAGCTCGTTCTTAAACTTCCTGGAATGGGAATCCAGGCAACATAATTCAAGCTTGCAGTTTATCGAGGGGAAAACAGTATTCTATTCTGTATCCCTCCCTTTTGTATTGATATCATATTTTTGGGGGGTTTTCTTTACTTTACTAAGGATAACATGATTTTCAAACTGCAGTGCAGGAGATGTAATGAAAGAGGAAACTTCTCATGATGGTTACACTCTTGGACAGAACAGTACATAGTCCATATATATATTTTTTTTATTTCAAAAAACATACTGTTATCAACTTTATTGTACCGCCTTGATTATCGTTACACATTTTAGATAAAATATATCATTTAATAAATTCATAATTTTTTGGTACTATACCAGTGACAGCACAGTGACTTATCTCGCCGACGTTTCGCAAATTAGTACTTATTTCAGCCAAACATACTAATGAACAATAATAAAAAAAATTAGGTTTACAATATCAGCTTTAAGAAATATTAATTGAAATGGAACTTTATAGTCATTAAGTAACAGGGAATTGCCCTGGAATTACTGATGTTTTATGGTTCTTCCATGGATGGCTGAAAATGTATTCCAAATGACACCATGCAGTGTCCGTTGGGTATTGTTCATTTTAATCATAAAACTGAAAAATAAATTATTATATTTAATTTTTCAGGGATTATATAAAGCAAATAAATGATAGACAGATGCAGTAAATTATATGAAATAAGTCTATATTTACAAGTCTTTTCCTCGTGTTTAATTTGTTGATTTTATATTTATTACAAAATAAAAAAAATGAAATATGTAATATAGTAAATATTACTCAGGAAAGTGCTCTTTAAAGATGTCAATATGTTTGACTAATGAAATAAAGGCTCATGACTACTAAATGATACTAGGTTTACTCCTTTATTTCAGTTGATAAAATTAAATATTCCCGACTCCAGCTTCCTCCATATATAATACATTGGGTGGTTTGATCCTCGGGTAATTTGAAACCAATGTATTAGTTTCATAGCTAATTTTACTTTTTTGGGTACTTTTTAAAAAAATTGAAATACTCAAATTTGATAAATAATCAGATCTTGGACAAGTTTTCATTATGGTGTCTCTAATGTTAATAATTTTCATAAGTGTCTTGTTTAGTGTGTAAATAGTAATGCGACAGTATTCAAAGGTGAATTTCTTACTTTTTTCTATGTTAAAGCAGTAAAACCAGGTACTTATTATGGTCGTTATTTAAATTTGAAATTTTGTTTATGCTGGATTATTAACAGTTTCGTTTGACTATAACTGAATCGATATGAGACATTTAGTGAATACTTTATAATTATATATGAATATGAATATAAATACTCAATAGTTCGATTATAAACATGAATACAAATACTAATGCAGGTAAAAAAAATGTGTATGAATGCGAGTGCAAATACCTTCAAATTGTATTAATGAAATCATTTTAAATTATTATTTTAATAATTCTTTATTTCAATTATATTATTAAAGAATCCTTTTCAACTAAAAATGTTAGCGTTCTTTATTAAAATTATGGCCCAATAATTGCAAATAATTTTTAATAGATTGGTAAATTCTAATATCATTTCTGTTGGTGCTACTCATCGGTAACGGTAACTTGTTATATTTGAATAACAGATAACTCCTTTGTAAAAAGCATGATAAATACATGACTTTTTTCAAATACTCCCCCTCCAATGGTGATAATGTTTTAGGCCAAGTCAAAATATGTGTGACAATAGCACTTCTTTTCAAAGGTTTATATTATAAATGGCATCAGTTCTCTTTCTTCTCCGAGGATTTTATCATAAAATTTACTCAACTTGAGTTAAACACCATCAGCCTCATGAATCAATTTCTATTTCCACACAAAAACAACCTTTGTCTACCTCTTCGTCGATGTCATATTTTATGACCATAAATAACAGCTGAGCGCCGTGTCCAGTTGGTCCTTTGTTATGATATATTCTCAATATTATGTACATTTGATTATTAATCAAATAAAGTTACCCTTGCCCTATAAGCAACAAAGGCAGACCTTAGTCAATTTTGCCAGGTATATCTAAGTTATGATTATGGTAAATCAATTTTATATATAATTATGTCTGTATAAATTAGAGAACCAAATCTGGTTAAATGCAATTCTTAAGAACTGCCTATATTGGGTAAAATGACATCTGAGTTCGACTTCAGATATCGATGGTAAATAAATTCGTTCTTTCAACCAATTGTCGAATCACTGAGACATTTAATGTTAAGAATCCAATGTAACCATAGCCTTAATAAATAAATGTACTCGAGGGTTGAGGGTTGCTGGAATAAACATATTGCTTTATTCTCCGGAGTAACGCTTAGACTAGTTAAGGTTAATCAGTCCGCAAGGTAAGGAAACATTATCAATCACCAATATAGTGGTGTCTTTCATATAATTATCCGTCAAATAATTTTAGCTATCATAAGACATTGTTCTTATTATCTATATAAAGCATTTTTAATTAATATATCAATTTTTAGATATGATTACAGTTTATTATGTTGGGCAAAAAAGTATCTAATGACAGAAAAATGTATTGTTCTGGAGAATATGATCTTTATTCGTTCCCAAAGTCACAGCATATTTTCTCATTGGAAGCAGGAAACTAAAAACAAAAGCACTCCTGAAAGCAAATACACTGATATACTCTACCATATAGTAATAAGCAAGGGGGAGGAAAGCTGGTGTCCTTAAACCTGCATTATTATTTTGTCCTAATAAAGAAAAATATACGAAATTTACAAATTAGTTTTGTTAAAAATTGTAAAGACAAATAATTAAGTTATGAAGAATATATTGATCCAAGGATAAATGAGCCTAAAAATTGTGATCTTGTTAATTTTTAACTAATTACACGAGAAGCTAACAGTTTTACGCTCTCATTCGTAAATTAAAGAAATCTAGAAAAAAAACTTTGTGAAATAGGTGTTTTAATTTACTTTAATATCTTATACACATATGATATCAATTACCGATACCAGAAATTAATGACTACTGGTACACAGAAGGTTATTACAAGTGTTATACAATGAAAATACAATTATAAATTCAATTGTTACCCAATGGTACTACAATACAAAGTAATGAAGTTATTTGCATACAATATGCATAAATATTACAAATGCAATACAATGATAATACAATTATAAATTCAATTGTAATCAAATGGTAATACAATACAAAGTAATGATGTTATTTGGATACAAAAAACATAAATATATGCCATCTCCGGCATAAAGATCTGAAGTTACTTAATATAAACTGACGGAAGATAGTGATGTCAAAAAATGGAGGAAGCCACTGAAGAATTAACTGTAGTCTGACTAAGGGCCTGAGCCCCTTTTTTCAGCATCATTATTGTTTTTAAAATATTTGACAGATATATGTCAGTCTAAAGTAAACATGTATACATCCGCTTATTTGTATGTATGTAATATAATGCAAAATGAAAATTTTGTCATGCAAGGTAATATAAAGTATAACCCATTATAAAATTTTGTAAAATGTCTCTCTAATTAAACATTAGATATTCCAACTCCATGGTTGCGAGAGCTATTAAAAAGACATTAGTGACACAAATTGACCGAAATAGCAAATATTGACCTCTAGACGGCATAGAAATAGGTAAATCATGATTTAATCTCCATTTTCAATTCTAACAAAGTAATGTTAGTATACATTTATGGATCAGTGGAATATAATTATATATTTTTTGTATATGCATTGTACAAATCTTTATCGATAATTAAATAATATCCGAGAAATGTGAAGTATATAATCTGCATACATTGCATTTAAAGTGATTGTGTACAGAATGTATGGAATGCGTATTATCTGACTTTGTAAATATATATATATATATATATATATATATATATATATATATATATATATTAATATATATACATCGGTATATACATGAAAATGGTGTTATGTGATACCTTGAGAATTCTTTATTAAGTTGAAAACCCATTCAATTATATAAACGTATAGTTTTTAATAAAAAGGTAAAGTCTGCTTTGCTTTTACACCCGAGCCTAATTGCGCAACAGGCCGGAGCTTATCCCGGTTTCTGTAGCGTGGAGCGACTTAGGAGTACCCATTTCTACTGCTGGGGGGGGACAGAGGCACACTCGCGGTTGGCGCTTTGCTTAAGGGTCCTGGCACGGTGGGGGGGGGGGGGGGCTGAGCGAGCCCGGCACCTTAACTAGTACACTGACGCTTCCCTTTTCATATTCCATATAGCATAATATGTGTGAATAAAAAATACTTTTGACCATATATATATATATATATATATATATATATGTATTTATATATATTGATAGTACATATTCATGCACTACTCATCACCTTATCAGTAGACAATGTGAGCACTTAGCCTTGAGCCGAATACTAAAGATATATAAGGATGTCTTCAGTTGTGCCTAGAAATGAGACCGCTCACAAATGTAGCCAGAAAACATAAATTGGCAAGGAGCCGTCTTCCATTTGTAGTCACATTCTGAGCATACCAAGACGCATTTTCTAAACACACCGATCCCTCTGGGTTCGCTTGCGGCCCAGTGCCGGTATTTCATAGTTTCTCCAGTCGGTTGCCAAAGCCAGGTGTCAAGATCCTTATAGCCAGATGTCCAGTAGTAGTGGTCTTGTAGGACAAAAGCGACCAACATCAGTGCTTTACAAGTTGCTGGATTAATTCACCAGAGTTAAGATTAATAGCGGGACTCTTTGTAACAACCTACTTTGCCTATATGAATCAGAAAGCCCCAATCTGCTGGAAAGCTTGACTTAATCTGAACTTTGAGAATATGGATAAAACCAACAATACTGATTTTATAACAGGCCACGCGTATGAATGTACATTATTAATTCCTTTTTTATGTGCATTCCAATTTTGAATCCATTTATTGTTTTTGCTTGAAATTAAGGTTTACACAGTAATATTGCATTTTTTCTTTTCTCCAATAACAATTTTATTGCTAGTCTTAGGCAAAGCAGATTTAGGAAACACCCAGTGGGTTCCCCACAACAGGACGAGTAATAAGCACATTAAGTTAATTGACTTTTGTCATAGTTTTTCCGGTATGGAAAAATATATATACCAGACAAGGGTACTAGACATGTTATACATATCTCACTCCAAAAAAATTTTTACCTGGATCCATTTGAAAAAAAAAATTATTGTTCGTCATATGAAAAATTTGAAACATACAACACATCTAAACATACGTTTTCCTTTATTGGCCAGGAGCTCTTGAATGAACGCCTGCTCTGCCTCCGTCTCTATCGCGACAAGTCGGCTCTGGTCACGCTGACAAAATCCCAATGCATCCTTCTTTGTACATAAACGATACGTCATCACCATATAGCAAGATGGTTCAAATATTCCGTTTTCTGTGGGCGTCCCTTGCGCGAAATATTTGTCAAACGGTTTTGGACAGGCTAAAGCAGTAAATAAGATGGTTCTTTACAAATATATATATATATATATATATATATATATATATATATATATATATATATATATATATATATAACTTCAGTTTGTTCCATCTATTTATCCCCACCCTTTTGTTTTACTAGTACGATGTTTCGTCATTATAATTTGTGAGAAAAATGATAAAATAAGAATAGAGAATGTTTAATATCTTTCTAGAACGAATTTAAACATCTAATCTGAAAGATGCTTGAAAGAGTCTTAAAAGTTGTGAAGCATAACATGGTGATTCATCCTAAATTTCTTAATCGACAGACTTCGTCATTATTTCTGTTTACAGCTAAATCATTGGAATCTAACAAATCATTGAAAAATATAATCTTTTAGAAAATTATCTCTACAAAACAAGTATAACCTTCTGGAACAGAGCTACTGAATTTCTGTTATGTAAGTACAGCTTTCGATATTTGATTTACCATTGGCATCCGGAACTTAAAGTACGGGAATATTCATGAATTAATTTTAGTGTTATCGTCTTACTAATGGATTCGTGAGTGTATGGATTCGTCATTTTGCTCCCTTTGTCGCAGACATGTCGTGACGTCTTAGACCCTGCATCTTCTGTGGACTTGAGGATACAAACACCGTTATACAAATGCACCCCCCGACATGAGGGGTTCGTTTGTCTCTTACACAGGTCAGAGCATTCCTCTCTCGTGATGTGGGTCTTATACAGGCGTTTTATTTCTATATTTTCAGACAGCTTTGGAGTTATTCCTACGTGGGTATGTATAATAACAAAAACAAAAAATATTTAAGCATAAAATTTTTAACATACTTCGTGCAAAACATTTTCAAAACTTCATGAATCCACTTCATGAAACTTCATGAAATAAGACTGTTCTGATTGAAAGCTGTTTATCAAAAAGTTTTTTTATTATATCGAGCATCTCATTTTTTCCGTTATTCAGTAAATCAATATCTCATATATTTGGCCATTTCTGTGGTGTTGCGTTGGCCGAGGCATTATAGGATATGCGTTTCCTCTTTTTCATCGGCTTCAAGACGTGGCATATGACTAAACCATTCTCAACTAAGCGAATCCGTTCGTTAGTTTGCAGCGAGATCTCAGGTGAATATGATTATATTGTAGTGTACAAAACCGCTCCTAAATGGAGGCGCCAATATATTCAACTGCAGGCTAACACCAACATTCACTTTGCTTTGTCCAAGATCTTACGATTTGGCTGTAAATGATTCACTGTAACATTCCTCTCTCATTGCCCAGTTTATCAGAGAATATAGACGAAAGTATACGAAGGAGACCAGAAGGTGACCAGACAGGAAACTAATCTATACTATTTATGTTTTGGTTATGGTTATTTTCTTTCCACTCAAAGCAACTTGGAATATATAATTATGAATGATTTCGAAAATACGGACGTATACAACTGGTGCTTTTCAGACTAACGAATTGTGTAATGTTTTCATATAAAGGATATTTCCACTCAAACAATAAGAATGAATGACCAAACATAAGTTACTAAATATATAACCCTTAACACACACCTTTTCCTTGCATATAATGCAGTCATAATGTATCTAAAACGCTCGCATCGGTTTAAGGCAATGCATATATAGTAATGAATGAGAAATAAAACGTCTTCCGCTTACCGTTGCATGTTAAGATAAAGAGTAAAAAGACGATCTTAGAGAGGACCATTGTAAAATTCTTCATACTACTTAGTAACATATAGTTTTCTACCGATCTGCTGCACAGAGGTAACTGATCCCAATAGCGTTTTGATATGCATATACAGACTAATGAAAATACGTCACAATATATAAAAGCCCAATTAACGAAGGAGCCGTTAATGTGATAATTGATTTATAAAGGACACATAAAAGACCTGATGTCATTTTAATAAACTGACATCTCTCCAGTGTCGATGTGCTCTGTATTACTTTGTTGTTGATTAAACCCATCATCACATCTAAAAGACTGTCGAAAGGGTTAATGTCACACTTACCAGTGATTATCCATTGTATGGATTGGAACATATGCGTATTGATTTCATCAAAGATATGCCGATACCGCTCTGTGATCGGTCAATTCTCAAAACAAACCACCACTGGTCAATATGTAGAAGCGGAACATGATATGATTTAAATTTGCCTCATCCACATGGCCACAGTTTAATTAGAACCAAAGCGGGTATTACCAGTTCCATCGTGTTGCGTTTCATTTTTTTCTTTAGGACGAAAAAATAACACAATACATAAAAGAAAGAATAAAAAAACATCTTACTGCACATTTTTAAGTTATCTTTCTCTCTCTCTCCCTCTCCCTCTGATCTAATTTTATTTAGATAATTGGAATTTATCGTTAATCGTATTCATGGGGAACAAAAGATATTTGGTGCTAAATACGCATGCGCGAATGCAATATTTTGAGCAATAGCCAATCACATTGTCAGTATTTTGTGACTCGCTTAACGCCACGCTGTTCTGTTTACACTGACTTAAAAATCAACCTAGATACAAGTGGTTCTGTTGGTTCCGTGTGTTATTTAATGAACCAGAAATTTCCATATTTGTGCAGATGGTATTCTTGGCTCCCTGACAACAGTAAACACGAAGGGAAAACCCCAGGCTGTATATACTGGCGACCGTATTCGGTAAATCCGGCCCGCATGACCGTATTTTCTGGTTTAATGTCGTACGGCAAAGTAACATACATGATAAAAAAGTTGTTGTTATCAAAATAATATTTTATGTGACAGATTTGACCCTAAGGATCATTTTTCTGCCAAAAACTGAAAATACACAATTCCGACTGGTTTTGTTTAGATGGGTCACATATATATATTCTGGATGAACTATTGACATTAATAAAACAATAACTGGTGAATCAGTCTCATAAATAAAAAAAAAATAAATGCATCCTTTCACGGATGTTTATGTCCTTCTCGTAGAACTCGGAAATCTAGCCACAACAGGACGGCAGGGGCCCGACCCTCTCTGGAAAGGACACCCCGCTGTAACGAACATATTCGTTCCACCGAAAGTCCTCTACAGAAATTGTTTCACTGTATAAATATATACAGATGAAATACAAAATGAGGCACATAGAGTTAAAGAACTTGCTAACCCTCAATAGCGAAATTTTAATAGCTCTCAATAGCGAAATGGAACAAAAAATAATAACAGATGAAAAGTTTTAATTTTTTGGTAACGTATATTCTGGGAAAAAATCCTGATACATCTTGAGAAGCGCACTTTGTAAATTTTGGCCAGTGGAGTTTGGTGCAGGGTTTCTGACTTATCTTGGATTATAATACATGAGACATTTTTTGTATGAATGTTAGTGTATCTATAATATAAGAGAAGACATGTATATTATATTTTCAAACCAGGTGATTACCTTATTTATGTGAGGACTAGATAACTGCCAATATGATAAATGAGTACTATTCGTCTGGTTATCATTTGCATTTGCATAACCCGGAGAAAAGCACTGTATAACACACACACACATATATATACATGTGTGTGTGTGTCCTTGCAAATATATCTGCAAACGGATTCACCCTCGACATAAAATAAAACTGGCCGAAATAAGTATTCATTTATACATCAGGTGCCACATGAATGACATCTAAGCACCAACTGTAAAAGTGGTTGCGATAAGTGAAATAGGGAATACCTCCAAATTAAAATACAGGGTGATCAGGGGTGACAGATGCAGCTGAATATGAAGAATGTATGGTTATAGTAATGCCTCGATGTTGTCATTGGACGATAGTCAGCCATAAAAATAACGACTGAGCTGTCATTCCACTTAATACTTCTATTAGTAATACTGTAGGTGTTAGCGTTAGTTGATATAATGATCTGAAATGCACTGCCACTTCTAGATGCTAAATGAAAGCGGTGCATATTTTTAAGCACCTTCATACTAAACGTCTGTGGTTACATGTTATATCGGCCACCATTTTCTTCACTTTTTCCTAGGAGGCTTGATTTTAAACTATATCAAATAATATAATCCAGGTTACATCATTCAAGCCTGTACTTGGAGAAAGGACGAAAAGGCAATACGCTATTTTTGGCAGCTTTTCTTCTGTATTTCCAGCATATGGTTATTGCAATTTACTAATGATAACATAATTTGTTCATTAAGTACAGGTGAAGGCAGCGAGAACTTCACATGACGCTTACACCGTTAAACAGAAATTACACGATCCATTTATTACTGTACTTGATTGAAAATGCTGATCTGTTTGATACCATCCTTCTTATTTGATATTATACCTGAGCTAATCGTAATGCATTATTAGAATAAATAAATCATTAAATATATCATTAGTTTATGGTACTTTAAAACTGGTGACATCATAGCTACCTATCTCGCCGTTACACGTTGTTTCCCCATGGCATGTCAAAAACGATAAAGGGGGTCTAATGGTGTATATGGCAGGTTCACAAGCTTTAATATCAAATATTATAACTATGATGTGGACACCCATCAAATATTATTATTGTGAAGCGCACATCCTTCAAATGGTATCATTGTTATGCGGACATCAGTCAAATATTATTACTGTGATACAGACATCAGTCAAATATTATGCCCCCTCCCCCTTCCATGGGGGAGACATATAGTGTTTTTTTTTTGTCGTTGGCGTTGGTGACGGCGGCTTCGGCGTCCGTATGATAATAACTGATGTACTACTCAATATTTTTTTTCATGAAATTTGAAATTTGAAGACCGGTCTACTTGACTTGTATCTTCAAGGTCAATAACTCCAAAATTGAAACTTTATGTGAATCTCATGAATTTTGAAGTATTGCATGTTTTGTCCTCAAATTGGATACACGAGTTGTTTCAACCAATTCATTCGATAAGTTCAAAAACTGGTCACCTTGACCTGGATCTTCACAGTCGAATCAGCGGAAATGTTGCTGATTGTATCTGTAACCTTTGAAGCACTGTTTATTCTTTCCTGGAAGTTTATACACGTTGTTTCAACCAATATCTCGAAAACGGTGGTGACATTGACCTTCATCGTCAGGTATTTGCACTCCAAACCTTACAAAGCTGTTCTTATTTTATCCTAAAATTTTCGGATGGGCGGCCCACATGGAGGAGAGATATCTATCTAATTTTCCATCTCAAACATAAACTCATTCTTTTTTATATTGTGACGCAGTATCAAATATTATTATTGTGATGCGGACCTCGGTCAAATATAGTTATTGTGATGCGTAGATCCGTCAAATTTTATCATTGGGCTTCCGACATATGTCAAATATGTGTACAGGCATTATTAAACATTAAATCCGATTTGTGATGAAAAATGTTTGTTTTTCTAACATATTCTCAACATTGTTTAAATAAGATTAGCATTATCGCTATTGATACTACATTTTCCTTTGCCCGACACAGGTGAACTTCAGTAAACTTTACCAGCTATAATTTTTGGTTATTATAATGGTGAACCGATCTTATAAATAATTGTTTGTCTGTATGAATTAGAGAACCAATTAAAGAGATTAATTTTGTTTACTGCATCTCTTAAAAAGTCCGTATTTGGAGCAGTTACATCTAGGTTCGGCTTCAGATATCGATGGAAAATTATTCGTTCATACGCTCGGATAACTGGGAGCGTTTAGTATTAAGTTTTAATGGCCGTGATCAGTAAATGTACGAATCCATGAAGGTGTGACTAGGGTGTTATTCCCATTTTCATGTTTTGGCAAATGTCTCCTAAGTAACCTTTAGATCAATAAAGCCTAATCACTACTACAGTAAATGATACAATGCCATTCAATGACAATGTCAATATAGTAATGTTAGGCTAAATTATTTTTAAAACATCTATATGATGCATTAGTAAATCTTACATCAATGTCAGGATAGTATCGTAGTTTCCATTGTGTGTATAGCAATGATATCTCAAGAGAGAAAAACGCTTTCTTCTGGAAAATATGACGTTTATTCAAACCCAAATTAATAGCAGGTTTCCACACTGTCAGCATGAAAGCAACATTTACTTAATATGAACCGGATGAAGATAATGATGTAAAAACGATGCGGAAACGACTGTAGAATATAATACAATCTGCTCGAAGGCCAGTATCCTTTTTCACGATTATTGTTTTGGTAATAATTTTTACAGGTATCTGGCAGACTTAAATTAAAATGCACATAATCCGCTTATTTGTTAATAATACAATATAATATAAAACATAAGCCAATATAAAAGTATCTACTCTGTTGCGTCGTTTATGTGGATGGACTGTGTAATACGTCTTTCCAGTAAAGTTCCTCCTTGAAAATTAACTCTATGGTTAGGAGACAATACTGACTTAACAAAGCCAGGTCAGGTTATACTTCGCAATGACTGACGTCATCAACTTGAATTTCAGGTTCTTTTCTCAGTCCTCTGTCGCAAAAAGTACAACCAGTTTTGTCATTATACATGTATGTATATATACATATATATATATATATATATATATATATATATGCTGGTTTGTTCGTTTTTTCTGGAGCATGAGTGTTATTGATAGCCTACAGATGCATATATTGAACTCTAGACACTAGAGAAATTAATGTATTTTTTTGGTAAATCTCCAGGTTACCTAACAACATTCACTGCTACATATTTAACTCTGCATACTCTGTTAGTAAGGGATATCATCAGAGCACTGTTAATTTTATGAGTGTCTTTAAAGAAAAATATATTGCGTATTTAGGAAAAATGGAATAAAAATAAAGAAAAAATATAACCGGCAGTAAATTGTATTTTAATATTGAAAGATTTAATATTTGAATAATGCATTGACCACTGGTATATAATCATGCATTTACTGTAGTTGCAATGTCAGGGCTTGACTGATGATTGCAATTTCCAGGAAATCCTAATTATATACATGTATATTGTATACGTTGTATTTGTATATGTGTGAACAAATTTCGTTAATATTTTGTGTGCAAAATTCTTTAATACTCTTCCAAAACTATATATATATATATCGCACCCCCCAGAAGAGTAACTCACATTTTAACACAGTGTCAGAAATGAGGAAAAAACTTATATGAAAACCATACTTTAGGGATTTTCAGAAATATCCTTCATACCTTAGGGATCAAATTCAGTGTGAGAATCTGTGTTGGTGAGGGGACTCATATTGTCTGGTATTTGTAAAACTGCATGTATTACTTTTTTAATTAATTTACCAATTAGTGAGATTCAGACTTATTGCAATTGACAATAACATTCACTGAAGTTTATATTTCCAAAACTAAATAATTTATTCTTTGTGCCCAAATGGGTCCCTTGGTAAATCTTCCAATAGAATCTAAAAAAATGTGTAGCAATGTTAGATTTGCATGTTTAATGAAATAATTTGCATATTTAAACTCTCATCGGTAGCTTATTCCTATACCAGGCAGGTCCCAGTGTCTGCTCTGATGATGATGTCTGCATCTGCAATTAAAATATTAATATACCAGACATGCTTACACCTATTTAAAATAAACATTATATCTAAATGTATTGCATTTGTCAAAACATTTTTCATGGTGTTGTGACCCCGATCTTTGGTTTCAATATCAAGACAGACTGGACATTGTAGGCATAGATGGGTCGATAGTGCGATAGGACCAACATGTTTTATTTGATATGATCCTACATTAACACATATGACTCTCTAAATCTAATTAACTTATGACTGACCTTGACTTATATTTTTAAGAATTTATTGCTTCTGTTAAGGATGCAGGCCATATGTTATAATTTATATCGAAGCTACACCATAAGTAACATTTCAGAGTCATTCCTCTAACTTAGTTAATTGCGACCTAGTACCGCTGTGAAACAGGGTCAGCTTATCGTTATCATAGATTTTATATCAAACAATGCTGTCTTTTAGTGAATCAGTAACTGTATAATTAGGGGAATTATCGCATGAGATACTGTCAATGAATTTTTCGTTTCGAAGTTTACTGAAAGTGATGAGCTTATTTTCAAGGAATACGGGAGCCCTTTTTCACCTTTTGTGAATAAAGGACCATCAAAACCTAATTACCATTTCCGTCCCAGACATTTTAATAATATTAAATTTTAATATATTTCCAGTAGTGCATATTGGCCTGAAGCAGTCAATCTTGATTCAAAATCAGTCGATACCCCTTTCATTCTAAGTATACTTTTTAAATAGTGTTCGTCTCTTTATTCCCAAAATATGTTCAAAACAAGATTCTAATCTGTTGTTCAAGACAAATTTAACTTCTATAAAATTTTGAATGGCTTTTGTATGTTTTGCCCCTAAGCAAACATTAAAAAAATTCGTCTTCATATTCTTACCAAACTGGGCAGTCATATTTAATTTTATACCAAAATCTGCTTGGCTCTACTTAAATATACTTAAACTGATTCAATATCAATATCTTTTAGAAATTATCCTGTCTACAGATCTGACCTTTTTCCTATATGTCAACTTATATTGTGTGTGTGTTTAGTTCAGTATCACTTTAAGTCAAGATACATCCACAGGAATACATAAATTACACATTACTGCCCAGTGCGTGCAGTAAACCTCTAAGTCAAGTTACAAAGTATTACAAAACTTGAATTGAGTTACATGGTTATAGCACTCAGCTTAAAATAATTACCCAATTGTGTGTATGTGTGTATGTATGTAGAAGAATATATACCGTAGAGTTTCATACAGGAGGGAGGCCGCTCACAATTAAAGGCAGACCACACCATCTCACAAAATGCCGTCCTCTATTTGTAGTCACATACTGAACACAGGAACATGCACTTTCATAGCACACCGATCCCTCTAGGTTCGTTTGGTGCCCAATGCCGGTATTTCATGATTCCCCTGTCGATTGCCAACGCCAGTTACCAAGTGCCTTATAGCCAGATGTCCAGTAGCTGCCTGATAGGACAAAAGGGATAGACATCAGTTCTGTGCAAAATGCAGAATAACTCAACCTGAGTTAGGGCTAATAGGGGACGCTTTGTAAAAACAAACATTGTCTTGACACTTTCTTATATATGAAGGAGACCAACCGAAGTCAAGCCCGTATCTGCAGGAAAGATTTATAAATATTGATAACACTAACCATGCTTATTTCATTACCGGCCATGCATTTGTATTGTGACTATTATTTCATTTTTGCACGTTTACTGGTTTTGCCTTCTGTTACTGATTTTGCGTGAACTGTAGGTTTTATAGTAATTTTCGTTTCTCTATTTTTCTCCACTCAAAAAAATAGTAATTTTTTGCTAGTCTTATGCAAGAGTAGAATATGAAAGGGCCCAGAGCTTTCTTAAACCCCTTTAACCTAAGTTATAACCACTTAAATAAATAAACTGTCGTCAGAGTATTTGCAGTATGGATACCTACATAAAGCAGACACTGGTTCTAGACACGTCATATTTATTATTGACCATAATAAAACTACAGAGAGCATAATTGTGGGTCAAATAACAGAAATAAAACACACATAACATACGTTTTACTTCATGGAGCAACAGCTGTTGAATGTACGCCTGCTCTATCGCGACAAGTCGAGGAAATAATGATAATGCTGGCAATTTTTCACTGACTGACCCCTCTGACAGAGAGCAAGCGGCTGGATCATATAACAAGATGGGTCAAATATTCCGTTTTCTGTTGGCGTCCCTTGCGCGAAATAATTGTCAAAGGGGTTTGGACAGGCTAGAACAGGAAATAACGATAGCAGTTTACCTTTACCAATGTATTACTACAGTCTGTTCCATTAACTCATATCCGAAGATTTATTTAGCTAGAAAAATGTGTAGTAGATTTGTGCAGACATTTGGAAGATAAGATATTATAAATGAGGTAAACATTTATGAAGTTAATTCTATACATGGAAAATAAACATCTAATATGCAAGATGAAAGAAAAAAGTCAAAAAAGTTGTGAAGCATAAAATGGAGATTTATCTTAATTTTCTTGATTGGCAAACTGTGTCGTCACTTCCATAGACAGTGGAAAAATATCTGCTATATCATTGAAAAGTATGACCTTTGAGAAAATTATTTCTACAACACAGGTGGCAGAGGAATGTGGAAGAGTTACTGAACAGAGTCTTATTTTGATTGTAGAACTTTGGAAATGTGATTTGTCATTGGCATGAACGGATATAATCAGGAGTTTTTAATATTCATTAAAACGCAGAAATTTACTTGACTATGAACAGTTATTTCCAATGTGTGCATAATGTGCTAATATTTGATCTTTGAATTCATCTATTATCGATTCGTATGTTTGCTCCAATTCTGTAATTATTTGTCAAAAGTTTATTTGCTGTTTTTACTTTTCATCTTCGGTGAGCAGCCATGTTGTGACGTCTTAGACCCTGATTATTCGGTGTACTTAAGGATACGTACATCGTTATACAAATCCATGCCCCCACAGGATGAGTCCGTTTGTCTCTTACATACTTCAGAGCATTCCTCTTTCATGATGTGGGTCTTATACACGCGTTTTATTTCTGCATTTTCAGACTGCGTTGGCTTTGATTATGTGTGTATATTCATAATAAGAAAAACAAGAAGTATAGATAAAGAACGAAAAGAATCCGCAGTAAAAAGGTGAGCAGACAGGAGAATAAACAATACTATTTACGATTTTCGATTGTAGTCAACCATACGCCATTTAAATAATAAAATAATGTAGTCTTCAGAATACTGATAAAATCATATATAATTATTTTTGCTTGTGAGATATTTCATTAAAAACTGATGCTTTGCAGACCAACTAATCGTGGAAACCTTTTATTCATCTCAAGGAAATTTCCACTTAAACCTTAAGAACAAAGGTGTCGACATGGTTCATATGACTCTGGACCCACCAATATTTTTAGTTGTATTACAGGCATGATGGTTCAAGTTTGATGCTATGAAAATATAGTACTAGTTAGAAATACAACGTCGCAATCTGTTTACTTATGCACGTGTAAATCAGGAGTAATAAGAATTTCTCAGAAAGGACCATTGTATAATTCTTCACACTACTTGAGCCCAGCAGGTTGCACCAATCTGGGACCTCTGCCCTCGGACCTCGGGGGGGGGGGGGGGGGCTCATTAAGAGGGATGGAAATGTCGCAAGATGATGATGAATGTCTGCTGGGCGGTTGAAGAAGGGTTGTCGTTCACTTTAACGTTTTACACTCTTATCTCGGAGGGAACTGATACCAACTGGCGTATTGATATGCATATACAGACCAATAAAATACATCACATCATATTACAGGCCAGGTGACGAACGAGCATTTTATGTCTAAATGGATCTATAAAGTGTACATAAAAGGTTTGATGTCATTTTAACACACTGACAACCTAGAGTGTCGGAGGGGTCGGGATTACTTTGTTGTTAATTAAAGCCATCATCACATCTAGGAGACTGTTCAAAGAGGTAATATCACAATTGTCAACAATTTGTTAAAGTATGGAGAGGAACAGATAGGTATTTATCTCATAAAAAAACTTCGATGCCAGTCTGTAATCAGTAAATTCTCAAAACAAACCACCCCTGGCTAAAATGTAGAAACGGAATATGGTATCATTTAGATTTTCGTCTTCTACATGTCCAGCCTTTAATTAGAACAAAATCGGGTTGATTCACACCCCGTCCATAGTGTTGCGGTTCTCCTTTTGTTTAATCGAACAGAATATAGTGTTTCCTCTGTTTATGCTCAGGTTGTTTGTTTTATTAATATCCACGTTTATAATATGCGGGGGCCCGCACAAAATTATCAAAACAAATTAACCAGGGCATTTGAGAGCGAGTCAGATAAGCCAGAGATTTAAATGGCGTTTTGCAAGAAGTGCCTTTTTTCTACCTCTGAATATATGCAATCTACCACCCTAGGTTACACTTTTTCCCGTTTGTCAACATAATGTTTACAAACATGATTTTGATAAAAAAAGTTTACACATTCTTTAATAAGGCCTTATAAGACCTGTTCATAACTAAAATTTCCCTTAGATTATTAAAATAAACGCAGAGGAAGCCAGAAATCACAAACATATTTTTTCAAAGGATAGAAGGTTGGGCACCTTTAAGAAATACACACAATCAAATGTTTTTAAAAAAGCTGTGTTTTTAACTGTATTTCTCTGCCGGAGGATATACGTTCATTTCCATTCTTGTGTGTGTCTTTGTGCTTCTTCACAACATAACTCGAGCAATCAGGAACCGAATCGAATCTCAGGCCATTTCAGGAAAGGACCGGTCATGGATACGAAACATGACCCTGATTCAGGATCGTCATCAAGGAATTTTCACAAACGTATAGAAAATTTGAATGAATCTGGGAATAACGAATGAATCTGTAAATGTGGGCAGAATAAGTGAATACAAGCACGTGTCGTAGGTTTGCAATCCGTAGAATGTTGTCATATTATTTAACCAAAAAATATTGAAACTAGAAATCAACATTCTAAGGTTAAGCCACATTAAGCATATCTGTATGGACCTTGAAAGAAGTTAAAGTGCCATAAGCCATTAAATGGAAAATTATCACGAAACGCAAAGCCTACTCCACCACAACGAAAAAATGTAACTTATGCAACACGGAAAAATATTTTATTATATGCAGACCAGAAAAAAGTACATTGAACAATAGAAGCGAACTCGCCTCTATTTGTAAACACTAGGCCAAATAACTGCTTTGTAAGGTTAAGTAATCACACAAATCCCCACGGACACATCCAAAACAAGATATTATGGACACATCAGTAGTTTTAAGATCCAGAAATACAGAAACAGTACCACATTAAGCCAATATGTATGGACCTTGAAAGAAGATTAAGTGACATATGCCATCAAATGGAAAATTATTACGAAACGCAAAGCCTACTCAACCACAATGAAAAAATTTAACTTATGCAACACGGAAAAATATTTTATTATATGCAGACCAGAAGAAAGCACATTGAACAATTGAAGCGAACGCACCTCCACATGTAAACACAACGCTAATTAGCTGCTTTGTAACGTTAAGTAATCATACAAATCCCCACGGAAAGAGTGCAACACAATAGCCACCTGGGCCCCAACAACACCCCACCGAACCGAATAACCCCAGAATAATTATGGCGAACTTCACCCGCATATCTGATCAGTTCAGTAAGTACATTAAGAGTGAGCCGGCTAGTCACCTGCACTAACGAAACAGTTCTGTAGCACATGATGTAAAACTAACTGTATACGATACATTATTAATGCTGCCCTGTATGGTTGAGCACTTTCACTATGATGTATTGAATTTCTATGAGTATTACTTTATTATATATATATATGTGTGTGTGTGTTTATATTTTTTATATGTTTATATATTCATATCTTCACCTGATTAGAAAACAATGTGAGTACTTAGCATTGGGAAGTTCAGATCTCCCAAATATATATATATATATATATATATATATATATATATATATATATATATATATATATATATATATCTAGATTCAAACAGGAGACCGCTCACAAATATAGCCAGACCACATCATCTTGCAAGCAGACTTTCTCCATTTGTATTCACACTCTGAACACAGCAGCACGCATTTTTTTTCAGCATATTATTTTCTACTATATAAACTATACAATCCCACTTTAAGCCCGTATCTGCAGGAAAATGTTTAAAGTTTTACAACTATGGATGAAACTAATAACCGGCCACGCATATGTATTAGTATTATTAATTCTCTGTTCGCGTGTATATTAAGTTTGGATCCTTTTTATTGATTTTGCATGAAATCTAGTTGAAAAAGTATTTTTTCCCGCCTCAATAACCATTTTATTGCTATTATAACGCAGACAAGGGTAGTTGACTAATTATACATATTCCAGTCAAGGTCATTACTAAGTCATTAACCTACAACACATATAAACATACGTCCATGGACCCGCAGCTGTTGTATGAACGTCTGCTTTGCCTCTGTCTCAATCGCGACAGGTCGGCCCTGATAATCCTGACAGTATTTCAATGTGACCATCCTCGGACAGGAACAATGCAGCTTCAACATATAGCAAAATGGTTTAAGCAATCCGTTTTCTGTGGGCGTTTTCTGGGGCACTAAATAAGATAGTTGTTTAATCTTTACTAATATATAACTGCAGTCATTTCCATCCACTCAAGTTTTACTTAGAAAATAAACACCCACCACACACAGTATTTAAGAAATGTGTCTCTAAAAATAATAGAAAAACTGAAATCCAGTTTGAAAGAATAACTTTCTATATGGGCTTTACAGCTGGCATGGAGTGATATTATCCGGAGCTGAAGTATATGGGAAATATTCATGAAAATGCAAACGTGGTTTGCAGGACTGCGAACGTTTATTACAAATAGATTCACAATGTGCTTAGATTTAATCACTGAATTAATATTAGAGTTAAGGTCTAGCAAATATTCTGCATGAATTCACACTGTTACTCAATTCTGCAATGTTCTGCCAAATGTATAAATGCGGTACTTACTTTCCATTTTCGGTGCGCAGCCATGTCGTGAAGTCTTATACCCTGCATAGTCTGTCACTTGAAGATGTTTACACCGTGATACAAATCCATGCCCAGACAGGAAGGGTCCGGCTGTCTTTTACAAGGGTCTGACCATTCCTTTCTCTTTATATGGGTCTTATACATGCGTTTTATTTCTACATTTTCAGACAGCCTTGGCGTTGTTTGTGTGTGTATATATTTATAAAATAAAGGACAGTTTTATTATATTTTGAACGTTTGTCTGTAAATTATTTCTCATTATTATACATGTGAATCTGATATTTTGTTTTGTTATACATGAAAAGCATTTTTATTAAATTTTGTGCATGAGTGTACGGCAATAAATTTTATGGTGGTTCGCTAAGTATATTTGACCCTGGACCCACCAATATTTTAAGTTATAATACAGGCATATAGTGAATATAAGACTCAAATTCGTTTTAATGCTATAATTATACAGTATTGTATTAGAAAAAATTCACCTTCTACTAACCTAGACATGTTAAAATCAAGAGAAATGAGAATTTCTCAGAAAAGACCATTGTATAATTCTTCAAACTACTTTATAACGTATTATTTTCTACCAGTCTGTTGCAGAGTGGGAACTGGTACACAGTAGCTTTTTTATATTCACATAAAAACCAATTGAAATACATCAAATCATATAAAAGCCCAGGTAACGAAGGAGCTAAATGGATTAATTTAGAGCACATAAAAGGTTTGATGTCATTTTAACATATTGATAACTCTCCAGTGTCGGAGTGTTCAGGATTACTTTGATGTTAATGAAAGCCTTTATCACATTTAGGGGCTTTAGAAAAAGTCATATTGGCCAATGATTATCAAATGTTCGGAGTGGAACGAACGCGTATTGATTTCATCACAAATATACCGATACCGGTCAGTACTCAAAACAAACCATGAACGGCAAATATGCAAAAGCGGAACATATTATCATTTTTATGTGCGTCTTCTATATGTCCACAGTGTAATTAGAATAAAAGCGGGTTTGTTCACTTCCAGTGTGATGCGTTTCCCTTTTAGTATATTAAAAAAGAATATTATATTTTGTCATGTGTGTAATTATAGCGAAACACGTTTGACCAAACCTACTTACTTGGTCATGGAAATAGAGTAGCCCAAATAAAGGGGTCTCAGGCTAATGTGATTGAACTGCAGTCTGTAAAATGACATAAATATGTTCGCACATTCACGTCTTTGTCATTTTCAAAAATATGGTAAAGGTAAAGGTTGGGAGTTTATATTCTGATAACACAGAAGACGTCAGTCACATCCGACTTCACAATTTGCGTTCCTGGTCTTTCCGGTTTGTTCATTCTTGTCGCGTTTTTTCGGCTACTTGGGGAGCATACGAACAAAAAAGTCGCTAGATTTTTTGTTTCGTTCTACATTTACCTGCCGCCTTTGTTTGAACAGTACATACTGATTCATCCCAGGGTGAACAAAATCACCCTTATGGTTAAGACTTTGGGTAGGGGTCTTAGCGGGAAAAGTGGTCATATCGCGACGCAAACCTACAACCCTGAGGTCACGAGTCAGCACACTGACCCATTACGCCACCACGCTTTCATCTGGAAATTAAAGTACTTCAACCATTGACTAATACTAATTGTTTAATCTCCCAAGTCTGCTTAGATTTCGGGTTCTTTGTGCTCTTTCAAAATGATAAAGCGTCTCAATATAAATTTATTGGATGCCTTGGCACTCGATGCTTTCAAAATGACGACGAGTCTTCATCTAAATAAATTGAATACGTTGGCACTCGATCCTTTAAAAAAGATAAAACGTCTCCAATAACATTTATTGGATACCTTGGCACTCGTTCCCTCCAAAATGATAAAACGTCTCTATCTAAATTTATTGGATACCTTGGCATTCGTTCCTTCAGAAATGATAAAGTTTCTCCATCTAAATATATTGGATACCTTTGCACTTGATTCTTCCAAAAGGATAAAGCGTCTTCGTCTAAATATATTGGATACTATGGCACTCATTCCATTAAAAAGGTTTAAGCGTCTCCGTCTAAATTGATTTGAATTCTTGGCACTCATTCCTTCCGAAAGGATAAAGCGTATCTATCAAAATTTATTGAAAACTATGGAACTCGATCCTTCCAAAATGATAAAGCGTCTCGATTTAGGTTTATTGGATACCTTGGCATTTGATCCTTCCAAAACGATAAAGCGTCTCTGTCTTAATTTATCGGATACCTTGGCACTCGATCCATTCAAAGGGATAAAGCATCTCCATCTAAATTTATTGGAATTCTTTGCATTCGTTCCTTCAGAAATGATAAAGCTTCTCCATCTAAACATATTGGATATCTTGGCACTCGATCCTTTTGAAAATAATACAGCGTCTCCATCTAAATGTATTGGATACTTTGGCACTCGATTATTCCAAAAGGATAAAGCGTCTTCATCTAAATTTATTGGATACTATGGCATTCGATCCGTTCAGAAGGATGAGCATCTCCGTCTAAACTTATTGGAATTCCTGGCACTCGATCCTTCCAAAAGTATAAAGCATATCCATCTAAATTTGATGGATACCATGCCAATCGATCTTTCCAAAATAATGAAGCGTCTCCATCTAAACTTATTGGACCCCTCAGCACTCGATCGTTTTGCCGCTTTTGCTTCTCAGTGCCATCTATTATTCATATTTAGAACGATGTAGTTGTTTGAAATATCTCTCATCTTAATTAAACTGCAACCTAATTAACATTTAACCTCGAAGCAGTGAACACTGCTTTGCACGTTTGCAACCCAATCCAGTGTATATAGGAATATCTATTATGATACAATAATAATAACTTTTTACAGCGTAAAATCACATAATTGCTGTAAAACGATTTACACATAATGCAATGTATATAAAAAACCATAGCTGAGAAAAAAAATATGGTATTCTGTAAAATAATCTGCATAAATACTTAAAACGAGATAAAACGTCAATGTACTTGTATCAAAGAGAAGTGTACACAAATTTTCAACTAAAAAAATTAGATATTCAGAAATACACACAAGCAAAGGTTTTTATAAAGTGTTTTCAACTGGCCTTTGCTTCCACCAGGCGGGTATGCGTTCATACCCGTTCGTGTGTTTGTGTATGTGATTGTATGTGTGTCTGTGCGCTAGTTCAAAATATAACTCACGCAATCATAGACGGAATCGCATGACATCTTTTGGCCAATTCGGGAATGGGCATAGGAAGATCCGATTAGATTTTGATGTGGATCCGGTGGATCACCCGGATTCTGAAACGTCATAAACGAATATTCACAAACGTCAAGTCAATTATGCCTATGAACCTTGGAATATGGATCAAATAATGCATGAATGCTAATACATGGTGCAGCCTGGCATTTCTTAGAATGCTGATTTCTAATTTTATTATTGTTTTGTCATATTATATATCAATGTTTACAATAGTACGGTGGTGTAGGGGACGGATCATAAGGCCGCCATATCAATGTTTGTTTTTATCTATTTTAATTAAAACCATGAAACCTGCCATTTACACTTCAATCTATATATATATATACATATATATATATATATATATATATAAAATATATATATATATTTACACTTCAATCTATATATATATATATATATATATATATATATATTTTTTGTGTAAGGAATCAAACGATTGTAAGCATCGTGTTGACTAATTTGTTTCGTACCGTTGAACGGCACTCATCAGAACCGTATGTGACTAATTAGTTTCGTACCGTTGTACGCACTCATCGGAACGGTATGTGACTAATTAGTTTCGTACCGATGTACGGCACTCATCAGAACCGTATGTGACTAATTAGTTTCGTACCGTTGTACGGCACTCATCAGAACCGTATGTGACTTATTAGTTTCGTACCGTTGTACGGCACTCATCAGAACCGTATGTGACTAATTAGTTTCGTACCGTTGTACGGCACTCATCAGAACCGTATGTGACTATTTAGTTACGTACCGTTGTACGGCACTCATCAGAACCGTATGTGACTAATTAGTTTCGTACCGTTGTACGCCACTCATAAGAACCGTATGTGACTAAATAGTATCGTACCGTTGTACGGCACTCATCAGAACCGTATGTGACTAATTAGTTTCGTACCGTTGTACCCCACTCATCAGAACCGTATGTGACTAATTAGTTTCGTACCGTTGTACGGCAATCATCATAACCGTATGTGACTAATTAGTTTCGTACAGTTGTACGGCACTCATCAGAACTGCATGATTCCTTACACATAATACATATTCATACGCTCTCCTTATACCATCAAGCACTTTACCATCAGTGCATTGCTAACAGCCTAGAAAGAACAATTGCATATATATATATATATATATATATATATATATATATATATATATATATATTATTTATTACTATTAACAGAAATGTCATATGTCATTTAACTATTTCATAATATTGCTTAAAGTGTCCCATAAATGCTTAATTTATAATAACAAAAATAAAAGAAGAAAATTCCACGCCTCTTCTACGTTTTCCACAGGCAAGCTGTAGGATATTCCATATATCGTAAAATCATCTATCACTTCAAGTTGACTAACCCATTCACACCATTAAGATAAAGTAGGCTGCCTTGAGAATCAGAGAGTGGGAGATACCTGTTTTGACCACTAGCCGTCCAAGGGGAAAGGACAAACCTCTGTCAAATATGACAACTTCTAATAAAGGCACTTAGTAGTTAAGCCCTTAGCGTGGTAAGGAGGCGGATACAGTTTAGCACCGGCCAAGGTAAGTGGCCAAGCGACTCTGTGTTTTCAGTTAGCCGATTATCTTTGGACTGGCAATATGATTTCTTGTATATAAATGATAATCTGTTTTAATTGGGAGATATCTTTCACACATTATGAAGATTTTAACTATATTTTATCTGTGGCAGAAATCGTTAAAAGCATCAACTATTAATATGGTAGATTCACTATTTCCGCTTTGAAAATCAGAAAGTCTTTAAACATTATTCATATTTCAATTATCTTCTCACACAGAAGCTTGTTTGAGTATATAGGACAGACGAAGATTTTTTTAGCTTGCACATATGCCAGACATGCGTATTTTTAAGTGTTTGCCAAAGGTTAAGGACATTTTCACCGGGAACTTTAAAAACCACAGACCAAACATCTCTTTTGACTTATTTATTCGGACAACTTCCCTGTAAGGTATAATATCTCCTAATAACAACGTATATATTTATAGATATATATATATTAAAATATTAGTTATAATAACTAATACAAGGCACTCTCCATGGCTCGGATTTTGGCGCAGGGTACTCGGTAAGGGTGGAGGAAACCGGAGGACGCGGAGAAAACCACCGACCTTGAAGGGGCAACTACAATCCACTCTCATAGACGCCGGGAATCGAAACCTGGTCGCCAGCGGAGAAGGCCGAGCGTTTAACCACTCAGCCGTCCAGGTCCCTATATATAAATATATATATATATATATATATATATATATATATATATATATATATATATATATATACAGATAGATAGATAGATAGATAGATAGATAGATAGATAGATAGATAAAAACACTATACTTAGTCTTATAAGAGAAAATAGCTTTATTCTTTATAAGAACATTAGAACATTATTACATCTACTTTTTTCAGAAGTAGTTTTGTAATTAACTTTTACTTACTATAATTTGTTTTCAATATTTTAGAAAATAACATTCATACCCATTGTGTGTTGTAAAAACATCGAATAATTACAATTCCATGTATTAATAACCCTTTAATTGGTACAGCCAACTAATCCACATTATTCTTACTACAAAAATCTTAAGAAGTTTCATTTTTATCATGCATTCTTTATTCGTTCAAAACATGATTTTATATTCTTAACACATAATATATTCAAATATGATATAATCATACAAATGGCTGCAAAGTTATCAGCAAAGTTATAAAATAAATCCGTATTTACATAACAGAAAACAGTTCTACATAACTAATCAAATCAGCTTACATAACTGTACACTATTACCAATTTAAAACAAATCGTATAGCCATAACTGGCATGATAACTTGCCACTGAAAGATATGAGTATATGCATTAGAAAACAGGCATTGTTATAAAATATATCTAGCCAATATACCTCCCGTTTCTGTGCCATCGAGAAGGTTCACCGATTGGAAATAGCCATTGGAACTTAAACCTCTTTTCTAAATGTTGGTGTGACTCGCTCAAACACATTTCCGACCCCATCAATGTATAACTTAGTGATTGTTTTATGATATTTAAATGTAAAACAAGAACATTATGCACAATAATTTACATTGTAAAACAAAGCCATATAATTCATACTTTAAAACAATCAAAAAGTTCCCTGCACCTAAATATCCCAGAAATGTCGGATGATAACCAAAAGTTAATGCCAATATCATCATACATTTTTCGATCACGTGATCTCATGATCATATTTTTTTGCAACCGAAAAATATACTAAAATGCTCAAAATAAAAAAAACTCAGACAAACTGAGCTTCGTAGTGTTATAAAAAACGATTTTATCGTTGTCAACCAGTAGGGTTGGAACGATACATTATATGACGATACGCTACATATCGCGAGACTTTGCCGACGATACGATACACGATACCATTCATATTTGATATACCATAATTTCCCTTGTATATAGAATTAATAAGCTTACTTTCAAAAATTGATTTTCAAACATGACTAAAGCTGATTTAAGAAGGATTAGCCGATCTGTTGCCATTTTTACCGATGACATTTCACCTTAGATGTCTCACAGATTGCTGAAAGACTATTTTAAACATCTTATACATGGACATCTGATGATATGGATAACATATTTCACTTTGTAATGCGATATATCGTTAGCGAATCTTTATTATCCTATCATCCAGTAACAGTTCAATGGGGCACCTCAAAATATGTCTTCATTATTAATAAAGGTAAATATTTGCATCTCAGCGCCATCTTGTTTTCATTTAGGAAAAAAACATAACAAATGAGTAAGGCATTAAAACTGGATAATTATTTTGTATTGTCTTGTACATTTGAGTGGATTGCCACTGCTTTGAGCTGAAATATGATAAAAACTAACATTTAATCTAATACGTGTAAATCGTTCAATGTTTGAATACAAGATGGCGCTGAGAAGCAAAAGTAGTACTTACCGTAAATGACAATAATCAGTTAAAAGTACGGTTGGTCCGAGTGCATTTTTGTATTTCGTGATTAATACAAAGCAAGCTTAGGACATGTTGTTGAAATATGGATAGCCATCGTAAGAGCTGAGAAGAACTTGCACTGAAGGAGTCATTCGCCGTAGGGGTCGCCCCATCTGGTATCGGGACTGAGGCCGTTCGTCCAGTATTGCGTCTATGTCGGTGTCCATGTCAAAAGGCGGTTTTGACCAGGCATGACTAATCACATCCGGTCATGGGACAGAAAAGCTGCTGCGCAGGAAAAAAGGAACGTAACCTTAAGTCATAATACAGATAAAGTAAACATCACCATCAGACGATGAAAATAACTCAAAACCATACTCATGCACGATACGTAGACACGTATAAGAAAAAAGGAATTTGATAGAATTGAAGAATTTAAAAATTAAATTGGTTTACGACGAGTTTTGACGGATACAAGTTTCAAATTACAGCAAAGCGCAAATTACAAAATGATACTGATATAAATTTATATGAAATTTATATCATACAGAAACCTGAGAATTTTGTATTTTAAGAAATCATACGTTACAACATTCATTGTAAAAATAATTTTATATTTCTTAACTTACACATTAAGGTACGTCCTCCTCGAATACTTTGCAGAGATGATGCTGAAACAAAAAGCTCTGAGGGAGTGAAAAAAATGAATGAGTACTCCCGAAGCTGAGGTTGTATTGTAATTCTACCGTCTTGTCAAAAACATAATATTTTGTTATGTCACATGGTTCCTGTAGGATGCGATATTTCTACAAAAACAGGTGAAATAATCCCAGCTGTAAAACATCGTTTGACTAAAACCTAGGTCAATTACGCATTGATGCATGGGATCAGCACGTGATCTCGCATAATCTCTTCTGGTCCTGATAAAACGGTAAAAATAAAGGGCGCCACAGGAAGAATGATACTAAAATGGCCTCACTTTGTCAGGTTGTATGCTAAACTATGCAAGTTTGGACCACTCGACCCTCCCAACAGGTTTTCTGTGCTGCTGTAAGTAAACATAATACCTGTCATTTAGAGATAAATTTTGGCTGGGGACAGGGCGGTAGCACTCGCTTATTGTCATTTTATTTTATATCCTGGTGTCACCCAGGCCCGTTTGCTACCGCACTTACATGTCCTGGGTGTGTAATCAACCCCGTCGCTGGGTCATAACACCAAGGAGCCGTCCAAAGACTCACTCGTTTGGGAGTGATTCACGGCTGTGGGGTACAGCCTTCCCATTTAACGAACAGAGCGCTCACCCTGGGATGGGGCCGCCGTGAAAATGTCACCGCTCCTCGGCTGTGATTTGAACTCACGACCTCCCGGGTTTTGAGTTATGTACTCTACCCCTCAGCCACAGAAGCCGGTCGATAACTAGTTTTCTACCGACATTGTCAGTATGTTTGTTGATGCTTTGTCGTTCTTAGTACATCTGCTTTCAGAGATTAATTTAATTGGCTTATGATACACTAATATATCTTTTTTTTTATTTTAGTTCACTATGCTATATATATTATCAATGAACGTCTTTCACTGTATCCTGCAAACTGCATATTATTTACTTGTATTGTCGTGTTGTTCATGATTATTATCAGGGGCGTCAGTGTAGGGGGTACGGGGTACATATCCCCCCCCCCCCACACTTTCAGTCAAGGGGAATGGTTAATGTAATCTCCTGGTATTCAGAGAATATTTCAAATGAAATATATTAATAATTAAAATTACATACTTTGGTTCAATTTCTGAGTTAACTATGAAATATTATCTAAACCTGGTTTAGAAGTAACCTTTACGGGAAACATAATACTTTTTTTAACCTTAAACTTAATTGTTATATATTTGGAATGTGTCACACAGGCAATAAAGGGTATATATATATATAAATATATATATATATATATATATATATATATATATATATATATATATGGGTCATTCCGCAGTAAAATGAGCAATTACCTATATATCTGGTCTCTCCTTATTCATTCATCAGCAAGTGGTTAAAGGTTTTACACAAATACATATAGTTAAATACCTTGGCATGGGTTCTCCATCCATCCAAACTGAGATAATAAAGGATGGATTATTACTTGTGCAGCCCGTCCCAATATGTGCACTTTCAGACAAATAGCATGTCTCCTGAGCAAGGAGCTAATATATTTGGTCATTTGGTAGAGTAGATAAAGAACTCATTCATTATCTTAATTAGCTAAATTAAAATACACAATAAGGTGTTCAGATTCCATTGTTTGCTTGAAGCAATTGTTGCCACTAACTTTTTTTTGCGAGCATTTCTGATCTGTCCCCCCCCCCCTATTGAGTCAACTCCGTCACAAAAAGAATTATATCCAAGCAAATTGACAGTTACATATTTATATCTATACAAAGCCAAATATAAAATTTTGCATGGACATACTTTATCCATGAAACACTGTTTTATACATAACATGTATCTAGTATCAGAAATGGAACCCTTTATGTCTTCATCCTGGAGGGTGGAAAATTAACGTGTCAACTCCGTCACAGCTTTTTCACTCTCATAAATAGATAAATGGGTAAAATGTTATTATGTTCAAGAAAAACATGTGTTTTTTGTTCAAAATCTTTAATAACTGGCTTATAACATGATTTTCAAAAAAATTATAAATTAAAAATCAAGCATTTGTCAACTCCATCACAGTCAACTCCGTCACGTGATGGAGTTGACATGTCTGTATTTTGAGCACTGATTACTTAACAAAGCTTTCATCATTATTATATATACTAATATATTGTATATTCCATTAGATTGCAACTATATTTTATGTGTAAGTTTAATTATTATTCAATTTATTTAGTTCCAGGCAATATTAATGATTTATGAATTGGCTAACTAATGAAATACAGTTACCCAGCAGAAAAATCATTGCATTTTGGTATTCTCACCTGATACATCCACTGCTTTTTATATAACTGAATACTTTCATTTTTAACAGCATGGGCAATTGGCAATCTAAATTATTTAAAAATAAAATGAAGCTAGATATGATACAGGGCATTCACTCTTGAAGCCTGTGTTCCATATAATCAATAAAGATATTCTTATGACCCCAGATTCATAGTGGTTTCATTCTGCTAAAGAGTGTCAGGCCTGTACCTTGAACTACAATATCCAAAGTCATTTAGAATACATTTGCTAGATTTTGACAGCATTTAATACATCCTGTCCCAGCAGGAAAACCTAAGCATGTTGCAGCAGACTTGGTCAATTATTGTGCTATAATATTTTTTTCTCTGTGGACATTAATATGATTAAATTATTCATATGTCCATTGTATGACACTTGATTGTAGACATGCTGCATAAAATAAAAAAAATAAAAACAAATGGTGTCAATTCCTCTTTTCCTGCTAACATGCTGCTACTGGTTCCCACAAAAGACAGTGGCAACATAATAACAGAATCTTTTTTGCAAATGCAGACACTGATGAAGATGACTCCATGACACCTGGTATTGTTCTTCAGTTTCTGTAAAACCTGTTTCATTGTTTAATGTAACTGTTAATTTGGTTCACTTAATAGTTTTCCACTTTTGAACTGGTAATTGAGTACAAAAAGAAACTTTTGCACTACCTGTAACTCTGTTGTTGAAACATCCAGAGTCAATAGTGCCAATCTTGTTCGATATATTATCTAGTTAGGATGATGAATAATAGCAACTTCTTGCATCACTTTGGCATATTTGGCAGCTGATGGACAATTCCAGTCCTCTAGTGGTCAGCAAAAAGAAGGCAAAACTGAATCTACAACCCTTACAAAAAGCAGCCCCATCTCATCTTAAGGTCTTTTACCCTGTCTCGCCGCCCAGAGATTTCAATGGCCTTTAAAATATTTCAAGACATCTACAGACCCCAAAACTGACAAGGAAAAGGAAAATTAAATCTACTGTAGGATGTCTAATCATTTTTGAATTACCTGTGCTGTATACTTTAAATATTTTAAACATACAGTCAAGTTGTTTTCATAAGTTTGCAGAGAAATATTTAGTTTTGCGACGACAGATTTCTTCTGTCGGCCAGAACTTAAATATGAGCCAATTTATGAGACACAATCAAGTGCTGGTCAATAAAAAAAATTAAATACCATATAAGGAAATATTTGATCATAGAAGACTTGTGCATGAAAATAATTAAGAAATTTATAAAGTCATATGTTAGAGTATACCGGTCAAAAGCCTGTTCTGTCAACTCCGTCACAAATACTCATGGTCTTTGCCAGCTAAATATTATCAAGGGAATCATTTAACTACACAGATTTTTCTGTTATAAATGTAAATAAAGGAAATCTTGATTTATCTAATGATGATTTAATCTGTTTTTATTAGAATAATTGTCTTTACCTGAGAAAAAGAATTAAAGAAAAAAATAGTTTTTGATAAAGTTTGCAATTTTCTTAACATTTTTTGTATATACATTGGTCTAATTCATAAGGCAAAGTTTTATTTAACTTTCCAAGGGAGGAATGATATTATGCCATTGTCTTGTACTATTTTACTGGTGTCATCTCCTTAAATTTTGTATTTCAGATCAATTAACATGACTGTGATGGAGTTGAAAAAGTGTTTTACTGAGCTTTGGATGATTGTTATTTTCAAAAAGGACTTTGCTGTTTAAGCTTGGCTTTTATGTGTTAGTGAAACTAGACATCTCTGCCTACATGTGCTACAAATTTAAGCCAGATATGACAAAAAATTTTTTTGACCAAGCAGTATCACCAATTTGCCCAATTTACTGTGGAATGACCCATATATATATATATATATATATATATATATATATATCTGTGTGTGTGTGTTTATAAAAAAGTTTTTCCAACTTAGATTACCTTCATACTCCGCGATATCCCCCACTCTTGAAGATAAATTGACGCCACTGATTATTATATTGATTTTACTTCTCGCACTGGTCCCCGTTATAACAAAAATACCTCTTCTGGCACGTACAACTCGGAAAATTGAAGTAATCTATATTATAATCACAGTCCCTCGAATTCCTATTTGTGGTTGTGCATTTATCGATATATGGACGACATTGTGCACTGTATATGGGTATAAAGTAGTGCCTTACGTAGTACTTCGTACCGAGATAGCATGTATCACTATAGAGATGTAATATGCACTGTTTCTTCCCAGTTACCCCTGAAATAGGGATTCGAGCGACTGTTTTATAATTGACGGTGGTCGCACTGAACCTTTGCCATGGAACTCCACTAAGGCTTCACTTCGGATATGCACGTTTTTGGTGTTCAATTGTCCTGAAAAGTGCAAAGTGTATCCAAAGGGGGCATTTCCTTAATTCTTAATAAACCGAGAGATATATCAAAGTATTTTCCGAAGGGGCTGTCGCAGCGCCATCTGTCGGCAAATACAATCTTGTGTGAAGGCAGATAGCAGTTTGTTTCTCTGAATCAGAGCCTTAGGCGATTTGTGTAACCATATATTTATATTTTCTGAGTCAAAATGGTCAGTTACTCCTTGAACATTAACAAATATTTTTGATTTTATTACTAAATATAATCAAATTGTGGTGCTTGAAATAGACCTTATTCTTGTGTGTTGCTTTTTAATTTACAAATTCCCTTTAATCATATTATATTTAACCAGTCTTCATTTCATTAAAACTAAACATAACTGGATAAAACTAAAGTGGTCTTCGAGTTCAAAAAGATAAACGGCTAGGTGAAGCTGGCAATATTATGATAAGTTTTGCTGACGGGTTAATCTGGGGGGCTGTTGTAACAGTGATGGTATATAGAGGGCGCTCCTATCCGTCAGGCGGTGGATGAGATGAAGAGCCACTAGGATTATGATTGCTATGAAAACCACTGTCACTGACACCACTATAGCAAAAGTTGTCAGATCCGTGTTACTGAATCCCTTCTTTGTACGTCTTGACTGGTATGTTTCGCCTGATCTGCAAGAAAGGATAAATGATTAACTAAAAATCTTCATTCTAAGGAATGCAAGCCTCCGCGATGCAGGATCCTTGTTGTGGGATGCTTCGGAAGCACGTGTTTGCATTAACTTATTCGGCCCATATTCCCAGGTTCATTCGTGCATGCATGACTATACATTTGTGAATATTCCTTGATGACGTCGCTGAAAGCAAAATCTGACCGATTCTTTGATGTCCCATTTCCCATATATCATGAGATTCCATCCAAGAATGCGTGATATATGTTGTGCATAAACAAACAAACAAACACACACCCACGAACGGGGATGAACGCATAACTTCCTGTCAAAGACAATTAAATGTACGTCATCTAAGCTTACAGAATCCACAAAAACACTTGTTACAAGCTTAAGTATTACTTCGGCCACTCTACATAATTTCAAGATTCTTTTAAGTGAATAGAATTTACGGTTCACATGGTGAAACTCAAACCCTAATTTGTATAAACGAATCTTGCTGTAGCATCGGTGTCTAATGCCCCCTGTCACACCCCCTGGACATGACACAAAATATCACCGCTAATCAAACATCCTAACGAATTGGTTTTTATCTAACCCCCCAACATACCCCCAACTGGAAAATAGCAACCCTTTTTTCCAGCAAAAGATTCAGTTAACAAAAAACCGTTTGACGTCTGCATATTAAGACGCGAATATTAAATAAGTGACTTTCCGAAACGTGTTTCGTTTTATTCCTTGAAACGTGTTTCGTTTTGTTCCTTGAAGCGTGATTTGTTTTGTTTTTGAAACGTGATTAGTTTTGTTCCTTGAAACGTAATACTTTTCTTCCATGAAACGTAATTCTTTCTGTTCCTAATAGGCTTAAGGTTAATTTCTGAAAGTTTTCTAAATGCACTTATCAACGGATACTAAACCGAAGCTAACGCTGAGCGTGTATTTAATATAAACGTATGAATAACATTCATTTTTATCAGGAGCCCTGACACCATTTACTACATCTCAGTGTCTAAATATATAATTTCATGGATAAGGAATACAATTATGCTATCCCAAATATCAAAATATTGATTATTCGACGCAACAATTTACCAAAAAACAAAAGTTATAATTTACTCTTTTCTTTTCCTTCTGGTGCTTAGGTCTATATTTGGGAATGGGACAGTCTAAATGAAAGCAGCAAAATTTTTCTATGTATTATTCATGACCTTTACTTTTAAATTTCGATAAGAGACACTTTCGATAAATGCATTATGGCAACCTTCTTGAATTCAAAGATGGCATGTACAGATGTATCGAAGCATACATTTTAATGGGTAAGGAATATTCAGCCTACCTTGGCACTCGGTCAAGCCCATTAGCTCCGCCTACGGCAGCCATTGCACGCTGGTTTCCTTGACGAGGGATTACGGATGTCTCATACCATGTTACGGAGTCTTTTTTTGTCCATTTCTACTTGGATTCAATAGCGTGAAGAGTACTCGATTTGCAGGGTCGTATTGGATGTCACTTATTATGTTAAAGAATCATGGGGTTAACTGTGTTTCAGTTAAGCTAACAGGAATGTATACACTTGCAGTTGTCTTCAGGCTGTAAATTTGGTGGAATTTGCACTCTTTCATGGGATTTGTTGGCATGTGTATTTTTCTATATTCCAAGGTACAGTGAAAAGAAGATACATTGACATAAAGCTTTCATTCAAAACCGTCCGGACCCATTGATGTTCTTATGTCTGTCCACCATGTTATGGTTTTGTGTGTTTGATAAAACATTCTATGTGTATTTATTTACCATAACAAGACTGCAAGGCCATACGTCCGAACCTGCGAATACACGACAACAGCGAATCAAGGTGAAGGTACACGAAAGAAAAAAAAAATACAAAAAGAAAAATCGTCTTGGAGCTTGATAAAACTTGATATGTGAAGTTGCGCGATAAGGGCACCTGGTGGCATGTGACCTTCCAAAGCTTGATCCCAGCGCAAGCTTATTTTCACTTGTGTTAGGGAATAAGCAAACGGTTTTAGAACGAAATATTTGCGGTTACTATTTTATTATTATTATTGATATTATATTATTTTGAAGAGAAAACAGGTTTTATGTATGTTTAACAAGCCTCGGGTGTAAAAATGTGCCTTTAATCGCCATATAATTGGCTAATTACATACGTTTTTGCATGTACCACTACATTTTTCACTGAAACAAAATATCCTGCCAATATCGGTCGCTGGCATAATCTAATTAATAACCAGTATCCAGAGGGATATATATGCCAACGAATAACTTAAAGGCGAGAACATGGACCAGGGCCCTAGCTTTACATTTTTCTGTCCTGGTTTATGTCAAATATGAATTATCTCTATACACAATCGATTGATGTACACATATTTCTGGTACAGATATTGCTTAACTTATTATAACAAAATGGTCAACTTTATTATGTTAAATTATAAAGAAAACATTTCTTTCTATCTTCAAGTAAACATATATTGATCAAAACATTACTGGAAGAAAACCAGTCAGTAGAAGGGCGGTCCGACCGGACCACCCCTGGTGGTCCAGTCTAACACATAAGTGGTCCGGTCCATCTATAGGCGGTCCGGTCCAGTAGGTGGACCGGTACATTAATTAAAATATCTATAAAATTAAAATTATAGTTATTCATTCCGTTTTTATTCTACATATTTTCATGACATATTTTTGTTCAAATGTTCCACAAAACCGAATATCACATGCACGGCAAACAATGCAACGTTATTATAAATGTAACGTTTGTAATCTATACCGGCGAATCGCAGGGATTGGGTTTGATTTTTAATAACAACAGTGGAATATTTTGTGTAACTCTGCAGGGCATGGTGGTTAGAATATAACCCAAATTTGCTGGGCGGGGATGGTTGACATTAGCTGAATTGCATTGTACTGATTAAAGTGGAATTTGAAAATAGAAAAAGCTCATTAAACTATTTAATATATAGAGTATATATAGGTCTATATACAGAATGTACTAAATGTATAGAAATTGTTCTGATTTTACTTTGATACACACTATCCGCATTGCATTTTGCAAATCAGCACGGGACAATCATTCCAATACTGAACATGTCATTTCAGTCATTTTTAATAACAATAAATGACCCTTTACTGTTACTCAGAGATAAACATTTAAAGTAATACACGTATATAATTATACCGTTTCAGGTTCCACTGCATAAATATATTTGAGGTAACTAAAGAGTCTTACTTTGATAGGGTAATTACACCTTTTTCATATTAAGAATTGTAGGTTGAAACAAAGTCGATAATGCTATATGGTCAGCTTTGCTATACAAATTAGGCCCTGACAGGTCCAATCCAGGGATAAGCGGTCCGGTATTTTTTGTTAGGGGTCCGATCCGGTCCAAACCAAAATAGTTGTACTTGATATGAATTGTTTCCCTTATTCTTGTTTTTGGTTATTTGTCAATCTAGTTTTGAAACTGGCGTGTCAGCTGTGGCCATTCTCTCCGCTATGAAGTCCGTGTTTGTCAATCCTATCATAATATTTTCATTTTCTTTTCGAGCAGTTATTCCTTGCGGGACATAAAATATATAGACACATAGAGGAGCCAATATCTTATTATTGTTATGATCTCGTCCCCTTTAAGTTGAAGTGATAAATTTACATTTTTATCCCGTTCACATTTTTAGAATAAATTATATTTACAAATGGACACAGTTTATCAAAAAGATATAGACGTGAATGGAGAAAGATGCATTTTATTCAAAGAGAGACACAGGTTTGTCATTACCAAATATACCAGTATGTAATTAAAGCCCCTTCTTCATCCAGTACGGATCTTGAGTTAGGTTATTACAAAATAAAACAGTAATAGTGATTCACCAAAGAGCTTTGATTATGTAATACAAGGTAGCAACTATACTCTGTTCGAATACCCCTGTCAACTATTTCTTTCAAATATGTTTCGCTTGCGACAACAAATTAGCCTTTATCAGAGGAGGTTTAAACCGAATTGTGGTGGATATAATAAGTATAACATAGTTTCTATGTGTCGCAGGGGCGGTGTTGACCAGTTAAGAGTTAGCTGCAAAGGTGTGACGTACAAATGCCACGGTGACGTCATCTCTATGAATCGTCAAATGAATGTGGTTTAAGATCTACAATTTAGGTGGTGACTGATACGTATCAAGACCCTATACCTCGCAAGCCTACCTACGCAAAAACAGAAATCATAACATACTCAATACTCATTATTTACAGTTCCATATAGCTGACACTTTAAAATATAATTCACTCTCATTTAATTAAAGGATTATATATCTTAAAAAATCTAGTATTTATCTGTTACACAAAAACTCGGTGTTTAAATTTTATTTGGCTTCAGTAGGAATACGCGGAAATGGCTCATCATAAATAAAGTCAACATAAGTGGTGCCACCTGCAGCTAATATTTACATATCCGTCATAGGACTAGCGTGCCCGCAATTGGGTGTTGGTGCCCACAGCAGTTCTGAGATATTGGGTAACAGATGTTATTTACACAAATTTGTAGTTTAATACATATGAATAGAATGATTAAACTCAAATTCACTCTTCTAGTTACACTGTCTCTGATGAGGAGAAGCATATGACAATCTGACTTGCATAACACAGGTAAACCCCGGGGGCACTAACTGCAGCTTGCATGCATATGTCACGTAACCAATATTCCTGTAAAATTTAGAGATCAGAGTTGCAGCTGTTCCTTAGATATTTTGAATAACATGAATGACATTGTGTCTGCATACACACACATGCTATCATCAAATATTACAATGAATAACCCCCCATTCAAAGAATACTGTTCAAACTCTGTATGTTGATGGCCTAAAAGGTGCAGAAGTGCAACGTTTTGTCCCTATTTTGAGCCATCACCAACTCAGAAAGCTCAAAAAGTCTTTGCTCAGAAAACGTAGGAAATAGGAAGAGTTTCAGTGTGGCAAAATCGACCCATAACTCTCAGAATATGTCATGATGGCATAATTTCAGCTTTGCATGAAGATGTTTCTAGGACCTCCCTGGACGAATAGTTAGACGTGTCTTGGTTTAATGGTGTTACGAGGTATCCCCTGCTCAAGGATGACAGACAATGGGCTGATTGCGGGGTGTACTGAAAAAGGACAAGGGCCAACCACTCTGGCTCAGATGACTCACTTAAAAATAACAGCTTCAAAGGAAAACAACATTACTTCACAAACAAACATAAATAAACTTTTATTTGACCAACATATTTTAATCTTTTTCGTAGATTATTTCATTCAACATAAAATTTTGTAGGAGATCCCTTTTTCATTTGTTTTTATAATTAAAATGGACAGGTCTGTTTCGCATTCTGATGGTGGGCTCCCTAATTATAACGTTTTAACCCTCGGAATTTTTGACCATCCAAGAAGTCTTCCAGTGTGTTAACGAAAGTATTTATATCTTCTGAAATAAAATGTTGTTTCATAAGATAGATGAGTTGATGATTTTTGTTAGAATGTCGGCAGAGGGACTAGAGTGATCCAGGATATCATAACTTTTCAGTGTGACCTGAACAGCTACATATTTATTGATACACAAGTGATTAAAATAAATAGGAAATCTATACGGGTTTTAATTTTGGATCTTCTAAAACGAATGTTTCGGCATTTCTGGAAGTCATCAGTGCAATTTTATTTCATCCTAAAGTCGGTGTATAATAAACGATATTAAGCCCGACAATGTAACCTGAGGGTCTCATGTGTCTGAATGTCCAAATTGTACGAATTATCGCGGAACCTGGACTTTACCCCCAACAATCCATTACATACCGTATAATCGCGTGCCAAGGCGATCTCGACATTTCCATGTTCATATTGATGGTCGTCTCCATTTGCTACACAAAGGTAAGCTCCTCCTTGCTCGGGTTATACCTCAGGAAGTAGCAGTACAGAGAAGAGATAACCATAATATACATTTCGAATAAAAGACAGACCATTATTTTTTCAGGACATACTGACGTTCTGTATCAAACCTGCACTGACTTCGGGCAAAACAATACTCACTAATCCTTGATGTAGGCATTTGACCAATACAGAAAATGAACTCCTCTGATCTAATGGAAACTGAAGCATTATATAGGCATAATAGCCTGCATCAAAGCAAGATTAAACTAATTTACTGTGTGTATTATAGTACACACATAATTAGATATGAAACATTATATAAGTATATACATAAAGGTGATATATTACATCAGTGAATAAATAATCTATGAATGATGTATCAATAATTTGTTGTGGTCTCAAAGTTTGCGCCTGGTATTTGAGGAGTCCACACTAGTAGATACCATCGTCTTGCTTGTCTACAACTCTTAATAGTTAAAGATAGTAAGAGTTTCTTTTCGACAAGGTGGACCAACTTTTCACCCAAAAAAAAACTACCATTGCAGGTTTTATCAGTATATTAAAGACATGCAAAATCTTCTACGTCCCCATCTTTTCCTTTTCGACAGCAATACAGTCTAATTTTACTTGAATTTTTATTCCATCTTATCTTAAAATTTGTGTCCCTGTTATGCTTCATGACATCAAGCATAGCTAGTGAAAGCTACAAAGGGAAATTAGATCGTATATATAGACTCACATAAGATTTATATTATTATAATAATTAAAAATAATTATTCATATACATTAAAAAACTACCCTTTTATCTTTAATTTACTAATATTTGATATACACGCTGCAATCTTACCGACACAAACTGTGAATGTGATATCCAAATAAACTAGTGTCTTATTAAGGTATGTTGTTTCCTTAATTCATGGCTAATATATAACATTGAACGTAACTGTACCAGATGCTCTTAGCTATCAACTTATATTAAGCAATAACCATTTAGATTTGTAGCTTTGTTGTTTAACATTACTAAAGTCTATAATATTCATTGTTGTTTGTTATTTGTACAAATGGTTACTTCATTTGTTATGAAAATCGAATGAGCTCATTATGTCATTAGTATTTTCAGTTTTCGTGTGTATACATCAGTCGTTAAAACCATATAATTACGTTGTCATTTTCATGAAGTAAATTTTATTTGTGTTCAGTATATCATTTTAAGTAAATGTGTATGCTATAACCATGGAAGCATTTGCATTAAGTTGAGCCTGAAAATGTTTCGGTTTCCTTACAACTTTTGCGAAGCCAGATTCCCTATCCTCTGTGTATTTGCACACTTTTAAAGGACCCAGCGATGTGATTTCACGGTAGTGACGTCATAGTCATGTGTCAGCACGGGGACTTTGCATGCTGCGGGGAGAACTAATGGCCTTATATCCTGTGCTGCATTTATTATATATAGATGTATGAATAGCCATGCTGGTTCATTGTTATATTGTCATATATATATATATATATATATATATATATATATATATATATATATATATGGTTTTACATTACATATCTTTTTTTTGTAAATCATTCAAACGTCTGGGTGTTGAGGTATAACCTGCGGCACTTTTATTTAGTATTCAATCATGTCAGTGTCAGCAAACAGGAAATTTATTACAAAGGGTGTCGCTGATACATAAATGTAAAATATGTATGTTGGAACCTTCTTCACTGGTCTAACGTAATGTTTACATAAGCTTAAATGTTAGTAAGCCTATAATGTCAAAGAGTGAAGGAAATTATAGAACTGAACTAGCAGGTAATATTGTAATTATTTATATGTTTTTATATTACGGATATTTATATCGGGGCATCTGTATATATACCGGTCGCATTTATACAGAGGATACGCAAGGAAGCATGAACATTTTCCACTCTAGGGGATAATAAAAAGGAGAGTAAGTTTGAAACTGATAATTGGCAACATGACCATAAAGTTTTACTAAGCAATTCTCAATAAAATGTAAATAACATACAAACATAAAAAAATCATTATTAAGAATTTACAGTTTAAAGTTGAGTTTTAAAACACACCTCGAAAACACACTAACAACATCATCTACCGCGATACGGTAAACCGATCTTCAAATGATTCCTTGTCTATATGCCATTAAATAGCCTACATATCCCTTAACTCATAGACTTTAAATGCACATAGTCTGTGTGTTTAGCGATGAATTTGCCTGAATGTTAGGTCGGAGGATAAAATTGAAAAAAAATATTTAAGTATTCTCTAGAATGACTTAGACAATGGATCAATATTCAGTCTTTCTTTTTTGCGGGGTGTAAGGCGCTACTACTATTTCTACAACATCAAATGATACAATTACTATTACATCAATAAAAGCAACCAATAATCATAATAATAATCATATAAAATCATAAATATATATATAAGGAGCTGACCTTGATGTCGGGTACAACACATATGAAAAATTGCAGAAATAACATCAACGAGAATAATTTCTTTGGTGACCAACAACTAAAAAAATAATAACAGTCACCTAATTCCAAGTTTCTAAAGAGACTTTTCAAGGACCTCCCTATTTTTGTGTTAGACGTTTCTTAGTTGAAAGCTTACAATTTGTGCCCTGTGACGGCCTGCTGTAAAGGTGACGCCTTTATTGAAGATAGAAAGGGTATACACAGAAATGTGGTTCACTGCCATTGGCATTCGAACCCACGATCTTCCGATTTCTGGTGGGGATGCCTTAGACCTCTTGGCCATGTCAGATCCCCAACCCCTTTGTGTATTTTTACACTTCTATAGGAACCAGCGAAGTGACTTCACGGTAATGACGTCATAGTCTCACCCACTACACATCTGTAAAACAATGAACCAGCATGGCTATTCTTACATCTAAATATATATATATATATATATATATATATATATATATATATATATATATCCTATATAATCATATATCCGTGAATAATTAACAAATATCTTTTGTTCTGGTGGTTATTTATTAAAGAAAAATTCCGGGTTTTACAAGTTTATGCGTTAATCGTGTAGAGTTTATACATTTTGTCATAATAGCCTTCGGCTCGTGCTTATTTGTCTAAGGGAAGGCAAACTCATCAAGACCTCGGGCAAAAGCTTACAAGCCAAACCCGGAAAAACGTAATTGAATATACAGACATTTTTCTTCATATCAAAACGTGGCCCGATACATGTGCATTCAATAGAACTAATGACGTACAAATGATTTTAATCAAATGTTTACATAACTTCAGGGAGCTGAAGTTCCAACTGTGCTTGGCGCTAATGGACAAGATTAGCGTTAAACATACATACATAAAACAAAATATGAGAGGGGCTAAACCTTACGCAGCACTAAATAATAATACATAAATGTACCCAAAAAAACTGTTAAGGCAGGCTCATACACCGAATTCATATGGAATCTTAACCAAACAAGGTCTGAGCCCAAATAACGGCTCAGTAATTTAGTTCGTAGATTATGAAAATACATAGACGTCCGAGCAAAACCATTAAACAGGAATACTGAATAAAATGGTGTTACAAGAAAGGCAGGTTAACGTCTCTCTGACTACGGCAGAATGAAATAACATATTTACTAAATCCTTTAAAGGGAGCCTGACTTACCAAATATTATGCTTGCCAACGGGCTGCCTTAGTAGCGCAGGGCCATACGTAACATTAATTTCCCCTCTGAGTTTGTATTCGTTCCGCTACCCTTTTATAGATTCCATCTCAGCTGTTTTATTTATCAACAGATCAAGCCCTTGAGTGTTTACATAATGCACCTAGTCAAAACGGTGCACTGTTAATCAAGGTTGCTTGTCTTCTAGCACTAAGTTAGGTACACATGTCGACTTGTGTGATACACATATGGGAGCCATCGCAATGTATATAATTTTACATAATAATTATACACAACATAATCATATTTAATTGTTCAAAATTCACATGTATATCATAAATATATAATTATAAAGTGTACATAATTATATACAAACATTTTCTCAAAAGGGAACAAGAGCTCAGATTCACACCTGAAACTCCTGCAATGTATATAGCTAGAACATACTTGTCAATATTTTTTTTTATACGTGAACACTATTTTAACAAACTTTTTCCATTTAAACTGAAGTCCTGCCTACACAGACCTGACCAAGATATCCAAAAAACAGGTCTTACATTGTCTGAAAAAATTGCATTATGATAGATATCGAAACGAGCATGACATTCTAAATGCCATGTCTGCTATTATAAAAATTCGTTATTCCGATGGTTCTCGCCAAGAACTACACCTAAAACATGTAGTAATACATAGTAAAATATAGTATAGATATAGTATATTTATAGTATAAATACATAGAATATATAGTAAAAGGTATTATGTTGAATATGCCTACATCCTAAAATGGATTAGTTTCATGTTTTGTAACTGGTAAGTTCTCTATTTGCATGAAGCAGCTTTTTATAAAACTACCCAATCATATAAAAGTTAAGTCTACTCGCATCTCAGCATGGTATGAAAGATAAAATATTTCCTGACTAATCCAGGAAGACAATTTTCTATAACACAAAGATAAAAGTATTGATACCCCAGATTGCTAAATCTGCAGGCAAAACCCACACGGAAATCACAAATATCAATATATCTGCCAAACTTGACAGTGATTGATGCAGTGGTTCAGAAAATTGTAGATACAGATTTGCATCATATATGGAAACGTATAATTATATAATTTTGCAATCCCGAAAAAAAAGACGTGTAAGATTGTGAACAACATATCTCCAAGACTTCGCGAAGAAAGCAGAAGGTGTTTTAGAAATATTTGCTAAAGAAGGGGACGGGACGGATAGACAGGCGAACAGTATGTGGAACGGAGGGACACAAGGACATTTTCAATCAGTAGTATTTCCGCCTATGGATAGGGGCTAAAAATAAATGGCATATCCACTAAAGGTACTGAATAGAATATAAATCATCTTGAATGTGAACACCATAGATATACATTTCAGTTCTCTTATGAGATTTTTCTGTCCCAACAAGTTCTGAGACAGTGTGAATACAAAACCAGTTTTATGTATCATCAATTTGTAACCGTATTCCATGTACTTTAGAATACAGGTTTCTCTACACGTTCTGATATCGGCTCCCACCAATTTCCTCATAAACGTGACTGTTGTTAAGTTTTCTTCTCGGATCAGACTCATGGCTATGGCAAGAGACATCTGGTATCTCATATGATACACCTGCATATGGTTGCCGATCTCCCTCTGGCTTCCCATTCATGTATTCTATAAGAAGGGTCCAGTATAAATATATTTACCATAAATGGGCCATTTGATCCTGAGGAATTAGGAAATGCATTATTTGGTAAGTATGTATAAATATTTCCTAATGAGAATTACTTACTTGTTCCTCAAAGATTGGATCAAGATTGGTCAGTAAACACCGGGTCAATGTCAGTGTTGATATAAACCAAGTTTATATTTGATTGATGAATAGCAATACATAACGGGACCACATGGGTTCTTTATAGAAGTTTGGATTCAAGTTAAATTAAAGTCTTTCCTGGGCATTTGTTCGTGTATGTGTATTGCTGATTAAATAGCAAAGCATTAAAGACAGATGCCCAATAGTTGGACTATCCTCTCAAGGAATTCTGTATTATTGCACTGAATATAAATGTTATCAAATATTTACTCCCAGGTTATAATTATTTAAGTATCTCGTTTATCTCGTTGTACCAGTGTATACTTATACCTTCATCATATTCGTGATTCCCCATTGATTCCTGACAAGCGACAGGCGGTATCGCATCCGAAACGACTGGGTGTGTGTTTAACGGAAGTTGTCGATTTCTTTCTATATCATTAATTACCTTGCCTATAAAGAAAGTATCCGTCATATTTTTTTTTTCAGGTAATCTGTTGAGGTAGAGTATTTAAAAAGTACCTAATTTATTCTAAACTTTTTTACTTATTTTTTGTAATTTCACATCTGCGGGTACGAATAAAAACAGAATAGGATCTTGGTTAAAGTTGGTTAATAATTACTCCGCCATTTCCTCTTCATCAACAATTGCGTGGGGATGACAATACAAACAAGTGCCAATATGGTTCCAACACATAAAGCATAAATTTTCAGAAAATGCCAGTCTTCTACGAAAGTAAAACCGAAAAGTTTTTACAAAACACTTTCATTGCCATAACTTTATATATTCTAAAGTTAAGTAAGACTTTTAAACATTCCATTGTGACAGACTCACGGAGCTTCGAAATTTCTATCAGCACTCTATATAATTACACACATACCAAAAAAAGTTCTTGTATATAGTAGATATATTTGATTCGCATGTGACAATGGAATAACACCAATAATGCTTAACTCAATGTATGGCACCCTATAAAGAATGTCGAAAGCAGATCATATATTACAAATACTTACGTTCAACTTCTATTTTAATCCTTTCTCTGTCGATCTGAGCATTTCCGCAATCACTAAACAAATGTAAATTCCTTTCTGGTTAGATTGTATGTTCGGAAGTAGCAAAACGGATGATAGATGACCATAATACACATTTTGATTGATCAGGAGACCTTTGAGCTTCCATGAAATATTGACGTTCGGCAATATTTCCACAGGATCTTTAGGCAATATTAAGGAAACAGTACACTTGATGTGTGAAGTTTGGCCTAAAATGACGATTTTTTTCTTTGCTTCAATTGAAACCTTAATATCGTAACCTGTAATAAAATAAACATGACATGATCCAAGGGCATTTTACAGTGTAAATAAATGTTTTTATGTCGTGGGATTTCAAATTGAAATCGACTATTTAAGATCAATATACCAATAACTTGCACGGGTCTTGAATTTTCAGCCTGGTATCTGACGTGTCCACACATGTAAATACCATCGTCTCGCTGACCTACAACTTTTATAGTAAGAGTGCCTTCTTTTTGACAAGGTGCAACGGTTTTTCCAAACACTGCCATGGCAGGTTGTATCTGTAAATTCAAGTAATGCCAGATCTTCTATGTTTCCGTCTCTTCCTGCACGCCAATAATACAGGTTCATATCACCTGACTTTGCACAAGTCATGTTGAAAGTATTTCCCTTTAGAACTTTAATACTTGATGCACACTGGATGTACACTGCAAAAATGGTGTGTAAAATTTTTCAAATTTTAAAAAATATTGTACCTTAACCCTGAATTTAAGTCATGAAGATAATACTATAGATATTAAATATAACTTAATTTGAAACAAAGGAATCGCTGTTTTGTATTTCTTAATAGATTCATCAACTATTGTATTAACACGGGTATAGATAGATTGAAATTAGTATAAATAATACTAACATAATTAAATTAACTGGTACTGTTAGCATATAACGTAGACGTAATCAGTGAATGGCCGTAGCTTTGCCCAAATACGAATACATCACAAAGAAAAGGGACAAAAATTAAATAAGTTAATAAATGAAAAAACTTGTATTGTTGTATATCAAAGCAATGCTTTCTTCTGTTGCTGAACATAACGTCCACTGATAATATATTTCCTATGACTTTGTGTTAATGTAAAGGACTTTCGTGACTCGACAAGAATTATCATGTACTCTGCAAATTCTAAATCTCTCAAGTAGATCATAATAATTTTCTGCTCAATCAAGATTGTTCAGTTAGATTGGGCGAATCCAAGGTTTTGTTGTTAAACCTAAGAATAAGAACGTTCTTGTAATAAATGTGTAAAAATCAGTTCCAACACACACATCAGACGGAAAATTTAGGTCATGTGACTCAATTGATATATTTACTATACGCGCTTATTCTAAGAGCAAAATGCCTTGTCAAGGACACCCTTTGAAACAACATTTTCTTTCTCAGACTGATTTGAACTCCACTTTATTATCTCTTCTGCAACACCATATTCGCAGGAAACCTATCCAGTCAACACGTTGTTCAAATTCCCCCACCATTTGTGTCTGTAAGAATTTCTATATCAGTTCAGTCAATAGCATAACAGTAATATAGAAACTAGATTCAAGTGCGAAAAGAGAGAGAAAACACAAAAGGAATTATAACTGCTAAACCTAGAAGTTCCTTTATACACTTCAAAATAGATCTGCGTGAATTTCATATGAAACCATAAATTATATCGCTGTGATATAATCTTTGAGCTATGTGTCCAAAGTATAATTAAAAGCACCTCGATACTGAAACTCTCTTTACTAAACAAAATAAATATTACGCCCGTTTAAAACAAGAAAGATTATACTTAATTTCACGACCTTACAACTTTAAGAGATCAACAAATGGGATAATACTATATTATAAAGCCGCTTTGATTGTGACAGTATTGTTCCCTAAACCACGCTTCCGTGATAATTTTAAAATGTAAGAGATAATATTGCACATACCAGTATATAGGAGGTGAAATATACTCAAACATTAGAAGCAAAAGCAGAAAGCAAACTTACACAACCAGATGGCGAATGTAACCCCTACATTACTTAATCCCATGTTTCTTGATTTTGTTTTTCTCAGTTCAGACTGAAGAACTATAAAGTGCATTCCGACTGCTTCGATGGTTATGCGCTAGCACAACATACCAAGTATATGTGCCTGTATAACATCAAAGGTTATATTTTTTTGTGTAGCCTCAGTAACATAACCATGGATAACGTAAATAAAATTGGCAAAAAATACCAGATTATCTTTCAAAAACCCATATTTTGTTAATTACTTGCCTGGTCCTTCATATAGTAGGTGATTCAGTTAACGCTTTGGACGGCGTCTAAACAAACCAGGCTTCTGTTAAGGATAGGCTTTTATTTAAAAATATAATATCAGCCTCAGCAGCAAATAAAACATAATTATCCTAATGAGTTGAATCATCGCTTATCACCGCTTGAGGTCATTTGAATACTGTCCTAGTACATACGTCAACGAACCTTGCACAAGGTTCACAGTTCGATATTCGCGACAATGCCCTGACGGTTCCCCATCGATACTCAGTTAATGCATTTTAGGTGAGGTGACTGAACGTGATCTGAGCTATAGTGATCGCTCTTTATCAACCGTCCGTCCGTCTGTTCGCCCGCCTGTCCTTTACCTAACAGGACAGAAAATGTAACCACTGGATCTAGAGATTCAAACTGAACAACAGGAGAGTACAATAAAAACATCCCTGGATACCTGAATTATGGTCAGTGCGACCCATATTCTCCGAGTTATAGGGCACGTTTGTGCATCCCAGAATAATTCAAATTTTGAAACGAATCGCCAGTACCTGAACAAATAATGCATAGTTTGCCGTATATTTCCAAGCATAATTCTCGTGGACAGTTTGATCAGTTCCTTAAGACTTGTGGCGCTTCAAGTATTTTCTTTCTTATTTTTACGCATTTTTTCTTTAGATTTGATATCCTCAACTTAAGCAGTGTGGACATAAACGGGGCACAAATTTTAACCGTTTCACATGGGAACTTCTATTAGTTAATCAAGGGAAGTTCTAGGCAAATTTCCTTGGGAACCTGCAGTTAGGTCAAGGTGTCCTTTATTCTGCCGATTACGGGCCGAAAACGTGATTTTGAGCACGCAGTTTGTTAAAGTATATATAATCAAAATTAGCGCTTATTAGCTTATCGTTTTTTGTATGATGAGATCGCAAATTTCCAAATTGATCACAAACATCGTGGCTTTTTCTCCTAAACATATATTAAACATCTATGCCGTAGAATGGAATGATTCTTGCAACGCCTTGACAACGTTGTGGCCGGTTACGTTAGGTTTCAGGAAAATTCCACGGTAAATATCCTCAAAAGCCCGAATTTGTATCACAAACCTCCCTATCAAAAAGCTGCCCTTACCAAATTACAGGGTTGTCTTTTGTTTAAGAGATAGTGTGTTTTTTTCACTCATCGTATCGGTACTCAGTTATTTAGCAAATTACAAATTACAGCTGGCGGTACTGAATACGCATTGGCGGCACTGGACCCCGACTTGCGGCACAAGGGGCCGACTGGCTGCACTGGACTTTGACTAGATTCACTGAACCTCTTATGGTAGCAATGACCGCACTGGTGCCACTGGACACCGGCTAGCGACACTGGATCCCAGCTTCCCGTACTGGACCCTAACTGGTGGTACTGAACCGTAAATGGGACAGTATGCGATACATATTATACATGTCCTGGTGTTTATTTTGCATCCTTAATTATACATGTGTGGGGAAGTTGTGCAAAGTTCGCCGAACTGTCTTTTTAAGATTTACATGTGATCACAAGTACATTTAAGAAAGAAAATTGTTTAAAGTTTACCTGTTAGTGGTTATGTGACATAAGCTTGGTTACACGCTGGTCCTTACCCGTTAATTTCAATGAAAAACTTGTTGATCAAATCCGACTCGAGCCAAATAAACATATCGTCGTCGATTTGATTCCGACGACTCTTCTGTCTATCCGTGTTCCATTGCTCAATACAATAAACCAGCATGGCTATTCATACATATTTCATATAAAATATAGCACACTCTTTATCAGGCACCTCTTCTACCTGCTGTATACAAAGCCGCTGTTTCGACACATGTAGTAGAAAGCACTATGACGTCACTAATTTAGGTTTGCTGGTTCCGATAAAAGTATATTAATAAATAGAGGTGCTGTTAAACTGTGATTGGTTGGTTGTAAAGCAGACGACTAGCATGTGTTTGATTCCCCTCCGCAGTGAACCGATTTTGTTTTTGTATTCATGTTCCACTCCTCAATCAGTTATCAATAGACGCTATGGGGGTATTGTAAACTCTCATTCAAAAGAATTGAGATAAGAATACGGAAGGACATTCGCTGATATATTAGTATGATTTATACACTGTCATTTATAGATGCCTTCAAGATATGGTACTTCTTATAAGGTAGCTTAAATTTAATCATCAGTATTAATTGTTTCCAGTTAGATCGGCGACCATTTTGTTCACAGATTTCTAGGAAGCTCGTTCTTAAACTTCCTGGAATGATAATATAATCCAGGCAACATAATTCAAGCTTGCACTTTACCGAGACGAAAACAGTATTCTATTCTGTATCGCTCCCTTTTGTATTGATATCATATTTTTTTTTACTTTACTAAGGATAACATGATTTGAGATGTAATGAAAGAGGAAACTTCTCATGATGGTTACACTCTTGAACAGAACAGTACATAGTCCATATATATCTTTTTTTATTTCAAATGCAACTCTGCCTAAAACCATACTCTTATCAACATTATTGTACCCCGTAGATTATCGTTACATATTATTAGATTAAATATATCATTTTATAAATTCATAACGTTTTGGTACTATAACAGTGGCAGCGCAGTGACTTATCTCGCCGTGGTTTTGCAAATTAGCAGTTATTATTTCAGCCAAACATATTAATAAACAATAATAAAAAAAAGTTTAGGTTTACAATAACAACTTTAGGAAATATTAATTAAATGGAATTTTATAGTTATTAAGTAACAGAGAATTGCCTTGGAATAACTGATGTTTTATGATTCTTCCATGGATGGCTGAAAATGTACTCCAAATGACACCATGCAGTGTCTGTTGGGTATTGTTCATTTTAATCATAAAACTGAAAAATAAATTATTATATTAAATTTTAAGGGATTATATAAAGCAAATAAATGATAGACAAATATGCAGTTATTTATATGAAATAAGTCTAAATTTCCAAGTCTTTTCCTGGTGTTTAATTTGTTGATTTATATTTATTACAAAATAAAAAAAATGAAATATGTACACTATTTAAAATATTACTCAGGCAAGTGCTCTTTAAAGATGTCAATATGTTTGACTAATGACATAAAGACTCATGACTACAAAATGATACTAGGTTTATTCCTTTATTTAAGTTGATAAAATTTAATATTCCATACTCCATATATTTCTCCATATATAATACGTTGGGTATTTTGATCCTTGGGTTATTTTAAACCAATGTATAAGTTTCATAGCTAATTTTACTTTTTTGCGTACTTTAAAAAAAATGAAATATTCAAATGTGATAAATAATCAGATCATAGAAAAGTTTTTATTATGATGTCTCTAATGTTAATAATTGTCATAAGTGTCTTGCTATGTTTAGTGTGTACATAGTGATGTGACAGTATTCAAAGGTGAATTTATTACTTTTTTTATATATGTTAAAGCAATAAAACCTTAGTATGATCGTTATTTAAATTTGAAATTTTGTTTATTCTGGATTATTAACAGTTTCGTTTGACTGAAACTGAATAAATATTAGACATTTAGTGAATACTTTATAATTTTATTTGAATATGAATATAAATACTCAATAGTCCGATTATGAAAATGAATACAAATACTAATGAACGTGTTTAAATGCGTGGCAAATACCTTCAAATTGTATTCATGAAATCATTTTATATTAATATTTTAATAATTATTTTTTTAGTTACCCTTGCCCTATAACCAACAAAGGCAGAACCTAGTCAATTTTGCCAGGTATATCTAAGTTATGCTTATGGTAAATCAATTTTTTATATAATAATGTCTATATAAATTAGAGAACCAAATCTGGTTAAAAGCAATTCTTAAGAATTCAAATTAAAAAAAATTTAGCTTTTATAAGACATTGTTCTTATTATCTATATAAAGCATTTTTAATTAATATATCAATTTTTAGATATGATTACAGCTTATTTTGTAGGATAAAAAGTAACTAATGACAGAAAAATGTATTGTTCTGGAGAATATGATCTTTATTCGTTCCCAAAGTCACAGCATATTTTTCACACTGGATGCAGGAAACTAAAACAAAAGCACTTCTGAAAGCAAATACAATGACATAGTAATAAGCAAGGGGGAGGAAAGCTGGTGTCCTTAAACCTGCATTATTATTTTGTCCTAATATAGAAAAAATGCTAAATTTACAAATAAGTTTTGTTAAAAATTGTAAAGACAAATAATGAAGTTATGAAGAATATATTCATCCAAGGATAAATGAGCCTAAAAATTGTGATCTTGTTTATTTGTAACTAATTACACGAGAAGCTAACAGTTTTACGCTCTCATTCGTAAATTAAAGAAATCTAGAAAAAACTTTGTGAACTCGGTGTTTTAATTTACTTTAATATCTTATACACATGATATCAATTACCGATAGCAGATATTACTATTACATTTACATAGTAGAATATTACAAATGTAATACAATGAAAATACAATTATAAATTCAATTGTAACCCAATGGTAATACAATACAAAGTAATGAAGTTATTTGCATACAAAACACATAAATACATGCCATCTCCGGCATAAAGATCTGAAGTTACTAAATATAAACTGACGAAAGATGGTGATGCCAAAACAAGGAGGAAACCACTGAAGAATTAACTGTAGATTTTCGGCACCATTATTGTTTTTAAAATATTTGACAGATATATGTTAGTCTAAAGTAAACATGTATATATCCGCTTATTTGTATGTATGTATTATAATGCAAAATAAAAATTTTGTCATGCAAGGTAATATAAAGTATAGCCCATTATAACATTTTGTAAAATGTCTCTCTAATTAAACATTAGATATTCCAACTCCATGGTTGCGAGAGCTATTAAAAAGACATTAGTGACACAAATTGACCGAAATAGCATATATTGACAGTAATGGATCATGACTGCATATTTAGACAAATATGACAAAACGATGCAAATAATATAATCGGTGTAAACGTATATATATATATATATATATATATATATATATATATATATTTATATATATATATATGGATCAGTGGAATATAATTATATATTTTTTTGTATTTGCAATGTACAAATCTTTATCGATAATTGAAATAATATCCGAGAAATGTGAAGTATATATTCTGCATACATTGCATCTAAAGTGATTGTGTACAGAATGTATGGAATGCGTATTATCAGACTTTCTAAATATATATATATATATATATATATATATATATATATATATATATCGGTATATACGTGAAAATGGGGTTATGTGATACCTTGAGAATTCTTTGTTAAGCTGAAAACCCATTCAAGTGTATAAACGTATAGTTTTTAATAAAAAGGTAAAGTCTGCTTTGCTTTTACACCCGAGCCTTATTGCGCAACAGGCCGGAGCTTATCCCGGTTTCGGTAGCGTGGAGCGACTTAGGAGTTAAACTATTCCTGGATGGGACGCTAGTCCATGGCAGGTAATCTTCCTAGTATTTACTAGTACCCATTTCTACTGCTGGGTGGACAGAGGCAAACTTGCGGTTGCCACTTTGCTTAAGGGTCCTGGCACGGTGGGGGGTCTGACCGAGCCCGGCACCTTAACTAGTACACTAACGCCCCACTTTTCATATTTCATATAGCTTTATTTGTGTGAACAAAAATACTTTTGACCATATATATATTTATATATATTGATAGTTCATATTCATACACTACTCATAACCTTATCAGAAGACAATGTGAGCACGTAGCCTTGTACAGAATACTAAAGTGTAAGGATGCCTTCAGTTGTGCTTCAGAAATGAGACCGCTCACAAATGTAGCCAGGAAACATAAATTGGCAAGGAGCCGTCTTCCATTTGTAGTCACATTCTGAGCATACCAAGACGCATTTTCTAAACACACCGATCCCTCTGGGTTCGCTTGAGGTCCAGTGCTGGTATTTCATAGTTTCTCCAGTCGGTTGCCAAAGCCAGGTGTCAAGATCCTTATAACCAGATGTCCAGTAGTAGTGGTCTTGTAGGACAAAAGCGACCAACATCAGTGCTTTACAAGTTGCTGAATTACTTCACCAGAGTTAAGATTAATGGCAGGACTCTTTGTAACAACCTACATTGCCTATATGAATTAGAAAGTCCCTATCTGCAGGAAAGCTTGACTTAATCTGAACTTTGTGAATATGAATACAACCAGCAATACTGATTTTATAACAGGCCACGCGTATGAATGTACATTATTAATTCCTTTTTTATGTGCATACCAATTTTGGATCCATTTATTGATTTTGCTTGAAATTAAGGTTTACACAGTAATATTGCATTTTTTTTCTATTCTCAAATAACACTTTTATTGCTAGTCTTAGGCAATGCAGATTTAGGACCAGTGGTTCCCCACAACAGGACGAGTAATAAGCACATTAAGTTAATTGACTGTCGTCATAGTTTTTTTCGGTATGGAAAAATATAGATACCAGACAAGGGTACTAGACATGTTATACATATTTCACTCCAAACCATTTTTGATCTGGATCCATTTGAAAAAAAATATTGTTCGTCATATGAAAAATGTGAAACATACAACACATCTAAACATACGTTTTCCTTTATGGGCCAGCAGCTGTTGAATGAACGCCTGCTCTGCCTCCGTCTCTATCGCGACAAGTCGGCTCTGGTCACGCTGACAAAATCCCAATGCATCCTTCTGCGTACATAAACGATACGTCATCACCATATAGCAAGATGGTTCAAATATTCCGTTTTCTGTGGGCGTCCCTTGCGCGAAATATTTGTCAAACGGTTTTGGACAGGCTAAAGCAGTAAATAAGATGGTTCTTCACATATATATATAACTTCAGTTTGTTCCATCTATTTATGCCCACCTATTGGTTTTACTAGTACGATGTTTAGTCGTTATACTTTGTGAGAAAAATGATAAAATAAGAATAGAGAATGTTTATATCTTTCTAAAACGAATTTAAACATCTGATCTGTAAGATGCTTGAAAGAGTCTAAAAAGTTGTGAAGCATAACATGGTGATTCATCCTAAATTTCTTGATCGACAGACTACGGCATTATTTCTATTTACAGCTAAATCATTGGAATCTAACAAATCATTGAAAAAATATAATCTTTGAGAAAATTATCTCTACAAAACAAGTATAACCTTCTAGAACAGAGCTACTGAAATTCTGTTTTGTAAGTACAGCTTTCGATATTTGATTTACCATTGGCATCCGGAGCTTAAAGTACGGGAAATATTCATGAATTAATTTTAGTGTTATCGTCTTACTAATGGATTCGTGAGTGTATGGATTCGTCATGTTGCTCCCATTGTCGCAGACATGTCGTGACGTCTTAGACCGTGCATCTTCTGTGGACTTGAGGATACAAACATCGTTATACAAATGCACCCCCCGACATGAAGGGTTCGTTTGTCTCTTACACAGGTCATAGCATTCCTCTCTCGTGATGTGGGTCTTATACACGCGTTTTACTTCTATATTTTCAGACAGCGTTGGAGTTGTTTCTACGTGTGTATGGTTAATAACAAAAACAAAAATATTTAAGCAAAACAGTTTTAACTTACTTCGTGCAAAAAAATTATCATAACTTCATGAATCTACTTCATGAAACTTCATGAAATAAGACTGTTCTGATTGCAAGCTGTTTATCAACAAGTTTTTTATTATATCGAGCATCTCATTTTTTTCCGTTATTCAGTAAATCAGTATGTCATATATTTAGCCATTTCTGTGGTGTTGCGTTGGCCGAGACATTATAGGATATGCTTTTCCTCTTTATTATCGGCTTCAAGACGTGGCATATGACCAAACCATCTCAACTAACCGAATCCGTTGATTAGTTTGCAGCGAGATCTCAGGTGAATATGATTTTATTGTAGTGTACAAAACCGCTCCTAAATGCAGAGGCCAATATATTCAACTGCAGGCTAACACCAACATTCACTTTGCTTTGTCCAAGATCTTACGATTTGGCTGTAAATGATTTACTGTAACATTCCTCTCTTATTGCCCAGTTTATCAGAGAATATAGACGAAAGTATGCGAAGGAGATAGGTGACCAAACAGGAAACTAAGCTATACTATTTATGTTTTGGTTATGGTTATTTTCTTTCCACTCAAAACAACTTGAAATATATAATTATGAATGATTTGTAAATACAAACGTATACAACTGGTGCTTTGCAGACTAACGAATTGTGTAATGTTTTCATATAAAGGATATTTCCACTCAAACAATAAGAATAAATGACAAAACATAAGTTACTAAATATACTCACCTTTTCCTCGCATATAATGCAATCATAATGTATCTAAAACGATCGCACCGGTTAAAGGCAATGCAAATATAGTAATGAATGAGAAATAAAACCTCTTCTGCTTACCGATGCATGTTAAGATGAAGAGTAAAAAGACGATCTTAGAGAGGACTATTGTAAAATTCTTCATACTACTTAGTTACATATAGTTTTCGACCGATCTACTGCATAGAGGTAACTGATCCCAATAGCGTTTTGATATGCATATACAGACTAATGAAAATACGTCACAATATATAAAAGCCCAATTAACGAAGGAGCCGTTAATGTGCTAATTGATTTATAAAGGACACATAAAAGACCTGATGTCATTTATATAAACTGACATCTCCCCAGTGTCGATTACTTTGTTGTTAATTAAAGCCATCATCACATCTAGAAGACTGTCGTAAAGGTTGATGTTACACTTACAAGTGATTATCCGTTGTATGGAATGGAACATATGCGTATTGATTTCATCAAAAATATGCCAATACCGCTCTGTGATCGGTCAATTCTCAAAACAAACCACCACTGGCCAATATGTAGAAGCGGAACATGATATGATTTAAATTTGCCTCATCCACATGGCCACAGTTTAATTAGAACCAAAGCGGGTATTACCTGTTCCATCGTGTTGCGTTTCATTTTTTCCTTTAGGACGAATAAATAACACAATACATAAAAGAAAGCATAAAAAAAAACATCTTACTGCACATTTCAAAGTTATCTCTCTCTCTCTCTCTCTCTCTCTCTCTCTCTCTCTCTCTCTCTCTCTCTCTGATCTAATTTTATAATTATTTAGATAATTGGTATTTATCGTTAAACGTAATCATGGGGAACAAAGCATATATGGTGCTAAATACGCATGCGCGAATGCAATATTTTGAGCAATAGCCAATCATATTGCCAGTATTTTGTGACTCGCTTCACGCCACGCTGTTCTGTTTACACTGACTTAAAAATCAACCTGGATACAAGTGGATCTGTTGGTTCCGTGTGTTATTAAATGAACCGGAAATTCCCATATTTGTGCAGATGATATTCTTGGCTCCCTGACAACAGTAAACACGACGGGAAAACCCCAGGCTGTTTATACTGGCGGCCGTATTCGGTAAATCCGGCCCGCCTGACTGCATTTTCTGGTTTAATATCACACGGCAAAGTGACATACATGATAAAAATGTTGAAATAAACTATATTAATATGTGTTATCAAAAAAGTTTTTTTATGTGACAGATTTGACCCTTAAGACCATTTTTCTGCCAAAAACCGAAAATTCAAAATTCCGACTGGTTTTGTGTCGATGGCTCACATATTTATCTGGATGAAATAATGACATTAATAAAACAATAACTGGTGTATCAGTCTCATACATAAAAAATAAATGAATCCTTTCACGGATGTTTATGTCCTTCTCGTAGAACTCGGACATCTAGCCACAACAGGACGGCAGGGGCCCGACCCTCTCTCGAAGGGACACCCCGCTATAACGAACATATTCGTTCCACCGAAAGTCCGCTACAGAAATTGTTTCATTATATATATATATATATATATATATATATATATACAGATGAAATACAAAATGAGGCACATACAGTTAAAGAACTCGCTAACAGTTAATAGCGAAATTTTAATAGCTCTCAATAGCAATATCGAACAAAAAAATAATAGCAGAAGAAAAGTTTAATTTTTTTGGTAACGTATATTAGGAAAGCATATTAACATCTGGGAAAAATCCTAATACATCTTGAGAAGCGCATTTTGTAATTTTTGGCCAGTGCACGATCAAGCAGTTTGGTGCTGGGTATCTGAGTTATCTTGGATTATATTTGAATACATGAGACATTTTTTGTATGAATATTAGTGTATATATAATATAAGATAAGACGTATATTATATTTTCAAACTAGGTGATTACCTTATTTATGTGAGCACTAGATAACTGCCAATATGAAAAATAATGTGCTATTCGTCTGGTTATCATTTGCATTTGCATAACCCGGAGAAAAGCATTGTATAACACACACAAACATATATATATATATATATATATATATATATATATATATATGTATGTATGTATGTCCTTGCAAATATATCTGCAAACGGATTCACCCTCGACATAAAATAAAACTGGACGAAATAAGTATTCATTTTATACATTAGGTGTCACATTACCGACATCTAAGGACCGACTGTAAAAGTGGTTGCGATAAGTGAAATAGGGGATACCTCATGATTAAAATACAAGGTGATCAGGAGTGACAGATGCAGCTGAATAAGAAGAATGTATGGTTATAGTAATGACTCGATGTTGTCAGTGGACGCTAGTCAGCCATAAACATATCGAAAGAGCTGTCATTCCACTTAATATTTTTATCAGTAATACTGTAGGTGTAAGCGTTAGTTGATATAATGATCTGAAATGCACTGCCACTTCCAGATGCTAAATGAAAGCGGTGCCAATTTTAAAGCACCTTGATACTAAACTTCTGTGGTTTCCTGTTATATCGGCCACCAATTTTTCCACTTTTTCCTAGGAGGCTTGTTTTTAAACTATATCAAATAATATAATCAAGGTTACATCATTCAAACCTGTACTTTGGAGAAAGGACAAAAAGACAATACTCTATTTTGGCCCCCTTTCTTCTGTATGTCCAGCATATGGTTGTTGCAATTGACTAAAGATAACATAATTTGTTTAATAAGTGGTACAGGTGGCGGCAGCGAGAACTTTACATGACGCTTATACTGTTAAACACAAATTACACGATCCATTTATTACTGTACTTGATTGAAAATGATGATCTGTTTGACACCATACTTCTCATTTGACATTATACCTGAGCTAATCGTAATGCATTATTAGAATAAATATATCATTAAATATATCATCAGCTTATGGTCCTTTAAAACTAGTGACAGCATAGCTACCTATCTCGCCGTTACGCGCTGTTTCCCCATGGCATGTCAAAAACGATAAACGGGGTCTAATGGAGTATATAGCAGGTTCACAAGCTTTAATATCAAATATTATTACTATGATGTGGACACCCATCAAATATTAATATTGGGAAGCACACATCCTTCAAATGGTATCATTCTTATGTGGACATCAGTCAAATATTATTATTGTGGTACAGACATCCGTCAAATAATATGCCCCCCCCCCCCCTTCCATGGGGGAGACATATAGTGTTTGTTTGTCGTTGGCTTTGGTGGTGGCGGCTTCGGCGTCCGTATGATCATAACTGTTGTACAACTCAATATTGTTTTCATGAAATTTGAAATTTGAAGACGGGTCTATTTGATTTGTATCTTCAAGGTCAATAACTCCGAAATTGATTTTTATGAATCTCATGAATATTGAAGTATTGCATATTTTATCCTCAAGTTGGATACACGAGTTGTTTCAACCAAATCATTATTTGATATGTTCAAAAACTGGTCACCTTAACCTGGATCCTTAAGGTCGAATCAGTGGAAATGGTGCTGATTGTATCTGAAACCTTTTAAACTGTAAAGTTTATACACAAGTTGTTTTAACCAATATCTCGAAAACATTGGTGTCATTGACCTTCATCATCAAGTTCAAATCTTAAAAAAATCTAGGAAATTTGTGCACTCCAAACATTACAAAGCTGTTCTTATTTTATCCTAAAATATTCGGATGGGCGGCCAACATGGAGGGGAGACATATATCTCGTTTTCCATCGCAAGCATAAACTCATTCTTTTTTATATTGTGACGCAATTATCAAATATTATTATTGTGATGCGGACATCAGTCAAACACAGTTATTGTGATGCGGACTTCTGTCAAATATATTTATTGTGATGCGCAGATCCGTCAACTTTTATAATTGGGATTCCGACATGTCTAATATGTGTACAGGCATTTTTAAACGTTAAATCCAACTTGTGATGAGAAATGTGTGTTTTTCTAACATATTCTCAACATTGTTTAAATAAGTTATTTATTATATGCTAATTGTTACTACATTTTCCGTTGCCCGATACAGGAGAACTTCTGTGAACTTTACCAGGTATACTCTTCGTTATAATTATGGTAATCCGATCTTATATATAACTGTATGTCTGTATGCATTAGAGAACCAATTGGAGAGATTAATTGGGTTTACAGCATCTCCTAAAAAAATGCCCGTATTTGCAGCAGTTACATCAGGGATCACCTTCAGATATCGATTTAAAATTGTTCGGTAATACACTCGGATAACTGGGGTGTTTAGCATCAAGGTTCAATGGCTGTGATAAGTAAATGTACGAATCCATCAAGGTAGGACTAGGGTGTGATTCCCATTATTCATGTTTTGGCAAATGTCTCCTTAGTCACGTTTAGGTCAGTTAAGCATAATCAGTATTGCAGTAAATGATACAATGTCATTCAATGACATTCAACAAAAGTGCAATATTATGCTAAAGAGATTTTGAACACATGTATATGATGCATTAATAAAACTTACATTAATATCTAGATAGGATTTACATTCCATCGTACGTATTGCAATAATATCTCAGGAGAGCAAAACGCTTTCTCCTGGAAAATATGACATTTATTCAAACCTAAATTAATAGCAGGTTTCAAGGCTGTCAGCATGAAAGCAAAACATGTCACCCGCAGATATTAAGCCCGCAGGAAGACAGATCCTACCCTGAACCTGTTTTTTTATTAGTGTAATGAAATGGACGAAAAAGTTACATTTCCAAAGTAAGTTTTGCTGAGAATTGTTAAGACATTAATAAAGGATATTTTTAGCTAATCCTTCATAATTTTTCTTGTTTACAATATAATAAATTAAATAAACGTGAATCCATCATTTTTAAACTCGATATAATATTTTGCTATTAATTAAAGACACCTTTATAATATGTAAATTGTCTTTGATTTACAGTGCGAATATTATCTTGTATACACAGGATATCAATAATCTAACAATGATGAATACTGTTTAACACTACTTCAATACAAAAATACTAGGTAATTAATATAATGACAAAAGAATGATAATACAACGATAATTCAATGATATTGAAATGATAATACAATAAGTTCAAGTGATATACAATGGTAATACAATAATGAATACAAGGGTCAATGAAACCTAGATACACTGCTAATACTACGTCATAAAGTTTCTTACATACATATATACCTGTACATGTAAACGATTATAAGTGATCTTCACTTCTAGGTTAAAGGGTCTGTTGAAAGGTATGAACATACTTGATATGAACTGGATGAAGATAATGATGTAAAAACGTATATACATCATATATAGTTTTATAGGTGCAAATAGATTTATTCGTTAAAAGAATACTTTTTGCATTAGTAGGTTTGTAATTAACCAGCCTATACCTTTTTTAACATGCTATAATTATTTCAATATTTCAAGAGATAACGTCCATACCAATTGTGTCTTGTAAAAACATTGAATTATAACAATATCATATATATTCATTAACTTTTAATAAGTACAACCTCCTACTTCACATTATTCTCACCTAAAAAACTTAAGAAGTTTCATTTTTTATCATGCATTTCTTATTCGTTCAAAAGAAGACTTAAAATTCTGAACACATAATATGTACAAATATGATATAAACATACAAATGGCTGCTAAGTTAGCAACAAATTATATAACAGATTACAGTTTTGCATATGTAACCGAATACGCTTCCATAACTGAACACCCTTAACAATATATAACAAATAATATGGCCATAACTTACATGTTAATTAGGTTCACCGATTGGAATTATCCTATGGAACTTAAACCGTTTTCCTAAATTTTGGTTTAACTCGCTCAAACGCATTTCCGACCCCGCCAATGTATAATTTAGTGAGTGATTGTTTAATGATATTTAAATGTAAATAAAAGAATATGATGTACATGAATTACTTTGTAAAACAATGCTATGGAATTCATATTTTAAATCATTCAAAAAGGAGTTGTTTTTTGCAACTAAATATCTCAGATCTACCGGATGATAACCCAAAGTTGATGCCTATATGCCTCCCATGATACATCTTCGATCACATGATCTCAAAATACCAGACAAATGACAGTTTGTATGTAAGCCCTTATAAATGTGGCAGAACTGGATGCTGGAAAATATTTTTTTAACCGATACAAATCTTTCTAAAATGCACCAATAAAAACAAACTCGGACAAACTGAGCTCAGTTGCGTTATTAAAAACAATGTCACGTCAACCAGTAGTGCAGTAACGATATATTATATCACGATACGCAACGTATTGCGAGACGTAGCTGACGTTGCGATACACGTTACCGTTCAAATTTGATATCCCATAACCTACCTTGTATATAGAATCAATAAGCTTACATTTATAAAATTGATTTTCAAACATGAATATATTTGATTTACAAAGGATTAGCCAACATGTTACCGTTGTTACCGTTCACATTTCAACCTTGATGTGTCACAGACTGCTGAAAGACTTTTTAAATATCTTCTACATGGACATCTGACGAAATGGATAATATATTTGACTTTGTAATGCGATGTATCATTGGCGAATATACCTATCCTTTCATCCAGTAACAGTTCAATTGGGTACCTCAAAAAATGTCTTCTTTAATAATAACTTAAAAAAATTCTTATCAGCGCTATCTTGTATTCATTTAGGGAAACACACAAGAAATGAGTAAGGCATTTAAACTGGATAATTCTTTTGCTGTATGGTAGCAAATATATGCGCCAGTGTGTGTAACAATGAATAAAAAGAGTTTACGTTCACTTAATCACTTAACGTCCTGTTTTCCGTGCGAGCCATACTTGTGTTCGTGCGGTCATAAATTCAACAAACATGCCGAGGGATTTACCAATGTGATGAGTTAAAACGGAACATTTCTCGCTTTTTTATATTATTAGAAAGTACACAAAAATGCTACCGATTGATCTGGTTTATGTTTATTGACAGTGTGCCTGTATGCCATGAAGCTTTTTTAGAAATTACCAAATTATTTGCATCTTCAAAAGGCCTTATAATGCGTTCCTCGGACTTAGATGTAAAGACACTCTGGGGCCAATAATCTTGTCGTACTGCCAGAGGGTCGATATGGCGCGAATACATAATTAGATATGATTCATTGTATAGTTATATACATAAAGGTGATATATTTCATCAGTAAATAAATAATGTATGAATGAGGTACAAATGACGTGCTGTGGTCTTAAATTTTCCGCCTGGTATTAAATGAGTCCACACTTGTAAATAGCATGGTCTTCCTTGTCTACAACTCATAATAGTAATAGATAGTTAGAGTTCCTTTTTCGACAAGGTTGACCGACTTTTAAAAAAAAAACTTCAGTTGCAGGTTTTATCTATAGATTCAAGGTATGCGAAATCTACCACGCTCCCAATTCTACCTATTCGACAGCAACACAGTATAATTTTACTTGAATCTTATTCCATCTCATCTTATATTTGTGTACCTGTAATGCTTCATGGCATTAGGCATAGCCAGTAACAGCTGCAAAGTGAAATAAGGTCGTATATATGGACTAACATAAGATTTATATTATTATAATCTTTATAAAATATTTATTCATATATATTAATAGACTACCCTTTTATAATTAATTTAAACTGTCATTTAATACAGACAGACGCTACAATCTTACCGACACACACTGTGAATGTGATATCGTAAAAATACTAGTCTCATATTGAGAGATGTTCTTTCCTTAATTCACTGCTCTTAGATAACATAGAACTTAACTGTATCAGATGCTCTGATCTAGCAGCTTACCCTAAGTAATAACCATTTAGAATTATAGCTATATGTTTAATATGACTAAAACCCATAATCTTCAGAGTTGTTTATGTTATTTACTTTAACGGTTTCTTCATTAGTTATTGGAATTTAATGATAAGCTCATTATTTCATTAGTATTTTCTGTTTTCTTTGGAATGCCACAGTCGTTAAAACCACATAATTACGTTATCATTTTCATGAAGTAAATTTGTTTGTGTTCAGTACGACATAGTAAGTAAATGTGTATGCTATAACCATGGGAGCATTTGCATTTAGTAAAGCTTGGAAATGTTTCATCCATTTCATATTTAAACAGTGAAATTGCACCATACTGGTTTCCTGTTTAGATAATATAAGAATTAATTGACTGCTGTTCCAGGAATTTGTGGTAGAATTGCAATTCATTACATAAAAATAATACATAAAACACAGAAGAGATTTGACTGTGATTGTAGAAATAAGCATATCCAAATAAGCTGCGGATAAAAGGCATATTTCCAAACATTAAATATCTAGAGGGTTGCGAGTTAAAAAGACTAATACAGTATGGCGCAAGGGATTTCTTTTAAAATAAATTGTTCTGCAGAGTGTTACATCTAAGCGTTTACCTGAAGGTAAAATAATTAATTCTGAATGTAAGGGATGTGTTGTGTCGTTCATGACCATTGACACGAAGGCCACTGCCAGGTTTTTCTATCAAAATAATCTCCATTATTATGAGATGTCACAATCAATTTAAAACACACCCACACACATCTTGGAGATGTTTCAGGTTGCATGACGATTTCAGTAACTAGCATTTTCAAGTGAGCAAACCAAATTAAGATTAAACGAAATCAGAAATACAGGCAAAAGTATATATCTATATGAAAATTGTGCACCAAGTTTCATAATCATATCCGATTGTTTGTGTACTGCAAAATACTGGCTCTGACAAATGGGCAGAGGACGGTGACGGCCGGCGGCATTACCTAATTATGACATCCAAATCTGATTGGAATCGAACCATGATCTTCCGATTTCCGGTCGACTGCTTTAACTGCTTTTAAGCAACGACCAATCCCAAACCACACAGGAGTTGCGTTTATGAAGACATCGGAAACTGAAATGATAAGAATTATGATATAGTTATCATAAGCCCCAAGAAAAAAATAGGATGTAAAGTACTTTCACTCATGCCTTTCTGGGTGTACAAAAAACAAAAGCAAACCTGTGACTGATTTATGCCTGAGTCTGTATATGTTATAAGCATATGTTGTGGACCACGTTGGTGGCAAAAGAAAACAAATATATTTATACAAGGTATCATGGGGCATGCGTGAATCAAACAGATTGTGTAGTCAGGTGCAGCATTGTAGGTCAAGTAGGAAACCATTTTGGACTACAGTTCATTGGCCACTGTTGCATATTACGATACATCAGTTTTGTTCAAGCTGGTACATGTGTCCTCAAACAAAGAGAAACTTATATTTCCTTTTCCCAATAAATCTGCTAATTATATTTTTTTCAGCGCAGGAGTGCATTTGTTATAGCACACATGACTGCAAAAATTTGTTTGTCATCATGAAAAAAAAACATGAAAAGCATTCGATGATCCTACTTGTTTTCTTTTGGATCATATATATATACATATATATATATATATATATATATGATCCAAAGGAAATCGAGTATATATGATCCATATGAAACCAAGTAGGATCATCGAATGCTTTTCATATTTTTTTTCTTTATATATACTATAATTATAATTATGATAATTAGTTGCATTTATTGTTCTAATAGTAAATGTATCGATTGTTGTTGTTGAAGAAAAATAGAATATTGACCCATTGTCTAAGTCACTCAAGTGAAAATACTTTATTTTCTTTCAATTTAATCCTCGACCCTGACATTCAGGCAAATTCATAGAATTCATAGACACAGAATATGTGAATTTAAAGTCTATGAGTTAAGGGATATGTACGCTATTTAAAGGCATATGGACAAGGAATCATTTGAAGATCGGTTTACCGTATCGTGGTACATGATGTTGTTAATGTATTTTCGAGGTGTAATTTGAAACACAACCTTAAACTGCATATTCTTAAAAATGATTTTTTATGTTTGTATGATATTAACATTTTATTGAGAATTGTTTAGTTAAACTTTATGGTCATGTTGCTTATCAACAGTTTCAATCTAACTCTCCTTCATATTATCCCCTAAAGTGGAAAATGTTCATGCTGCCTTGCGTATTCCCTTGTCCTTTATCAATGCAACCGGTATAAGTACAGATGCCCCGAAATTAATGTCCGTAATGAAAAAAAGAATAATTATAAATAATTCAAGTATTACATGTTAGTTCAATTCTATAACTTCTTTCACTCTTTCACATTATAGGTTAACTAACGTTAAAGCTTATGGAAATATTACGTTAGACCTTCAGGTAGGTTTCAACATACATGTTTTTTCATTTAGGTATCAGCGATACCCTTCGTAATAGACGTACAATGTACATAATATATACATAATATTTATACATAACACAATCATATATAATTGTTGACAATTCATATATATATATATATATATGTAAATATATAATTATAAGGTGTACATATTTATATATACAAATGTTCTCAAAAGAAAACAAGACCTCAGATTCACATATGAGACCCCTGCAGTGTATTTGACTAGAAAATACCTATCAATATTTTTTTTTATACGTGAGCGCTATTTTAAAAAAACTTTTTTTATTCAAACTGGAGTGATGCCTACACGGAACTGACCAAGATATCCAAAGAACAGGTCTTACATTGTCTGAAAAAAATTGCATTATAATAGATATCGAAACGTGCATGAATTTTCAAATGCCATTTCTGCTATTATGAAAATTCGTTATTTCCATGGCTTTCGCCAAGAACTACACCTAAAACATGTTAGCAGACACATTTTCAAGGAATATATGGTACAAGGTATTATTTTGAATATGCCTAAATCCTGTGATGGATAAGTTTCATGTTTCCTAATATGGTAACTTCTTTATTTGCATGAAGCAGCTTTTTATAAAAATAATACCCAATCATATAAAAGTTAAGTCTACTCGCATCTCAGCATTGTATGAAAGATAAAATACTTCCTAAAAAGTCCAGGAAGACAATATCACAAAGATAAAAATATTGATACCCCACTTTGCTAAATCTGCAGGCAAAACCCACACGGAAATCACATATATCAATATATCTGCCAAACTTGACAGTGATTGATGTAGTGGTTCAGAAGATTGTAGGTACATATTTGCATCATATTTGCAAACGTATAATTATATAATTTTGCAATCAAGAAAAAAAACAAAGTAATGCAGAAAAACGTCTTTGCTCAGAAGATATAATGATTTATCTGAAAGTAGGAAAGCACATTTTGGATGATATCAAGCTGTTCAACAGAGTTGGTGCCACCTTCAAATTATAACGACGTGTAAGTTCGAAACAACATGTCTCCAAGACTTCGATAAGAAAGAAGAAGGTGTTTCAGAAATATTTGCTAAAGAAGGGGACGGGACGGATAGACAGGCGAACAGTGTATATGACAGACGGACACAAGAAAATTTTCAATCAGTAGTCTTTCCGCCTATGGATAGGGACTAAAAATAAATGGTATATCCTCTAAAGGTACGGAATAGAATATAAATCATGATGATTGTGAACACCATAAATATACATTTCAGATCTTTTATGAAATGTTTCTGTCCCAGCAAGTTCTGAGACAGTGTGAATACAAAATCATTTATAATCAATTTGTAACCGGATTCCATGTACTTTAGAACACAGGTTTCTCTACACGTTCTGATATTGGCTCATACCAATTTCTTCATACGCGTGACTTCTGTGACGTTTTCCTCTCAGATCAGACTGATGGCTATGGCAATAGGCACCTGGTATCTCATATGATACGGCTGCATATAGTTGCCGATTTCCCTCTGGGTTCCTATTCATGTATCCTATAAGAAGGGTTCAGTATAAATATATTTACCATAAATTAGCCATTTGATCCTGAGGAATTAGGAAATGCATTACTTGGTAAGTATGTATAAGTATTTCCTAATGAGAATAACTTACGTGTTCCTCAAAGATTTGATTAAGTTGGTTAGTAAACACCGGGTCAGTGTGGATATAAACCCAGTTTATATTTGATTGATGAATATCATAACGGACAACATGGGTGCTTTATAGAAGTTTGGATTCAAGTTAATTCAAAGTCTTCCCTGGGCATTTGTCAGTGTGTGTTCATTGCTGATTAAATAGCAAAGCATTAAAGACAGATGTCCTATAGTAGGACTATCTTTTTAAGGAATTGTGAATTATTGCACTGAATATTAATTTTATCAAATATTTACTCCCAGGCTATAATTATTTAGGTATGAGATAATGGACTATTTGAAGGTTGTGGCCATACGTTTATCTCGTTCGTTGTACCAGTGTATACAAATACCTTCAGCATGTTCGTGATTTCCCGTTGATTCCTGACAAGCGACAGGCGGTATCTCATCCGAAACGACTGAGCGTGTGTTTAAAGGAATTTGTCGATTTCTTTCTATATCATTCGTTGCGTTCCCTATAAAAAAAAATAAACGTCATTTTTTTTTTATTTCAGGTAATCTGTTGAGGTTGAGTATTTACAAAGTACTTAATTTTTTCCCTTTTTTAATTTCACATCTGCGGGCACGAATAAAAACAGAATAGGATCTTGGTTAAAGTTAGTTTATAATTACTCTGCCATTTCCTTTTCATCAACAACCGCTTGGGGATGACAATAAAAGCAAGTGCCAATACGGTTCCAACACATAAAGCATAAATCTTCAAAAAATGCCAGTCATCTACTAAAGTAAACCCGAAAGGTTTTCTCAAAACACTTTCATTGCCATAACTTTATATATACTGAAGTTAAGTAAGACTTTAAGACATCCCATTTTGACAGACCTACAGATCTTCGAATTTCCTTTCAGCAATCTATATAATTACACACATACCAAAAATAGTTGTTGTATATGGTAGATATATTTGATTCGCAGGTGATAATGCAATAACACCAATAATGCTTAACTCAATGTATGGCACCCTACAAAGAATGTCGAAAGCAGATCATATATTGCAAATACCTACGTTCAACATCTATTTCAATCCTTCCTCTGTCGATCTGAGCATTATCCGCAATCGCTAAACAAATGTAAATTCCTTTCTGGTCAGATCGTATGTTAGGAAGTAGCAAAACGGACGATAGATGACCATAATACACATTTTGTTTGATCAGGAGACCTTTTAAGCTTCCATGAAATATTGATGTTCGGCAACATTCCCACAGGATCTTCACGCAATATTAAGGAAACAGTACACTTGATGTGTGCAGTTTGGCCTACACTGACAAAATTTTTTTCTTTGCTTCAATTGAAACTTTAATATCGTGAGCTGTAATAAAATAAACATGACATGATCCAAGGGCATTTTACAATGTCAATAAATATTTTTTGTCGCGGGATTTCAAATTTAAATCGACTATTTAAGATCAATATACCAATAACTTGCATGGGTCTTGAATTTTTTAGCCTGGTATCTGACGTGTCCACATATGTAAATACCATCGTCTCGCTGATCTACAAATTTTAAAGTAAGAGTGCCCTCTTTTGACAAGGGGCAACGGTTTTTCCAAACACTGCCATGGCAAGTTGTATCCGTAAATTCAAGAAATGCCAGATCTTCTATGTTTCCGTTTCTTCCTCCAATCCAATAATACAGGTTCATGCACAAGTCATGTTGAAGTATTTCCTCTTAGAAACTTATTACTTGCTGCACACTGGATGTAAACTGTTAAAATAGTGTGTATAATTTTTCAAATTAAAAAAAAAAATTGTAGCTTAACCCTGAATTTAAGTCATGAATATACTGCTTTAGATTTTTCAATATAACTTAATTTTAAAAAAAAGGAATCGCTGTTTTGTATTTCTTTATAGATTCATCAACTATTGTATTAACAGGGGTATAGATAGATCGAAATTAGTTTAAATAATACTAACATAACAATAATAACTGGTGCTGTTAGCATGGAACGTAGACGTAATCAGTGAATGGCCGTAGCTTTGCCCAAATACGAATATATCACAAAGAAAAGGGACAAAAATGAAATAAGTTAATTGATGACAAAACATATACTGTTGTATATCAAAGCAATGTTTTCTTCTGTTTCGGAACATAATGTCCTCTGATAATATATTCCCTATGACTTTGTGTTAACGTTAAGGACTTTCGTGTCTCGACAAGAATTATCATGTACTCTGCAAATTCTAAATCTCTCAAGTAGATCATAATTATATACTGCTTATCCGAGATAGCTTATCCGAAGTTTGTGTTTCAGCCTCAGCAGCAAATAAAACATAATTATCCTAATGAGTTGAATCATCGCCTATCACCGCTTGAGGTCATTTGTAAACTGTGCCAGTACATACTTCAATGAACCTTGCTCATCGATAGTCCGTTAATGCATTTTAGCTGAGGTTAGGGACTTTCATTTCCAGTAGGCGGCGCTACGCACGCATGTCACGCTTGACGGCCATGAGGAATTGTGACCGGCGCCTTGCTCGCAGTACCTGTTTGGCGCGGTATATAGCGCTTTTGCGCATGCTCGGATTTTAATTTCCTGTTTACCGCTCAAAAGAATAGTCAAGAAAAACTTGTGCTGGTAAGTTTTGTTAAGTTATATCAATATTTAGCTACCGAAATAGGGGTCTAAACATTTCAAAGTTGATTCAGGCAAAGTTGTGACTTTGATACATTGTTGAGACCGATAAAATTTAGTCAGATGCGGTACAAAGAACGCGTCCGATTTTTAGCTGTCACCCGTTAGAATGACAGCTAATTATTACTTAACGGTCCGGTGTTTGACAGTTCTGTGACGGATCGTTTGTGCGCTTCACCTCATGTATTTGACAGTGTCAGTGGACGAAAATAATAATAATAGCATTAATGCCATGGTTGATCGTGCGCGGCTTTGTTGTTAGTTACTCTGATACTAAAAAGTAATTAGTTAATAGTATATATGCCTGATATTATTACTTTATATTTTTTACACCTTGTGTACATACAATGCAGCAGATGATAAAAATTGTTAGCATTGTTAATAAATATAATTCACACGCTGAAAGATATTGTATTACCTGTATACTTACTTTTAAATGATCTGTATTTTATTTTAGGTACATCATGCCTGAGCAGGGGATAGGTACAGCCTGCTCAGCCCGTGGAATAACATACAACAATATAACATCCTCATTATCTTTTTACTTATTTATTTATTGAACATAGTAACGTTGTGTATATTTTTGTACTATGTTACACATATTTTTTTTTTATATTCCGACAATCATTTACGAACATTTGAAAATCAGTATTAATATAATTATTCATCTATTTCCTTTATTTTTCCATCATACATATGGACATCTTTTTTTATGTTTTATACAAGTCTAAAACTAATGCAATCAAATGAAAACATGCAGCCAAAAGTTCACATGAAATGGATTTTATATGAAAATAAAATTATTCTTGAAAAGTTTATTTTGTTCTTCAAAAGGTTCCAGGTTGTGTGACTGGGGGCGTGGCATAATGTGAGTGGGGACGGTTTCCTGTTGTGTTTGGGTATGATTTCAGGAGAAGTCATGCTTGACTTCCTTTGTATATGTCAGGGTGAGGTTTCAGCTGTCAGTGTGTGTCCCTCGGGTTCCTCTGGCCTCTTCTTGTAGTCACAGTAAGGGGAGGGCTTAATTGAGGGGGCAGGTGAACAAAACTCTGCACATTTCAGAAACGTTCCTTTTATATAACTTACTTGTTGATCATAATTAAAATTTTTGCTTGGTGCCAAGAGTCATAATTTCTTTTTCTCTATCCAATGATACAGATAATGTCAAAGAAAAATTTAAATGATTTGTTTGTGCAAGTCCCTGCTTAGGTATTTTGAATTTTGAAAAAAAATTCAAATTTTGAAAAGAATTGCCAGTCCTTGAAAAAATAATGCATAGTTTGCCGTGATTCTTTCCAAGCATAATTGGAACTAGGAGACAGCTGGGTTGTGATGTCCAGAGGAAGTTGGCTATTGACCCCGAGTTACTGTTAAAGATCAAGCACTGTTTAGACTTGAGCTTCCCTTTGATGCCATGTTTTGGTCAGTATGTTTGGTTTTATTTTTTGGGATGTTTCGCAAATCTAGCCTGTTGCCTGATACAGTCAAACGTTTTGACCCCAAAAAGCAGTTCACTAGAAGTGCTTTTATATATCATACAAAAGGGTTCATTGTATTAAGAGGGTCATGGTCTAAAACAATACAGTATGGGCAAAGGAACTACAGTGTTAAATTACCTAGGTTAAGCCCACATCCTCTGTTCCCAGTCACTGCAGTAGCCCATAGTTTGAGCCTCTCTCCTGCTGGATCCGCGCCTGTGTTTTTAAATCCTGCGGGAGGTTCTGATGTACCAATGACTGGTCCTGTGATCTTGAATAAACTTAAACAGATTGCAAGCAAATTGGGAGTTGATGCCTCATTGGTGGGCACACACAGTTTTCGAGCATTAAGTTGTGGGATCCCCGGTGAAATAATCAAAATAATGGGTGATTGGAAGAGCACTGCATACATGTCATATGTAGATAAAGTGCCTCAGTCTGTGCTTTATTATTATCAAGAGAGGTTTTCACAGTTTTTACTTACTAAACTTACCACATAGATTGGAGTTTGGGAGATAATCAAATACATAGAGATGTATTTGTTTATACATGTAATATTTATTTTTCTGCTCATTAAAATGTATCTCTGACTCCAACCATTCTTAAGTTGTAAATGAATAGAGCAAGATTTAAGTGGAATTCTGATAAGAATTGAGTTTAAATTTGCGCAGTGATATATTTTCCGTTATACCAATCAGCGCCACAGCGGTGGGGAATTGTACTAAAATCAGGTTTGATGGCGGTCTTTGGCATCCCACCACCCCTCCCATTTTGAGTATGATGTTAAGTGAGCTATATATTTAAGCTAATAATTGTTTCTTACTTTTGTTCTGGAGATACAGTAAGATGTCCATTTCCATGGTTTCTGTGTTTATAATGTGATTATATTTTGATGTGTATTATTGTTTGTCCCTTGTTGGAGATAATCAAATACATAGAGATGTATTTGTTTATACATGTAACATTTATTTTGCTGCTCATTAAAATGTTCTGACTCCAACAATTCTTAAGTTGTTAATGAGTAGAGCAAGTTTTAATCTCCCTAGTAACGCTTAGACTAGTAAAGGTTAATCAGTCCTCAGGGTAAATAAACATTATCAATCAACAATATAGGATGTCAATCATATAAATATCTGTCAAATAATGTTAGTCTTTATAAGACGTTGTTCTTATTATCTATATGAAGCATTTTTAATTATTATATCAATTTTAATATATGATTACTGTTTATTTTGAAGGGCAAAAGGTAACTAATGACAGAAAAATGTATTCTTTTGAGAATATGATGTTCATTCGTACCCAAAGTTACAGCAAATTTTTCACACTGGGACAAAATGGCACTCCTGAAAGCAAATACAGTGACATACACTACCATATTGTAATATATACGGGAAAGGACATCTCGTGTCCTTAACCTGCATTATTATTTTGTCCTTATATAGAAAATAATGCTAATTTGACAAATTAGTTTTGCTGAATATTGTAAAGAAAAACTATTGAAGTTTTAAAGAATATATTCATCCAAGGACAAATGAGCCTTAAAATTGTTATATTCCTAATTTTTAAATAATTACACGAGAAGCTAACAGTTTTTTCGTCCTCATTCTTAATTTTAAAGAAATATAGAAAAAACTTTGTGTACCAGGTGTTTTATTTTACAGTGCAAATTATATCTTGTACACACAGGGTATCAATTACCGATACAAGAAATTACTTACACAGAAGGACATTGCAAAAGCAATACAATGATTATACGATTAAAAATTCAATTGTAATACAGTAGTAATACAATGATGAATCCAACGGTAAATAAAAGGGTTATACATGAATATACAGTACTTATGCAAAGAAATGAAGTAATATGCATACAAAATACATAAATACATGCTATAGTTTTCTACACTGGGTTGAAGAGTCTGCTTAAAGATCTGAAGTAACTTAGTATAAACTGACTGAAGATATTGATGTCAAAACATTGAGGAAACCACTCAACTGTAGTCTGCTCAATGGCCTGGCCCGTTAATTTCAGCATCATTGTTCTTTTTTAATATTTTGACAGATATATGTCCGCCTCAAGTAAACAGTTTTATTTGTATGTGTGTAATATAATGCAAAATGAAAATTTTGTCATGCAAGGTAACATGAAGTATAATACCTTATAACATCTTGTGAAATGTCTCTCAAAATAATCAATAGATATTCAAACTCCATGGTTTCGAGAGCTATTAAGAAGACATAATTGACACGAATTGTCTGAAATTGAAACCTCTGGACGCTATAGAAAAAAGACATGTTTGAATCTCCATATTCAATTCTAATATTCAACGTTTCATATTGTTAAGTATAGTCAATACAGATAAGAAATAATTAAATGTCAACACATAATACAAAAACAGAAATTAATCATTACTGCTTATTTAGACAAATTAGACAAAATAACGGCAGAAACGTATTTGTTGTATTGAATTTATACATATATTGAATATATATATATATATATATATATATATATATATATATACAAATATTGATCACTCAAATTTGATTATGTATTTATTGTATTTATAATATACAAATCTTAATAGATAATTAAAGTAATATCAGGGAAATGTAAAGAATATATTCTGCATACATTGCATTTTAGGTGATTGTGAACAGATTATATGGAATGCGTGTGTATATATATATATATATATATAGGTTTATACATGAAAATTGGGTAATGTGATATCTTAAGAATTCTTTGTTAAGCTGAAAACCAATCAAAGTGTATAAACGTATAATTTTAAAGAAAAAGGTAGTATGTTGGGCTTTTACACCCGAGACTAATGGCTCATCACGCCGGAGCTTATTCCGGTATCGGTAGCAGAAGCGACTTATGAGATAAGCTCCTCCTGAAAGCGACGCGAGTCAATCGCAGATTATCTTCCTAGTATTTACATGTACCCATTTCTACTGCTGGGTGGACAGCGGCACACTTGCGGTTTGCACTTTGCCTAAGGTCCTCGCACGGTAGGGTTCTGACCGAGATTCGAACTCATGACCTCTCGGTCATGAGCCCGGTACCTTAACCATAACAACAACGCCCCCTCTTTATATTTCATTAAATATAAAAATACTTTTGAATGTATATATAATTATATATATATATATATATATATATATATATATTTGAATATCTATACATCTATATATATATGTATATATAAATAGATATATTGATATATTTTCATGCATTACGCATCACCTTATTAAGAGACAATGTCAGTACTTAGCCTTGTCGCTAAAGATACTAAAGATATATAAGCATGTCTTCAGTTGTGCTTCAGAAATTAGACCGCTCACAAATGTAGCTAGATAATATTAACTGGCAAGGTGCCGTCTTCCATTTGTAGTCACATTCTGAGCACATCAAGACGCATTTTCTGAACACACCGTTCCCTCTGGGTTCGCTTGCGGCCCAGTGTCGGTATTTCATGATTTCTCCGGTCGGTTGCCAAAGCCAGGTGTCAAGAGCCTTATAGGCAGATGTCCAGTAGTTGCCTGGTCGAACAAAAGCGACTTACATCAGTGCTTTACAAGTTGCTGAAATACTTTACCTCAGTTACGACTAATAGCGGGACGGTTTGTAACAACCTACGTTACCTTTATGAATTAGAAAGCCCCAACCTGCAGGAAAGCTTGACTTAATTTGAAATTTATAAAGAATGTTGAATTTTAACAGGCAATGCAAGGCAAGGCAAAATAAGCACATGTCTTTATATTTCTTCTTTCGTTGGTCATATGAAAATGTTAAATATACAACACATATGAACATACGTTTTCCTTTATGGGTAAGCAGCTTTTGAATGAATGCCTGCTCTGCCTCCGTCTCTATCGCGACAAGTCGGCTCTTGTCTTGTTGACAATATCCCAGTGCAGCCTTCCTCAGACAAAAATGATTCGGCTTTATCATATAGCAAGATGGTTCAAATGATCCGTTTTCTTTAGGCGTCCCTTGCACGAAATAGTTGTCAAATGGTTTTGGACAGGCTAAAGCAGTAAATAAGGTGGTTCTTCATATAAATTTATATAAATATATATATATATATATATATATATATATATATATATATATAACTTCAGTTAGTCCCATCTATTTATGCCGACTTTTTGGTTAAACCATGTAAATGTTTAGTCATTTACTTCGTGAGAAAAATTATAAAAATAATAGAGATTTTTTCACAAGGAAATTAAATATCTGATCTGACAGACACACACGGAAAGAAATTCAGAAATTTGTGAAGCATAACATGGTGATTCATCCTAAATTTCTTGATCGACAGACTAGGTCAATATTTCTATATACAGCTAAATCATTGGAATCTAATAAATCGTTGAAAAATTATAACCTTTGAGAAAATTATCTTGTATAAGCTTCTGGAACAGAGATACTGAAATTCTGCGTTGTAAGTACGGCTTTCGATATTTGAATTGCCATTGTCATCCGGAGCTTCAGAACGGGAAATATTCATGCACATGTCTCAGTGTTAATGACTTACTAATGGATTCGTAAGTGTATGGATTCGTCATTTTGCTCCCATCGTCGCACACATGTCGTGACCTCTTTGACCTTGCATCTTCTGTGGACTTGAGGATACATACACCGTGATACAAATCCACGCCTCGACAGGAGGGGTCCGTTTGTCTCTGACACAGGTCAGAGCATTCCTCTCCCGTGATGTGGGTCTTATACACACGTTTTATTTCTAAATTTTCAGACAGCGTTGGATTTGGTTCTGCGTAAGTATTTAATATAACAAAAACAAAAATATTTAAGTATAAAATATTTAATATTTCTTCGGGAAAAAAAATTATTTTATTTTGCCTTGCTGTACATGATGTGCATTTTTAATTAAACTTCATGAATCAGTTTAATGAATAAACATTAGTTGTCATAATTTTGTCTCCCGTGTGCTTATTGTTATATATATTAATCGTATATGACGATATCTTTCATATCTTACCGAATCCATTTATTAATTTGAGGCGAGATCTCAGGTGAATATAATTAAATTATAGTGTACAAAACGGCCCCTATTTGCAGAGACCAATATATTCAACTGCATACTATCACCAACATCTACTTTTCTTTTGTCGTGATCATACGATATCGCTGTACCTTCCAAAGATGATTAACTGTAACATAGCGCCCCTATTGCCCAGCTTATCAGAGAATATCGATAAAGAATGCAAAGGAAACAGGTGACCACAAAAGAAACTATTCAATACATTCATGCTTTGTTAGGGTTATTTTCCCCACTAAAAAAATGGAAACATACCTCAACTATGACCTAGAAATCCATACGCAATTATATTGATTTCCACATACAATTTGCACATATAATAATGAATGATTTGGAGATACTTTGTGATACAATTGTTCCATTGGAGACCAAAGAATCGTGTATTTTTAAAATTAAGGATATCTCCACCTAAACAGTAAGAACATATGATCCAATATGAGTCATTAAGTATATATGACCGTTAGCACACCCCTTTTCCTGGCATAAAATGCTTCAGGTTTAAGAAAATGCATACATACTATTGTATTAGAAATAAAACATCTTCTGCTCACCAAAGCATGTTAGGATAAAGAATAAATAGACGATCTTAGAAAGGACCACTGTATAATTCTTCATACCAATCAGTAACATTATTCTCTACCGATCTGCTGCACAGAGGTAGCTGATCCTAATAGCTTTTTGAAATTCCTCTACTGACTAATTAATATTCGTCACAGTATATAAAAGCCCAGGTAACGGAGGACCAGTTAATGTGTAAATGGGTTTTAAGAGGACACATAAAAGGCACATGTCATTTTAAAACATTGGTTACTCCCCAGTGTCGGAGTGTTATGGGTTACTTTGTTGTTATTTAAAGCCATCATTACATATAAAAGTCTTTTAGAAAGGTTAATGTCACACTTCCCGGTGAATATCCTTTGTATGGAGAGGAACATATGCATATTGATTTCATCAAAGATATGCCGATACTTGTTTGTGATCGGTCAATTCTAAAAAAAACACCACTGGCCAATACACAGAAGCGGAACATGCTATCATTTAAATGTGCGTCATCCACATGTCCACAGTTTAATTAGAACCAACACGGGTGTTACCAGTCCCATCGTGTTGCGTTTCATTTTTTTTTCTTAAAGACGATTTTAACACAAAACATCTTCAGTAAAGAAAAATAAAATCTTACTCCACATTTTTTAAGTGATGTTAGGAGGATGGGAGACACTCAGGGTTTAAACATTATTTTTTTCAGTACATTTGTGGTATTTAATTGTAGGCATAGTTGCGTTTAGGGGCAGTATGCAATTTGCCGCTACAAAGAATGTCACTGAAAGCAAAGAGAAAACCATTTAGGCTTTACATTTTTGCTCCAGTCTGGCTTTGGATATGTTTCGATTGCACATTTTATTGAAGATGTGATTTTCTTTATAGAGTAGACAGGCTATTCAAAATTAGGATAGCGATACCGAGTTCGGACACATGGCGTATCTGCGAGCAAGTCGCGACACAATAATTAATGTAAAAATACCATTAATAAATAAAAATAATTAAATGCATCCTTTTATTGATGTTTATATACCTCGCGTAGAACTAGACATCTGGCTACAACAGGACGGCATGAGCACCGCCCTCTCTGGAACAGACACCCCGCTATAACGACCACATTCGCTTCACCGAATGTCCGCTACAGAAATTGATTCACTCTATATATATTAAGATGAAATACAACATGAAGCACATACTGTTAAAGAACTCGTTTACCCTTAATTTGCTCCTTAATATCGAAATCAAACACAAAAAAAGTAATAGCAGATGAAAAGTTTTATTTTTTTAGTAGGGTATATTTGGAAAGCATATTAAACATCTGAGAAAAAGTCCTGACACATCTTGAGAAAAAAAAACTGTGTAATGGGTGGCCAATTCACGATGAAGCAAATTAGTGTAGGGTTTCTGAGGTATATTGTATTATGTTTGGAAACATGGGAATTTTGTTCTTTGAACATTGGTGTATGTTTGTGGTTTATTTTTTCCAACCAGGTGATTACCTTATTTTCGTGAGCAAAAGGTAACGGCAAATATGATTATTAGTACTTTTTGTTTAGTTACCATTTGCATTTGCATGACCCTGAGGAAAACATTGTATAAAATATATATATATATTTGTGTTTGTGTGCCTTTGCAAATATAACTGGGAACCGATTAACATTCGACATAAAATAAACCTGGCCAAAATAATTATTCGTTTATTCATTAGTTACCAGATTAACTACATCTAAGGACTGATTGTAAAAGTGGTCACGATAAATGAATTAGTTATATGCACAGGAGAAGACAGCTCGTGTCCTTAACCTGCTTTATTATTTTGTCCTGAAATGGAAAAAAATTGCTTTATTTACATAAAAGTTTTGCTGAAAATTGTTAGGACAGTTAATAAAGTTAATGATATATAAATATATATGTATATATATATATATATATATATATATATATATATATATATATATATATCCAATGATAAATGAGCCTCAAAAACGGCTTGCTAAAATTCATAAACTAATTAAACGTGAAGCTAACAGTCATACGTTTTCATTTTTAAATTAAATAAATCTAGAAAAAAACTTTGTGAACTAGGTTTTTAATTTACAGTGCATATAATGTCTTATTCACACAGCATAATAATTACTGATACCAGATATTAATTACTACAGTTACACAGAAGGATTTTTCAAAAAGATAATTCAATAATAATCCGAATATAAATTAAATTGTAATACAAAGGTAATACAGTGATGAATGCAACGGTATATGAAATGGCCAATTCAAGGAATATGCAGTACTTATACAAATTAATGAAGTTATATACATAAATAAATACATAAATACATGTCATCGTCTCCAACACTGGGTTGAAGTATCTGTTAAAAGAAATGAAGTTATTAATATAAACTGACAGAAGATAGTTATGTCAAAACATAGAGAAATTCACTGTAGAATTAAATGTAGTATGTCAATTATTGTTTTTTTTTTCATATTTTGAACAGATGTCAGTCTCAAGTAAACATGTATACTTCCTCTAATTTGTATGTATATAACAAAGTGCAAAATGACAATTTTGTCATGCAAGGTAAAATAAAGTGTAGCCCAATATAACATTTAATAAAATGTCTCTCCTAATTATCAATAGATAATCCAATTGCATGGTTGAAAGAGCTATTAAGCAGACAATAGTGACACCAATTACCTGAAATTGCATAAATTGACCTCTAGACGCCACAGCAGTGGGTAAAACATGTTTGAATCTCCATGTTCAATTCTTACATTAACAGAGTGCTCTGTGTATACTATAGTAGAAAGGAGTTCACTCAGGTCGGAAATAATTTACTGTCAGGACATACAACCAAAACAAAATAATGCATCATTACTGCATAATTAGACAAATGAGACAAAAATATGCAAATAATATAACTGGTGCATTTTTTGAATTCAATACATACATATATTGATTATATAGCATCTACATATAAATATGTATATACATCTTTATATATGGACCACTGGAACACAATTATGTAATTACTGTATTTGCAATGTACAGATCTTTATTGATAAATGAGAAGTATATATTCTGCATATATTGTTTTTAAAGTGATTGTGTACAAAATGTATTTAATGCGTTTTATATGACTTGTTAAATAGTATATATATATATATATATATATATATATATATATATATACAGTACAACCTGGAATTGCGGTTACCTTTATAAGGCGGACAACTGGCTATTACAGACCCAATACATGAGTCCCTTAAATTTTCCTTCTATGTTATATATAGGTTATACCTTAGAGCGGGCACCTGGCCTATCCGAACTACGGACAGCTGATGCTGGCGCATGCTAGTGTTTCCACGTAAATCAACCTGGTAAATACGGACACGATGTGCTCACATTTCCTATCAAGGGCAGACCGGATTAGCGCAGTAATTTTTCACAGTTGACAATGTCTGAATAAAAACTTGGACAAAGTATTAACTTGAGCTCCCACTACAGCCTTTGTCTTTTGTGTGTTGATATAGACATTTAAACTAACGCAAACAAACGACGCAAGGATAGTACCGGAAAAGGCAAACAGGCGCCAGCACCCGTACTCCCAGGCGGGTTCTCACGTTGTCGGAAAAGTGAAGCTCATCTGTACCAGTGAAACTTCAAAGAAAGGTGTCTGAGCATTGGCAGACCCGTTTCAGTGCGGAAAGACACAAGTTTCGAATGTTCTGAAACACACAGCCGAATATCTAGCCGCTTTCGAGGAAATTCTACCGGTGACAGAATGCGGTTCTGCTCCAGGAGTCAAAATTAGGAGCTGAACCTCGCGGTATGGAAGTGGTTCAAGCAAGCCCGTGTAGCCAACATTCCGATCAGCGAACGTTTGATACAGGAAAAGGCCCTCAACTACGCAAGTGAGCTCCGCTAATCTGTCTAATAAGGACACTTGGATATCAAGGTCAAAATATGTCAGTCCCTGGACTGTCCGCATTAGACAAATTTTACTGTATATATACAAGGACATAGGGTCTGTGATATCTTATGAATGCTTAGTTAAGCTGAGACCCCATTCAATGTCCTTTGGGCATTTACATCCGAGCCTAATGGCTAAATACTCTTCGACCATATATATATATATATATATATATATATACTAGTACATATTCATATACTAATCATCACCTTATTATGAGACAATGTGAGTACCTAGCCTTTTCCCGAATACTAAAGATATATAAGAATGTCTATGATAGAGCTTCAGAAATGAGACCGCTTACAAATGTAGCTAGAAAACATTAATTGGCAAAGAGCTGTCTTCCATTTGTAATCACATTCTTAGCATATCAAGACGAATTTTCTGAACACACCGATCCCTCTAGGTTCGCTTGAGGCCCAGTGTCGGTATTTCATGATTTCTCCAGTCGGTTGCAAACGCCAGGTGTCAGGAGCCTTATAGCCACATGTCCAGTAGAAGCGGCCTGGTCGAACAAAATGACTAACATCAGTGCTTTACAAGCTGGTGAATTACTTTACCTTAGTTAAGACTAAAAGCGATACGGTTTGTAACAACCTACATTGCCGTCAAGAGGGGGAAAGGGGACCTCAAGCCTGTATAAGCAGAAAATCTTGATACTAATCTGCACTCCTGAATAAAAGGAAACACCCAGATCTTATACCAAGCCACGCATATATATTAATATCATTAATTCCTTTTAAATGTATACTGATTCGGATCCATTTATTGATTGTGCATGAAATCTAGGTTTAAACAGTAATTTTGCTTTTTTTATTCTCTCCCAAAAACAATGTTTTGTTAGTCTTACGCAAGAGCAGATAAAGAAAGCACCAAATGGGTTTTCTAAAACAGGACGAGTGATAAGAACATTAAGTAAATTGATTGTCGTCACAGTATTTTTACGGCATTGATACCTACAGAAAGCAGACAAGGGTAGTGCTGTTATACATATTTCAGTCAAAATCATTATTGATCATGGTTCATTTGGAAACGAACATTTTGTTGGTCATATAAAAAATGAAAAACATACAACACATATAAACATACGTTTTCCTTCATTGGCCAGCAGCTCTTGAATGAACACCTGCTCTGCCTCCATCTCTATCGAGAAAAGTCGGCTCTGCTCTTGCTGACAAAAGTGTAATGCATCCTTCCCCTGACATAAATGATTCGACATTACCATATAGCAAGATGATTTAAATATTCCGTCTTTTGTGGGCGTCGCTTGTGCAAAATAGTTGTCAAAACGTTTTGGACAGGCTGAAGCTGTGAATTAGATGGTTATTTAATCTTCTCATGGCTATTTAATCTACTCATGTCCACCTGTTGGTTTTGCTAAGAAAATGTTTAGTAGTTATACTTTGTGGGAGAAAATGGAAAAATAGAATGTTGAGATCTAATTTTCAACGAAGAAATGAAATGCCCGAACTGTCAGGTGATTGGAAAGGGTCCGAAAAGCTGTGAAGCATAACATAGTGATTTATCTTAAATTTCTTGATCGACAGACTAGGTCGTCGCTTTTAAATGCGGCTCAATCATTGGAATCTATCAAAACATTGAAAAATATAACCTGTGAGGTTATACAACAATTTGTATAAGCTTCTTGAACAGTGTTACTGAAATTCTGTTTTGGAAGTACAGCTTTCGATATTTGAATTACTATTGGATTCGAAAGTGTACGGATTAGTAATTTTGCCCCCATTGTGTAACCATAGGCTAAGAGTTTAATTTTAGTTCCTACTTTTCATCTTCGGTGAGCAGACATGTCGTGACGTCTTTGACCCTGCATCTTCTGTAGACATGAGGATACATACACCGTGAAACAAATCCACGCCTGGACAAGAAGGGTCCGTCTGTCTCTTACACACGTCAGAGCATTCCTCTCCCGTGATTTGCGTCTTATAAACGCGTTTTATTTCTACATTTTCAGACAGCGTTCGATTTCTTTCTGCGTGTGCATTGAAAATAAAATATATATATATATATATATTTCAGAAACTTATTTTAGTATAAAATTTTTTAACATTTTTTTGCGGAAGTATTTTTCTTTTATATTACATACAACTTAAGCTTATATTTTTTTTGCTATACATGAAGTGCATTTTTAGTTAAACTTCTTGAATTATTTTAATGATTAACATTAGTTGCGTCATAAATATCCCCTTTGTGCTTCCTGCTGTATATATATTTGTGTATGTGTGTGTTTGATACACATATAAAGACCAACCAAAGCACAGAGGGTCCTACAAAAGCAAGGACAGGTATTAAATGGTTCAAAATGACACTTAAAAGGCTAAGGCTAATTAACGTTATTTTAACATTTATTTTACACTGCAGTCTAAGAGTGGTCTGATTGTAAGTTGTTCATGAAACAGTTGATTATGGTATTGACTACCACATTAATGAAAATTGCAAAGTATAATGCTACTGGGGCTAATATGGATACGAATACTGTTACATTGATTTTATCAGCAGATGTCTACTTCAGCCTATTATAGACAATTCTTAATTTTTATCCGTTATTCTGTAAGTCGCGGAATATAATATAATTCAATGTATGTCATATAATTGGTCTTTTTCTGTGGTGTTGCGTTGACAGAGATATTACAGGATAAGCGTATAGACCGTATTTACATATGAACAAGAAATTAATTTCCTCTTTCTAATTTACTTCAAGCTATGGGCTTATGACAAAACAATTCAAATCTAAACGAATCCATTGGTTAGTTTGAAGCGAGATCTCAGGTGAATATGATTATAGTCTAGTGTGCAAAACGGCCCCTTCATTCAGAAGTCAATATTCAAGTACAGGCTATCACCAACATTTACTTTTCTTTGTCCAAGATCTTACGATTTGGCTGTACCATCCAAAGATGATTTTACGTCACATTCCGCTCCTATTGCCCAGTTTATCAATAGTATAGATAAAAGAATGCGAAGCAGTCAGGTGACCAGTCAGGAAACTAATCAATACTATTTATGCTTTGTTTATTGTTATTTTCTTTCCACTCAAAACAACATTTGAATTGTTTTCATCATCAGAATATGAGCATATATAATTATGAATGATTCGAAGATACTTTTTTTATGCAATTGATGCTTTGCAGACCAACGAATCGTGTATTTTTTTTCAAATAAAGGATATTTCTACTTAACAATAAGAATAAATGACCGAACATTAGTTATTAAGTTAATATGGCCCTTAGCACGCCCCTTTTCCTAGTATATGCAGGCATTATGTATCTAAAACGTTTGCACCGTTTTAACGTAATGTAAATATAGTATTGTATTGGAAATAAAAAATCTTTTGCTCACCAATGCATGTTTGGATAAAAAGAAAAATGACGATCTTGGAGAGGACCACTGTAAAGTTCTTCATTCCACTCAGTAGCATATAGTTTTCTACCGATCTGCTGCACTGAGGTAACTGATCCTAATAGCGTTTTAATATGCCTCTACTGACTATTTAGTTTACGTCGAAATATATAAAAGCTCATGCAACGAAGAACCAGTAAATGTGTAAATGGGTTTTTACAGGACACATAAAAGGCTTGATGTCATTTTGAAAGATAGATTAATCCCCAGTGTCGGAGTGTTATGGGTTACTTTGTTGTTAATTAAAGCCATCATCACACATAAAAGATTTTCAGAAAGGTTAATGTCACACTTCCAGGTGTATGGAGAGGAACATATGCATACTGATTTCATCAAAGATATGCCGATACTGGTTTGTGATCGGTCAGTTCTAAAAAAAACACCACTGGCCAATATATAGAAGTGGAAGATGCTATTATTTAAATGTGCGTCTTCCACATGTCCACAGTTTAATTAGAACCAAAGCGGGTGTTACCAGTTCTATCGTGTTGTGTTTTTTTTTCCTCAGGACGAATAAATAACAATACATCTTTACGAAAGAAAAATTAAATCTTACTGCACATTTAGGAGGATGGAACGCACTCATCAGAATATATGAATAAATATCTGAAATTACTTTTAGCCATTCCTGAAAAAGTGAGTATGACCCAGATGCTTGCAGATTTTTAATAATTATTAAGCTTAGTTATTACGACAAGTTCTCTCTCTCCTCCCCCCCCTCTCTTCTCTCTCTCTCTCTCTCTCTCTCTCTCTCTCTCTCTCTCTCTCTCTCTCTCTCTCTCTTTCTCTCTCTCTCTCTATCTCTCTCTTAATTAATAGGTATTTAGATATGGGATTTATCGTTTATCGTTAATATGATTAACAAAGACAGAAAGAAATCATAATGTTGACACTAGATTACCTTGCTGCTCCATGGCTTTGGTGTGTAAATGTCACCATCAAAGATGATAGTGATACACAGTTACATCTGGTCTTACCGGTGCCTTTAAAAATGTATGTAAAAAACAAGTAAAGAAGTGAATTCTAAAAGAGATATCCCTGAAAAAAACAACTCCAGGAAAAGTTTAAATGAAACCCGTTTCTTCTCAGGGACTAGCATTCTGTTTTGATGAAAGTAGCAATATATTCGCAGACATATATTCAATTTCTCACAAATGCTTTAAATATAGTAATCACCATTAAAGTAAGGACCCTTACGTATCTCCGAGAAAGCCCGTTCTCAGTTAATTTTGGAATATATATATATATATATATATAGAGAGAGAGAGAGAGAGAGAGAGAGAGAGAGAGAGGGGGGAGAGAGAGAAAGAGAGAGTAAAACATTGGTGTGCCGAAGGCGAAGGAACTGGTGAATTTAATTCGACACAACCGGAGTTCAAAACAACCGATATTCATTATATTCAACCTCCTTCTGCCTTGATTATTATCGATAAATAGTGCACATGTAAATGGCCTTTCTTATATAGTTCTACCGAATGTTTGCGTGAAAGAACAATATAACTGTTATAGTTATGTTTATTAATAATAATAAAGCACATAATTACTACCAAAAATAGGATTAGGTAAATAGAAAAAGGAAGCATTTATGGAGTATAATGTGCTCTACGGTAAATTAGAGTCAGTGTGAAAAGCGTCATCTTTCTCCCTATATATAAAATCCTGTATATTTATTCTAGATACATCGACGGTAAGGATTCCATTATGTTTGGTTTATAAATGACTAATCAATTCGAATTAATGCTTTGTTGGCGAGAGAAGAAAGGCATGGCCATGGTCGAGTTACTTATTGGCCAAACAGGTAAACAACGGACCAGGTGTGTAAACCATCGCGCCTGATGGGTAAGATCATAACTGTTCATCACGGCCTTTGTTTTGTAGTGCTTTTACTTATTTAGCATTATAAAACTGTTATTTTCAGGCTTTTACCTCATCATTTGACATTTATATCGAAACAAACCAAAAACTTTAAAATAAAAAAGCGCCCGCCCGCATTGATTTATGAAAAAAAGTGCCTGAGAACAATACCTTTTTTTTATTTTGGCCTTACGTATATAAGGAAAGCATGTTCAACATCTGAGAAAATGTCCTGACACATTTTGAGAAAAAGCACTTTTTATGGGTGTCCAATTCACGATGAGGCAGTTTTGTTTAGGGTTTTTGAGCTATCTTGTATTATGTTTGAATACATTGGAATTTTGTGTTTGAACATAAGTGTATGTATGTATATAATATGTTTCAACCAGGTGATTAAGTTATTTAGTGAGCACAAGTAACGGCAAGAATGATAAATGAGTACTCTTTGTCTGGCTACCATTTGCATCAGTCGAATGTTACCTTTGTGATACAGACATCCGTCAAATATTATATCCCTTCCCCCCTTCCATGGGGGAGGCATAAAGTGTTTTGTAGTTGTTTGCTTTGTTGGTGCCGCTGCGGGGTCCGTATGATCATAACTTTCGACTACTCAAAATTTTCTCATAAAATTTGACGACCTGTCACCTTGATTTGCATCGTCAAGTCAATAACTCAGAAATGGAACTTTATGTGAAGCCCATGACTTTTGAAGTATTGCATATTTTGTCCTGAAATTCGAGACACGAGTTGTTTCAAACACATTGTTTGATTAGTTCAAAAACTGGTAACCTTGACCTCGATCTTTACGGTCGAATCAGTGGAAATGTTGCGGATTGTATATACGATTTCTTGTGAATGCGGTTACCTTTCAAGCACTGTATATTCTTTCCTCGACGTTTAAACATAAGTTGTCTCAAGGTATCGAAAACGTTGGTGATTTAATCTTTCATTGTCAAAGCCAAATCTTAAAAAAAATCTAGGACTTTTATGCAATTTTAATATTATTAAGCTTTTTTTTTTTTACTTTTTGCTCAAATTTTGGAATTGGCGGCCCATATGGAAGGGAGATATATATCTGATTTTTCATCGCGAAAAAAAAATTCAGTATATTTTATATATTGATGCAAATAACAGCCACACATTATTTTGTGAAGCGGACATCAATCAAATATAGTTATTGTGATGCGCAGGTACGTCAACTATTTTTCGGATTCGGACATATGTCAAATATATGTACAGGCATTATTTAATGTTAAATCCAATATGGCATTAATGTGTGTTTTTCTAACATATTCACAACATTATTTAAATAAGATTATCATTATGTACTAATTCTTACTATATTTTCCGTTGCACGATACAGGCGAACTTGTGTAATTTTTACCAGCTATATTCTCCGTTATAATTATTGTAAACCTATCTTATATATAAATGTATGTATGTATTAATTAGAGAACCAATTGGACAGATTAATTGGGTTTACTGCATCTCTTAAAAAATGCCCGTATTTGGAGCAGTTACATCTAGGTTGGGCTTCAGATATCGATTTAAAATTGTTTGTATAAACGCTCGGATTACAGGGGTATTCAGCATTGAGGTTCAATGGCTGTGATAAGTAAATGTAAGAATCCATCAAGGTAGGACAAGGGTGTGATTCCCATTATTCATGTTTTGGCAAATGTCTCCTAAGTAACGTTTAGGTCAGTTAAGCATAATCAGTACTGCAGTAAATGATACAATGTCAGTCAATGACATTCAACAAAAGTGTAATGTTATGCTAAAGAGATTTTTTAACACATCTATATTAGTAAATCTTACATCAAGATACAAGATAGGATTGAGATACCATCGTACGTATTGCAGTAATGTCTCAGAAGAGGAAATTGCTTTCTTCTGGAAAATATGACGTTCATTCAAAGCCAAATTATTAGCGGGTTTCCAAACTGTCAGCATAAAAGCAAAACAAATGTGGCCCAACTGAAAGCAAAACAAAATATTATGACAGATATCAAGCCCACAAGAAGACAAATCCTACCCTGAACCTGTTTTTTATTAGTGTCACGAAATGGACAAAAACGTTACATTTACAAAATAAGTTTTGCTGAGAATTGTTCAGACATTTAAAACCTTGATAATATATGTAAATTGTCATTGATTTACAGTGCGAATATTATCTTGCATACACAGGACATCAATAATCGAACAAAAATACTGTTTAATACAACTACAATACAAAGATACTACGGAAAATAATACAATAACAATACTATTGTAATACAATGATAATACAATGATATTAAAATGATAATACAATAAGTTCAAGTGATATACAATGGTAATACAATAATGAATACAAGGGTCAATAAAACCTTGAATACACTGCTAATACATCGTCATAAAGTTTCTTACATACAAATATAAATATATATATATATATATATATATATACTTACATGTAAATGACTATAAGCGATCGTCTTCACTTCTAGGTTAAAACGTCTGTTCAAAGGTCTGAACTTACTTGATATGAACTGGATGAAGATAATGATGTAAAAACGTAACGGAAACCACTGTACTATTCAATACAATTTGCTCAAAGGCCGGTGTCCTTTTTTCACGATTAGTTTTAGTAATATTTTACAGGTATCTAGCGGCCTAAAGTAAAAATGCACATCATCCGCTTATTTTATTAATAATACAAAACATGAGCCAGTATAGCGTATCTACTCTGTTGCGACGTTTATGCGGATGGATTTGATGTGATTTAACACATTCGTACATTTGCAAACAAATTTCATGAATATTTTGTAAGCATAATTATGTAATACTCTTGTAAGCACATACATACATATATATATATATATATATATATATATATATATATATATATATATATATACATTCCCAAGAACAGTAACTCATATTTTAACACATTGGCAGAAATGAGGAAATTAAGAGTGAGAGTCTGTGTTCTGTGTTTTAAGTTGATTCATATTGCCTGTTACTTGTAATACTACACGTATTACCTTCTTAATCGATTGACCAAGTAGTGACATACAGACGTATTGCTTTGTACAGTAACATATACTGAAGTTCGTACTTCCACAACTAAATAATTTAATCTTTGTGTCCCAATGGGTCCTTTGTTAAGGCTTCGAGAAGAATAAAAAATAAGTGCAAATCTTAGATTTGAATGTTAAAGGAGATTTTTTTAAACCCTCATCGATGGCTTATTCCTTTACCAGGCAGGTCCCAGTGTCCGCTCCCATGGCGATGTCCGCATCTGCATTTAAAATATAAATGAGACCAACATATTTCATAGGCTATGATTCTATTTTGGCACATATGACCTTTAAATCTTATTAAATTATGACTGACCTTGGCTTATGACTTTACGACTTAGTACTGCTGTGAAACTAGGTCAGCTAATCGTTCTATTTTTTTTAACAAATTATGCTGTCTTTGTCATTACCCATGATCTATTGTATTTGCGTGTAAAGCTTCCTTTTTACTACTTTTTAACAGGTCAAAAAGTGACATTTTTTTAAATCATAAAATTTTATTTATTTAAAATCATCCAATACACATGTCACACATAATTGTACACTATCACATCAAATAAAATATATACAAATATATACAGAGCTTATTGCCTGGACATTATTCCAACTTTTCTTCAAATGTTCAATCCTTTTAATTTGTACATGCAGTATATACGTGGTCTTTAGAGAATACGTTAACCCCTTGCTTTTTCTTTCAATACTAAAACTACCATGCTACTGTATTTTATAAAAACTTCCTTATTTTTCCCTATTTTTCTAAATGTGCAGTTATCTTATTTTTCTGTTTTGCTATTATATATTCAATCTCTATATATTTCAATCTCCTCATAACATCTGGCATTAAATTGCTAGTGTTTTGATTATATTCCTTTCTACTTTGATGTGCACACATTTTAAATGTAAGGAGCACCTGATTTATAAGAAGGTTATTCTTAATTGGAAACATTCCATACAATACTATGTTCAAGGTTAATGGTGGCACTATCACTAAATTTGATTCCATCCAATCCACAATTCTAAATATAGTTTTTTTGTTACAAAATATTCATAAAAATGTGTTCCTTGGTCTCTAAATCTATGAAGCAATAAGAACATTGTTAACTATCAACTAACTCCCATTTGTAAAGTAAACTATTGGTTGGTAAATAGTTATTTATTATTTTAAGTAAAAATTCCCTTCAGTACATATCCAATGAGATTTAGTTGGATGGCTCCAAAGAAACTCTCCCAGTTGATATTATCATCCTGTATTGTTTGTTTTAACTTATTCAATGCAGCTGATTTTTTTTCCCCTCTAATAGATCATAAACATATTTGGAAGACAAAGATTGTATATTTGTAATACCCTTAATTGTAATTATGATATGCTCCTCTGATATACCTACATTAGATCTGATATCCTTGTCTCGCAATAATTTTAACCAGTTACATGGTATTGTAGCTCATACGGATCTCCATTTGAGTTAAACTCCTGTTCTAATATCTGGATATTTTTTTATATATTCGTACAATTTTAGCATTTTTTCTTCCTTTTTATACAAAGTCTTTTACAAACCTTATTCAACATGAGTACAAATGTTTGCAATACACTGACTTTTTATCCACTCTACTCCACCTATTGTTCCACAGAGGTTGCAGTTTTACCTCATTTTTATGGTTGGTTCTTTTGAAACAAATTGTGACCAATTTTCCAAACATTGTTTTTAAAATCATGGTATCTTAGATGGTATTCCATGGTATTCGAAGTTTGAAGACACATTAGCATCTCCACCTATTTTCTTAAGATAAAACATTGGTACTGCTTTCCAAGCATAAGCACTATTACATAGAATCAACCTTTTAATCAAAATTATTCTTTGAGGTTTTCATTCTGCTGGCTAAGTCTACAAAGTTAATACCACCTTTATTGTATGGTCCTATCAGTGTACTATATCTGACCTTGGGTTTTGTTTCCTTCTCCATACAAACTTTTCATCATTGACATAACAATATCTATGAATGACTGAGGTGGTACATGCATATTGCATACGTATATTACTTTGAATAAAGCTAATGTTCTACAAATTTCTGCCCTTCCAAATAATGTTAGATTTCTGCTTGACCATACAGTTTTTTTCAATTGTTCTCTCATTATCAAAATTAAATTTCCTCCTGATATCTTTATAGTACGATTGCCAGATGCCAAGAGTTTTAATTGTTCTTTTTGTCAGGTTAACCCATTTACATGAAACTTGTTTTAGTGTACTATATTTACTTGCACCTATCCAGGCTGCCTCAGATTTATTAAAATTGACATGCAGGGAAGGAAAAAAATAGTGAAAACCCATTTATGGTGCTAATTAAATGTTCATATGAAGCTGTGTTCCTGATGAAAAAGGTTATTTCATCTGCAAAACAAGTCATTTTAAGTTCATATGCACCAACATGGACTCCTCAGATATTTTTTATTAATACGAACATGATGTGTTAACACTTCTACAGCTAATATAAACAAATATGGGGATATTGGGTCCCCTTGTTTAGTACCCCTTGTACTGCTGTTGTAAAACCATAGTTAATAACACAGCTTTTCATGTTATTATGCACAGTTTTTATCCACTTAATGAACACTGCGCCAAAGCCTAGTTTTTTTAGAACACTTAACATGAAGATGTCAATGAGTCAAAAGCCGCTTTAAAGTCAGGTCCAAAAAGAATTGCTTCTTGCTGTTCCATCATATCACTGATTAAGCGAACTGAATTTCCAATATAGCGGCCTGGAATAAAAGCATTCTGATCTGAGTGGAACAAGTTTTCCAAACCTTTCGCAATTTTGAAATTAAAATTTTACTTAACAACTTTCAGTCAACATTTATTAAGCTTATTGGTCTCCAGGATTCTATATACCTTACCCGGTTTTTCTAAAAGCTTAATAACTATTTGCTTTTAGCTCTCTGATAATTATCCTAAGTGATACCCTTCATTTAATCAAGCAGTCATTTCAAAACCTACTTCATTAAATATACTCAAGTAAAATTCCTTTGTCATTCCATCATTCACTGGTGTTTCATTATTTGGCATTCTTTTTTAAGGATTCAAGTAGTTCTGTGACAGTGATGTTACCTTCACACTTCAAAAGACTTATGATCAGTTAGTTCTGATAACCCATAAATACCTTCCAGACCTTATCACAATCCTCAGAGGTGACATCTGATGATGTTGAAAATCTTTGCATGTAATATTCATGTATATGCGACATCATGTTGTTGTGATCCATTGTTTCTACAGACCGTGCTATTATTTTTTTTTTATAATTGTCATTTCAAGAGTTATCAAGATTCAAGAAATACTTTGTGCTGCACTCACCCTGCTCATATGACTGAGTTTTGGATCTAACAATTATCCCCTTGGTTATCAGATCATAACATTCTTCAAGTTTCTGCTTTAAATCTTTGTATTTTTCAATAATACTATGATCATTACATTCTCCAATATTACTTTCTAGCTGCTCGACTTCTTTTTCTAAGCTTATCCTCTTTATTTTGTTAGCTCTGCTTTTTTTTCTTTTGAGTATGCTATTGAGTATGCTATTTTTATATAATATTTAAATAGTCCCACTTTGTTTAAACATTCATATTTGTATGAAAAACTTCATGTTTCATTGGTGGTATAAACTCTTTTAATTTGGTTATAAATATGGTGTATTCAGCTAATGAATTATTAAATTTCAAGTATGATGGCCAATTTTCGGGCATTTCAAAAGAACAAGGTCTAAGTAGTACCGCTGAATGGTATGTTCCCACACAAGGTATAATCTCACAGTTTGTGACATAGGATTGCAAAGTCACTAATATAAGGTTCAAATAGTCTAACCTACGTTGTGCAAGGAGGTTTAATCTCCTCCTAGTAAATCCTTTAATATTTGGATTACGTAGTCGCCATATATCACACGGATCAAATGTTTGAAGTATTGTTTTTGCCGAGACAACTGTTTTATATTTGAATGTTAAATTTCCACCCTGAGCATCCAAGGGGGAAACGGAAATTCAGGTCTTCTTCCAAATTCTTTTTCAATTGTTTTCATATCTGTCGGTAACACAGCACTTGCTCTGTCTCACTGTTTGGACCATAAACATTGAGTAATAAAAATGGACATTCCTGAATATAGGCATTTAAAATGACAAATCTACCCTCTCTGTCAGAGACACATTTAACTGACTTGAATTGCAATTTTTGACCAATTAATATACTGGATCCTCTGGCTTGACTGGTTCCACGCGAGAAAAAAAAAACATGTACCTCGCCACCGATTTTGTCAAGATTTTTCACTCTTTTCTACTAAATAAGTTTCTTGTATAAAACTTACTCCTTTATCCATACCGTGTAATGTTAGCCAATTGAAAAGTTTCCTGCGTCTTACATAATTACTGATGCCACGCACATTGACACTTAGTATTGAACATTTATACTGATCACCTTCCATTATTCAATTTCAAAGGGATAACTGGATTGGAAGCTTAGAGTCATAGGTATCACATAATTTACACTGAATTACTGCAAAATGTATAAAAGTCAGATGATATAAGTTATTTTTACTTTTAGTTGCCTGGATGTGCCTGTATATGTATCTTATGGTTTTGCTTAATGCCCGCATCATAAATGCTGATGTGATATGTATGGTAAATTCATATAAATATTTACAGTTTATAGGTGTATTGTAAAACTTATGGCCTGGCGAAGATCTTACTGAAGAATAATTTGAATATGAATCTAAACTTAATTTAAAAGTAAATATCTTATTGAAAACAAATTTCCGAGTCACTAGAATGACAAAAAGTCCATTCATAGATGACATACTAATGTACATATAAGGGATTTTCTGGCGTGATGAGGTTACGTTATATCGTTTTGCTGAATTTTAAGTTGAGCTACTTTCGGGTAAGATAGTTTTCCATTTATCACCCTGCTTATATATATATATATATATATATATATATATATATATATATATATATATAAGTTAGGCCTTTTCGTAAAGCGGATCAGAGAACAAGTCCATCTCTCCTGAGGTTGTCTTTTTTGCTTTTTTGTTTTGACTTATCATGCATATATAAAATTTAATATGGGATATTAGCAATACTTACTATCTGTCTTAAACTTCACTTTTCTAATTGCCCCTTGGCACAACATATTGTGTGTAACAATTTGCATTTAGCATGTCTAAACTTGATAATTGTATCTCAATATAAGTTTGAAATAAAGTGTTAAATGTTTTAAAGTTAATTTAAGTAAATTAATGAGATATTCAGAATAGGTTCTAAAAGCGTTCTAAGATTTAATAACCATTGCAAAATAAATCAATATTTTTTTTATAAATAAGAAATTTGTTTAGATCAGTAACTGTGTAACATAGGAGAAATATCGCATCAAATACTGTCAATGAATACTTAGTTTCGAAGTTAACTGAAAGTGATGAGCCCTTTTTTATGTTTAGCTATACTTAAATGGCCTCTTAAAAACCTCACTGAGCATTTTGTAAAAAAAAAGGACCATGGTTACCTTATTACCATTTCTTTTCGAGACGTTTTAATAATATTAAATCCACATATATTTCTAGTAGTGCATATTGACCGTAAGCAGTCAATCTTGATTCAAAATCAGTTAATATCCCTTTTATTCTAAATATACTTTTTAAAAAGTGTTTGTCTCTTTCTTCCCAATATGTTCTAAACAAGATTGATATGCTGTTCAGAAACAAATCATCCTTCTTTTAAGAAAAATTTAAATAAAATAAAATTTTGAGTAGCTAATGTATGTTTTGCCCTGAGCAAACATTTTAGTAAAGTTTCGTCTTTTATACTTACCAAACTGGGCTGCCATATTTAATTTTAAAAGAAATATAACTGCATGGCTCCACTTAAATACACGTCAATTGAATCAATACCATTTAAAATTACTCTGTTTACAGATCTGACCTTTTGCCTATATGTTAACTTATACTTTGTGTATGAATAGTTCAGTATCACTGTAAGTCAAGAAACATGCACTGGAACTCATAAATAAAACGTTACTGCCCACTGCGTGCAGTTAACCTGTAAGTCAAGTTACAAAGTATTACAAAAATTAAAATTGAGATACATGTTTATTGCACTAAGCTTAAAATAATAAGCCAAATAAGTTAAACATGTTTATATGGCAGCTGTTAGTGTGCTTTTACAGATAAGTCAATGTATGGAAAATAGTGAGTTACAGGGCTACGTTACTGAGGATCTGATATGTTTGTATGTGTGCATGTGCGTGCATGTGAGCCTAGGCACGTGTGTATTTATGTATGTATAAGAATGTTTACCGTAGAGCTTCACACAGGAGACCGCTCACAAATAAAGGCAGACCACACCATATTGCAAGAAGACGTCCTCCATTTGTAGTCACATACTGAACATAGCAACATGCATCTTTTAAGCACACCGATCTCTCTAGCTTCGTTTTCTGCCCAATGCCGGAATTTCATGATTTCTCCTGTCGATTGCCAAAGCCAGTTACCAAGGACTTTATAGCCAGATGTCCAGTAGCTGCCTGATAGGAAAAAGGGATTGGCATCAGTTCTGTACAAATTGCTAAATTATTCAACCTGAGTTAAGGCTTATAGCGGAAGCTTTTTTAACAATCTACATTGTCTTAACACTTTATAATGTATGAAGGAGACCAACCGACTTCAAGCCCGTATCTGCAGGAAGGTTATATAAATATGGATGAAACTAACCATCCTTATTTCATAACCGGCCATGCATATGAATTTAGACTATTATATTCTTGTTGTATATTCACTAATTTTGGATCAACTAATTCATTTTACATGAAATGTAGGTTAACAAGTACTTTTTTCATTTTTACTTAGAAAAAGAATTTTATTGCTAGTCTTACGCAGGAGTAGAATATGAAACGGCCCAGAGGTTTTTTAATGCCGGATGAGTTATAACCATATACAGTAAATTAACTTTCGTCACAGCATGTGCAGGGATACCAACAGAAAACAGTCGTTGGTATTAGACACGTTACACATATTATTGATCTTAATCAACTCGAAACGAACATTACTCTAGGTCAAATAAGTACATACGTTTCACTTCATGGACCAGCTGCTTTTGAATAAACGCCTGCTCTGCCTCTGTCTCTATCGCGACAAGTCGGCTCTGATAATGCTGACAATTTTTCACTGCCTGTATCCTCTGACAGAGGGCAAGCGGCTGCATCATATAACAAGATGGTTCAAATATTTCGTTTTCCTTCGGCGTCCCTTGCGCGAAATAGTTGTCAAAAGGTTTCGGACAGGCTAAAACAGGAAATTAAACTAGTTGTTTAACGTTTGCCAATGTATTACTATAGAGTATTTCTTCCACTCACATCCAACTATTTATTTTTAACTGCTATACATTATAAAATGTATAGCAGATATATTTGGAAGGAAAAATATTATAAAACGGCGGTAGAAGTTTAAGGAGTTAATTCTATACTAGGGAAATAAGCATCTAAATTGTTAGATGAAAGGCATGTGTCCAAAAAGTTGTGAAGCATAAACTGGAGATATATCTTAAATTTCTAGATTGGCATACATGATCATCATTTCCATAGAGAGTCGAAAATTATCTACAAATCAATGAAATATAATAACCTTTCAGAAAATTATCTCTACAAAACAGGTGGCATAGGCTTGTGGAACAGAATTAATGAACAATGTACTGTTTCAAAAGTATATATTTGAAATTTGATATATCGCTGGCATGAACGGATATCATCAGGAGTTTTTAATATTCATAAAAATGAGGAAGTAAATAGGAATATGGACAGTTATTACCAGTATGTGCATAATGTGCTAGGGGTTTATCTTTTAATTCATCTCAGTATCGATTGATATGTTTGCTCCAATTCTGTAATTATTTGTCAAAAGATTAATTGCGGTGCCTACTTTTCGTCTTGGTTGAGCAGCCATGCTCTGACGTCTTAGGCCATGAATATTCTGTGTATTTCAGGACACATACACCGTTATACAGATCCATGCCCCCGCAGGAGGGGTCCGTTTGTCTCTTACATAGGTCAGAGCATTCCTTTCTCCTGATGTGGGTCTTATACACCCGTTTTATTTCCACATTTTCAGACAGCGTTGGCTTTGATTCTGCGTGTATATTCATAATTTAAAAACAAAAATGTTTTTAGAATAATATTTTTACATTCATTCGTTAAAAATGTTTCATTTTATTTAACATAAACATGAGAACATGATATTTTGTGTATAAATGAACTGCATTTGTAATGAAACTCCATGAATCAGTTTAATGGAATAAACATTAGTTGCGTCATAAATAAAACATCTTCTAATGCTTACTATTATGTATATATAGATATACTTGATATTCATATAAGGACTAGCCAAAGCGGAGTTCCTATAAAAGCCGGGGAAATGAAAAAGTAGTAAATGGTTCAAATTATCACAAAAGAGCCTAAGGCCAATTAACGTTATTTTAACATTTATTTTACACTGTTCTCTCAGACTACTCTAACTGAAAGTTGTTTATTTCATCGACCATCACATTTATGAGAATTTACAAAGAAAATTTAATACTATTGTCGCCAGTACTGATACGAATATTAGTGTATTGATTTTATCAGGGGACGTCTACTACTACCTATTACAGGCTAATTCTCAATTCTTTATATGTCATTCTGTAAGTCACGGAATATAATAGGAATTTAATGTATGTCTTATATTTGGCTATTTCTGTTGTGTTGCGTTGATGGAATAAATATAGGATACGCGTTTACAAGTTATTTATTTTAGAACAAGGAATTAATTTCTTTTTTATGGCTTCAAGAGGTAGGAAAATGACTAAACCCTTTCTACCTAACCGATTTATGGTCAGTTCGAAGCGAGGTATGATGTATATCTGATTAATTTTAAGAGTATCAAACGACACTTATATAGAGAAATCAATGTATTCAATTGAAGGCTATTACCAATTTATCCTGATTGTGTAACTTACGGTTTTGACTGTGCCTTCTATAGATTATTTACAGTAACATTCTGCTCTTATTGCCCATTTTATCAAGACAAAACGTACAGAAAAAGGAACTAAAAGAACCCGCAGGAAAAAGGTGAACAGACATGAGACTACAATACTATTTACGATTAGCGAAGGGTAATTTTCTTTCCACATCAAAACTACTTGGAAACATACAAGTAAATCATTTCTAACCTAGAAATCCAAACGCCATTTAAATAATAAGATTCTCTATTCTTCAGAGTACTGGTAAAAGTATATATATATATAAGTTTTAGAAAATCGCGTAAGTTTTAATGCTTTGAAAATTCAGTATTTATTAGAAATTTAACTCGCATTCTCCTTACCTATGCACATTAAAATCAGGAGTAATAAGAATTTCTCAGAAACGACCATTGTATAATTCTTCACACCACTTGATAATGTATTATTTTCTACCAGTCTGTTTCAGAATGAGAACTGGTAACCGATCGATCGAAGATATAAAGCTCGTCGGGCCCTCCAGGTTGCAGCAATCTTAGGCCTCTGCCCTTGGACCTCGGGGGCAGCTTAAGATGGGTAAAAATATCGCAAGATGTTAAAGACGAATGTTTGCTTGAGCCGGTAGACAGGGTTGCCGTTCACTCTGGAGGAAGTGGTACCAAGTAGCGTTTTGATTAGCATATAGAGACCAATTAAAATACATCACATCATATTAAAGGAAAGGTAGCGAACGAGCACTTAGTGTCTAAATGGATCTATGACGTACCTTTAAAAGGTTTGTTGTCATTTCAATACACAGACAACCTTCAGTATCGGAGTGTTCGGGATTACTTTTTGTCAATTAAAGCTATCACCATATCCAGCAGACTTTTCATAAAGGTTACTGTCACACTTATCAACAATTATTCATCGTATTGAGAGGAACAGATGAGTATTGATCTCATCACAAATATGCCGATACCTGGTTTTAATCAGTCAATTCTCAAAACAAACCATCACTGGCTAATATTTAGAAACTGATCCGGGGTTCCTCTGCCTTGGGTCCCCGGGGGCACCTTAAGATGAGGAAAATGTTGCAAATGATGATGATGAATGTTTGTTTGGCGGTTGACGAAGGGTTGCCGTTTTCTCGAGACGAACTGGTACCAAGTTTTGATCAGCATATACAGATCAATCAAAATACATAACATTATATAAAGGCCCAGGTAACGAACGAGCAAAGAATGCCTTAATGGATTTGTCAAGAGCACACAAAAGGTTTATTGTAATGTTAAAACATTGATAATTCTTCAGTGTCAAAGTGCTAAGAATTACTTTTTTTGTTAATTAAACCCATCATCACATCTAAGAGACTTCTAAAATGTTAATGTCACACTTGTCAATCGTTATTCATTGTTCAGAGTGGAACGGTCGTGTATTGATTTCATCACAAATATGCCAATACAAACCATCACCTGCAAATATGTAACAGCAGAACATATTATTTCAATTTGCGGCTTTATGAGGGAGTTGAATTAGAACAAAAGCGGGTTTGATCGCTTCCCCCTTTTTTATATTCAAAAAGAATATTATGTGTCTACTAAAGGTCATGTTTGTAAATAGCGTAACCCGCTTGCCCAAACCAACTTACTTTCAGATGGATATAGTCTAGCCCATAGCAAAGAGTCTCAGGCCAATGGGATCTTGCTTTAGTCTGCAATATGACAAAGTTGTTCGCAAATAACACGTCATTCTCACATTTAAAAAAAAGGGGGGGGGTTTGCTCTGATATCACAGTTTTTTTGGACTTTACACTTGACTCCCTGGTCTGTCCAGCCTAAACATTCCTGAAGCTTTTCTCGGCTCCCTGGGTAACATACAAACAAAAACGGCGCTTGAATGTTTGTTCCGTTCAACATATACCTGCCGCCTATGTTTGATCAGTAAACATTCACTCGTGCCCGAACCCCCCCCCCCCCTTGTGGTTAAGACCTTCGGTAGGAATCCAAGTGTTCAGATCGAGACGTAAACCTACAACCCTGCGGTCACGAGTCAGCGACTAACTTATTACGCCACCACGCTTTCATCTGGAAATAAAGGTATTTCTACATTTTAGTAATACCATCATTTATCTCCCCCGTCTGCTTAGATTTCGGGTTCTTTGTGCCCTTCCAAACTGATGAAGCGTCTCAATCTAAATTTATTGTTACTTTGGCACTCGAACGGGCAAAACAGGAACCGATAAGATTTTGATGTTGACCCGGGACATGAACCGGATTATGAAACGTCATCACAAGGATAGGACAGACCTCTGCGAAATATGGCAAATATCCACCAAAGTCAATTAGTAGTTTGGGTCTTAACGTGGTAAGGAGACGGATACAGTACAGTACCGGCGACACTTATTAGCAAAGCGACTCTGTTTTTATTTGCCAATTAGATGAGGACTGGCAATATGATCATTCTCGCATATTAATAATAACCTTTCTAAATTGGGATATATCTATCGGTCATTTTGAAGATTTTATCTATACTTTTTATCGATTGTAAAGATCGTAAAAATTTTCTTCCATTCTTATGTAGATTTGATAACATGCAGTTATGCAGTTATAAAGTCTTTATCTCTTCATTCAGAAGATTGTGTATACCATATCGGCGATATGATATTTAAATTAAAAATGTGCTCAAAGAGAGCAGACCTCCGCCAAGACACTTCATTACCCCGATAATGCATTGTTAGAAATGCCTTGCTGTACGTTGATTAACTGAAACCTTTCCGGGAAATGGCACATACACGTGGAGTGACGTCATTTTCCTCTCTGACGTGACGACTCGCACTCTACAGATGGCCATATCGTCACATGCTACGTCCCCGTGTAAACAAATGTCCTATAAAACCCCATAAAACACTCATCTCGGAGTGTTTAACGAAAGGATCACCAACAAAATGGAATCAATCTTTCCAGCATCCAAGCCGAGCTATCCTGAAAATTTCATGAAACCCGTTGATATCTTTTTAAGTAGGCAGACAGATAAACACACCAACGCCTCCAAAACATAACCCCCCCCCCCCCCTTCGCTTCACTTAGTTTCTCTGTAGGATCTTTTCTTTTTGTCAGGACTGATGCCAGGTGTCCCGATTGGGGCCGTTTTCCGTATGTGAGCTTGCATATATGCAAAGCATGTGGACATTTTTTCACCAGCAACGTTAAACATTATAAACAAAACATCTCTTCTGATGTATTTATTTGGACAACTTCCCTATAAGGTATATATATATATATATATATATATATATATATATATATATATATATATATATATATATACATAGTCTTATAAGAGCAAATAGCTTTATTCTTTATAAGAACACTATAACATTAATACATTTACCTTTATTCAGTAGTAGTTTTTGTAATTTAACAATCTATACCTATATTTAACTTGCTATATAACTTTCTATATTTTCGGAGATAACGTCCATACCCATTTTGTCTTAAGAAAACATCGAATAATCACAATTTTATGTATTCATTAACATTTAATAAGTACCACCAACTAATTTACATTATTCTCTCTAACAAAATGTTAAGAAGTTTCATTTTTATCATGCATTCCTTATTTGTCCAATACAAGTCTTAAAATTCTTAACACATTATATATACAAACATAATATAATCATATAAATGGCCGCGAAGTTATCAACACATCAAACAAACTTTGATTTACATAACAGATAACAGTTCTACATTACCAACCGAATCAGCTTCCATAACTGTGCACCCTTAACAATTTAAAACAAATCATTTTTATCATGCATTCCTTATTCGTTCAATGCAAGTCTTAAAATTCTTAACACAATATATATACATACATGATATAATAATACAAATAGCTGCTAAGTTATCAATAAATTTATAAAACAAATTCGTATTTACATAACAGATAACGGTTCTACATAACTAACCGAATAAGCTTCCATAAATGTACACCCTTAACAATTTAAAACAAATCACTTGGCCATAACTTGCATGATAATTTGTCATGAAAGGATATGAGTATATACATTAGAAAACTGGCATCATTATGAAATATATCTAGCCAATATACCTTCCATTTCTATGTAATCGTTTCGGTTCATCGATTGGATATTTTCTTTTGGAACCTGAACCGTTTTGCTAAATTTTGGTGTAACTCGCTCAAACGCTTTTCCGACCCCATCAATGTATAATTAAGTGAGTGATTGTTTTGTGATATTAAAATGTAAATAAAAGACCATTATGTACAATAATAACTTTGTAAAACAAAGCCGGAGTTTTCAGATTTTAAAACAATCAAAAAGGAGTTGTTCCGTGCAACTAAATATCTCAGAAATACCGGATGATAACCGAAATATGCCTCCCTTGATTCATCTTTCGATCACCTGATCTCAAAATAACAGACAAATGGCAATCTGTATGTAAGGCCTTATGGATAAGACAGAACCTGATATTGGAATTTTTTTTCAACAGAAAAAATATACTAAAATGCAAAAATATAAACAAAAACTCGGACAAACTTAGCTCCGTAGTGTTGTTAAAAACGATTTTACGTCAACCAGTAGGGCTGGAACGATACATTATATCACGATACACAACATATTGTGAGACTTTGCTGACGATACGATACACGATACCACTCCTATTTGATATATCTTAAATTCCCTTGTATATAGATTTAATAAAATCTCATACATGGACATCTGACCATACGGATAACATATTTGACTTTGTAATGTGTAGTATCGTTGGCGAATCGTTATTATCCTATCAATCAGTAACAGTTCAATGGGGTACCTCAAAAAAGTCTTCATTATTATTAACTTTAAAAATTGCATCTCAGTGCCACAAATGTGTTCATTTAGGGAAACACATAACAAATGACTAACATTGAAGCTGGATAATTCTTTTGTATATTCTAGTACATTTGAGTTGATTGCCAGTGCTTTGAGCTGAAATATGATAAAAAAATAACGTTTAATCGAAAAGATAGATACCTTACACTTGTAAATCGTTCAATGTTTGAATACAAGTTGGCGCTGAGAAGCAGGTGCAGTAATTACCGTAAATGACAATAATCAGTTAAAAAGCACGGTAGGCCCGTGCGCATTCTTGTATGTCGTGATTAATACAAAGCAAGCTCAGTACATGTTGTTGAAATATGGATAGCCATCGTAAGAGCTGAGAAGACCTTGCATTGAAGGAGTCGTTCGCCGCAGGGGGCGCCCCATTTGGTATCGGGAATGAGGCCGTTCGTCCAGCATTGCGTCTATGTCGGTATCCATGTCAAGGAGCGGTTGTGACCGGGCATGCACAGCATGACTAAACACATCCGGTCGAGGTACAGAAAAACTGCTGCGGAGGAAATGGAGTGACGTAACCTTTAGTAATAATACAAATAAAGTAAAAAGTTCACCATCAGACAATGACTATAACATTTATAAATCTTCACTAACGGTAAGTTGAAACATACAAGAATTTAAATTGGAAATAATTGGAAAATTGAATTGGAGGACTTGTGGAAAGGATAATTATTTCTCTTACTGATAAAAAAACTTCAAAATTGGTCTCCCGCATGGATTGAGATTTAAGTAATTACAAAAAAAATCCAAGGTCGCAGTTTATAAACTAAGATTGACAAACATTTATTTCTAATTTAGATTGTGCAGATAAGAACAAATGTGCGAATTAAGTGTTTTTTGACCTGATACGTTACAACAATATAAAAAAATTATATTTCCATGCTTATACATTAAACCACTTTCTACTTGAAAAGCTTTGCAGAGATAATATAAAAGAAAAGGCACTGATGGAGTGAAAAGGTTTAATGACACTTCGCACATTTGAAGTTGCGATGCTAAAGTCCTGTCAGGAAGAAATTTTTTATATCCAAACTGTTGCGAAATCGTTTGACTCAAACTGGATTAACCACGTATTGTCTCATATAATCGCAATGTGATCTCGCGTGATCTCGTGCTGTCATGATAAGAAGGTAGAAATAAAAGATGCATTAGGAAAAAGGTAATTAAATGGCCTCACTTTGTCAGGTTATATGCCGAACTGTGCCAGTTTGGACCACTCGACCCTCCAAACGGATCGTCTATGCGGCTGAAAGTAAAATAAACACCAGTCATTTAACGTTTAATGTCTTAAAAAACAAATATTTCACAAAATTTCAGGAGCACCCTTAACCCCAATTTATCAGCAAAAAAACTCTGGTATTACTATGATGTGAACGACTCCAGCAAGAACTAGAAAAGGACATTTCAGGACAAATACAGTCCAAGCAGATGGAAAACAAGTGTGTCAATACGTTCCTGGGTAAGAAAATATAGATAAAAGATTAAAAGTTTTATTGGCGGAATATAGACCTCCGACCCAATTCCAACTACATACATTCAAAATTCCATAACAATAAACAACTAAGAAATGTGCTTTTACTGAATGTAGGCCGTTGAATGGAGGCCTCCGCCAAGAGGAGTGTCCTTATTATGGGAAGCTCCAAAACCGTGTTTGCATTCACTTATTCGGCCCATATTCCCAGGTACATTCATGCATAAGTTGACTTTACATTTGTGAATATTCCTTGATAAAAATCCTGAATCCGAATCATGTTCCAGATACAGACCAAAACCTTATTTTTTTTTCTTCATTAGCCCATTCAAAAAATGCCCTAAACACCTCATTGCCGGTTGCGTGAACAATCACACACACAAAGACACAACTGTGATTGGACATAAACGCATACTCTAATAGCGGAGACAAACTTTTTTCAATACCGAGCATTCAAAGTTAGGTAAATAAAATGCAAATAGGTACTTGTTACCTCGGTATATTCATTGATCGTGTCAGGTTCCTGTTACCAAGCTGATTCGCTCTTTGTTCAAGGAAAGGAAAAATGAACTGTGCCAGTTGTGACAAAGGTATCATTGGTTCTGTCAAAGAATTAGAGCTGCCCTTGGAGAAGGCCGCATGCGTGGGTGCCTGAAGCTGTGGGGGCGGCGACGGCGGAGCTGCAAGCTGCGCCTGCACGTAGGCTGGCATAACTTCCGGTTTGTGTGTCCCAAAAGTGTGATGTAACATCCTGAAAATACAAAGATATTTTGATTCTCGTCGTAAGTCCCAAAAAAATACAATAGAAAAACAACTCCCAGTGTATCAGATACTAAGACTTAGATGTTTCCAATCGCCAAGCTGCTACTTGAAGCAGCCTTCTGATTCCCGCGATTGATTGAACATTGGGAACCAGCTACAGAGAGTATCCTACCTTTGGTCAAGGTTGAACATAAAAATGAGGTGCAAATATGTTGCCTTTGACTAAAAGTTAGCCCAAAATTTAGCTTTTGTAAATCAACCATATTTCAGATCTGACGCAAACACGGGCTGAAGAAGGAAAAGCAAGCAAAAAATACACTCCCAAAAATTAAGACCCAAATTTTGTTAAAGAAATCAAATCATTAGCCGGTATCAAAACCTCCCTTACACTGGGAAGGCTTAAATAACGTAACGTTTCTCCTTCTGTATATTAATGAATATACTTGTTCAATACTTTGAATATTATCCATTATTTTCTTATCTTTAATTACATTTCTTGCTGAAATAATGGGAATAGAACCAGTATTTATAGTTATGTTACAGTTTGCTTGAAATAGTTGGTCCTGTTGAATGCATATAAAAATTCGCATACCATTTATTACAACATGCGATTGCAAACCATTATGAATGGTCGAAATTTTTGCGAGGTCAAGGTCAGATAAGTGCAATGAAATACGATATGAAAGTACTCTGTGGATAGTCTCAAGGTCTGTGAAACTATCTGCGGTGAGACTTCGGTAGCCATTTGATCTTCAACGTAGAAGCTGGAGAAACGCGCTTTAAGTAATCGCGCCCTCATTCGAAGATTATATATGTGAATTTAATCAAGGTGCCGCCACGGTCTAAACTCCAAAACATGTAAACCTTCCCGTGTATATACACGTAGTAGGCGGGTCACCATTGGTAAATATATATATATAAGCTCTACTGGTCATCGAAACCTTTTCTGTTGGTTGTACGACATGTATACGGTTTATGGATGATTTTGATGAAAACGCATTTGGTTGGGGTTTTTTTTATCCGAAAAGTCAATGCCGCGAAAGCTGAGAAACAAGAGAATACGTTAAAAAGGTCATAGGGATAATACGGATGGCGCCAAAACTAGAACTGAGCGGACAATCACGTATGGAACTCAATGAATTTATGAGAAATGTTGCCAAACATAAGACATGAATACGCAAAAAAAACAGAAATACAAGAGCAAGTGAAAAATGCGCGTCAGTTGGCGATAGAGCGTCTAGTTTAAGAAAAAAGCTCGTCACCAAGGTGTGGATATCTTAAGGATATCCAGTCATTTCACTTAAAAAACTTGTCAAATAAGGACACAGACATAGGATTATTTTGCTAGCTGAGTACTCCCAATCAACATAATTATCAGAATCGAAGAAAATAATTAGGACAATTAGAATCTTAATACCTAAAGTGAAAACTAGAACTGATCCGACCAATCATCTGGCCCCATAACATAATTTAATGCAGCGGCATAGATAGCGGGGGGGGGGGGGGAGATGGGGAGATGCATACCCCCCCCCCTGAATTTTAGGTGGGGGGATGGTGTGTACATTAACCCCCCCCCCCCCTAGGTTTCTATGGGGGGAGAAAGCAAAACTATAGTTATTATGCAATACATACCAGTCAATAGTAATAATATTTATAACGAACGTTGTGAGGTATTAGTAGTAACAACTGTCTCGCGTCGTCAAACATTCAAGGATCGTTAATTCGTAATTCAGAGTTTCACCACAGGTTTCCGCATATATTGTATCTTCAATTTATTATGCAGACTAGGACCTCCATAGCTCTATATATATATATATATATATATATATATATATATATATATAGCTGTATGATAATCTATTAATCATATGAATTAATATGTTTTAATTATATTATATAAACAACCCATTCTCATAAATTATAATGCATTGTATATATACAGTATATAATTTACGCAAATCCCAGTTGTAATGTCTTATAAATCAAACAATTTGATTGCTTTCGTATGTTGCAAAGAAGCGCCTAATCATTAGTAGCAAGTATTTATCAAATTGAATTATCTAGTTTGGGTCAGAAACAGTGGGTCAGAGAAGCTCGAATTTATTTTTTACATAATTTTTAGCAGGGTATAACTTTGTAAATTTGTTTGCAGGAAATTAAGGCCATGTCCATTTGTTATGTTGTAAAGTCTCCAAACTTACAAAACTTTTGCAGATACATGGCCTAAAATTTTGCATATTTGCTAATGGGAAAATTGAAAGTATCAACATGAAGTATTAGTTTAATCAGAGATGGTCATTCAGGAGGTATTTGTAGATTTCACATGAAATTACCAAAATGAAGAAAACCATTCCTACATATTTGATACCTTTTTTATAGAAGAAAACTGAGCATCATCAAAATTATTATTTTCCTCGTAGTAAAGAATAAGTTGAGCATATTAGAATGAATGATTATTTGATTTTATCAAATGTTTGGCTCGGAATGATTTTTATAATATACTGTGGCTGTAAAGGGCAGACATTGACATAAATATGTGTCCTGGCTTTAAAAAAATGGATGAAACTGCTACATGAACTTGACAATAAAAATACGCTTATATAGTGTTTCCTTTATAAATCCTGGCCACTGTGGCTAATAATGAGTTATAAAGTAACTTCTGCAAGTTTCTACTTCTTTTAGGCAAGTTCTGCCCCCGTGAAATAAACCACTGAATCTAAGGGCAAAGTATCAGCATAAGAAGTAAAGCATTCTTCTGAAAGATTACCTTTCACATGGACATTTTAAGCGATCTTGCCTCATGTTATATACATACGGTATCACTGAAGAAGCGTTTTACCCGATTCCTCCATATGATCATCAACACACGGCATAATAGGAAATGACTCAAATGATGATAAAAATATATCTATACAGTTTACTTCCGACAACCCATTGGGTTTTATTTCATTATTTACCGTGCTTGACAAAACCCTTTTAATCAAACTTTGTAAACAGAGTTTGCTTAGCATTTAATTTCTGCATAGCTGCAGGTTGATAAGGAATATAATTTTGATAATTTTAATTTTACCCCGTTTATTGTTTAATATCATTCTTGATATTATGACTTTTTTTCGAGTGATTTATCATTTATCATTTATTGGTTTATTCATTTAGTTGTGGATTCATTTATTTGTTCATTAACAATACCACTTCTCCTATAGACTTAAATACTTAAAGGAATACATGATACTAGTTCTATTCAAAAACATGTAGCAGTGTACACTCTCATGATCAAGATGACATATAAATACCTGATCTTATGATCATCGATTCTCATGTTTATAATTTATTCAGAAACAAAATAAAATATTACTGTCATGAAATAATATGCAGAACCATTTGTATATTGCTGAAAGTAGAGTGATAGACTGTGAGTTATAAAAATGCACGAGGTAATCATTCTACAATGTTCTTTATTTATCACTATATATTATACAATTAACTTCCCGTGCACACAAACACCCACCCACCCACCCACACACACACACACACACATATTTATAAATATTTATATATATATATATATATATACACACATACGAACACACGCGCATATACATATATATGACCATCCCCACAGATCCCCACCATCCCCACCTTTAAATAAAATTTTTAAATTATATAAAATGATGTGGAAATAAATGAGAAAATCAAAATAATGCATACCATCAGAAAGACCACTATACAAGGTTTGAAACAATGTATATCTTATGTTGTCTAATATGAATTGAAAACAATTTTTGGATTGATTTCAGATGGGGAAATTGCCAAAAATACCTTAAATCATTTCTAAAAGCATCATGTATTTACAGTATTTAAATGACAATCTTTTTTCAAAGGTACCCCATTGGCGGAGTACAACGCTGTCGTGAAAAGGGGGAATCGTATCATATTATCAATCATTTTCTAATTTTATTCATTCCTGAAGCATTGCATTTCATTGATATTTGATGAAATATGCGACACAAATTTGTTAACAATTTGTATATGTTACTCATTGTAGTTGGATCCTACAGTTAATGACAAAATTACATTTATTTAATAAGCAAAAGGGGTTTGGGTTAACATGTTATGTCCCCCCTGGTTGATAAATTGTTTGTGTGTATTGGGGTGGGGTGGGGTGGGATGGTAGCATGTTCCCTCTGTCGTCAACCAAACTGCGCCCATGTGGCACGTCTTCTGATATATGTTATAATAATGTTACAATAGGTTTTCCTTACGGGTTAATCTGCGGTCTTCTGGACTGTTGTAATGGTGACGGCATATATAGGGCGCTACTAATCGACCGGCGATGGGTGAGATGAAGGGCCACCAGGATTATGATTGCTATGACAACCACTGTCACTGACACCACAATGGCAATGGTTGTCAGGTCTGTGTTACTGATTCCCATCGTCAGAACGTCTTGGGTGGTATGTTTCATCGTCTGATCTGCAAGAAATGACAAATGACAAACTAGGAATCTGCATTCTAATGAATGCAGGCCTTCCGTGACTAAACATGTATTAATATACTTTGATGACATTACTGAATCCGGATCATGTTCCGGATCGACACCAATATGTAATCGATTATGCACTTTCACTTACCGAAAAATGCCATGAAAATGTCATGAGATTCTGTCCAAGCTTGCGTGATATATGTTGCGGACAACACACACACATAAACATACACATACACACACACGAGCGGAGATGAAGGCATGCATTCCGGGCGGAGGCAGTTATAGCTGTAAGTCATCCGAGTTAACAAAATATCCACAAAAAAAAGACTCGTTACAAGTTTCCTAGCAGTTCATGTACAAAATATTTTCTGATTCCCTGGGTTTTCCTGGTGCATTTTCAAAACTCAAGTATTATTTGGCACCTTCGAAGATTTACATGATTTCAACATTTTTAAAAGTAATCAGAGGCTACAGTTTACGTAGCGAAACTAAACCCCTAATAAATAAATCATTGCTGAAGCATCGGTATGTGACGCCCCCTGTCACACCTGTTTGGACATGACAAAATATCACAGCAAATCGAATATCCTGACGATTTTTTTTTCTCTAACTCCCCGACATATCCCCAGCCTAGAACCCTTTTTCTAGCAAAAAGATCAGTCAACAAAACCACCCTTTGATGCCTGCACGTCCTGACGCTAAGAATTAATAAGTTACCTTCCAAAACGTGATTTGTTTCGTTTCTTATTGGTGTAAAATAAATTTCCGGAAGTAATCTAAGTAACCTTATCCACAGTTAACAAACCATAGCCGATATTAAGGGTGTATTTTATATAAATATATGAATAAAATGTATATTAAGCAAGAGCTCTAAGACACAAGACACATATGTATTAACATACTGCATCGCCATTTAACGCTGAAACTGCACATAAATAGAGCACCAAACTTTTCAAAGTGGCCACTACGCCAAAATGCGCAAGTAATTTGGGACATTTTTACCTCTTACATATGTATGTGGGTGTTGGTATATGTCTATTTACGTGTGACTTAACGTACGTATGAATACACAGAATATATATAAGCAAATATATGTTTATTACTTTAATATAACATCTGTTATAATTTAACAATATAAGCCATGTGTGAAGATTAAATACTTTCAATAAACACACCGCTAATACGAATACTTTTCGACATTCGGGTTTTACCTTATACAAATAACAAAGATACAACTCATATATTTCTTACCTGGTACACACTTAGGAATTGGTTTGTTCCAGAGTCCGTTCTGGAGACACGTTAGGACTTGAGCACCCTTCAGCTTGTACCCTCTGTCACAGCCCAGCTTGACGATGCTGCCGGCAATGTTGGAGGTGGTGTTCCCTAACAGCTGATCAGGACGAAGCAATACGTCATTACGAACCAGCTTCTGACATCGCATAACAGCTACAAGTAAAGCACCACCTTGTGTAATATGAGGTCCATGTGGTCATCCCTAATTCCATTATTTTTTTTTGCCATAATGATCATTATTATTATATAGGGTAGATAAATATTAATCTGCAATAAAAAAATGCTACAGTGCTCTATGGCATGGGACCATTGTTGGACGAAGTGTTGCACGCAACTACGTAGTAGTAACAATGTCTGACAAAATTTGATTCCTCTATACTCGTATATTATATATTCATATATATATATATATATATATATATATATATATATAGACTTTGCCGTGTATATCATTTCAATATATAAATACATATATATACATATACATATATTTATTTATATACACTTACTCTGTGTTGTTCATACATCATGAATTCAATATATCTTGGTTATTAATTAGATAGACTTCATCCGGTTTGTATTTCAGAACTGTTTCGTGGGATCAGTGTTAAGATTTATTCTCACTATTCATGTAAAGGCCTTGCATTTCATTTGTCGTGTTATTTAACGAGGTCCATAAAATGAAGATGGGCTCTGTGAAGAAACTTGGGTCAAGAAATGAATAGCCCGTGTCTTACTGATTTAAAGATAAGATCTGCATATATGTGCATATAGTAATAAATGAAGCAAGGGTTGTTCAAGGAACCTTAAGGAACGCTTAGAGAACCTTTAAGGAGTTCTTTGAAAGAATCCGTGTCTGGGACTCTTTTAAAGAACCTGTAGCGTTTCTGATACTGGGATAAGCCCAAAAGAACTCTGGAGGTTCCTTAAAGAACCTTTAGGGCTAGGCGTGTAATTCAAACCTAAAAGTCCTTATTAATAAATATACTGAACTCTGTTCCACAACCTATGCATGTCCACCTTTTTTTAGATATTTTTTTTTTATTAATTTATTCATTTATTTCCTAGAAAGTTACAGCCTAATATGGCAATTAAGAGTTTTATTATAAATCTCTGGTTTATTTTTCATAATTTGTTTTACACTTTACAATGATTTGACAGACCAGATGTGTCCTTGCATTAGAAGCCATATTTGTATTACATTATCATATTTTAGAGTGTTTACATGACATCATCCAATCAGAAGCTGTCAATTGAGACTGTTGTTGCTAGCGACCAATGACCTTGACCGCCATAAATGGACGTAAGATATAGACTGAATTTTCATATATATTTTTTTTTAATATTTCCCGTTTCTACAATAAGGTGTAGACATTCATTTCTCTTGTTGAAAATAAGGCTCTTTAATCTTATACCCTTCATTTCCATTTTCCCCTTTGAAATATAACTAATAAAAATATTCATAGCAAAAAAAAAAGTGGACATGAAGGGAGGGAACAGACACCAACTAGTGTACAGCGAGCAGTTTCTGCACAGCGAATCCCGGGCTTTAAATCATAATAAAACATAGTGTCCTTCTGGCCATTTTTGTCACTTGAACTAATATTTATCTCAGATAGAGGGCTGTTTATACTCACTTTCAATTCCATAGTCTTTGAGGTTGTTTCTCATGATTCCTGTACCCAGTTGTGTAATCCTAAGCTTCGAGCATTCCCGTTTTAATATTGAACTCCGTGCAAATGTTCCTGTCAACTGACTACGTGTCATCAAGGTCGTTTCGGGTCAGAGCGCTTGCTTTTTCCCCGCTGTGTCTCTTTGCTTTTAGCTCAGCTGACTCGGTCAAATAAAGGCAGTGGCGATGGCTCTGTTTTTATTGTCCGTCAGACTGTCAGTCCATTGACAGGGCACTAATCATACTCGTCAGACCTAGAAATCGCTAATTTTAATTTTAAATCGTTCCTAATTACTTCTCCCTAGAAACCCTATATCCGTTCCGGTGGGGGGGGGGCTATATTTTGCGAGGACCTGTGTGGTGAAAAAGTACGTCTTCAAATTCCGACTTTTCTTGACGTTCTAGGTTGTAAATACATAGGAATAATACAGTTATGTAAAATGTTATGTATTTCACGCCGATCGGCAAAGGACTGTTAACATCGAACTAACCAGCTGCAGCGCCCCGACAATTTTACAAACAGTTATTAATTTGAATAGATTCGGACTTTAATTATCTATTGATCCCATAAAAAGTTTTCGCTTTTTTCAACACTGAATGCAGGGAATGCCTTATCCTAGGGATGACAACCCTGCAAAATTTAAAACAAGCTAAATTCGCCTTCCTTATCTGTAGAATTTATGTGATTTCTGACTTACTGTAGATAGTACCTGCTAAAATGTCCTAGAACGGATATAGGAGCTTGTTTGTCTACAAGATGTCAGTGAACAAAGCACATATGCCCATGTTGACAAACAGACAATAAAAACATGTGTCCTAGGTGGTTAATTGGGCACTAACTGTTGTTGGCGCGAGTGCATGTGAAGGAACATCATATTTTCTCGTTTGCAGGTTTCTGGTAATTAGTGGTTTTTCTTGTTGGACGCGATCGGATTACGATGGGCGTTCATTTTGCCCCCCCCCCCACATGTTATAAAACGCGTGGGTTAAAACAAATGGACAGCTTGTTCTTCGTGGGATAGACATGACAACATGGCATTCAGGCCTTTTTAATATAAACTGATAGGGGCCTGCGAGTCATGATACAAGTCATAATAGAACACCCATTCCAAGAGTCGGATCAAAATATTTGACATCAGAGGATTAAGGGCCTGTATGGTCGTGTTTTATTTGCCAAAAAAATGAAGAAAGAATGTTGTTACACAAAATAAGTGGTGGTTATCCTGGTGGTGAGAACTGAAGTTTGAAGCAGTTTCGGCTACCGCAGTTTCCGCTGTGGAGCCGTCACGACGGACGGAGAGACAAACTTTCCGAGTAAAACCACCTCATTTTGATAAATGCTGCATGAATACATTTAAGTCAACCCTAAATGTAACATTAATTATTTTTCATGACAGAATAACGTTGAGTTTTCTCTTGCCTCGGGAAAATTATAGTTCGACAAGCAGATGAAAATGAAAAAGTACTCTTAGAAAGGGTGTGCACATCTACTTGTACTAAAATTGATCCGAACCCTATAACTTGTACTGCCACCTCAACGTCTTCATTTAATTAAAAAGGTTCAAAAGGTCATCCTCATTTAACACACGTCATGTATCGGAATAGGTGCCTTTAATAACGTCTGCATTCATTTCCATTTTGCATGTGCCTAATCATATTTAGAGACTACAATATAACAGTAATTACATAATTGTATCGTTGAACTTAATAATAAGATTTAACTCCTGTTTTCAAACAAACGGGTATATCTATCATCAGGAAAATAAAACGGGCCACCCATTTTTTATTGGAGCAATTAACAACTGTGACATTTCGTAAGCACTGGTTCATTTTTTATTAAAATATGTTAGGCCTAAAAATGTGCCTGCTGGTTGCATCAATGGAACTACAAACCTATCAGAAAGAAATAAGGAATGGACTATATAAAATGATGATTAATTAGATAATGTCTGGACTCTGGGGATAAGGCGCAGTAATTACTTAAAAGTTTTAATATTTTTAGTAATGTGCCTATAAAATCTTTTATTTTTGTGACACGTTTCAAATAAATAACAATCACGTATAAGGTTTTAAAAAAAATAAGGAATTTTGCTTCCGATATAGGCTATTTCAAAACCTGGTTTAGACATATATGATTTTCAGCTCAGAATTAAACCAAAGTTTGACATTTTAATTATTAATACATTTTATTTTTCTTAATATAAATATTATTCTCTGAATAGAAGGGGGTTATTGCATTGACCATCCCCTCTTGCTAAAAAAAAGTGATGGGAGGATATATACCCCACCTATATTGACGCCCCTGTTCCCTGCCAAGAGAGAGCCATTGAGAAACATGAAACACCTTGGCTGTGGCAAATTAGACTTGTACACTTACCAACGTCAAATGTTCTCCCAGCCATGGCCGCTCTTCGTTCAATCTTAATTATGAGCAAGGCACCGGTCTGTCGACTACACATTGTCCAAACAATGAAAATACAAAGCTTGTTTTGTCTTGTAATTCAATAGAAAGGACACGCCAATAGGTCGCCATTTAGCGCCGATTACGTCACAAGCCCGCGGGAAGAATTTGTATGAATAGACAACAGGCGAAATTTGCACACCAAAACTGTAACGGTGGCCTGGTTCATATTCACAACTGCTCGGCAGAGGTGATCATAATAGCCAATCTTTAACCTCAGCTTGTGAATAATTCGGCCCGAGTAGAGTGAGTTCACCGCTGGTTTGTTCACAGGGAGCTTTCTAAATGACAAACATATTTCAGGCCCAAAAAGAAGTGACGAATTCACTTTTGGAAAAAGAGAGGCTTGGGCTGACAAACAATTTTAACCATTTTAAGTGATTTAAAGAGATGTGGCCCAGGGACTGACCAATACAAACTCGGAATACTTTATCTTAGGACTGCCTGCATTTGAACCGTTTACCTGGAATTTACCAAAGTTGCAAACAAGATGACGAACGGAAGACCGCTGATCGAAAGTAAGTGCAAACAAATGACCCATGGGTCATGACGCTCAGCTACCAGGCTTAATTATCCTACATGCTTGTAGTGGTTTCCTGATGCCTCCACTTCAGTATCCTCCCATGCGGTTCAACTTTGTAATCCAGGCTACATTTTAACCTAGGCCTCATCGGGGTTAAATTGTATGATTATTGTATTTCAGCCATACCAAGATATTCCATACCTTAAATATTGTCATTCCTATTTTTTTTCAGTATACTTCATCCACTTACACCTTACTGTTCCCTATCCTTTACTTAGTTCAGGTAACCAGTATATAGCCTGGACTCTACAGTCGCTCCTAGTATACAAAGAAGAATAAAATGTAAGAAATAGAAGTGGATTAAAGAATATAAATGGGTTTATGATTAATGTGAGAGCCTCAACGATAGAAATCTATTCTATAGTTTCTATAGTAAAGATTATATAGCTGGGCCTCCGTGAGATTTGTATATCCCCGGCAAGGTTACATAAATATAAGTAGTCTACAATGATATAATGTTGTTGTTTGTGGATTGAAACCACCTGGGGTCTCAGAACTAGCCTGTCGTCTTCTATGTAAACAGCAAATATGACTGCTTATATTGTATCCGCCAACAGGGGCACCCATCTGCCACCAGGGGGCGCTCTCGTGTTTTGCACATTCGCTCCCAGTTATTCCCCGTTGAACCTTAAGATCAGAATGTTTGTACTGGACATATCATTTGGTTTGCGCAAAGCATAATAATATTTTTCAAATTTGCATAACGTGCATAGCCTGTCCAGTACCATTACCATTTACTGTTGCCAATTTTGTCCAAAACTTTGTAAGATGACATGTATATATATATATATATATATATATATATATATATATATATATATATAGTAAAGACACGGATACCCGTTCGCCCATGGCAAAATATTGGATTGATAAATCTGCGGCATTCCTAATACTTGTCTGTCTCAATATGGCCATGCACAAACCAAGCCAAAAGAGAAAAAAAAGTTTCCGATGTAACCCTTGGTGCTGTGTATCAGAAAGAGCTATTCAATGCAGTACATGCATATTTCAGGATTTTCGGTGTGTATTCCGATATCGATACTGTCGGATGAATCGCATAATTATTTGTACACAGACGGGACGTAATATGACAGAGTGTCCGTCTCTATAATACAGAGACGGAGAGCACTGCATGCATTCTGGTGGTGCCCTGTCTGATATTACTAAATGTCCCTCCTTTGGCCAAATTACCAAACATAATATAGCTAACATACCCTTAACTACGACTCCTTACTTGTTTTCTTGTTCAAATAATAAAATGAAACATATAATCCAGGTGCAAGGTTAAGAAGTGATGTTCGCAGGTTACTAACCAAAAATTACATGTTGCTGTAGGGTCGAGGACTCAGGGAGGAGCCAGTTTGCAAAGTCCTCCCTCTGATTGGCTGTTAGGTTTCAGGCTCATTCATCATGGAAATCCAACTTTATTCCAAGCATATGATTTACTGCCTGGGCCCTAAAATAGTGCCATCTAGTGAATAAAACAGAAAGTGCAAGCACAACAATGGTTCCAAGCGGGGGTAGTAGCCACCTGCAAATTTTCTCGTTATCACTTATTAGAAATGTTTCACACACCCAGTATGACCCACGTTTATTTATTTTAAGCTTATTATCTGATTTATCTAAATTTCTGTGTCCTCGCTCGCACACCAATATTTTCAATAGAGTGCTCGTAAGCCTCACTGGGAGGCTCACTAAGTAGGCTAGGACGTATTATGCTATACCCACGATCCGTCCGCCCGTTCGTTAACTTTTAGTGTCGCCGCGATAACTTACTGGTATTTTGATGGATTTCCACGAAACTCACCATAACTACGAACCGATAGATTATCTCGTAGAAGTTTTATTATGGGCAAAATCCACGCATATTTAATAAGGTCACGGGTCACAAGGCTATACTTTGTGGTGCCGCGATAACCTACTAGGTTTATCATGGATTTAGATAAAACTCAACATGAATATTTAACAATATTATATCTCGCTTAATCTTTATTTTTAGCATAATCCATGAATATTTAATGAGGTCAGAGGTCACCAGACTTTGGTGGCGCCGAGATGACTTACCAAAACTCTTAAGGCATTTCATGAATTCATTATAAATATTAACCAATACAATTTCTCACCTGAATTACATTCACAGCAAATCACCCATATTAAATGAGGTCAGAGGTCACAAGATATATGACGGGCGTATTATGCACCATTTGCGGTGGTCTTGTTAAAAAAGTCTGTATTTACTCAGTTGATAATAAAGTTGCATCGGGCGTGATCAGCGACGCGAAACATTAACATAGAGTACGCCACTTGATGGCCTAACCACGCAACTTCACAACTCAAGATTTTTCGAGCTTCCAACCGGTCTTTATTTTGTGTTTCTTCGTCAACATTTCTTCTCCTTGTTCGGGAGTTTTCGGAAGATCGGGCGTGTGGTCACACAATCTTGTTATGGTAAACAAAAACACATGGGTGTTATTTACTTACATATAGAACCATAACGTATAAGGGTGCTTTTCCATGTATACGTTTGCCGCGCGGCCAGTCCTTTTCCATATGAGCGTTTGGCATGCCTTCCTGACACATCTGAACGGACTTATACATACGAGTACGAGGAAACCCCACATCTGACGTCATTAAGGCGGAATTCCCATGCGTTTGCCGCGCGGCAAACGCAGAAATCCAGCACTGCTGGATTCCAAAACTGACGGGTGCATTTTCCGCGCGGCAATCGCATACATGGAAATAGAACATGACTTTTTAACTGGTTGGATATTCGCCACGCGGCAGCCGCGCGACAAACGCTTGGAAAACGCGTACATGGAAAATCATCCTCAAGCCGCAAACAGACTAACCAGCGCCTCACGCGTGCGTCAAAACACACTAAGGGTGCTTTTCCATGTACGCGTTTTGCAAGCGTTTGCCGCGCGGCAGTTTTGGAATCCAGCAGTGCTTGATTTCTGCGTTTGCCGCGCGGCAATGACGTCACGTTTGGGGTTTCCCCGTTTGTTTAAGTCCGTTCAGCTCTTGTCAGGAAGGCATGCGACTGCCGCGCGGCAAACGTATACAAAACGCTCACATGGAAAAGGAGTGGCCGCGCGGCAAACGCATGCGTTTGAATCGCGGTAGTTTCTGCCGCGCACATGGAAAAGCCACCTGACACGGCTACAACGCACACGACACGCGTTAGATTGGAGGGTATTAACCAAGCCACTGTGGTATATTTTGTTTATCTTTGTAATAATAATAATCTTGATAATCACCATTGGGTTAAATGTATACAAATATGTATCTATTTATGACCAAACATGTTCTAAATATGACAGCACTTTATCACTATTCATAATTATATATATATATTGTTTCACGTTCTCTATCCCGCTATACATCAATATTTATAGTTTTAAACGTTTACACGCAGTTAAATCTTGAATGCGAGTACTGCATAGGAGGGATTGTTATGTCATATTCAAGACCTCCAATGAGATAAGCGCGGTACGGAGCTTGTATGTTTTGCTTACGATAAATTCTGAAGCGATTTTTTCCAGATTTGACGCTTGTCGCGGGATGCGCGTGTCTGTGTGTTTTGGGGGAAAATGGTGAAATGGATTTACGAAAACCTTGTTATGAAACAGTTTTTTTCTGAAAAAAAACGTTGTATTCAAATAAAATATCTAATTATTTTTACATTTGGTACGTACCTTTAATTTCAGCCAAGATGAACTGTCGGACGCTGGTGAGTGCTGTACTGACTGACACCGGACAGTTGCGTGGCAACACCACTGAGCGCGTGGCGGGCACGTGGGTGAGACTGTGGTGTAATCCCAGGCACGCACTTAAAGGTCATGAAGTGCTTTACTGTCAGCGGGAGGGGAAATGGAACCACCCCATCCCACGATGTGTTCAAGGCAAATAAGGTTTATTGACATCTGCTAAGGCAAAAAAAAATAAAATATATGGTTCTCAGGCACCACCCGCGTCAATTTTATCCCCCCCCCCCCCCGATTTTTATCTTTCAAGAAGATAAATAATACAATTTATGTGGTGTTTTTACCTGTTTAGCATATAAATGTTTTATTTTCATGCTTTATCCTGATCAAATGACATTTTATCGAAACATATATAAAGAGGTAAAAAAATAAAATACCGCCCGCCCGCACTGATTTCTGAAAAAAGTGCCTGAATATCATACCTTTTTTGGCCTAAGATTTAATATCTTATATGAAATAAAAAAGTATGAAATAAATATGCAAGATATGAAATGTAATTACCAGGTCTAGGGCGCACCTCACAGGTTCATTGATCAGACAAAAATATAAGAGCAGCGTCTCTTATGATTCTTGAGGCAGTGTGCGCGAAAGGTATGGCTTCTAAAAGGATTATATTACAGTCTGACGTCCAACGCCCGTCGGATTACTGAGATGTCGGACCAATGGGCTGTGGAACCAAAAACCAGATTAAAAAAAAAGACGACAATACAATAAGACATGGGTCAACCGTCTTCATACTATCAAGCTTCTAGCAGCTAAGCTTTCAGAGACCTTGATTTATTAAGCCGCTTTGGCAAATTTTTTTATGAACAGTTGACAAACATGTGGTTGAGCCGACTTAAAATAACAATTCAATTCCAAAAAGCCAAATGTAATCAATGCACTGTTCACACGCCGTCTGAACAAAAACACGTATACCGAAAAAAAATAAACTGGACAGGCTTATATGGTTTTCAATGACTCTTCAAATTCGCGCTGCCCTCCCTACAATACTTAACGTTTGAGCTGAAAATAAAATCGTACCAGTCGTGCCCCGGCAGCCGCGTATCATATGCGTTCGCGAGTTGAGTTGTCCAGTATTTATGAAATAAAGCGGCTCGAAGAATCAAGGTTTCTGGAAGCGGAGCTGCCAGTGGCCTGATAGCATGAATATCAGGTCTGCACAAAGATACCTGTCGTGGCAAAGATGAGCCTCATTAAGCAGACCTTGTCTTTCAGAGTCCCTACACGTTCGCCCTGAGGTTCACACTATGAATATAAGTAACCAGGACATCACGACAGTCGCCATCATAGTGTCTGTGCTGGTGGTAGTGTTTGCCGTACTCATCCTGGCCGCCATTCACATTGTCCACCGCCGACGATCTCGAAACACCATCATGGCACCGCTGTCACAAGGACAAAGCTCCTACGTCACGGAAAATACCATGTCACCGCGCTCTCCAACGCCAGGGTAGGTATAACATTAAAGATGCCAATTCACCTACATTGTGGAAAAAAATTATGTGATGTCTGGCTTCCTCTGTGTATAAATTAATTATCTAAGGTTTATTTTGTTTGTGAAAAGTTCTTTTAACGCCTTCATGATGGAAGTATGAACGTGTTTATCAACATGTTTGTAAACACAGCAATGTTGACAAACAGGAAACGTATATATCCTAAGTCGGTATGATACATATAGGCCTATGCGGAGGTAGAAAGGTCACTCATTGCAAAACTCCATTAGCAAAGCTCTGATCTATCGACTCGCTGGCAGGTGCCCATGTTGAATTTGTTTTGATTATTTTGGCGGGCCTCCACATATTATAAACACGTTGATATAAACCAAGCAACTAGCCTATGTGCGCTGGTAACCACGATTTTTGTGTATTTTTATAAAAACTCCAAGGGAGTACTTTTCCCATTATGTTATCTAATAATATAATTTCTTTCTTTCACTTTAACAAATAAATAATATAAGGCATAACAAAGCAAAATTATTGTTCTATCGACCCTAGAAACAAAATATTTGGGGCCATGGGGGGGTTGAGCTTTTTATTGGGCGAGACACAGTAAGTGATATTTTGTCCAGCTTGCTAGGAAAATATAAAAATCTACGTTTAATGTTGAATATGATCAGCACAATAGCTAGCCCATTTTTCAGACTGTTATAAATAGTCTAAGGTATTTGTGCCATGGCAACATTAGCAACATTACATCTTTGTAAGGCATGATTTCTGTATATTTCTTCTAAACTATCCGATAGTCAGCGAAACCTAAAAGGTAGAGTCCCTGATAACATTTTATCTCGAGTCGCCAAAAAAACGTAATTTAGTTATATAAATTATCGCGAGGTGGCAGTGCCTTTTCTAAGGGTTACAATACAGTAAGAGCAAGTTTGATGGCTCTGTTAATTGGAGGAATTAAGTCTAAACCATTGCATCGAATGGGCCAGTCTTAAATGCGCATGTTAATTGGAAATTAACGGTTGCTTATTGAATATCCGAAGTGAACATTGTATAGAACCATATTAATTTTGGTCTAATGACTTATTTCTCAGGGGGAAAAGCAAAGAATGTGTGGTAAAGCTTAACAACCTGAGACCGTTTTCTGTAATGCATTCAGTACGAGCGATGCCTTCACAAAAACATGTGAAGGGGAAAATATAACATAATGTCATTCTTTTATTTAGTCTAGACTGTAGAATGATAACTTTGAATTATTGATGTATCAAATGTTACCTGATAAATGCATGTTTTTTTAACTAATTAGACCGTCTGAGCGAAGTACGCCAAGGAATTACGCTGAACCGAAGGCACCAAAAGCGACATCTAGCGGCGGAGAACCATTGATAAGCCTGTCTCAACTTCACCAGTTTATTATGCCGTTCTTTAACAAGCCATACCATCAACAAACGCCCCCTGGTATCCCCGCAAATAGGTACGTAGAGCAACATATGGAATAATATAATATAATAAAATTTTATAGGATATTTTTGGAAAATATCGCACGAGAAACAGCTGCCTTCTGTAACCCCAGAAAAAAACCTGTGTTTGTCAAAACTGTTCCGATACTTTTGTAATTTTTTTGTAATTTTTATTCATATATATATGTATATATATATATATATATATATATATATATATATATATATATATATAATATATTCTTTATTTCTATTGTTTCATAATGAGGATCGAGATTTCAATTCAATCTCCATCTGGGTTCAAAAGGTTTCAACTTGTTTAGGCGGTTGGTTTTTGACTTATCTGTCGTCAACTTTATTCATAAAGGTAATGAACGAATTTTGATGAAATTGTGTAGAGAATTAGGGTACCATCCAATAAACAAATTATGGAAGTAATCTGGACCACCATGATATGTTTTTAATTTAAAAGATTCTTTAACATTAGAAACGAAGTTTGATTTGGATTTTTTCTGTTGGTTTTGGGTTTCTTAACCACTCTTTGTTTCATTATCAGATTTGTACTTGAAAGTATAATACTTTTTAATCCAAATTCCAATATGATTATTTCAGACAAGAGAATGTGCGTAGAATAAGCCTCCCGCACCCAGAAAATGATTGGCGAAATAATGCTTATAAACTTTCCAAGTAAGTTTTCATCTTCTCACAAAGAGTTCTTTTAATATCGGAAACAATTTTTCAATTCTTTTAATTAGTCTACCTGTTAAAAAAATTTAGAATCACATCGCCACGGCCTCCTGTTACATTCACAAAATCACACCAAAAGGAAAGAAAATAAAATTTGTATTTGTCATAAATATCCATTATTCTGCTTAAAATTTAAATGAGGCAAATCAAACAAAGTGTGTGGATTCATAACAACTGTCTGAAGTTTTCCTCTCTCTCTCTCTCTCTCTCTCTCTCTCTCTCTCTCTCTCTCTCATACATATATATTTACAAATATATATTTTTTCCATTTCTTTCAAACCATACACGTGTGATTCGGTGATTTGTGTTATAATTTGAAGATATGCATAGCACATATTTAATGATTTCAATAGTATTATTATAATTATAATTATTATTATTATTATTATTATAATTCCAGAAACACACAGTTACCTCGACCAGACACATTTATGTACAGAAGCCAGAATATGGCGCCCTCTAGGAGCCAGATTCCTTATCAAAGCATGGGCGGGACAGGAAGCGGACGACAGAATTACGTCAGCGAATACGACACATACCCCGTTTCATATTGACATGGCTGTTTATAATCCCAGCAAAACTTTAGGAAATGTACGTTTGTTTATCACTGTCAGGTGACTAAAACTGATTCGTGGCAGCTGTTTTTTAAAGAAGGCAATATTCCAAAGTATGTGCGTTTGTCCCAGTGTGCATGACAAATACCGGAAGTGATGCATGCTCCAGTTCTTTAGATACGTCACTATCCCACATTGGGATATTTACCTGAAGCTTGGGGGAAAAAAAGAAGGTGCCGAAAAATTGTACTGAAGGCGAAGTTACGCCATCTGTTGGCAAATGATGCCTGTAAATATCAGGTCAGATAAACCGGCAGGCCCCTCCGTCCTCAGTGGATATTTTATATAAAATGTTTTAGATGTATATATTTAAAAACTGTTGGTTTATATTTTTCTATTCCTGTTTGTTAAACGTTGTCATTTTCTATTTGTAAAACAGCAAAAATATTGTTAAAAAGAAGTTAGTTTGTTGATCGTTTACTGTATTATTATTATTTTATAGTATTTATCATTATGTTATTACTTACAGTATTATTATTTATGCCAAGCCTTGGTTTCAAAGTGAATTACAAAATATATAAAGGTTGATTTAATATTATATGTACGCTGTTTCCCAGACTCCCATGTTTTTGTTACATGTCTTACTTAACAATTTGGCTAATTATCGTTTTTGATCAATTAAGGCTAAACTCCCGCTAGCATACATTGAATATATATAATAATCACGAATTTTTTTTCTACAGAGAAATAAACTAGTGATAGAACTATAAATTTACAGGGGCAATGGTACGAAGAAACCCATGATGTACAAAATATCATTTATCATTTTATTTTAGTAAAATCCAGCGGGCGGTATAAAAAGGCAATTAAAATAAATTTGGAGTTATCAGTCACTGACCAGTTGTAGCTGGTTGCAATGTTAAAAAATATGTAATTATAAATTAAGACTTTGTTTTAAATGGATACAGGACAGTGACACATTGCTTCTTAGCAATTTTGTGATAAAATGTCACTCAGAACTGCCTATTTTTTATGATATACACAGACTGCATGTACAATAATGTTTATATACTGGCGTGTAGCTTCAACAATAAACTTATCTGTCCATTGATGCCTTCTGAATGTCACATTTGCTTTTCATTAATGCGTTACAAAGACGTTATGCTATTCTATATACATACTATTATCAGTTTCAATATAGGATGACACGTTTAAAGCCCCATTAACCTGTAGACATTTATTCATGTAATTATTTTTTCATATGGATTAAGTTTACGCCTGTGAGTAAAATTCTACCTGGAGTATATTTACATTGTGTTCACATGTCATGAAGGTTCATATATGCAATAGACATTTAAACCAACTATAAGAATTAAACAAGGGCACAAGGACCCAAAGCTCACGTGTACATATTTCCTCTTCGATGACACTGTATTGCTTTAAGTATTATTCTATTCCATGATGGACGGACGTTTTAGAATTAGGACAATGCAGACTTTGACACCATGCGGAAAAGGACGTTTTGGACAGGCCTTTTTGCCTGAAAATGCCATAAGGTTTGAATTGAATGGAAATTGGTATAAAACTAGGCCAATCCAATCCACAAATATGTCTGCCAAAGTACTGAAAGAAATATGTGTACACCGTGTTCTTCATGTTTGCATGATGACAGGGATATAATATGTTAGGATGATGCCCACACTATTTTATTATGACTTCCACCAAGATGACATGACATACCACATTACAAAAAATGTACACTTTCCAAACGGCCCTTAGCACACAAAATCGCAACTTAATATAGGCTAACCCAATTTGTAGGTGACGCCACCAAATGGCAATGCACACTTTGTCTAACATAAACAGATATAAAATATATTGTTAGTATCCGTGTAGCCATTGTTTAGAAAAGGTATTAACAGGTAGACAGCGGACTGAAAATGGATGGCTCTACAGCTCACAGGTCAATGGTATCTTTAGTAGTTGCAATGTATGAACTATTTAAATAAAAATGAATGGCGGGGAAGGGAAGGATGAGCCTGGCGGACAAGGATTTGGACTTCAGAAGACAAAATTACCAAAGTTTGTCCTCCCCTACATTACCATCTCAGAACTGTCCCCGTGTCAGTTTTAACACTGTATCGGTTGTCCCTCAATATTATCTAAACTGTTTTTCTGGGATCACCTGATATGTACATATTCTAAAACCTAAGAATATTCCATACAATGTGACGTATGAAACTTTGATTTCTCGTAAATGGTTGATATATTAAACAATATTGGCTTTACTTATTTACCTTTAAATCGACATTTCTCAGCGATTTATGGTTCAAAACATTCAATTTTCAACATCGTGAGTTGTAAAAAATATTCACTAAAATGCGTACGTTAGGACCTATCTTTAACAGGAATATGTTTAAAGGTGAAATTTGAAAAATAATTCATGCACATGTTAAACTAGCCGTGACAACCCAACTCAGTAGGCAATCGGATAATTGGGCTGGAAAGCCTACTCGAGTCGTGATACAAGTTATATCTAGGAATGTATCGCAGTGGTCTTGCATCAGGTTGCATTCATAGTGTGGTAAACGGCCCATAATCTCAATATTATGCTAAAAATAATGAATTTACACAATAGTATACATGTGAGCTCACAAACCAAACTGAAACACCGTCTCTATGGACACCGGTCATTTCCTGTACCGCCTGCAAGCTGCCTTAGTCCTGTAACCCGTGCGAGCCACGTTTGTGTTCATACGGTCATAAATTATTATCACAAACACGCCAAGGGGTTTATCAATGTGCTGGGTTAAAACGGTTTTTTTCTCGCTCATGTTTGGTATTATGAGAAAGTACACAAAAAAAGGTAACGATTGGTCAGAGTTATACTGATTGACAGTGTAACTGTAGGCCATGAAGCGTTGTCGGAAATGACTAAAATATTGCATCTTCATAAGGCCTTATAATGCATTCCTCACACATAGATGTCATGACACTCTGGCGCCAGTAATCTGGTCGTATTGCCAGAAGGTCGATATGACGCTAATGTTAAACCTAAATGCCCTGTAAATCATATTTTGAAAGTAAGTACCCCAAATAAAAAAAAAATTAAAATATGTCTCCGGGTTTACCCATATTTTTGCATGATTTATAATCCGTACTTTTATGTTGGAATGAATGATTTTTACCTGAACTCTATTAAGATATTTTAAAATTTAGTTCAAATCAACCGTTTTAAGAAACCAAAAGTTGTCCTATAATAACATTTAGAGTGCATTCTCAGCTCTATAAACTTTTTTGTTTTGATTTTGACCAGGAAATATAAATTCCGACCTTGACCTAGATGGACAAGTACATTGCTTATTTAAATTATTGAATATGTAATCATAGGCCAATTTGTAACATAAAAAGTCGGTTTGCTTATATTTATATGCAGATCGAAAATCTGTTCACATGACGCAATTTACTTGGCAAGTTAAGTAACGTGTATGTAAATATACTTTTGCATCACCTCCTGAGGTCTTTCAAATATAGTTTTACTCATGCCAGTTTACCCCATGCGTATTTATACTCGCATACGCAAATCTGTTCACATGACACCGTAAACTTACGTAAGTAAATTTACTTACATGTGTGTAATATGTATACTCACAGGAGTAAATGTGTGCATGTAAATGGGGTATTAGAAGCTACTTTCTAGCGCCGTTTAGTGAAAATACCGATCTGCCAATGTACTGTGGTTGCCTTAGTGTTCGCATAGGATTTCAAATTCGCGATATTCGCGGTAAGAGGAAATATCTTCTTAATGAAACCTTCGTGAATATGGTGTCCAGCCGTCGAGGGAAAATTCGTATAGTAAAATGTTGACATTAGATATTTTAAGTGATATCAAATCTTTCCATTTGTCTGCCAATAACGAAGAATACTTTTTGTTTATATGATTGTGTGCAACTAATATTTCATATAATTTATTCAAATGTTAATGCTTATACTTTGAGTATAGGTCTTTTTTGTATTGTGACATCGTTATAGTGGAACCTTCACGCACAAAATTGAAAGGTGCGAAATTCTAACCCCGCGAATATGAAGCCAACGACAGTATTTCGCGTGCCTTCTGATTCCGCCATATATATTTACATTGACAGATATTATTAACACATCAGAACTTTGGGCTCGATTAATGAGGGATGATACGTTTTGGATTTATGTATTACATGTATGTCCGCTTAAATCTGGTCAGTTGAGAGCCCTCATCAGTTCATTGTCTTAATTTACATAAAAATAATATACTGCGAATTCCGAAACTTTTTTACAATGCGTCTTTGTTGTGTTTGGAATGTGAAATGAACAATTATAAAATAGAACGAATATAACTGGACAGCATTTCAATGATATGGCGGGGAATGTATGAATTCTGCGATGTGTATGCAATCTCCGATCATATTAAGTTCTGGTACATGTAATACCAGACTGCGTATAAACTATGGTTATTTAAGTAATATTCCCTTAGAAAATTCAACGGTATATAATAAAAGCCCTTAGATTATACAGCATGCCGCATTTATAGAAGAACTCTCATCAGTGCAAACCTGTGGATATTAAAAAAAATCTGTGAGCATCAACATCAAAATGTATAACCCCGAAATATCCGGAAGTGTAACCCAGTGTGCATCATTGTACGGACGATCCGGATTCGTAACAAATTCAGTATGCGTCATTGTACGAACTATCCGAATGTGTAACCAATAAAGTATGCGTCATTGTAAGAACTATCCGGATCTGTAACCAATTAAGTGTGCGTCATTGTACGAACTATCCGGATGTTTAATCAATAAAGTATGCGTCATTGTAAGAACTATACGGATCTGTAACCAATTAAGTATGCGTCATTGTACGAACTATCTGGATGTGTAACCAAGTATGCGTCATTGTACGAACGATCCGGAGGTGTGACCACGTGTGCATCTTTGTACAACTATCTGGATATGTAACCAAGTGTGCATAATGGCACTAATTATAACTCCCTGTGTAACAGCCTGAGCACCCTGGCTTTTTTCTCTGTTTCTACACTTTGTGAGGGGGTTTAGTAAACCCTCTCGCAAAATGTGGAAAATGTTTGGAAATTTAGGCTATAATGGCGCCATCTTGGGTAGGTTAAGATGCATCATGATGCACCGGCTCTGTTTTTTGTTTTATACAATATTTATTGATAAATAGGGAGAGGATTTGAAAACTGGGCACATTCATATATTAATTATTCTCCTCATACATAAATCATAATTTTCCGTTTTAAGGTCTAACAGGGGGTGGGTGGAGACGCCCCCTAAATAAGCCCCTGAGAAAAATGGAGTGCATCATTGCGTTCACTGCCTTATTAAGTAATTCATTGTGTACCATTGCGTTATTTACTTTTAAAGTATGTATACATTTACAATGACATAACTGCTATAAGATCTGTGAGTCTTAATAATTTTACATGGAATGTACAAATAGTTTTAATATCCAATGCTATAGGTCCTCTCCAATACACGTACATATCTTTGCGTTATGTAGTCTCCAGAGGCCTGGGAAACTTGAAAAAAAGACCCTTCTTGGTAGATTCACCGAACCTCACTAATAGTCACTTTGGTACACGAGGCTGAAGTTGGACAGATATTCGATAATCGATTGCGATTATCGAATATCACACAAATTAATTACATTCGATATTCACTATCGAAATTCGGGACATCTGATCAACAAGGATTCATCTCGTATAGTTCATACATATAAGGCCAATGATGGGCTACGACCTTAGATATTCGCACGCCAATATCACGCACACAAGCGACATTCGCCTGCGAATATCTATACAAATCGGCGACATACGAATGCGAAATTCGGGAAAACCTTCGGCGCTGCATGGTGAAAAGACATGGATTTAATACCAGTGTTGTAGTTGAGTCTCGATCCTCCAAGGCCAAGGCCGAGTCAGAGTAACAGCCCTCCGAGGCCGAGTCACCTCCAACCAAGTCAAAGGTCATACAAATAAAATTCAAAGTCTGAAATCTGGCATAAGTAAGAGCTCATATGCATGTTTTCAAAACAGGTCAAACTGTGACAATGTCACCGAGGCCGGAAGGCCCGCGGCCCAGTGCAAGTTTACAGCCTTCCGAAGGCCAATGCCCAGTCCGAGGTAGGCGGAACCCAGTCTCCAGTCCGGCCTCGATGCCAAAACTTCTTTTGAAATCTCCAGCACTGATTAATACCTGAAGTCTGACCTTTAACATGACACGAGTTTTACCCATATACAAAGGATGTGTTAAAACTTCTTATAAATGCCAAATTAGATTACTTTTACCAAAATGCATTGTACACCAAGGCCTTAAGTATTATGTTAGGTTCAGCTGTATGTCATGGCCCATGGGTAACTTTCATCTTTACTTAGAAGTAGATATCTACAGGTATAAAGTGATTCTGATACCCCATTCACCAAATGAAATAAAACACACTGCTGAAGAAAATACCTGTATATCTTTTGTTTTATTTTAAATGCACAAAAGCAGAACTCATGCCAGTAATCATAATAACCATTAAAATCAACGGAATAATCACTTTTGTATCATTCACAAAGAAATGTTGATTATAGGCATTATAAATATACAACAACATGACAATGTATGAAATACATGTAAATTTATACATATGAGTTTATATAAAAGAATATCTATCTTTCGGGTAAGTTAAAATTTTCTTGACTAGATTTTCTAAATTTATGCCTCCGACCTATATTAAAAAAAACATGTTTCTTTAAAAGAAAAATCTATAGTAAACAGTCAGAATTTATTGTGGATAGAATTCTAGATAGAACATTACCAGTATTTTCATCTTGATTTTGACAGCAATGATTGAGAAACCAAGCTTATCAGATGTTTCTGACTGTGTTGCCTGTGTGTGCATGACAGATTTGCATAAATACCTACGTCACAAGAAAATAGTCCATCAATACATAATCGTCCTTATCTTGCATAAAAATACAAACATTCTTGCTACATTTAACAAACACTGCTTTCACTTATAAAACCTGAAAAAAAATGCAAATGATAACCAAAATTAATGTTTCCACAACATAAATTCTAACTTTTCACAACATAAGTTGAAGATCCTGATATTTACAAAAGGTGTATCTTATAATACTGTAATGGATTGTAATGGTCACTAACACAATGCTCTGTACCAGAAGGTACAACACTGTTTTTAGCTGTGTATATACTCTGTGATGTAAAAACCATGGATGTTACCATCATAGTTTTGGGAAAATAATGATTTTTCAATGATGGTCTTATATTTGTATATTTAAACAAATAATTTTAAGTCACTAATAATGAATACCTGCAAACTAGTTCTTAATTTTCTGTATATAACATTTGAGAATCATACAGATTAAATGCTGAATACTACCTGCAGACTGATTTCAAATACCTTATAAGCAATGAGCTATAAGGCCATACATGATACAAACAGACACTAATTTTTTTTGTCAGATTAACATATTAAAAGGCGTAGGAAATTCATTTTTACTCTGCATTGGTGAAATACATGGGCTTGAGGCCAATATTCATAATATACATACATACATATATGTGTTTGTGAGGGTGTGTGTGTGTGTGTGAAAGCAATTCCTATAAATGATACTAATAAGGGTAAAACCTGAAGACATACTGCCTTTGGGGGGGGGGAGGTGTGAACAAATATAAAACCACTTCATAAATGACATCATTTCCTTATACCTTGGAGGCCCATGGCTTATACCATTTTTTTTTTACAAAAAACTCGGGTATTTCAGTTAACACCACTCAATTAACACCAATAATAGGTGAAGTGACTATACTCTTGACACTCCCACCCCATTGCCCACACCTTCTAGTATGTATTATCAAGTGGGACAAGAGATGTGTGTCAAGGTACATTCATTATTGCAATACTATCAAACATTTAACGAAATACTGATCTGAGACAATGGTGTACATCAAACAAAATGAGTAACAACCAGATAGACTTGTACAAACAGGAATGAGACACAGACAGATAGACTTGAATATGCTGAATGAAAAGGAAGCATCCGTCATAAGCAGACAAAGAAGAGGACTTAATGAATGTCCATCTAATCATGTTTGCAATTAATCGGGACATGCTCTGATTTAAGAGTGTCAAGCTGACCCATCTGCATAATTTCAAAAATTCCAAAGTGGTCCAGAAACCATGAAATGATTTTTTTATATTGTTATTTGCATATTTAGTTAGGAGTAATTTAAATTACCTAATACTGAATTTGATGTTTAACAAATACTTAAGTCTTCTACTGCTTCAAGCTATATTCTTTAAAATAATCACTCAAGTTCTGTTGTGCCTTTAATTTGTCAGTGTACAGATTAATAAATTAACAGATATTTAGAAGTACTGGAGAACCAGTAGTGGAACAGTCCTTTAAAGCTGTGGACATGTACTATTTTATGCTAATACTGAACTCTGGTATTCTCTTTACACAGCACTTTACCTATAGGCCTTCTACCTATACTGTAAGAGCTGTTTGTTTTGACCTGAATCGCTACAACAGAGGGGAGCACTGTATTTTGGTCCAATCAGATGAGACCCTGTGGTGGATGACAAAACGGTTTACCAACCAAGCGAGGAAGTTGTTAATTTTGTTTTGAGTGACAGCTCATCGCCCCGGCAACTGTTTGAGCAGGCTACAGGCTCAGAGAGTATGGCCCCACATATGGTTTCTGGGTGGAGCCTGATGCCTGTCGAGTGTTTGTTGACTGGCATTTGGTTGGCTGCTAGTCACATCAGCAGTTTCTTCAGCAGACGGACCCACCATCTGGTGTTCAAGTGCATCATAAACGGTCAAAACAGGCAGCAGGAAAATCAGTAGCTTCTTTAGAAGCACAGGTTTTCCGCTGCCTCGTAAGCGTAAACTGTGGACACTAATAATCTTAATTAAAGACATTTATATGCAATAGTTGATGCAATATTATGGCAGCCGAGATATACACACTTATACCTAGTGCAGGGACTATCACCTCTGTGACCAATGAACATGTAAAAGCACCACAGAGTATATTATATGTACAAGTAGTGGTCTTTACCATTTTTTTCAGTTCACACTTCAAATCTAAGCATAGACATTCAAGATGAAGATGAGCCTGTCTTTATACCAGAAAGAGCTGCTAGGTTAAAGTCACAATACAGGGTGGTGTAGATTTAATACTCAAACTCTCTCTTTGGCAAAGTTTACCCAGTTATAACTTACATTACTGTGTGTGTGTGTGTGTGTTTATGTAAATTACACTTACAATTATGACATCAATAAAGAAGTTGCATAAAGAAGGTGGTAATATGGTGAGGTTTGACTGTGTGTGTGTGTATGTGTATATATATATATATATATATATATATATATATATATATATATATAGAGAGAGAGAGAGAGAGAGAGAGAGAGAGAGAGAGAGAGATAAATAGATAGAGAGATAATGTCTAACAATCATGATCATATGACCAAATACAATAGTAAATACTATGAAAAACAATTTATTTAGCAACATATCATAACGGTCAATGACAATTAAGGAAGAAAATTTAAATTAAATGCAAACATATGACTTGAAATGATTGGAATGTATCCTTAACAGTAGTAAATACTGCATGAAGACAATAATCACATTTATGTGTCTCTTATTAATGATGATAATAAACAGGGCTTAAAGCTATCATTACACTGGGAATGTACACACATAATCCAAGGTAAATGACCAGAAAATATGATCCAGTAATTCAAAACATTAATTATGGATTTATCGTACAAATATGTTCAATTTATTGATAAAATAATAACTTATTCACAACATAACATGTAAATAAATACATAAGAATTGGTATTAAAGCCTCCTTCTGCATTTTAGAGGGTTGATGAGTTTATTTCTATAATCTATAATTTTGTGGGTGGAGTGCAGAATTATTGATTTAAATTTTTTCTCTTTTTTTTCTTTTCTTCTGCAATTTTCTGTGTGCACCAGACCTGAAATATGGCTGATTTCAAAAGCTGAATCTTAGGCACATTGATCTCTTGGGGAATGCATACATCTACTTTTAAATACATTTGATCATAAAAAAAACACATTGAAAAATAAAGTGAATATCTGATGTTAATTTGTACATCACAGGGTTGCATCATCTTTCTCTCCAATGACAGTTTATTTTAATCATAAATGAATCAAATATCTACAGGATTTTTCCAAGGATCCCCACAATATTTTAATTGTTTGCCAGTATTTATTTACCACCTCAAATATTCACTTAATGATATACACATAAACCTATACTTCACAGTATTTGACTTGGTGTCATAAATGAATTGTTTATGGAACTGATGAATATGATGAATAATAAAAGCAGTATCTTCATTGTCAAATATATAGGAATTATTGTAATCACATGTTTTAACAACGATATGATTGTTGTCAATGGTGGTACACTCCCTAGTCAGGAAACTTGGGCTTTGAGGTAGAGCACAGGACTCAAAGCTGGGAGGTGGTGAGTTCAAATCTCAGCCGAGGCAGTGAGGCACGGTCGGCCCCTCCCAGGGTGAGTGCTCTTTAGGCTTACTGGGAAGGCTGTGCCCCACAGCCATGTATCACTCACAAGAGAGTCCATCTTTGGGGGGTTCCTTATAGTTATGACCCAAAAATGGGAATGGTTACACACCAAGGACCCGCAGGGGCAGAAGACACTGGCCCTGGACGACACCAGGATACAAAATAATATGATAGTTAGTGTGTGCTACTGCCCTGTCACGTAGTCCCAAACTGAAATGGAACTCTGCGGATGTACATACTAAGATTAAGAATTAGATATGAGAACATAAAAATTGGTGATGGTTACCTCCATAAAAAAAATTGGCTCTGTGCCAGCACCCTGGGGCTTTATATCACGAATGTGACCTTTACAAGTAGTGGATAAGAGTAACGACTTACAACAAATGTAACAAGGACACAGCTTTGAGGAGTGCACTCTTTTAGCAAACCTTGAAATACCAGACCTAGTCTTGAAAATGAAAAGAAACTTGCTATTCAATAACAGTCATTGAAAAAAATGAAGAATGTCAAATAGACTTAATTAATGATAAAAATCACAGAATATATAGTTGATTAATAATGTAATTCCATTTTTTTTTAATATTTGATTGCCAAATACATTTACAATAAAAAACATTATATATTATATTCTACAAAATGAAATCCAACTACTGGGTTGTGAAAGCCTATATAAAAGCTAAATATGACAAATGACTATTGGATATATCTGAAAATTATATATATATTTAATTATAACTTAACAATTAAAATGTGACATGGCTGACTGAGCGTAATCTATATTTAAAAAAAAATGTAAAAGAAATGGATGTGCTGATTTAAATATTTCGTCTCGAAACAACAAACTTGATTGCTTTACAGGAAATTTTTAACTACAAAAATAAACACTTTGTGGACCAATCCCTGGTATATGACAATTTTCATATGACAATTTGCATCCAAGGTCACTGAGTGATCTGATATTGAACCATGCTTTACCTCAAACTTCCTCTGGCATGGGATCTGTGAGTTTCATTTTCTCGTCTATTTCGATGTTTGGTGCTTCTGTAATACTGACAGACTCGTCTTGGTCTAGCTTGCGATAAATGCTGTTTAAATTTTTGGTTTGTTGCTTAATAGATGAACAACGGTTCCACTTTCTCCAAACGACGATAATGATAATCGTAACCAGGACACACCCCGCCACGATGGAGCATCCGATCAGGATTTCCGTTGGTGTGACTGTGTCAGTCTGCTGTTCCTGGGTTTGGTACGCTGGGTCACAGAACTGCCTGTAGTCAATGTCGACTATCGCTCGGTCTTGCAGCATCTCAGGGGAGGCACACCTGTAATAAATCAAATCATATAGTTGTGATATTTTTCATATTTTTAGTGATATTTTTTATGTATTTGTGGAGCGTGGTGTCATAATGGTTAGTGCATTTAACTCTTGACACAAAGGTTGTGGGTTCACGTCCCGATCTGCGCTTTCCGCACTAAGACACCGGGCAAAAGTCTTCACCACAAGGGTACGCTCTCTCAACCCATAAATGAATGGGTACTAGTCACGCACATCAGGCAAATGATAAACAAATAAACTTCTAGCACTGGTAGTGGCTGCTTAATTGTATTTTTCCCCAGGGAGCCGAGAAAAGCTGCAGGAATGTACAGGCCTCAAAGACCAGGAAGATAATTAAAGCGTAAAATTAAGTCAGATGAGACACAAATTGTTGGTGATATCAGACTATGCATCACCTCTACCTTAACGTTTTTATCCTATTATAGCTGGAAGCAATGATATAAGATTAAAGTCCGGTCTTCCAATTAAGTATAGACTCCTGTCCACCTTTTCAAGAACTCGGACTCTAGTGGTTCTGTACCCATTAAATCAGGCCCATTCCATAATGAGTCAAGCAGAAAATAAATTGTCATCTTAGACCTGACAATAAAGGGACCTATTAACATACCATGTTTGTTGATTATGTATGAAGTGCAGCATTTCCTCCTGAAAATATTATGGTATCTGCCAATATTTCATTCTTAAACTGTCTGCTGACCCCTGTATGCCAGTGGAAATAACCTTGCACCAGGCTCAATCAGAGGGGCAAAACATATAATAGTGTGCACACCACCTGGTGGCTGTACCACACAGCTTCACAAATCAAGAATTTTTTTCAAGATTCAAAGCAGGGCTTCTTCTCTTTGGTTTAGATTTTATGTGTTAAATTGGACCTTTGGTCATGCAACCTGTTTAATCACACATAAAACCATACCAACATGACTCAAAGTCAGCTGAGCTAAAAAGCAAGCATGAAATAGCATAAAATTCACATGATCAACTCAGGTTTATATGGACCTGGGCTTGGTTTCTGAAGAACCCAAACTTGGACTTGGACTAATCCATCCTTAAAACTTGGTTTGCACCCAGACTCAAAACACTTCTAATTGGACTTAACTACAACACTGACTGGCAGAGCATCATTATGATCTTTGACAAGAAGGTTATGTTTTGACGTATGTCTGTTTCTCAGTTTGATAATACTACAATAGGAAAAAAAAGTGACCCATGGGTCATGACGCTCAGCTGACTGGGAAGAGATTCGCAAAAGGAAATTTTATCATCAGAATGGTAGTATATACCCATTCAACTGAAGCATCAAACAGATTAACCAACAGGCCAAGATTTAGTCTGTATTTATATATCTCAAAAATAGAGAAAAAATGTGTAAACTTTAAAAACAAGGCCTACAGGCCTAATGCGAACCTGTGCATTGGGAAATACACCAGGTATAATGCTTCAATGCTGGACCATTACTTTTCATGTATATGAACTATGCAAGTACTAAACATTTTGAATAAGAAACAATTACACAAACATCACTGCTGAAATTCTGGCATAGGTGCACACAACACTAAAAAGATTGTAGCTGGCACCACCAGTCTTGTATACAATGAAGCTATCAGAGATATAAACATAAGCCCAATTTCAGACTGATATATCAAACCCCTCCTGAGAAAAACGTGTGCAAAAGTCATGGTAGGTGGCGACACCTGTCTTGTGAGCGAGAAAGCCATCAAAGACACATAGACAGGTCAAAATATTAGGCCAATACATCAAACTTACCTTGAGTCTGATGCATGGGGCTGACCAGGCTTAGGTGAGAAAGGCTGTTGCCCCGAGTGAACTGTGACAAATTCCTTGCTCAGACTACTGCACTGAGTGAACTCATGACCTGCACCTGGCTAGACTGAGTGAACTTTTGACCTGTACCTGGCTGCACTGAGTGAACTCTTGACCTGTTGCATAATCTGACACAGTTGGCAGTCTGCCAAAGCTATAAATAGAATGCAGCTACTGCACTGAGTAAACTCCTGACCCATACCTGGCTGCACTGAGTGAACTCTTGACCTGTTGCCTAATCTGATACAGTTGGCAGTCTGCCAAAGCTATAAATAGATCCAGACTGACCTCTAGCCTGTTGCCAAATCTGAAATAGTAGCCACATCATTGCATAAGCTCATGCAGGGGCCCTTCCCTGAGGGGCTTGACACCCATGAAGTGATCACATGGTGCCCATGAGGTGTTCACATGTCACCCATGAGGTGATCACATGCCATGTGCTTGGCTGCACTGATTGAACTCTTGACCTATATCTGGCTGCACTGAATGAACTCTTGATCTGTTCCCAAATCTGAAACAGTTGGCAGTTTCTCATCCTATTTAAAGATACAGATTCAATCTTGGCCTGTTGGTATATCTGTTTACACATACTGAAAGACTTTGGTTGAAATTTCTTTTTTCAAGCCGACATATTCATAAACTTTTATCAAAATATCTAAATTAATAAAAGATGCAGTACCTTCATTGTTAAAGGTCCAATAGTTCTGCCAAAAGTCATTCTAGTAAACTTGAACAAAGGCCACCTAAGAATAATTTTTGTGCAATGTTACAGAAGATATAATTGAAATAATAATTTTGTAGAAGAACACTATTGCAATCCTCAGTTTGAAAAAGACATAATAATGGCCATAAGACCAACTTAAGCTTTTCACAACTCAACCAAAAATCAACAAACTCAGTTTATTCTGATATGATTGAAAGAACCATGTCCTAGGATTAATCTTTTGAAAAATTGAACAATTCAACTTGACAGTTTCATCATTAAGCTGAAAGAGGCTAAAATTATGAGGTTTTTTGCCCATAAAAAACAGGTCAATGTAGGTGGCACCACTAAATCTGCAACTTCAAATATGAGTCATGTGACCAACATTTGCACAACACCTGGTAATGCTAGCTTCTGTCATTTCTGAGAGTACTATGTCAGTATGCTTACTTGGTCGAATGACTGTTCAAATTTGTGTAACTCCACTAAAATTCATTAAATGCAAACCATTTGAACAAACATGAGAGGGCTTGCCTCTGGGATCATTTATGTAAAATATTTAACAATTTGGCTGGACAAGAAGACGACTTTTAAAATATTGTCAGCTTTTTCCTTATAAAATCTAAGTAAATGCAGATAGCAAAAAAATAAGCTGAATCCCACAAAATTTGATATGTGACAGATTATTGCATAAAATCTGGGAATGGTAGCTCCTGCTATTCCTGAGAAATTATGGATTAATGTACAGATGACCAATAACCCCCGTACAAAAATAGGTTAATTCAGGTGGTGCCACCAATACCTGAATTTCATATATGACTCATGTGACCAACACTGGCAAAAAATTTGGTGATGATAGCTCTGGCTGTTTCTGAGACTGTCATTTTAGTATGCTTTTTTGGACAGATGACTAAGTTCAACTTCCTGAACAAAACTGAGGGAGATGGTATAAAAGATTATTTTTGTGAAATATTGAACAATTTGGCTTGAGTGTTTCGGAGGAGAAGATTTTTAAAGGTTTTATTAGCTTTTTCTCTATAAAGTTTAAGAAAATTTTTAGATGGCTAATTTTTTGCATTAAATTTCATGATGCTAGCTCCAATCATTTTCAAAATAGTATGGGTAAACGTACAGAAGACAAACACCCCCACACCATCACATTAGTTCACAGGTTCACTAAAAATTAATACAGATGCATATTGAATGCAAAATTGTAATACAGATACATCTCACTGATGGCAAAATCTTGAATTAATTTGACTATGGATACCAATTATTTATAATCCATGTACAGCCGTCTTTATATACCCACAGAGAGCTGTATAGCTGTGATTGTAAACATTGCCTGGCATGAGGAATATCTAAAAATCATAAATATACATTTTTAAAAGCTTTTAAAAAACATTCTTGTCAATATTAACCATAGATAACCTGAAATCTAAATGTCTAGAGGCATGATGTAATAAATGCTGATAAACTGGTGCCAGTCTAGATGTATCTAGATGTATCTGTGTATCTGCTTCACACAGCTAACATATATGGTAAAATGACTCAATTGAACCTTTATAATTCAACCAAAATTCATTCTTTGGAACCATAAATGACAATTATTATAAGTATTATTCAGGGGATTATTCTTGTAAAATATTAAACAAATTGGCCTCAGTAGGGTCAGTCAAAAAAAATTTTACAGGTTTATAACTCATATGGGAAAATACAGCAAAATGGCTAAGTTAAGCTTCCCATAAGTCAGCCAAAAATCACTGAACCAAAACATTTGAACAAACTTGAATTATCAACATCTAAGGATAATTAATGTGTGAGATTTAAGAATTTGGCCCAGTGGTTTTTGAGGAGAAGATCTTTGTAGCCACTGAGCTAAAATGGGCTGTTACAGCATATGACTAAATTGAGCTTCCCTTAACTCAGCCAAAAGTCACTGAACTTAGACCATTTGAACAATTTCAGAAAGCACTACCCTAGGATCATTTCTGTGCAATATTAAACTATTTGGCCATATGGTTTCAGAGAAGAAGTTTTTTGTAGCCGTCAGTATGATACGGGCACTGATGACCCCCGCACAAAAAAGGTCGATGCAGGTGGCGCCACCAATACCTCAATTTCAGATATGTCTCATGTGAACAACACTGGCATAAAATTTGGTGATGATAGCTCCAGCCTTTTCTGAGATTGTAATTTTAGTATGCTTTTATTGACAGATGATTAAGTTCAACTTCCTGTAACTCCGCCAAAAATCACCGAACTTAAACCATTCGAACAAACTTGAATCATTTCTGTGAAATATTGGACAATTTGGCTGAACAGTTTTGGAGAAGAAGATTTTTAAAGCTTTTTTAGCTTTTTCCCTATAAAATCTAAGAAAATGCAGTTAGCCAAAAAATAAGCAAAATCCAATATAGTTTTTTAGATGACTAATTTTTTGCATAAAATTTCGTGATGCTACCTCTTGCCGTTTTCAAGATAGTATGGGTTAACGTACAGACAACGGACGAAGGACGACGGACGACCGACGATGCCACACCATCACATAAGCTCACAGGTTCGCTAACTAGAATACGGATAACCAACAAGTGACTACATGTATCCGCCAAAATCAGAGTGGAACGGGTGAAGTGAGGCATGGAGTGGCAAGGGGAAATAGAGTGAGGTATGATGCATATTAGCATGGATGTCTGCAGCCTAAATGTGTATGTAGGTTGTGCCACCTACCACAAATCCAGAAAGCTGTCCAAGTTGTATACACCTGCAAAATTTTAGGCAGAAAAGTCAAACCACTACATGTATATGAGCGATTTTTGCCCATGGCAGACAAACAGACAAACACTATGCAAAAATCTTTGCATGTGACCCCTCCAGTTTTGTGTATGATAAAGACTTATGTGAGATCTATACACATGCAAAATTTTGGCCCAATCGGTCAAACGGTTCCCGAGATATGAGCTTGGATGTCATCAGTGTGAATGTGAATGTAGGTGGCGCCCCCTGTCATAAAATCAAGAAAGCTATCCAGGATGTATATTAGACAATTCACTGCACAGATATGAGTGATTTTAACCCAAGGCAGATGAACAGATGGATACTGTGCAAACATGGTTACAGGTGGCGCCACCATTTTATTTTGTATGTTACAGAGCTATCAAAGGGCTACATTTGTATAAATTTTATTACCTGATCGGTCAAACGGTTCCTGAGATATGAGCTTGGCTGTCATCAGAGTGAACGTGACTGTAGGTGGCGCCACCTGTCATAAAATCAAGAAAGCTATCCAGGATGTATACGCATGACAAATTTCAGGTGAATTAGTCAATTCACTGCAGAGATATGAGTGATTTTAACCCAAGGCAGACGAACAGATGGACACTGTGCAAACATGGTTACAGGTGGCGCCACCATTTTTTGTGTATGTTATAAAGCAATCCAAGGGCTACATTTGTATAAATTTTATTTCCTGATCGGTCAAACGGTTCCTGAGATATGAGGGTTTATGAGTGGAAACAGACCCACAAATGGACACTGGATAGAGAGGAAAGGTCAGAGGTCAATGCAAATTGGTTAGGCACCAGTTCACACGTGACCCGATAATTGGTGTAAGTTTAGGAAAAATCGGTCCATTAGTTTCCGAGGAGCTCTCTGGAAACGAACGCCACGGCAGCAGAGGAACCCGGTCAAAAACATAGTATCCGCAAAACTTCGTTTTGGCGGATACAAAAATACAGGTGGCTCCACCAGTCTGCAGAAACTAATAAAAACACTTAATGTTCAATATCTATGCAAAGAATCATGGTGATCTCTGCGTTAGTTGTTCAGATACTTCAGCTTTTGCATCAAATTGTCCATTATTCTGAGGGATACTTCGGAGTCGTATAGCTTGAAGGATATGGGTAACAGAGACCTAATTTCAAGTTTCCACAGGCACTATTCATGGGCCTCCTTGCATGACAAGAATGAAGATTCTAGGTCCAGTTGTTGCGATTTGTACCCTGTTGACAGATAACCACATCTTTAAGGGTCTCAAAAAAAAGAGAAAAAATTCGTAAAAATTTGAAAAAAAATAGAGGTGGCACACCCAGTCTGCAGAAACTGATGGAACAGCTCATGATCAATATGTATGCCGAAAATCATGATACTGCAGTTTTTGTATCAAATTTTCCATTATTCTGGGGGGGTAATTTGGGGCCCCATAGCTCAAAGGATATGGGTAACAGAGACCTAATTTCTGGTTTCCATGGAGACTTCATAGGTCTCTCAGTGTGTCGAAAATGAAGATTCTAGGTCCAGTCGTTATTTGTGCCACGCTAACAGATGACAGCATCCTCAAAGGTCTCAAAAATAGAGGAAAAAATCGTAAAAAATCAAACAATACAGGTGGCGCCACCAGTCTGCAGGAACTGATTGAACATCTCATGATCAATATGTATGCCAAAAATCATGACCATCAGTGATGTAGTTATTGAGATATTGAAGTTTTTGTATGAAATTTTTTACTATTCTGGGGGGTACTTTGGGGCCCCATAGCTCGAAGGATATGGGTAACAGTAGTGGTGGGCTGACATCGAGTTTTATCGAAAGTCAGTCGGTTTACAGCCACTTTAAAGCACTCGATTTCGAAAGGCAACTATGGATTACATCATAATAAAGATTGTTTTCTTTCCAGAATGCCTTTATGTTATAGGCAAAAATTATTCTTCCATTTTTTACCACATTCCATGCTTCATAAAATGAGTCTGCGTTCCAAAAAAACTTCCGTATGTAACCGAGTATGACACGGTAGATGCGAGAACGGAGGACTTATTATCTGTGAACTATCAGGGAGCTAAGAATTAGGGGAGAGTTTACTAACGAGATGTACATTGCAAAATATGGGCGGGATGGCGTTAAAACACTCCATAAATTCTCCAGGTCTATGCCAATTTTGCGAGATTCTCTTAAAAAAAAATATTCAACCGATGCCAGGTGCCGCTGTTTAGGCCGTCCTTAAAAAATTCTTTGTTTGGGCAAAATCGGCCCGTCGAGTATTTGGATTTTGGCTGGATTATTTTTTGGGACTAGTCTGCAATTTTTTTTCGTTATGGTCTGCCCCAAGCGCACCTGGGCCCATAAAATCTGCCTTCATGTACAGGAAAACAACTCCTCTATAGGCCTTACATTCTTAGATGCTCTTAATTCCCATATAGAAAGATATTACCCGACGTTGCCGATCGTTTAATATGATCCTTAAAATTAGTCTGATTGTATCTTTATACGTGGAAGGATTGTTACACTCGTGCACGACAGGAGAATACCTGCCAGGGAAACGCCGGCAGAGTTTCACAGATAATTACATATTTCTTTGATAATTGCATATATTTGTCTGAACTGATTAATAATCGATCATCAGTCGGTTTGCTCAAACCGATGATCGATTATGAAAAAGGAACCAACTCCCACCACTAGGTAACAGAGACCTAATTTCTGGTTTCCAAGGAGATTTTTCATGGACCTCTGAGTGTGTCAAGAATTAAGATTCTAAGTCCAGTCTTTATGATTTGTGCCTTGTTAACAGATGCTTACATTTTTAAAGGTCTCAAAAATAGAGAAAAAAATTCGTAAAAAATCGAAAAATTCAGGTGGCGCCACCAGTCTGCAGGGAGTGATGTAACATCTCATGATCAATATGTATGCCAAAAATCATGACCATCAGTCAAGTAGTTAATGAGATATTGAAGTTTTTGTATGAAATTTTTTACTTTTCTAGGGGGTACTTTGGGGCCATATAGCTTGAAGGATATGGGTGAAAAAGACCTAATTTCTGGTTTCCAAGGAGATTTTTTATGGACCTCTCAGAATCCCAAGTTACAAGGTTCTAGGTCCAGCGGTTACGATTTGTGCCTGGTTAACGATCGGACAGACGGACAGACGACGGACAAAGAGTGATCGCTATAGCTCAGATGACTTTCAGTCTGCTGAGCTAACTAGAATAACCATATTTTTGCAGTAGTAAAAACAGGTATAATTTTGTCTCCCCCATGGGCCTTCCTTCCAAAATATGAGGAATAAGTATGCACTATCTCAAAAGTTATGGCAATAACAGAAAACATATGAATGTCTATATTTGACCTTAATGATCAAGGTGAAGGTCACCAGTACCCAAACTCCTACAGGGATTCAGTGGAAACAATTTGTGTGTCAAATTTGAGGGACAAATATGCAGTACTTCAAAGTTAAAGTGTCCACAAGAAACCCTAGAATCAAAGACTATAATTTGACCTTGAAGATCCTGGCCAAGGTCATATGTTTTCAAACACCTCCGAGAACTCAGTTGATACAGGTTGTCGGTCATATCTGAGGATTACATTTTCAATACATAAAAAGTTATGGAGCTCACAAAACTTTTCATTTTAGCAGCTTTGATTAATCAAACATGTCTAAGATTTTGGTAGAAACAATTTGTGTTTATAAAATAAATCAGAAAAAAATATGCAGCACTTCAGAATGAAGTTATCATATTTTCAAGTTACCAAACAGACAATAACAACTGACAACGACAGAGGACAACAAACACTGGCACTGAAAACAGGATGTCTTCCCGGGGGGGGGGGGGGGGGGGGGGGTTGAACTCAGGTGAGATAGTCTATTCTTAAGTAGTTATGGTGAGTTTCGTGAAAATCTGTCACAGCCCTGGTATTTCTTCGATAAACTGACCGTGGGTATACCATAAATCACCCCATACAGCATGTGACTTCAATAATGATCTTTCCATTTACAGTGCTGGGACATTTACTTACCCATATAACTGTTTATTTATTGGAAATAAAATAATTTTGAAAAATGACACCTAAGGCTTAACTGAGGCCAACTTGGCTTTTGCAGCTTGCATTTCTACACTGTCTTGACCTATACTAAAACAGCCTGTTTTTATAATCTCACTTACTAAATACTCACTTAATCATAATATCTACCTCTAACAGGAATACCATGTGTTAACAAGTAGATGTTGGAATGTTTGTCTGTTGGTAGGTTTTCTTAGCAGTGACCTTTACCAAAAAGGAATCATATGCTGAGTGAATAATAGTGCAAACATGATGATGAATGTGTTATTATTAAGTCCTCTGATGTACATTTTATCACAAGCGAATAATCCAGCAATCCTGTCCTGTTACTCAGATACCAAATAGAATGTCAGGAACTATTTATAAGTACTGATCACCATTTGGACTTTGTGGCTCAGTACTTGACCATTGCTCTGCATATAGCCATGAGTAACACCGGTAGATGCCTATGATTTATGATTGATACTTAAAGAGTCCATGGTACCATTGGAGCTCCAAAAAACACAGACTCTAATTGAAGAAGTGCAGGATCTGGCTCTTGGGTCTAGATTTATAACAACAGAATATCTATAGGTTAAAAGTACCTAACATCAGCTATGATACTTACTATTTGTATTATATCTAGAGCCTGGATCTGTTTTAGCCACACAAATGCGGCTGGCTTGGACAAAAAGACAACTGACTTAAGTAGTTAGCTGAGTTTCATGGCTCGACTTAGCTTGCAAAATGTTGGCTGGCTTAAACTGACCTGAAAGCCTATTCAATTGACAATGTTATACAAAGTACCAAGTTATCAATATCACATGTGATCCCTATATTTTTAGGGGTGTCAGGCTTGAAAATGTACTATAATATAGGGAACTTGAACTTTGTCAGTCAGCATCAGAATCAACAAAACTAACTTTGTATTAGTCTATATATGTTTCAGGCATTTTTAACTGTAAAAGATTTAACTTTTTGTATTAATCTTTTTCCAGCCAAACTGAGCTGCAAAAAATTGGCTCACTTTGACTGAATGATATATCAGCAGCAATTGAACTAAAATTGGCTGGCGGCACAAAATGGCGGCGCTGGGCTCTAATTATATCAGGCAATCAGTCCATTCAGGCTAAATACAAGGAATTTTCAGCAAAACTGTCCCCGCAGATGCAACTTCTAAATCCAGTTGTTTAACCTGTTGTTATGATTCTGTGTGTGAGTAAACATAATCCATGTGTCTGTTTACCCTAAATAGAGTGCATATCTCAAGCATTAACTTATGTCAGAGGTAAAATATTGTGCATGGTGATTAACTCTCAAACAAGGTGAAAACATATGAAAAAAAAATAACAAAAGTTAAACTAACTGGAAGCAAGATAAATCTTGGTTTATGAAGCTTCATGGTATGACCACCACATGGGTTTCACAGACCACGCTGCACCACCGCATAAGCTCACATGGTTCACTAAAAATGCAGGTGGTGCCACCAGTCTTCAGGAACAGAAGAAACCAATCATAATCCATAAATACACTAGGTTTCAGGACACTGGATGAAATCACAGGTGAGAAACTGACATAACTGCTGTCATTTGATGGTCTCAAAAACAGAAAACAAATTGTAAAATTAGAAAAAATACAGGTTGTGCTTCCAGATTCTGGAATTGACAAAACTAGATATGGTCATTATTCAAGGCAAGATTCATGGCAATCCATGGATTAATTATCAAATACTGGAGGCTTTGGAACAAATGTTGAATTATTCTGGGGGGTACCTACAAGCCTTGTTGCTCAGAGGATATAAGTCCCAGTGACCTAAATTCAGGTTTGCAGGGTGATTTTTTTTTTGACCTTCCCAAATTATTAGTTATAAGATTATAGGATTAAAGGTTACAATTTGTGCCCTGCTAACAAATGGCCAGCCTGACTACAGACACAGCGCTATTCCTATACCTCAGTTGCCTTTCAGACAGCTGAGCTAAAATGTATCAAGTGACAGCACTAATACATATTATTACTGAGTGAATATTGAGTATTAGAGTGTACTTACTTCACTTGATTCTTGTGGGCCACTTTCAGGTAATGTTCTTTCATCCACTCCAGCTGACAATCGCAATTCCAAGGATTATTAGACAGGTCCACGATTTCCAAATCTTTCCATGGCAACAGATTTTCAGATATTGTTTCCAGTTTATTGCTGCTGAAATCTGCACTATCAATTGTCCAATTGCTGCTTTGGAAGGCATGTTCTTCAATTTGTACAAGTCTTTTGTTCTGGCTCAGATATATTGTCTCCAAGTGTGGCACATTGGAAAAGGCATAGTTCTCAACCCGAATCAATCTATCGTTTTTCTCGATTGATATTTTTCTAGCAGTGCAGCTGTCAAGCATTCCAGGACTAATTCTGCGAAAATCATTATCCTTTAGGTACAAATCTTCCAGACCCACAATGTCGAAAATCCTTGGACGAAGTGAAGACAAACGATTCCTGTTCAGTGATATCTTTTTAAGGCGGTCTGCCCCAGCAAATGCGTTGATATCGATGTGATGAATCTGGTTGCCATCCAGGTTCAGATCCATTAAATGTGCACAGTCAAAAAAAGTGTCATTGTTTATAACACTTAGTTCATTATTAGCCAGATTTAGAGTAATTAATCCCATCAGGCCTTCAAAATCATCAGGTTTCAATGTTTCGATGAGATTATTTGAGAGGTCGAGTTCTGACAAGGAATGCAAATCAGCGAAGGCCTCAATCTCGATTGTGTCTATGTTGTTCTGCTGTAAATGTAGCGAATTCAGGGATGACAAAAGGCCGAAAGGAAATGCACCTGATTCAAGCCTCGTTATTTCATTTCTGTCCAAAAACAGATAAACCAGTTTGTTTAGCCCGTGGAAATGACTGCTGGTAATGTTTCTAATCCGATTATCTGACAATTTCAAAGTTATAAGTTCTGTGCATTTTGAAAACGCAAGTTCTTTGAAATCCACAATATCATTTCCAGAAAGGTCGAGGTGTATGAGTTTTTCATAAGGAATTTCCGGAATTTGGCTGATCTGGTTTCCAGGTAAAAACATGTATTGCAAACCAGATTCTAAATTTGTTGGAATGGCAGAGCAGCCTGCGTTCGGACATTTCAAAGTGTGGTTCTTCTTAATCATACATTTTTCAAAATCACATGTTGATGCTGCCATGGAAACAATCAACACAAAGGCAACCAGCATCCCAGCCCAGAACCGTGCAGAAGTGCCCATGTTGTTGCCTGAAGTATCAGCAGCTGGTAATCTGTAACAGAGAAAGCAATGTTTGATTATACCCCTTACCAAAATGGAAAGTACTCACATATATGTGCCTTATATGTCCCTTAAAAGGGCCTTATATGTCCCTTATAAGGGACATATATTTCCCATATAAATGCTATGTATGTGAGTTATATGTATATTGCAGCTATATGTTTAGTCAGGCATTGTTATATGTGAGTTATAAGGGAGTTGTATGTTTGTTATATGTCAGTTATAAGGGAGCTTCACATGAGGCCATTCTGTACAGTTCATTTATATGCGACTTGTATGGGAGATATAAGGGAGTTGAATGTGAAGGGGTTCTGTATATGTCAGTTATATGTCAGTTATAAGTTTATATACTGTGAGCTTACTGTTCTATAAGATAGGACTTAGACATTTTCCAAGGGAACACAAATGCTGCAGAAACTTCTAAGTCCCAGCTCCATTATGGTTTTAAGAAAATGAATTATAATTGAATAATAAATACTGAAGAAGTATGTTAAAATGGGTATCAAAATAACCAGCTTCCTCAGAACTTTATGTATATTGGAAAAATAATACTATAAATAATTTTTTTTTCATCTGATGTATACATTAAGAGGTATAACGTACCTATAGTAATCATGCATGCAGTAAAACATCATTTACTAAAAACACAATACAAAAAAATAATTTGACTATATTTCACATTGGTTATAATTTGTGCCCTTGATAATTATAAGAAAAAATAATTCTTTTGGAATGTAGTGTATATACAAACACTACAGCATCTAATTGCAATTGATAACTACTTCATAAATACAGAACAGAGGGTATTGATGTAGTGTGCCACTGACCAGTCATGGGAATACATAGGCATTAACCTAATATCATATTGGTTTTAGAAACAGCTCACCACCCACACATTCCAGCTGTAAAATATTGCCACTGAAAATCAACAGCATTGATAAAAGCATAGGTACTTAAAAAAATAAGTATCTGCATTCTTATTGTGACAATAACCAGCATTCTAATCAGTAAATTTCTCAAGTATATGTAACACCCCCCCCCCCCCCAGCAGACAAGCTTGCTGTACAAGCTCTCTCTACAATGGACCTTTGACCTTACTGTACCCTGCCCTGGAATAGTGGTGACGTCACATGAATACTGTACAGGCTGTGCACAACAAAGGCATGCAGAGTCAGTTTACATCTGAATGATAACATCCCGTAACCGTTAAGGGTGTACACACTTTGAAGAGAAGTTCTTTGTCAAGCTGCTCAAGCAGAAGGGGAATGTATAGCTAAAAAATGTCTCATTGGTGAGTAATCTTGCATTATTTAAGTTATTTTTGCATAGTAAACCAGTGATTGCATAAAGATGACTTCACCTATCTTGGTTTGCCCTGAAAAAAAAACCAGAATTTGTGTGTTTCAAGATAACATTTCCTATTTGGTGGCCAATTTTTACAAAATAACATATTTTGACAAAAAGATGATGCTGTTGCCCCTATATAGTGACATTGTGCATGTTCTATGCACCAACACGAAGTTAAGAACATCCTTTTCAGTGATGCTATTTGCAATTCGGTGTGAAAAAATGAAGAGTCAGCAGCAGGCCCCAAAGTTTACATATTGATGTAATTTCTTAATGTCCCCTACCTGTGGAAGGGATGATCAGTTAGCCTACATAAAGCTTAATCAGCACACAAATGCTATGAGTACCACATACTACCATTTTATTTGTTGAACCTATGGCTATTGACCATGTTATTATTTAGCTAAACTCTGGGTCATGAAAAAAAAGCTGCTACAAGGTAAAGATGTTCCTTTTCATTTTCCAAATTGACTTGAATTTTTTGTCTTGCTAGAGTGCCCAAAAGTTATAATATGGTTAAAAATTGTTAATTATACAATGTTCATAAGTTTTTCTTTCAGGCAAAGTAAACATTAAACACTGTTGATCATTGCTGAATTTACAGCCACTGTCTCAATTTTGGTGAATGCTTTTTTTTTATAAAATTGAAGAGAGGCTTGCTGTACTCAACCAAAACATTTCAACTAATCTAAAAAATTAATCAAATATTTTTTACTATTGGAGTCTTTCACACAAAAACTCCTAAATTAAGCTTTAATTTCATAATATGCCCTTCTACATGTCATTTTCATATACTGTTAACACCAATTTATTAACAATTTGATACATAACACAGTATGTTTCATAACAATCCACAAACCATTCACAATCATATGTATGAATTTAATCTGAATTTGACATCAGAAGGTCAAGAACACCCTTTTAAAGGTCATGAGCACTTTAACTTTAATGGGCCTGGTCCTCTGACTTTCTTTTGAGTTTTTTTCTGACATACTAGTATTCACTTTCATTACAAAAGAAAAAGCATAATAATTTGGGAATTTGTTTCACTAAGGATCAGATGATTTCATTAGGTACTATTTTGATTCCCAAAGAGAAATCAAATCTGGTTCAATTTAAAGGTTAATCAAAAGTGCATTTTTAGTCTACCTTGAATGATTTCTTTTTATATGTACATGTAGTAGTGCCATTTCACCATAAAAGATCAAGAAGTCATTTTGAACATCATTGATGTACTGTTTTAGTAATTTTATTGATGTGAGGCCCTTTTTTAGTCCATTTGTCTACTTAAATGTTAAAATATGCAAGACTCCATGTTCTTAATTATTTATTTCCAACAACCTTTGTTTCTATGATTTGTTATGGTTTCTTTACTTCTCCAGTATGAAGAAATGGTGCAGAAAGTAAAAGGAGGGCCCAGATATCTCCAGCCCTTGCAAGAATTGTCTGGTAAGCATATTCAGTTAATCATATAAAGTAACATTTAAATCTTTTAGCAAATGGGAAATGTTATGAATTGTAAGTTTTTTTTTATCAAATAGCTGGAACTTACCATATTTGAAGTGCAAATTTGGTGGTTAACATTTATTGTGCATATGGGATATTAATATATTATTATAAACTGTTTACATGTTAAAATTGTTTCAACTGAGTAACCTACTTTCTGAACCTATGAGCATCTTTAGGCCACAGTGTCTGTCCTGTGACCAGTATATTTGATAATCTGTAATGTTTGTATATACTCTGTATAACTGGAAAACTCTTCCTGTGTTAGTAATTGAGAAGTCCAACTGTATTTACTTATAATCCTAAATGTTAAACAGGCATATTTTCAGAACATTGAAAACCCCTATATAGAGAGCAGATGTACTTTCAGTGAAATAAATTCTTTTCCTTTTTTGATGTGTGTTGCCTCCAGATAAGGTAAACTACTATAAATGTTAAGAAAAGCAATACTAAGCATCAATGTCAAAAGATATTCTTTAAACTTATTTAATAAGATAATTAATGTAAGCAATAATGACTATATGTGTATACTTAGACTGGTAACATTTGTTTTTGCAGGTCAAACAGGAGGGGACTGAAAAGGATTTAGAGTGTGGCAAGGGTGTATATTTCCTTCCAGCCTTCATTCTCTAAAAGGACAACACTCTCAAATCTGACTGAACCAGGGAGTTTTAAAAATCTTATGAAAATATTATTTTCAGTTTACAAATGTGTAAATAAACATTAATTTTGGCTCTTGTATTTTCTTACTTTTATGTTTCATGTTTTTGCGTCCATATGACTGTGTGAAGATGATGACCCCCAGTGTGACTGCAGGCCAGCATTGATTTCAAGGAGTTGCACAGTGCAGGAAGCTCACCACACACACACACAAACCTTAATTTCTATCATCTGCCGTAATTCCTTGTGGAATAAAGAAAAGAGTAAACACCTTTCAAAACAGAACATACAACAGACAGTAACTGAGCTATTGACAAACAGTACAGAAGGTGCATACACTGACTTGTATGTGAGTTATATGTCACTTATAAGGGACATATATGGCACTTATAAGGCTCATATATGTCACATATATGGGACATATATGGGAGTTATAAGGGACATATATGGGATATATATGGGAGTTATAGGGGACCTATATGTGGAAGCCTTATAAGTGACATATAAGGCCCATATATGTGACATATAAGGCTCCTACCTAATTTGCATATAAAATCCATATACCAGACATATATGTGACATATATGGGAGTTATAAGGTTGGATATAAGGGACATATATGTCACATATATGTGCCTTTTATGTGCCATATAACTTACACATATATGGCACTTATAAAAATTTTTGGTAAGGGACACCATTCCATCACCCCTGTACACCTCATTTTTCAAGATACTTTTTATACAATGCCTTAAACCGTAGCTTTATTCACCTCAGAGGTAAGTCACATAAATGTGGCGATTATCTAACAGCAAAATAATACTCTCCTATGTATTGATTCCATATAATTAATTCAGAAAGAAACATTCATGACTGAATAGATGTTCGGTCTTGCGACATACTAATATAAGTGACAGCCTAAGATGACAGACTAAATTAACGTCTACTGGACAATACACAGTGTTGGCTTCACAGTGGGATCTGCATGTCATATATTTGTTACATCACACATACATCCCTCCTACATCACACTGATAAATAAATATATGTCTCCTTGAACTGACGCCATCCTTTTTTCACCTCTTTCTAGACAAGTCTTCACCAAACTGGTGTTGTGAGTATATATATATATATATATATATATATATATATATATATGTTTAATTCATGCTTATTTAAATCATCAATCAATCATCATTTTTTTTACTATTCTCCTATATCCGTACTATACAAAAAATGTTCTCACAGTTATTTCTGACAAATCATTATCAAAGGTAAATGTCAAGTCACACACATATACTTTTTTACAACATATCACAGACTTCATATCTTTATGTATATACTATATACGGCACTTGTATTTTGAAGGTGTAATTTCATATAAGTATCTAAAACACAATAGCACACATTTGAAATGGTGATAATCTGTAAGTATATGTACAAATAGACCAAGCTGTGGCGCTGCGATTTAACATATTACTAACATATTAATTAATTAATCATAAGCTGAGATCTAGTGCTCGTTGTCTTATCTAAGTTGAGATGTAGCTTGTTCCAATTATTTAAATTAGGGTTTGCATTCCAACTGCCCCTGCTTCACATAGGATAATAAAGAATATGAGATATAGCCGAGCTGTTCCTGAGATTCAGCTGACCAGAACCTGACCAGAAGCTGTGATACAGCAAACCAGAAGGTGTCATACAGCAAACCAGAAGTTGTGATACAGAAAACCAGAAGCTGTGATACAGCTAACAAGAAGCTGTGATACAGCTAACAAGAAGCTGTGATACAGCTAACCAGAAGCTGTGATACAGCAAACCAGAAGCTGTGATACAACTAACAAGAAGCTGTGATACAGCTAACCAGAAGCTGTGATACAGCTAATCAGAAGCTGTGATACAGCAAACCAGAAGCTGTGATACAGCAAATCAGAAACTGTGATACAGCTGACAAGAAGCTGTGATACAGCTAACAAGAAGCTGTGATACAGCAAATCAGAACCTGTGATACAGCTAACCAGAAGCTTTGTTATAGCTGAAAAAAAACTGAGATACAGCTAACAAGAAGTCATGATACAGCTAACCAGAAGCTTTGTCATAGCTAACCAGAAGCTGTTATACAGCTAACCAGAGGCTAACCAGAAGCTGTGGCACAGCTTACCAAAGGCTGACCAGAAGCTTAGATACAGCTTGCCAGAAGCTGTGATACAGCTTACCAGAAGTTGACCAGAAGCAGTGATACAATTAACCTGAAGCTGTGATACGGCAAACCAGAAGCTGTAATACAGCAAACCAGAAGCTGTGATACAGCAAATGAGAAGTTGTGACACAGCTAACCAGAAGCTGAGACAGAGATAACCAGAAGCTGAGATGTAGCTTCCAAGAAGCTGTGATACAGCTAACCAGATGCTGTGATACAGCTAACCAGAAGCTGAGATAGAGATAACCAGAAGCTGAGATATAGTCACCAAGAAGCTGTGATACAGCTAATCTGAAGCTGTGACACAGTAAACCAGAAGCTGTGATACAGCTAATCTGACAAGAAGCTGTGATACAGCAGGCAGAAACTGAGCTTCAGCTGAGATACAGCTGACCAGATGCTGAGATACAGTTGATCAGAAGCTGAGATGCATCTTAGATACAGCTGACCAGAAGCCAAGCTGTACCCGAGATACGGCTAAGAAGCTGAGCAATAGCTGGCCAAACGCTGAGCTTTTAAAGAGGTTGAATATTCCATTTCAAGTTTCTGAGAAAATAACCGAATTAAAATTCTAAATCTACAAACAGTAAAAAAATATGAAAAAGTCTTTGGACAAATGTTCCTCTGTAAAACTGTTTAGGCCTGTCGTCATGGAGACCTTACCGGTATAGGGCAATGATTTATCAGCAAAATTAATATAGTATTATAATTATGCACAGGTATGCACGGTCTGTTTAATTTGGCTGTACCTTTTAAAAGTTCCAGATAAAGTTGATAATAAGATTACGTATGAGCGGATCAGTTGTTAGTTAATCCTGCAGGGCTGACAAGCTGGCAGCTCACTGTCATTTTCTTGTGCCTTCTTGACATCCTTATTTATGCTTAATACCTTTCACTCAATATCGCCCGCTCGTGATTTACCTGGCACTGTGACGAATGAGCGAGCGTGATTGATCGATCAGGTGTAACGAAGCAGTGAATGTACTCACACGTGCGGCCAATATAACACCACCAACCATTTCTGCGGCATTTCCCACTATCCCAGCTCCCTCTCTCTCTCTCTCGTTTTTTTTATCATGAGCTTTTTACCTGTTAAGTGAAAGGTTCTGTTGTCATCATGAATATTTTCCCTTAACAAAATGTATATTAAAATGTTAAAACACTTGATATCTAGCAATCTTAAATGTTTATAGAAGAAGTGCCTGAGAACCCAACACTTGGCAATAGTTTTAGTACCACCTAAAATATTGACTAAAGCCCACCAGAGCAAGCCCATCTAATCAGTTATTATCATTACAATTATAATACAATAAATAAATAATAAGAGTAATAATAAATATTATTATTGTGTTTATTATTAAAATTTTCATCATTAATATTATTATAATTACTAGCTGATAAGCCCGGTATACCGGGGTTTTTACCGGGGTTTGGGAGATATACTGAGATATTGAATGTTGGTTCGTATTTTATTATAAAAGTTAAAAAAATATAGATTTTAAGTGGGATACTCTCGGAATACGATATGTACAAATATTATTTTACTGTTATTTGGTGGCGCTGTGCTCGTGGCAAAAATCATACCCCAGTATGTTTAACTTGAAGACCTGGTCAGTGATGGTTTACATTGCGAACCGGAATGAAACGCCGTGACATACAGTGTTTCGTTGATATTTGACTGGTTTCTGTCGTTGGGCGTATAAAGAATAGGTTGATGAGATACACATGAAAGATAAATTAAATGTTCGTTGCTAGGAAACTGTTCCTGGAGGAGGAAACAGAAATATGCATACATCGTAAGTAGCAGAAGCAGATCCATGCAGTTGGTCCGTATCCCATTTTCAACCACCGCAACTTTTTTTTTCATCGTAACAGACAAATTTTAAGGCCTGAAACCGCCGCCACCACAACCCAGCCCTGTTCCTGAAATTGGGACCTTGAATAAGTTTTGTCATTAATCCTCCTGGCTTGAACTCTCCATTTCATAAAGCGAGAAAAAGGTGTTTTTCTATTTTACTGACCATGCATTTAGGCCAAATCCCTTATTGAAAGCAAGCGTTATTCATATGAACAATAGTCCTTAGTGTTAGAGGTTAAGTGACCAAGATGCACGCATTCCGGTGATTACCGAAGGCAGTTCGGCCATGCTCGGTAAAAAAACCCGGAAAAATAACCCAAAATTATATGTACATTAAAAATTATTTAAATTATGCGGGGATAATAACCTTTCAAATGATGTATGGCACAATATTGTAAACAACACGGTTTAAGAGAATATTGCGAACAAACGTCAACCGAATTCATTTTATAAGTATTAGATTACATATATATTTATTACAGCATATATATATATATATATATATATATATATATATATATTTATAAAATCTTAAATCTTAATCTTAAAATCTTAAAACACTTAAAGCATGGGCCTACGTTCATCAGTTCCGTGTATAAACTTTCTTTGCGTTAGGCTACTAACAGATAATCCAACCAGCTGAACAACTAAGCGAAAAAAAGAAACACTTTACCTTCCAGGATGAGATATCATGAAGAAATAAATACTCCAGGCAAATTAGATAACTCTGAAAGGTTACATTTTCTGACTTCATGAAGACAGAATGGGTTTATATTCCAACATTGTAAAATCACGCCTAAAATGATGCCTTGGCGGGCATCAATTAAAACCAGATATACAACAGAAATTATCGATCGGTATGTAACATTTGTCTTAATACTGTGACCTAATATTATAAATAACCGGCCGTAGAACCCTGTTAGAAAATCGATTTCACCATTCATTTCCGATAAAGCATCGGTTACGCGAGGTGTAAAGAGTCATTACTAATTCCATTTTGTGTCCCTTCCCCTCTTCCTAGTAATCTGAAATTGGTTTCAAATTAAAGTTTCCACGCGCGCTGTTCTGATTAGCACCTCGCTTATTTAGCTGAAGGATAGGTCCTTTTGCTTTTATCTCCTGATATATGTCATTTGCAATTAACATGTGAACGATAAAGATTGAAAGCTATCTAGAACAAATTAATAAAAAATAAATAAATGTCACATATATTTTAATAGCATTAAATTGGTGATTTTTAATCATACACTTCAACATAGCGGGCGACTTACTAAAATTATAATCACCCAATAAATAAACATAAAGAAAAATATCTGAAAACGTAGTGGTAATCTGAAAGTCACACCGATTACTCTCAATTTGATTTCATAATATGGCGCACTCCCCGGTTATCTGAAAGTTGTATTGTATGAGCAAGGCATGGACCTTTATCGAGCCCCCCCCCCCCCTCAGCCTAGGTAGGATAGAGGATTTTAGGACAGTAGGACTCAACACCTTCGTTTCAGGAACAGGTATATTTTTCTACTAAAATTCAAAGCAACAATTTTGCCGGGGGGGGGGCAATTTTGATGCGGAATGCCTGATAAACTACATATTTTACTCTTTTTGGCTATTAACTTGTATTTTATCTATTTTCAAGATTTTTTTAGGGACAGTGCCCCCCCCCCCCCCCCGCCGAACACACACACCTCCAAATACACCCCTAGATGCAGCCAGGCGCTTAATAAAAGTCAGCTCCTTTGTCCCTACATAATATCGGTGTCCATAATGTCACCATCCCGTACACAGGACCGCAACATGACTCACAGTCATGTGGAGGGAGATATTTTGGTGTTTAAATATAATTACACATATATACCTGGTTTTTGCCCTTTACTACAGCTAGCACATAAACATGCGGGCTGTCCTGGGCATGCACCAGGATATGTTACGAGGATTGATAACTTGTACATCTTCATATCGGCAAACATCTATCTATGATATATCCGCGATCACATCCACTTAATCCAGGGGTATTTAGATTAGCAAAACCACAGCAGAAAATGCGCAGCTGAAAATACTGAATAATCTAATGCTATAAAATACAACCGTTAACATAAATGAGTTACAGTACCTGCCAGAGTGCCTCAAGCACGAGGCTTTAGCCTTTAGGAGATTCAAATTCAATTGCATATGATCAAAAGAACATAACATTGTCCACAGGGCCCGCTGTGAACGGGTTCCTGTATATGTTTTAATTTTCCATAAACAACTTGCCAAGTAGATAGCAAAATCACTCTCATATATATATATGTGTGTGTGTGTGTGTGTTCCTGAATTACGGGTGTTGCATAAACATAAATTTGACATGATAACGTTCCTGATTTTTATTGTTTCAAATTAAATCATATAAATGGTAATGTTTGAAATCATTTTTGAGAGGTTGATAACCCAATAGGTAATTACGTACTACGGTACAACCAACCTACATGTAAATATTCGAATTGTATAATTGGAACACATCATCAAAATTATTTTATTTATAATTTAAGGGAAGAAAACGGCTTCTGTTAAGGCCATCTCTTTTTGTATAGATGCATATATGCCTGTTTAGTACCAGTTTGACTGTACACATGTGCGAAATTCCTGAATGCATGACGAGAAGAAATACTTAATATGTCGTTTTATGAATCTCGTTACTGCGATTTTAAAAGTTAATAAAAGCTATTAGCAAAAGGTTTGGTGGTTTAATTCGAGGGCTGAAATATATAAACTAGCAATACCCGGGTTATTTGCTGTTGTTTTTTCAGATTTTGGGAGAGTTACTTCTAATACCTTCCCTTGTATATATATATATACATATATATATATATATATATATGTATATATATATGTATGTGTATATATATAAAGGGCTTGTTAACGTGTGATGCGTATCGTTTATGTAGAAGGCTCACTGACAAACTTTGAGCGCAATTACTAATTCGAGCTAAAGCATGATGAGACACCTATGACGCTTTTAGTGAAAATAATATCAAACAATCAAAACGTTTGATTAAGTACATGAGACCGGTAACATATGAGTACTCCTGCACTCGAATTATATTGAACATTGATCGACATATAGGTTCTCGTTAACCTTTGAGACAGCAAGAGAGCCTGCGAAATAAAATCTGACGTCATTGCGTCATAATCGAAGAAATTGAGCTTATATAACAAACAAAATTATGAATATGTTGTCACGTTTCCTCACTAAAATTTAGGTAGCTTCCAACCTCTCGAGTAAATAATCGATATTCATAGTTCATGTATATAGTTAGTTAGTCAGTCAGACACTTAGGTATAGTTAGTCAGCCAGTCAGTCACTTTAAAACAATGATAGCTTAACATTCATGGTTCTCGAAAACATTGCTTCAGACGATAGAACTGGGTTCCATTTTTCCAATTCTGAATGTACACAATTATATAATGAGCCTGGTTTAAAATTAACTCCTACATAATACTTTACTTTTTTAAAACTTTGTACAAAGTTATAATATATTTGGCATTAGTTACTCATAATATATATATATATATATATATATATATATATATATATATATATATATATATATATATATATATATATTATATATATATATATTATATATAAATAGAAACATAATAATAATAATAATAATAATAATTATAATAATTATAATAATAATAATTATAATAAAAATAATAATAATTATTAATATTATTATTATGTTTATTAAAATAAAAGTAATAATAAGAAATAATAAGAAATTCTTTATAATACCTAATTCAACAAAGCTGAATGACTCGTTTTCTTCGTTAAGATAGCAGCATATTGAAGCTTAACTAAACCTCTACTTTAATTGGATTATTTAATGCCCCATCGACAAAGATAAACTTTCTACCAAGTCGGACGTCCACATACTGTTTTTGCCTATTATATCCTACATTCAATACATACATTAATTGCTCTTTCTCTTAGCGATACATTTACTAGAAAGTATAGATTAAGGTTAGCATGTAGTCCACACATATCACACAGTGTGTAAAATAAGGTATGAAAATATACTCACGGTAAATCGGCAATACCACGACAGAAACTGCGCAGCTGATATTATTGTCCAGTGGGGAAGCCGTTCAAGCGCCCAAGCTGGCAGCCATGACCAAACCAGGGGTGCAGTGCAAAGTCCCAAGTCCTAATGTTAACGTTACAGTGAGGTAAATATTGACAAAGGGTATCTCTTGGTATGCGTGAGCTCACTTTGCTCTGTATGATAAGGGATGTTTTACCTACAATGGGCTCAGATTCATATAGAGGTCACCGATTTGGACTCAAACATAGTGCAACAACCCGTATGACTGCATAGGCTCTGTGACGTCATATTTTGGCGGCTATAACTTGTGCTCTTTTTCCCAAAGTTCCAACCTAGATATTGCCGGGGTATAATATACACATTAAAGGTAACCTTGACACGCATCCGCTATACATACACACGCGTTTAACGGTTAAAAGCCATAAAACTCCAGGACTCCGGCAAATAGTCGCGGCCTTCACTTTCCGGCCAAATTATGTAATGGAATTCGCATCTGTTCCACCCGAGCGTTTGTGAGGTAAAATCATGCTACGCGCACATGATGGGCAAATAGTTTTGAGGGGGACTGAGTGGCGGCTTACTTGTTAAAAGAGGCCTCACGTCAGGTTTTGACACAAATATGTCAGCTATAAATTTCTGGCATCAGATCATTCGTATATCCATTATAATAAATTATCGTCCTTTATTTCACCCGGTTACCACTGAAATTGACTTGTTTTTCTATCTATGTAATGCGTATACTTAAGTTCACTGAACTCCACCAACAAAATTGATACAAAACATTAAGTTTAAACAGGCAGACATCAGCGCACATTTCCGCCGAAGCAAAATGGTTATAGAACAGGCGACAATCCTTGGACTCTGTCCTATTGTGGATAATACCAATCTGTGAAAAATACAAAGAGAACATCTTGAGACATTTACCATATTTCCAATAATCTGATTTTATTAAAATCCAGCTGATCAGGGGTCTTCTGATAATTGAAATATATAGTTTTTTTAAGAGTACCACCGCATGCAGCATTTTTTTTTTTTTTGTATTTTTATTGTATAATGTATTTCTATTTATGATTGTATGTTTCGTGAGGCGCTTTGAGCGGATTATTCAAATTCTGGATACATGCGTATTATAAAGATAAATTTTATAATTTTATTTTTATTATTATTATTATTATTATTATTATTATTATTATTATTATTATTATTATTATTATTATATGTTATTAGCCTATTATTATTTTTATGCATGTATGTTTCAGTCCCTGCTTGTCATTATTAATGTACAATAAATATCATTATAACTCCTCCGTGGCCACGCCTCGGAAATGCCCGTTTCTTGGTCTTAAACTATGGGGGACGATACAGTGGGTGTCCTAAAGGAGTCATTAACCATCTTTTCACAAAGATCCTGAGAAATTTACATTATTCAGCAAAGGGTCCATTGCCGCGCCATCTATCATTAACTACCTGAACTACATAGGAACGGGCTGGGTCATCTAAATCATACACTCATCTTGGAGAAAATGGTGGGATTTCACTTGCAATCAGAAGTGATTTTTTTAGGGATGGAGCTTTCAAAACGCCTACAGCTTGCACATTCCATTTGTTAGGCTCAATTTACTTTTAAGCCCTGAATCGATAGTCGGTACTCGAATTTTGATATAGTTTTGCCATACAGTCGGCATCGTAAAAGCTGTTTGATTTGCACCCGAAAAAGGACACTAGAGAGCGAGGCTAACATTCGTAATAACGTTCTACTAGTAGCTCTACCATCAGTGCCATCTTCATAGTCCCCATTCATATTTCAGAGGATTATCGCCTCAATTTCACTTTTGTTTCTCAATCCATCTCCCCTTATTACTTCCAGCACTACTTTTTCAACAGCACTTCGGTTTTTTCCCCTAAGGCCTGAGGACGGCACTGTCAGTTGAATTGAATAATATTCCACTTTTTATAGTACAATTGTGTTACTAGTATAGACTGTACTTATTGGCCCCAAGTCCCTCGCGCAGGGATTCTGATCAGAGCTGTACCCGCCCACCTATTTGTTGTTTGGAAAATTGTTATTTGTTACATTTCGATGGAGTAAATGATGATGAAGAAGATTACGATGACATCTAATTAATCTTTACTTAGGGAAACTGCCATACCTTCCAAAGATATCATACTGTTTGTTCATTCAGGAACAAGAAATGTGCAATGGATACATGCCTATGGAACGGGAGCAAAAGTTTCTACAAGGGACCCATGGGTCTCGACGCTCAGCTGAATTTGGATATATGGATACTTTTATCAGCGTTTTCAAAATGTTGGCGCTATGACCTTGAACTTTGACCTTGTGACCCCAAAGTCCATAATTTTCTTCCGTTGTTGGAAGGTAATATGTGGAAGATGTAAGTTTAGGGATGAAAGGTAATTTGTGAAGGATGGCTCTTGTGAAATTGACCTTTGATCTAATGTCCCCAAATTCAGTTAGGTTCTCCCCTGTTGGCAGGTCAGATATATGAATATATCATTTCACAAATGTTTTGTTCATTAAAAGGAAACTCCTGAAGATTCATTTTGCCTTTCGTTATTTGATTTTTCTAATGCTTCCTGGTTTAAAACAAAATTTATTTACGTATTGAAATTAAAAATGTTTGTGTCGTATTCTTGTGTATTCACAGAGGTTTCGATATTTTCAAAATATATGCAAAATGTGATATTTTGGTATTTTTGGCAAAATTATAGAATGTTTGAATTTGATAGAATGTTAGCGGTCTCTTAAAACTATTTGCGCGTATTTTCTACGACGAAATAAAAAAAATTGATATGACTGCGTGTACACTATAGTTTTTAGTGTTCAAGACAAGTATGAATAGCTTGAGCGAGGCGCCTATTCTGCTCTTATCAGGATGTCAAACCTGGTAGCAGAAAATGACTTCATATTATATTCATTGGTTACAAAAATGAACCTAGCTTAATATGAAAGTATAAATACATGAGTCTGAAGCAAACGGTTCATTTGATAAAGACAAAAACGTTTAAAAGGGCAATAATTTTTTTTTTTAATTAATGTCTTTAATGATATCTTGAATCAATTGACAATTGTTTAATTTTACCAAGATGACATGTATAATATCGACAAATGTTATCTTATCTATTCCAACTTAGTTCAAGAAGGCTGGACGAACTTATAATTTCTCCCGTGTTTCTCCTGTCAGTTGCTTTATTTTTATTTTATATATCTGAGGATGTAACAGAGAACTATATACCTATGTTCCCGATTTTTTTGGCTTGAATAACATAAAATTTGAACATAATTTTTTTTCTAAAAATCTGAACAAACTGTGTTGTTTTTAGTTTAGTCTGATCTGGAAATACTGTTTCGTCTAGAAGATTGAGGAAGAGTGTGTCGGGCGGGGGGGGGGGGGGTTACCTCTGAGCGGCTTGCCATAGCAGCCGTTAACATTTTAACTCAAAACCGTTGTCGCCATATGCTTCCAGTTTCTTCCCTCAAACTGCCCGACCAACAAATCTCAAAATCTAGCAGGATTGAGTTATGTGTTCGCCACCAGATGGCGCTTGGTATGATGTCAAGTGCCTCCACGCAGAATTGCCATTTAACCGTATACCCTGTATAGTGGCCAATGCACTGCCTGCGGTTGAGAGGACAGGAAACCAGCCAATCATCATGATCATATTTTGATGTCCCATCCAATTTGACTCATAAAGTTTACCCAATATGTATTGATGAGCTAGAATTTTTTGCAAAGTTTTTTTTTGCGTTAAGAGTGAACATGGTATAAAATATGTCTACTGTCATAGGTTATTATTTTCTGTTATCCCATTTTGTGACTTTGTACTCTTAATGTCTCCTGTAGTTTGTCGACAAGGAAACGAGAAGACAGGACGGGTCGAGCAATACCTGTCGAGTACTCCTGTAAAAAAATACAAGTTGCAGCCAGATTCTCATAGCATATTTGTATCCGCCAAAACAAAGTTTTGCGGATACTATGTTTTTGACCGGGTTCCGCCGCCGCTACCGCCACCGCCACCGCCGCCGCGTTCGTTTCCGGAGAACTCCTCTGAGACCACTGGACGGATTTTTCCGAAACTTACACCAATTTTCGGGTCACATGTGAACTGGTGCCAAACCAATTGGCCTTGACCTCTGACCTTTCCTCTCTGCCCAGTGTCCATTTGTGCCTCTGTTTCCACACATAAACCCACATATCTCGGGAACCGTTTGACCGATCAGGAGAAATATTTTGTACAAATGTAGCCCTTGGAAAACTTTATCACATACACAAAAAATGGTGTCGCCACCTGCAACCATGTTTGCACAGTGTCCATCTGATCGTCTGCCTTGGGTTAAAATCACTCATATTTCAGCAGTGGTTTGACGAATTCACCTAAAATTCGGCAAGCATATACATCCTGGACAGCTTTCTTGATTTTATGACAGGTGGCGCCACCTACATTCACGTTCACGCTGCTGACATCCATGCTTATATCTCCGGACTGGTTTGACGTATCTTCCTGAAAATTTGCATGTCTATAGATCTCACATAGCTCTTTATCATACGGGAAACTGGTGGCGCCACCTGCAACCATTTTTCATAGCGTCCGCCTGTTTGTCTGCGTTGGGATAAAATCACATATCTCGGCAGTGGTTTGACATATCTGCCTATAATTTCCAGGTTTATACATCCTGGACAGCTTTTTTTATTTTATGACAGGTGGCGCCACCTACCTGCTAGTTTACGCTGCAGACATCCAAGCTCATATCTCGGGAACCGTTTCACCGATTGGGCAAAAAATTTGCATGTGTATAGATCTCACATAGCTCTTTATCGTACACAAAACTGGAGGGACCCCCTGCAACCATTTTTGCACAGCGTCCGTCTGTTTGTTTGCCGTGGGCTAAAATCACTAATATCTCAGTAGTGGTTTGACTTATCAGCCTCAAATGCATATGTATACAACTGGGACAGCTTTCTGGATTTTGTGGTAGGTGACGCAACCTACATACACATTTCGGCTGCAGACTTCCATGCTAATATGCAACACACCTCACTCTATTGCCCTTTGCCGCTCAATCCATGCCTCACTTCACCCGTTCCTCTCTGATTTTGGCGGATACACGTAGTCGCTTGTCGACAACCCGTATTCTAGTTTTTTTTTTAATATCATTATTTATCCCTTACATTAATGTTCAACCCCCTCATCATAAATCTCCGCAAAACCATCATCACATGTGACAGCTAGGGCCGTGTTATGTGACGCTGCAAATATAAAGAGTAAATAATGTAAGCCGTTGTGTTTACTGCGTACCTTATAGTGATCGGTCGAGCCAGAGATCAAGTGGGCGTCGGCGTAATACAGTCATTAGTGCTGAAATTATACAAATGCTTCAAAAGGTCCGGACAGTTACCGCGTCACCATGGCGTTCCTACGGACAATGATGTGATTGAAGGGTTTTTGAATTCTGGACAATCCTTTTGACTGATAATATAATGCATCGAAACATGGGACCGTGCACTATGCACTATAATTATCATTTCTCTTACTAAAGCAGCTACTTGAAAAAAGTTTCAGTACACAATTTTACCTGTAGTAGAAGAAACAGTACATGTAGTAAAGGTTAACGATTCCTGGTTAAGAAGTTCCCATTATGGCAGTACTGGCAGAACCACTGAAAAATATATTTAGAGTATTATATGTTTCAGCTTCTGTGGTTTGTAAAAGTTGTTGTAAAATCAATAGTAGCAGTAGTGACAGCAATACTAGAATTAGCAAAAGTATAGTATATGTATTACGGGTCAACCATGAAAAGCAGTAGCTGTAGTACCGGTACATATAGTTGTAGTAGCAGAAGTAGTGCAATTTACAGATGAAAAAATAGCAATATGTAGGAAATAAGTACTGGTTAACATTGTAGATCATGCCGTAACGCCTGTGACTCATTATTGGTCCTTTATATCAGCACCAGGGCGCCGCTGTTGTCTCAAGGCACAAGATAACAAGGTACAAATCCTAACCGTTAAGCCAAGAATCTTCTTATTTGACATCCACAGATGTCTTTAAATATCTCCCCGGACACTTGGAATTATATTACTGTGACCTATGTTCTCAGATTTATGGGCCTGTTTGTGCACCCCAGGATAACTGAAAGGTTCTGAAAAATTAATCCATAAATTGCTATGATTCTTTCCATGTATATTGATCATGGACAGTTTCATCAGTTCCAGAAGACTGGTGGTGCCAACTTTTATTTTTTATTACCTTAACTCATTTTCCTTAAATGACCTTCAAAAGAGGCAGTCCTGTCGTTAACAGAGCCAAACCTTAATTGTCAGACCTAGAAACTTCTAACTGTACATATGTACATAACATTGGCGAATGAACATATGCGGAGGTTATTTTATTGGGAGGTATTAATTAATTATTGATTAATATGGTATATATATATATATATATATATATATATATATATATATATATATATATTTATGTGATAAAAAAAGGGAATGAAAAACATTTTATACCTATGTGGTTTATAACCTGTGCAAGATGTTTCGAGTTAACATAGTTATGGGAAATAAATCGGTGGAGGGTTAAATTGTACCCTTGCCCCACTTTTATGTTTTGGAGGGTTGCAAATGCCCTCGTTGCCCCTTTGACGAAGATTATATACAGTGGAACCCCACAATTACGACCACCTTGGGGACTGAATAAAGTGGTCGTAATTAGGGGGTGGTCGTATATATATGGGAACAGAAATGTATGGATATTGGAGGATATATATTCCTATACCCTTGTATTGACCACCTTTAGAAACTGGAAAATATATTACCCTATTACCTATATCACACTACAAACAAACATAATCCCCGTATACAGAAAAAAATATACATAAATCCAAAGAACATCGCTTGACAAATTAATGAATAAGTCATGGTAAGACCAAGACTTGATAACGTTCAAAAGTACTTGCCCCGTACGACAAGTAACAGCTAGTTGATGCATGCGCAACATGAATTTTCATTTGTTCTACAAAAATCATACAGTCTACCAAAATCCTACACAAGAGTGTGTATCACATGATTTTTTAAACTGATAAACAGACATATGTAGCGTACAGAATATATATATATATATATATATATATATATATATATATATAAGCGTGTATATCCGCGACAATATAGCTATATGTATTACGTAGTAGCCACTAGTTAGAAAGTAATGCGTCTTCCCCGGTCCAGTGCGTTAAGGTCAGTACTAATCAGTACTGTAAAGGGTCTATATTGCCAAGGTGTTTTTAGCTCAGCTGACAGTAAGTCATTTGAGGTAAAGAGGTGTCATGCCAGATGCGCCACTCCCAAATGCGCACCTGTCAGTTACGCTACTGCCATATGCGCAACTGCCATATGCGCCAGATTCCAGTTGCGCCACATGCCATATGCGCAACAAAGTTATAATAAGCCATATAGAGTCATTTAATGTTGTGCTTATAGTAAGTATGTATCTGTAACACACGGCCGCTTCATTATTTTATCGTATGCGGTATATTTTTGCAACAATAGGCCTGTACGAGCTAAGAAACCCTTTCCATTTTGAGCGACAATGTTCGGTCACGACACGTGCGGCCGATCACCATGACACAGTTGCGTTATCTGTCAATAAAATTTATGAACATTGGATATTATTATTTATTCGTCTCCGTTTTTTAAGAAACACTAAAAATGAACTATCATATAAATAAAAGTTATGTATATATATATATATAATCGGCGATATTTATTGAGTCATATTGTCCGGCTTTCGTAGGTGATACATGTTGACTTACAAACATAATATGTGTAAATGACTGGTGTTGTTATCGTTTCTATTGTGGTCTAATTTGATATGTGATTTTATTTATGCCATATATTTGCCATATATTTGACTTAAAAAAAGGATTATGTAAGATATGATCTTATTGACAATGATGCGTTGCTGATTAACAGGAAACCACTCACCACTATGGCTTAATTGACCCGGAAAACCCCGCCTGGTTTGGTCTCCGAACATCAAAGGGAAAGTGTTGCGGCTTCTTAATGAGCTCATTTAAATGGGCCGTTATATACCTGCACATGCATGATATACCTGCGAGGAAGTGGCTAAACAGCCGGCAGGGTGCCGGCAGTTTAGTCCACAGGCTAAACAGCCGGCATGGAATACTGACCTTGCCCTTGAGTCTATAGCCCACTGGCTGAACTGTTGGCAAATGAATGTAAACATTGTATGCTCTATTTTAGTGTGATACTCTGTACTATCCATTATCATTTTGACAATGAGCTGACAATATAGTGCTGACTTACCAAATTAGATATTTTGATAGCCTTTTCTTAAGAAATGCCATTTGGTGTGGATATTTCTTGCATCATCTCACAACACAATGACTGGGCTCAGCAACTTTAATTGGGTGTGGTGTGAGATTGTTTGATTATACTTTTGATCAAGTATTTAGCTGATCCTTTGGCCATTTATTTGACATAACCTGAGTTTGTTTTCACACTAATTATTTGTTTGCTCATGAGCACACTAGTGTATAAACAATAAACTGTCTCTGGACACACATTCACATTTCTGGTAAATTTTTATGAAAAAATCTAAAAACTATCCTGTAAATATTACAATTTTTATCAGAAAATTTATATAAAAGTACCCTGTAAATATAACAAATGCTGCACTTTTAATACCTACTCATTATTACTCAACATACTTATTACATACAGACCAGCAAAATAGATAATTTGGTAAGTCATCACTATATTGTCAGCTCATTGTCCAAATAATAATGATAATGGAAAGTACAGAGTTTTACTATAACAATGAAATAGACTGAAATAGTCTTAATAGACCATACATTAATTTGCCGGCAGTTTAGCCAGTGGGGTAGACTGCTTGCAAGGTCAATTTTCCCTGCCGGCTGTTTAGCCTGTGGACTAAACTGCCGGCACCCTGCCGGTCGTTTAGCCACTTCCTACCTGCGATATCATAACATCATTGTCGTTAGGTTTTCATTGCTTCTGACATGTTTTTTTTTTATTTAAATTAATAATATCCAATTTACGAGAAAGTAAACGTGGAAATATTTATTTTTAATCACATTATCATTATTATCAGAAAGTAAATAAATGATAATATCCTTTCTGGACTTCATGCCGTCGTTTCCCGAATATCGTTAGGGTTTTTGTTGCAAATAATCAATTCTACGATTCAGATATTGTTACGCACTCTTTTGTGATGCATTTATATTGTTTTAATAAAGAAATGATATTATTTCAGAACTGCATACTGTCGCTTTCGATTACAGTCAGGATTATCGTTTCTAAGAATCAATTCCAAGTTTCAGATATTTTTTGTACATATGTCTGGATTTATATTGTTTTAATATGAAAGATAGAGTAATATCCTGTGACTTTGATGTTTGGCAATATATTTGTTTACTGTATTGTTTTATATTTTAATCACATTAACAGGGAAGGTTGTGCCATTTTGTTTTATTATAAACATTTATCATATACACAGATGAGTATCTCTTTGAACACTGTAAAAAAAAACACAAATATCATGCAATGCTGTCTATTTATCGTCTCACCCACAGATTAACGAATAAAAGTATCATCCAAATGCGCATACATGCATAAAATCATACAATGTTACTACAGATTTATTATATACACACAAAACAGTATCTGTTATATACAATATATACAAAATAAAACATGTTTTAAAAGTTTAAAAAGTCCAAAAGTTTAAAAACTAATAAGATAAAACAAATTAGTTTCAATTAATAATTGAACTTATTCATTACTTGTACATTTTGCATTTAGGACTGCGCAGTTTACCCCAGGTGTCCAATCTGAAACAAAGAATAAAAAAGCTTTACATTTGTAGAGGAAAACAATCCGAACCGTGAATCGCTGTCTTGTGACTCTGCGTCTTATTCGCTACATCCGGCCCGCTTTCTAAATTTCCACATCCACTATGATATATATAAGTGGCTCATCCGAAGAATTATTTTTCCTGATAATGGAGTATCTTTTATTTAATATTCTGGTATCGTGGTATACCAGGCAAACTAATTATATGGTACTTATTTTCTTGGCAAAAAAATATAGATATGCATTGAAATGTATTCTTTTGCATGAATATATACGCGAAATTAATAACCAACTCACCTGTATTCCCATGACAGTCCCAGTTCGTGCACCCGTTTCCATATCGCTTGAGTGTGGTGGAAATAGCACCCCTTCATGTTGCTGTTCGGAAAGTTCGCCCATATAGCTCCCAGCGTCATCTTAATTTTAATATATTGCGTTGTTGGTTTAATGGCAGGGTATAAACCAAGGAAGAACAAATTAACAGCGCCTGTTGATCAGTTAAAAAAAAGTTTGAATAAGTATTTCAGATTGATTTATATATATTATTTTCGTATCCGTTTTTCATATTGGACAGTAAAGGCGGTTTCACACCGGATGCGTCCGAACGAATATGACACGAACGAATATTTCTGTCGTTCCGACTAAATCCTGTCGCATCCGAAATTTCATTCACACCAAACCCGAACGATATTTTTGGTTTCCGACGGAGGAATTTCCGTCTCCGAAATTTGTATTGGACAGCTCTCCGAGTGTACTGACTGTATAATTGAAAATTATTGGGTCTTTTGATCCTTAATCAATTAACAAACGCATGCAGTGAGAGAGAGAGAATTTCCGTCTCCGAAATTTGTATTGGACAGCTATATATTGTATATCGGATGCACTACATTATAGGCTTTATTGACACATACACACACATATATAAATGACCTATACAGAAAATGTCGAATATTTTTAAACTTGTAAATTTATTTTCTCATTAATTTTGTGATTAAAAATAATTAATAAAAAAAGTTTATCTCCGAGTGTACTGACTGTATAATTATAAATTATTGGGCCTTTTGATCCTTAATCAATTAACAAACGCATGCAGTGAGAGAGAGAGAATTTCCGTCTCCGAAATTTGTATTGGACAGCTATATTGTATATCGGATGCACTACAGTATAGGCTTTATTGACACATACACACACATATATAAATGACCTATACAGAAAATGTCGAATATTTTTAAACTTGTAAATTTATTTTCTCATTAATTTCGCGATTAAAAATGATTAATAAAAAAGTTTATCTCCGAGTGTACTGACTGTATAATTGAAAATTATTGGGTCTTTTGATCCTTAATCAATTAACAAACGCATGCAGTGAGAGAGAGAGAATTTCCGTCTCCGAAATTTGTATTGGACAGCTATGTATTGTATATCGGATGCACTACATTATAGGCTTTATTGACACATACACACACACATATATAAATGACCTATACAGAAAATGTCGAATATTTTTAAACTTGTAAATTTATTTTCTCATTAATTTTGCGATTAAAAATGATAAATAAAAAAGTTTAATTCCGAGTGTACTGACTGTATAATTGAAAATTATTGGGTCTTTTGATCCTTAATCAATTAACAAACGCATGCAGTGAGAGAGAGAGAGAATTTCCGTCTCCGAAATTTGTATTGGACAGCTTTATATTGTATATCGGATGCAAATCAAATTGTAAAAAGTACAAACGTTCGTAGTTTAGGCCTATTTCTATATTTTTCAATGCAAACTTTATCGCAGCTCATAATCCTTTAAATGAGCTCATTAAGAAGCCGTGACACTTTCCCTTCGATGATCGGAGACCAAACCCGGCGGGGTTTTCCGGGTCAGTTAAGCCATAGTGGTGAGTGGTTTCCTGTTAATCATCAACGCATCAGTGTCAATAAGATCATATTTTACATAATCCTTTTTTAAGTCAAATATATGGCAAATATATGGCATAAATAAAATCACATATCATATTAGACCACATTAGAAACGATAACAACACCAGTCATTTACACATATTACGTTTGTACGTCAACATGTTGTATCACCTACGAAAGCCGGACGATATGACACAATAAATATCGCCGATTATATATATACATAACTTTTATTTATATGACAGTTCATTGTTAGTGTTTCTTAAAAAACGACGACGAATAAATAATAATATTCAATGTTCATAAATTTTATTGACAGATAACGCGACATGGTGATCGGCCGCACATGTCGTGACCGCACATTGTCGCTCAAAATGGAAAGGGTTCCTTAGCTCGTACCGGCCTATTGTTGCAGAAATATACCGCATTCGACAAAATAATGAAGGGGCCGTGTGATACAGATACACAATTACTATAAGCAAAACGTAATTTGACTCCATATGACTTAATATAGCTATGTTGCGCATTTGGCATGAGGCGCAACTGGAATGTGGCGCATATGGCAGTTGCGTATCTGGCAGTAGCGTAACTGACAGGTGCGCATTTGGGAGTGGCGCATCTGGCATGGAATCGGTAAAGATATGGCGCTTTGTCCGCCGTCTGTCTGGCCGTCCGGGCGTCTGGCCGTCCGGTAGTCCGTTAGCGGGGCACAAATCGTAACCGCTGAACCTAGAAGCCTGTAACTAAAAACCTAGGAAGTCCATAACAGTCTCCTTGGATACCTGAAATCAGGTCACTGCGACCTATATCCTCCGACCTATGGAGCTTGTAAGAACCCCCCCCCCCCCCCCGAAAAATAAAAAAAAATTGAAACAAAAACTCCAATATCTTGATAATTAATGCATGGATTATCATGAATTTTGCCTTGAATATTGACCATGACTAGTGTTGTCAGTTCCCGAAAAGTGGTGGCGCCACGTTGGTTTTTTTTTTATTTTTACGAATATTTTTTTATTTATTTACTATAAAATGACAACAATCATGTCAGTTTCTCAGCTGTGATTCCATCTAGTGTCCCAAAATCTGGTGTGTTTATCGATCACAAGTGGATGCCCTATAGTAATCACCCTGTCTGTCTGTCCATCCGTTTATCCACACACATTTGTTTCCAGGTAATAACTCCAGGTTGGACTGACATATGGATTTCAAACACGACCTACAAATGACCCACCACTAAAGAAAGAACCTGTATTGTTTTTGAGTCATGAGGTCAAAGGTCAAGTTCACAAGACTCACTTATTTAAAAAAGATTATGGCTGCATTTTAAACCAAGCTTTTCATCCCAAAGTTTCCATCTTGCACATTTGGAGCATAAATGAATTTAAAGGTCACAAGGTCAAAGGTCAAAGGTCAAAGTCACAGGGGCTATCTGTTCACAAATTAGTTTTTCAGATTAACTCCAGTTAAGTTTGACATATTGATTTCAAAATTAATTTGTATATGGCTCACAACTAAAGTAAGAACCCTGTTGATTTTGATGTCCAAGGTCAAAGGTCAAGGTCACAGGACCCATTTCTTTAAGAGGATTGTGTATGCATTTCAAGCCAAGCCTTTCATCACAAACTTTCCATCTGCAAGATATACTCACTTGCCGAGAGGGGGAGATTCTTTTCGATTTGGGGTCATAGGGTCAAAGGTCAAGGTCACAGGACCCATTCATTCACAAATTAGTTTATCACACGATTGTAAATAGTATTATTATTACTTATTTAATTACTATAACTACGTATAAGAGAAGGAACAGCAGGTCTATAAAATAGTATTGCATCATGTTGTGGCGATATTCATAATTGAAATTTCATTTAGCAAATACATAAGCATGTATTAGTTTATTAGAAAGCTTGTATAAAAGGACCCTTACAATACATTGGTTTGTTGGTTTTGACTTCATAAACAGGTTCAATTTTCTTTTGTTAACAATATTTCCCTTTGAACAAATAAACATACAGGTATTCAAATTGAGATATAACAATTAACATGTTATATTTATATATATTTATATAATTAATTATAATTATTATAACGCTCCCATATGGTAGAGCACTATCACCTGTATGTATTGAATTGATGGTATGTGAACAATGAAAAATATATATATATATATATATATATATATAAATATATATATATGTCTATGCTTTTAGGCCTCCCTTTGTGCTGCTTTTCAAGCAAAACACCAAGAAGAAGTTTATCGGAGCATAAGAGAGAAAGATAACACAAGCTAACCAATGAACAAACTAAAGGAATTAGGCCTTATGCAAATTTATAGTTTTTTTGCAAATTTATCTCTCTATATTGCCCTGGTTCGCACGTAAATGTACTATGTACCAGTAGGCGTAGAATAAACGGACAATTGTGCCCCTATCCTCAGTATTAATTTTCTAAATTATCATTAATAGTGTAACGTGACTTGGGGATCGGAAGCTACTTAACAGAAGATTTCGTGATTTATGAGATTTAATAATTAACAAATCCAGACAGTAATTTAAACTGTATTAATTCTATATATTCTATATAAAAAATATTCTGTTGACGTCAGCTCTGTGCCCGGTGACACAGTACGGGTAACTGATACCTGCCCAAGGCGAGTGATGATGGCTGTGCTGGGGAGGTGAACTGAGTGAGCTGAATACGTCACAACTGGGGCAATAAACCTGATCCCTGCTACATTGACCCTTCTAACAATCCTTGCTACAATAGACTGGTACAGTATGAGTTGACCAAAGGCAGGAGCCGGGTTGAAACAGATCTGTAAACATTTACCGTGCTCGAATGGGCAAATGCGGGTAAACAATCATAGAAGATGTATATACTAGAATTGGACTTGGGAGAGTTAATTTGGAGGTTTATCTCAGGAATTTCCGAACTTCATGTTTGTTTAAGCTAACCTAAGACACTGTTAATCGAGGTCACGGGTTGTGACGGGAGAGACAGACACGTGTAACATTACACATGAACAGACGGGTTAGCTCACTGTGACAGACTGAGAGTGATGGCAGCATTTATACCATAACTAGGCTTAACTGGTGAGTAATTCTACTTCATTTATTCCGTCAATACGCTCATATCCGGCCCATATAATGTAATAACGGCCCATATTGTAATAAAAACGACCCATACTGTAATAATCATACCCTGCCCATATTGTAATAAAACTGGCCCATACTGTAATAACGGCCCATATTGTAATAAAAACGACCCATATTGTAATAATCATACCCTACCCATATTGTAATATAACGGGAAGTGGGAAAAACGACCCATATTGTAATAACATATTTATATTGTAATAACATATGTTTAAGCTCAAGAATGACAGGGCACACGCTTAGTGTCATTTACATAATATCCTGCCCCCTCCCATACCCTCTCCATGAACCTGTTACTAACCTTAATGAAACCATGGTTCACAATTGAATAAAAAAATCATATTTTCATACACTAAAATATAACGAATAATAATAATAATAATAATAATATAATAATAATAATTATTATTATTTAATAATAATATATATATATATATATATATATATATATATATATATACACGTATATATAACAGTTTTCATAGTACCCATGTATGCATATTAGCGCCCCCCCCCCCCCCACAAATTACGAATTTCTAGATCCGCCACTAATCATGACCCTGCCCTCCCTCAAACCTGTTACGCCCCTGAATCTCCCCGCTCTGCGCCCAATGCTCTACCTCACAGAAACCGGCATTTTCAAATTGTTGTTTTGTTGTTTGGGCTAATTATTTTTAAAAATTAAATTGTAAACTCTTGAATCGCACGAATGACGCATCCAGGTTTTAACTTCCAATACGTGCGTTGAAAACTCTTAATCTATGCGACGTGTTATACATGTTAATCTAAGACATCTTAACCAATACATATATAGGCACCAAAAAATTGCAGCAGTACCTCCATTTATAATTTCCAAATCCCGGGAGGTTTCGAGATCATATAAAATATTCTCTATGATACATTGAGCAAAACGCACTGAAATTTAAACTTTCATTTATATTTTAAAAAGAATTAATATACAATAAAATGTATCGATAATGAGAGTTTTGTATAATTTTTCTGTTAAAATTGACAAAATATTTACATTAGGTCACGCGCCCATCCAGACCGCGCGCATTAGAACCACGCTCAAAAGCAGCACGCCCATTCATACCCCTCTCATTAAGACCGTAATCAAACTCTCGGCTGTCTCCACTGGCGACATGTATTCAACCCCCCCAGTGTGGCTATAAGAGCGGATTGTAGTTGCCCGACCATCAGTGGCGGATCCAGATATTCGAGAACGTGGGGGGGGGGGGGGGGGGGGGAGCTCTAATATTTGGTTTCTGGCTGATGGGTATTATTGAGTCTAAGTTCTTAAAATTTTGTTTTGTAAATTTAATATATACAGTGGAACCCCGCCTTTTATTTTATTTCATCTGTTTCCACCATGTATCATTTAAAGTTAATTACAGGTATATATGGGGAGGGTATGGGGAATTTTTTTTTAATGTGCAATGTAAAGAGGACATTCTGAGGTACCTGTCACATAAAGCATGAGGATTTTCTGTTGGGGTATATTAACATGTGGCCGGCTTACATATTTATTTTTCCTCAAAATAAGGATATTAATTGGAAAGTAGATGTGCATTTTCACCATTGACATCAACATTCTACTTGAATACTTTCAGCAATTATTTTACCACTAGAACTACTTTTGAAAGATGATAATATTTGCCAGTTATAAACATAGATGTGCATTTTCACCATTTACATCAACAGTCTATGTTTATAACTTGCAAAATATCATCATCTTTCAAAAGTAATTCTCGTGATAAAATAATTGTACAAAGCTGTTCATTAATATCCTAACTTATGAAATGGAAAGTTATAAAATGTGGATAATTTATTAATCTTAATTCTAGGGATTTAACAAGAAATGTGTAAAATGAAAATAAATTACGAAGAAATGGGAAAAGAAATAGATATAGTGAGAGATGTTTCAGTTCAACTGGGGGGCGCGCGTCGCGGGCGCCCCCCTCTGGATCCGCCACTGCGTCCAAGGTCGGTGGTTTTCTTCTGGTTCTCCAGTTTCCTCCATTATCCGAGTCATGGAGATTGCCGCGATATAGTTATGATAACTATTTGTACAATCCATGGGAAATAAATAAGGTAATATAAGGCCGAGGGTAGTGTGACCGCCTGCAGCGACGAAACGTCTCATGACCAAAAAATGGGTCGACTGTTAATGTACTGTCAGATATATATAACATGTTAATATCCCCTGATGGCTGAATGCAGTGGGGATAGGATTTATGAACGGGGATTGCAGTACCGTCAAAACATCAAGACATTTTGTTTGAGCACCCCACCTTCTATCGCCCCGTTTGCCAGCCGTCACAGCCGTGGGAGCGTCAAATGACCTGTTATTTAATAAGTCTACTATAGGCAATCTGAAAGGCGCGGTTCTAATGTTTCAGTTAGAAACATTTGTAAAATTTTCAAACCTTTCAGCCTCTAACCAACCTATAATTCATAAAACTCAAAAAACAATATCGGAATATCCCGATGGATCGGGATTTCTATTTTGTTTAATATAGATATAAAAGATTCCTAAAATAATAAACATTATGGTTAAAAATCTACCTAAATTTCATCAAAACATCCTATCGAAAATAAAATTGAAATTAGCGGGATTTATTATGGGTGGATGATGGTGGATGCCTTTCCTGATATTTTAGGTGTCAAAGTGCATATTTGTTGCTTGTCCTTTCTTATAAATCGTCGGTTGTTCCATCTAATTTATTTATTTATTTTTAAATTTCGTTTCATTTTCCGGTCGAGACATAATACACGGAATTTTCCCAGCTTGTGATGCAAAATGCAAAATATTTCTTCATTTTGCATATAATCAACACAAAATAAATGTTATTTTCCATATCCGTAGGAATTCTTGTAAAATTCAGACCAAGAGCACCTTTTAGCAACATTAGAAAAAAATGAAATACAGTAGGGGAAAAGTGGGACGGCAAATCCGTAAAACTTTTTTGTGTCTGGTCTTACTTAAAGTCATAACATAGAGGAACTCAGGACGGTCCTGTTACAAGAGCGTTATCCAGTCATCAGTGTGAAAAACAGTATGGACATCGGCAAAATAACTAAACATCCTTGAGTTTTTAAGTTGCACTGTTATTCTGGGAAATTTGGGGATTCTCAGAATTTGGAGTGAGTTGATTTTCTTACCGAGTCTATAATACCTTTTTGTACAACGACAAGATATAGACCGCGGGAAAATTACAAAACATCCTTGAGTTTTCAGATGCACAGTAATTCCGAAAAATTTTGTGATTCTCAGTATTTGGAGTGAGTTGATTTTCTTACCGAGTCTATCATATCTTTTGTAAATAGTGATATGAGAACAGTCCATTCGTTGTAATGTCTTCTTAAAACAGAATAACAAATAATAAAGTCAAAATGTTCTACGAAATGGTCTATCCCATTTTCCCCTATATATCAATTTTTCGCTGACTGAAAGTCAGTGAGGTAAAGGTATGGCGCGTCGTCCGTGTGGCCGTTCAACCGCCGTTTTCCGGGCACAAATCGTAACCGCTTAACCCAGAAAATTGTTACTGAATATCCAGGCAGGTAGTAAAACTTGTCTTTGGAAAAGTGTAATTAGGTCACTGCGACCTATATCCTCCAAGCTATGGGGCTCGTAATTACCTCAAGAATAATTAAAAATTCGATACAAAACCTCCTGTATCTTGATAATTAATGCATTGATTGCCATGAATCTTGCCTTGAATATTGACTATGACCAGTTTTGTCATTTCCCGAAAACTGGTGGTGGCACCTGAATTTTTTCTATTTTTTTTTTTGCATTAGTTTTCCATTATTTTCATATTCGCAACTGTGGTTTCATCTGTGTCCTCATTACTTGTGTGTTTATTAGGGCCCCGCTTGCAGATGCCCTAAATTTATCACCCTGTTCATCCACCTGTTCATCTTTCTGTATGTTCTTCAAATCAGTTTCCTGATGATAACTTCTGTTTGGATTGACATATTGGTTTTAAACTTGACTTATACATAATCCTGCAATAATGTTTTGCGTCTTTGATGGCTTTCTCGTTCACAAGACAGGTGTCAACACCTATAATTACTTTTGCACAGTTTATGTGCCTGCTTATTTCTCCAGAGGAATTTGATATTTCAGCGTGAAATTGGGCAAATTAATGCATATTTTAAAGCTTTGTCGTAAACAAGACTGGTGGCACCACCTACAATAATTTTTGCACACTGTATGTCCATGCTTATTTCTCAGGACGGGATATCAGCCTGAAATTGGGCATATGTATACATCATACCTTCGTCGTATACAAGACATGTAGGCCTACTTGAAAAGTAATGGCCCAGCATTGAAGCATTATACCTGGTGAAAAAACCATGCATTATACCTGGTGTATAAACCATTGCACAGGTTCGCATTAGGCCTACAGGCCTTGTTATTATTATTATATACAAAGATTTACAAAATAATTAATTCCCTCTATATAATGTTTTACCTGAATCCGTAGAACTTGCCAAGCATTCCTTAGATAAAATAAATGTAACAACAGCAGGCTGTGGTCAGAGTCTGCATGGATACCTCGGTTGTCTGTTCAGAACTCTCTTTACGTTTTTAAAGTTGCTCACAAACAAATCAAATAATAAAGGGTAAAGCATAACATTTCTCGCCACCTCGCAGAGTTATAACAAGTTACCTGAGGCTTATATGCCACTCGTATCCAGCAAATTGTTTCCACGTGTTTCCACTTTTCAGCGAGACCCAACAAACGCCATATAAAGGGTCCTTTACAAAGAATGACGAAATTTGTGCCTCCCCTTGTGCGACCACAACATTTACCAGGTCGTCTTTGAAAGCTCAGAGAAGGACGAAATGGTTGCCTAGGTCTTTCAAGGGAGTATTTAGACTTTTCCACTGTCGCCATTGTTACCGTGAATTTTTGAACTAGTTCAAAACAGTTGCACAAACTTCGTCGAGGAGGTGGGTCTCTCAAAGGTGGCTCTAAGGAGGAAGAAGGGAGGCAGAAGCATAGCTGTGGTTTCAGAATGAAAACCTGCAGTTAGGTTACTGTGACCTTTATCCTCCGAGCTATGGGCTTGTAAGTCCCCCCCCCCCCCCCCCCTGAATAATTATAAATTTGATACAAAACCTCCAGTATCTGGATAATTAATGCATGGATTGACCTGAATCTTACCATGACTAGGGTTGACAGTTCCACAAAACTGGTGGTTGTATTTTTCTGTTTAATAGTCCGTCAAATAAGACAAGTTATGGGAATATCTATCACATCTATCACATCACTCTTTAAATACATTTAAAATCATATACACACGCTTAGTTACAAAAAAATCGTATGACATATTAACAACTAAAACAAATCTACTCACCTATAACTGATTCCTCAGTTCCTTAACTAATAAAAATTATCATTTCTACAGGTATTATTATAGGGGTCACTGAGTAAATAATTATTTTGTGCAGAATTGCTACAAGTGTATTTTTGGAACAAGTGTAATGTATCAAAATGGTTTTGACCTAAATGATACTCGGTGAAAATATTCACAGAAAGTACACCTTTAACATGAAGTGTGCCATGAAACTGTCTTTCCAAATAAGATTGTGGGCAATCGGTCTTTAGTCAGTTGTCAGTTTTCATGTCAGCGATTGTCTTGTGTTCAGTAGTCGTGTGAGTTATTACCATTTTAACCGTAGCAAAGGCGCCACCTCTATGTGCCATTAATTTCTATTAGTGTGTCAACGTCAGATTTTACCACCCTGTGAATACTTATGCAATCTTCATTGACAGAGGATGTGACCATATATTGATAATGAATATTTAATCTCATAGTGCCCTTTTGCTGACAGAAATACAATTCCGTGAATATATAAGTATAAAACTGATAAATTTAACCTGTATCATACCGGACCAGGTATTTTATCAGTCGGTTTTCAACAACTGACACGATCTGAATTTTCCAGAAACGAAGATGTACAGGCTGGTTACAAGGAGATTCCAGACACATGAAGGTATCACATCAGCTGAGTTAGAAGTCAGAATTCATCCAACGTTTGAAGGTTGATTCCCGCTTCCACTTCCAAGTACTTAAGGTTGAGCTCGTTTGAAGGTTGATTCCCGCTTCCACCACCAAGTACTTGAGGTTAAGCTCTCTCTCTCTCTCTATATATATGTGTGTGTGTGTGTGTGTGTGTGTGTATCTATAGTTCAAATGTATGCAGTAAAACGTGAATGTAGTAAGAAATTGAAGCCCATATTTTAATAAATTCGCATAAGTGAGGCTTACGTTACCCCGATTTCGACAATTTGTGCCAGCGTACTAGCGTTGCCTTAACATATTTGAATGAGGACCGCAGTGTAATGTTCGATAAGGATGCAGGTGTATTTGTCATTTTGAAAACATCTCATCGCCCACAAGTGCGCTGTCACTTTCTACAACCTTTCATGTGCGAGAAAAATCCTGTTTTAACTAAGCATATTGGTAAATGGCTCTGCATGTTTGCTTAATTTCTGTTTACTGGACGAAAGACAACTTGTACACGATACAAATTCTTGTCATAGAGACCGATTTTCAGTTTTGTTTTTGAGTTAACATATATTCCTTTGTGTTTATTCATCGGTCGTATAGCCAAATGTTAGGATTTTCGACTGCTTTACACGATATCAGTGCAACAGAATGGATGATCGTTGCAGTACATTTCCCTGTATGGCTCATATATCGACTCAAAGTTAGACTTAACCGCCCAATATAAATGGCTGTGTCCAGTATTAACCATTAGCGTTAGGTGTGCTGCAAAACCGGTGATATGGTCAAGTAATACTGGAAAAGTAAAATCAACATTCAGGGAAATTCTAAATCGCCTTCCAAGTTTGGAATTTCCCAAGTCCGTTTCAATCCTACACTGACTGTCATCTGAGCTATAGAGATCATTTTTTAGTCCGGCGTCCGTCCAGTTGTCCATTGACAGAGAACAAATCGTAACCACTGGACCAAGAATCTTCTTATATGACTACAGGGAAGGTTTCATTCGAGTCCAAAAATTAGTGACCTTGACTGTGCTTTTCAAGGTCAAATCAGCCAAAAATTTGTAATCCCCATTACTTTTGAAGCAATGCTTATCTTGTCCTCAATTTTTTTTTCAAATGAGGTCTAAACATGTTGACTATTGACGGAATCTTCCAGGCCAAGTCAACTAAATTAAAATGCATGGTATTCAGATTACTTTTGAAAAGTATGACTTAAAAAGTATTGCACGACGTGACACACATGTTGTTTCCAACAAAGTTCTTGGTTTATTATGACCATTACAACTGTTAAAGTACTGCATATTTTTGCTTCACATTTGACATACAAGTTGTTTCTGTCATGTTCGAGAAGTTTGAAAACTGGAGACTTCATCTTCAAATAAAATCTGATTTCTAGGATTTTTATTACCCCTATAACTATTGAAGTACTAAAGGTTTACCCCTGAATTTTTACACAGGTTCATTCGAAAATCATCCTTGACAATGATCATATTTTTAAAGTATTACAGATGTTTTCATGGATCATTTTTCCAAACAAAGTGTGTACAGGACTTGTGACTTTTATCCTCAAACCAGTCGAATTATATGTCGTATTTATTATTTGTGTGATGCAATAACTTAGAAAGCATTGCGTATACAGTATGTCCTTTATATTCAACATTAGATTCAGTCTTAACTTATATGTGTCCCATCACCTAAGGAAGAATTCTCTTCAGTTTAATGTCCTGGCCGGGAATCACATTCATATAATGTCTTTTTTAAAAAGTCTTTCATTGGCAATTCTTACATATATCGAGTTCTAAGGGATCATCATTGTCAAAATACCCTTTGTATGAAAAATCGAAAAGCCCTACATACGAAATTAAATCATGTTACTGTCTTACCGAAAACTGATAATTTATTTTTGATTCAATAAAAAAGTTCTACATTTTATTTTTCAACAAGAAAAACAGAAGGGGAGAAATAAAATAAACGGTTTTAACTCAACGGTTTTAACTGCCACCTGTATGTATTGTTATTTTAACGAATATTTTTTTATTTTTTTTTTTTTACTTTAAAATGACAACAATCAGGTCAGTTTCTAAGCTGTAATCACATCTAGTGTCCCAAAACCTGTTGTGTTTATTGATCACAAGTGGACGCCATATAGTTATCACCCTGTCTGTCTGTCTGTTTGTCTGTCTGTCTGTCCATCCGTCCATCCACACAAATTTGTTTCCAGATGATAATTCCAGGTTGTATTGACACATGGATTTCAAACTTGACTTACGTATGGCCCACCATTAAAGCAAGAATGTATATGATTTTGGGATCATGAGGTCATGGTCATGGTCACAGGACTCATTTCTTTAAATGAATGCATATGCATTTGAAGCCAAACTTTTAATACAAAACCTTCCATCTTCAAAATATTGCTAACCTGCCACTAGGGGAAGATCCTGTTCAATTTTGGGGTCATGAGGTCAAAGGTCAAGGTCACAGTTCCCACTTGTTTAGAAAGATTGTGCATGCATTTTAAGCCAAACTTTTCATCCAAAACCTTCCATCTTGCACATATAGCTGAGCTGCCAATAGGGGAAGAAACTGATTGATTTGGGGGTCACAAAGTCAAAGGTCATCGTCACATGGTTTCATCTGTCCACATATTTGTTTCTGGATGATAACTCCAGTTTGGATTGACATATTGGTTTCAATTTTGACTTATATATGACCCACCAATAATGTTAGAATCCTTTTGATTTTGGGGTCATAAGGCCAAAGGTCAAGGTCACAGGACCCACTTCTTTAAAAAGATTATTAAAGTATTTTTAGCTAGACTTTCTGTCCCAAACTTTCTATCTTCCATATGTTGCTCACCTGCCAATAGTGGAAGTAACTGATGGATTTTGGGGTCACAAAGTCAAGGTCATAGGGGCCATCAATCCACATATTAGTTTCCAGATGATAACACCAGTTTAGTTTGAAATATTGGTTTCCAACTCGACTTATATATGGCCCACCACCAAAGTAGGAATTACTGATTCTGGGGTCATGAGATCAAAGGTCAGATCCACAGGACCCACTACTTTAGAAAGAGGTGGATGCATTTTAAGCCAAACTTTTCATCTCAATACTTCTATCATCAACATGTGGTGCACCTGCCAATAGGGGAACTTTTGATTTTGGGGTCATAACGTCAAAGGTTAAGGTCACAGGGCCCATCCATTCACAAATTAGTTTACGAATGATAACTCCTGTTTGGGTAGACAGGTTGGCTTCAAACTGATCACAGGACCAATATTTTGGAAAATCTCATAATCATATAACCTTATAGACAAATGCAGCCGAGTGTCGAGACCCATGGGTCCCTAGTTTAATATAAATGAAGGTCCTTGTCTCTTTGGACACTCGAAACAAGGTTCCATTGACTTGAGTCAGATGAAAACACATTTGACATAGACAATTGTAACTGAGCATATGAGGAGCTCCTAGTAAAATCTTCTTGGAATCCCTTAATAACGTCACTTATTTTCTAAGAATTATGGACAAAACACATGGCTTTGAGCACTCTGGAACTACCAATAATTCAAGATTCCTTAAAAAATCCTGTTTATTATCTCAGCTGAGCGTCATGGTCCATGGTTAACTTGCTTATACTGTCAAATGACAGCATTTTTTCAATATTAAATTTCATTCAATGCCCTTTTTATTGTATCCCCACACAAAGTCGGGATACTATGGTTTCACGACGATCCCGCCGCCGCCACCGCAGAAAAACTTTGTGAGCGGGATAACTAAAAAAATATTTCACTGATCTTTTTCAAACTTTACATTTGTATAGATATAGGTAAGGGGACAAAGCCTATTTAAAATGGGGTCATGACCTATGCTAGGAGAGCGACCTTGACCTTGAATAGGTCCATTATTGCTGAAAATAACACAAATTCTTAAATATCTCTTAAATAAGCTTGCATGGACTGGTCTAAAAATTAAGGTGACCGAAGATTTTGGATAGCCTTGTGATATACCGGAAACTGGTGGCGCCACCTATTATCCTTTTCTTGTTTTTACGCCTTTTAATACCCCCATAATTGCCACTTGACAGTACTGTAAGCATTATAAGTCAAAAACTAATGGACAGATTTTTTTCATATTATGCACATGTAGAGAGAAGGGCTATGGGATGAGGTCTGTTTACATTTGGGTCATGACCTTTACAATGAGAGTGGCCTTGACCTTTAATGTGTCCATATTTGGTGAAAATCACACACCTCTTATGATATCTCCAGTGTTGATAGCCATATGGATTTCAAACGTGACTTATGTATGGCCCACTACTAAAGTAAGAACCCTATAGGTTCTAGGGTCATGAGGTCTAAGGTCAAGGTCACTGGACTTGCATCTTACAAGATACTGTGGATGCATTTTAAGCCACACTTTCAAGGTCTTTCATCTTGAATATATAGCTCACTCGTCAATAGTGGATGATCCATATCAATTTTGGGGTCACAAGAACAAAGGTCAAGGCCACAGGAGCTAAATGTAAAAAAATTAGTTTCTGGATGATAATTCCTGCTTTTATTGATGTATTGATCTCAAACTTGACTTATATATGTCCCATTGAAAAAGCAAGACTCCTATTGATTTTGGGGTCATGAGGTCAAAGGTCAAGGTCACAGGACACATCTTCAAAATGATTGTATATGCATTTTCAGCCAAACATTTAATTTCAGACCTTTCATCTTGCACATATAGATCATCTGCCAAGAGTGGAAGACCCCTATCAATTTTGAGGTCACAAGGTTAAAGGTGAAGGTCACAGGAGCCATCTGTCCAAAAATTAGTTTCTGGATGATAATTCCTGCTATTATTGATGTATAGATTTCAAACTTGACTTATATATGTCCCATTAAAAAAGCAAGACCCCAATTGATTTTTGGGTCATGAGGTCAAAGGTCAAGGTCACAGGACCAACATCTTCAAAAAGATTGTGAATTGATAGATGGAAGAAACAATAATTGCTTGCCAAGTGTCAGTATATGCTGCTAAAAATGGGGGCCTATTCTTAAAGGGGGGGGGGCCTACTATGTCTGGGGATACTCTGGCACCTGCGGTGCCAAGAAATATCTAGTTCGCTATGTTTTAACCAGACATATATGATAAGAATTTATGGCAATGTAGAAAGTTTAAACAAAATTGGCATATAGGTTCTGCAACAATTTTACTAGTTGTGAATCGCAGCCCATGATGTCGCAGGTCATGCTTGGCAGCTGAGCGTCATGACCCATGGGTCACTTGTTGTTTTTTACGCCTTTTAATACCCCAATAATTGAGACTTGACAGTACTGTAAGCATTATAAGTCAAAAACTAATGCACAGATTTCTTTCATATTATGCACATGTAGAGAGATGGGTTATGGGATGAGGTCTGTTAACATTTGGGACATGACCTTTACCATGAGAGTGGCCTTGACCTTTAATGTGTCCATATTTGGTGAAAATCACACACCTCTTATGATATCTCCAGTGTTGATAGCCATATGGATTTCAAACGTGACTTATGTATGGCCCACCAATAAAGTAAGAACCCTATAGGTTCTAGGGTCATGAGGACTAAGGTCAAGGTCACTGGAGTCGCATCTTGAAAGATACTGTGGATGTATTTTAAGCAAAACTTTCATCCCAGGTCTTCCATCTTGAATATATAGCTCACTTGCCAAAAGTGGATGATCCATATTAATTTTGGGGTCACAAGGTCAAAGGTCAAGGCCACAGGATCTATCTGTCAAAAATTAGTTTCTGGATGATAATTCCTGCTTTTATTGATGTATTGATTTCAAACTTGACTTATATATGTCCCAATAAAAAAGCAAGACTCCAGTTGATTTTGGGGTCATGAGGTCAAAGGTCAAGGTCACAGGACACATCTTTAAAAAGATTGTCGATGCAATTCAGCCAAAAAATTCATTTCAGATCTTTCATCTTGCACATATAGTTCACTTGCCAAGAGTGGAAGACCCCTATCAATTTTGAGGTCACAGGGTCAAAGATGAAGGTCACAGGAGCCATCTGTTCAAAAATTAGTTTCTAGATGATAATTCCTGCTTTTTTCGATGTATCGATTTCAAACTTGACTTGTATATGTCCCATTGGAAAAGCAAGACCCGAATTAATATTGGGGTCATGGGGCAAAGGTCAAGGTCACAGGAGACTAAGAGAGCGACCTTGACCTTGACGAGGTCCATTTCTGCTGAAAATTTCACAAACTTTTAAATATCTCAAGATCGTTTGCATGGATTGGTCCCAAAATCAAGCTGACAGAAGATCTTGGATAGCCTTGTGATGTGCCAAAAGGTCAAGGTCACAGGACCAACATTTTCAAAAAGATTGTGAATTGATAGATGGAAGAAACAGTAATTGCTTCCCAAGTGTCAGTATATGCCGCTTAAAATGGGGGCCTATTCTTAAGGGGGGGGGGCGTACTAGGTCTGGGGATACTCTTGCACCTGCGGTGCCAAGAAATGCCTAGTTGACCATGAATTGTTTATCAGTGCCGGTTTCTGACCTTCCGAAACTTGGACGTACTATAGTTCACAAACCTATACCAATTTGCCGTAGTTTGAAATCATTTCTGTGACGAATGAGGGTTCTGCCAATTGCCTCAGTGATTTTGTTATTTTGACCCAGAAAAAAACATGGTTTATTTTTGTACATATTTACTTATTGGAAAGTTTCATCTAGTCAAAGTTCAAACTTGAATTATCTATTGTTAATAAATTTCCATTATATTGGGATTCATATAACATCCCTGTGTCCGATTATTTTCCTTCAGGTAAAACTTTGAAAAAAAAAGATGGCCGACTCAGCAGTTTTGTTCAAGTTCGATGTCCCGAGTGGCAGAGCACATACAATGAGGGAAATGTTTGCAAAAAGGCACAGGATAGAAGAGGATAATGTGTATTTGTGGCCAGATCAATTTATTCCCAATTTTCCGTCCGAATTGATGATGTATTCCCATGTTAGAAAATGTAGGGAGATACTTCGTTTACATTCACCGCAAAGTGAAGAGGAATTGCTAGGTCACATAGAGGAGCTGCTAAGTGGGAAACATATAGCAACTCCGCATTGTACACCTGAAGGAAAAGAAAATTAAACACATATCAGAGACTATGTGGAGGAGATTGAAAAACACGTTGATCGGTTAGGCTTTAACATTATCAAAGACATACCCGGCCATCCATTGGCATTTGCCTTATCATACGGTACACATCTTCTCCCAGGACAAATGTTGCATGAAAAGCTTCAGAAACGTCTTGATAAGTTTGTTAAGACAGACTCTGTCTTTGAAATTGAAGACAGATTCCCTGGTGACAAAGAACTCAAGGTAGCGGCTAAACGTTCAACAGGCAGGGAAGAGAACGACTTCTACTTTCCTAATCAGGTCGCTATGGGAAAGATTATTGTTGAAAGGATAAAGATTCTTCTAAAATTTAAGAACAAATCTTTCAATGATTTCAAGAAGTTTAAATTCCAAATATACACTGCACGGACCCGTATGCTTCAGCAACAAACGTCTACACGGCTAACCGATGAGAGGTCACAGTGTTTTCCAGCAAAATTGTATATGAATAAAACAAATTTGAGCGAAAAGGCAAAGAAGCGAGTTCTCCTTTACAAAATGTCTCAAGAAGTCAAACAAAGACACGAGGAACTTATGGAAAAGGCCAAAGCCAGACCAGACACATTATTCTTAATCGTCGGAGACGAGGCCCATTGGGGAACATGTCAGACGACTGACACAGGGAACGAATCGGCGGTACATGCACTGCTCAATAAATGGAAAGACGAAACTCCAAATGTTTTCATCCTTTTGGTCACAGCAACCCCCTACAATCTTCTAACTGACACGTCTAGAATTCCTTTCGACAAATATGTGGCAAGAAGTCTGAACGACCCTGAGGAGTGGTACCAGGTGGAAAAGACTGGATACTCAGGGCGTTCAGAGACTGTGGAAAAAGCAGGAGGCAAAAAACTCACTGGGAAAACAGGTCGTGCCAAGAATCTTCATATAATCCAATGGACAGAAGGGTTTGCTGATGTTTTGAGAAATGGAATAAAAGTGGAACTGAAGGTTTTCAAAAAGGAACAGTCCATGGTTTTATATGCAGATTATGATGATACTCATCCAGGTCAGCTAAAGTGGACCACAAAGAAAAAAGCCGATCATCCGTATGATTTATTTCGCATCACCGAGACTGGAAAAGGCGAACATAGAGTAAAAATTGAAACATCTGATGAAAAATACTACCTAGTATGTATTTCTGGAGAGGAAGGTGGTACAGTTACTCGTCGTCTGGCATTTCTTGATAAAAGGGCTAAAAGCATTGAAGGTATGAAATACCAGAACGAATTTTCATTCCATCAGAATACAGGCTATGGCATATTCGAACTTACGGTGAGCCTAGAACAGTATCACGACAAAACGTCACGTATCATGACATTAGCACTGAATGACCAGGGAGATATCGATTTGGAGTCCCATTTACCACCCGAGAAGTTTGAAGATGGAGTCAATTTTGGTTACTCCGTACACGCCAATAAGTACAGCTTCCTCATTGAGAGCCAGGAAGAGGAACTCACAGGCACAAAGGAGTACTTGTCAATGAACACTTTATTTAACTCGATGAGAAAAGAGAACCCATCTTATCAGCTGATCAGGGTTGATGTTCTATTTCAGAAAGTTATGGAAAAGATGAAAGATAGTGAACCAACTGATATTCTCGCTGCTGAATACTGTTACAATATCTTGGTCGTCCCTCTATTCAAGAAATCCAAATTTGTAGTTGATTCGGTTGAAGATTTGTTTAAAAGCCCGGATTCAACCCTTGACAATTATCATGAGAAAAAAGCAAAGTTGCTGAATGACTTCGAGGAAAATCTTGAAACAATTCATTCAAGCACCAATGAATTCAAACCAATATCACAGGATACCTTCAAAAAATACCAGTCACACATGGCAAACGTTGCAAAGGCTTTACTCTTAGCAGACTTGGGTAAACTTCTCAAAGGTCGAATAAACGAAGAAGACTTTATCACCACAGTCGTGTCAACTCTTCTTTATCCAGGTGATAAAATGTACATGTCTGACGCATTCAGTGAGCTACAATCCAATAAGGATATCGCAGATTGTGTAACAAGAAGCTTTACTGAACATAAGAAAAATGGATTTTCACATGTACCTCAACAAGCTCTGTTCAAAAGAGAAACCAGTCGCATTGTCGGTGACTTGTCTGATACAAATAACGTCGCTTAAGAGGTTATGTCAGGAAACATGACTGTTGTACGTATTAACACAGTGTTTGAGGGAAATCAGCTTTACAAATCCCTCATTACGGCTAGAAAAGTTATTTGGGCAGAGCGGTTTCCATTTGAGGTTTTCAGAGACTTCGGAAACTTCAGACTAGAAATGGAGGTAAAGGACAAAAGTGGTCAACCAATTCAGCGCATATTTAAAGCGTTACAGTACCGTGGGTCATGTAAAATGTGTTCATGCAGCTCTTACCAAGGTCAAGAGTTAACTCTTGAGTGTGGACGATGCAAACATGAACACAAATCTGTAGAAACTTATGAAGATTTACAAGATCTACCATGTATCCTCATCCTTGCCGAACGAGGGAGAATGGGCGATACCTTCCCACCGACTCTGAATGTTCTAGATTGTCGAATAGAGCATGCAAATCCACAGTTTTACCTGTCAACGATTGTTCAGGAGATTGGCCGTCTGTGCAGGTATATAAGCCGCAAGGAAAAGGCAAATTTACCGTATGCGCTCGTTGGAAATCAACTGGGCAGTCGGCTGCGTGGTTCTCTTGGTAAGAGTGCATCATACTATGCTGCATTCGTGTTACCTGGAGACCTTGATCGACATGTCCTTAAAAAGAAAAGGACTCTAAAGAATTCTGAAGGATCGAAAAGGATTTATGAAAAAACGGGTATCGGCCAAGCAGGGGTAAAAAGTTATGATTGCCATAATACGGACGAGCATGGAAATCGACTGCTTTTGATGGCAGAACCTCAAATCGGAAAAACAGGTGCATACTTATACGCAATATCAGAAATACAAAGAATAATAGAACAAAACGAAGAATCAACTTACGAATATACCTCAAGCGAAGAAGAACCTGACATATGCTCAACTTGCCCTGTGGAAGGTGAATATGAATCTGTTGACAAGTGGAAATTTCCTTATTGGTGTTCCTTGAAAAACCAAGTGAAATTACCAAAACAACTTCCTAAATCAAAATATGCTAGTACCTACGGTCCATACCAGCAAGGTCGTAAGCCAGAGGACCTGATGGACCGGGGTTTGAAAGTGGAGAAACGAAGGTCAAAACCCAGAAATGTTTTTCCAACTATTGATACCAAATATAAGGCCTGTGATCTTGATCATGAATGCGACCATTGCAAGCGACTGGGAACCCCAGAAAAGAAAGAATTTCAATTTGAGTCTAGCACAGTACAGATTTCATATCCAAATGCAAGCCGTTTTGATCCATTGGTAAACAAACTGAATGATTTAAACTGTGCTACTTCTGACAAGCCTCTTCATCAAGAAAATGGCCAATCCGAGCCAATACTCAAAACATGGATTTTTACACCTTCGCATGAGCGATACAATAAGGGTTGCTTTAATATGAATCACACCATGGTAGACCAAATTACAAACCAGGTAGCTCAACATGTTCATATAATTGAAGTTCGAAAATCAGGTTTTGCAAAATACTGTAAAAAATGGGGTGCGACACATGCAATCTTACAGCTACCTGATAAGATGGCGGACTGTGACACGGGCGTTGACGACGGTGGCGTGGGATATGCTCGACTATTCATACAAAGACTTGCAGAAAGGTTATGCCTGCCATATATTTTTATGTTGGATGATAATATATCAACCATGGCCAGAGCAAAGGAATTTAATGGCAAAATATCAAGATCTAAGACAGGAATGATAGAGTGGGAAAACGTGCCTTTTTATGAGGTCCTGAAACATTTAGAAGATCAAATCACGGGAAAAGGAAATGTGCCGGGGAACCTCGAGTATGAACTTTTTGATCCAAAGAGACCCACGTTACCTGAGGTTCACCAGTATTCCGGTCCTCCAGAATGCTATGGTGTTTCAGGATTCCTGAAGTTTCGCCCAACGATAGGAAATGTAAGACGGCCTTTCAAGCGCCAGCATGTTTTCTCTTGCGTGTTGCTGAACATTAATGCTCTGAAAGAAAAGAGTATTCGATATAAACCATGGCAAGTTTATGAAGACTGTAATCTCAACAACGAAGCTGACGACAAAGGTTTGTGGGTTTGTAAATACTCAAAGTACGTTATGATGAAGAAACATTCTCAACGCTGGGTACCAGAGGTATACTTCTGGAGAAACTCGACTAATCTGGCGGTTAATCCCACGCGGGAGACACCCACAGACCAATCTAATTGTTTAGTTTCTTGGATTGAAAAATCAAACATACCAAAGAACGTAGAAGTCTGGCCACAAGATTCAGATTTAGGCACACGTTTGATGAATGTTTGTTCGAAAACAAATGGAAGAAGCCTTATCCTGGTGGTGTGGAGCTCCCTGCCAGATTTTGATCTGAAGGGAAAGTTATTGCAAGATAAAACCAGAGACTTCCTGGCCACTACTGATGAGGCAGACCTCAGGAAGTACCTGATAATCCTGCCAAAAGAACATTTGAAGAAACTGAGTCTCGTTACACAGAAAAACATCAGGGATTTCTTTGGTTGTGGGCTCGAAGACAAATTTCAACCAATAGAAGTCATTTCAACTCATGATCCAAATAAATACAACATTAGGTTTGCCGTGGTCTACCTAGAGAGCAAACGTGAGTAAAACGAAATTTATTGATTCTAAATCAATAAAAGGAATAATTTGTTACTTATCTCCTTACATGGTAAATATTAAAAATACTTTTTGAAAGAATCAATGAATGTAGATTCTTTAACATATCTGGCAAATTGTTCATATTCAAGCAAAGAAAATGCATATAAAATTATAATATTACAACCATTCCTAATTTGCGAATTGCATATAGATTTATAACATGAAAAGCCTCTTAACTGAAATTTATTCTTCTCAGAAAGAGTAATAAATAACACAGATTTCCACGTGGTGTCAAGACATGTTGTTTTAAGACAGGCTTGTAATTTTTTTTATTTGGATTCATATCTTTGCAGGTTAAACCAGGTGTAAAAATGTTCACCATGAAAAAGACACTATTGGAACCGAAATGAATCAGAAAACAATTCGGGTAATTTTTTTCAATTGTTTTCATTTTATCCATATGCATGCTAAAACATATACCAATGATGTACGTCCAATAACCATTCAAAATAGATTGTTGGTCCATGGGTCTTGTATCATAGTTCAAGATGGCCTATCGTTGGAAAGACGTACTTTAGTACCGTTGCTTCGTGTTTGGATTCTCATATGATATGTCAGTGAGTAAATTTCTGATGGAGGTAATCGCTTCTTTTTTAATGCTTGCTTAACTAGGTTCCATCCAGGTCCTGGTCTACGTGAAAATGAATTACGCGTGAATATCCTGGTGTCAACATATACTATTGAATGTTATACTTGCAGGTTCATGAAAACCCAGTATCAACGCAAGAGAGCATGGACCAAATAGGAAATGGACTAGATAACACAAAGACCGTTCGCCCACATCAGTACAGGTAATGTATACAAATAACAGCCCCAAACTACTTGTTGAGGCTAAATTTGTGAAAATATAAATTCACATTCAGTTCATATTCTTATATCCCATACTACTAAAAAGCAATTCAGATTGCTTCAAACAGATTTTCAAACTGGAAGAATAAGACCCAAAAGAGGGATAAAATGTTTGCAATCAATCATATGGACTTTCAGAAATGTCTCCACAAATTTCTGAAACTAGATAAGTATGCTGATACACCATGTTCCGTGAATAAAAGACAATTTAGGATATCTACGTTAGTTGATTTGAAGCGTTTCAGCAATCAGATGTCTGGCCATGAGGGTGGCGGGCACAATTTTAAATGTAAAGCTAAGATTCTGCAGGCAAAAATGCGGCAAGCGGAATGCGTGTTGAGATATTTCCCTGTACTTTATTGGCAACATGCATATCTTCTATATGTGGCTGCGGAACACAAATGGAACATACAACGAATCTTTTGCCAGGTACGCATTTCACCACCCAGATCCGCGCGTCTGGAATATCACTTCACTTGTTTTGTCAATTTCGAATGTTATCTGCATTCCATTTCCGCATTTCGCTAATATAGCATATAAGCTTTACAGTAAGATTGCCTTCTTTTACAATAATAAACAAAACTGGCATATTGTTGACAAATAATTTGATAAATGAACGGGTTTAAATACTTTAATTTGACACCGAGTCTGTTTATCCATGATTGTGTTGATTGTCAGTGTGTGGCATCAAACAGTGCCAGCAGTGATGCCATCCTTTCCACCATCATATCTCAATCGGACTACTTTGGCAAAGGGCGTGATATATGTAATATATCCAGTGCATTTAAGTATCTCCTTCACACAGTTTGAAATATTAAGGCATCGGCATTAGGGTGGTCTCCCTTCCTGCGAGCGGAATTAATATATTTTGTTAGCAGAAACAATACTATCCAGCTTTTAAATAAATGAAACAAAATGGTTTGAATTGATTTAAATCATTTTCAATGTGGAATTCATTTTATATCTTTCAGGTACACGGGGAACAGTGAAGTTTATGCGAGATATTTCCTGCCGTTTGAAGAGATAGGTAGGTATAAATAAAACACACAGCAAATCAAATCTTTCTTATTTAAACTTTCAATGTCCATATACAGCGATGGACCTGTGTGATTAGTCCAGCAACTTAAACGTGAACAGGTACAAATCATAAAAGTTTTAACTCAGCTGACCATAAGACATCTGACCCATAGGCATGGTCCTTCGTCCGTCCGTCCGTCCGTCCGGCGATGCGTCAGGGCGTCCATAAACAGGGCACGTTATGAAACCTTGTACGTAGGAATGCAAATTCGGCATACAGTTAGATGTGCCCAAAATCTCCTACAATGCCGAAAATATCGTCACTGCGATATTAAGGAAAAAACCCCAATTTCCCATTACTCATTGCTCCACTTCAAGACTGCCAAATATCAAAACCATTGCCATGTTTTTAATCATATTCGTCATATATATTTCTCCTTATAAATCAGGGAATATATTTACACTTTAAACATGAGAATTGTTGAAGCTAGAGGCTTTCAGGGATATAACCTTATTGTATCCCCAGACAAAGTCGGGGGATACTATGTTTTCATACCGGTCCCGCCGCCGCCGCCGCATATAAATCTAGTTGGCGCGATAACCCAAAAAATATTTCACGGAACTTTATCAAACTTGGTGTATGTATAGATATGGGTGAGAGGACGACGCCTATTTAAAATGAGGTCATGACCTTTACTAGGAGAGTGTCCCTGACCTTGAATAGGTCCAATTTTGGGGAAAATCACACAAATTCTTTTATATCTCAAGAAATCTTGCATGGATTTATCCCAAAATCAAGTTGATGGAAGATCATGGATAGGGTTGTCATGTTCCAGAAAATGGTGGCGCCACCTATTATTCTTTACTTGTTTTCATGCCGTTTAATACCCCCAAAATTGCCACCTTACAGTACTGTGAGCATTATAAGTCAAAAAATAATGGACAGATTTCTTTTATATTATGCATATACATAGGTATGGGTTATTGGATGATGTTTATTTAAATTGAGGTCATGACCTTTCCTATGATAGTGGCCTTGACCTTGAATATTGCCATATATGGTGAAAATCACACACCTCTTATGATATCTCCAGTATTGATAGCCATATGGATTTCAAACATGACTTATGTATGGCCCACCAATAAAGTAAGAACCCTATAGGTTCTAGGGTCATGAGGTCAAAGGTCAAGGTCACTGGACTGGCATTTTAAAAGATACTGTGGATGCATTTTATGCCAAACTTTCATCCCAGGTCTTCCATCTTGAATATATAGCTCACTTGCCAATAGTGGATGATCCATATAAATTTTGGGGTCACAAGGTCAAAGGTCAAGGCCACAGGAGCTATCTGTCCAAAAATTAGTTTCTGGATGATAATTCCTGCTTTTATTGAAGTATTGATTTCAAATTTGACTTATACATGTCCCATTGAAAAAGCAAAACTCCAATTGATTTTGGGGTCATGAGGTCAAAGGTCAAGGTCACAGGACACATCTTTAAAAAGATTGTGGATGCATTTTCAGCCAAACATTTCATCTCAGACCTTTCATCTTGCACATATAAGTCATCTGCCAATAGAGGAAGACCCCTATCAGTTTTGAAGTCACAAGGTCAAAGGTCAAGGCCACAGGAGCCATCTGTCCAAAAATTTGTTTCTGGATGATAATTCCTGCTTTTATTGATGTATGGATTTCAAACTTGACTTGTATTTGACCCATTGGGAAAGCAAGACCCGAATTGATTTTGGGGTCATGAGGTCAAAGGTCAAGGTCACAGGACACATCTTTAAAAAGATGTGGATGCATTTTTAGCCAAACTTTCATCCCAGGTCTTCCATCTTGAATATATAGCTCACCTACCAATAGTGGATAATCCATATAAATTTTGGGGTCACAAGGTCAAAGGTCAAGGCCACAGGAGCTATCTGTCCAAAAATTAGTTTCTGGATGATAATTCCTTCTTTTATTGATGAATGGATTTCATACTTGACTTGTATTTGACCCATTGGAAAAGCAAGACCCGAATTTATTTTGGGGTCATGAGGTCAAAGGTCAAGGTCACAGGAAACCTCTTTAAAAAGGTTGTGGATGCAATTTTAGCCAAATAATTCATCTCAGATCTTTCATCTTGCACATATAGTTCACCTACTAAGAGTGGAATACCCCTATCAATTTTGAGGTCACAAGGTCAAAGGTGAAGGTCACAGGAGCCATCTGTCCAAAAATTAGTTTCTGGATGATAATTCCTTCTTTTATTGATGTATGGATTTCAAACTTGACTTGTATATGTCCCATTGGAAAAGCAAGACCTGAATTGATTTTGGGGTCATGAGGTCAAAGGTCAAGGTCACAGGACACATCTTTATAAAGATTGTGGATGCATTTTCAGCCAAACAATTCATCTCAGATCTTTCATCTTGCATATATAGTTCACCTGCCAAGAGTGAAAAACCCCTATCAATTTTGAGGTCACAAGGTCAAAGTTGAAGGTCACAGGAGCCATCTGTCCAAAAATTAGTTCCCGAGATGATAATTCAAGCTTGGATTAATATATGGATTTCAAACCTGATTTATATATGGCCCATCAATAAATCTAGACCTCTATTGATTTATATATAAAAGTGGATGATCAATATCAATTTTGGGGTCACAATGTCAAAGGTCAAGGCCACAGGAGCCTATTCTTTAAGGGGGGCCGTACTATGTCTGGGGATACTCTGGCACCTGAGGTGCCAAGAAAGGTCTAGTTTAATCAAGATGAAATTGTACAGCCCAAATAAGATCTGAATTTTGCAATTTATTTAGGATATAAGCATAAATAAAAAATCAATACCTAGACTGCTCTCAGCTGCCCCGGCTGTCACAGAATCGCTTTATTTCTGCCCAGCTCCATGTCTATGTGGGCTTGCTAAGGCTATCTGAGGACTAATAAACAAGATGAAGCTCATAATTTCAATGTTAAAATCACTTTCTTATGCCCCCCCACAAAGTTTTACCCATGTCCATCCTTCCGTCCTTCCGTCATTATGAAATCAAACAGTTGTACCGAGTTTTTTTTCTCAATACCTGCAGATATTGGCCTGATTTTTGTATGTGGGCGCATAATGGCCACTTATAGATCGCGTTCGCCTTTCGTCCCGGTTGCCCACTTTTGACCGTATGACGGCTCCTGAACATAGAAAATTTCATGAAAAATAGAAATTGTCAGGATAATTGCACATGTACGGCCCTTTTTCGCGATGCTTGCAGAAATTAGCCTAATTTATGGTGTGTTGGTGCACAATGACCACTTACATGTAGCGTTCGCGTTTTGACCAGTTGTCTTACTTTTGACCGTATTACAGCTCCTGAACATAGAAATTTATTAAAAATTGAAATTTACATGAGAAATGCACATGTACGGCCTTTTTCGCAAGGCTTGCAGATATTGGCCTAATTTTTTGTGTGTAGGTGCATAATGACCACTTATAGGTCGAGGTCGCTTTTGCCCTGGTTGACGTACATTTGACCGTATGACAGCTCCTGAACATAGAAAATTTCACAAACTTTAAAAAATATTTCTAATTTGTTCCAGGCGGGGGCATTTGTGTCGTTTGGATACATCTAGTTTAAACTTGAACAACTTTGAAATTTATTCTTAAAGAAAAAAAAATTCAGGATTTGAATCCAAATGTTCTTATGTGATAAAATATTACGATATAATATTAGTGCTCAATGACATTTTAATGTTGAATAATATTAAAAAAATTCGAAGCATTATTTCATGTCTCTTAAAGTGGACAGGGCCTTGATATGAATAACACTGTTAAACGTAGTAATCAGGAATACTGAGCAAACATTAGTGGGATTAATTTAGCTCAATATGACTCATATGGCTATATATTTAACTATTTAAAACTTTATAAATTTTATAAATTTGTTTGTTTATGAAATGTTTCCTTTCATATAACACTTAGCCCTTTTTTAGCTCAGCTGACTTTCAGTCATGCTGTGCTATGGCTATGGGTCTTTGTCCTTAGTCCTACCGTCTGTCCGTTCCGCCGTCCGTCCGTTAGCAGGGCACAAATCGTTACCATAAGGGCTAAGATCATGCAGTCTCAGCGGTTCTCAGAGCAAACCTGAAATTAGGTCACTGTGACCTATATTTTGCGAGTCACGGGGTGTTAGCACAACCCAGTATTAATTCTTATGGCCAAAATTTTCATCCCAACCTTCCATCTTTAGCTCAGCTGACTTTCAGTAATGCTGGGCTATAGCGATGGGTCTTTGTCCGTCGTCCTTCCGTCTGTCCGTCCGGCCGTCCGTCCGTTAGCAGGGTACAAATCGTAACCGTAGGGGCTAGGGCCATGAACCGTATGCAGTCTTAGAGGTTCTAAAAAGATCTCCTTGCAAACCTGAAATTAGGTCACTGCGACCTATATTCTCGAAGTTATTGGGTGTGTTTGCACCCCCTAGAAATAATTCTTTTAGCCAAAAATTACACCCCAAACCTTCCATCTTTCAAATACAGCTCACCTACCAACAGGGGAAGAACCATAATTATTTTGAGGTCACATGGTCAAAGGTCAAGGTCACAGAACCAACTTCTTTGAAAAGCCTGTCGATGGATTTTAAGCCAAACCTTTCATCCCAATTCTTTGATCTTTCACATATAGCTCACCTACTAAGTGGGAGAAGAATCCTATAGATGTTGAGGGTCACAAGGTCAAAGGTCAGGGTCACAGGATCCACTTCTTTGAAAAGGTTGTGGACACATTTCAAGCTAGACCTTTCATTCCAAACCTTTCAGCACTGATATCGCTTCTCTGCCAACAGGGGAAAAGACCTGTTGATTTTGAGGTCAAAGGTCAAGTTCACAGCACCCTCTTCTTGCGTGGAGTCATTTTCAGGCAAACTTTTCAATCTATACTTTCCATCTGTCATATATGGCTTACCTACCAATAGGGGAAGAGGCCTATTGAAGTTGAGTTCAAAATGTCAAAGGTCAAGGTCACAATATTGTTCTTAATGCTTGTGAACATATTTCAAGTGAAACTGTTCAACCCAAACCTTCAGTCTTTCACATATGCCACATCTATGCATCACTGAATGTGATTCAAACTTCATATTTAGGGGTCTTTTTGCATGAAGAAATAACTAATTGATTTTGAGGTCAGCTGGTCAGGAGGTTAAAGGTTGCAGGTCTTAGTTATTCACTCATTGGTTGCCAAGTAATTACACCCGGCCAGATGTAATTGGTTAGTAGTTACCCATCATTTAGAAAGAATCCAGTTGATATGTGGGCAAAAGGCCAAGGTCATGGGTCAGGACAACTTATTTTGTAGACCATCTCTATTTTTCTTGTATATATAAGCTTGCACTCCAGCTGGTACATCTCAACGTGTGGCTGTAATTGTGAGTGACACTGGTGACATATGACTCCCTTTTGTATCAGGCTATTAAGTGATAAGGCTGAGTGATAAGTACCTCGTTACTGCACACAAAACACTGTTGTTGGAATACTTCAGCAAGGAATTAACACTATGAGAGTATAGTATTAAGGTTTAGCTACTGATTTATAAGATGATGGGAACATTTTGCAGTTTATTTTATGGAATCATTGCAATAAACTTAGTTTCCTAGATATCTGAATATTTTTATATAAATCACCACATATAAAAGCCAGTGTTTGTTCTCATAATATGTGGATGTGTACTTGATTTAGGATGTCTTTATTTTATAACAAGACTCTTAGTCATGCTTTCTGCATTTCTTTTCTTTCAGGTTTTGCAGTTTACCAACCCTGCTGACCCCATAGAAAAGCATAGTGATAATTAAAAATATTGGACCTACACTTTTACATTTGCATATCTGTAAATCTGATATGAGCGCCTGAACATGCCTTTTGAATTGTTTTGGACATTCATTACTGTAACATCATTTGGAGAATTTGCCCCAAGTTTGGTCTCTTATTGGAGGATGTGTGATATCAAATGTCAGGCTTGTCAGAAATCCATAATGTCTGCCAGTTAGCCACCTTAGAAATCCTTTTTTCAGTGCAGTTTTAGTAATTTTTCCTTCAATTTTTGGTCCGATTTAGAGAATGGTTGTTGTCTGATTTCAGACCTGTCAGAAGTCCAAAATGGCCACCAGGCAACCATCTTTAAATTCCTTTTGATCATATTATCTCAAGAACTGTTAAAGTGAAGGCAGTCGGACGTATATTAATGTAATCTTGCAAAGGATTGGGTCAAATATTTCTTAATAAATATTATCATCATATATGAAAGTGCAGTACAGTTGGCTTGTATTGAATAAAAATTCATACAAAGGAACCTGTTTCTCAATATTTCTTGCATGCATTTCCTTGATTTTTTTGCTATATACTTTGATCTTATATTTGCCCTTTGTGGTGTTCCTTTTGAGACTGACAGGTATCAAGTAAGCTATGGGAATAGTTCTGGATACCTTAACAATCATACATTTTCCCCAGACCATCAGTTCACTGTGTTTTAACCATACATAGATGATATATATTTCTGTTGTCGTAGAAAATTTCAACAAATTGGGAAATTGGTTCTTCAAAATTTGACTGGAAGTTGTGAATCTCAGCCCATGATGTCGCAGGTCATGCTTGGCAGCTGAGCGTCATGACCCATGGGTCACTTGTTCACTTACGGCTCACCTACCAACAGTCAATAACCACAATTACTATGAGGTGACAGAGTCAAGGATCAAGGTCACTGAACCCATTTCTTTGAAAAGCTCTTCTTTGCTAACTAATTTTTAGGATAAAATATATCGTCCTGTACACGAGCAAGTACGGTAAGTATATATATTTCATCGCATAATAAATGGAATTACGTACCTGATTTCAGGTAACCCGATCAGGACATAGTCAGTGAATGTTAACTATGACACACTTGAATATTGATTATGTTGTTGGGGAACTAATATTATAATTATTTAGGATGATAAAGCCTCGAATAGAAATGAGAACTTTTAAGCTTGGAGGGGAGAAATAAAAGAATTAAGCTGCCCAATTTTATATAGACTAGGGAGAAAAGTGAGGTTAGGATGGCTCAAATCTTAGTTTTCTAAAAAATCCGGTTATGGGGGGTGGGGGCGGTAGGGGCATTTATTGCGTCAAATACGGTATGTGGGTCAGTACCTGGATTTAGGATGGCTTTATTTGTTTCACTAGACTCTTAGTGATGCTTTCTGCATTTCGTTCCCTACATAGCTGACCCACTAAAAAGCAAGATGATAATAAAAAAAATATTGGACTTAAATCTGATATGGGAGCTCTCTATCCTTATCATGCCTTTTGAATTGTTTTAGACATTCATAACTGTAACATTATTTGGAGCAGTTAACACAAGGTATGTCTCTTATTGGAGGATGTGTGATATCAAATGTCAGATTGTCCGAAATCCATAATGTCTGCTATATAGCTACCTTAGAAATCCTTTTGCAGTTGTCACAAGTTTGGCCCCTTTTAGAGGATGTTTGTTGTCGGATTTCAGGTCTGTCAGAAATCCAATATAGCCACCAGGTAGCCATCTTTAAATTTCTTTTGAATACTAGTATATTATCTCAAGAACTGTTACAGGGAAGGCAGTTGGACGTATATTTATGTAATTTTGCTAAGGATTGGGGCAAAGATTACATTAAAAATATGCCCATAATTTATTTAGTTCAGTACGGTTGGTTTGTATTGAATAAAAATGTATACAGAAGTACCCGTTTCTCAATAAATTCTTGCATGGATTTCCAAGCAAGCTATGGGATAGTTCCTGATTAGCTCATCAACCATACATTTTGCCTCAGACCATCAAGTCACTGTTTTTTAATCAGACGTGATATATTTCTTTCAACGTAAAAGGTTTAAACAAAATTGGCAAATAGTTTCAGGAAAAATTTGACTGGAAGCTATGAATCTCAGCCTATTATGTCGCAAGTTATGCTTAGCAGCTGAGCGTCATGACCCATGGGTCACTTGTTTCTTTGTGGCATCATTAATTTCAGGCCAAACGTTTCATTTATTATTCTGTGCAAATCGGATTTTTACCTAAATTGCTTGTTTAAACATGCTATATAAATTTGATGTATGCTTATTTGAATTTTTGGACAGCATTTTATTTTAGTGAATTAATTAAAGTTCACTACATTGTATTATACTTTGGTTTATGTCCATTATTCTATGATTCACAGGGTTCCATTTTATCAGGGCCATTTCCTTATAGTTTATCAAATACAATGTACATATATCTATGGGAAACCAAAAGAAATAAGTATTTTGCATTTGCTAAAATTGTCAGAAATCAAGCTGAGCTAATTGACATATTGGTCCCTCGTTTCCAATTTTAACGAAATTTTTCACCGTTTTTGAGACCATGAAATAACAGCAATCGAGTGCCTTTCTCGACTGCAGTTTTATCTAGTGTCCTGAAATCCGTTGTGTTTATTGATTGTTACTTTGAACTTCATTTCCTAAAGACGGGTGGCGCCACCTGTACTTTTAGCTCAGCTGACTTTCAGCCATGCTGAGCTATTGTGAAGGGTCGGTCGTCTGCCGTCCGGATGTATTTTAGCAGGGCACAAATCGTAACCGCTGGACCGGGAATATCTTACTTGACATCAAGGGATGATGTCCATGAAAAATCTGAACAACTAATGCTTTCATCACAATTAATCTTTGCATGGTTATTGTTCATGGAGTGTTTCCTCAGTTTCGGGAGACTTGTGGGGCCAACTGGATTTTTTTTTTAATTTTTACGCATTGTTTTCACATTTTTAGACCTTCAAAGATGTGGTCGTCCGTTAACAGGGCACAATTCTAAATCATTCTGTACCGTTTTTCTGACTTCTCAAGTCCAAGGGAGATATATGTACCTTGAAACCAACGGAGATCAACTGTAACAATAAGTTTAATACAATTACTTTTTTTATTAAATATAGATATTTAACAATAGTCACATATTTCTTTAACAACCTTCCTGTTCATATAAAAGCTCTAAATTTGCATGTCTGCCATATTTGAATCTACTTATGCAGACCTTAGCTAAACAGATAAACTTCTGCACCTTGTCTGGCACATTTATACCCAAAAAAATATTCTCTGGAGCTAATGTTACATTAAATTGTTTTCTATTCTTCTCCATAAACAATCTACTACATTGCAAGAGGTAAAGAAATGTTCTAATGTATCTCGTACTTGACAAAATTAACACAAATCATTATTACAGATACCCATTTTACACAGCCAGATCCGTTGGGTATATATTGTGTACAATCTTCCACATCAATGAAAATACCCTTGCTTCCATTAAAGCAAGACAATTTTGGTCCATACCATTTCCCAGTCAAATTCAACAGAAGGAAACTTTGCTTCCCACATAGTTTAACAAATCGGTACAGTATATAACCTTTTAACTAATACAATCCAAATGTCTCTTGGTTCAAAAACAAATATATTGGTATCTCTATTCTCGACCACCGTTACATTCTTCATCGCCTTACGCAGTGCCATATATTAAAAGTATATCCCTCCGTGTATCTTAATCATTGTTTTAATTTCCTTGCAAGAATAAAGTTTTAAATGATGCACAATTTGTAAATAACCTTGTTTTATCCAATCATCATAATACAACATTTTTCCTTTATAGTTAATACAACTATTATTCCAAACAACATCATTTAGACCTACTTGAGTTTTAAGTTCTTTTACTTAATGAAACTGTTTTATCATTTGCTTATAAAAATAGGGAAATTTATTCAGTATTTCTAAACATTTATTATTCAACTCATTATATCTGCAATTTGATTTAAATATAATTTAATCAGAACCAGTTTTATTCAGTAGCCATAAAGGTATAATTGCCCATTTTGGTATTTTCTCCATAGTTTGTGCATTTGCTAAGCGCTTTATCCAAGCACCGATGGCTGCTTTATTCACACTGTTTACTTCCACCATGTTGACACCACCATTTTTTACTTCCTGTATCAATACTTTCCTTTAAACTTTTTCTATACCTTTACCATTATTCTTCCAAACAAATTTAAAAATGAGATGATTTAACTTACTCACTATATCCTCTGGTGCATATATTTATAAATAAATGCATAAATTGTGACATAATTAAACTTTTGACAATGATTACCTTTCCACTCAAGGACAAACTACGACATTCCCAATGCTTCACAACTGTCTGAGCTTTGCATAACCTTTGATTAAAATTATCATTCATCAAGTTTTGATCATAAGATAATATTATGCCCAGTATTTTCATTTCTTTTTCACACCTAAAACTTCCAATAATAAGCATTTCTGACCAAGCACCAATACCCATCACTTTTGTTTTTGATCGATTTATTCGTAAACTTGAGACATTTTTAAAGTTCTCTAAAATATCCATACAACTATTAAGAGAACCACGGTCACTTACAAAAAAGTTTATATCGTCTGCATACTGACTTATTTTTATTTGTATATTTGAATCAGGAAGTTTAATACCTTTAACAGAATCAGTTTGGCGGACTTTACGTGCTAAAATTTCACAGGCGAGAACAAATAGAACTGCACTTAGTGGACAGCCTTGACGTATTCCGCGCTCCATAGTAAACCAGTGAGTGTGCCAACCCGCATTCGACGCACAACATTGACGTTCAGCCTGTTCCTGGTGCTGTTGGAGTTCCTGTGGCCGCAGTAGGCAAGTCTCTGTGCCGTATAGGTACCGATCTAAGGGCTCATGATCGAATTTGCAAGATAAATACGTACAATTAACAACGGCCTCCAAACATGGAATCATGTATATTTGAGTATAAAAGAATCACGATTTACCCAATTGTATCTACACAAGTAGGGCACAGCAAAAAACTAATATTACCGTGTTGGGATGGGAGGGAGAACAATTAAAGGGCATTTGCGTGCAGCGCAGTTGTCGCCGATCAAGTGACCGTTGGCTAGCACACGCTGTGTAACGGAGATTTCTGGACCTGTCATGGTCCAGTGGGTTCACCCTGCAGCCGTCTAGCGAAGGTTACATTTACTAGGTTCCCTTGATCGGAAACTAAATACAACATTGACGTACAGTGTTAAAGTCGGTGATTAACTTTCTAAATTGAGGACAAAAATTATATACTTTTAACACACGTGCTATCAACTGTCGTGAAATCGAATCAAAAGCCTTAGAATAATCCACTGATAAAATAGCAGTATCCATTTTTTTCCACATAATATCTAGTATCTGTCTAATATTTTGGAACACCCATCTGCCTTTTATATAAGCAGTTTGATCACAATCGATCAACACTGAAACAACTTTTTGTAGTCTGTTCGCCAAGACCCCTGCTCCAATTTTATAATCATAACAGGTAAGCATTATAGGCCGGTAATTCTTAATTTCATTCTTAGCTAAATTATCACCTTTTGGGAAAAGTTTAATGACACCCTTTCTTTGGGAACATGACAATTTTCCCGTTAACAAAGATTTAATTAACGAATTTACAACCAGATGCTTTATTCTGAACCAAAATGTTTTATAAAATTCTGGTCCAAGACCATCTAGTCCAGGACTTGTATTATTTCTCATAGTTTTGTCCGTTTGCCAACACTCATCTTCTGTAAAATTTCCTTCACTGATATATTGTTCATCCTGTGAGAGTTTGGGCATTTTAGTATTTCCAATAAAAGTATTTATGTCATAACATGTTTCACTATCTGTATAAAGTTTTCTGAAATAATTAAAATTTTCATTTAAAACACCTTCTAACGAGTTTGCTATTTTTCCTTTATTATTTTTAAGTTTGTTAATTACTTTCAATCTAGCCTTTCGTTATTCTAGAGAAAGAAAGAAGGAAGTATTCTTCTCTCCTTCCTCCATCCACTGTAGTCTTGAGCCAACCAAAGCCCTTCTTTCCTTAACAACCTGAATCATCTCTAACTGCATAATTTATTTTCATGTCCTTAATAAATTTTCATATGCCGGGTTGGTTGCAATTTTTTTATGTAGCGTTACTAGTTCTTGATCTAACATATATTCCTCTGATTTACACTGGCGTGATATTTCTTTGCTATACTCAATGATAATATGCTTGATACTTAATTTACAAGGTCCCATAGAACCTGATGACCAACGTTTTATAATTCTTTTCCGTTTCGTCTATCACCGCAACAATTCTCTTTCTAAGACACTCGTGGTTTAAGAGCGAGACGTTTAGTTTCCAATAACCCGGTCCAATAGTATAGCTGTCAGTTTTTATAGTAATTCCCACCATACTATGATCAGATTTTGTATAATCTTCAATATGTACATTGCTACATTTATCAACGATTGATTCGCTTACCAAAATATAGTCTAAACGTTTTGCCTTAAAAGGGAACATTTTTTTCAATGTAAACATTTTCAGACTATTGTTGTTTACTCTCCAGATATCTGTAATGTTCATCCAACTAACAAATTCATTAAAAGCTCCAATTGCCTTCCTACTGTGTGGTTCTCCGGCTATAACATCCAAGTTAGAATCTAAAATAGTATTCATATCACCTGCTACAACAAGGTTTACTGATACGGCATCAATATTTTCATAAATTGTATTGTATAGCTCTCTAAACATGTACATTTTTTACGGTCATTATTTGGGCATTCACATTAATTAAAGCATATTCATCATCATTTATCTTATTCACATTTATATCTTTAACAAATAATGCATGGATTGTCATAAATCTTGCCTTGAATATTGACCATGACTAGTTTTGTCAGTTCCCGAAAAAGTGGTGGCGCCACCTGTATTTTTTTCTTTTTTTCTTACTTTAATTGAAAACAATCATGTCGGTTTCTCTACTGTAATTACATCTACTGTCCCAAACCCTGGTGTGTTTATTGATCACAAATGTATGCCATATAGTAATCACCCTGTCTGTCTGTCTGTTCGTCTGTCTGTCTGACCGTCCATCCGTCCATATGTCCATACACACAAATTTGTTTCATGATAACTCCAGGTTTTATTGACACAAGGATTTCAAACTTGACTTACGTATGGCTCACCACTAAAGCAAGAACCTATATGATTTAGGGGTCAGGATGTCAATGGTCAAGGTCACAAGACTCACTTATTTAAAAAGATTATGGCTGCATTGTATGCCAAGCTTTTCATCCCAAACCTCAATATTGCGCATTTAGGTGACTTGCAAGTATGGGGAGAACATAAATGAATTTTGGGTCACATGGTCAAAGGTCAAGGGCACAGGGGCCATCTGTTCACATATTATTTTCTAGATGATAACTCCAGTTTAGTTTGACATATTGGTTTAAAACTTAACTTATATGACTTCTAAAGTAAGAAACATGGATTTTGGGGTCCAGCAGTCTAAGGTCTAGGTTACAGGACTCATTTCTTTAAAAGAATGCATATGCATTTGAAGCCAAACTTTTCATTGCAAACTTTTCATCTCCAAGACATTGCTAACCTGCCAATAGGGGAAGATTCTGTCCAATTTTCGAGTCACGAAGTCAAAGGTCAGGGTCACAGTGCCCTCTTATTTAGAAAGATTGTGGATGCATTTTAAGTCCAACTTTTCATCACAAATCGTCCATCTTGCACATATTGCTGAGCTGCCAATAGGGGAAAAATTTGATTCATTTCGGGGTCACAAGGTCAAAGGTCATGGTCACAGGGGTTGATAACTCCAGTTTGGATTGACATATTGGTTTCAATTTTGACTTATATATAACCCACCAATAATTGTAAATAAAAAATATTTCACGGAACTTTACCAAACTTGGTATATGTATAGATATAGGTAAGAGGACGACGCCTATTTAAAATGAGGTCATGACTTTTACTAGGAGAATGTCCTTGACCTTGAATAGGTCCAATTTGGGGGAAAATCACACAAATTCTTTTATATCTCAAGAAATCTTGCATGGATTTATCCCAAAATCAAGTTGATGGAAGATCATGGATAGGGTTGTCATGTTCCAGAAAATGGTGGCGCCACCTATTATTCTTTACTTGTTTTCATGCCGTTTAATACCCCCAAAATTGCCACCTTACAGTACTGTGAGCATTATAAGTCAAAAACTAATGGGCAGATTTCTTTTATATTATGCATATACATAGGTATGGGTTATTGGATGATGTTTATTTAAATTGGAGTCATGACCTTACCTATGATAGTGGCCTTGACCTTGAATATTGCCATATATGGTGAAAATCACACAACTCTTATGATATCTCCAGTGTTGATAGCCATATGGATTTCAAACATGACTTATGTATGGCCCACCACTAAAGTAAGAACCCTATAGGTTCTAGGGTCATGAGGTCAAAGGTCAAGGTCACTGGACTGGCATTTTAAAAAATACTGTGGATGCATTTTATGCCAAACTTTCATCCCAGGTCTTCCATCTTGAATATATAGCTCACTTGCCAATAGTGGATGATCCATATAAATTTTGAGGTCAAAGGTCAAGGCCACAGGAGCTATCTGTCCAAAAATTAGTTCCTGGATGATAATTCCTTCATTTATTGATGAATGGATTTCATACTTGACTTGTATTTGACCCATTGGAAAAGCAAGACCCGAATTTATTTTGGGGTCATGAGGTCAAAGGTCAAGGTCACAGGACACATCTTTAAAAAGGTTGTGGATGCAATTTTAGCCAAATAATTCATCTCAGATCTTTCATCTTGCACATATAGTTCACCTACTAAGAGTGGAATACCCCTATCAATTTTGAGGTCACAAGGTCAAAGGTGAAGGTCACAGGAGCCATCTGTCCAAAAATTAGTTTCTGGATGATAATTCCTGCTTTTATTGATTTATGGTTTTCAAACTTGACTCGTATATGTCCCATTGGAAAAGCAAGATCAAAATTGATTTTGGGGTCATGAGGTCAAAGGTCAAGATCACAGTACACATCTTTAAAAAGATGTTGATGCATTTTCAGCCAAACATTTCATCTCAGATCTTCCATCTTGCACATATAGTTCTCCTGCCAAGACAGGAAGAAAACAATCAATTTAAGGTCACAGGGTCAAAGGTGAAGGTCACAGGAGCCACCTGTAAAAAAAATTAGTTTCTGGATGATCATTCCTGCTTTATTGATGTATAGATTTCAAACTTGACTTGCATATGTCCCATTGGAAAAGCAAGACCCAAATTGATTTTGGGGTCATGAGGTCAAAGGTCAAGGTCACAGGACACATCTTCAAAAAGATGTGGATGCATTTTCAGCCAAACAATTCATCTCAGATCTTTCATCTTGCACATATAGTTCACCTGCCAAGAGAAAGAACCCTATCAATTTTGAGGTCAGAAGGTCAAAGGTGAAGGTCACAGGAGCCATCTGTCCAAAAATTAGTTTCTGGATGATAATTTCCTCCTTTTATTGATGTATGGATTTCAAACTTGACTTGTATTATGCCCATTGGAAATGCAAGACCCGAATTGATTTTGGGGTCATGAGGTCAAAGGTCAAGGTCACAGGACACATCTTTATAAAGATTGTGGATGCATTTTCAGCCAAACAATTAATCTCAGATCTTCCATCTTGCACATATAGTTCTCCTGCCAAGAGAGGAAGGAAACAATCAATTCAAGGTCACAGGGTCAAAGGTGAAGGTCACAGGAGCCACCTGTAAAAAAAAATTAGTTTCTGGATGATCATTCCTGCTTTATTGATGTATAGATTTCAAACTTGACTTGCATATGTCCCATTGGAAAAGCAAGACCCAAATTGATTTTGGGGTCATGAGGTCAAAGGTCAAGGTCACAGGACACATCTTCAAAAAGATGTGGATGCATTTTCAGCCAAACATTTCATCTCAGATCTTTCATCTTGCACATATAGTTCACCTGCCAAGAGAGGAAGAACCCTATCAATTTTGAGGTCACAAGGTCAAAGGTGAAGGTCACAGGTGCCATCTGTCCAAAAATTAGTTTCTGGATGATAATTCCTTCTTTTATTGGTATAAGGATTTCAAAGTTGACTTGTAAATGTCCCATTGGAAAAGCAAGACCTGAATTGATTTTGGGGTCATCAGGTCAAAGGTCAAGGTCACAGGTCACATCCTAAAAAGATGTGGATGCATTTTCAGCCAAACATTTCATCTCAGATCTTTCATCTTGCACATATAGTTCACCTGCCAAGAGAAAGAACCCTATCAATTTTGAGGTCAGAAGGTCAAAGGTGAAGGTCACAGGAGCCATCTGTCCAAAAATTAGTTTCTGGATGATAATTCCTTCTTTTATTGATGTATGGATTTCAAACTTGACTTGTATTTGACCCATTGGAAATGCAAGACCCGAATTGATTTTGGGGTCATGAGGTCAAAGGTCAAGGTCTCAGGACACATCTTTATAAAGATTGTGGATGCATTTTCAGCCAAACAATTAATCTCATATCTTCCATCTTGCACATATAGTTCTCCTGCCAAGAGAGGAAGAAAACAATCAATTTAAGGTCACAGGGTCAAAGGTGAAGGTCACAGGAGCCACCTGTAAAAAAAATTAGTTTCTTGATGATCATTCCTGCTTTATTGATATATAGATTTCAAACTTGACTTGCATATGTCCCATTGAAAAAGCGGACCCAAATTTATTTTGGGGTCATGAGGTCAAAGGTCAAGGTCACAGGACACATCTTCAAAAAGATGTGGATGCATTTTCAGCCAAACAATTCATCTCAGATCTTTCATCTTGCATATATAGTTCACCTGCCAAGAGAAAGAACCCTATCAATTTTGAGGTCAGAAGGTCAAAGGTGAAGGTCACAGGAGCCATCTGTCCAAAAATTAGTTTTTGGATGATAATTCCTTCTTTTATTGATGTATGGGTTTCAAACTTGACTTGTATTTGACCCATTGGAAATGCAAGACCCGAATTGATTTTGGGGTCATGAGGTCAAAGGTCAAGGTCACAGGACACATCTTTATAAAGATTGTGGATGCATTTTCAGCCAAACAATTAATCTCAGATCTTCCATCTTGCACATATAGTTATCCTGCCAAGAGAGGAAGAAAACAATCAATTTAAGGTCACAGGGTCAAAGGTGAAGGTCACAGGAGCCACCTGTAAAAAAAATTAGTTTCTGGATGATCATTCCTGCTTTATAGATGTATAGATTTCAAACTTGACTTGCATATGTCCCATTGGAAAAGCAAGACCCAAATTGATTTTGGGGTCATGAAGTCAAAGGTCAAGGTCACAGGACACATCTTCAAAAAGATGTGGATGCATTTTCAGCCAAACATTTCATCTGAGATCTTTAATCTTGCACATATAGTTCACCTGCCAAGAGAGGAAGAACCCTATCAATTTTGAGGTCACAAGGTCAAAGGTGAAGGTCACAGGAGCCATCTGTCCAAAAATTAGTTTCTGGATGATAATTCCTTCTTTTATTGATGTAAGGATTTCAAAGTTGACTTGTATATGTCCCATTGGAAAAGCAAGACCTGAATTGATTTTGGGGTCATCAGGTCAAAGGTCAAGGTCACAGGTCACATCTTAAAAAGATGTGGATGCATTTTCAGCCAAACATTTCATCTCAGATCTTTCATCTTGCACATATAGTTCACCTGCCAAGAGAAAGAACCCTACCAATTTTGAGGTCAGAAGGTCAAAGGTGAAGGTCATAGGAGCCATCTGTCCAAAAATTAGTTTCTGGATGATAATTCCTTCTTTATTGATGTAAGGATTTCAAAGTTGACTTGTATATGTCCCATTGGAAAAGCAAGACCTGAATTGATTTTGGGGTCATGAGGTCAAAGGTCAAGGTCACAGGCCACATCTTTAAAAAGATGTGGATGCATTTTACAGCCAAACATTTCATCTCAGATCTTTCATCTTGCACATATCGTTCACCTGCCAAGAGAGAAAGAACCCTATCAATTTTGAGGTCACAAGGTCAAAGGTGAAGGTCACAGGAGCCACCTGTAAAATAAATTAGTTTCTGGATGATCATTCCTGCTTGATGGATGTATAGATTTCAAACTTGACTTGCATATGTCCCATTGGAAAAGCAAGACCCAAATTGATTTTGGGGTCTTGAGGTCAAAGGTCAAGGTCATAGGACACATCTTTAAAAAGATGTGGAATGCATTTTCAGCCAAACATTTCATCTCAGATCTTTCATCTTGCACATATAGTTCACCTGCCAAGAGAGGAAGAACCCTATCAGTTTTGAGGTCACAAGGTCAAAGGTGAAGGTCACAGGAGCCATCTGTCCAAAAATTAGTTTCTGGATGATAATTCCTTCTTTTATTGATGTATGGATTTCAAAGTTGACTTGTATATGTCCCATTGGAAAAGTAAGACCCGAATTGATTTTGGGGTCATGAGGTCAAAGGTCAAGGTCACAGGTCACATCTTTAAAAAGATGTGGTTGCATTTTCAGCCAAACATTTCATCTCAGATCTTTCATCTTGCACATATCGTTCACCGGCCAAGAGAGAATGAACCCTATCAATTTTGAGGTCACAAGGTCAAAGATGAAGGTCACAGGAGCCACCTGTAAAATAAATAAGTTTCTGGATGATCATTCCTGCTTTATGGATGTATAGATTTCAAACTTGACTTGCATATGTCCCATTGGAAAAGCAAGACCCAAATTGATTTTGGGGTCTTGAGGTCAAATGTCAAGGTCACAGGACACATCTTTAAAAAGATGTGGAATGCATTTTCAGCCAAACATTTCATCTCAGATCTTTTATCTTGCACATATAGTTCACCTGCCAAGAGAGGAAGAACCCTATCAGTTTTGAGGTCACAAGGTCAAAGGTGAAGGTCAAAGGAGCCATCTGACCAAAAATTAGTTTCTGGATGATAATTCCTTCTTTTATTGATGTATGGATTTCAAACTTGATTTGTATATGTCCCATTGTAAATGCAAGAACTGAATTGATTTTGGGGTCATGAGGTCAAAGGTCAAGGTCACAGGTCACATCTTTAAAAAGATGTGGATGCATTTTCAGCCAAACATTTCATCTCAGATCTTTCATCTTGAACATATCGTTCACCTGCCAAGAGAGAAAGAACCCTATCAATTTTGAGGTCACAAGGTCAAAGGTGAAGGTCACAGGAGCCATCTGTTCAAAAATTAGTTTCTGGATGATAATTCCTTCTTTTATTGATGTATGGATTTCAAACTTGACTTGAATTTGACCCATTGGAAAGGCAAGACCCGAATTGATTTTGGGGTCATGAGGTCAAAGGTCAGGGTCACAGGACACATATTTATAAAGATTGTGGATGCATTTTCAGCCAAACAATTCATCTCAGATCTTTCATCTTGCACATATAGTTCACTGCCAAGAGTGAAAAACCCCTATCAATCTTGAGGTCACAAGGTCAAAGGTGAAGGTCACAGGAGCCATCTGTCCAAAAATTAGTTTCTGGATGATAATTCCTGCTTTTATTGATTCATGGTTTTCAAAGTTGACTTGTATATGTCCCATTGGAAAAGCAAGACCAAAATTGATTTTGGGGTCATGAGGTCAAAGGTCAAGATCACAGGACACATCTTTGAAAAGATGTTGATGCATTTTCAGCCAAACATTTCATCTCAGATCTTCCATCTTGCACATATAGTTCTCCTGCCAAGAGAGGTAGGAAACTATCAATATAAGGTCACAGGGTCAAAGGTGAAGGTCACAGGAGCCACCTGTAAAAAAAATTAGTTTCTGGATGATCATTCCTGCTTTATGGATGTATAGATTTCAAACTTGACTTGCATATGTCCCATTGGAAAAGCAAGACCCAAATTTATTTTGGGGTCATGAGGTCAAAGGTCAAGGTCACAGGACACATCTTCAAAAAGATGTGGATGCATTTTCAGCCAAACATTTCATCTCAGATCTTTCATCTTGCACATATCGTTCACCTGCCAAGAGAGAAAGAACCCTATCAATTTTGAGGTCACAAGGTCAAAGGTGAAGGTCACAGGAGCCATCTGTTCAAAAATTAGTTTCTGGATGATAATTCCTTCTTTTATTGATGTATGGATTTCAAACTTGACTTGTATATGACCCATTGGAAAAGCAAGACCCGAATTGATTTTGTGGTCATGAGGTCAAAGGTCAAGATCACAGGACACATCTTTGAAAAGATGTTGATGCATTTTCAGCCAAACATTTCATCTCAGATCTTCCATCTTGCACATATAGTTCTCCTGCCAAGAGAGGAAGAAAACTATCAATATAAGGTCACAGGGTCAAAGGTGAAGGTCACAGGAGCCACCTGTAAAAAAAATTAGTTTCTGGATGATCATTCCTGCTTTATGGATGTATAGATTTCAAACTTGACTTGCATATGTCCCATTGGAAAAGCAAGACCCAAATTTATTTTGGGGTCATGAGGTCAAAGGTCAAGGTCACAGGACACATCTTCAAAAAGATGTGGATGCATTTTCAGCCAAACAATTTATCTCAGATCTTTCATCTTGCACATATAGTACACCTGCCAAGAGAAAAAGAACCCTATCAATTTTGAGGTCAGAAGGTCAAAGGTGAAGGTCACAGGAGCCATCTATCCAAAAATTAGTTTCTGGATGATAATTCCTTCTTTTATTGATGTATGGATTTCAAACTTGACTTGTATTTGACCCATTGGAAAGGCAAGACCCGAATTGATTTTGGGGTCATGAGGTCAAAGGTCAGGGTCACAGGACACATATTTATAAAGATTGTGGATGCATTTTCAGCCAAACAATTCATCTCAGATCTTTCATCTTGCACATATAGTTCACCTGCCAAGAGTGAAAAACCCCTATCAATCTTGAGGTCACAAGGTCAAAGGTGAAGGTCACAGGAGCCATCTGTCCAAAAATTAGTTTCTGGATGATAATTCCTGCTTTTATTGATTTATGGTTTTCAAAGTTGACTTGTATATGTCCCATTGGAAAAGCAAGACCAAAATTGATTTTGGGGTCATGAGGTCAAAGGTCAAGATCACAGGACACATCTTTGAAAAGATGTTGATGCATTTTCAGCCAAACATTTCATCTCAGATCTTCCATCTTGCACATATAGTTCTCCTGCCAAGACAGGTAGAAAACTATCAATATAAGGTCACAGGGTAAAAGGTAAAGGTCACAGGAGCCACCTGTAAAAAAAATTAGTTTCTGGATGATCATTCCTGCTTTATGGATGTATAGATTTCAAACTTGACTTGCACATGTCCCATTGGAAAAGCAAGACCCAAATTTATTTTGGGGTCATGAGGTCAAAGGTCAAGGTCACAGGACACATCTTCAAAAAGATGTGGATGCATTTTCAGCCAAACATTTCATCTCAGATCTTTCATCTTGCACATATCGTTCACCTGCCAAGAGAGAAAGAACCCTATCAATTTTGAGGTCACAAGGTCAAAGGTGAAGGTCACAGGAGCCATCTGTTCAAAAATTAGTTTCTGGATGATAATTCCTTCTTTTATTGATGTATGGATTTCAAACTTGACCTGTATTTGACCCATTGGAAAAGCAAGACCCGAATTGATTTTGGGGTCATGAGGTCAAAGGTCAAGTTCACAGGACACATCTTTGAAAAGATGTTGATGCATTTTCAGCCAAACATTTCATCTCAGATCTTCCATCTTGCACATATAGTTCTCCTGCCAAGAGAGTAAGAAAACTATCAATATAAGGTCACAGGGTCAAAGGTGAAGGTCACAGGAGCCACCTGTAAAAAAAATTAGTTTCTGGATGATCATTCCTGCTTTATGGATGTATAGATTTCAAACTTGACTTGCATATGTCCCATTGGAAAAGCAAGACCCAAATTTATTTTGGGGTCATGAGGTCAAAGGTCAAGGTCACAGGACACATCTTCAAAAAGATGTGGATGCATTTTCAGCCAAACAATTTATCTCAGATCTTTCATCTTGCACATATAGTTCACCTGCCAAGAGAAAAAGAACCCTATCAATTTTGAGGTCAGAAGGTCAAAGGTGAAGGTCACAGGAGCCATCTATCCAAAAATTAGTTTCTGGATGATAATTCCTTCTTTTATTGATGTATGGATTTCAAACTTGACTTGTATATGTCCCATTGGAAAAGTAAGACCTGAATTGATTTTGGGGTCATGAGGTCAAAGGTCAAGGTCACAGGTCACATCTTTAAAAAGATGTGGTTGCATTTTCAGCCAAACATTTCATCTCAGATCTTTCATCTTGCACATATCGTTCACCTTCAAAGAGAGAAAGAACCCTATCAATTTTGAGGTCACAAGGTCAAAGGTGAAGGTCACAGGAGCCACCTGTAAAATAAATTAGTTTCTGGATGATCATTCCTGCTTTATGGATGTATAGATTTCAAACTTGACTTGCATATGTCCCATTGGAAAAGCAAGACCCAAATTGATTTTGGGGTCTTGAGGTCAAAGGTCAAGGTCACAGGACACATCTTTAAAAAGATGTGGAATGCATTTTCAGCCAAACATTTCATCTCAGATCTTTCATCTTGCACATATCGTTCACCTGCCAAGAGAGAAAGAACCCTATCAATTTTGAGGTCACAAGGTCAAAGGTGAAGGTCACAGGAGCCATCTGTTCAAAAATTAGTTTCTGGATGATAATTCCTTCTTTTATTGATGTATGGATTTCAAACTTGACTTGTATTTGACCCATTGGAAAGGCAAGACCCGAATTGATTTTGGGGTCATGAGGTCAAAGGTCAGGGTCACAGGACACATATTTATAAAGATTGTGGATGCATTTTCAGCCAAACAATTCATCTCAGATCTTTCATCTTGCACATATAGTTCACCTGCCAAGAGTGAAAAACCCCTATCAATCTTGAGGTCACAAGGTCAAAGGTGAAGGTCACAGGAGCCATCTGTCCAAAAATTAGTTTCTGGATGATAATTCCTGCTTTTATTGATTTATGGTTTTCAAAGTTGACTTGTATATGTCCCATTGGAAAAGCAAGACCAAAATTGATTTTGGGGTCATGAGGTCAAAGGTCAAGATCACAGGACACATCTTTGAAAAGATGTTGATGCATTTTCAGCCAAACATTTCATCTCAGATCTTCCATCTTGCACATATAGTTCTCCTGCCAAGACAGGTAGAAAACTATCAATATAAGGTCACAGGGTCAAAGGTGAAGGTCACAGGAGCCACCTGTAAAAAAAATTAGTTTCTGGATGATCATTCCTGCTTTATGGATGTATAGATTTCAAACTTGACTTGCACATGTCCCATTGGAAAAGCAAGACCCAAATTTATTTTGGGGTCATGAGGTCAAAGGTCAAGGTCACAGGACACATCTTCAAAAAGATGTGGATGCATTTTCAGCCAAACATTTCATCTCAGATCTTTCATCTTGCACATATCGTTCACCTGCCAAGAGAGAAAGAACCCTATCAATTTTGAGGTCACAAGGTCAAAGGTGAAGGTCACAGGAGCCATCTGTTCAAAAATTAGTTTCTGGATGATAATTCCTTCTTTTATTGATGTATGGATTTCAAACTTGACCTGTATTTGACCCATTGGAAAAGCAAGACCCGAATTGATTTTGGGGTCATGAGGTCAAAGGTCAAGTTCACAGGACACATCTTTGAAAAGATGTTGATGCATTTTCAGCCAAACATTTCATCTCAGATCTTCCATCTTGCACATATAGTTCTCCTGCCAAGAGAGTAAGAAAACTATCAATATAAGGTCACAGGGTCAAAGGTGAAGGTCACAGGAGCCACCTGTAAAAAAATTAGTTTCTGGATGATCATTCCTGCTTTATGGATGTATAGATTTCAAACTTGACTTGCATATGTCCCATTGGAAAAGCAAGACCCAAATTTATTTTGGGGTCATGAGGTCAAAGGTCAAGGTCACAGGACACATCTTCAAAAAGATGTGGATGCATTTTCAGCCAAACAATTTATCTCAGATCTTTCATCTTGCACATATAGTTCACCTGCCAAGAGAAAAAGAACCCTATCAATTTTGAGGTCAGAAGGTCAAAGGTGAAGGTCACAGGAGCCATCTATCCAAAAATTAGTTTCTGGATGATAATTCCTTCTTTTATTGATGTATGGATTTCAAACTTGACTTGTATATGTCCCATTGGAAAAGTAAGACCTGAATTGATTTTGGGGTCATGAGGTCAAAGGTCAAGGTCACAGGTCACATCTTTAAAAAGATGTGGTTGCATTTTCAGCCAAACATTTCATCTCAGATCTTTCATCTTGCACATATCGTTCACCTTCAAAGAGAGAAAGAACCCTATCAATTTTGAGGTCACAAGGTCAAAGGTGAAGGTCACAGGAGCCACCTGTAAAATAAATTAGTTTCTGGATGATCATTCCTGCTTTATGGATGTATAGATTTCAAACTTGACTTGCATATGTCCCATTGGAAAAGCAAGACCCAAATTGATTTTGGGGTCTTGAGGTCAAAGGTCAAGGTCACAGGACACATCTTTAAAAAGATGTGGAATGCATTTTCAGCCAAACATTTCATCTCAGATCTTTCATCTTGCACATATAGTTCACCTGCCAAGAGAAGAAGAACCCTATCAGTTTTGAGGTCACAAGGTCAAAGGTGAAGGTCAAAGGAGCCATCTGACCAAAAATTAATTTCTGGATGATAATTCCTTCTTTTATTGATGTATGGATTTCAAAGTTGACTTGTATATGTCCCATTGGAAAAGCAAGACCTGAATTGATTTTGGGGTCATGAGGTCAAAGGTCAAGGTCACAGGTCACATCTTTAAAAAGATGTGGATGCATTTTCAGCCAAACATTTCATCTCAGATCTTTCGTCTTGCACATATAGTTCACCTGCCAAGAGAGGAAGAACCTATCAGTTTTGAGGTCACAAGGTCAAAGGTGAAGGTCAAAGGAGCCATCTTACCAAAAATTAGTTTCTGGATGATAATTCCTTCTTTTATGGATGTATGGATTTCAAACTTGACTTGTATTTGACCCATTGGAAAAGCAAGACCCGAATTGATTTTGGGGTCATGAGTTCAAAGGTCAAGGTCACAGGACACATATTTATAAAGATTGTGGATGCATTTTCAGCCAAACAATTCATCTCAGATCTTTCATCTTGCACATATAGTTCACCTGCCAAGAGTGAAAAACCCCTATCAATCTTGAGGTCACAAGGTCAAAGGTGAAGGTCACAGGAGCCATCTGTCCAAAAATTAGTTTCTGGATGATAATTCCTGCTTTTATTGATTCATGGTTTTCAAAGTTGACTTGTATATGTCCCATTGGAAAAGCAAGACCAAAATTGATTTTGGGGTCATGAGGTCAAAGGTCAAGATCACAGGACACATCTTTGAAAAGATGTTGATGCATTTTCAGCCAAACATTTCATCTCAGATCTTCCATCTTGCACATATAGTTCTCCTGCCAAGAGAAAAAGAACCCTATCAATTTTGAGGTCAGAAGGTCAAAGGTGAAGGTCACAGGAGCCATCTATCCAAAAATTAGTTTCTGGATGATAATTCCTTCTTTTATTGATGTATGGATTTCAAAGTTGACTTGTATATGTCCCATTGGAAAAGTAAGATCTGAATTGATTTTGGGGTCATGAGGTCAAAGGTCAAATTCACAGGTCACATCTTTAAAAAGATGTGGTTGCATTTTCAGCCAAACATTTCATCTCAGATCTTTCATCTTGCACACATCGTTCACCTGCCAAGAGAGAAAGAACCCTATCAATTTTGAGGTCACAAGGTCAAAGGTGAAGGTCACAGGAGCCACCTGTAAAAAAAATTAGTTTCTGGATGATCATTCCTGCTTTATGGATGTATAGATTTCAAACTTGACTTGCATATGTCCCATTGGAAATGCAAGACCCAAATTTATTTTGGGGTCATGAGGTCAAAGATCAAGGTCACAGGACACATCTTCAAAAAGATGTGGATGCATTTTCAGCCAAACAATTCATCTCAGATCTTTCATCTTGCACATATAGTTCACCTGCCAAGAGAAAAAGAACCCTATCAATTTTGAGGTCAGAAGGTCAAAGGTGAAGGTCACAGGAGCCATCTATCCAAAAATTAGTATCTGGATGATAATTCCTTCTTTTATTGATGTATGGATTTCAAAGTTGACTTGTATATGTCCCATTGGAAAAGTAAGATCTGAATTGATTTTGGGGTCATGAGGTCAAAGGTCAAGGTCACAGGTCACATCTTTAAAAAGATGTGGTTGCATTTTCAGCCAAACATTTCATCTCAGATCTTTCATCTTGCACATATCGTTCACCTGCCAAGAGAGAAAGAACCCTATCAATTTTGAGGTCACAAGGTCAAAGGTGAAGGTCACAGGAGCCACCTGTAAAATAAATTAGTTTCTGGATGATCATTCCTGCTTTATGGATGTATAGATTTCAAACTTGACTTGCATATGTCCCATTGGAAAAGGAAGACCCAAATTTATTTTGGGGTCATGAGGTCAAAGGTCATGGTCACAGGACACATCTTCAAAGAGATATGGATGCATTTTCAGCCAAACAATTCATCTCAGATCTTTCATCTTGCACATATAGTTCACCTGCCAAGAGAAAAAGAACCCTATCAATTTTGAGGTCAGAAGGTCAAAGGTGAAGGTCACAGGAGCCATCTGTCCAAAAATTAGTTTCTGGATGATAATTCCTTCTTTTATTGATGTATGGATTTCAAACTTGACTTGGATATGTCCCATTGGAAAAGCAAGACCTGAATTGATTTTGGGGTCATGAGGTCAAAGGTCAAGGTCACAGGTCTCATCTTTAAAAAGATGTGGATGCATTTTCAGCCAAACATTTCATCTCAGATCTTTCGTCTTGCACATATAGTTCTCCTGCCAAGAGAGAAAGAACCCTATCAATTTTGAGGTCACAAGGTCAAAGGTGAAGGTCACAGGAGCCATCTGTCCAAAAATTAGTTTCTGGATGATAATTCCTTCTTTTATTGATGTATGGATTTCAAACTTGACTTGTATTTGACCCATTGGAAAAGCAAGACCCGAATTGATTTTGGGGTCATGAGGTCAAAGGTCAAGGTCACAGGACACATATTTATAAAGATTGTGGATGCATTTTCAGCCAAACAATTCATCTCAGATCTTTCATCTTGCACATATGGTTCACCTGCCAAGAGTGAAAAACCCCTATCAATCTTGAGGTCACAAGGTCAAAGGTGAAGGTCACAGGAGCCATCTGTCCAAAAATTAGTTTCTGGATGATAATTCCTGCTTTTATTGATTGATGGTTTTCAAAGTTGACTTGTATATGTCCCATTGGAAAAGCAAGACCAAAATTGATTATGGGGTCATGAGGTCAAAGGTCTAGATCACAGGACACATCTTTAAAAAGATGTTGATGCATTTTCAGCCGAACAATTCATCTCAGATCTTCCATCTAGCACATATAGTTCTCCTGCCAAGAGAGGAAGAAAACTATCAATTTAAGGTCACAAGGTCAAAGGTGAAGGTCACAGGAACCACCTATAAAAAAATTAGTTTCATGATGATCATTCATGCTTTATTGATGTATAAATTTCAAACTTGACTTGCATATGTCCCATTGGAAAAGCAAGACCCAAATTGATTTTGGGGTCATGAGGTCAAAGGTCAAGGTCACAGGACACATCTTTAAAAAGATGTTGATGCATTTTCAGCCAAACATTTCATCTCAGATCTTTCATCTTGCACATATAGTTCACCTGCCAAGAGAGGAAGAACCCCATCAGTTTTGAGGTCACAAGTTCAAAGGTCAAGGTCACAGGAGCCATCTGTCCAAAAATAGTTTCTGGATGATAATTCCTTCTTTTATTGATGTATGGATTTCAAAGTTGACTTGTATATGTCCCATTGGAAAAGTAAGACCTTAATTGATTTTGGGGTCATGAGGTCAAAGGTCAAGGTCAGAGGTCACATTTTTAAAAAGATGTGGTTGCATTTTCAGCCAAACATTTCATCTCAGATCTTTCATCTTGCACATATCGTTCACCTGCCAAGAGAGAAAGAACCCTATCAATTTTGAGGTCACAAGGTCAAAGGTGAAGGTCACAGGAGCCACCTGTAAAATAAATTAGTTTCTGGATGATCATTCCTGCTTGATGGATGTATAGATTTCAAACTTGACTTGCATATGTCCCATTGGAAAAGCAAGACCCAAATTGATTTTGGGGTCTTGAGGTCAAAGGTCAAGGTCACAGGACACATCTTTAAAAAGATGTGGAATGCATTTTCAGCCAAACCTTTCATCTCAGATCTTTCATCTTGCACATATAGTTCACCTGCCAAGAGAGGAAGAACCCTATCAGTTTTGAGGTCACAAGGTCAAAGGTGAAGGTCAAAGGAGCCATCTGACCAAAAATTAGTTTCTGGATGATAATTCCTTCTTTTATTGATGTATGGATTTCAAAGTTGACCTGTATATGTCCCATTGGAAAAGTAAGACCTGAATTGATTTTGGGGTCATGAGGTCAAAGGTCAAGGTCACAGGTCACATCTTTAAAAAGATGTGGATGCATTTTCAGCCAAACATTTCATCTCAGATCTTTCATCTTGCACATATAGTTCACCTGCCAAGAGAGAAAGAACCCTATCAATTTTGAGGTCACAAGGTCAAAGGTGAAGGTCACAGGAGCCATCTGTCCAAAAATTAGTTTCTGGATGATAATTCCTTCTTTTATTGATGTATGGATTTCAAACTTGACTTGTATTTGACCCATTGGAAAAGCAAGACCCGAATTGATTTTGGGGTCATGAGGTCAAAGGTCAAGGTCACAGGACACATATTTATAAAGATTGTGGATGCATTTTCAGCCAAACAATTCATCTCAGATCTTTCATCTTGCACATATAGTTCACCTGCCAAGAGTGAAAAACCCCTATCAATTATGAGGTCACAAGGTCAAAGGTGAAGGTCACAGGAGCCATCTGTCCAAAAATTAGTTTCTTGATGATAATTCCTGCTTTTATTGATTCATGGTTTTCAAAGTTGACTTGTATATGTCCCATTGGAAAAGCAAGACCAAAATTGATTTTGGGGTCATGAGGTCAAAGGTCTAGATCACACGACACATCTCTAAAAAGATGTTGATGCATTTTCAGCCAAACAATTCATCTCAGATCTTGCATCTTGCACATATAGTTCTCCTGGCTAGAGAGGAAGAAAACTATCAATTTAAGGTCACAAGGTCAAAGGTGAAGGTCACAGGAGCCACCTATAAAAAAAATTAGTTTCTGGATGATCATTCATGCTTTATTGATGTATAGATTTCAAACTTGACTTGCATATGTCCCATTGGAAAAGCAAGACCCAAATTGATTTTGGGGTCATGAGGTCAAAGGTCAAGGTCACAGGACACATCTTTAAAAAGATGTTGATGCATTTTCAGCCAAACATTTCATCTCAGATCTTTCATCTTGCACATATAGTTCACCTGCCAAGAGAGGAAGAACCCTATCAGTTTTGAGGTCACAAGTTTAAAGGTCAAGGTCACAGGAGCCATCTGTCCAAAAATAGTTTCTGGATGATAATTCCTTCTTTTATTGATGTATGGATTTCAAAGTTGACTTGTATATGTCCCATTGGAAAAGTAAGACCTTAATTGATTTTGGGGTCATGAGGACAAAGGTCAAGGTCACAGGTCACATTTTTAAAAAGATGTGGTTGCATTTTCAGCCAAACATTTCATCTCAGATCTTTCATCTTGCACATATCGTTCACCTGCCAAGAGAGAAAGAACCCTATCAATTTTGAGGTCACAAGGTCAAAGGTGAAGGTCACAGGAGCCACCTGTAAAATAAATTAGTTTCTGGATGATCATTCCTGCTTTATGGATGTATAGATTTCAAACTTGACTTGCATATGTCCCATTGGAAAAGCAAGACCCAAATTGATTTTGGGGTCTTGAGGTCAAAGGTCAAGGTCACAGGACACATCTTTAAAAAGATGTGGAATGCATTTTCAGCCAAACCTTTCATCTCAGATCTTTCATCTTGCACATATAGTTCACCTGCAAAAGAGAGGAAGAACCCTATCAGTTTTGAGGTCACAAGGTCAAAGGTGAAGGTCAAAGGAGCCATCTGACCAAAAATTAGTTTCTGGATGATAATTCCTTCTTTTATTGATGTATGGATTTCAAAGTTGACTTGTATATGTCCCATTGGAAAAGTAAGACCTGAATTGATTTTGGGGTCATGAGGTCAAAGGTCAAGGTCACAGGTCACATCTTTAAAAAGATGTGGATGCATTTTCAGCCAAACATTTCATCTCAGATCTTTCATCTTGCACATATAGTTCACCTGCCAAGAGAGAAAGAACCCTATCAATTTTAAGGTCACAAGGTCAAAGGTGAAGGTCACAGGAGCCATCTGTCCAAAAATTAGTTTCTGGATGATAATTCCTTCTTTTATTGATGTATGGATTTCAAACTTGACTTGTATTTGACCCATTGGAAAAGCAAGACCCGAATTGATTTTGGGGTCATGAGGTCAAAGGTCAAGGTCACAGGACACATATTTATAAAGATTGTGGATGCATTTTCAGCCAAACAATTCATCACAGATCTTTCATCTTGCACATATAGTTCACCTGCCAAGAGTGAAAAACCCCTATCAATTATGAGGTCACAAGGTCAAAGGTGAAGGTCACAGGAGCCATCTGTCCAAAAATTAGTTTCTTGATGATAATTCCTGCTTTTATTGATTCATGGTTTTCAAAGTTGACTTGTATATGTCCCATTGGAAAAGCAAGACCAAAATTGATTTTGGGGTCATGAGGTCAAAGGTCTAGATCACACGACACATCTCTAAAAAGATGTTGATGCATTTTCAGCCAAACAATTCATCTCAGATCTTGCATCTTGCACATATAGTTCTCCTGGCTAGAGAGGAAGAAAACTATCAATTTAAGGTCACAAGGTCAAAGGTGAAGGTCACAGGAGCCACCTATAAAAAAAATTAGTTTCTGGATGATCATTCATGCTTTATTGATGTATAGATTTCAAACTTGACTTGCATATGTCCCATTGGAAAAGCAAGACCCAAATTGATTTTGGGGTCATGAGGTCAAAGGTCAAGGTCACAGGACACATCTTTAAAAAGATGTTGATGCATTTTCAGCCAAACATTTCATCTCAGATCTTTCATCTTGCACATATAGTTCACCTGCCAAGAGAGGAAGAACCCTATCAGTTTTGAGGTCACAAGTTTAAAGGTCAAGGTCACAGGAGCCATCTGTCCAAAAATAGTTTCTGGATGATAATTCCTTCTTTTATTGATTGATGGTTTTCAAAGTTGACTTGTATATGTCCCATTGGAAAAGCAAGACCAAAATTGATTTTGGGGTCATAAGGTCAAAGGTCTAGATCACAGGACACATCTTTAAAAAGATGTGGATGCATTTTCAGCCAAACATTTCATCTCAGATCTTTCGTCTTGCACATATAGTTCTCCTGCCAAGAGAGAAAGAACCCTATCAATTTTGAGGTCACAAGGTCAAAGGTGAAGGTCACAGGAGCCATCTGTCCAAAAATTAGTTTCTGGATGATAATTCCTTCTTTTATTGATGTATGGATTTCAAACTTGACTTGTATTTGACCCATTGGAAAAGCAAGACCCGAATTGATTTTGGGGTCATGAGGTCAAAGGTCAAGGTCACAGGACACATATTTATAAAGATTGTGGATGCATTTTCAGCCAAACAATTCATCTCAGATCTTTCATCTTGCACATATGGTTCACCTGCCAAGAGTGAAAAACCCCTATCAATCTTGAGGTCACAAGGTCAAAGGTGAAGGTCACAGGAGCCATCTGTCCAAAAATTAGTTTCTGGATGATAATTCCTGCTTTTATTGATTGATGGTTTTCAAAGTTGACTTGTATATGTCCCATTGGAAAAGCAAGACCAAAATTGATTATGGGGTCATGAGGTCAAAGGTCTAGATCACAGGACACATCTTTAAAAAGATGTTGATGCATTTTCAGCCGAACAATTCATCTCAGATCTTCCATCTAGCACATATAGTTCTCCTGCCAAGAGAGGAAGAAAACTATCAATTTAAGGTCACAAGGTCAAAGGTGAAGGTCACAGGAACCACCTATAAAAAAATTAGTTTCTGGATGATCATTCATGCTTTATTGATGTATAAATTTCAAACTTGACTTGCATATGTCCCATTGGAAAAGCAAGACCCAAATTGATTTTGGGGTCATGAGGTCAAAGGTCAAGGTCACAGGACACATCTTTAAAAAGATGTTGATGCATTTTCAGCCAAACATTTCATCTCAGATCTTTCATCTTGCACATATAGTTCACCTGCCAAGAGAGGAAGAACCCTATCAGTTTTGAGGTCACAAGTTCAAAGGTCAAGGTCACAGGAGCCATCTGTCCAAAAATAGTTTCTGGATGATAATTCCTTCTTTTATTGATGTATGGATTTCAAAGTTGACTTGTATATGTCCCATTGGAAAAGTAAGACCTTAATTGATTTTGGGGTCATGAGGTCAAAGGTCAAGGTCAGAGGTCACATTTTTAAAAAGATGTGGTTGCATTTTCAGCCAAACATTTCATCTCAGATCTTTCATCTTGCACATATCGTTCACCTGCCAAGAGAGAAAGAACCCTATCAATTTTGAGGTCACAAGGTCAAAGGTGAAGGTCACAGGAGCCACCTGTAAAATAAATTAGTTTCTGGATGATCATTCCTGCTTGATGGATGTATAGATTTCAAACTTGACTTGCATATGTCCCATTGGAAAAGCAAGACCCAAATTGATTTTGGGGTCTTGAGGTCAAAGGTCAAGGTCACAGGACACATCTTTAAAAAGATGTGGAATGCATTTTCAGCCAAACCTTTCATCTCAGATCTTTCATCTTGCACATATAGTTCACCTGCCAAGAGAGGAAGAACCCTATCAGTTTTGAGGTCACAAGGTCAAAGGTGAAGGTCAAAGGAGCCATCTGACCAAAAATTAGTTTCTGGATGATAATTCCTTCTTTTATTGATGTATGGATTTCAAAGTTGACTTGTATATGTCCCATTGGAAAAGTAAGACCTGAATTGATTTTGGGGTCATGAGGTCAAAGGTCAAGGTCACAGGTCACATCTTTAAAAAGATGTGGATGCATTTTCAGCCAAACATTTCATCTCAGATCTTTCATCTTGCACATATAGTTCACCTGCCAAGAGAGAAAGAACCCTATCAATTTTGAGGTCACAAGGTCAAAGGTGAAGGTCACAGGAGCCATCTGTCCAAAAATTAGTTTCTGGATGATAATTCCTTCTTTTATTGATGTATGGATTTCAAACTTGACTTGTATTTGACCCATTGGAAAAGCAAGACCCGAATTGATTTTGGGGTCATGAGGTCAAAGGTCAAGGTCACAGGACACATATTTATAAAGATTGTGGATGCATTTTCAGCCAAACAATTCATCTCAGATCTTTCATCTTGCACATATAGTTCACCTGCCAAGAGTGAAAAACCCCTATCAATTATGAGGTCACAAGGTCAAAGGTGAAGGTCACAGGAGCCATCTGTCCAAAAATTAGTTTCTTGATGATAATTCCTGCTTTTATTGATTCATGGTTTTCAAAGTTGACTTGTATATGTCCCATTGGAAAAGCAAGACCAAAATTGATTTTGGGGTCATGAGGTCAAAGGTCTAGATCACACGACACATCTCTAAAAAGATGTTGATGCATTTTCAGCCAAACAATTCATCTCAGATCTTGCATCTTGCACATATAGTTCTCCTGGCTAGAGAGGAAGAAAACTATCAATTTAAGGTCACAAGGTCAAAGGTGAAGGTCACAGGAGCCACCTATAAAAAAAATTAGTTTCTGGATGATCATTCATGCTTTATTGATGTATAGATTTCAAACTTGACTTGCATATGTCCCATTGGAAAAGCAAGACCCAAATTGATTTTGGGGTCATGAGGTCAAAGGTCAAGGTCACAGGACACATCTTTAAAAAGATGTTGATGCATTTTCAGCCAAACATTTCATCTCAGATCTTTCATCTTGCACATATAGTTCACCTGCCAAGAGAGGAAGAACCCTATCAGTTTTGAGGTCACAAGTTTAAAGGTCAAGGTCACAGGAGCCATCTGTCCAAAAATAGTTTCTGGATGATAATTCCTTCTTTTATTGATGTATGGATTTCAAAGTTGACTTGTATATGTCCCATTGGAAAAGTAAGACCTTAATTGATTTTGGGGTCATGAGGACAAAGGTCAAGGTCACAGGTCACATCTTTAAAAAGATGTGGTTGCATTTTCAGCCAAACATTTCATCTCAGATCTTTCATCTTGCACATATCGTTCACCTGCCAAGAGAGAAAGAACCCTATCAATTTTGAGGTCACAAGGTCAAAGGTGAAGGTCACAGGAGCCACCTGTAAAATAAATTAGTTTCTGGATGATCATTCCTGCTTTATGGATGTATAGATTTCAAACTTGACTTGCATATGTCCCATTGGAAAAGCAAGACCCAAATTGATTTTGGGGTCTTGAGGTCAAAGGTCAAGGTCACAGGACACATCTTTAAAAAGATGTGGAATGCATTTTCAGCCAAACCTTTCATCTCAGATCTTTCATCTTGCACATATAGTTCACCTGCCAAGAGAGGAAGAACCCTATCAGTTTTGAGGTCACAAGGTCAAAGGTGAAGGTCAAAGGAGCCATCTGACCAAAAATTAGTTTCTGGATGATAATTCCTTCTTTTATTGATGTATGGATTTCAAAGTTGACTTGTATATGTCCCATTGGAAAAGTAAGACCTGAATTGATTTTGGGGTCATGAGGTCAAAGGTCAAGGTCACAGGTCACATCTTTAAAAAGATGTGGATGCATTTTCAGCCAAACATTTCATCTCAGATCTTTCATCTTGCACATATAGTTCACCTGCCAAGAGAGAAAGAACCCTATCAATTTTGAGGTCACAAGGTCAAAGGTGAAGGTCACAGGAGCCATCTGTCCAAAAATTATTTTCTGGATGATAATTCCTTCTTTTATTGATGTATGGATTTCAAACTTGACTTGTATTTGACCCATTGGAAAAGCAAGACCCGAATTGATTTTGGGGTCATGAGGTCAAAGGTCAAGGTCACAGGACACATATTTATAAAGATTGTGGATGCATTTTCAGCCAAACAATTCATCTCAGATCTTTCATCTTGCACATATAGTTCACCTGCCAAGAGTGAAAAACCCCTATCAATTATGAGGTCACAAGGTCAAAGGTGAAGGTCACAGGAGCCATCTGTCCAAAAATTAGTTTCTTGATGATAATTCCTGCTTTTATTGATTCATGGTTTTCAAAGTTGACTTGTATATGTCCCATTGGAAAAGCAAGACCAAAATTGATTTTGGGGTCATGAGGTCAAAGGTCTAGATCACACGACACATCTCTAAAAAGATGTTGATGCATTTTCAGCCAAACAATTCATCTCAGATCTTGCATCTTGCACATATAGTTCTCCTGGCTAGAGAGGAAGAAAACTATCAATTTAAGGTCACAAGGTCAAAGGTGAAGGTCACAGGAGCCACCTATAAAAAAAATTAGTTTCTGGATGATCATTCATGCTTTATTGATGTATAGATTTCAAACTTGACTTGCATATGTCCCATTGGAAAAGCAAGACCCAAATTGATTTTGGGGTCATGAGGTCAAAGGTCAAGGTCACAGGACACATCTTTAAAAAGATGTTGATGCATTTTCAGCCAAACATTTCATCTCAGATCTTTCATCTTGCACATATAGTTCACCTGCCAAGAGAGGAAGAACCCTATCAGTTTTGAGGTCACAAGTTTAAAGGTCAAGGTCACAGGAGCCATCTGTCCAAAAATAGTTTCTGGATGATAATTCCTTCTTTTATTGATGTATGGATTTCAAAGTTGACTTGTATATGTCCCATTGGAAAAGTAAGACCTTAATTGATTTTGGGGTCATGAGGACAAAGGTCAAGGTCACAGGTCACATCTTTAAAAAGATGTGGTTGCATTTTCAGCCAAACATTTCATCTCAGATCTTTCATCTTGCACATATCGTTCACCTGCCAAGAGAGAAAGAACCCTATCAATTTTGAGGTCACAAGGTCAAAGGTGAAGGTCACAGGAGCCACCTGTAAAATAAATTAGTTTCTGGATGATCATTCCTGCTTTATGGATGTATAGATTTCAAACTTGACTTGCATATGTCCCATTGGAAAAGCAAGACCCAAATTGATTTTGGGGTCTTGAGGTCAAAGGTCAAGGTCACAGGACACATCTTTAAAAAGATGTGGAATGCATTTTCAGCCAAACCTTTCATCTCAGATCTTTCATCTTGCACATATAGTTCACCTGCCAAGAGAGGAAGAACCCTATCAGTTTTGAGGTCACAAGGTCAAAGGTGAAGGTCAAAGGAGCCATCTGACCAAAAATTAGTTTCTGGATGATAATTCCTTCTTTTATTGATGTATGGATTTCAAAGTTGACTTGTATATGTCCCATTGGAAAAGTAAGACCTGAATTGATTTTGGGGTCATGAGGTCAAAGGTCAAGGTCACAGGTCACATCTTTAAAAAGATGTGGATGCATTTTCAGCCAAACATTTCATCTCAGATCTTCCATCTTGCACATATAGTTCTCCTGCCAAGAGAGGAAGAAAACTATCAATTTAAGGTCACAAGGTCAAAGGTGAAGGTCACAGGAGCCACCTGTAAAAAAATTAGTTTCTGGATGATCATTCCTGCTTTATTGATGTATAGATTTCAAACTTGACTTGCATATGTCCCATTGGAAAAGCAAGACCCAAATTGATTTGGGGTCATGAGGTCAAAGGTCAAGGTCACAGGACACATCTTTAAAAAGATCAAGTTCACAGGACCAACATCTTCAACAAGATTGTGGATTGTTAGATGGAAGAAACAATAAATATGCCAGGTGTCAGTATATGCTGCTCAAAATGGGGGTCTGTTCTTAAAGGGGGGGGGGGGGTGCCAAGAAATGTCTAGTTAAGATTGGTGGCGCCACTTCCGATGCGTAGCGTTTATCATTGCATTTGAAATCTATTCGTGTTAGTGGTTGTTCAGTGTATTACGTTGAAAATCGCGTAAAAAAGACTAGTGACACCTTCTGCAATCGTTTTCGCGTGGCAACCTTCCGTTCATATGCTTTTGGTGATATTTGCTAATATCTCAGGCGTGCTTCAAGTTATTGATCTGAAATGGTGCATGTCCATCCATCTTGGAAAGTTTTCTCGTAAAGAAGACAGGTGGCTCCGCTTGTCTTCCCGTTTTCGTAGAAAACATTAAGGCCCTTTTCTCAGGAGTGCTTTGCCATATTGGCCTAAAATTGTGCATATCCATAATTTATTGACTCTTCCATCTTGTTCTCAAGACTGGTGGCGCCATCTGCTATCGTTTCCCGTTGCCTCAATCCGCACATTTGCTTAGGGTAAAAATTGCTCATTTATCAGGAAGGGTTCAAAATATTGGTCTAAAATTCGACACGAATTGGAAAGTTTCACATAGACCAGACTGGTGGCGCCATCTACTTTCCTGTTTTCGTTGAACAAAGTAATGCCCTTTTTCAGAGTTTCAGTGGACTTCATTCACCCGTTCCACTCTGATTTCGGCGGAACAAGTTGCTTGTCGACTACATGTCTATTAGTTATGATATTGATTTTTTTTTTTCAGATGAAAACATGAACAAGGATGTAGGGGCTGTGTACATCTTAAAAACCCTTGGTCTGTCAGGTGCTTATGCAGGCATACTGTTCTATATGGAGAAGCAAAACTACCGTCGTATCATTCGTCCACTGGAGCAAACGGATAACAGTGCCATTGCTTTGGTCATAAGTCAGATATTTACAGACTTTGGACAACCATATTTATTGCAGTCTAGCAATGACTCGAGAACAATGAAACCCATTTTTGATGAGCTGAAAGACATACATCCTGGTTTAGATATTCTGATAAGCTACAAAGAGGAAGAAGAATTGGAGTTAATAGGAGAAAAGGTAAAGAAAGAGCTTGAAAGTCAGCCACCAAAGAAAACCTTGTATTATCTAAAAGAACAACAGATGCGCTGGAATGAAAAATATAGCGTCCGCGGTGTCCAGAAAACTACCTTGGCGGAGCTACTTCCAGGGGTGCTTCCGAATCCAGGAAGCTCGCAATTTGAAGAGTTACAACAAAATCCAAAGCAAGTCGTATATAGAGTAAAGGGGCAAGAACTCACAAGAACTGCGTCAGGTTTATCAACAATTACTCGAGACATTTCAGGAACCTGGTCTCCGCCAGGTATTGACGAGCATCGTAATTGTAAAGATGGGACCGGAATTCAGTCAGCATCACAATCCACTCAGTCAGATAACCAAAATGAAACAGCAGTATCTTCTGCTTCGGATGGAGGACAATATCCGTCTGAGCATGTGCCAAGTACCCACAACAGTCATCATAGGTAAGTTCTTTTGTATTGGTGCATTTAAAGATGTCAATTCACCTATCTTTTGAAATAAAAATGTATGTGATTTCTGGCTTCCTCTGTGAGTATATCTTAATGATCAAAGAGTAATTTTGGTTCTGAAAAGTTCTTATATGGCCTTTGTAAAGTATGTGTGAAATTGTTTATCAACAACATGTTTGTTAACACAGCAATGTTGACAAACGGGAAAAACATGTAACTTTAGGTGTTAGGTTGCATATACGGGGAGATAGAAAGATCACTTAATGAAAAATCCTATTTGCAAAGCTCCGGCTTATCTTACTTACTGCCAGATACCCATGTTGAATTTGTTTTATTTTAGCGGGCCCCCACATTGTTAACACGTTAATATAAACAAAACAAGGAACCCGTGTGCGGTGATACCCATGTTTTCTGGCCTATTTATAAAATTAAAGCTCCAAGGGATTACCTTTAGTGTATAAAGGTCAGGCAGGTGACTGGGCCCCTTTCACTCTAAGTGAGACATCATCAAGTGTCGTTTCTCACCTTTTAAATGATTTAGGAAAAGTGACTCCCGAGACTTCAACTCTATGTAAAATTAATTTTTTTTCTCATTAACTTCATTAACTGTTTGAAGAGTAATATCATATGAATGTTATTAAGCTTTCCGAATGTCTTCTTTGAACTGTATTTCAAGTTAACTTAACCCCAGAAAATTTACTAAGAGTTTCAGTCCCAACTCATCCCTTCATTTTAAATTTGGGCTTTCTTTTATATATGATTTTAAAACAGTTTAATGTACCAGATATTGGTTCATGATATGAAAGTAATGAAACAGGAATTTGTGAATAGAGGTTTACTCAGATCCATAATAAAGATAAATTATTATTGCAGAGATGATAGGAGACGAGAAGTACAAAATTCAGGATTTATCACAGGTTGGTGAAATTATTTGCCATATATAATGTTATAATCGTTCATGCAATATTCCGTGTTTTATATTAAACCTTTGTTTGATTTTTTTGTGATTTTTATGTAACCATGTTGACTATAATCAATTGATTATGTCGGCTTCTTGATATAATATCATGCTTTTATAAATTAACTGTTGGATATTTGGTCTTTTCCTGTCTCAAGGAGAAGCAATAGATGTAATGTTTATTAGAGCACATGCACTCTTTTTTTAGTACAGACAAATATTCATAAAAAATAGAAGAACGGGGCCATTTCACCCAGTATTTCATCCGTAAATGATCTTTTGTAGAAATGGAAGTGACAAGGCAAGGCAAAGTTATTGGAGAAGTGCACACCCCAAAGCCGTCCACATCAAAACGCAGTGCTTGTTCCGACACAAAAGGTGGGACTAAACGAACTAAGCTGACGATCTCTGACACCTCTTCTGTGTCTGAACCAAAGACTAAGTGTGGATGCCGAACTAAATGCAAGTCCCAGATATGTTCCTGCAGAAAGGCAGGATCACTGTGCACTAAGGGGGTGTGCCATAGCACTCAACCTGACTGTAAAAACATGACATATTCAAGAGATCGGCGTCAGCCTCTTATTTCCAAATTCACACAAAAACAGTGACGTGAGAATTCCTTCAGACTCAGTTTCAGATAGATTGTCTGGTAGGATCATTGTTGCATCAGTGCTGGCAGCATAATATTCTAAATGCAGTCAATTCACCTAACCATCACCGCCTTTTATCCCCGCCTACTAAGTTAATTATGCTAATGAGCCCCCGAAACAATCCTACATAAAAGCTTTCCAAGTCCATGGTCGAGAGAGCTATTTATAAGAAAATAGTGACGCCACAAAGACGTCATATAAGTCGGTCGCTTATGACTTCGTATTGACTGACGTCATCAGCTGAAATAATTTGTTTTGACCTGTTCGCCGGTGAAGAATATATCTAAAACATTGTGAAATATTTTTAGCCATATTCTGGATTTCTTGTCTCATAACATTCAATGCAAGGGAAGACATTATTATTCACTCAGCTATCGGCGGAATAGCTCCTGCAACCTTTGAAAAAATGGAACCTTTTTTTCGGAAACATTTGTATGAAAGATAATCGGAAACGGGTACTGGTACAGACTACACGTGTTCTGTATAGGAGAGTCGCCCAAACTATGCAAAAGTAGTGTTTGTCAGGTGATTGTTTATATTGCCAATGGTAACTCGTTTGGCTGTTCGCAGCTGCTCTGCTCCTGATTATTCATTTAATAAATATTTGTTTAAGGTCCCATAGAGTTCATGGTTAAGTCAATTTAGTGCGACTAAGTAAAAGAACTCCTAATTATTTATCTTCATAGTTCAGTGCAGTATTGCCCAGTCATTGTTACAGCTTCAGGCTAAACCCGCCCGCACGATTCATACAAAGATTCTCCATTCAGGCATACACATGCGACAGGCAGATCATAGGCAACGACATAACCTACCTATACTCATGTGCTTGTAACTTATAATCTATTTTTGTATTTAGACTGTATTTATTTTACATTGATTAGACAAATAATTATGACAAATGATGCGAGACGTTCGCAGTGGCCTGGAAGGTGACGTTCGGGAGTCTTTAGGGTGCTAAGAAAATGTATCTCACATTCTTCACTGAAACTTTAAACTATACAGTTTTGTTCATATTTGCTGTCCCGTATTTGAAATTATATTTGACAATATATACTGATATGTATTTGTATTTACATTTGACCAGAGAAAACTTTTATACTTGTAATTTTACTTGGATTTGTCCTTGTTATTAGACCTCAAAACTGTTTTTACATTGTATATAGTTAGGCAGCATAAGCTGAAATTGTAGTTAGCTCTTTGCACTGTTTACTTTTACCTGTACATTATGTCATTTACTATTGTGTTTTACCAAAGGTCAGAGTTTCTCTCTGGAGGTCTTGATAATACAGGGAAACACTTGGTGTTCAAAATCTGTATTATTAGATGTTCTTTAAAATGATTTTTAATAATCAATCTTTCATACTGATGTTGTGTAGCCAATGTTTGTATATTGTATGTTGGGTGTATTTGTGCACATAATGTTTATTCTTTGTATATTTGTTTAATATTGTTTTAATATTATTCAGGTTTAAATTCAAATGCATTGGGATTTGTAAATACCACATTTTTGATTGCATTTAAAATGCAAGGTACATGAAGTATATTCTTGTAGATAATATTTATTCTTTTTATATTTTTCAAATGGTTTAATATATTTCACGCTTTGGTTAAAATGCATTTGAATTCTGGTTTGTAAATACCACATTTGTGTTTGCATTTCAAATGCGAGGTACATGAAGTATATTCTTGTACATAATTTTAATTCTTTCTATAGTTTTTTAATGGTTGTAGTATTATTTAGGCTTGTTTTCAAATACAAATGCATTTGAATTTTTATTTGTGAATACTACATTTGTATTTGCATTTATATGAAACGGGACATGAAACTGCATTTGAATATAAATGCCAGCAAAAATCGTATGAGAAAGTTTTCTTTCAGAATGACAAGAATCTTCACAGAACGTCATTACAAATTAGTGTATTATCTTACAATATCGAGGGCCCTTCAGTAGAAGTGGGTGCCCTAAAGTAAACACCCTGTCCGTATGTCTGTCTGTCCATCCAAAAATTTATTCCCGGGTGATGACACCATTTTCGATTCCGACTTACACCTATAGGACACCTGTCAACAGGTTAACATCTCTATCAATCATGGGGTCACAAGTTCAAAGGTCAAGGTCACAGGAGCCATTCTGTCCAAAAATTCATTTCCAGAAGATAACTCCAGTTGGGAATCACATATGGATTTCAAACTAAATATATATATATGGCCCACAAAAAAACAAGAACCCTATTGATTTGGGTCATCAGGTCAGAGTCAAGGTATCTGGACTCATGCATCTAAAAAGTTGTAAATGCCTTATAAGCCAAACCTTTCTTGCCAGTCTTTCCATCTTGCTTCAGTGTATATCAGGTCTTTATTTTATTTTTCCGAGCATCACTCAGCCCACACTGGAGGTCTATGGGCCTTTAGCGGGGCCCTTCCTGACCTGTTAGTATTCATCTAATATATTTTACCATGATTGGTTTCTTACGTCATTCTTTACAATGGATAGACAAATCTCAGAACTGGGTGGCAAAACAGTTCGATTTGTAAATACACATGAAAGGGATTTTTCATTTTTTTTTAATTTTATCGCATCTTTATTTGTATATTATAATATATAATTGCATTTATGTATGATTTGTTTTGGTGCTTTTGGACAACATGACAAGTCAGTATGATAAAAGCTTGCAAGCATATATTTGTCTTTGAAAATGTCGCATTGCAATATGTAATTATATACACGGCAGTAAACGCTGTATTTATATATGCATTTCAGTGAATATTCATCTTTAGATACATGTTCAGTTATAAAATGCGTTTTGTAACAATCAGAGGAACATAATGAAGAACAATTGAATTATTGTTTCATGTTATATATTCTTTTATGACGAGCTCCGTAGACAATATTATATATTACAGTATTCACACATATTCTGGTGCCCGATTGTGTATAGAATTCAGATGCAAAAGTATTTTTAAGTTTATATGCATTTAATAATATTTTGTTTGCATGTTTGTTTAATTAAAACAGTTAATTGTGTTTGTATGTAAATGAACAAAATCGCTCATGAACACGGCCTTGGGGCATAACTAGGCCACTGCATGCCATTAAAATAAGACATCCAAAAATGTGAATTCATCAGATCTTGAATCCCGCATAATATCATATCCTGGCTATCGTCATAGCTCAAACGTTTAACAATCAAATGTTTTATATTATGGGAATAACACTGCCTGACCAGATTATGCATTTTATATATTGTAGTCCGGTTTTTAGCTCAGCTGACTTTCAGTCATGCTGGGCTATAGCGATGGGTCTTTGTCCGTCGTTCTTCCGTCTGTCCGTCCGGTCGGCCGTCCGGCCGGCCGTCCGTCCGTTAGCAGGGCACAAATCGTAACCGTAGGGGCTAGGGCCATGAACCCTATGCAGTCTTAGAGGTTATAAAAAGATCTCCTTGCAAACCTGAAATTAGGTCACTGCGACCTATATTCTCGAAGTTATGGGGTGTGTTTGCACCCCCCAGAAATAACTCTTTGAGACAAAATTTTCATCCCAAACCGTCCATCTTTCACATACAGCTCACCTACTAACAGGGGAAGAACCACAATTTTTTTTAGGTCAAAAGGTCAAAGGTCAAGGTCACAGGAGCCTCTTCTTTGAAAAGCCTGTGGATGTATTTTAAGCCAACCCTTTCATCCCAATTCTTTGATTTTTCACATATAGCTCACCTACTAAGTTGGAGAAGAATCCTATAGATTTTGAGGTCACAAGGTCAAATGTCAGGGTCACAGGATCCACTTCTTTGAAAAGGTTGTGGACACATTTCAAGCTAGACTTTTCATTCCAAACCTTCTAGCACTGATATCGCTTCTCTGCCAACAGGGGAAAAGACCTGTTGATTTTTGAGGTCAAAGGTCAAGTTCACAGCACCCACTTCTTGCGTGGAGTCATTTTCAGGCAAACTTTTCAATCTGTACCTTCCATCTGTCTTATATGGCTTACCTACCAATAAGGGAAGAAGCCTATTGATGTTGAGGTCAAAAAGTCAAAGGTCAAGGTCACAATATTCAATTGTTCTAATGCTTGTGAGCATATTTCAAGTGTAACTGTTCAACCCAAACCTTCAGTCTTTCACATATGCCACATCTATGCATCACTCAGTTTGACTCAAACTTCATATTTATGAGTCTTTTTGCTTGAATAAATAACTTATTGATTTTGTGGTCAGCTGGTCAGCAGGTTAAAGGTTGCAGGTCAAAGTTATTCACCCATTGGTTGCCAAGTAATTACACCAGATTTAAGTGGTTAGTAGTTACCCATCATTTAGAAAGAATCCAGTTGATATATGGGCAAAAGGCCAAGGTCATAGGTCAGGGGTGTTCACAATTATTTTCACTTATTTTATAGACCATCTCTATTTTTCTTGTATATATAACCATCCCACTCCAGCTGGTACATCTCCCTGTGTGGATGTAATTGTGAGTGACACTGGTGACATATGACTCCCTTTTGTATCAGCCTATTAAGTGATAAGGCTCAGTGATAAAGTACCTCGTTACTTCATAACAAAATCACTGTTGTTGGAATACTTCAGCCAGGCATTAAGACTATGAGAGTTAAGTGTTAAGGTTTAGCTACTGATTTATAAGATGATGGGAACATTTTGCAGTTTATTTTATGGAATCCTAGCAATAAACTTAGTTTCCTAGATATCTGAATATTTTAATATATATCACCACATATAAAAGCAAGTGTTTGTTCTCATAATATGTGGATGTGTACCTAGATTTAGGATGGCTTTTTGTTTTATTTCAACACTCTTAGTCATGCTTTCTGCATTTCTTTTCTTTCAGGTTTGGCAGTTTACCTACCCTGCTGACCCCATTGAAAAGCAGAGTGATAATAAAAAATATTGGACTTACACTTTTTACAATTGCATATCTATAAATCTGATATGAGGGCCTGGACATGCCTTTTGAATTATTTTGGGCATTCATTACTGGATAATTTGCCCCAAGTTTGGTCTCTTATTGGAGAATGTGGGATATCAAATGTCATACTTGTCAGAAATCCATTATGTCTGCCAGTTAGCCACCTTAGAAATTCTTTCTTCAGTGCAGTTTCAGTAATTTTTCTTTAATGTTTGGTCCGATTTAGAGAATGTTTGTTGTCTGATTTCAGACTTGTCAGAAGTCCCATATGGCCACCAGGCAACCATCTTTTAATTCCTTTTGATCATATTATCTCAAGAACAGTTAAAGTGAATGCAGTTGGATGTATATTTATGTAATCTTGTAAAGGATTGGGTCAAATATTTCTGAATAAATATTACCATCATTTATAAAAGTGCAGTACAGTTGGCTTGTATTCATGCAGAAGCACCTGTTTCTCAATCATTTTTGCATGTATTTCCTTGATTTTTGCTATATATTTTGATCTTATATTTGCCCTTTGTGGTGTTCCTTTGAGACTGACAGGTTTCAAGCAAGCTGTTGGAATAGTTCCTGATAGCTTAACAATCATGCATTTTCCTCAGACCATCCATTCACTGTGTTTTAACCAGACATAGGTGATATATATTTCTGTTGTCATAGAAAATTTTCAACAAATTGGTTCTTCAAAATTTGACTGGAAGTTGTGAATCTCCATGATGTCACAGGTCATGCTTGGCAGCTGAGCGTCATGACCCATGGGTCACTTGTTATTCAGATATTATGCAGCCACTATTTAATTATTCCTGTATATTTTTGCATGTAATTTGTAATTGTTCCTTTATATATTTATAAAGAATGTTATTGTGTTTATTTGTCCTTATATATTAATATACAGGGTTATGTTTATCTTTAACAAGACATTCCAAAATACCTAAATTTTATGGTATTTTAACTATATAAGGTATGTATGATGCATCGTTTAAGAAGCTAACGTGGGGTCACGTGAATGCATCATCACGATAGATACAGGGAACTTACAAATACACACACACATATATATATATATATATATATATATATAAATCAATGTGCTAGCATTACTTATTGTGGTTCCGTCACATTTATTTTAGAAAAACAGATACTAGTATTGTATTTTGTAACTGTTCTGCAACTCGACACTAGGTTATACGTGGTGTTTTGTCACGAGCAAAACTAAGTACAGCCGAGCAGAAAGGCGACCATTTTTATTTTTATTATCATCCACTGAGCAGAGGTTTAAGACTTGATTTAAGCTTTAAATGAATGCTCAATTCTGGACCTGAGTCCAGTTTTTCGTGAACTCAGATTCGGATTGGACTCGACAATCTTGGACTCGGGCATGTACTCGTATTCGGCGGAGGACATTATCCGGAGTCCAGCTGGATTCTAGTACAGGAAATGTTTGTCATGTATACTCACTGATGTGCATTTGCTGACGATTACATAATAACATGTTATTGTTTATAAATATATATTGTTATAATAGAATATTATTAAGAAGGTTTTTTTCAGATGATTTATCTTTAACGTCATACTTAGATTTGACTCTTCCTTTCCTGTATCATTGTAGTGTTGTTTGGAACTGCTTCAGCTAAAAGTGGTAGATTTTAGGAGGTGGGGCTAGTGTAAGTTATGGTAGTGTTATAAACTGCACAGGCCTACGACACAATAAGACAAAATGTGTTCATCATGTTTTCAGGATAGTGTAAACTTAATCCCTTTAGCAGTCAGTATATATGTACACAGAAGCAGGTGTTATACAAATTCATATGAACTCATAATAGCAACGAAGCATTTTTCACATAGAAACACACTAACATCTCATAATCGCACCTTGAGAAGGTGGGTTTAGACTGAGACCTCAAGGAACTATACGTAGACCCACTAACCTCGACTCAGACTTGCAGTAGAAACAGTATAGTACCTGGACCCGACTACAACACTGCCACTAAGCATAATGGAGGACTAAAGTTTGAATGATAATTTTCAAAAATGATAATGTGAAAACCACTAGTAAAGCTAGAATCGAGCAGGGCATAAAAAAAACACTCATTTTGTATTCTTTCATTCAAAGTAGTTATATACAGTAGTGATCAAGTTATTGACTTGTATGACTTGTTTGATGTGTATATAAAGGAACTATCTCTCAAGGGGCGACTTTGGAGTTACACAGGTATTTGATATACATACGATGGTTTTATTTGTATGGTATAAAACTTGACAAAATAGTTTTTAAATGTGTAACATGTATTGTCCAATAAAAAGACTTTGCAAACTAACAAATTCTTTTTTCGTTGGTGTGTGTGTGAAAGAGAAAGAGAGAGATTAAAAACCAAATCGTTGAGAGAAGTGGAAAGAGACTTTTTTTAAAAAATGGAAGGTTAGGCTTTTGCAGTCAAGTGCTACCATCTAGCGTAAAATAATACAACTTATTCATTTTTTTCAGAAATGTTAGTTGAAAGGATATTGATCGATCAGCAAAGATGATATTGTTCTGATATTAAGTCGTGTTCCACCGAGAACTTTTCTCAAATAAGCAACGAAAAAATTGCTAATAGGCCTACATTATCGCCGAGCGGTTTTGACCCACTTACATAGAAAAAAATATGTTCCCATTCAAAGATGTACCGTTACATGATTTTAGCACTAGGGTGGCTCTTTCAAGTCGCCCCTTTTTTTCTTATTCTCCACAAACCACTGGACATATTCTTGGCAAAAAGGGTAATGTTAAATAAAAAATACCCTCCTAGCCCGATATTACAGATTTGTGAAATTAACAGTCAGATAAAACAGCATTGCACTATTTTAATTAGAAAAGGTTTCCTTTATAATTGGGGGGTTTATCTATATTTTATTTATGTTGGTCAATGGAACACAATTCATGAATCATTTATGTGAATTTTGCACAAAGATTATGATCTATGATGACGATTAATAGATGAAACCAACAAGCCGGACTGATAAAAAAACACACTGGCAGGTTGAGGGTTTTGGGAAGATTAACAATTGATATGTCCCATTTATATATATATATATATATATATATATATATATATATATATATACTAGATGTGTTCGGACAATGGTCCTCCGAGGGCCCCGGATTTCTGCTAATGCTCGACTTGTTTAAATATGGGTGAAAAATTAAGAAAAGGTTTTTTTTCAAATTGCATGAGGGAAAAATTCATACTGGATTATAGAAGATATGTCTGAAATAATGTGTGCAATGGAAAATCACCGAATGTAGTCTGTTAGCCATATATGAATTCCGACAAGTCAGTAATTCGATAGGTCTGGAGCCGTCATAGGTACCAATCATCCCTGTGAATATAAAAAAGCTGCAGTATATTGTTGTTGAGTTACCGCGTGCGAAAAGTGTCACTGACGGAAGGATGGAATGACGGATGGACGGAAGGACGGTAGAACGGACTGACACGGTGATCAATACAGTGCACCGCTTGTCAAGCGGGGCCCTAATTATATGACCACTTCACAAAAATCCTCTAGCGGAATCTACTTAAGATGCCCCGTTTGACAAGATGGTAAACTCATTTTGTAAGAGTTTCTGTGCTTTTCACTGTGACCATTTTATTTAATTAATGACAGGTTATCAGTGCCACCCACAAAATTAATACTAATCGTGCCCCTTATATGGTTTTAAATGCCTGGATGCGACATTTGGTCTTTGTAAAAGCGATAACAATATACTGAGGCTCCTGACTGACAAGCCCCTGTGTAAAAAACCCACCTGTCAATGAAGACTACCCATGTATAAATCAATATTGTTCATATTGGTCATAAATTACTTGACTAATTAGACCACTTGTCAATTAAAGGTGGGCTCATGACGCATACAGGTGTTACTATTACATCTTAATTCTTATCAGACACTAACACTGACTACAGATTTGGCCTTGTGTATTTAGAAATATTTTTAATATTCGGAAATTTTATAAATTCATACAAGGTTGCGCGGTCGAAGTAGGGATTCAATTAGTCTCTGTTACCAAAGAGAAAAACACTTATACCATATGAAAAGCCATTCAAGAAAAAAACATAAGCTTTAGCTAGTCCTTAGTATCATTTGAACGACGGACAAGGGACTCTGAAACACTTGTATTATCGCCTATACCTTAAATCCATTGTTCAAGCGATTATCGGTAGGAAGAAACTAGCAGCTTATTCATCTCACTACAGAGCAGATTATCCTTAGTTCGAACCAAGCCAGGCAAATTTCACGTTAAAGTCTCCGCACTCAACTGCATGCGCCTGACTAACCTCACTATGGCGGAATAATTAACACTATTTAAAGAGAAGTGTAGAAGTGTACATAACACACTATCCACAAGATTCAGATATAAACATTAACAAATAATTAGAAAAATGCTTAAAATGAACATTGACCAAAAAGAACCTTCCACATCCAGTGGGCGGCCTAGGGTCATTATAAATAACTATTTAAATTTTGTCAGAATGAAAAAAAAAATCAACTGTCTTTGTTTGTTTCCCTGTATATAGTGACGAGTGTATTTATTGATTGTTAGAAGCGTATGTAAGCATTTAGTTCATCAATCAGTACTTCTGTAAGACACACACGATTTAAACTTAATTGTTTATAAGAATTGCCCTTTTCATTTTTTGGAATAAAATACATTCGCACTATGAAAAGAGTCCACCACCACCAGAAGTTGCCTAGACTACCGAACTGATGACTCGAGCACTCACAATATTTTCGTAATCCGACTCGGATATAAGCACTCATTGCCATGGCAATTGTCTATTAAACATAGACATTGGTCGTACGGTTTTAGGGATGAATTTGACTGTGATTGCTTAAATATGTTCGCGAAGCAGGTGTTCTGTATATTTATGTAATTGATCCCTATAAAGGAAATTAAAATAAATGTCTTAATAGACCTCTGTTCAATTGTGTGCCATTAAGGTTAAAGGCTCTGAGGCAATGAATTCAGTAATATTCAAAATTGCATGCACACACATGCACGACTGCTCCAGCCCTAATGTTGTTTGATTTGAGTATTCGGTCAATATTACTTGGACTAGATTACTCGGTTATAAGTATTACCCGGACACGAGTACTCCGCAATTATTACCCAGACTCGAGTTCTCGGTATTACCCAGACTCCAGTACTCGGTTATATAAGTATAACCAGGACTCCTTCTAGCCCAAGCCAAGACCTATATTATTTTATGATGCATTTTTAAATACTTTTTAATCATACAATGATGATATATATATATATATATATATATATATATATATATATATATATATTTATATATGAACAGCCATGCAGGTTCATTGTTTACAGATGGAAAGGGTATACAGTACTATACACAGAAAAGTCGGATCACTGCTAGTGGGGTATACTGGCAGTGAACCGACTTTTCTTTGTATACCCTTTTGCATCTCTCTCTCTCTCTATAGATATATATACAAATATTTTTTATATGTATTATAACTTAAATCAGAATGTTGTTATTGCTTAACAGGCGCCACTTTTCAACATTTGTTGATTATTTGTAACAGGTAGCGTTTAGTTAATGTGGTAGTCGGTTTAGATCTGATTCATTCGTTTCCATGTACGAGGAACACAATCTACTTCATAGGCTTCACACCTTCTTGTGGTTGTGCCTAATTGTTAGTGTGAAGTCTTATCTCCGGGAAAGCCGTATCTTACTTTTTTGTAGCTCATGCATTACACTATGAATGGAGGGCTCGGGCTCTGCTGGGAAACAGGCACCTCGACAAATATCCGGGGGTGGAAGTACCCCAGCTGTGATATTCTGAGCTAAAAAGTTTACATATGACATGCAATACAAGGCCATATAATTTGGTTAATAATTTACTTTATGTTGTGGCGATCATGAATACCTAAATACGAATGGTTGGCTTCATAAATACGTTAGAGTTTGACCTTTGTGTGACAAGGTCAAGTGTAAGGAATACGATGCAATCAACGAGACATAAAAAGGTCACAAGGTGGTTAATTCTGCATGAAAATATGACCAGGAGAATTTGGCGAGTTCCCACGCGGCAAGTTCGTAGGACGCAGCTTGACTGAATAGTTCAGCTCGCCCCTCATCCAAGTTTCCAAATAAAAAAAAAACAAAATAGCCGGGTAGGACTAGTTTTGATTCCATTGAAACTTGAAACCCTTAGCCACAAAGTATCGTTAAGCTCTCTGTAGGCTGTGACGCAGCACGCAAACCAAGCAGGGTTACAGAACGAGCTTTGAGTCCAAGACAAATATAGTTTATAAACCTGTCTCGGGTTATAAATTGGGCCAAGACAAAAAAGGTACATGGTAAACATATATATTTTATAAAACTGTCTCGAGTTAAACAGATACATACATACAGCATCGATACATAATATTATTTTTATAATTATTATTATTATAATTATTACAGACTCGAGCAGGTTATACTTGGTTTCATAGCTTACAGCGCTCGACAGATTAAGATAAAACACTGCCGTATAAACAGAAAACATATATGAGGGCGTTATAAAATTATATGAATGATTAATGTGGCATATATATATATGTGTGTGTGTGTGTGTGTATGTGTGTGTGTAAATAAACATGTTCCTGTACCTTTACAAAATGTTTCGAGAATAGTATACATATATTTCAAATAATTTTACCCGATTAGAGGCAATATAACACAGTAATGGCAAATAAATGGGTTGAGGGTTGAATTTTACCCTTTTATATTCGGGAGCTTGCAAACGCTGGTCCAATACGCTAAGGTCGGCACCATTCAGTACTGTGTTGGGTAGATATCAGTACTGTTTATAATACCAAGGAGGTTTTCAAATATTCAATGATATTTCATATATCATGCAGGCAAGCCAGTCTGTGAGGCTGCATTAAATTTAAAGGATTTAATGACTGCTATCGACTTTGAGTTAAGGTTTGTATTAGAACACATTTCACATAGCTTCAATGATTATATTATCAGTTATTTAATTACTATAACTGCGTTAAATAGAAGGACCAAAGGACCAACAAATCTATAAAATTGTCTTTCATCATCTAATGCAAAATTTTATAATTTAAATATTAATAAGCATTTACATATGAATTTTCTAGTTTATAAGACGTCTTATATAAACGGACGCGTACAATACATTGGCTTGTTGTTTTATATGTCACAAACACAATGTCAAATGCTTGTTTGATAATAATATTTCTTTTGCACAAAAAATCATATAGGTATTCAAGGTATGAATATAACACCTATATATATATATATATATATATATATATATATTTATATAGTTATATATATATTTATATATATGTATATATATGTATATATATAATGTATCGTATACAGTTAGTTTTACTTCATGTACGACAGAACTGTTTAATGGGACAGGTGACTAGCCGCCTCACTCTTAAGGTACAAACTCTAAATATATATATATATATATATATATATATATATATATATATATATATATATTCTCTCAAAATTGATATTTTAGCAAATATTTTTAATCTCTTATAAGCGAAGGCACTTTATTTTCAATCATGTTCAATGACAACAACAAAAAAGCGATATATAAAAATACCCCTGAATGAATCATCCGCATAAATAGCGGACGTACAATACACACTTGTCTGAATTCCCAGTTAGTGGTTCTTGCAGATATAGAAGTCTGTGCGGGCGAGATAACTTGAATTTTATGTCATACATACAAGTTTATTATACAACTCTCACATTAAACTGCAACGATAAAGTAAACGTTTGAACGGGCAACCCATTTATTGCTCATGATTTGCAAATGGTCAGTCGGGGCAATATTTCAGCTGTAATCAGTTTTACGGCACCTACGTTGCCAGCGTGGCGTAGCGTTTGAAAGACGTCTTCATTGTTTTATTACTATAATTTAAGAGAGAACATATTAATTATGAGAAATAACAAACACCAAATAAATATATTCATTAAATGATAAATCCACATATGACCTGAATTACTCAAGGATTATAATGGTCTGGTGTCAGACTTTGCACGACACAGTCGTGTCGGTCAGCCATTCAAACCGGCATATGAACAAAATTCGTCTGTCCTGTTTTATTAATATTATTTCAAGGAGAATATATAAATAATATGAAATAGCAAACACCACGTAAATAATTTTTTTTAAACGCTTCATCCGCATACGTACCTGAATTTGACGGGAATTATCATGGTTAGGGGACGGACCTTACACACAATTGAGCGGTGGCGGTTTCAAGCCCGCATATGGACAAAATACGTCTTTATTGTTTTATTAATATTATTTCAAAGAAAACATATAAATTATAAGATATAACAAACAACAAGTAAATATATTTCATTGCATGATACAACCACATACGTACCTGAATTCAGGTCAGCCGATCAGCATGGCCTTCAGCAGGGTCTGCCTTCACGGACACAGTCAGTCAATGTAATCTATGACACACTTGACCACTGACCACTATTGTGTGAAACAAATATTATTATTATATTAGATGATAAAGCGTGACGGAGATAGAACAAAAACTTGCTGTAACTTTTAGATCTTGGCAGTGAGGAATGGTGGCATTACGTACCCCAATGTTATATTGGTTAGGGATAGCTTATCCCTTTGTTTCTCGTCCAAAATCCGGTGGGGGCGCATATTACGGAAAGGCGCTTATAACGTCGAGTAAGGTATGTGATAATGAGACCTTATAGAGTGCTGAATTTCAAGCAAAACAAAAAGAAAAAGTTTATCGGAGCATCAGAGAGAAAGATAACACTAGCAGAAAGATAAAACTAGCTAACCAATGAACAAACTAAAGGAATTTGGCCTAATGCAAATTTACAGTTAAATTAGGTATGATGTCTTGAATTAGAACCCGGTGTCGCCGCCTTTTTGCGTACCCGCCAGCCGCCGAGCATGGCAAGTTCATCAGAAGGCGCCGCCGATATTTTGTTGCACCAAAGTTTGCCGCTTTGTGCAACTCAGTTTGGCTTGAGAAAGAATAATTACAAAAAGAAATAAATTTTTACATATTTAAATGCCGTAAACAATGTCCAGGTTTAAATTTCCCCCTGTTCTTCGCTTAAAGAAAACGGTACCATTGTTAGAGAATGAAAACGTTTGCTTATGAAACCACGAGGATAATCTATAATCGATAACCACAAACTAGTTAAATGTAAAATTGATGCAATATATCACCCGTTTATATTATAATATGGTTATCTTGTTCAGATAAATGAATACTTTGTTACATCGTCAGATGAATATAGGCTTTCAGGTCACAGCCGACATTTTGCAAGCCATGTCGGGCCACGAAACTCGGCTCACTTTGAGAGTCAGCCATCATTTTGTATATATTCATTTAATATATACCTCTAGGCGTGGTAATTATAATAATTATCCATGTAGCCTCTATCAACAATATTTATTTTCTAAATACCATAAATGTGTGACTGGTACGGTTAGAGATACCCGAATGCGGGCAGGGACAGGCCCCTTTAACAGCTCTGCTCGGCTAATGCGGGTAAAGAATAATAGCAGATACACATACGTGTTTGACGTGGGGGTGTCGATTTGGAAGCTTATCTCAGGAATTTCCGAACATCGTACTTTTTTGCAGGCGACTCAAGACACTATAAAACGAGGTCACAGATTGTGGCGGGAGGGAGAGGCGTGTACATATCAACAGGCGGGTTAGCTCACTGGCTGGGACAGACTGAGAGAGATGATTGCATCAATACCATAACTACACCTAACATGTGAGTAATTCTACTTCATTTATTTTGTCAGTATGCTAGGAAACAGCTAAACCTAAACACAATATTTAAAATCGTACTAAACTCGGAACTTCAGTCACAGACAGACACATGGGGTCTGGACAGTCGAGGGGTAAAACGCTCGGTTCGATCCCAAGTGTGGCTAGTAGCGTTGATAGCAGTTGCCCGTCCAAGGCCGGTGATTTCCTCCGGGTTCTCCGGTTTCCTCCACTCCTACCGATTACCGTACGTCATCTCCCAGGCCATGGAGAGTGCCGCGATTAGTTATAAAAACCGTTTGTACTATCCTTGTAAAATAAATTCCTTTACATACTAAGGCCGAACGCAGTGTGGCCGCAGTGAGAAAGAAAACGACAAATAGTGGGTTGCTTGTTTACATTGGCCTACTATCAGATATATCTAATATTTTACTAATTTAGACACCCTTGATGGCTTAGAGCTCAGATGTGATTTATGGAAGCTTGTGAACATGGTTGGCAGAACCGTTAGAGCAGCTAGACATTTTGTTTGAAATGCCAAGCCCATAAGAATGGACTCCCCAATTGCGTTTTTAGTGCCTGGCGCAATGAGACTCAGAAATCTGTTGAACGTCGCCGTTTGGACCTAGATTAAACGAAAGCACGCAAGCCCGGCATCCCGCGTGCTATCGGCCAGTGTGACGGCGGTGTGTTGGCCAATGTAAACGAAATTTTCACTAGAGCGGTCCGCGGTTTGCCTCTTTTTGCTTTTGCTGGTAATACTCGACAAGGATCTGGGAGTATGCTGATGCTTGGGATTTATATTATGTACTGGTATGTATAAAAGTTTCTTCAAACAATAAACATAAATGTTAAAAATTCTACCTAAATTTCCTACAAAACATCCTTTCGAGAATAAATGATATTAGTGGGATCCTTTCGGTTGAGGGGTGGGGGTTTCCTTTCTGATATTTTAGCTGTTAAAGTGCATATTTGTTGCTTGTCTTTTTTAGCTGAGCTGACTATAAGTCATCTGAGCTATGGTCCTAGTCCTTTGTTCGTCATCCGTCCGGCGTGCCGACGGACGTACGTTAACAGGGCACGTTATGAAACAGTTTGACCTACGAATTCGAAATTCAGCATACAGTCAGATGTCCCCAAAATCTCCTACCATACTCAAAATTGGGTCATTCGGTCCTCGTTTCTCTGAGACATTAAGGAAAACCTCAATTTCCCAATTCCAATTGTAACACTTCAAGGCTACCTAATATCTAAGCACGGCTGTGTTTTTGATCATATTTATAATACTTATTTCTCTATATATTTCCTATTTACATATCTGAAATTAGGTCAGTATTGTCTAATTTCTTGAAGTTATGGACCCCAACATAATGCAATTAAAAAATAATCAGAAATTGGTTTACCCTACTTAACATAAGAATTGTTGAAGATATAGAGACTTTTTAGCTCAGCTGCCTGTAGGTCATATGAGCTATCGTGTTCGGTCACCTTTCGTCTTCCGTCCGTCCGTCTGTCTGTCTCTTTGTCTGTCCGTCTGTCTGTTAGACTTGTACTTTTCAATACAATTGAAACCTGTTACTGAATATCCCGGGACGTGCATAAAAATCTCCTTGGAAACATGAAATCAGGTCACTGTGACCTATATCCTTTGGGCTATGACGCGCGTAAGTACCCCCAGCATAATTAAGAATTTTATACAAAACCTCCAGTATATTGACAATTAATGCATGTATTGCTCTTATTCCTTGAGTGTTGAATGTTGAATCTTGGCCATGACTAGGGTTGTCAGTTCCATAAAGTTGCATTTTTCGCATTTTAAAGATTTTTTTCCCTGTTTAGAGACCATCAAATGACAGCAATTGAATCCGTTTCTCCACTGCGGTTTCATATAATGTCCTGAAACCTAATGTGTTTATTGCTTGTGACTGGTTTCTTCAGTTCCTAAAGGCACCACCTGTATTTTTTTCTATTTTTTGCGATTTTTTTTTCTTTATTTTGAGACTGCAAAATTATATGAGCCATGACCCACAGGTCCCTTGCTTTTTCCTTTACCGGTAGAGATATAATGCACCGAAATTTCCCAGCTTGCGAGGCAAAATACAAAATGTTGCATCTTTCTTTAATGATGCATATAACCAACACACAGTTTAATTTTCCTCCCTGTAAGAATTTAAGAGCACCGCATAACAATATTTTCAAGATCCCGGTCTTTTTGCTGAAATCAAACGATTTTGGAAAAACTGGGACGGCAAATCCATAAAACATTTTTGTGTGTGTGTGTGGCCTTAGCAAGAGTCATAACAAGAATAGCTCCGCATGATCCGGTTACAAGAGCGTTATCCAGCCGTCCCTGTAAACAACAGTATAGATGGCGGAAACCCACAAAACATACTTCAGTTTCCCGTCGCACAGTTATTCTGGGAAATTTTCGGATTCTCAGAATTTGGAGTGTTGACTTTCTTACCGAGTCTATCATATCTTTTCTTATGTATAAATCTCGCAAGATAGTGATCTGACAACAGTCCATTTGTTGTAAGGCAGAGAAAAAAATAATAACAAAAGAATAAAATCAAATAGATCCACGAAAAGGCTCATCCCATTTCCCCTACAGACCATTTATATTATTTGTGACTGAGTTCACATCACTCAGAAATATTTCATACCGGTGCTCTTACATCTATTCGGGACAAATGGTTCGCGGTTTAACGTAAGTTTAAAAAAAAACCGAAAGCTTGAAAAATGTAACTATTTTATGGACCGGTAGATAAAAAAATTGCTAATCCGCTCCATATATTTTGTAACCTTAACCAATAAAACTGTTCATTATTTCATATCTTTTTTGGGAGAGAAAGGGGCACGCACTCCGCATTCCCCCTCCCCCTCGTTTATGGAGCCATTATTCACATTATTCAATTATCAATTAGACATTATGTAGGGGCCACAAATGCTATAAAGTCGAACATTCAGGGGACCCCTGTAACATTCTGACTATAAAGGGATTTAGGATTGTTTAATTCGCAGGTTTTTGTCCCAGACTCGACTGTCTCATGTTTTTACAACTAAAGATTATCAGCTTGACTAGCACTATCGGGGATAAAGCCCGTTTTGACAGGCATCCGTTTTGACGGTCCGAGAACGATAACAGGGCATATACGGTATGTGTTTACATTGTGAGCAGTATGTGAATGCACTTTATATATCACGTCAATATGCTTGTATATTAAGCAGCTTCACACAAATAGTAAGCGTGGTTATAAGTAATGAACATGAATGTGTTATATAGATACAAGGTATACTACGACTGCATTGGGTTCATGGTCGACGGAATCAGTAACGACTGAAATACTCAGGCTGGGGTCTCACTGCCTTTGTGTATTTAATTGCTTGTGTTTGGGAATTGGTTGGCATATGTCCTTAAATAATAACTTACTTGTAACACAACCCGATGCATTGGTCTCATGAACGAAAGTGAATTGTCAAAAACATGTTAATCGTGTAACACCGGTTCTCATTGTTATGCCCCCGCCACAAAGTGGCTGGGGAATATAGTTTTACCCACGTCCGTCATTCCGTCATTTCGTCATTCCGAAATCAAACATTTGTACGGACTTTTTTTCGCAATGCCCTCAGACATTGGCCTGATTTTTTGTGTGGGCAGATAATGACCAGTTACAGATCGAGTTCGCGTTTTGTCCCGGTGGACCTACTTTTGACCGTATGACGGTTCCTACACATAGAAAATTTCATGAAAATTGAAATTTTTATGATAAATGCACATGTACGGACTTTTTTTTTTCGCAATGCCTGCAGACATTGGCCTGATTTTTGGTGTTGGCAGATTATGACCAGTTACAGATCAAGTTCGCGTTTTGTCCTGGTTGATCTTTTTTTGACCGTATGACCGCATCTGAACAAAGAAAATTTCATAAAAAAAAATATAAATTTTCAAGATAAATGCACATGTACAGTTTTTTTTTTACGTAATGCTTGCAGATATTATCTCTTACAAATGATCGCTTTTCTTTCAGGGAAATCTACGCAACTGAAGTTTTTAATGAAATTATTGAATTGAAAAATAGTTCTAAATTAGACTTAATTAATATGGATACGCGCCTTATTCGTGCAGCGTCTGATCTGATAGCACCTAGTCTCGCATACCTGTTTAATATATCCCTATCATCCGGACAACTGCCACCTGATTAGAAAAAACCCAAGATTACACCTATTTATAAAGGAAAAGGAAAATGCAGTGAAATGACAAATTATCGCCCTATTTCAATAATCCCTCATGTTGCTAAACTTCTTGAGAAAATAGTTAAAGATCAAATAATGAAATTCGTCATAGATTATGACCTAATCTCATATGATCAGCATGCATATTTACCCAACAAACAACTTCAAGTGCCCTTCATACCTTTATTGATGACATTTATTCACATATGGACAGAGGAGATATCACCGCTGCTTGCTATCTCGATCTAACCAATCTTGACACAATAAATCATCCTATACTCATCTATAAGCTAGGCCTGCTAGGCTTTACTATGAAGACCAGAACCTGGTTTAGGGCTTATTTAAAAGATCGTCAACAAATAGTACATTGTAATGGCAAAACTACCAGGGTACAAACAGTTAATATAGGAGTGCCCCAAGCTACTGTTTTGGGTCCTGTTCTCTTTCTTTTATATATCAATGACCTTTTCCATCGCCTAAGACCTGCAAAATGCATCGCTTATGCTGACGATACCACAAACTATTGTCATGGTTCTACCGTATCTGTGGTGCAGCAAACCTTACAACAAGCAGTAAATGCTGCTTGCAGCTGGTTCGATGCTAACAAGTTAACCATAAATATTAACAAATCTACTGTCATGTTACTGGGTACAAAAAAATCATATAAATAACCATGACCTTTGCATCACTGCTAATGACGTACATTTCCAAGAATCAACGGAAACCAAACTATTAGGTGTAACTATTGATTCTAATTTATCATGGTTCTCACATGAAACTACCCTATGTAAAAAGTTGTCACCAAACTTAGGACTGTTACACCGCCTTAGTAAATTACTATCCATAAATACATTAATAACAGTCTATAATACCATGATCCAGCCACATATCGACTATGCCATAAGTGTATGGGGCAAAACGAAATCCTCAATTTGCCACAGAAAACTGCAAAAAATTCAAAATCGTGCAGCACGTATTGTTACCAGATGCTATGATTATGAAATCCCAAGTGCCACTCTGATACAACAGCTACAATGGCTAACAGTCTCTAAACGCTGTGAATATTTCATATGTATCCTGACGCATAAATATGTCAATCAAATAAATATCCATAATCCAAAACAGTTCATATGGGTCAGTGATACGCATGATCATTCTACCAGATCCACTGAAAGTGGCCTTCTGTTATTGCCAAAAGCGAAAAATGAATTCTTCAAAAATAGCTTCTTATACAGAGGCCCTTCGGTATGGAATACCTTACCATACGAGATCAGATCTATAAAATCTTTAAATACTTTTAAACATAAATCAAAAGCGTTTCTTTTAAAGTCTTAGTATTACAACCTAAAGACAATGTTATTTCCTAATATGCATCATCAATACCCGTCTTTATTATTTGGATTCTTTTATAACCGCGTCTATACTAGTTTTATGATTATTGTGCATTTTACTCGTTTTCTTACATACATTACCCATTGAATGTATTACGAAATTTTATATACGACTATGTTGTTTACGTATAAAGTGAATTTTACCTATTGTAGCGTTTAATGTATTGTAGCATATCATGACTGACTTATTTGTCGTGTATATAATATTTATGTACATTTATCTTTGATGATTCATATATTGTGTTACATATGCATACTGTATATTTTATAATCTTTGTACCAGGTATTTATATCATGTTTTAAGGTTACAGGGCCCTGTGGAAGAATAGACTATATTACTGAACAGGCTACCCTGTATAAATATATTGAAATAAAAAAAATAAATAAATAAACGCAAACTCGATCTGTAAGTGGTCATTATGCGCCCACACACAGACACACACACACAAATAGGCCAATATCTGCAAGCATTACGTAAAAAAAAACTATACATGTGCATTTATCTTGAAAATTTAATTTTTTTTTTCTAATGAAATTTTCTTTGTTCAGATGCGGTCATACGGTCTAAAATAGATCAACCAGGACGAAACGCGAACTTGATCTGTAACTGGTCATAATCTGCCAACACACTAAAAATCAGGCCAATGTCTTCAGGCATTGGGAAAAAAGTCCGTACATGTGCATTTATCATAAAAATTTCAATTTTCATGAAATTTTCTATGTGTAGGAACCGTCATACGGTCAAAAGTAGGTCCACCGGGACAAAACGCGAACTCGATCTGTAACTGGTCATTATCTGCCCACACACAAAAAATCAGGCTAATGTCTGAGGGCATTGCAAAAAAAAGTCCGTACTAATGTTTGATTTCGGAATGACGAAAGGACGGAAGGACGGAATGACGGAATGACGGACGTGGGTAAAACTATATAACCCCAGCCACTTTGTGGCGGGGGCATAAAAATGAGATCCGGTGTTACACGATTAACATGTTTTTGACAATTCACTTTCTTTCATGAGACCAATGCATCGGGTTGTGTCACAAGTAAGATATTATATAGGACGTTTGCCAACCAATTCCATAACACAAGCAATTAAATACACAAAGGCAGTGAGACCCCAGCCTGAGTATTTCAGTCGTTACTGATTCCGTCGACCATGAACCCAATGCAGTCGTAGTATACCTTGTATCTATATAACACACTCATGTTCATTACTTAAAACCACGCTAACTATTTGTGTGAAGCTGCTTAATATACAAGCATATTGACGTAATATATAGTGCATTCACATACTACTCACAATGTAAACACATACTGTATATGCCCTGTTATCGTTCTCGGACTGTCAAAACGGATGCCTGTCAAAACGGGCTTTATCCCCGATAGTGCTAGTCAAGCTGATAATCTTTAGTTGTAAAAACATGAGACAGTCGAGTCTGGGACAAAAACCTGCGAATTAAACAATCCCAAATCCCTTTATAGTCAGAATGTTACAGGGGTCCCCCGAATGTTCGACTTTATAGCATTTGTGGCCCCTACATAATGTCTAATTTATAAATGAATAATGTGAATAATGGCTCCATAAACGAGGGGGAGGGGGAATGCGGAGTGCGTACCCCTTGCTCTCCCAAAAAATATATGAAATTATGAAACAGTTTTATGGGTTAAGGTAACAAAATATATGGAGCGGATTAGCAATTTTTTTTTATCTACCGGTCCATAAAATAGTTACATTTTTCAAGCTTTCGTTTTTTTTAAACTTACGTTTAAACCGCGAACCATTTGTCCTTTTGCACGAGATTTTACATTCTTTAAACGAATAGATGTAAGAGCACCGGTATGAAATATTTCTGAGTGATGTGAACTCGGTCACAAATAATATAAATGGCCTGTAGGGGAAATGGGATGAGGCTTTTCGTATATCTATTTGATTTTATTCTTTTGTTATTATTTTTTTCTCTGCCTTACAACAAATGGACTGTTGTCAGATCACTATCTTGCTAGATTTATACATAAAAAAGATATGATAGACTCGGTAAGAAAGTCAACACTCCAAATTCTGAGAATCCGAAAATTTCCCAGAATAACTGTGCGACGGGAAACTGAAGTATTTTTTGTGGGTCTCCGTCATCTATACTGTTGTTTACACTGACGGTTTGATAACGCTCTTGTAACCGGATCATGCGGAGCTATTCTTTGTTATGACTCTTGCTAAGGCCACACACACACACAAAAAGTTTTATGGATTTGCCGTCCCAGTTTTTCCGAAATCGTTTGATTTCAGCAAAATAGACCGGGATCTTGAAAATATTGTTATGCAGTGCTCTTAAATTCTTACAGGGAGGAAAATTAAATAAACTGTGTGTAGGTTATATGCATCATTAAAGAAAGATGCAACATTTTGTATTTTGCCTCGCAAGCTGGGAAATTTCGGTGCATTATATCTCTACCGGTAAAGGAAAAAGCAAGGGACCTGTGGGTCATGGCTCTCAGCTGAAATTGATTAAGAGAATATTTTTATAACGTACAGACCAAATCCCAATCGGGAATTTCTGAACATTCAAAACCGTGATTAGGATCAGGTCCAGCCCAAATACTGATTCAGACTGTAATTTGATATAAAACAGAATAATGCCTTTTACCCTGTGACTTTGATAGCTGAACTCAGCCCCCCCCCCCCCAAAAAAAAAACAGGTTCTTACTTCATTGGTGGGCCTTAAATAAAAAAAGCAGGTTCTTACTTCATTGGTGGTCCTTAAATAAATCAAGTTTAAAACCAATATATTAATCCAAAAACTGGATTATCATTCAGAAAAAAAATATATTGACAGATAGCCACTGTGACCTTGACCTTTGAGCTTGTGACTCAAAAATCAAACAGGTTCTTCTCTTGTTATCAGGTCACCTAAGTGTGTAAGATGGGAAGGATTGAAATGAAAGCTTGGCTTAAAATGCAGAAAAAAATATATTGACAGATGGCCACTGTGACCTTGACCTTTTTTTCTATGTTTTAACCATTTCTTTTTGTTGGTTTTTTTTTTTTTTTTTGAGTCTGTTAAAGGACAATGTCAATTTCTCGAGAAGTGTACCGAAATCTTTGTGTTGATTATCGCTGTTTCCTCAGTTATTGAAGACCTGTGGCGACATCCGTGTTTTTCTATATTTTTATGATTTTTCCCCCTATATTTTGAGACTGGCTAATTATATTGATACTATCATATTTGCAACTGTGGTTTCATCAATTGTCCTGAAACCTTGTGTGAATAAGCGCATGCCCTAGAGTAATCACCTAGAGTAATCATCTGTATGTTCGTCAAATTTGATTCCTGGTGATAACTAAAATTTGGATTGACATACTAATTTTAAACTTAAATTATATATGGCCCATCTCAAATGCAAGAACACTGTTGATTTTTGAGTCATGAGGTCAAAGGTCAAGGTCACAGGACACTCTTATTTAGAAAGATTGTGGACGCATTTTCAGCCAAACTTTTCATCTCAAAGCTTCCAACTTCCACAGTTTACTCGCCTGCCAATGGCGGAAGAAAACTCTGGATTTTGGAGTCACAAGGTCAAGGGTCAAGGTCACCGACTCCAACTGTACACATACATGTTTACGCCCTCTTATTTCAATAATAAATTCAATGTGTATTATTATACATGTACTTTGATCAACTCATCTCCACTTTCTTCCTTTTTATAATTTACATTTATATTACAGTCACTTAGTTCAGATACAAATACAAATATGTAATCATGGTAGGCTTAATGTTGAAACATTTCCATATGTTAGATTTTATTTTAAAAAATGATCTCATAATCAATTTCTACTGAGCGCGTTGATCAACAGGTCCCTTGTTTGGTGATTCCAATCACTTTTGAAGTAACGGATATTTTTCCTCAAATTTGAAACGCTAATCGTTTAAAGCGTTCTTTGAGGAGCCAGAAAACTGGTGATCTTGATCTTCACGCTCAAATCAGCAGAACAGAATTATTTGTGAACAATATAACTTTTGAACCACAAAATCTCTGCCAAAATCGCGGACAAGTTTGAACACTGGTGACCTTGACCTTCAACATTAAGATCAAACCGGGGGAAATATTAATATTTTTATGAACATCATAAATTTTGAAGTATCACATATTAATCCTCAAAATTGGAACATTAATTGTTTTAATAAAGTTCCTTGAGGAGCTCAAAAACTAGTGACCTTGACTGGGATATTTTAGGTCAAATCAGCCAGAATAGAATTTAATTGGGAACGCTGTCAATTTTGAAGTAGTCTGTATTTTTGTCCTTAAATTTAAGGTTAGGAGCCGCGTATGGAGGGAAGAAATATATCTGTTTTTGCAATGCAAAACCAACTTTCCTCTAGTTCCATCCTAGAAGGATTCTGCCTTCCAACGCTGAATAAAATGTCTCGATATATTTAACCTTTATTTATTTTACGTGGATATCACACGGTACATATAGACCATTAAGTGATCCCCACAAACATGTAAAAACAAAAAATAATAATACATATGAATAATTTTAAGCTCATATTCTTCTCAAAATTTTGCGGTAGATATCAAAGAATTTATTTCACAAATTATTGGGAGTCGTCATCCATCTGCAATTACAGAAGGTTAAAGATATCTGCATTCAATGTTTAATTATTCAATGATAGTACCTACGAGTAAAATTAGATCCTGCATGTGCATGCAAAATTCATCCAAGATTTAATCAAATTTCCTTTAGGTCAAGACCCCCGTTACTCTTCTGTACGTCTATTGCCTTAACCTAGGTCACAGTGACCTAAATAATTAGCTTCGGGTCAGCTGTCAGTTTAAAAATTTATTTGAATTTTGGTTCACGTATGATGATATATATATCTAAAATTTAAACCCATTAAAAATTCAATATGGCCATCAGACAACCATCTCAGATTTTCATTTATGTGCATCGTCTGCGGACCTTTCCGGCTATGGTGAAATGTTATCTGGTTCCTAGTCCCTGTGAAAGAATCCGTGCTGCCAAGTTTTCATACCATTAACAAATTTAACGTGACCCCGCTTGTTCAAGTGAATGCCCTATAGTAATCACACTGTCTGTCGTCCGTTCATCCTTCCATCGACAATTTCGGTTCCGGGTAATAACAATTTTGTTTGACACATGGATTTCAAGCTTGAAATATATATGGCCGGTGGGCTAAAGCAAGAACCCAATTGATTTTGGTGTCATCAAGGCAAAGGTTAAGGTCACAGGACCAACAGTTTTAAATAAGTTTGTTGATGCGTATTCAGCCAAACGTTTAATGCCAGTCCTTCCATCTTGCACATACAAGACGCCTTCCAATAAAGAAAGATCTCTATAGATTTTGGGTCAGAAGGCCAAAGGTCAAGGTTACAGGGGCCATCAGTCCAAACAGTCATTTCAAGGTGATAATTACAGTTTAGTGTGACATATAGATTCCACAATAACATATATATCGTCCTCTACTAAAGCAAGAACCCAGTTGATTTTGGGATTATGATATCAAAGGTTAAGGTCAAAGTACCTAGATCTTTAAAAAGATTCTACATGCATTCAAAGCAAAATTTTTCATACCACACTTTCCATTTTGCACATACAGCTCCCCTGGCAATAGGGAAAGATCTCTTTCAATATTTGGGTCCGAAGGTCAAAGATCAAGGTCGCAGAAGCCGTCTGTCTCCATTCATTTCCAAATTATACCTCTTTTTTCATTTGACATATGGTTCAAACCTGACTTATATATGGCCCACCGATAAAGCAAAAAATCTCTAACTTTTTGGGGCGTCATGAGGTCAGAGATTAAGGTCAACACGCCCAAATCAAAATGACTGTGGCTTTGCAAATGTTTCATCGAAAATCTTTCACTGTGAGATTACATTTCAGCACAGGAAAAACCATATTGGTTTCAACGTCATAAGTTCAAATGTTAAAGTCGCAGGATCGTCCTACTCGCTGAAATGCTTACAGGCTGACAGTTTAATACACCTGATGCAATTATGCCTCTATTGCATGGAATGCTCCACTCCTACACCTTCATACACAACTATCACTGATTGGTCTTGCTTCAATGTTTAAATAATGATTTGGGTTAGTTTCCTACTTCTTTGCATATAATCAGGTCTTTAATAAAATTTTCCAAGCATCACTCAGCCCACACTGGAAGTCTATTAGATCTTTTTTTCGGGGCCCTTCCTGACCTGTCAGTATATATCTAGTATTTTGCAAGTATCATCTGATGAACCGTTTCAACCATTGCTCGGAAAGAGTACATGGTTATTTCTCTCTTTTGACCATGTACCTCAATTTTTAGAACCGTCAGAAATCCGAGTTTCCTACTTGTCAGTAACATTCGAAACTTGAAAAGCTCTAATTCGGGATACAGACCCATCATTTTCATTATTTTTTATCATTTTTATTTGCTTGCCTAATGACTATTTTGAGACTGACAGCTGTGTCTTGTCAGAACAAAGTTTCAGTAATCATATATTAACCTTAACAAGAGTTAGGCACCAAAAGTTCCAGTGACCGCCCTATACTCACCCGTTTCGTTGCCTTCCTCCATGGCCACAAACAATTCATCTCGCAACGTCATAACCATATTGTACACCTATATCTGCTAAAAGCAATGTATCCTTTTCGGGAGTTCACTGCTACACCTTTTGCAACAGCATTTTCCAGCGAGTCCTAAAACATATCCTGATTGAAATTGACCATTCACACGAAAAGCTTTCAAAGGTCGGACGGTTTTCTAACCGTTTAAAGTATTTAACTATTCAAGACCATCGATCTCTGTATTCTCCAAGACTAGTACTTTTCTGACAGTACACAAACAGCCGTCTAGAGAAACAAATACAAATGCTGATGACCATCAGCTTGTAGCACATGACATGATTCTGAAAGACTATTATAATATCTGAAACACTATTATGATATAATGATTTACTATTATCATTAGCTCATCTGACTTTAAGTCAAATGAGGTATAGGAATGGCGCTTTGTCCGTCGTTCGTCCGGGCGTCTGGCCGTCCAGTCGTCCGTAAGCAGGGCATAAATCGTAACTGCTGGATCTAGAAACTTCTAAGTAAATATCCAAGGAGGTCAATAAAAAATCTCCTAGGAAACCTGAAAAAAGGTCAGTGCGACCTATATCCTCCGAGCTAAGGGGCTTGAAAGTACCCCCAGAATAATCAAAAATATAATACGAAAAATCCAATATCTTGATAATTAATGCATAGATTGTCATCAATCTTGCCTTGAATAGTGATCATTAATAGTTTTGTCAGTTCCCGAAAAGTGGTGGCGCCATCTGTATTTTTTGTTATTTTAACGAATTTTTTTTACTATAAAATGACAACAATCATGCCAGTTTCTCAGCTGTAATTACATCTAGTGTACCAAAACCTAGTGTGTTTATTGATCACAAGTAGATGCCATATAGTTATCACCCTGTCTGTCTGTCTGTTTGTCTGTCTGGCTGTTCATCCGTCCATCCACACAAAATTGTTTCCAGATGATAACTCCAGGTTGTATTGACACATGGATTTCAAACTTGACTTACATATAGCCCAGCACTAAAGCAGAAACCTATATGATTTTGGGGTCAGGAGGTCAAAGGTCAAGGTCACAGGACTCACTTTTTCAAAATGATTATGGCTGCATTTTAAGCCAAGCTTTTCATCCAAAACCTTCCATCTTGTACATTTAGCTGAGCTGCTAATTAGGGAGGAAACTGATTGATTTGGGGGTCACAAGGTCAAAGGTCATCGTTACAGGGGCCCATCTGTCCATATATTTGTTTCTGGATGATAACTCCAGTTCGGATTTGTATATTGGTTTCAATTTTGACCTATATATTACCCACCAATAATGTAAGGACCCTTTTATTTTTGGGATCATAAGGCCAAAGGTCAAAGTCACAAGACCCACTTCTTTAAAAATATTGTTGATGTATTTTTAGCCAAACTTTTTGTCCCAAACATTCAATTTTTCCAGATGTTGCTCACCTGCCAATAGTTGCAGTTACTTATGGATTTTGGGGTCACAAGGTAAAGGTCATGGGGGCCATCAATCCACATAATAGTTTCAAGATGATAACACCAGTTTGGTTTGAAATATTGGTTTCAAACTTGACTTCTATATGGCCCACCACTAAGGTGAGAACTGTTGATTCTGGGGTCATGAGATCAAAGGTCAAGGTCACAGGACCCACTACTTTAGAAAGATTCTGGATGCATTTTAAGCCAAACTTTTCATCTCAATCCTTCCATCATCAACATACGGTGCACCTGCCAATAGGGAAGTTTCCATTTGATTTTAGGGTCATAAGGTCAAAGGTTAAGGTCAAATGGCCCATCCATTCACAAATTAGTTATGGAAGATAACTCCAGTTTGGGTAGACAGGTTAGCTTCAAACTGATCACAGGACCAATATTTTGGAAAACCTCATAAACATATATCCTTATAGACAAATGCAGCTAAGCGTCGAGACCCATGGGTCCTTAGTTTTTTTGTTACATGGAATTCAATAGAATATTTTTAAGTACTTTATATACGTCTCCTTTATATGCTCTGTTTAGTATGTAATTACTTGCATGTTACATATGTTGCATATTTGCAAAACCTATGAATCATCACGTACGCTGGTAGCAGTAATAACACCTTTATCAACTGGTATATAACAACCTTGTGATGAGAGCTTTGGAATCGTTTCAAGACTTTAAACTAAATGGCCCAGAGATTTAATGAAAATTATTCATCAAAGCTCCCCAATATGCAATCTATTAGAAAGGCAACCGAAAATCCGAGAGGACCCAGTGGTAGTTCAACCCATGACCATTACTTGTGTTCGGTTTACATTAAATACACAAATAACCGATATTGTTTCTCAAGGCAATTGATTTATTATGATGCATTGCTTTTCACAGGTACTGTGAATCCAGAGGATTGGTCAAGGCAGCGATTGAACCAACAATCAAAAGATAATGTCGAAGGGTGTAAAGAGGTATTACCCAGTCTCATCAAACTTGCAGACAAGACACCCCAAACCCCGAGTAATATGCGAGCGCTTACACAGGGCCTTATTGTAAGTTGATCTTGACGCCTTGGGTGCTTTTCGATGTCCTTTCTGTATATTTTATTTAATTTAAATTTAATTCTTTATGTACTTATGGCATGACAGCAAGAGAGTGACTATGACCTTGAATATGTCTTTTTCTTAACTCAGCTAACTTTCAGTCATACTGAGCAATAATGATGCGTAATTGTCCGTTGTCCTTTCGTCTGGCCGTCCGGCCGTCGTTTGCAGGGCACAACTCGTAACCGTAAGGTCTCAGATCATGAACCCTGTGTATTGTTAGAGGTTCTAAATAGATCTCCTAGGAAACTTGAAATTAGGTCTCTGATACTTATATCCTTCGAGCTATGGAGCCCTGAAGTACCTAAGATTCATTCAAAATTTGATACAAACGCTCCAGTATCTGAACAAATAATGCATAGATCACCATGATTCATTGCATGCTTATTGATCATGGAGTCATTTATCATTTCCTGGAGACCAGTTGTGCTACTTCGATTTTATTAGAATTTTCAGCATATTTTCTCTATTTATGAGACCTTGAAGATGCGGTCGTCCGTTGATAGGGCACAAATCATAAACACTGGACCTGGAATCTTCTTACTTGATTTTGACCTGAACCTGAAATTAGGTCTCTGTTAACCATATTCGCTGAGCTATGGGGCTTATTAGAACCCCCCCCCCCCCCAAAAAAAAAAAAAAAATTGAAAATTTGATACCAAAGCAGGGCACAAATCATAACCATTGGACCTTGAATCTTCTAACTTGACATCCCAAGAGTACATCAAAAGTTCTCCTCAGTTAGTTGAAATTACATCACTGTGACCTATATTCATCAAGTAATGGGGCATAATTTCTAGAAATAATGCAAATACACACATATTGCAAGATTGCTCAGGAACGGCTGGATGGATTAATTGTCATCAAATTTGGTGCGCTCATGGGTCTTGATAAACTTAAGCTTACATGTATGAAAGATGATGCCACCTACATTATCTTAATTAGTTACCTGTGCAATGACATATTACCAACATATCAGTCAGCTGAGCGTTTTTACCCATGGGTCACTTGTTAGCAAAAATCACACAAATTATTAAATAACTCAAGACATCTTACATGGACTGATCCAAGTATCAAGTTGCTCGAAGATCTTAGAGAGCATTGTCATTTAGGGGTAACTGGTGGCGCCACCTGTTATCTTTTTCTTGTTTTGCACCTTGTAATGTGAGCATTATAAGTCAAAAACTAATGGACAGAATTCTTTCATATTATGCGTGTACATAGACATGGGTTATGGGATGATGTATATTTAAATCGGGGTCATGACCTTTCCTAAGAGAGTGGCCATCACCCTAGTATATTTCCATATTTAGTGAAAATCAAACAAAATCATAAAAAGGGATGCATTAATTGGTCAAAAAATCAAATAGACCGAGGAATTTGGATACCTTTGTGTTCTGCACCTTTTGTTCTTTTCTTGTTTTCATGCCTTTTAATACCCCATCATTGCCACTTGACAGTACTGTGAGCATTATAACTCCAAAACTAAGGGCAGATTTTTTTCATATTAGGAATAAACATAGATATCGGTTATGAGATGACAAATATTGAAATTTGTGTCATGACCTCTCCTATGAGAGTGACCTTGACCTTGAAAAATATTAGTTCTCAAGTTGATAGATGATTGAAACCATGGTGGCTTGTCAGTATATGCTTCTGACGATTGGGGCCTATTCTTGACCGGGGGGGGTTATTGTCTTGGTGCCAAGAAATGTTTACTTCCGAATTTAGGAACCAGGCAGGAAAACAAAGTTTGATAGTCTGGGCGAAGAGAAGAGTTCGTGTCCTCCTCAAATGTTCGATGTAATCCATGATTGTACTGATGTACACATCAAGGCCTTTAAGAAAACTTTGGATGACAAGCCAGAATCTGTAAACATTTTGCTAAAACCCACGACAAGATTTTTGCTTACCCCCAATTTTATTTTTCAACAACTCGGCCAATTCACGTCCACACCCGTCCACACTTAACAATTTATGTATCTATACCCACATTTTAGGGTCAAAGATCATGCATAAATAGATAATTTGGTGATCAGGATCTTATATATATGCAAATAAGGTCCAACATCCTCTTTAAATTTGGTCATTTACGTTAGAATAAATGTATAATTCATATATCATTTTTAGGCAATATTATATGCACAAATCTATGGGAATGATAATCTTTTTATCACGAATGCGGATATGAAGGAGTATAAATAAAACGCATTTATAAATAAATTTAGATTAAAACAAAATTGATATTAGATAAATCCTTCATGATTCAACCCACTTACATCATCGTCTCAGATACAAAGAATAAAAATACTTATGACTGCGTGTGTAACATTCCCTTTTCTACCACCTCTTCTATTATGTTCTCTTTTCTGCAAGAACTTAAGGACAGAAAACTGTGATCTTTCAAAGTTTGATAAATTTGACTTGATTATGATTTTAACAGCTGAGCTGTAATGATGAGCACAACCGGCCAGTTTCTCCCATTCCCTCATGTCCACCAGATTTATGCAACTAAAAATTTGTATTAGTTACAATTCAAAGTATTTAAGGGCCTCATTTTCGACATGATGAATAAATATCTACCTCAAACCTTATTTGAGAAAAAAAATTATTTAAAACATGTGAAACTAGTCTATTTAACAAAATATCAGTCTCACCTATGGCGGTCAAGTTCACTGGTCACCTACTAAAACAGCATCACATGACAGCTGCTGATTGGATGATGTCATGTAAACACTTTAAAAAGATAATAAAAAAACAGGGACACATCTAACATTTTAGATCATTAGAAAGAGTCCAAAAAGTTGGGAAACTAGAGATATTGTAAAATTATTGTCATATTAGGCCGTCACTTCCACGTTTAGCTTTCTCCGAAATTATTATTATAAACTCACGATAAATACCTGAAAAAAAACAGCTTGACCCAGGTCAATGGAACAGACTATAAGTATCAGAAGTAGAATTCAACATAAATAAAGTTTAATATGGTTTGTCACCCAAAATTATTTTTAAAAGACCATGAAATATACAATAATAAAATAACATTGCACATCTTTTAATGACGTGAACTCTCCCTAGTTTATGCCTGTGGGCAAGGGACCTTATTTGCTGCATAATTTGTATCGCCACCTTAATTTTGGAAATATTTAAAAGAATATGCATCATTCCAAAATGCAAAATTTGCTCAACCGATTTTCCGAATTTTCGCAACTATTTTAGTTGAATAGTATGATTTCTGGACATGTCACTTAATACAGGCACAATTCAAAGCTTGGACATGTTATTCTCGGTGAAAGCAGGTTACTTTGTCAATTTTGATATTTGATATATCTGACCTTTTGACAAACGAAAGAGGTTCTGTTTCAGTATATTAGAATTTACTGCCATAAAAGTGTATTAAGCTTTTTTTACAGACACTATAATTTTAACCCACCTGAGAGTAAATCAACTGAGCCGCAGGAACGTGCTTTGTCTGGCATCAGTGTGTCTGGCCGTTATTCTTAGCGTTAACAGGGCACATCCCGTAACGATATGCCCAGAAGGCTCCAAATTTACATGCTATTAGGCCCTGATAGTATCTTTTTATATAATGGCATAATATCAAAATTATTTTTAAAAGACCATGAAATATACAATAATAAAATAACATTGCACATCTTTTAATGACGTGAACCCTCCCTAGTTTATGCCTGTGGGCAAGGGACCTTATTTGCTGCATAATTTGTATCGCCACCTACATTTTGGAAATATTTAAAAGAATATGCATCATTCCAAAATGCAAAATTTGCTCAACCGATTTTCCAAATTTTCGCAACTATTTTAGTTGAATAGTATGATTTCTGGACATGTCACTTAATACAGGCACAATTCAAAGCTTGGACATGTTATTCTCGGTGAAAGCAGGTTACTTTGTCAATTTTGATATATCTGACCTTTTGACAAACGAAAGAGGTTCTGTTTCAGTATATTAGAATTGACTGCCATAAAAGTGTATTAAGCTTTTTTTACAGACACTATAATTTTAACCAACCTGAGAGTAAATCATCTGAGCCGCAGGAACGTGCTTTGTCTGGCATCAGTGTGTCTGGCCGTTATTCTTAGCGTTAACAGGGCACATCCCGTAACGATATGCCCAGAAGGCTCCAAATTTACATGCTATTAGGCCCTGAAAGTATCTTTTTATATAATGGCATAATATCAAAATTATTTTTAAAAGACCATGAAATATACAATAATAAAATAACATTGCACATCTTTTAATGACGTGAACTCCCCCTAGTTTATGCATGTGGGCACGGGACTTTATTTGCTGCATAATTTGTATCGCCACCTTAATTTTGGAAATATTTAAAAGAATATGCATCATTCCAAAATGCAAAATTTGCTCAACCGATTTTCCAAATTTTCGCAACTATTTTAGTTGAATAGTGTGATTTCTGGACATGTCACTTAATACAGGCACAATTCAAAGCTTGGACATGTTATTCTCGGTGAAAGCAGGTTACTTTGTCAATTTTGATATTTGATATATCTGACCTTTTGACAAACGAAAGAGGTTCTGTTTCAGTATATTAGAATTTACTGCCATAAAAGTGTATTAAGCTTTTTTTACAGACACTATAATTTTAACCAACCTGAGAGTAAATCATCTGAGCCACAGGAACGTGCTTTGTCTGGCATTAGTGTGTCTGGCCGTTATTCTAAGCGTTAACAGGGCACATCCCGTAACGATATGCCCAGAAGGCTCAAAATTTACATGCTATTAGACCCTGATAGTATCTTTTTATATAATGGCATAATATCATTGGACCTAAGTTCTCCGAGTACCGGAGGCGAATGCACATGTCCAAGCAAATCAGATATTGTTTATATTTTATTTGTATGTGATATTGTTACAACCTACAACATTAATCATCTGTGACATTGCAAATCTCTGTATTAAGGTGTTCTAGGAATGATACTGTTATGTATATGAAAATGTTAAACCTGTTGGCTGGCTCAAGACTAAGAAATTCATTAATTGCTATCGAGGATATCCTGGGCCATGGGAAGGATTTGTAGTTATGTCTACTTCATACAGATTTTTTTAAAGAATCTTTGTCATTTCCACCTGAAAGTTATATTGTTTGTTTTTTAATTAGCAAAATCAATACCCATCGAAGACAGAGTCTTTGACCCGGAAAATATATTGTTACAGAAGGTACAACACCAATCGAGGACGGCGTGGCAGCCACGTCATCTGCTTCATCCCTTGAGCTAGTTCATCCTGTCAGACAGCCAATGCCCTCCTCATCTCACTCCAAGCAATTAAGTTCAGCTTTGTATTACCTTATTTATATATATATAGAAATTGAGAAATATGGCTCCGGTGATTTCGGCTATGTAATACCTTTGAAAACGTGGCTCTTGTGATTTATTTTTAGACGTAGACATCCCCTTCCTTCATGGCATGACAGGAAAAGTGACCTGGTGGGAATATTTGCTGTCACTCAAGTCCGGACTGCCTTATATCAACACCGTTTATATGTTCTTGTTCATATTTAGCATATATATTATCATTTTTTTATATTTCCTCTGTACATGCCAGAAATTACGTCAATATTATGCAGCTTCTTGAAGTTATGGACAAGAACAAACCGTATTTTATAAAATATCAGGAAAAATTTTTTCTCACGTAAAATAGGAATGGTCAAAGCTAGAAATTTTTTCAAAGATATAACTTTGTTTCATAAAAATTTAATTCAATATCTGAATTAAGTTCACATTGTAGTATAAATATAAAATCAGTATCTTAAATTTTGACCAATTTTGAGGTGGCACGTTTTCTTTAGCTCAGGTGACCGAAAGCCAATGACGCTTTGTCCGTCCAGCCGTCCGGCCTTTCATGAATAAGGCCAAAATCGTAACCGCTGACCCTAGAAACCTGTAAGTGAATATCTAGGGAGGTCAATACAAAATCTTGTTGAAAAAAATAAAATTAGGTCATTATGATCTATATCCTCTAAGCCATTAGGCTTGTAAGTACCCCCAGAATAATTTTAAAAAATGATACAAAGCTTCAAATTCATGGATTTACATGACTCTTGCCTTGAATATTGACCATGACTTGTTTAGTTAGTGCCTAAAAACTGGTGGCGCTACCTGTATTTTTCTCATTTTTACGATTTTTAGCTCCGCTGTCTGAACACCAACTGAGGTATAGGAATGGTGCTTTGTCCGTATCCGTCTGGCTGGCCGTTGACAAGGCAGAAATCATAAGCGCTAACCCTAGAAACATATAAGTAAAGATCCAGGAATGATTATAAAAATTCTTTTTGGAAACCTGAAATTATTTCACCTCGACCTATAATCTCCGAGCCGTTAGGCTCGTAATCCCCCCCCCCCTCACCACCACTCCCGAGAATAATTAAAAATGTGATTCAAAACCTCCAGTATCTTGATAATTAATCATGGATTGCCATGGATCTTGTCTTGAATATTGACCAGTTTCCGAAAACTGGGGGCGCCACCCGGTTTTTTTTCTAATTTTACTTTTTATTTCTGTTTCGGAGACCATCAAATGCCAGCACTTATGTCAATTTCCCCGATGTGGTTTCATTCAGTGTTTCGGTAAGTTGAGTTCCTGAAGACTGGTGGCCCCACCTGTATTTTTCTATTTTTTAGCTTATTTTTCCTTAATTTTGAGACTGCCAAATTATATTAATACTATCAGATACGCAACTGTGGTCTAATCTATGTCCTGAAACCTTGTGTGTTTATTAGGGCCCAGCTTGAAATAGCAGATACCCTATATTAAGCAGATACCCTGTCCGTTCGTCTGTTCTTCATTCACTTGTAACAGTATATCCATCTAATCTGTTTCCTGATGGTATCTCGAGTTTGGATTGGCATATGGATTTCAAACTTGACTGATATATGGTCAACTCCTAACGCAAGAACACTATTGATAATGGGATCATAAGGTCTAATGTCAATGTCACAGGAGCCACTTATCTAAAAAGTTCGGGATGCATTTTAAGCCAAATTTTCATCCTAAACCGTCCATCTTGCACTTATAGATGACCGGCCAACAGCGGAGCAAACTGATTGATTATGGAATCTCAAGGTAAAAGGTCATGGTCATAGGACCCATCTGTCCACATATTTGGTTCTGTATGATAACTCCAGTTTGTATTGAAATATTGATTTCAATCCTGACTTATATATGGCCTACCCCTTATGTAAGAACATTGTTGATTCTGGGGTCATGAGGTCAAAGATCATTCTAAACATTCCATCTGTCATCTATCCCTGTCTACCTGAAACAAGGACATTAACTGTCACTGTTTACCTGAATCAAGGATATCAACTGTCACTGTCTACCTGAATCAAGGACGTTAACTGTCATTGTCTAACTAAACCAAGGGTTTCATCTATCACTGTCTACCTTAAACAAGGTCCTCAACTGTCACTGTCTAACTTAACCAAGGGGTCAACTTTCACTTTCAACCTGAACCAAGTACGTCAATTTTTTCGTCTAACTGAACATAGGACGTCATCTATTTCCGTTTAAATGAATCAGGAGCGTCACCTATCAAAGTCTAAATGACCAAAGGGTGTCATCTATCATTCTCTAACTACACCAAGGGCGTCATCCATAAAAGTTTGCGGATGCATTTGAAGCCAAGATTTCATCCCAAACCTTCCATCTTGTACTTATAGCTGACCTACTAACAGCGGAAGAAAATGATTGATTTTGGGGTCTCAAGGTAAAAGGTCAAGGTCATAGGACCCATCTGTCCACATATTTGGTTCTGTATGAAAACTCCAGTTTGGATTGGAATATTGGTTTCAATCATGACTCATATCTGGCCCCAATATTTTAAGAACACCGTTGATTCCGGGGTCATGAGGCCAAAAGCCATGGACACAGGCGTCCCTTCTTTAAAAATATTGTGGATTTATTTTAAGCCAATATTTCCTTCCTCAACCTTCCAGCTTTCAGATAGTGCTAAACTGCCAAAAATGGAAGAAACTATAGATTTGGGGGTTAAAAGGTCAGAGGTGAAGGTCAAAGGGGCCCATCCATTCACAAATTAGCTTATGGATGACAACTCAAGTTTTAAGACAGGTAGGCTTCAAACAGATCACAGGACCCACATCTCAAAAAAAGCTTATAAACATATCCCTATAGACAAATTCAACTGTGCATCGAGACCCATACGCCCCTCGTTAAAACAATTTTCTTTAAAAAATAAAGCAAATTAAATGTAAATCCATCAGTATGCATTGTATGATAAAAATATATCTGACCTGCCCGAAGTGGAAGAAATATGTAGAATTTGAGGCTAACTGGTCAGAGGTCAATGTCACAAAAAAATTTTTAAGTGATTATTATAAAAATCAAAATGTTGTAAGTTCAAGGATAGGAAGTTCTATGATTTTGAGATCATAAGGTCAAGATCAAGGCGACATTAAAAAAACACATAAAAATATCCTTATAGACAAATTCATCCGAGGGTCGAGACCCATGGATCCCTAGTTATTCATGCTCTGCTATAGCGATGGTTCTTTGCCAATATTCCTCTCGTTAAGCAGACCTTCTGGCTGCCCGACCAGACCGAGAGTCATCTCAACTATCAACAATCGTGGGAAAACCAAAATTTAGTCTGTATACTGTAAACTGAGAGCTCTGTCCATGCCTACCATAGGATGTGCAGACCACTGGGAAATCCAATATGGTTGCAATGCAGTCACGTTAGAACTGTGTTAGAGTAATTCCTTCCAACCATTCTGAGAAATTCCACAGTTTCAATACGTTTAGTCGCTTAGAGAAGACGTGTTCCTGACTTTTAGACCTCTTCAAAATCCAATATGACCACCAAGCAGCAATCCTCGAATTTTTTTTTTCAAGCATCCTTTAACTATCAGCCCTGAAGATGGCTGAGATTTTATTTCTATTTTGTCAGTGGGAGAACATACCTAATTCCATTTTTTTTATTGTTTTAGAAGACCATGTCATAAAAATAACTGCTGTTTACATCAGGAATAGCATATATGAAGGTGAAGTGGCCAACTGAAGCTGTTCATGTTACAGTTCACAGGTAAAATAAACAAGATGATTCTTATAATTTCAAATATTTATTTAATTTACAGAAAAAGCTGCCATCGAAGTCTAAGTCTTTTGCCGGAAAAGATATTGCGAAAGATGGTACAACACCACAGGGGGAGAGTGTAGCCGCCACGTCACCTGTCTTATCCCCTGAGCAAGATACCTTTCTCAGACAGCTAATGGCTTCCTCGTCTTCCTCGAAGAAAGTTAGTTCAGCTATGTTCATCAATGTTCTCACCTTGTGGAACATTGTTATTACCAATGCATTCTAACTTCAGTTGATAGTCATTATTCATTTTGTGCTCATCAGGCTTTTATTCTCATTCTTTACGATAGCGATGGGCCTTTGTCTAACACCCTAGCTTCCGGATGTAAACATGCCCACTAGAGGATGTGCAGACCACCGGAAAATCCAATACGGTTACTAGGCAGTCACCTTAGAATTCCGTTAAGGTTTGACAAATTAAGCTGAACGTCAAAACCCATGGGTTCCTAGTTTTTCATGCTCTGCTATAGAGATGGGTCTTTGTCAATATTCCTCTCGTTCGGCAGACCTTCTGGCTGTCTGACCAGACTGAGAGTCATCTCAAATATCAATTATCTCCTTGAAAACCTAAAATTAGGTTACTGCTACCTATATTCTCCGAGATACAGGGTGTGCTGGCACCCCCAAGAATTAATTCTTATAGCCAAACTTTTCATTCCAAACCTTCCATCTTTTATATGTAGCTCACCTACCAACAGGGAAAGAACCATAATTTTGAGGTCACAAGATCAAAGGTCAAGGTCACAGAACACACTTCTTTGAAAGGCTTGTGAATGCATTTTAAGCCAAACCCTCCATCTCAACCCTGTGATATTTCAAAAATGGCTCACCTACCAAGTGGGATAAAATACTAGAGATTTTGAGGTCATAAGGTCAAAAGTCCATGTTCAGGACCAATTTCTTTAAAAAGGTTGTAGACACATTTCAAGCTAGACATTTTATTCCAAACTAACATATCGCTTCTCTGTCGACAGGGTACATTAAGGACCTGTTGATTTTGAGGTCAAAGGTCCAGTTCAAATCACACACTTTTTGTGTGGAGTCATTTTAAGGCAAAATTTTCAATCTTTACCTTACATCTGTCATATATGGCTTATCCACCAAAAGGGGACAAAGCCTATTGATATTGAGTTCCAAAAGGTCAGAGGTCAAAGTCACAATACTAAATTGTTCCTAATGCTTGTGAATATATTTCAAGCAAAACTGTTTATCCCAAACTTTCAGTTTTTCACATATGCCTCATCTATGCATCACTCAATTTGATTCATAATTATGGGTCTTTTTTCTTGAGGAAATAACTTATTCATTTTGGGGTCAGCTGACCAGAAGGTTTAAGGTTGCATGTCAAAGTAATTCACTCATTGTTTGCCATGAAATTACTCCAGTTTTAAGTGATAAGTAGTTACCCATCACTCTAGAAAGAATCCAATTGATATGTGGGCAAATGTCCTAGGTCATTTAGGTCAGGGATGTTCACAATAAAAACTTACCTTGTAGACCATCTCTATTTATCTTGCATATATAACCATTGCAGCACAACTGGTACATCTCACAGTGTGGCTGTAATTGTGAATGACACTTGTGATATACGACTCTCTTTTGTATCAGCCAATTGAGTGATAAGTACCTCTTTAGTGCATAGCAAAAACACGGTGTTGCCTGAATGCTTCGGCCAGTCATTAAGACTATGAGAGTATAGTATTAAGGTTTAGCTACTAATTTATGAGATGATGGGAACATTTTGCAGTTTATTTAATGGAATCAGAGCAATAAATATCTGAGATATTTTAATATATTCAGATATATTCCTTATAGCTTAACAACCATACATTTTTCCTCAGACCATCGGTTCACTGTTTTTTAACCAGACCTATGTGATATTTATTTCTTTTGTCGTAGAAAGTTTCAACAAATTGGTAAATAGGTTTTTAGCTCAGCTAACTGAAATTCGTCTGAGCTATAGCGATCACCCTTTGTCCGGCGTCCGTCTTGCCGTCCGGCCGTCCGTTAGCAAGGCACAAATCGTAACCGCTGGACCTGGAATGTTTTAACTTGATATCCAGGGAGGTCCATGAAAAATCGCCTTGGAAACCTGAAATTAGTTCTCTGTTACCCTTATCCTTTGAGCTATGGGGCTCCGAGGTACCCCCCCCCCCCCCAGAATAATGCAAAATTTGGTACAAAAGCTCATGTATCTGAATAACTACTGCATTGATCACCATGATTCTTTGCATGAATATTGATCATGGGATGCTCCATCACTTCCTGCAGACTGGTGGCGCCAACTGTATTTTTTTCTAATTTTTACGATTTTTTTCTCTTTTTTTTCAGACCTACAATGAAAATGCCATCTGTTAGCAGGGCACAAATCGTAACCACTGGACCTGTAATCCTCTAAATTAAATCCAGGGAGGTCCATGAAAATCTCCTTCGAAACCTGAAATTAGGTCTATGTTACCCATATCCTTCGAGCTATGGGGTTCCGAACTTCCCCCTAGAATAATGCAAAATTTGATACAAAAGCTCAAGTATCTGAATAACTACTGCATTGGTCACCATGATTCTTTGCATGGTCATTGATCATGGGATGTTCCATCACTTCCTGCAGACTGCAGGCGCCACCTGTATTTTTTTCCAATTTTTACGAATTTTTTTCTCTGTTTATCGGACCTGCAATGAAACTGTCATCCGTAAGCAGGGCACAAATCGTAACCACTGGACCTGGAATCTTCAAACATAATATCCAGGGAGGTCAATGAAAAATCTCTTTGAAACCTGAAATCAGGTCTCTGTTACCCATATCCTTTGAGCTACGGGGTTCCGAAGTACCCCCCCCCAGAATAATGCAAAATTTGATACTAAAGCTCAAGTATCTGAATAACTACTGCATTGATCACCATGATTCTTCGCATGAATATTGATCATGCAGCGTTCAATCAGTTCCTACAAACTTGTGGCGCCACCTGTATTTTTCCAATTTTACGAATGTTTTTCTTTATTTTTGTGACGTTCAAAGAAGCTGTCAACTGTTAACAGGGCACAAATTGTAACCGCTGGACCTGGATTCTTCTAACTTGACATCAAGGGAGGTCCATCAAAAATCTCTGTGAAATCATGAAATTAGGTCTCTGTTACCCATATCCTTTGTAGTAAGTACCCCTCAGAATAATTAAAAATTTGATACAAAAGCTACAGTATCTTAATAACTAATGCATTTATCACCATGATTCTATGAAGGCATATTGATCATAAAGAGTTCCATCAGTTCCTGCAAACTGGTGGCGCCACTTATATTTTTACAATTTTTACGAATTTTTTTTCTTTATTTTTGTGACTCTCAAAGAAGCTGTCATCTGTTAACACGGTACAAATCGTAACCGATGGACCTGTAATCTTCATACTTGACATCTCGAGAGGTCCATGAAAAGTCTTCATGGAAATCTGAAATTAGGTCTCTGTTACCCATATCCTCTGAGCTATAGGGCTCGTAAGTACCCCCGAAATATTTTGAAAATGTGATACAAAAACTGTTTTCGTTTCTGGAGAACTCCTCTGAGACCCTTGGACCGATCTTTCTGTAACCCGGCATAGTTGTACCCTCAGCTATGTAGTTGTGCATAACAAAGACAGGTAGCACCACCTGCAATCCTTTCTGTGCGGTCTGAATCTGGGTGTGTTTTAGATAACAGCCGATATCTCAGGAGCAGCTTAATGTATTGAGCTAAAATTTGCATGTCCATAGATATTGGATCTCTCCATCTTGTAATCGCGACTGGTGGCGTAGTATCCATCTGTGCATTTGTCATCTGTTCTTCTTAGTGGTTCTTCAGTGTATTGGGTTGAAATTGTGCATGTTTATAGATCCTCGACATCTTCGTCTCGTAAACAAGACTGGTGGCGCCATCTGCATAAAATTTTCACGTGGCGTCCATCCGTATATTTGCTTTTCGTAAATATTGCTCATATCTCAGGAATAGTGCAAGGTATTGGTCTAAAATTTGTCATGTCCAACCATCTTGGAAAGTTTTCTCGTAAACCAGACAGGTGGTGCCACCTATCTACCCCTTTTTGTAGAATAAATTAATGCCCTTTTCTAGAGAATAATTAGACGTATTGGCCTGAAATTGTGTAAATCCACAGATCATGGACTCCTCCATCTTGTTCTCAAGACTGGTGGTGCCATCTGCAATCATTTTCAGGTGATGTCTATCCGTGTGCTTTGGGTGGGATTGCTCATATCTCCGAAGTGGTTCAAGGTATTGTTCTGAAATTTGGCATATCCATCAATCTTGGAAAGTTTCACGTAAACTAGACAGGTGGCGCCTCTTACCTTCCCGTTTCCGTTGAATAAATTACTGCTCTTTTCTTAGGAGTGGTGTGCCGTATTGGCCTGAAATTGTGCATGTCCATATATCTTGGACACCTCCATGTTGTACTCAAGACTAGAGGCGCCATCTGCAATTGTTTTCCTGTGGTGTTTATCTGTACATTTGCTTTGGGTGAAAATTGCTTATATCTTAGGAATGGTTCAAGGTATTGGTCTGAAATTTGGCCTGTCAGTCTGTCTTGGAGAGTTTTCTCATAAACCAAACATGTGGTCCCAGCTGTTTGTTGATTAAATTAATGCCCTTTTCTCAGTGTTTTAGTGGACTATATTCAGGAGTGGTGTGACATACCACTCAATCCATCCCTCACTCCACCTGTACCAATCTGACTTCAGTGGATACACATTGTCGCTTGGCAAATGTTTTCTAGTTAAAAATGTGATACAAAAAATCCAGTATCTGAAAAAGAAATGCACTGATGACCATTATACTTAGCATGCATATTGATCATGAAGTGTTTCATCAGTTCCCAATACACTGGTGGTGCCACCTGTACTTTTTCGATTTTTTAGGCATTGTTATCTCTATTTATGAGACCTTCAAATGAAGTGGTCATCCCTTAACATGGCACAAACCGTAACTGCTGAACCTAGAACCTTCTTACTTGATATCCAGTTAGACTAGTGAAAAATCTCCTTGCAAACCTGAAATTAGGTCTCTGTTACATATATCCTCCGAGCTATAGGCTACGTTAAAACCCCCAATAATAATTAAAAATTTGATACAAAAAAAAGCGCCAGTATCTGAATAACTAATGCCTTGATACCCATGATTCTTTTGATATATATTGATCATGGAGTGTTTCATCAGTTCCTGCAGACTGGTGGCACTACCTGTATGTTTGCACTCATTTTGGCAGTCATTTTGCTCATTGTTCAACATTCCTTGAATTCAGATGAGCGTCATGGCCCATGGGCCACTAGTTTAAAAAAATGACTGGAAGTTGTGAATCTCGGCACATGATGTCGCCGGTCTTGCTTGGCAGCTGAGCGTCATGACCCAAAGGTCACCAGTTTTAAATGTTTTCAGAAAGCCATGTCATGATAATTACTGCTACTAACATCAGGCATAGACTATATATAGGCGTTGTATCTACCTCAAATCTTATTTGAGAAAAAAAAATTATTTAAAACATGTGAAACTACTCTATTTTACAAAATATCAGTCTCACCTATGGCGGTCAAGTTCACTGGTCTCCTACTAAAACAGCATCAAATGTCAGCTGCTGATTGGATGATGTCATGTAAACACTTTAAAAAATTAACCAGCTGGAACAAAGATAATAAAAAAAGGGACACATCTAACCTTTTAGATCATTAGAAGTTGGAAAACTGGAGATATTGTAAAATTATTGTCCTATTAGGCCGTCACTTCCATGTTTAGCTTTCTCCGAAATTATTATTATAAACTCCAATATTTACTTCAAAAGAAACAGCTTGACCCAGGTCAATGGAACAGACTATAAGTATCAGAAGCTAGAATTCAACATAAATAAAGTTTAATCTGGTTTGTCACCCAAAATTATTTTTAAAAGACCATGAAATATACAATAATAAAATAACATTGCACATCTTTTAATGACGTGAACTCAACCCTAGTTTATGCATGTGGGCAAGGGACTATATATCTGACCTTTTGACAAACGAAAGAGGTTCTGTTTCAGTATATTAGAATTTACTGCCATAAAAGTGTATTAAGCTTTTTTTACAGACACTATAATAATAACCCACCTGAGAGTAAATCATCTGAGCCACAGGAACGTGCTTTGTCTGGCATCAGAGTGTCTGGCCGTTATTCTGAGCGTTAACAGGGCACATCCCGTAACGATATGCCCAGAAAGCTCCAAATTTACATGCTATTAGACCCTGATAGTATCTTTTTATAAAATGGCATAATATCATTGGACCTAAATTCTCCGAGTACCGGAGGCGAATGCACATGTCCAAGCAAATCAGATATTGTTTATATTTTATTTGTATGTGATATTGTTACAACCTACAACATTAATCATCTGTGACATTGCAAATCTCTGTATTTAGGTGTTCTAGGAATGATACTGTTATGTATATGAAAATGTTAAACCTGTTGGCTAGCTCAAGACTAAGAAATTCATTAATTGCTATCGAGGATATCCTGGGCCATGGGAAGGATTGGTAGTTATGTCTACTTCATACAGATTTTTTAAAAGAATCTTTGTCATTTCCACCTGAATGTTATATTGTTTGTTGTTCAATTAGCAGAATCAATGCCCATCGAAGACAGAGTCTTTGACCGGGAAATATATTGTGACAGAAGGTACAACACCAATCGAGGACGGCGTGGCAGCCACGCCATCTTCCTCATCCCTTGAGCTAGTTCATCCTGTCAGACAGCCAATGCCCTCCTCATCTCCCTCCAAGCACGTACGTTCAGCTTTGTATTACCTTATTTATATATAAAGAAATATTTATATATATTGAGAAATATGGCTCTGGTGATTTCGGCTATGTAATACCTTTGAAAACGTGGCACTGGTGATTTATCAATAGACGTAGACATCCCCTTTTCATGGCATGACAAGAAAAGTGACCTGGTTGGAACATTTGTTCTCACTCAAGCATTCAAATTAACATGCTGGATATATGTATTTTTTTTTTTTTTTTTTTTTTTTGCCCCAGGTTTTAGCTCAGGTGACTATATTTCATCTGAGCCACAGCGACGGTCCGTTGTCCGTCGTCCGTACGGCCGCTTGGCCGTCCGTCCGCGGACGCCCAACAATGCACGTTTTGAAACTGTTGGACCTGCGAATCAGAAATTTGGCATACTGATACATGTCCCTAATATCTCCTACAAAGCAGAAAACTGGGTAAATGCGACTTTGTTCCTTTGAGAAATTAAGTTAAAACCACAATTTTTCTATGAAAACCTATTGTTGCACTTCCGGACTGCCTCATATCAACATTGTTTTTATGTTCTTGTTCATATTTAGCATAAATATATTATCAATTTATTTATATTTCCTCTGTACATGCCAGAAATTACGTCAATATTATGCAACTTCTTGAAGTTATGGACCAGAACAAACCATACTTTATAAAATATCAGGAAAATTTTTTTCTGACGTAAAATAGGAATTGTAAGAACTAGAAATTTTTTCAAAGATATAACTTTGTTTCATCAAAATTTAATTGAATACCTGAATTTAGTTCAGATTGTAGTATAAATATAAAAACAGTATCTTAAATTTTGACGAATTTTGAGGTGGCACGTTTTCTTTAGCTCGGGTGACCGAAAGCCAATGACGCTTTGTCCGTCCAGCCGTCCGGCCTTTCATGAATAAGGCCAAAATCGTAACCACTGACCCTAGAAACCTGTAAGTGAATATCTAGGGGGGTCAATACAAAATCAGGTCATTATGATCTATATCCTCTAAGCCATTGGGCTTGTACCCCCAGAATAATTTAAAAAATGATACCAAGCTTCAAATTCAGGGAATGCCTCTTGCCTTGAATATTGACCATGACTTGTTTAGTTAGTTCCTAAAAACTGGTGGCGCCACCTGTATTTTTCTCATTTTTACGATTTTTAGCTCCGCTGCCTGAACACCAACTGATGTATAGGAATGGTGCTTTGTCCGTCATCCGTCCGGCTGGCCGTTAACAAGTCACAAATCATAAGCGCTATCCGTAGAAACTTATAACTAAAGATCAAGGTAGGATAATAAAAAGTATTTTTGGAAACCTGAAATTACTTCACTGCGACCTATAATCTCCGAGCTGATAGGCTCGTAAATCCCCCCACCCCCAATCCCGAGAATAATTAAAATGTGATTCAAAACCTCCAGTAACTTTATAATTAGCGTCAAAACCCATGGGTTCCTAGTTTTTCATGCTCTGCTATAGAGATGTGTCTTTGTCAAAATTCCTCTCGTTCGGCAGACCTTCTTGCTGTCTGACCAGACTGAGAGTCATCTCAACTATCAATTATCTCCTTGCAAACCTAAAATTAGGTCACTGCTACCTATATTCTCCGAGATACAGGGTGTGCTGGCACCCCCAAGAATTAATTCTTATAGCCAAACTTTTCATTCCAAACCTTCTATCTTTTATATGTAGCTCACCTACCAACAGGGAAAAACCCATAATTTTGAGGTCACAAGATCAAAGGTCAAGGTCACAGAACACACTTCTTTGAAAAGCTTGTGAATGCATTTTAAGCCAAACCCTCCATCTCAACCCTGTGATCTTTCACAAATGGCTCACCTACCAAGTGGGATAAAATACTAGCGATTTTGAGGTCATAAGGTCAAAAGTCCATGTACAGGATCAATTTCTTTAAAAAGGTTGTAGACACATTTCAAGCTAGACATTTTATTCCAAACTAACATATCGTTTCTCTGCCGACAGGGTAAATTAAAGACCTTTTGATTATGAGGTCAAAGGTCCAGTTCAAATCACACACTTCTTGTGTGGAGTCATTTTAAGGCAAAATTTTCAATCTTACCTTACATCTGTCATATATGGCTTATCCACCAAAAGGGGACGAAGCCTATTGATATTGGGTTCCAAAAGGTCAAAGTCACAATACTAAATTTTTCCTAATGCTTGTGAATATATTTCAAGCGAAACTGTTTATCCCAAACTTTCAGTTTTTCACATATGCCTCATCTATGCATCAGTCAATTTGATTCATAATTATGGGTCTTCTTTCTTGAGGAAATAACTTATTCATTTCGGGGTCAGCTGACCAGAAGGTCAAAGGTTGCAGGTCAAAGTTATTCACTCATTGTTTGCCAAGAAATTACTCCAGTTTTAAGTGATAATTAGTTACCCATCACTCTAGAAAGAATCCAATTGATATGTGGGCAAATGGCCGAGGTCATTTAGGTCAGGGATGTTCACAATAAAAACTTACCTTGTAGACCATCTCTATTTATCTTGCATATATAACCATTGCAGCACAACTGGTACATCTCACAGTGTGGCTGTAATTGTGAGTGACACTTGTGATATACGAATCCCTTTTGTATCAGCCCATTGAGTGATAAGTACCTCTTTAGTGCATAACAAAAACACGGTGATGCCTGAATGCTTCGGCCAGTCATTAAGACTATGAGAGTATAGTATTAAGGTTTAGCTACTAATTTATGAGATGATGGGAACATTTTGCAGTTTATTTAATGGAATCATGGCAAAAAATATCTGAGATATTTTAAAATATTCAGATATATTCCTTATAGCTTAACAACCATACATTTTTCCTCAGACCATCGGTTGACTGTTTTTTAACCAGACCTATGTGATATTTATTTTTTTGTCGTAGAAAGTTTCAACAAATTGGTAAACAGGTTTTTAGCTCAGCTATAGCGATCACCCTTTTTCCGACGTCCGTCTGGCCGTCCGGCCGTCCGTTAACAAGGCACAAATCGTAACCGCTGGACCTGGAATGTTCTTACTTGACATCCAGGAAGGTCCATGAAAAATCTCCTTGGAAACCTGAAATTAGTTCTCTGTTACCCATATCCTTTGAGCTATGGGGCTCCGAGGTACCCCCCAGAATAATGCAAAATTTGGTACAAAAGCTCATGTATCTAAATAACTACTGCATTGATCACCATGATTCTTTGCATGAATATTGATCATGGGATGCTCCATCACTTCCTGCAGACTAATGGCGCCACCTGAATTTTTTTCTAATTTTTACGATTTTTTTTTCTTTTTTTCAGACCTGCAATGAAACTGTCATCCGTTAGCAGGGCACAAATCGTAACCACTTGACCTGTAATCTTCAAACTTAAATCCAGGGAGGTCCATGAAAAATCCCCTTGGAAACCTGAAATTAGGTCTATGTTACCCATATCCTTCGAGCTATGGGGTTCCGAATTTCCCCCCAGAATAATGCAAAATTTGATACAAAAGCTCAAGTATCTGAATAACTACTGCATTGATCAACATGATTCTTTGCATGAATATTGATCATGGGATGTTCCATCACTTTCTGCTGACTGCAGGCGCCACCTGTATTTTTTTCCAATTTTTACGAATTTTATTTTCTGTTTATCGGACCTGCAATGAAACTGTCATCCGTTAGCAGGGCACAAATCGTAACCACTAGACCTGGAATCTTCAAACTTAATATCCAGGCAGGTCCATAAAACATCTCCTTGAAAACTGAAATTAGGTCTCTGTTACCCATATCCTTCGAGCTATGGGATTCCGAAGTGCCCCCCCCCCCCCCCAGAATAATGCGAAATTTGATACAAAAGCTCAAGTATCTGAATAACAACTGCATTGATCACCATGATTCTTTGCATGAATATTGATCATGGGATGCTCCATCTCTTCCTGCAGACTAATGGCGCCACCTGTATTTTTTCTAATTTTTACGATTTTTTTTCTCTTTTTTTCAGACTTCAATGAAACTGTCATCCTTTAGCAGGGCGCAAATCGTAACCACTTGACCTGTAATCTTCAAACTTAAATCCAGGGAGGTCCATGAAAAATCTCCTTGGAAACCTGTTATTAGGTCTATGTTACCCATATCCTTCGAGCTATGGGGTTCTGAATTTCCCCCCAGAATAATGCAAAATTTGATACAATAGCTAAAGTATCTGAATAACTACTGCATTGATCACCATGATTCTTCGCATGAATATTGATCATGGGATGTTCCATCACTTCCTGCTGACTGCAGGCGCCACCTGTATTTTTCCAATTTTACGAATTTTTTTTCTGTTTATCGGACCTGCAATGAAACTGTCATCCGTTAGCAGGGCACCAATCGTAACCACTGGACCTGGAATCTTCAAACTTAATATCCAGGCAGGTCCATAAAAAATCTCTTTGAAACCTGAAATTGGGTCTCTGTTACCCATATCTTTCGAGCTATGGGGTTCCGAAGTACCCCCCCCCCCCCCCAGAATAATGCGAAATTTGATACAAAAGCTCAAGTATCTGAATAACAACTGCATTGATCACCATGATTCTTTGCATGAATATTGATCATGGGATGCTCCATCACTTCCTGCAGACTAATGGCGCCACCTGTATTTTTTCTAATTTTTACGATTTTTTTTCTCTTTTTTCAGACCTGCAATGAAACTGTCATCCGTTAGCAGGGCGCAAATCGTAACCACTTGACCTGTAATCTTCAAACTTAAATCCAGGGAGGTCCATGAAAAATCTCCTTGGAAACCTGTTATTATGTCTATGTTACCCATATCCTTCGAGCTATGGGGTTCCGAATTTCCCCCCAGAATAATGCAAAATTTGATACAAAAGCTCAAGTATCTGAATAACTACTGCATTGATCACCATGATTCTTTGAATTAACATTGATCATGGGATGTTCCATCACTTCCTGCTGACTGCAGGCGCCACCTGTATTTTTTTCCAATTTTTACGAATTTTTTTTCTGTTTATCGGACCTGCAATGAAACTGTCATCCGTTAGCAGGGCACCAATCGTAACCACTGGACCTGGAATTTTCAAACTTAATATCCAGGCAGGTCCATAAAAAATCTCTTTGAAACCTGAAATTGGGTCTCTGTTACCCATATCTTTCGAGCTATGGGGTTCCGAAGTACCCCCCCCCCCCCCCAGAATAATGCGAAATTTGATACAAAAGCTCAAGTATCTGAATAACAACTGCATTGATCACCATGATACTTTGCATGAATATTGATCATGGGATGCTCCATCACGTCCTGCAGACTAATGGCGCCACCTGTATTTTTTCTAATTTTTACGATTTTTTTTCTCTTTTTTCAGACCTGCAATGAAACTGTCATCCGTTAGCAGGGCGCAAATCGTAACCACTTGACCTGTAATCTTCAAACTTAAATCCAGGGAGGTCCATGAAAAATCTCCTTGGAAACCTGTTATTAGGTCTATGTTACCCATATCCTTCGAGCTATGGGGTTCCGAATTTCCCCCCAGAATAATGCAAAATTTGATACAAAAGCTCAAGTATCTGAATAACTACTGCATTGATCACCATGATTCTTTGAATTAATATTGATCATGGGATGTTCCATCACTTCCTGCTGACTGCAGGCGCCACCTGTATTTTTTTCCAATTTTTACGATTTTGTTTCTGTTTATCGGACCTGCAATGAAACTGTCATCCGTTAGCAGGGCACCAATCGTAACCACTGGACCTGGAATCTTCAAACTTAATATCCAGGCAGGTCCATAAAAAATCTCTTTGAAACCTGAAATTAGGTCTCTGTTACCCATATCCTTCGAGCTATGGGGTTCCGAAGTACCCCCCCCCCCCCAGAATAATGCAAAATTTGATACAAAAGCTCAAGTATCTGAATAACAACTGCATTGATTACTATGATTCTTTGCATGAATATTGATCATGGGAAGTTCAATCACTTCCTGCAGACTGCAGGCGCCACCTGTATTTTTTCTAATTTTTACGAATTTGTTTCTCTTTTTTTTTACCTGCAATGAAACTGTCGTCCGTTAACAGGGCACAAATTGTAACCACTGGACCTGGAATCTTCACACTTTATATGAAGGCACGTCAATGCTAAATCTCCTTGAAAACGTGAAATTAGGTCTCTGTTACCCATATCCCTTGAGCTATAGGTATTCCAAGTACCCCACAGAATAATGCAAAATTTGATACAAAAGCTCAAGTATCTGAACAACTACTGCACTGATCACCCTTATTCTTTGCATGAATATTGATCATGGGAGGTTCCATCACTTCCTGCAGACTGGTGGCGACACTTAAATTTTTTTCCAATTTTTAAGAATTTTTTTCTCTTTTTTTCAGACCTGCAATGAAACTGTCATATGTTAACACTGGACCTGGAATCTTCAAACTTAACATCAATTGAGGTCGATGAAAAAACTCCTGGAAAACCTGAAATTGAGTCTCTGTTACCCATATCCTTAGAGATATGGGGCTCCGAAGTACCCCCCCCCCCCCCAGGAATAATCCAAAATTTGATACTACAGCTCAAGTATCTGAAAAATAACTAAAGTCTCTCTGAAATCATGAATTTCGGTCTCTGTTACCCATGTCCTTTGTAGTAAGTACCCCTCTGAATAATTAAAAATTTGATACAAAAGCTACAGTATCTGAATAACTAATGCATTTGTCACCATGATTCTATGCAGGCATATTGATCATGGAGTGTTCCATCAGTTCCTGCAAACTGGTGGCGCCACTTGTATTTTTCCATTTTTTACGATTTTTTTTTCTTAATTTTTGAGACTTTAAAAGAAGCTGTCATCTGTTAACAAGGTAGAAATCGTAACCGATGGACCTCTGAGCTATAGGGCTCGTAAGTACCCCCGAAATATTTTAAAATATGATACAAAAAATTGTGTTCGTTTCTGGAGAACTCCTCTGAGACCCTTGGACTGATCTTTCTGTAACCCGGCACAGTTATACCCTCAGCTATGTAGTTGTGCATAACAAAGACAGGTGGCACCACCTGCAATCCTTTCTGTGCAGTCTGAATCTGGGTTTGTTTTAGATAACAGCCGATATCTCAGTAGCGGCTTACTGTATTGAGCTTAAGGTTTGCATGTCCATAGATCTTGGATCTCTCCATCTTGTAATCGCGACTGGTGGCGCCACCTACAATACCTTTTGCGTAGCATCCATCTGTGCATTTGCCGATATCTCAGGAGCAGCTTAATGTATTGAGCTAAAGGTTTGCATGTCCATAGATATTGGATCTCTCCATCTTGTAATCGCGACTGTTCTTCTTAGTGGTTCTTCAGTGTATTGGGTTGAAATTGTGCATATTCATAGATCCTCGACATCTTCGTCTCGTAAACAAGACTGGTGGCGCCATCTGCATAAAATTTTCATGTAGCGTCCATTCGTATATTTGCTTTTGGTAAAAATTGCTCATATCTCAGGAGTGGTTCAAGGTATTGGTCTAAAATTTGGCATGTCCAACCATCTTGGAAAGTTTTCTCGTAAACCAGACAGGTTGCGCCACCTATCTATCCGTTTTTGTAGAATAATTTAATGACCTTTTTTAAGGAATAATTAGACGTAATGGCCTGAAATTGTGTATATCCACAGATCATGGACTCCTCCATTCTGTTCTCAAGACTGGCGGTGCCATCTGCAATCATTTTCAGGTGGTGTCTATCCGTACGTGTGCTTTGGGTGGGATTGCTCATATCTCCGAAGTGGTTCAAGGTATTGTTCTGAAATTTGGCATATCCATCAATCTTGGAAAGTTTCACGTAAACTAGACAGGTGGCGCTTCCTACCTTCCCGTTTCCGTTGAATAAATTACTGCTCTTTTCTTAGGAGTGGTGTGCCGTATTAGCCTGAAATTGTGCATGTCCATATATCTTGGACTCCTCCATGTTGTACTCAAGACTAGAGGCGCCATCTGCAATTGTTATCCTGTGGTGTTTATCTGTACATTTGCTTTGGGTGATAATTGCTTATTTCTTAGGAATGGTTCAAGGTATTGGTCTGAAATTTGGCATGTCAATCCGTCTTGGAGAGTTTTCTCATAAACCAAACAGGTGGCGCCAGGTGTTTTTGTGGATTAAATTAATGCCCTTTTCTCAGTGTTTTAGTGGACTATATTCAGAAGTGGTGTGACATACTACTCAATCAATCCCTCACTCCACCTGTACCACTCTGACTTCAGTGGATACACATTGTCGCTTGGCAAATGTTTTCTAGTTAAAAAATGTGATACAAAAAGCTCCAGTATCTGAATAACTAATGCCTTGATACCCATGATTCTTTTGATATATATTGATAATGGAGTGTTTCATCAGTTCCTGCAGACTGGTGGCACTACCTGTATTGTTCCAAATTTTTAACCATTTTTTTTCTATTTATGAGACCTTCAAATGAAGTTGTCATCTGTCAAAAGCCAACTGAAACCCATTTTTAAGGACTCTTCACAAAATTCATGATTTGTTTGCACTCATTTTGGCAGTCATTTTGCTCATTGTTCAACATTCCTTGAATTCAGCTGAGCGTCATGGCCCATGGGCCACTAGTTTAAAAAAAATGACTGGAAGTTGTGAATCTCGGCACATGATGTCGCCGGTCTTGCTTGGCAGCTGAGCGTCATGACCCAAAGGTCACCAGTTTTAAATGTTTTCAGAAAGCCATGTCATAATAATTACTGCTACTAACATCAGGCATAGACTATATATAGGCGTTGTATCTACCTCAAATCTTATTTGAGAAAAAAAATTATTTAAAACATGTGAAACTACTCTATTTAACAAAATATCAGTCTCACCTATGGCGGTCAAGTTCACTGGTCACCTACTAAAACAGCATCAAATGTCAGCTGCTGATTGGATGATGTCATGTAAACACTTTAAAAAGTTAACCAGCTGGAACAAAGATAATAAAAAAAGGGACACATCTAACCTTTTAGATCATTAGAAGTTGGGAAACTGGAGATATTGTAAAATTAGTGTCATATTAGGCCGTCACTTCCATGTTTAGCTTTCTCCGAAATTATTATTATAAACTCCAATATTTACTTCAAAAGAAACAGCTTGACCTAGGTCAATGGAACAGACTATAAGTATCAGAAGCTAGAATTCAACATAAATAAAGTTTAATCTGGTTTGTCACCCAAAATTATTTTTAAAAGACCATGAAATATACAATAATAAAATAACATTGCACATCTTTTAATGACGTGAACTTCCCCTAGTTTATGCATGTGGGCAAGGGACTATATTTGCTGCATAATTTGTATCGCCACCTTCATTTAGGAAATATTTAAAAGAATATGCATCATTCCAAAATGCAAAATTTGCTCAACCGATTTTCCGAATTTTCGCAACTATTTTAGTTGAATAGTGTAATTTCTGGACATGTCACTTAATACAGGCACAATTCAAAGCTTGGACATGTTATTCTCGGTGAAAGCAGGTTACTTTGTAAATTTTGATATTTGATATATCTGACCTTTTGACAAACGAAAGAGGTTCTGTTTCAGTATATTAGAATTTACTGCCATAAAAGTGTATTAAGCTTTTTTTCCGGACACTATAATTTTAACCCACCTGAGAGTAAATCAACTGAGCCGCAGGAACGTGCTTTGTCTGGCATCAGTGTGTCTGGCCGTTATTCTTAGCGTTAACAGGGCACATCCCGTAACGATATGCCCAGAAGGCTCCAAATTTACATGCTATTAGACCCTGATAGTATCTTCTTATTTTATTTGTATGTGATATTGTTACAACCTACAACATTAATCATCTGTGACATTGCAAATCTCTGAATTTAGGTGTTCTAGGAATGATACTGTTATGTATATGAAAATGTTAAACCTGTTGATAGCTCAAGACTAAGAAATTCATTGATTGCTATCGAGGATATCCTGGGCCATGGGAAGGATTTGTAGTTATGTCTACTTCATACAGATTTTTTTAAAGAATCTTTGTCATTTCCACCTGAATGTTATATTGTTTGTTGTTCAATTAGCAGAATCAATGCCCATCGAAGACAGAGTCTTTGACCGGGAAATATATTGTGACAGAAGGTACAACACCAATCGAGGACGGCGTGGCAGCCACGCCATATTCCTCATCCCTTGAGCTAGTTCATCCTGTCAGACAGCCAATGTCCTCCTCATCTCCCTCCAAGCACGTAAGTTCAGCTTTGTATTACCTTATTTATATATAAAGAAATATTTATATACATTGAGCAATATGGCTCTGGTGATTTCGGCTATGTAATACTTTTGAAAACGTGGCACTGGTGATTTATCATTAGACGTAGACATCCCCTTCTTTCAAGGCATGACAAGAAAAGTGACCTAATGGGAACATTTGTTCTCACTCAAGCATTCAAATTAACATGCTGGATATATGTATTGGTTTTTTTTTTTTTTTTTTTTTTTTTTTTTTGCCCCAGGTTTTAGCTCAGGTGACTATATTTCATCTGAGCTAAAGGTTTGCATGTCCATAGATATTGGATCTCTCCATCTTGTAATCGCGACTGGTGGCGTAGCATCCAAATGTGCATTTGTCATCTGTTCTTCTTAGTGGTTCTTCAGTGTATTGGGTTGAAATTGTGCATATTCATAGATCCTCGACATCTTCGTCTCGTAAACAAGACTGGTGGCGCCATCTGCATAAAATTTTCATGTAGCGTCCATCCATATATTTGCTTTTGGTAAAAATTTCTCATTTCTCAGGAGTGGTTCAAGGTATTGGTCTAAAATTTGGCATGTCCAACCATCTTGGAAAGTTTTCTCGTAAACCAGACAGGTGGCGCCACCTATCTATCCGTTTTTGTAGAATAAATTAATGCCCGTTTTTAAGGAATAATTAGACGTATTGGCCTGAAATTGTGTATATCCACAGATCATGGACTCCTCCATCCTGTTCTCAAGACTGGCGGTGCCATCTGCAATCATTTTCAGGTGGTGTCTATCCGTACGTGTGCTTTGGGTGGGATTGCTCATATCTCCGAAGTGGTTCAAGGTATTGTTCTGAAATTTGGCATATCCATCAATCTTGGAAAGTTTCACGTAAACTAGACAGGTGGCGCTTCCTACCTTCCCGTTTCCGTTGAATAAATTACTGCTCTTTTCTTAGGAGTGGTGTGCCGTATTAGCCTGAAATTGTGCATGTCCATATATCTTGGACTCCTCCATGTTGTACTCAAGACTAGAGGCGCCATCTGCAATTGTTATCCTGTGGTGTCCATCTGTAAATTTGCTTTGGGTGATATTTGCTTATATCTTAGGAATGGTTCAAGGTATTTTGGCATGTCAATCCGTTTTGGAGAGTTTTCTCATAAACCAAACAGGTGGCGCCAGGTGTTTTTGTTGATTAAATTAATGCCATTTTCTCAGTGTTTTAGTGGACTATATTCAGGAGTGGTGTGACATACTACTCAATCAATCCCTCACTCCACCTGTACCACTCTGACTTCAGTGGATACACATTGTCGCTTGGCAAATATTTTCTAGTTAAAAATGTGATACAAAAAATTCAGTATCTGAATAAGAAATGCACTGATGACCATGATACTTAGCATGCATATTGATCATGAAGTGTTTCATCAGTTCCTGTACACTGGTGGTGCCACCTGTATTTTTTCGATTTTTAGGCATTTTTTTTCTCTATTTATGAGACCTTCAAATGAAGAGGTCATCCCTTAACACGGCACAAACTGTAACTACTGAACCAAGAACCTTCTTCATTGATATCCATGGAGACTAGTGAAAAATCTCCTTGCAAACCTGAAATTAGGTCTCTGTTACACATATTCCCGTAGGCTATAGGGCACGTAAACGAATAACTAATGCCTTGATACCCATGATTCTTTGGATATATATTGAGCATGGAATGTTTCATCAGTTCCTGCAGACTAGTGGCACTACCTGTATTTTTTCAAAGTTTTAACCATTTTTTAGCTCAGCTGACTTTCAGTCATGCTGGGCTATAGCGATGGGTCTTTGTCCGGCGTCCTTCCGTCTGTCCGTCCGTTAGCAGGGCACAATTCGTAACCATAGGGGCTAGGGCCTTGAACCCTATGCAGTTTTAGAGGTTATAAAAAGATCTCCTTGCAAACCTGAAATTAGGTCACTGCGACCTATATTCTCGAAGTTATGGGGTGTGTTTGCACCCCCCAGAAATAACTCTTTGAGACAAAATTTTCATCCCAAACCTTCCATCTTTCACATACAGCTCACCTACCAACAGGGGAAGAACCATAATTTTTTAGGTCAAAAGGTCAAAGGTCAAGGTCACAGGAGCCTCTTCTTTGAAAAGCCTGTGGATGCATTTTAAGCCAACCCTTTCATCCCAATTCTTTGATCTTTCACATATAGCACACCTACTAAGTTGGAGAAGAATCCTATAGATTTTGAGGTCACAAGGTCAAAGGTCAGGGTCACAGGATCCACTTCTTTGAAAAGGTAGTGGACACATTTCAAGCTAGACTTTTCATTCCAAACCTTTCAGCACTGATATCCCTTCTCTGCCAACAGGGGAAAAGACCTATTGATTTTTAGGTCAAAGGTCAAGTTCACAGCACCCACTTCTTGCATGGAGTCATTTTCAGGCAAACCTTTCAATCTGTACCTTCCATCTGTCATATATGGCCTACCTACCAATAGGGAAGAAGCCTATTGATGTTGAGGTCAAAAAGTCAAAGGTCAAGGTCACAAAATTTAATTGTTCTAAATGCTTGTGAGCATATTTCAAGTGTAACTGTTCAACCCAAACCTTCAGTCTTTCACATATGCCACATCTATGCTTCACTCAGTTTGACTCAAACTTAATATTTATGGGTCTTTTTGCTTGAATAAATAACTTATTGATTTTGGGGTCAGCTGGTCAGCAGGTTAAAGGTTGCAGGTCAAAGTTATTCACCCATTGGTTGCCAAGTAATTACACCAGATTTAAGTGGTCAGTAGTTACCCATCATTTAGAAAGAATCCAGTTGATATATGGGCAAAAGGCCAAGGTCATAGGTCAGGGATGTTCACAATTACTTATTTTATAGACCATCTCTATTTTTCTTGTATATATAACCATCCCACTCCAGTTGGTACATCTCCCTGTGTGGCTGTAATTGTGAGTGACACTGGTGACATATGACTCCCTTTTGTATCAGCCTATTAAGTGATAAGGCTCAGTGATAAGTACCTCGTTACTTCATAACAAAAACACTGTTGTCAGAATGCTTCAGCCAGGCATTAAGACTATGAGAGTATAGTATTTAGGTTTAGCTACTTATTTATAAGATGATGGGAACATTTTGCAGTTTATTTTATGGAATCCTAGCAATAAACTTAGTTTCCTAGATATCTGAATATTTTAATATATATCACCACATATAAAAGCAAGTGTTTGTTCTCATAATATGTGGATGTGTACCTTGATTTAGGATTGCTTTTTGTTTTATTTCAAGACTCTTAGTCATGCTTTCTGCATTTCTTTTTTCCTTCAGGTTTGGCAGTTTACCTACCCTGCTGACCCCATTGAAAAGCAGAGTGATAATAAAAAATATTGGACTTACACTTTTTACAATTGCATATCTATAAATCTGATATGAGGGCCTGGACATGCCTTTTGAATTATTTTGGGCATTTATTACTAGATAATTTGCCCCAAGTTTAGTCTCTTATTGGAGAATGTGGGATATCAAATGTCATACTTGTCAGAAATCCATTATGTCTGCCAGTTAGCCACCTTAGAAAGTCTTTCTTCAGGGCAGTTTCAGTAATTTTTCTTTAATGTTTGGTCCGATTAGAGAATGTTTGTTGTCTGATTTCAGACTTGTCAGAAGTCCAATATGGCCACCAGGCAACCATCTTTTAATTCCTTTTGATCATATTATCTCAAGAACAGTTAAAGTGAATGCAGTTGGATGTATATTTATGTAATCTTGTAAAGGATTGGGTCAAATATTTCTGAATAAATATTACCATCATTTATAAAAGTGCAGTACAGTTGGCTTGTATTGAATAAAAATTCATACAGAAGCACCTGTTTCTCAATAATTCTTGCATGTATTTCCTTGATTTTTGCTATATATTTTGATCTTATATTTGCCCTTTGTGGTGTTCCTTTTGAGACTGACAGGTTTCAAGCAAGCTGTTGGAATAGTTCCTGATAGCTTAACAATCATGCATTTTCCTCAGACCATCAATTCACTGTGTTTTAACCAGACATAGGTGATATATATTTCTGTTGTCATAGAAAATTTTCAACAAATTGGCAAATTGGTTCTTCAAAATTTGACTGGAAGTTGTGAATCTCAGTCCATGATGTCACAGGTCATGCTTGGCAGCTGAGCGTCATGACCCATGGGTCACTTGTTTTTTTCTATTTATGCGACCTTCAAATGAAGTTGTCATCTGTCAAAAGCCAACTGAAACCCATTTCTAAGGACTCTTTACAAAATTTATGATTTGTTTGCACTCATTTTGGCAGTCATTTTGCTCATTGTTCAACCTTCCTTGAATTCAGCTGAGCGTCATGGCCCATGGGACACTAGTTTAAAAAAATGACTGGAAGTTGTGAATCTCAGCACATGATGTCGCCGGTCATGCTTGGCAACTGAGCGTCATGACCCAAAGGTCACAAGTTTTAAATGTGTTCAGAAGTCCATGTCATAATAATAACTGCTACTAACATTAGGCATAGACTATATATAGGCGTTGTGGCCACCTGAAGCTGTTTATGTAACAACTGACAAGTAAAATAAAAAAGATGAATCTTATAATTCAAAAAATGTGTTGTGTATTAACAGAAGAAACTGCCATCGAAGAGAAAGTCTTTGACTGGAACAGATAATGCGATAGAAAGCGTAACACCATCGGAGGAGGGCGTTGCAGCCACGTCATCTGTCTTATCCTCAGAGCAAGACACACTTGTCAGACAGAAAATGGCCTCCTCGTCTCCCTCGAAGAAAGTAAGTTCAGCTGTGTTCAGTAATGTTCTCACCTGGTGGAAAATTTGTCATTATTTATGCATTCTAACTTCAGGTAAACATACTGGGTGTTAATTGGGCCTTTCCGCCTCAGGTTTTTACCACGCCTAATTGACAGTCATTATATATTTTGTGCTCATCAGGCTTTTTGTATTCATGCTCTGCTATAGTTATGGACCTTTATCAAAACTTTTTGCTGCCAAAATCAAAACATTCCTACTAGAAGATGTGCAGACCACTGGGAAATCCAATACGGTTGCAAGGCAGTAACCTAAGAATTCCGTAACCTGACCAAAGATTCGGAGAAATTCCGCAGTTTCAATAAGTTAAGTCACTTAGAGAGGATGTGTTCCTGGCATTTAGACCTGTCCAAAAATCAAATATGACAAGCAAGCAGCCATCCTCGAATTATTTGTTCAAGCATTCTTTAAATATCAACCGTGAGGGTGGCTCCTATAATTTTAAATAATTCTTTTTCAGTGGGAGAACATACACAATTCCATTTTAACTGGATTTAAAAGACCATGTCATAAAAATAACTGCTGTTTACATCAGGCATAGCCTATATATAGGTGCTGTGGCCACCATAAGCTGTTTATGTAACAACTGACTGGTAAAATAAACAAGATGAATCTCATAATTTCAAATATTTGTTGTGTATTAACAGAAGAAGCTGCCATCGAAGACAAAGTCTTTGACCGCAAAAGATATGGCGATGGAGGGTATAACCCCTGAGGAGGAGAGCGTAGCTGCCATGTCACGTGTCTCATCCCCTGAGCAAGTTACACTTGTCAAAAAAACAATGGTCTCCTCGTCTCCCTCGAAGAAAGTAAGTTCAGCTATGTTCAGTAATGTTCTCACCTGATTTGTTATTACTGAAGCATTCTAACTTCAGGTAAACATACTGGTTGTGTAAATTGGGCCTTTCCGCCTCAGGTTTTTACCACGCCTAATTGACAGTCATTATATATTTTGTGCTCATCAGGCTTTTATATTCATGCTTTGCTATAGCGATTGGCCTTTGTCAAACCCTTTGGCTCCCGGATGTAAACATGCCCACTAGAGGATGTGCAGACCACCGAAAAATCCAATACGGTGGCTAGGCATTCACCTTAGAATCCCATTATATATGTTGTGATCATCAAGCATTTTAGCTCAGCTGACTGTAATTCTGAGCTTTAACAATCAGTCTTTGTCCGTCGTCCGTCCGTCTGTCCGTCCGTCTGTCTGTACGTTCGTCTTTCCGTTATTCTTTGAACTATGGGGCTCCGAAGTACCCCCCCCCCTCAAGAATAATGGAAAATGTGATACAAAAGCTCGAGTATCTGACAAACTAAGGCATTGATCCCCATGATTATTTGTATGGACATTGATCATGGAGTGTTTCACCAGTTTGTGCAGATTGGTGGTGCCACCTGTATTTTTTCGATTTTTACGATTTTTTCCTTTATTTGAGACCTTAAAAGATGCGGTCATCTGTATACAGGACACAAATCCTCATGACTGGAGCTAGGAACTTGTATATTGACATGCAGGGAGGCCCATGAAAAATCTTCTCGGAAACCTGAAAAACATTTTCTGTTACCCATAACCTTTGAGCTAAGGGGCTTCGAAGTACCCCCTGTTTCATCATGTACTGCTGAATGGTGGCGCCACATGGATTTTTTCCAATTTTAACACGTTTTTCCTTATTTTTTTAGATTTTTAAACATGCGGTCGTCCGTTAACAGGGCACAAATCGTAGCCGTTCGTCCTGGAATCTTCTTACTTAATATCCAGGGAGGTCCTTGAAAAATTTCCTTGGGAACCTGAAATTTTGTCTCATATTCTCCAAGCTATGGGGCTTATAGGCACCCCCTGGCATAATTGTAAATTTTATACAAAAGCAAGGCACAAATCATAACCTTTCGACCTAGAATCTTCAAACTTAAAATCTAGGGAGGTCCATGAAAAGTCTCCTTGGAAACGTTCAATTAGGTCTCTGTGACCCATATTCTCTGGGCTGTAGGGCTTTAAGCACCCTCTGAACAATTGAAATTTGATACCAATGTAGGGAACAAATTATATCCATTGGACCCCGAATCTTTTAACCTGACTTTTATCAAATGTCTTCCCCAGAAACCTGAAATTGGGTCACTGTGACCTATATTCTTACAGTTTAAGGGGTATGTTTGAGAACCCCAAAAATAATGCAAAAGACACAAAAATTGCCAGATTCCTTAGAAAACACTGGTAGGATTGTCATCAAATTTAGGGTGCTTATGGGTCTTGATGAACTAACGCTAACATGCATAAACGATGAAGTCACCTACATTATCTTAATTAGTTTCCTGTGCAAGGACATATTGTCAACATGTCAGTCGGTTGAGCGTCATGACCCATATGTCACTGGCTATATCCATGCTCAGCTATAGCGATGGGCATTTGTCAAACCTTTTTGCTGCCCAGAAATAGACATGCCTACTAGAGGATGTCCAGAGCGCCGAGATATCCAATACGTTTGCTAGGCAGTCACCTTAGTATTCCGTTAAGATTAGACATATTCCGCTGAACGTCGAGACCCACGGGTCCCTAGTTATTCATGCTCTGCTATAGAGATGATTCTTTGTCAATATTCCTCTCGTTCGGCAGACCTTCTGGCTGTCGGACAAGACTGAGAGTCATCTCAACTATCAACTATCGTTTTGAAACCGAAAATTAGTCCACTGTATACTGTAAACTGTGAGCTCTGCCAAAGAGAGGATGTGCTCCTGACATTTAAACCTGTCCAAAATCGAATATGACCAGCAAGCAGCAATCCTCGAATTATTTTTTCAAGCATCCTTTAAATATCAGCCGTGAGGATGGCAGTGATTTTTAGCTCATCTGAGCTATAGCGATCACTCTTTGTCTGTCGTCCGTCCGGCCGTCCGGCCATCTGGCTGTCCGGTCGTCTGTCCGTTAACCAGGCACAAATCGTAAACACTGGACCTGGAATCTTCTAACTTTACATCCAGAGAGGTCCATGGAAAATCTTCTTAGAAACCTGGAATTTGGTCTCTGTTACCCATTTTCTTCCATTCATGGGACTCGGAAGTACCCCCTAGAATAATGAAAAATTTATACAAAAGCTCAAATATCTAATCAACTAATGCATTGATCACCATGATTCTTTGCACGGATATTGATCATGGAGTGTTGCATCAGTTTCTGCAGACTGGTGGCGCCACCTATATTTTTTTCAATTTTTAGCTCAGCTGATTTCAGTAATGCTTGGCTATAGCGATGGGTCTTTGTCCGACGTCCTTCCGTCTGTCCGTCCGGCCGTCCGTCCGTCCGTTAGCAGGGCACAAATCGTAACCATAGGGGCTAGGGCCATGAGCCCTATGCAGTCTTAGAGGTTCTAAAAAGATATCCTTGCAAACCAGAAATTAGGTCACAGCGACCTATATTCTCGAAGTTATGGGGTGTGTTTGCACCCCAAGAAATAATTCTTTTAGCCAAAATTTTCATCCCAAACCTTCCATCTTTCACATACAGCTCACCTACCAACAGGGGAAGAACCATAATTATTTTGAGGTCACAAGGTCAAAGGTCAAGGTCTCAGAACCAACTTCTTTGAAAAGCCTCAGGATGCATTTTAAGCCAAACCTTTCATCCCAATTCTTTGATCTTTCACATATAGCTCACGTACTAAGTGGGAGAAGAATCCTATAGATGTTGAGGTCACAAGGTCAAAGGTCAGGGTCACAGATTCCACTTCTTTGAAAAGGTTGTGGACACATTTCAAGCTAGACCTTTCATTCCAAACCTTTCAGCACTGATATCGCTTCTCTGCCAACAGGGGAAAAGACCTGTTGATTTTGAGGTCAAAGGTCAAGTTCACAGCACCCTCTTCTTGCGTGGAGTCCTTTTCAGCAAACTTTTCAATCTATACTTTCCATCTGTCATAAATGGCTTACCTACCAAAAGGAGAAGAAGCCTATTGATGTTGAGTTCAAAAGGTCAAAGGTCAAGGTCACAATATTGTTGTAAATGCTTGTGAACATATTTCAAGTGAAACTGTTCAACCCAAACCTTCAGTCTTTCACATATGCCACATCTATGCATCACTGAATTTGATTCAAACTTCATATTTATGGGTCTTTTTGCATGAAGAAATAACTAATTGATTTTGAGGTCAGCTGGTCAGGAGGTTAAAGGTTGCAGGTCTAAATTATTCACTCATTGGTTGCCAAGTAATTACACCCGGCCAAATGTTAGTGGTTAGTAGTTACCCATCATTTAGAAAGAATCCAGTTGATATGTGGGCAAAAGGCCAAGGTCATAGGTCAGGGATGTTCACAATAACTTATTTTGTATACCATCTCTATTTTTCTTGTTTTCTTGTATACATAACCATATGGCACTCACAACTGGTACATTTCACTATGTGCCCATAATTGTCAGTGACATTTGTGATATATGACTCCCTTTTGTATCAGCTCATGGAGTGATAAGGATATATCATTAGTGCATAACAAAATCACTGTTGCTGGAATGCTTTGGCCAGGCATTAAGACTATGAGAGTTAAGTGTTAAGTTTAGCTACTGATTTATAAAATGATGGGAACATTTTTCAGTTTATATCATGGAATCATAGCAATAAACTTAGTTTTCTAGATATCTGAATATTATTATACAAATCATCAGATATACCAGCAAGTGTTTGTTCTGATAATATGTGGGTCTGTACCTGGATTTAGGATGGCTTTATTTGATTACAAGACTCTTAGTGATGCTTTCTGCATTTCTTTTCTTTTAGGTTTTGCTGTTTACCTACCCTGCTGACCCCATTGAATAGCAAGCAGATAATTAAAACAAATTGGACTTGCACTTTTTACATTTGCATGTTCATAAATCTGATATGAGATCTCTCCAACCTGATCATGCCTTTTGAATTGTTTTGGACATTCATAACTGTTACATTCTTTGAAGCAATTGCTACAAGTTTAGTGTCTTATTGGAGGATGTGTGACTTGTCAGAAAACCATTATGTCTGCCAGGTAGCCATTTTAGAAATCCTTTTGCCAGGACAGTTTCTGTAATTTTTTTATGATGTTTGGTCCCTTTTAGAGGATGTTTGTTGTTCAATTTCCGACCTGTCAGAAATCCAATATGGCCACCAGGCAACCATCTTTTAATTCCTTTAGAACATATTATCTCAAGAACTATTAAAGTGAATGCAGTGGGATGTATATTAATGTAATCTTGCATTGGGTCAAAGATTTCTTAATAAATATGACCATCATTTATGAAAGCTCAGTACAGTTGGCTTGTATTGAATAAAAACTAATATGGAAGCACCCGTTTCACAATAATTCTTGCATGGAATTATCTTGATCTTTTGCTTTATTTTGATCTTATATGTGGCCTGTGTGGTATTCCTTTTGAGACTGACAGGTATCGAGCAAGCTGTGGGATTAGTTCCTGATAGCTCAACAACCATACATTTTGCCTCAGACCATCATTCACTTTGTTTTAACCAGACATATACGATAAGAATTTATGGCAATGTAGAAAGTTTAAACAAAATTGGCATATAGGTTCTGCAACAATTTTACTAGAAGTTGTGTATTGCAGCCCATGATGTCGCAGGTCATGCTTGGCAGCTGAGCGTCATGACCCATGGGTGACAATTTGTTTTCTATATTTTGATACCTAAAAAGATGCCGTCATCTGTTAACAGTGCACAAATCATAACCGCTGGACGCGGAATCTTCTCACTTTACATCCAGAGAGTTTCATGAAAAGTCTTCTTGGAAACTTGGAATTAGGTCTCTGTTACCAATATTCTTCCAGCTATAGGGCTCCGAAGTACCTCCCAAATTAATGAAAAATTTGATACAAAAGCTCAAGTATCTGAACAACTAATTCATTGATCACCATGATTCTTTGCATGGTTATTGATCATGGGGTGTTACATTAGCTTTTGCCGACTTGTGGCGCCACCTGTATTTTTTTACGATTTTTTTCTCTATCTTTGAGACCTATTTTTTAGCTTCATGACCCACGGGTCACTTTTTTTTAATTTTGTCAGTCGGAGAACATGCCCAATTCCATTGTTTTACTGTTTTTAGAAGACCATATCATAAAAATAAATGCTGTTTACATCTGGCATAGCCTATATCTAGGTTCTGTGGCCACCTGTAGCTGTTTACGTAACAATTGACAGGTTCAATTAAAAGATTAATCATATATTTTTTAAATATTTCTTGTGTATTTACAGAAGAACCTGCCATCAAAGACAAAGTCTTTGGCTGGAAAAGATATGGCGATAGAAGATATAACACCACGGGAGGAGAGCGCAGCAGCCACGTCACGTGTTTCATCCAATAAGCAAGAAACACTTGTCAGAGAGAAAATGGCCTCCTCGTCTCCCTCGAAGAAAGTAAGTTCAGCTGTGTTCAGTTATGTTCTCACCTGGTGGAAAATTTGTTATTATTTATGCATTCTAACTTCAGGTAAACATTCTGTGTGTGTTAATTGGGCCTTTCCACCTCAGGTTTTTACCACGCCTAATTGACAGTCATTATATATTTTGTGCTCGTCAGGCTTTTTATATTCATGCTCTGCTATAGCGATGTACCTTTTTCAAACCTTTTTGCTGCCAAGATCTAGACATGCCTACTAGAAGATGGGAAGACAACTGGGACATCCAATACGGTTGCAAGGCAGCCACATTAGAATTCCGTAAAAGTTTTCCTCACCAAAGATTCAAAGAAATTCCGCAGTTTCAAAAAGTTAAGTTCCTTAGAGAGGATGTTTTCCTGACTTTTAGACCTGTCCAAAATCCAATATGACCAGCAAGCAGCCATCCTCAAATTATTTGTTCAAGCATACTTTAAATATCAACTGTGAGGGTGGCTCTACTATTTTGATTATTTTTATTTCAGTGGGAGAACATACACAATTCCTTTTTAACTGTTTTTAGAAGACCATGTCATAAAAATAACTGCTATTTACATCAGCCATAGCCTGTATATAGGTGCAGTGGCAACCAGAAGCTGTTTATGTAACAATTCACCGGTAAAATAAACAAGATGAATCTTATAATTTCAAATATTTCTTGTGTATTAATAGAAGAAGCTGCCAACGAAGACAAAGTCTTTGACCGGTAAAGATATGGCGATAGAAGGTATAACACCACAGGAGCAGAGCATAGCAGCCACGTCACCTGTCTCATCCCATGAGCAAGATACCGTTATGAGACAGCTAATGGCCTCCTCGTCTCCCTCGAAGAAAGTAAGTTCAGCTGTGTTCAGTAATGTTCTCACCTGGTGGAAAATTTATTATTACTAATGCATTCTAACTTCAGGTAATCATACTGGATGTGTTAATTGGGCCTTCCTGTCTCAGGTTTTTACCACGCCTAATTGACAGTCATTATATATTTTGTGTTCATCAAGCTATATTTTGTGTTCATCAAGCTTTTTAGCTCAGCTGACTGAAAGTCATCTGAGCTTTAGCAATCACTCTTTGTCCGTCGTCCGTCCGTCCGTCTGTCTGTCTTTTCGTCCGATCCGAATTCCCCCCCCCCCCCCCAGAATAATGGAACATTTGATACAAAGCTCAAGTACCTGACAAACTAACGCATTGATCCCCATGATTATTTGTATGGATATTGATCATGGAGTGTTTCATCAGTTTATGCAGATTGGTGGTGCCGCCTGTATTATTTCGATTTTTTTCGATTTTTTTTCTCTATTAAAACCTTAAAAGATGCGGTCATCTGTAAACAGGACACAAATCATAATGACTGGAGCTAAAATCTTGAATCTTGACATGCAGGGAGGCCCATGAAACGTCTTCTCGGAAACCTGAAAATCGTTTTCTCTTACCCATAACCTCTGAGCTATGGGGCTTCGAAGTACCCCCAAATTAATGGAAAATTTCATACAAAAGTTCCAGTATCTGAACAGCTATTGCATTGATCACCATGATGCTTTGCATGCATAATCATTATGGAGTGTTTCATAAGTTCCTGTAGACTGGTGGCGCCACCTGGAATTTTTCGAATTTTTACGCATTATGTTCTCACCTGGTGGAAAATTTATTATTACTAATGCATTCTAACTTCAGGTAATCATACTGGATGTGTTAATTGGGCCTTCCTGTCTCAGGTTTTTACCACGCCTAATTGACAGTCATTATATATTTTGTGTTCATCAAGCTATATTTTGTGTTCATCAAGCTTTTTAGCTCAGCTGACTGAAAGTCATCTGAGCTTTAGCAATCACTCTTTGTCCGTCGTCCGTCCGTCCGTCTGTCTGTCTTTTCGTCCGATCCGAATTCCCCCCCCCCCCCCCCAGAATAATGGAACATTTGATACAAAGCTCAAGTACCTGACAAACTAACGCATTGATCCCCATGATTATTTGTATGGATATTGATCATGGAGTGTTTCATCAGTTTATGCAGATTGGTGGTGCCGCCTGTATTATTTCGATTTTTTTCGATTTTTTTTCTCTATTAAAACCTTAAAAGATGCGGTCATCTGTAAACAGGACACAAATCATAATGACTGGAGCTAAAATCTTGAATCTTGACATGCAGGGAGGCCCATGAAACGTCTTCTCGGAAACCTGAAAATCGTTTTCTCTTACCCATAACCTCTGAGCTATGGGGCTTCGAAGTACCCCCAAATTAATGGAAAATTTCATACAAAAGTTCTAGTATCTGAACAGCTATTGCATTGATCACCATGATGCTTTGCATGCATAATCATTATGGAGTGTTTCATAAGTTCCTGTAGACTGGTGGCGCCACCTGGAATTTTTCGAATTTTTACGCATTATCAACTTATTTTTGAGACCTCCAAAAATGCGGTCATCTGTTAACAGAGCACAAAATGTAACCATTGGACCTGGAACCTTCTCACTTGACATCCGGGGAGGTCCATAAAAATCTCCTTAGAATCCTGAAATTAGGTATCTGTTACCCATATCTTCTGAGCTATTGGGCTCAGAAGTACCCCCGCAGAATAACTAAAAATTTCATACAAAAGCTCCAGTGTCTGAACCATTAATGCATTGATCACCATGATTCTCTGCATGCAGATTCACCATCGAGTGTTTCATCAGTTCTTGCGGACTGGTGGTGCCATCTGAATTTCTTTTAATTTTTACGCATTTTCTCTTTATTTAAGCATTGGACCTGGAATCTACTAACTTTACATTCAGGGAGGTCCATAAAAATCTCCTGAGAAACCTGAAATTAGGTCTCTGTTACCCATATTGTCCAAGCTATTGGGCTTAGAAGTACCCCCCGAATAATTAAAAATTTCATACAAAAGCTCCAGTATCTGAACATCTAATGCACTGATCACCATGATTATTTGTATGCACATCAATCAAAGAGTGTTCCATCATATCCTGCAGAATGGTGGCGCCACATGGATTTTATTTTTTTTTTCGAACGTTTACACGTTTTTCCTTATTTTTTAGATCTTTAAAGATGCGGTCGTCCGTTAACACGTCCAAAATATACAAAAATTGCCAGATTCCTCAGAAAAACGCAGGTTGGATTGTCATCAAATTTGCCGTGCTTATGGGTCTGGGTGAACTTGCGCTAATATGCATAAACGATGATGCCACCTATATTATCTTAATTAGTTGCCTGTGCAAGAACATATTGTCAACATGTCAGTCGGCTGAGCGTCATGACTCATGGGTTACTTGTTATATTCATGCTCTGCTATGGCGATGGGCCTTTGTCAAACCGTTTTGCTGCCCGAATGTAGACATGCCTACTACAAGATGTGCAGACCACCGAAAATCCAATACGGTTGTTAGGCAGTCACCTTAGAATTCCGTTAAGGTTTTTTGTTAAAATAATTTCGAGAAAATTCCCAGTTTCTGTAGGTTTAGTCCATTATAGAGGATGTGTTGCTGACTTTAAGATATCTGCCTTCATTATCAGGCATTGTTTAATCAGTTCCTAAAGAATCGTTGTTCCTGCGGTATTTTTCTCTATTTTTAAGACCATCAAATGATTTCTCACCTGTGAAGTCGGTGTCCTATTCAATCCGATGTGCATTGATCAGACCAGTTTTATTTTTGCCTGAAGACTGGTGACGCCACCTGTATTTTTAGCTCAGCTGACTTTCAGTCATGCTGGGCTATAGCGATGGGTCTTTGTCTGGCGTCCTTCCGTCTGTCCGTCCGGCCGTCCGGCCGGCCGTCCGTCCGTTAGCAGGGCACAAATCGTAACCGTAGGGGCTAGGGCCATGAACCCTATGCAGTCTTAGAGGTTATAAAAAGATCTCCTTGCAAACCTGAAATTAGGTCACTGCGACCTATATTCTCGAAGTTATGGGGTGTGTTTGCACCCCCCAGAAATAACTCTTTGAGACAAAATTTTCATCCCAAACCTTCCATCTTTCACATACAGCTCACCCACCAACAGGGGAAGAACCATAATTTTTTTTAGGTCAAAAGGTCAAAGGTCAAGGCCACAGGAGCCTCTTCTTTGAAAAGCCTGTGGATGCATTTTAAGCCAACCCTTTCATCCCAATTCTTTGATCTTTCACATATAGCTCACCTAATAAGTTTGAGAAGAATCCTATAGATTTTGAGGTCACAAGGTCAAAGGTCAGGGTCACAGGATCCACTTCTTTGAAAAGGTAGTGGACACATTTCAAGCTAGACTTTTCATTCCAAACCTTCCAGCACTGATATCGCTTCTCTGCCAACAGGGGGAAAGACCTGTTGATTTTGAGGTCAAAGGTCAAGTTCACAGCACCCACTTCTTGCGTGGAGTCATTTTCAGGCAAACTTTTCAATCTGTACCTTCCATCTGTCATATATGGCTTACCTACCAATAAGGGAAGAAGCCTATTGATGTTGAGGTCAAAAAGTCAAAGGTCAAGGTCACAATATTTAATTGTTCTAAATGCTCGTGAGCATATTTCAAGTGTAACTGTTCAACCCAACCTTCAGTCTTTCACATATGCCACATCTATGCATCACTCAGTTTGACTCAAACTTCATATTTATGGGTCTTTTTGCTTGAATAAATAACTTATTGATTTTGGGGTCAGCTGGTCAGCAGGTTAAAGGTTGCAGTTCAAAGTTATTCACCCATTGGTTGCCAAGTAATTACACCAGATTTAAGTGGTCAGTAGTTACCCATCACTCTAGAAAGAATCCAGTTGATATATGGGCAAAAGGCCAAGGTTATAGGTCAGGGATGTTCACAATTACTTATTTTATAGACCATCTCTATTTTTCTTGTATATATAACCATCCCACTCCAGCTGGTACATCTCCCTGTGTGGCTGTAATTGTGAGTGACACTGGTGACATATGACTCCCTTTTGTATCAGCCTATTAAGTGATAAGGCTCAGTGATAAGTACCTCGTTACTTCATAACAAAAACACTGTTGTCAGAATGCTTCATCCAGGCATTAAGACTATGAGAGTATAGTATTAAGGTTTAGCTACTGATTTATAAGATGATGGGAACATTTTGCAGTTTATTTTATGGAATCCTAGCAATAAACTTAGTTTCCTAGATATCTGAATATTTTAATATATATCACCACATATAAAAGCAAGTGTTTGTTCTCATAATATGTGGATGTGTACCTTGATTTAGGATGGCTTTTTGTTTTATTTCAAGACTCTTAGTCATGCTTTCTGCATTTCTTTTCTTTCAGGTTTGGCAGTTTACCTACCCTGCTGACCCCATTGAAAAGCAGAGTGATAATAAAAAATATTGGACTTACACTTTTTACAATTGCATATCTATAAATCTGATATGAGGGCCTGGAAATGCCTTTTGAATTATTTTGGGCATTTATTACTGGATAATTTGCCCCAAGTTTGGTCTCTTATTGGAGAATGTGGGATATCAAATGTCATACTTGTCAGAAATCCATTATGTCTGCCAGTTAGCCACCTTAGAAATTCTTTCTTAAGGGCAGTTTCAGTAATTTTTATTTAATGTTTGGTCCAATTAAGAGAATGTTTGTTGTCTGATTTCAGACTTGTCAGAAGTCCAATATGGCCACCAGGCAACCATCTTTTAATTCCTTTTGATCATATTATCTCAAGAACAGTTAAAGTGAATGCAGTTGGATGTATATTTATGTAATCTTGTAAAGGATTGGGTCAAATATTTCTGAATAAATGTTACCATCATTTATAAAAGTGCAGTACAGTTGGCTTGTATTGAATAAAAATTCATACAGAAGCACCTGTTTCTCAATAATTCTTGCATGTATTTCCTTGATTTTTGCTATATATTTTGATCTTATATTTGCCCTTTGCGGTGTTCCTTATGAGACTGACAGGTTTCAAGCAAGCTGTTGGAATAGTTCCTAATAGCTTAACAATCATGCATTTTCCTCAGACCATCAATTCACCAGACATAGGTGATATATATTTCTGTTGTCATAGAAAATTTTCAACAAATTGGCAAATTGGTTCTTCAAAATTTGACTGGAAGTTGTGAATCTCAGTCCGTGATGTCACAGGTCATGCTTGGCAGCTGAGCGTCATGACCCATGGGTCACTTGTTTCATTATTCTCGATTTACCTCTGTACATGTGCAGGTAAAATTTCGAATGGTATCAGTATCTCGGCTCTTGTTTCATCAAGTGTAGTGAAACCTCGAAAGCTTATTTGCTATGACTGTTTCATCACTTGCCGAAGCGGTTTGGGCAAGCATTTTTTTTTTTATCTCAGCTGGCTGAAAGTCATCCCAGCTTTAGCAATCAGTCTATGTCCGTCTTTCGTCTGTCCGTCCGTCTGTACGTCCGGCTCTGAACAATAAATGCATTGATCATCATGATTCTTTGCATGCATATTCATCCTGAGGCGTTTCATCAGTTCCTGCGGACATGTGGCGCCACCTGGATTTTTACGATTTTTACGCAGATTTTCTCTTTTTATGAGACCTTCAAAGAAGTGGTCACCGTTTAACAGGGCAAAAATCGTACCCATTAGACCTAGAAACTTCTAACTTCAAAGTAGGGCACAAATCATAACCATTGAACCTAGCATCTTCTAATTGACATCCAGGGAGGTCCATGAAAAGTCTCCTTGGAAACTTGAAATTAAGCCCTGTTACCCATATCCTCTAAGCTATGGGGCTTATAAGCACTCCTCAGAATAATTGAAAATTTGATACCAAAGCAGACCACAAATTATATAACCATCAAACTTAGAATCGTCTAACTTGACATCATGACAATTCTTCAAAAGTTCTCCTCGGAAACCTGAAATTTGGTCACTGTGATCTATATTCTGTGAGTTACTTGGCATGTTTTAGCACCCCAGGAACAATCCAAAATATACACATATATGCCAGCTTCCTCAGAAACGGCTGGATGGATTGTTATCAAATGTGGTGTGTTTATGGGTCGTGGTGAAATTAAGCTAAAGTGCGTGAACGATGATGCCACCTACATTTTCTTAATTAGTTGCCTGAGCAAGGACATATTTTCAACATGCCATTCAGCCGAGCGCAATGACCTATTGGTCACTCGTCCATGTGACTGTCAAATGAGTCAATATCTTTAGCTGGCTTGTATGTGTTATTCCGAAATCTGCAAAGATGCTGATACAACTGATGATACAACTACCTCCATGATCACGCAAGTGGTCCCATCTAACTTTCTTCATGTTTAATGTTCATTTTGCAACTGACAGTTATCTTTAAGTCACAGAATTGGCTTTTTTTTGCGCAGCATTCATTTATTCAGCCTTTAAAACACGTGTTAAAGTGCCACAACCTGATAAGTATATTAATGTCATCCGATAAAATCTGCAGTACATTGGCAAGCAAGTTGAAAGATGTTAGAAAAAAATCATCCGATGGCGATTGTGTATTGAATTAATACAAGCATGACGGATGAGCAAACAGTCATTTGTCGACCTACTGACTGACCAATCATGATATGATTAATTACACGTTACTTGATAAATATTGGAATCAGGGATTATGCTAAATTTGATTTTTTTTATTATGCAATCAATAGAAGCAAATATGACAGATTTGGTCCTGAACAATTTATGGTCATGATAAAATCTATAGTTTTAAAGTATACTAAAAGTATACTCAGAAAATGAAAAATTAATGAAATGGCAATGTTCTATTTATCAATATAGTTGTTCTCCTTTAATTTCATATTGTTATTTAAAGAAAATGGACTTTGTCGTTTGCTTTGGCTAAGATACAAAGAAAATTCTACGCTAATCTCACTGAAAGCAATTTAAGCTACAATTGTCGGTGATTGATGGTTGTCTATTCGAATGGCTGGCGGTTCATCTGCTGTACGCATTTTGTAACAGCTAAAGCAACAGGTTCTTGTCTGTCATACATCAAGTTCAGAGGAAAATATCTTACCGAACTGGCATTATTTCACTGTGCCTCAGCAGATAATTGTTCGGTACATCGCTTGCTGTGTTTTGCTTGTGTCACTGGTCACTAGGGCTGTTTAAAACGTTTAGTGCCACAAAAACTTATGAGTTTTTTATCAGTTAATTACTGTAGGAGAGTTAATAAGAGGAGAAGAAAAGCTCATACCTACAAAGATGTTCCATCATTGCACTAGGTTTAACAATTTAAATATTCATAACCATCTAAAGCTATTCATCTGATAACAGGGACGATCTTAGGAGGATACATGACTTTGAGTATGCAAATTAAATTGGTCATTTAGTAATTCCCCGCCTTCGAAATTAGAATTAAAAGCCAATTTTTTCAAAGCATATCTTTAATAAGAAAATACCTGAAAGTTATTTTCAATTGTGTCCATGGGGTTTCATAATACAGATTTGCAACATTGGCAAAAAGAAAGATCTCAGTAACTATTCACCTACACTATAAGCTAGGTTAAAACAGAAAACAAAACCCTCATCATGCGAATACCGAAGAAAACCGTCTCAACTGTAACACAAAATGCACTAATACAATAACAATATCCAAATTACCACAATTTTAAGTGATCAAAAGTTCTAGTTTAAATATATTTTTTTCTAAAAGGTTTCCTCCGGACAGCTGGGTGATATGACATATGGTTGTTTAGCTACCTTCTACATTACTATATCAGTATCGTATTAATGATTCCATATTATAATGAAGTTTTTTTTTCAGGTAAAGGTCCAAAATAAAAATATGGCTGACTCTGCGATTCTGTTTAAGTTTGATATTCCGAGTGGTGCTGCAAATTCAATAAAGAAAAAGTTTTCACAAAAGCAGAAGATAGAGGAGGAGAATGTGTATTTATGGCCAGACCAATTCATGTCGGACTTTCCTTCCAAAGACGAATGTTTTTCCCATATCATATTGTGTCAGGAAAATTTTGCTACACCTAAATCCTACAAGGAAGTGGCGGATCACATAGAGGAAGTACTGAATGGGAAGTATATCAATATTGTGACCAACTCAAGCGCGGATGCTGCTAAACGCTGTGTGGAAAAGATGAAAAACAGCGTTTATCAGTTTGGCTTTGATATTCATTTGGATTTTTCTAAGCAGTCATTTATGTTTGCTATTTCATATAGTACGAGCCATGAATCAGGAGAGCTCTTGCAAAGGAAAATCCAAGAGATCCTTGATAAATGTGCTATGACAGACTCTCAGTTTGATTGCGAAGACCAATTCCCTGGTGGCGAACGATTCCAAGTAAGCGCTGAAAGTTCAACCAGCAAGGACGACGATGATTTCTATTTCCCTAATCAGGTTGCTATTGGAAAAATCATTGTCGAACGGATAGATCTTCTTCTCAGGCTAAAAAACAAATCCTTCCGAGATTTCAAGAAGTTTAAATTTCAAATATATACAGCGCGGTTTAACATGCTTCAGGAACAAACGTACACGCGGCTTACAGATGAGAGGTCACTCTGCTTTCCAGAAGAACGCTACAAAAACATGGAAATATTATGTAAAAAGGCCGAAAAACGAGTTCAACTTTATGACATGTCTCCAAGCGTCAAAGAGAGACGGGAGAAACTCAGAAACAAAGCCAGACTTAGGCCAGATACATTATTCCTTATTGTTGGAGACGAAGCACATTGGGGGACACGTAAAAGAACCGACTCTGGAAATGAATCAGCAGCCAATGCTCTTTTAAACATGTGGACTGATGAGTATCCCAATGTTTTTGTTCTTTTGGTCACAGCAACACCATACAATCTTCTGACTGAAACATCAAGGATTCCTTTAGATATATGTGTGGCAAGGAGCCTAGAGGATCCTGGGAAATGGCATCATGTGGAAGAAACCGGTAAATCCGGGCATTTTGAGATTGTAGATAAAACCAATCGTGAAAAACTTACTGGGAAGACGGGGCCTGTCAGGAACCTCCATATCATCAAATGGACAGAGGGATTCACAGATGTTTTGAGAAATGGCGTGACCTTGAAACTGAAAGTTTTCATAAAAAAACGCTGTACGCTTTTGTATGCAACTGATCATGATACTCATCGAGGTCAGCTTAAATGGACCACAAAGGAAACCGCTCATCATCAATATGACTCGTTTCGCATTACAAGCACTGACAAAAGCAAACAAGGGGTGAAAATTGAAACGAAAGATGAAAAATTCCGCCTAGTTGTTATTCCCGAAAAGGAGTGTGGAATATTCAGAGGACGATTGGCATTTCTCAGACATGAGATATCTCAGAAGAAGACAGATCGAGAATACCAGAATGAATTTCTGTTGGATCTAAATTCAGGGTATGGAATATTTGAACTGCAGGTGAACATTGAGCCTGATCCAAATAAACCTCCACGTATCACCTCTATAGGAGTGAATGATAGTACAGAAGATGTCGAATTGCTCTCACGGCTACCAAATGAAATGTTTGATAAAGGCGTTGATTTTGGTTACTCGGTGCACACAAACGAGACGAGCTTCCTCATTGAGAGTCAGGATGAGGATAGAGAAGACGAAAAGGAGTACTTATCAATGAACAAGTTATTTAACTCTATGAGAAATGACGATACATCTCACCAGCTCATTAGGGAAGATAAGCTCTTTCAGTCGGTAATGATGAAGATGAAGAAACATGAACCAATTGATATTCTGGCTGCTGAATATTGTTACAATATTCTGATTGTTCCACTTTTCAAAAGAACCCTCGTGCCTAGTGCTGTGGGAGAAAAGCTTATAGGTCCAAATTCAGCACTTGACAATTATCATATGAAAAAAGCAAAACTCTTGACAGACTTCAAGAAAAGCCTTTCAGAAAGACATGAAAGCATTGATCAATTTAAACCAATTTTACATACCACCTTTGACAAGTATCATTCCTGCATGGCAGACGATGCGAAGAAATCACTTTTCAATGCTTCGAGTGATCTATCGAGACGCAAAATAAACGAAGAAGAGTTCATTGTAACAGTTTTGTCAACGCTACTTTATCTGGATCGCAAATCGGTCGTCAGAAAGGTCAAAATTATTCGAGAGAACCAGAAAGTTGCAGATTGTGTAGAAAGAAAGTTTACTGAATTGAAAAAGAAGGGATTTGCCAATATTCTCCAAAAAGTTTTGTCAAAGAGAGAAACAAGCCGCATTATCAATGACTTGTCGAATACAAATAATTCTCTCGATGGGCATATCATGTCAGGACATATGACAGTAGTACGGATAGGTGGGGCTCGGGACGGCAATCGCCTCTACAAATCACTTATCATGGCCAGAAAAGTTTCTTGGGAACAACGTTTTCCATTTGAGGTTATTCGAGATTTCGGAAAAGTCAGACTCAAAGATGAAATAAAAGACAATGTCGAAAACAGTCAACCAATCCAGCGTATATGTAAAGCTTTACAATACCGTGGTTCTTGTGCCAATGTGTCGCCCAAAACCAAGAAAATATGTTCATGTAACAGGTTCAAGCCTGGCGAGTCGGCTCTTGAATGTCAAAGATGTAAACATCAACACAAGTCGGTAAATACATATGAAGATTTGCAAGATCTACCATGTATCTTGATCTTAGCTCAAAAAGGAAGAATGGGTGACACTTTCCCACCCACCCTGGATGTGCTGGATTGTCGTCTGGCATATGCAGGTGGCAAAAATCCGCAGATCTATTTATCAACCTTTGTTCAAGAGATCGGACGTCTCTGTAGGTACACAAACCGCAATGACAAAGAAAACTTACCGTATGCACTCATTGGAAAGAACCAAGGTAAAATGTTGAATAAATCGCTTGGTCATAGTGCATCATACTATGCTGCATTCATTTCAAATGGAATGCTTGACCGCCATGTCCTAAAAAAGAAAGAGAACTCTACAAAGAAGGGAATAGGACAGGCCAAAAAATCAAGTTATGACTACAACAATGATACCGTACACGGTAACCGACTGCTTTTGATGGCAGAACCGCAGATTGGCAAAACGGGAGCATACCTATACGCAATTTCAGAAATCCAAAGAAGAATACACCCACCAAATGATGAAGAATCAAGTGAAGAGTATACCTCAAGTGACGAGGAACCTGACGATGGATCAGCATACATTGAGAAAGTTGAAGGAGAGTCTGTTGATAAGTGGGAATTACCGTTTTGGCGTTCTTTGAAACACCAAGGGAAATTACGTAAACAAAGTTTTAGATCAAAATATGCCAGTGCTTATGGCCCATACCGGCAAGGTCGTAAGCCAGAAAACCTGATGGGACGAGGTTGGAAAAGAGGAAAGCGAAAGTTGAACACACCAAAGGTTTTACCGAATATAGATACCAAATATAAGGCATATGATCTTAGTCATGAATGCGAGCGTTGCAAAAGACATTGTGCGCATGAGGAGAACACATTTCAGTTCGAGTCCAGCACCGTGAAGGTCTCACTTCCACAAACGAGTTCTGATCAATATCAACCTCTGATTGAAAAAATGAAGGAACTGAAATGTCCTGATGATAACAGTACTCTACGTCTAGAAAAATCTCTCCATCGGGCCAGCAAACCATTCCTCAAAACATGGATTTTTACACCTTCGTACCAGCGATCAGAAAAGGGGTGTTTTAATTTAAACCATACCATGATGGACCAAACTACAAACGAGGTGGCTCAACATATTCATATAATTGTTGTTAGAAAATCAGATTTTGCAAAATACTGTAAAAAGTGGGGTGCGACACATGCAATCTTACAACTACCTGATACGATGGCGGACTGTGACACGTGCGTTGACGACGGTGGCGTGGGATATGCTCGACTGTTCATACAAAAACTTGCAGAAAAGTTATGCCTGCCATATATTTTTATGTTGGACGATAACATATCAACCATGGCCCGAGCAAGGGAAACGGAAGGCAAAATATCAAGAACTCCGACAGGAATGATAGAGTGGGAAAACGTGTCTTTTTATGAGGTCCTGAAACACTTAGAAGATCAAATCATGGGAGAAGGAAATGTGCCGAGAAACCTCAAGTATGAACGATACGATCCGCAGAGTCCATTGCCTGAGGTTCACCAGTATTCTGGGCCTCCAGAATGCTATGGTGTCACAGGATTCCTGAAGTTTCGACCAACTATAGGAAAGGTAAAACAACCTTTCCAACGCCAGCATGTGCACTCGTGTGTGCTGCTGAATATCAATGCCTTGAGGGAAAAGGGAATCCGGTATAGACCTTGGCAAGTGTATGAAGATTGCAATCTCAACAACGACGCCGACGACAAGGGTTTGTGGGTTTGTAAATACTCAAAGTATGTTATGGTGAAGAAGCGTTCTCGGCCCTGGTTTTCAGAAGTGTACTTCTGGACAAAATGCACTAATCTGTCCATAAACCCCACACAGGAAACACCATCAGACCAGACTGAACGTTTAGCTTCTTGGATTGAAAAAGCAAACATACCAAAGGACGTGATATTCTGGCCACAAGGGAACGGTCCGGCTACTCATTCTGAATTAGCCACACGCTTGGAGATTTGTAAAAATACCAAAGGGAGAAATGTCATCCTGTTGGTGGAGAGTCCACAGCCAGATATTGAAGTGAAGGGAAAGTTATTGCAAAATAAGACAAGAGACTTCCTGGCCACTACTGATGAAGCATGTATCAGTAAACACCTGCTAATCTTGCCTACAGAACTTTTGAGAAAACTGCGACTCGTTACACTGAAAAACATCGAAAATTTCTTTGCCAATGGACTGGAAGACCGTTTTCTGGCAACAGAAGTTATCTCGACTCATGATCCAAATATATACGACACCACGTATGCCGTAGTCTACTTAGAGAGCAAACGTAAGTATAAAGAACTCCGTTTTGTCTAAATCAATAAATGAAATAACTCTTTACTTATCTCCTTATAGTGTAAACAAAAAAGCTCATCTAATAAGTAAATAACAATATATATAATATTATCATATGATAAGATAAACTGTTATTTAAAGAAGAATTTAAAATACATTTATATTATCATATAGTAAATGTTTTCAAAGAAATTTCTGATTTGTCATATAAATAATCTGATAAAACATTTCAATTTAGTGAAAAGACATTTTTATAATGTGCATTTCTATCTTTGCAGTGAAAAGAGACGGGTGTGATCATGTTGATTGTGGAAAAGGAACTAGTAGAACAGAAATGGTTCTGGAGAGATATCAGGTAACTTTTTTAAAATGTTATTTGTTCTCAATAATTATACCGAATCAAAAATTCCATTGTTTTCTAATAATGTTCTTAGTTCTGTTAGTTAACCTGAGGTATACTAAGACAAAGTAGATCGTCCCTCCATTTGTCTTCTATAATAGTTCCAGGTGGTCTGACATAGGAAGGACCTAGTCTATTACTGTTAATATATCGTGCTGTACTTCTCATCTGATATGTCATTATTTAGAAAAACAACATGTCATTTTTTAGCTCAGCATGACTGAAAGTGATGTCTCATTGTCCTTTGATGTCCGTCAGTAGGGCAGAAATCGTAACCGCTGGATCTGGAATCTTCTAACTTGACATCCAGGGCTATTACTCCCAGAATGATTGAAAATTTGATACAAATGCCTCGGTGTCTGAATAACTAATGCATTGATCACCATGATTCTTTGCATGTATATTGATCATGGAGCGTTTTATCAGTTCAAGGAGAACGGTGGCACCTACTGGATGTTTTACGCATTTTATCTCTTCTTTTGAGACCCTCAAAGATACAGCCATCTGTTAATAGGGAACATAATCATTCAACCTTGAATCTTTTAACTGGACATCCATGGATGTGCATGAAAAGTCTCTGTGGGAACCTGAAATTAGGTCTGTTATTAATATCTTCCGAGATATTGGGCTCTGAAGTACCCCACAGAATAATTAAAAAATCGATAAAAAAACTCTAGTATCTGAACAACTAAAGATTCTTTGCGTGCATATTGATCATGGAGTGTTTTGTCAGTGTCTGCAGGCTGGTGGCGCTATCTGTATTATTTCAAATTCTTACGCATTTTTTTTTTTTTTTTTTCATTTCTTTTGAGACCTTCAAAGATGCAGTGGTCTTTCAGCACTTGGATTCTTCCAGCCTGTCATCCAGGGTGCCATTGAAAATTCTCCTTGGAAAACGGAAATTAGGTTTTGTTACCCATATCCTTCGAGCTATTGGGCTCAAAAGTACCCCCAGAATAATTGAAAAGTTGATACAAAAGTTTCAGTATCTGAAGAACTAATGCATTGATCACCATGAATTTTCTCATGCATATTAATCGATTGTTTCATCAGTACTTGTAGACTTGTGGTGCTATATTGTTTATTTCCGAATTTTTACATATTTTTCTCTATTTGTAGACCTCCAAAGATGTACATTATCTCATGACCCATGGGTCACTTGTTCTTTTTTTTAATTATTTTTTTATGAGGTTGGTCACCGCCTTCATTTAAACTGTTTGCTTTAATAAGTACTATTTACATAGGATGGATTCAATTCCGGTTTCTCATAACTTGACAGAGGCTTGCACGCAATATTTAACCAGGCTCAACGTTCTTCGGGCCCTGGGTGTATGTCATCCCCGTTCTCGTTCATAACACTTAGGAATCCACGAAACTTCTTTAGCGTTTTTGAACGAAGCATGATTTTTGGGAATACTCTCCTCATTGAGCCTGTAGAGCGCTCACAAAGGGTGGGGCCGACAATAAAAAATCTTACCGCCTTGGCCAAGATTCGAACTAAAGATCTCCCTAGTTTAGCCCTGTGCCCTAACTCTAGACCACGGAAGCCATAAATAAGATTTTGTTAGACAACTTTGCACCTGACAATGTTATGGCAAAACGGAAGTCATTTTAAATTCACCATCTATTGAAAAGAGCTTGTTCTAAATAAATTGGTCATTTATGATCAAACAACTTGAATTGTGATTTTGTCGTTATATGTATTTTCAGTAGAGTTTATTCCTAAGAAAACTAGAAACCAAATCTATATTTCATTATTGCACTTGCAGATTCATGAAAACCTAATACTCGATCAGGAAAGCCGCGACCCAATAGAGAATGGACTAGAAAACACAAAGACACTTTGCCTAAATCATGACAGGTAATGTTAAAAACGGTAAAATCCTAGACTACTTGATGAGGCATAAATTGTAAAAATACAACTCAACATTCATATCATGGGATCCCATACTACTAATTATTACTGAAGATTGATTATTTCAAATTTTATCAATCCAATGTTAGGTTGTGTGCATTATTCTGCAAACTGTAAGAAACCTGTAAAACCACTGATACCCAAAAGAGTCTGACGTATGCAGTCGCCAAGCGATTGCTGGATCATATGGACTCTCAGAAATGTCCCCACGAGTTTATAAAACAAGAAATATGTGCTGATACGCCATTGTTATAACTTCGTGCATGAGAACATAGAATATCTACGTAGGTTAACCGACATGTCTTACACTGAGGATGGCCAGCACTACTATAGATGTAAATTTCTGTATACACGAACGCAGCACCCGGTATGCATGTTGAGAGATTTCATTTGTACTTCATTAGCAACTTCATTTTCTAAATGTCGCTCGAGAATACGAATGGAACATGCAGCGATTTATCCCACATGCCGGATCCGAGCGTATGAAATCTCACTTTACGTATTTAGTCAATATCTACTTTTTAGGTACAAATACCTATTCCTCAGTTCGTGAATATGGAATCTTAGCTTAACATTAGGATTGTTCTCTTTCACGAAAATAAACAAAGCTGATATATTGTTGATCAATAAATTGGTAACTGGACGTCCTGAGGACTTCGCGCTGACATTAAGCTTCTTCGTGAAAATAACCCTGCTTGACTTATGCATGATTGTCTATGTGTGGGTCATACTGAGCCACCAGTGATGTAAGCCTTTTAAAGATGGTATCTCAACACCACTGCCCTGTCACAAAGCTTGACAGGTGTAACAAATCGAAAACATTGACACACTGCCTTTACACAATTTGCAATTTGCTGTAGGGGCCGTCGTCGTTAGGGTGGGCTTACTTCCTGCAATTAATATATTTTATGTTCAGCAACTATGCTATCCAGCTTTTGAATCTTGGTCAGCAACTTTGTAAAAAAGTTCAGCTACATTTAATCATTTTAAAATTGGGATTTCTTTTATATCTTTCAGGTACAGCGGAAACAGTGAAGTTTTTGCGAGATATTTCCTTCCTTTGGAAGAGAAAGGTATGTATTCACAATGTTCACACGAAAGCCGAATTGTATTTAAACTTTCAAGCTCTGGTCTGTATAAATTGATGGCCCATGTAAGTAGTCCAGGAACTAAGTCATTAACAGGGTACTAATTATCAACTTTTTTCTTCTTCATTTAACATGTTTTACTCCAATTCCGGAGAGGTCCAACTGAAATTAGGTCAAGTTTTCCTTCATTTTGAGGGCTGAGCGAGTTCATTGCCAAATAGGGAAGTCCTACTTCACCATTGGGCAATAAATCATGTGGTTTAAACAATTTGCCACTGTTTAAAATTCCACCAGATACTTTTCGAACAATCATTATGAAACATCATTTAAGATGTAAACTTTCATAATGAGTGGTCCATCTTTGGGGAAATTTGATACAAAAGCTAAATAGTTCAATTATAAATTCATGAATTACATTGAATGCTCTATATAGCTTGTTGCTCGTGACAGTCTCATCACGTTATGAGACGATTTTTAACATCTCCGTTTTTGTCAGGTTGGAAAAAAGCTAATATGCATATATTTGTTTATATATTTGTGAAAGATTAGATCTCATTAAGCCGTTGCAAAGGCCTTGTAACTCGGTATCATAAAATAAGTTCCATCACTGAGTTGACTTTTATGATCCTTTGCACTGTCAATAGCTTTCCTAGAAATATATATTATATGTTATATCTTCCAAGACAGACGTACTAAACATGTGACTTGCATGTGAATTCAAGGTATGGCTCAATTAAGTCGGCTTATCTTCTGTATGCCATATTGATATTTTCCACATGTTCCAATATAACACAGAAAAAAATAACATTTTCATATCCTGGCTACCTGTTTCTAAAAATAAGGGAATCGAAACGAAAGCTATTAAAAAATCATCTTGGCCACATTAGATGATTCCACTTACTTGAATACGTAACATAATTCAAATTACCAAATTTGACTAGAAAAACAGTAATGTTGTTTACTAAGAACAGTGTTTCTCTAGACAAGTCAGGAAATACCCCTTAAACTTTGATATTTCACGGAAAATTATTAACAAGGTCATGTAAATTTGCAGAGATTTGAATCATCTTCAAAAGACCAACCCAATGGGACTTAACCATTTACCAATCGCTAAGTATGAAGATTGGATTTCATGTCATTATACATTAATTTTACCTCAAAAACAGCTCCATCTGTTAGCGCCAGAGTTAACTCGAATATGAATCGTGTGACTTGAAAGCAAATGTAATAGGTACTTGGCAGCTGTAGGTAGATACACGTGTTGCTTAAAACTCCACTAAAGCTAAAATAGGTTTCAACATTAACTTTATTTTTGCTGATTGTTAAGTATAATACTGAACAGGTTTGACGTTAGATCCCTGGGTCATATTTAACTATTGTATCATAAAATACATAATTATATCAATCTCATGAGGAAAATGAATCAACCATACAAATTAATACCTTTGGAAATCCAATTTTGATATTTATTTTTCTTCCAGATGAAAACATGAACAAGTATGTTGGGGATTTGTACCTGTTAGAGACCGAAGAGCTGTCAGCTCATTTGGCAGGTATTCTTTTCTATCAAGAGAAGTGGAAACCCCGTCTTGTCATTCGTCCACTAGAACAAATGGACAACAATAACATTGCTTTGGCCATAAGTCAGATATTTACGGACTTTGGACAACCGTATGTTTTGCAGTCAGGCCATGACCCGAGAAAAATGAATCGCATTGTTCATAAGTTGAAAGACATCCATCCTGGGTTAGATGTTCTAATAAGGTACAAAGAGGAAAAGGAATTAGTGTCATTGGTAAAACATGTAGAGAAAGAACTTGAAAGTCAGGAACCAAAGAATATTCGGTATTTTCTGAAAGAGAAACAGATGCGCTGGAATGAACAATATGGCGCCCACGGTGACCAGAGAACTACATTGACCGAGATCCTTCATGGGGTGCCTCCCAGTCCTAGAAGTTTTGAATCTGAAGAGTTCTTGTTACAACAAAGCCAAATATCAGTCGCATATAGAGTAAAGGGAAAAGAACTCTCAAGAACTGCATCATGCTCTCATAGCATTTCAGGAATGTGTTCGCTACCCAGGATCAAGAAGAATCTTACTGGCGAAAGTAGAACCGGAAACAAAGGACAGTCAGTATCACAAACACACGCTCAGACAGATATCCAAAATGACACAGGAACATTTCCTGCCTCGGAAGGAGAAGAACTAGGTTCCTCTAAGCATGCACGAAGTTCTGGCAATAACCATCACGGGTAAGTCCTTTGATTTAATGCATTCAATGTAAGTAAGACATCAACAAGTGTTGCTTCGGATCTTTAATTAATTTTGGAAAATAAATCCCCTGTAAGTTTAATTTTATGTAAAAGAACGTGTTCTTATTAATGTTATTAAATGTTTGAAGATAAGTATGTTTTACATGTCTTTAAACTTTCCGAATGCTATCATAGTAACATTATTAGTGTCATTATTAACTCTGAAATATCCAGGTCTTCCCTTAACTGTATTTCACGTAAAATTTGAGTTATCTCAAAAGATTAGCATTTCAGCTTCCAAACACTTTCTTGTACTCTATTGCTGGTTCATATCTAACATGATTCTGAATAATTCAATATACTAGATATTGACTCATAATATGCAAGGAATGTTGCTGAAATTTGAGTGGAGCAGCTTTATCTAGTCACTCAATAAAGATATATAATTGTTGCAGGGATGTGGAGAAACAAGCAGTAGAAAATTCAGGATATATCACAGGTTGGTAAAATTATTGCCTTATATAATATTATCTTTCATACATTATTCCGTCCTTCTGTATTAGACCTTGGTTCGATATTTTTGTGATACTTATGTAACCATGTTGAATATAATCAATAGAGTCAAATGTCGGCTGCCTGATATAATATCATATTTTTTTTTATAAATTAACTGAGAGATATTTTGGTCTTTTCTGTCTACAATAGAAGCAATCGAATGAATGTTTATAAGACATGCACATGCATTTGTTTTCTCTGAAGACAATCCCAATATGCTACAGAAGAGCAATGATATGATATAATTCATTTTAAAAGTATTATTGTTTTTTTTTTTGCTCATGGTCACATGGGTCATTATATTTCTAAAGTACTTTATCCGTACATACTCTTTTACAGAAATTAATGTTCCCGAGCATGGTGCGTTTGAAGAAGAAATGCAACCAAAGTCGTCTACATCGAAGCGCCTTGCTTGTCCTGGCACAAAAAGTGCGGGTAAACGAGCTAAGCTGACAAACTCTGCATCTAAACCAAAGACCAAATGTAGATGCCGAACTAAATGCAAAACCCGACGATGTGCCTGCAAAAAAGCAGAATTACTCTGCACTAAGGGGGTCTGCCACCGTGCTGAACCTGAATGTTGTAACCTGACAGATTTACAACATCGGTATGAGCCTGAAAGGTTTGTGTATACTGACGGGGCCAATATATTCAAATTAAATTAGCTTGAAAAATAATGCTCGCCTATAAATGTAATACATTCTAGGTGCCACAGTATCAAATATTATAACGGCATCTCAGAGGCACCTCTTTATATAAACGCCGTTTATATAAAAATACATACGGGTTCCAGACAGGGTTGGGTCAAGTATATCTTTGTATTAGTATTTGTTATCAAAATAGAAATTTTATTTGTACATGTGCTTGTAATTAAATTAGCAGTGAGTGGTCTTTTTACTGTTCATTTAAGATTAACAGTCTATTTATGGCCGCACGGCAAGTTATAAAAAAATCCAGATTTCTATAAGTATACTTAAGATACTTGATTAAATGCTATTGGAATATGAAACAAGTATTCATAAGTATATATTTATATGTCATGCATGTTTACCTGCTTAATTTAATGTAACAAATTGATTTTGGTGAATGACTTTATGGTTTGGTCATTGTTGCGTCAGTGCAGCTGTTGCCCAGTCATTTTTAAAGTTTCAAATTTAAACCTCCCGGTACAATTCAAGAGCCGCAATTCAGATATGAACATGCAGCAGCCCGATGAAAGGCAACGACCTAACATACCTAAGTTTATATGCTTAACATTTGATTATTTATTTTGAATTTAAACTGTATTCATTATAGAGGAATTGTACATATAATGGGATGTAGTCTTCAAGGCTCAGGTGATGGCGTTCGGGAATCTTCAGGGTGCTTAGACATATATATATATATATATATATATATATATATATATATATATATTTATATATATAACTTAAACTCATACTACAGTTTCGTTCATATTACGCTCCCAAGGCAGCGGAAATCTTGCGCTAGCTTAAGAAGCTACAGATTTTCGCGCTGCCTGCTTTAACCGTTTATGATGCACTTAAACACCAGGTGGTGCTCAAGGACCTGTCTACTGAAAAACTGCTGATGTGACGAGCAGCCAACCAAATGCAAGTCAACAAACACTCGACAGGCATCGGGCTCCGCCTAGAAACCATGCACGTGTGGGGCATTTCTCTCTGAGCCTGTTGCTTGTTAAAACGGTTGCCGGGGCGATGAGCTGTCACTCATAAGGAAATGAACAACATTGGCTCCGTGTATTCCTCGCGTGGCTGGCAAATTGTTTTGTCTTCAGCACAGGGTCTCATCTGATTGGACCAAAATACAGTGCTCCCCTCTGGTGTAGAGATTCAGGATACAAGGTCATAACAAACAGCGCTTACGATATAGGTAGTTGGCCTATGGGTAAAACGCTGTGTAAAAAACGTACGTTCATATTTGATGGCCTTTTTCTTTTTACTTGTATTTGTATTTGAGCAAATACACTGATATATATTTGTAACAATATTTGACCAGACTTTTTTTATTTTTAATTTTTAATTAGATTTGTACGAGTTATTGAACATAAAATAAATGTTTGTAGATTGTATATAGTTAGACAGCATCATCTAATATTGTAGTTAGCTCTATCCACTGTTTACCTTTTACATGTATAACGTGTTTTACCAAAAGTTAGAATGGTTCTCCCTGGGGATTGTGGTAAAAGAGGGAAACGCGTGGTGTACAAAATCCGTATTATCAGATTTCTTTAAAATAATTTTGATAATCTTTTATTCTGATGTTGTGTGGCCCATGTTTATATATAGTTGTATGTTGTGGTATATTTGTGTACATAATTGATTGTTTATTTGTTTTATATGGTTTTAGAATTATTCAGTCTTGAATTCAAATGTATTTGTAAATACAACGTGGTTTGCATTTAAGATGCAAGGTACATGAAGTATATTCTTGTACACAATGTCTTTTCTTTCTGTGTTTGCTATATTTTTTTAGTATTATTCAGGCTTAAATGCAAATGCATTTGAATTTTAAAATGTGAATACCACATTTGTATTTGCATTTAAATGCAACAGGACATGAAGCTCTGACTGTGCACATAAATGCGAACAAAAATAGTTTGATTTTCAAAAAAGGAAAGTGTTACACTAAAGACAAAAATCATCATAGAATCGTCTGTCATTACCTATCATTGTGTTCTCTTACAATATTATATTTTACCATGACTGGTTTCTGCAGCTCCATAAAATACGTCATGCTTTACAAGGGAAAGACAAATTTCATCCAGAACTGGGTGGCAAAAGAGTTCAATTTGTAACTACATATAAAAGAGATTTTACATTTGTTGAATTTTATTGCATCTTTATTTGTATATCATGATATTTTATTGCATTTATGTATTATTTGTTTTGGTACAATTGCACTTGCATTTAAATGCATTGTCTCCTTTTAACCGTGGAATAGGGTGTGTAAATATATCTTGAGTATCAGTTTGCCGAAACTACAAATCAAAACGTGCCTTTCAGAATTTAGCTAGCTGAGTCAATTATTGATATAATTTTTGTTAACAGGGGCGGATCAAGGAGAGATTGGGCAACTGGGTGTTTTATTTTTTTGTAGAGCGTGGAATAGCCTATTTCAAGAATCTTATGGGGGATACTAACCCTCCCCGCTTCCTTTAGATGTGAACTCCTGTTCAGATATCAGTCCCACCGTGTAAACAGTTATCCTCGCCCCCCCCCCCCCCCCCCCCCAGCCCCCTTTCAAAAATCCTTGATTAGCCCCTAGTTGAAAACAAAATGAAAAGTCGTTTTGATAAAGCCGGCCATATGATAAAACCTTCATGCGTCAAACATAACTTACAGGATTCAACCTTTATTTTGTATGGCAACATTATATTTATCAATATATGTGCGTGTAACGAAAATGTATTCTGGCTAGGACATATTCCGTCCTGTTTCTCTTTATTAATATAGAAATATAATAAATAGAGGCATAGGTATTTTGTGATATCTACGCAACTTCTGAGTTTCCTGTTGACCGCGCAAAACACATAACCCTCCTCAGACACGGTGAAACCATGGACGGTCCATGGTTTCACTGTGTCTGATTATAGGGTGCTATATATATGTGTGTGTGTTTGCGCGGTCAACAGGAAACTCAGAAGAAATTGTGTAGCTATCCAAGAATACCTATGCCTATTTTTTCTTATATATCTATATTAATAAAGAGAAACAAGACGAAATATGTCTTAGGCAGAATACATTTTTTCGTCACTCGCACTTATATTGATAAATTGTGTTATTTCGTTGAAACCTGGAAGTTATGTTCGGTGCATGTAGTTTTTATCATAGTTTTGCAGGACATGTTGCAGAACATGTCGCTGTGTGTATGGACAGTTCTTGTTGTGCAACATGTCGCAGAACATTCGTGTTCTGCGACATGTCGCCTCGTGTATGGCCGGCTTTAGGTTCAAATGCAAATATATTTGCCTTTGAAAATGTCGCATTCGCATTGCAAGATGTATTTAAATACATAGAAGTTAACGCTGTATTTACATATGCATTTAAGTATGAGACCATTTGATTTTCAAATACAAATGTAGTTCTATGATTCGTTTAGTAATAATCAGAGAAACATTATAAAGAATAATGCAATTATTGTTTTGATAATGTATTTTCTTTTTATTGACGAGCTCAATAGACCATATGATCTCTTACAGTATACACACGTCTTTGAGCCTGATTGAATATAGAGTTAAGATGCAAATGCAATTCATATACATGTGCATTTGATAATATCGTTTTTGCATTTTCATAATTATAAATACTTGCATTTGTATGTTAATGAACAAAGTCACACATGAACACGGCTCTGGTACATAACAAAACCATTACATGTCATCGAAATATGACATCCAGAAATGTGAATTCATTAGATATAGTACAACGATCTTTAATCCCGCATAATACCTGTCCCTGCTCAGAGTCATAAATCAAAGCTGCATGGATGACATGAAAATAAGCCGGCTTAACTGCATATCGAGAATTGTTCAACATGATATAGACTATAATGTACTAGTTAATCTCTAGTTGCAGGTTCTCACATGAGGCCTATTGTTTAATATTAATTAACTATTCCTGCCCTTGTGTTATTAAACTGCATTTGTAATGTACGCCTGGTGTCGTGTACTCATAAGGCATATGACAGACAGTCCCTATGTAGGCTTCGTGAAGAGAAAGATGCAGACCTCAGGTTCATATATTTTACAATCAATTTTAGTATATTATGAGAATAACACTGCCTGACCAGATAATGCATTTATACATTGTAATCCGGTTTTTATTCAGATAATATGCGGCCATCCTTTAATAATTCCTGTAAATTGTTGCATGTAAATTGTAATTGTTACTTTATATAGTTATATACAATGTTATTTTGTATTTTTGTCCTTTTATATTTATATACAGGATTATTTTCATCTTGTACTTGGCATTTTTATAATTTTATGATATTTTACCTATATAAGGTATGTTTGATGTATCGTTTGAGAACTTCACGTGGGGTCACGTGGATACATCATCAGGATAGGTATAGGGACCTTACAAATATATATATTTTTTAAATATCAATGTGCTAGCTTGACTGATTGTGGTTCAGTCACATTTATCTTAGAAGGAATTGCAAATATCTGTAAACAGATACACGTATTGTATTTTGTAACAGTTCCGCAACTTGACACTAGGTGGAATACGTGATGTTGTTCAAATGGCTTCAGGAATGAAAAAAAAAAATCCTATTGCGTATACAGAAGCGAGTCTAGTGCGGGGCGGGAAAACCGCAACTCCACCCCCACCCCCATATTTTTTTTGTCACGAGCAAAACTAAGTACAGCCGAACAGAGGGGAGACCACTTTTATTTTTATAGTCATCAACTAGGCAGTGATATAAGACTTGAGTATTAAATTGTATACTCAGTTCTGGACCCGAGTCCAGTTTTTCATCAACTCAGATTCGGATTGGACTCGACAGTCTTGGACTCGGACGATGTCTTTAGCCGCAGCCCGGTACAGGAAATGCTCTGTCATGTATTATCTCTATTGTGCATATGCTGTATAAATATATATGTTGTTATAAGAGAATATTATAAAAGTTAGTTTTTATCAGATGATTTATCTTTGAGATATCACTTAGATTTGACTTTTTATTCCCGTATCAAGCCTGTATTGTTTACAACTGCTCCAGTTGTAAGTTGTAGTTTTTAGGAGGGGGGGGGGGGGGGTCATGCACAGCTCTACGACACATCTAAATAAGATAAATTGTGTTCTGCATGTTTTCAGGATTGTGTTATATATATATTTTAATTAGAGAAGAATATTAACTTAGGCCTAATCCCTTTAACAGCCAGTATATATGTACACAGCAACGTGGTATATGAATGCATATGAACTCATAAAAGCAATGAAGCCCTCCTCACATTGAAACTCACTAATAACTCAGAATCGCATCTTAGAAGGTGGACCTAGACTGATACTTCAAGGACCTATACTTAGACCCACTGGCTTGGACTAAGACTTGCAGTATAAATAGTATAACACTTCTACAGTATGGACTCGAATACAAAACTGCTTCTAACCATAATAGTTGCATTAATGTTAACACCACTAAAAAAAAGTCAGAATCGATATACTTGATACTCGATATATTTGATAAACATAAGACGATGGCGTTATCTTTTATGGTCAATTTAAAACTTGACCTAATTGTTTTTAAAGATGTATCCTGTATCGTCTAATAAAAACACTTTGCAAACTAATATATTCTTTTTGTGTGGGCATGTGTGAGAGGGAGAGAGGTCATCGTGGTGAGTAGCGGAGAGAACATGGAAGATAAGGGTTTTCCAGTCAGGTGCTGCCATCTAGCGGGAAATAATACAACTAATTCTTTATCTCAGGATTCTTACTTTAAAGGATATTGATAGATTTGTACTGATTATATTATTCTGATGTTAAGCCATGTTCAACTGAGAATTTTTTTCTTAAACCAACAACTGTGTAAGGTTAAAAACCTAACAATTTCCTGATTGTATTGCCTTCCATTTTATCTACGATTCAACGATTGCATTGCAATGTACTGCATTTTACTTAGAAAAAAAATCGTAACCGTCAGTCCTAGAAGCTACATGGAATCGAAAGCAGTCATTTATCCAAAGTAGAATCGGGCTATCGATTAATTTCCATTACCAGCATATTACCCCGTTCTTTGGTTAATTCATGTAGTTCTTGAAAGATTGCGCTGAAATATGGGGATAAAAGTACAATTCCTCTGATTTATGGGAAACTTTGGCGTATGAGCCTTCAAATAAAGCGTAGGCTATGACAGAATCGCAGGAAAATATGGGCCTATGGTCATGCTTGTCCGATCAATAAATGATACGGAACGTAGGCTCGGTAAAAATAAACAAAGACAATATATAATAATGCAAGATTGTAGGTCCATTGATTATTTAAATATTTAATTTTGTTAAGTCTATTTTAAATATAAGATACTGGTATATGTTCACATTTGAATTTTAGCTCAGCAGACTTTCAGTCATACTGAGCAATAGCGATCACCTGTTCTTGGGGGCTTTTTTAAATTTCATTTCTGTTCTGGGGTCTGTTCTCGTTAAGATTTTTCCGTTTTCCTATTAGGTTATGTTAGGTTTTAAGTTTTGCTTTGTTTCTTTTTTTTTTTTTTTTTACTTCTGGTTTCCAAAATTGTATATTTTTTATTAGATAATAGCTCAGCTGACTGAAAGTCTGCTGAGCTATTGCTATCATTCCTTTTCCGCCCGTCCGTCCGTCTGGCCGTCTGTTTCAACGTTAAAAAATTTTAAATGTTCATCCATGCATGGGGTACATAATCCTTAGAAACCTGAAATTATTTAACTGAGACCTATATTAAACGAGTTATTGGGATCATTTGAGTACCCTCGAATAATTATTAGCCAAAGTTCAAGAAATGGTGACCTTGACCTTGATAGTAAAGGTCAAATCAGCCAAAATATTAAATCTTTGTGAATTACATAATCATTGCATATTGCTTCCTAAAAGTTGATACACAAGTTGTTCTAAACAAGTTCTCGGACAAGTTCGAACGATGCTGACTTTGACCTGGATTCTCAAAGTCAAATATGCCAAATTATAAGTCATAGTTCCTAGAAGTTCTTATGAACCTGATGCCCTTTGATACACTGCATCTTTTCTCAAATTGATTAGCAAAGTTGTTTCATAAATTGTATAGTAAAGCTGTTTCAAAGAAGTCCAAGAAAGAAGTTGGTGACTTTAAAGGTCATTTTCAAATTCAAATCAGCCAAAAACATTTTCCTGAAATTTTTTCTTCTGAACCACTCAATATTATTTTCGTGAAATTTGATACATGAATTGTTTGAACCCAAAACTCAGATAAATTTTCGAAAAAAAATGAGTCCTAGACCCTAAACCTTCTCAGTTAAATCTTCAGAAATCTATTGGATTTTGATGAACCCCTTAACTTTTGAAGTACTGCATATGTTTTTCTCTTCAAGGTGATACACCGAATATTTAACCAAAGCGTTTAGAGAGTTTGCAAAAGTGTTACCTTTTTCTTGGTCTTTAAGAGCAGATGTATGGATTATATGATTTCTGTAAATTACAGCCTAGACAAAATAGGCATTACAGCCTAACGTTTGAAATAAAATATATTTTTTTCCAGAGACGTGGGGATGAGGACCGAAGTGGAGGGCAGATATGTCATATATATCATATAACCCATTCTGGTTTAACCTGTGGTTTATTAGCATCTTAATTTGTCTTTTTTAATGTTTAGCGAAACAGAACATGTACTGTATAGGTGACGTCCGTGGATGGGCCTTGAACCAAAACATGTTAAAAGGTGCAGAATGACAGGGACAGGCCAAATAAAGCACTAAACCTTAAAATGTGTTAGCTAGCCCTTAGCTACTTTATATTGAGAAGGGTCACTTCCTCGCGACGTTGTATGGCCGATATCTGAACATCTAAGTTGGTTGCTTTGAAAACCGTGCTAAAAAACTCGGATATAGGCATCTAAGGAAAGCAACCTTGGTGTCTAAACATACATTTTCATAGGCAGGGAATACAAATATGGTATCAAAATAATACAATAAAAAGGATTTATTCATTGGAATTTAGCCTTTCTTGAAACAAGAACAATATCCTAGTCAGGGGGTTAAGGAATATATTTTAGAAAGGTGGGGTTATTCTGAAAGATGCCATCAAACTTTTTTTGAAATTTTAAACATTGCCATACCTTCCACTTTTTTTAAAGGTGCTCCTTTAAATGTTGGACAAAGGTGGCCATATTGGATTCCAAGTTTGCCTTCATTAGAAACCTATAAGGGCCAATATCTCAGCTGGTATGCCACAAAGACCATTATTCAAATTATAGATTTTCAAGGAAAAGGAGTACAATAATACCGATTACTGCGATTTGAAGGTATAAAATTAATATGAAATATAATGCAAAAGGGAAAAATTCAATGCAGTGATCTTTAGAATTCTTGTCTATAATTATTAATTTCTTCTTGATTCTTTATGAGTTGTCATTTAACCATAAGAAAAAATACTTAAACTGAAAGCTTTGCTTTATATTCTGAAGACGCGACTGTGATCAAGCCCACTACGTTTTTTCATTGCTATCTTACAAACATATTGTGCTGTATTTTCCATTTAGCAGAGAATGACTGAAGACTGGCATAGAAGGCAAACTTTTGTGTAATATGTCTAGAAACATCTGCTAAGAGACTCAGATATCCTTTGAATGCACTCTATAACTAAATGCAAAACACATCTTATTTGGACAGTATGCCCGCATTCAAGGAAATAAACCAACTGCTTGTAGCATTGGTCAGCTTAGAAGGCACTAGCATTATTATGCTATGTATTTTAAGTAAGGTTATGAATATTATATACTATGAAAAATCTGTTCCTGTAATGTTATTTCGCCTTTTTTTCAAAATGTTAACAGTTAAAACAACTGACAAGTGTTTATTATAAAATATATTTTTATTATATAACACAATATAAATACTCCCTTAAAACAATTCATTTAACTTCATCATAGTACAGCATGTCTATTGCATCACATTTACAGTCCATCAATGCCCATTTCAAAACCCTAGGGCCCCACACACCCTCACAATCGTAGATCGTTAATTGCGTCTATGGCGGGTCTGACAGTGTCCATATATACATATGCATACAGAAATTCTGTTGTTATTGACTTTCATGCGTTTAAATTATTGTTGCATAAGATGACCTTATAATATGATATAATGTGATATGATATGACATACCCTATTAATATAATACAATATAATAGAATATAATATGATATAATTTAATTTTATATGATATATAATATAATATAAAATGTATATATAGCCTATATAATATATATATATATATATATATATATATATATATATATATATATATATATATATATATATATTAATATACAATATAACTGTAATAACAATTTCACATGAAATAACATATATTAATTGCAAAAGGATTTTAAATATCATTAAATACAATATTGAATAAATTCTCTAAATTGATAAATATGATATTATATATAATATGATGAATATAAATAACGGATGCAATACGTTTAAATTTCTAATAATTCACAGATGAATATTTTCAAAACAAATGATCATATTATGATGCATGTTCAATCTGTGTCATTATACGTTTGCCCTAAAATGTATTTTTCATGTGCAAATAAGAAATAATTATATACTTACTCTGATACATACAGCTCTTTTTGAGTGGAAACTTGTTTTATTGCATGTATAAGTTATGCATTATGTGTTAATTGTTGATACATATTTTTTTTAATTTCTTAATTTTCAATTTTAGTATAAGGATCTATTGAAGTGTTTTGAGATGCTATCGCATCAGTTCTCTTTATCTGTATGATTTTTTTTTTTTTGTTTTTTGTTTTTCCATCCTTTTTATTTTTATTTGAATCTTGTATTTTGTATTACTTTGTGCTGTCGTTTGTAATACTTGTATTAGGTTCTTCGAAGTGTATTATGGTATCATTGCATCATTTTTGTTTATCTTTTTTTTTCATTTCTTATGATTGTTGGTATATGCATTGTATTAATTGCTTTTTTTTTGTATGCTTTGTATTTTCTTTGTTAACTGCTTGCATTAGGGGCATTTGGGGTGTATTGTGGTATCACTGCATCTTTCTTTTTATTGTTAATAATAATATTATTATGATTATTTTTATTGTTATTATTTTAATAATACACTTTAATCCATTGAATATCTACTTTCCATTGTAAAGTTACCACAGTAAATAATTTATTAAATATCTTCTCTAGTACCGACGTAAAACTGCCTTTAAGAAGTTTCACCGTTATTCCATCTGGGGCAGGTGTCTTGCCATTTTGCAAAAAAATGTCAACTGTTTTACAAGTTCTTCTTTAATTATATAAATATTAATCTCCTATTTTATATCTATACCGCGGTATTATAGGAGCATGTTGGTAATTATTCATATGATTTTTAAATCCTGGATTGAAAGGAAGTCGTACCCCAGACTTCATCCCATGACAAGTAGGCCTCGGCTAGTATATAGGCCTAAATTATTTTACCTACATGTAGCCTATTATAAGTAGGCCTATGGCCACCGACGGCGACGCAACAGGTGTCAGGTTCTGTTGCGTCGCCGGCCCTCCAGTTACGGCTGACTGGGGTTATAGCATGATACCATATGTGTTACTCTTAGGAAGGAACTTGAAAGAAAAAAATGTAATGAAATATTACATTCCGGAAAGCAGGAAGCACAGGTCTGTAACATCAATAACTGATTTATTTGTGCAGAAACTCGGAGAATTAAGAATTAACACGGCAGACATCTTCATTTGGTGGCAGTCCTTTATAATGCTTTAGGCCTGTGTACAATATATGTTCATATATTCACTTCCTTGGTGCAACATAGTGCTGAGAATAGAACAGTAATGTTTTTTAGTGGTCAAATTAAAAATACACATAAATGTACTGAACATTTATCAATGGATATATTTTAAATCTCCCAGTTGTATATGGAGTGTTATAATCACAGTTAACTGCAGAGGCAGTCTATGGACTCCACACTGCGTCAGTCACTACACAAGGGACCCATGGGTAACGGCGCTCAGCTTAACTTGATAGGATATGAGGAAATGGCCTTGCTATTTGAAGATAATCAAATACTAAATATATGAATGCAAGACAAATACTACGTGCACTTTTTGGACTATGTGAAAGTAATTTGTGTTTAAAATACCCAATGGGAATATATGAAACCCTGTAAAAATATAGAATAAGGAAGAAAGTTGAGATAACGTGTTGTATAACAATACACATTTAATTTATTAATTGAAATAAAATATTGTGGAAAAAATTAGAATTGTACATCTTCTAATGAGCAAAAACTAAATCTAATAAGTGTATATTGTACTCTGTTATATATACCTGAAAGAGAATGCAATAAGGGAAAAAAGATTATAGGCCTAAGAGTTATACCAAAGGATATATTTGATAAACAAAAAATTAGTAAACGTAATTAATAATTCTAACTAGGGACCAAGGGGTCTCGAAGCTCAGCTGAATTTGTCAATAAGGATATTTTTAAGAATTTTTTTTTTCAGAATGACGGTCGTGTAACCTTAACCAATGACCTTGTGACCAAAAAATTTAAGAACTTATTATCCTTGAACTTGCAGCATTTAGATTATGTATTAATTTTCTTTAAAAAAGTGGCTACAGTGACCTTGACCTCTGACTAGGTAACCTCAAAATCTACAGATTTCTTCCACTTTGGGCAAGTAAGCCATGTGTTAAAAATGGAAAGTTTGGGATGAAAAGTTTGATTTACAGTGCATCCACAATCATTTTAAAGATGTGGCTCCTGTGACCTTCACCTTTGACCTCTGGACCCTGAAAATCAAAATGTTTCTTATTTGTTGGGTCATTGATAAATCATGTTTGAAGCCAATATCCCTAGCCAAGGCAGAATTATCATCCATAAAATAATTTGTGAACCGATGGGCCCTGTGACCTTGACCTTTGACCCTATAACCCTAAATCGAAAACAATCCCTCCCTTCTGACATGTGAATAATATCTTGAAGATGGATGGTTTGTGATGAAAAGTATATGGTTTGAAATGCACCTGTGACCTTGACCTTTGACTTTTGCACCCCAAAATCGACAGGGTTCTTGCTTAATAGTGGTGGGCCATATATAAGTTAAGTTTGAACCCAATATGTCAAACTAATCTGGAGTTATAATCTGGACACTAATTTGTGAACAGATGGCCCCTGTGACATTGCACTTTGACCATGTGACCCCAAATTCATTTATGCTTTCCTCATACTCGCAAATCAACTAAATATGCAAGATGGAAAGTTTAGGATGAAAAGCTTGGCTTAAAATGCAGCTATAATCTTTTTAAAATAAAAGTCTTGTGACCTTGACCTTTGACCTCGTGAACCTAAAATCATACGTACAGGTTCGATCCTCCTTTAGTGGTGGGCCATGTGTAAGTCATGTTTGAAATCCATATGTCAATACAACCTGGAGTTATCAACTGGAAACAAATTTGTTCGGATGGATAGACGAACAGACTGCTAGACGAACAGACAGACACCCAGGGTGATTACTATAGGGCATCCACTTGAGGTCAATAAACACACCAGGTTTAGAGACACTACAATGAATCACAGCTGAGAAACTGACATGATTGTTGTCATTTTATAATAGAAAAAAAAGAAAAATATTCGTTAAAATAATAAGAAAAATATACAGGTGGCGCCACCACTTTTCGGGAACTGACAAAACTAGTCATGTTCAAGACAAGACTCATGACAATCCATGCATTAATTGTCAAGATATTGGAGATTTTGTTTGAGTTTTTTTCTGGGGGAGGGGGGTACTTTATCGCCCCATAGCTCGGAGGGTAGGCCTACAGGTCGCAGCTAGTGACCTAATTTCAGGTTTCCAAGGAATTTTTTCATGGACCTCCCTAGATATTTGATTACAGGCTTCTAGGGTCAGCGGTTACGATTTAATTGTGCCTTGCTTTCGAACAGCCTGACGGACGACGGACAAAGCGCCATACCCATACCTCAGTTGACCTACAGTCAGTTAAGCTAAAAATAGGCAGAGGAGTCCATTATCACTGATTATTATGGGCTTATTAAGCCTAGGTAAGCCTAGACTATCAAAAGGCCCTGGACAAAATTCATGGCAAGATTCAACTTAATCATTTTTCATAATTGATATACTTCGGAGCCCATGCCCTTATAAAATTTACGGTTTGCTGGACTTCGCCCCATGGCATGGCAAAAAAATATCGGTCTAAAGCCCGTGTCAAATGTGAAGGAAGTGGCGGGACAGAAAATGTCACCAAATCTCGCGTCCTTGAGAACGAGACGGGAGTGACCTTCAAACAAACATGGCGGACTCCAACGTGACCGAGGGTTGGTCAAAATGGCAAATCGCAGTGGCCGTTGGAGCCCCTATAGCCCTCGGCTTGGCTGGTCTGTGGTACTATAACCGCAGCAAGAGTAACAGCAAAACTAAAAAGCCAGGAGAACGCAAGACAGACAGCAAGTCAAACAAAACTGCTGGTGTCACCGCGTCCGGGGCAACCGGCAAAGCTGACAGCACACGGTCTGCTGAGGAAGGCAGCGCCGCCGCAGAAAATGCTCCGGTAACAAGACATGCTTGAGTCATACTTTACCCGTTATGACGAACATATAAATGTAGTAAACGGTAGTTCATAAATTTATCAAATAACTACTAAAACAAAAAGACTGATGAGCCATGCTGCCCATGCATGACGCAAGGGATATTTTCATCATCATTCTCTTGTTGTCTGTGACATCACGTGCATTAAATGTAGATCACTACATTGTATAGTACAGATAGCATTATAATCCGTTTCACCACATGCTGTCCACCTGTTTTTTGTTGATAATTTTCTTAAATGTTTATATTTTTAATTAATTTTCAATAAACTAACATATGGAAGTGACAACCTAATATGGCAATTAAGAATTTTACAATAAATCTGCCGTATATGTTTTACAACATTTAAGTCTCTTCACCATGATCTGGCAGATATGAAGTGTCCCTCCATAAGTAGCCATCTTTGTTTTAGCTGGTTATATTTTTTAGAGTATTTACATGAGATCATCCAATCAACAGCTGTCAGTTGAGGCTGTGTTTGCATGTGACCAATGACCTTGACCGCCATAAATGGGTCTGATATGTTGTAAAATGTAGACTGATTTCTCATATTTTAAAATAATTCTGTTTCTTAAATAAGGTGTAAGGTAGGTATTTATTTACCTTGTTGAAAATTAGGTTCTTTAATCCTCTGCTCTACACTATAATTGTTTCCCTTGAAATGTAACTAATAAAAATTTTCATAGCAAAAAACACGTGGACATGAGGGGATGAAATGGACTATAGTTCAGTGCTGTTTTGGATAATTTACTAATATGGCCTCTTAAAATTAAAGAATATATAGCAATTCACTGAGCAGTGTGGTTACAGGTGCAGTTATTCACATCAATATAAACTTTTTTAAATTTCAAATATACCATAATTTAAATATTGGTATTCTCAGTGACTCTAATGAATATCATATTAATAACAATATAATTACTAATTTAATGCCAGGTTTTTAAACATGGATGTGAGTTTTTAAAATTAAGTAATCGTGATTAGATCTGCAATAAGGTAGTTATAAAAAAATTTAGAAAAATACTGTGAATGCCCTAATTAAAAAACACTTTTTTTTTTAAAGCTTAGGATATGAAAGGTTTCTTAAATATTAAAGTTTATTTAAAATTGTTTTATTTAAACAAATTATTGACCTTTTATTGAACATATTCAGCCTGCATTATGTAGCTGGTTTTCTGCAATTTCTTGTGACCAGCAAGGCATCTCTTGACATCTGTCGCCCTTTCAGGCAATCAAGAGGAGCTTTGGTTACTTAGTCTAAAAATTCAGCAAATTGGCTATGGCATCATGTGTGAACAAATGCATATGCCATATATGGCTCATCACTCTTATATCCCAAATCAATAAGCAAGGTCAACAAACTTTGTGCTTTGATGAGCACTCATGGGGCATATAATGTTACTGGTTTTGGTCATCAAAGACTTGCAGTCTGTGGGACAATATGTACTTTGCTGTCTCATGGCTGTTGCTTGATCTGGCTATTAAAGTGCCCTAGGCAATCAGAACCACTGGTCACACATAAATAACAGCCTGTCCAAGCATGCCAGGCCAGCTGAACAGCTCCAGGCACTCTTGATGCTGTAACAATAGGCATATCCCAGGAAGTCACTGGACCAGAACAAGTAATTTTAGTATTATTTATATCACAGCAGGTATTGGGGAAGTAAATTTACACCAATTCTTTTGCCTTCTATTATCATTATTGACACAGCTCAGTTGTTTATACATAAATATTATTACTATTACTTCGAAAAGCTGAACATTTCTTTGTATATATATATATATATATATATATATATATATATATATATATATATATATATATATATATATATATATATATATATCCCATCTCTGGCTGATACAAGCAATTCAGGAACAGTGATAAAGAAGCATTTAGCTGTTATCATGCTCCTTGTGTCATCCCTGAGACGCATTTGTGTTTGACTTTAACCTTTAATGCATGGCTGATTTTCATCTGACCATGAGCAATTTCCTATTAGCGACACTTGGGAAATATATGAGTTGGAACTCTTGTTCATCAATTCATTTGAGCTGCGTACTTGAATTCCAATTCATTTAATTTTCCCTTCAGTTCCAATTCAGTTCAAATTTAGTTTAGAATTGACCCAGGGTGTGTTTGTAAGACAAGGACTAATCTTCAGATGGAGTTTTACTGCACACCAGATATTACTTAATTTTGGATTCATGCCAGTTTAGGTAAAATGGATTTTTTTCACTTGTAGGAAGTAGAGAAGTCACCATTTGAAAAGGCACAAGATGCAAAGAATAAAGGCAACAAATATTTCAAAGGAGGAAAGTACGAAAATGCAATCAAGTGTTACACAGAGGCAATCAGCTTGTGCCCAGAAGACAAGAAACAGGAACTGTCAACGTTCCACCAGAACAGGGCTGCAGCTTACGAACAGTTGGTACGTGTAACATTTATTTTCTGTCTGGAAGAGTCTGGTGTGACTGCCCTTTGGTACAGCCTAAAGCAGAGACAGGTTTGAGTTGAGCCAAGTTTTTATTATAATTCTATTACCCACTACCGTAGATTATCTGCACTCCTATTTAGAGCCACAATTTTGATGGAAAAACCAATAACCCTGTGTGTAATACGCACCCTGTTCCTGACCAAAAACCTGGATGTTATATATAGTAATTATCCAGCCACACCCCCATGCATTCAATCAAACAAAGATAGAAAACAAGGTCTGCCGTTTATGTCATTTATTAAAATGACTCAATAATTCAGCTGGCAGTGCCCAAATTAAATGTCAGTCATTCCAGGCAGATATGTAAGCAGAGTCCAAGATTGCCTGGATGAGAATACTATTATGTACTAGTTAGTTATTATAATGGTGTCCGCCCGGCTATCCGCTTCCCAGTTATCTGCTTCCCAAATATCTGCTCACCAAATATCCGCGTGCCCAGATATCCCAGTGTGAGCGTTAATAGTCAAAAACGACCCTGCACGGTTCATATATGCAACCGTCATGGAAAAAGAAGATGAAGGAAGACATCAAGAAACATTTAAATACAGGAGCTACCGGTTTTTGAAGCATTTTTTGACCAGATCGCGACATCGCTGTCGAGGCTGGTGTCCTGAATTGGGTCAACCAATTACTGCATGTGTGTGATCACTGAACCGCGACGCTCCAAGCGAACTTGTACGTGTGAGGCCATCCAAGCCTTAGTAAAAACACTGCTTTTATTAAATTATCATTAATCTTACGTTTTTTTTGTGTCAGCTTTATATTCATTCTTGCAGGTTTTTATTATGATACCCCGAGCGATTGTTTTTGCATCATTCATGACACATATATGTTGACGGACGGACAAAAAAAAACTGGTTTTAAATTTGTTGTCATACAGGTGACTACAACAGATTATACATATTCTTTAACAATATATTTTTACCTTAAAATTTTAGCTTGGATGTTTTCATCACTTTAACCTGGGGAAACCCCGCTTGCGTGATATAAATAAGCTGTTTCGTGCAGTCGAAAACGGCTCCCCCGCGAATGGGTTCTCTTTAAGTGTAATACAAACATTATTGCACCCTTGATCATGTAACCTTGATTTAATCATTAAGGCAAGTACACCTGTAATTATCTTAATAAACATTACATCTGCATTCTCTCTCTCTCTCTCCCTCTCTCTCTCTCTCTCTCTCTCTCTCTCATAATGCTAAAAAAAATCAAGAAAATACTACAGAAGAAATTACAAGATATCACTCTTTATTTGACCATTTTGAGCCAGTATGCATAAACATAAAATATTTACAACATAGGCCTTAATACACTTGCGTAAACTGATATTTTCATTCGCAACATAAAGGCAAAGCTACCTTGCGATCCCAACTCATCTTTGAAACATTCACATAATATATCCAAAATCCAGCAGGAATTTAGATCTTATTCACCAAGATAGTATGTGCAAATCTCTCTCACCGTTGACGGGGATTTTGATAAATTAAGTAGTTATTTAGAAAAAAAAATCATGGGGTAATAATTTCATACCAATATTTAATTCATATTCCTTTCAACCATCATGACCTTCATTTATAAACAAGACAGCTACAACAGATAAAATAAGATATACAGATAAAATATATACATGTTGCTGAAAGTATTGTTGTGAGAGAGAAACAGAGAGAGAGAGAGAGAGGGGGGGGGTAATTTAATTTTCATGAATCCCTGACTTGTCTCATTTAATAAATTTATTTTCTCCGATAACGATGTATATGACGAGAGGGAACGAATGAATGAATGAATGAGATAGAGAAGGAGAGAGAATGAAAGATAGAATGAGAGAGAGACGGAAAGAGACTTAAATTAATTAAAATGGATCCCTATTTTGTCTGATAACGATATATATAAGGCGTCTAATATTGCATAATCAATTTCATATACAGAGAGGGAGAGATAGTAAGAATGAATGAGAAAAAGAAAGAAAAAAAAGAAAAGAAAGAAAGAAAGAAAAAAAGGATGAAGGAATGAGAGAGATTGAATGAAAGAGATAGAAAAACATGAGAGTCAGAATAATAGAGAAAAGACGGAAAGAGTGAGTTAATTTAATTTTCATGCATCCTATGTCTTGTTTCATTTAATAACTTTATTTTGTCCGATAACGATATATTTAAGGTGTGTAATAATTGTATAATGCATTTCATATTCATAAAGAGAGAGAGAGAGAGAGAATATGCAGATGTTGTAATGTTTATTTAGATAATTACGGGTGTACTTGCCTTAATGATTAAATCAAGGTTACATGATCAAGGGTGCAATAATGTTTGTATTACACTTAAAGAGAACCCTTTCGCGGCAGAGACGTTTCGACTGCACGAAACAGCTTATTTATATCACGCAAGCGGGGTTTCCCCAGGTTAAAGTGATGAAAACATCCAAGCTAAAATTTTAAGGTAAAAATATATTGTTAAAGAATATGTATAATCTGTTGTAGTCACCTGTATGACAACAAATTTAAAACCAGTTTTTTTGTCCGTCCGTCAACATATATGTGTCATGAATGATGCAAAAACAATCGCTCGGGGTAACATAATAAAAACCTGCAAGAATGAATATAAAGCTGACACAAAAAAACGTAAGATTAATGATAATTTAATAAAAGCAGTGTTTTAACTAAGGCTTGGATGGCCTCACACGTACAAGTTCGCTTGGAGCGTCGCGGTTCAGTGATCACACACATGCAGTAATCGGTTGACCCAATTCAGGACACCAGCCTCAACAGCGATGTCGCGATCTGGTCAAAAATGCTTCAAAAACCGGTAGCTCCTGTATTTAAATGTTTCTTGATGTCTTCCTTCATCTTCTTTTTCCATGACCGTTGCATATATGAACCGTGCAGGGTCATTTTCGACCGTAACCGCTCTCACACAGATATCTGGCCACGCGGATATTTGGTGAGCAGATATTTGGGAAGCGGATAACTGGGAAGCGGATAGCCGGGCCTGAACCATTATAATGCATTATAGCTTCTCAAGGGGCACTGCCAGGTAAAATCAAACACAAAGTGATACAATTGTAATTATAAACATAACACATAGTGCTGGGGGGAACCAAAAAAGGTAATGCATGTGTGGTGCTAAATAAATACTTTAATGGTCCTTCAACCCTGAAAGGTCATTTCCGATAGTCATTCGAAAATTTACTGGTTCTATGGATGTGAACTTTCAAGAATGACAGTCAGGCCGACTTTCCAAATTATTCTTGGATCTAAAACAGCTATGAAATTGTTATAATTGAAATCACAGCAAATAGTGTATTCTCCTTTAATAGTTGTTTCAAGAAAGGTGCTCAGACAGGCCTGAATTGAAATGTTTAATCTAAGATAGAACCTTAAAGCGGCATAGTGCTCTGAGAACTCCTGACAGCCATGCCACCTTTGAGCTCACCTGGACATATGGCTAGGTATTTCTTTAGCATACATATCCAAACTCCTTGAGTGAAGAGAGAGCCCACAGGAGCTGGAGCTAGGTACCGTTGTTACTACATAACTGATCAGTCTGATCATGACTCTGTCAACAGTAGGCTAATTATAGCTTAGGAAGCAGTCACATTCACACCAGTATTCCTTACTTGGGTCAAGTTGTTTTCAAAGTAATTAGTGTGTCATGGATCATTTCCCACCTGAAGAAGTCCCATAACACTTACATTTCCCAATGCTAGCACTTACAGCGCCATATTCCAACTAACAGTGGTATCAAACCATGTCAACAAGAGGTATGGTCATGCATATTTCAGTTGGCATATCATCAAATCTCTGGCGTTGGAAGCCATATTAAAGTATGAAGCATTTTAAAATGAAGCAAAAAAGAAGGCCAAACTTTATTTTATCTAACGGAAAAGAAAACCAATATTGTTCATTTACTAAAAAATCCCTTATTATCGCTCACTTCCAGCTGACATTTTAGTGTTCTTACGACCCTCAAACATATTCAGTGCAGCAGGAAAAAAGTTGGGAAATTATACCTCCATGTATAATATGCATGCGCCACACTTAGTTTAGATTTTATAACGAAAAAATGTGGATTATCTTTGGGGGAAGATGGTATAAATATGGATACTAAAGTGAGCTGAAATCATGCAGCTGGTGTCTGACTGTATGATGACACCCTCAGACAGGCCTACATAAAGACCATGTAATTTTATGCTTATGAAATTTTGGGCTTTACATGACCCTGGGATCTACAGTTCAAACTTATCAAACCTGACAAACTATTTCTTAAGTTGTCTGTTTTTTTACAAACAGATCTGCAGGTGACAATGATAGATTGATTGATTTTTTTTTTTTATTTTTTCATATTTCAACATATCAACATGATTTGCAACAAGGTACATTTAAAGACACATTTTCATTATTTATGTTTATGTTTCAGAAAAAATATGATGATGTTTTGGAAGACTGCACAAAAGCACTCGAGTACAATAACCGCTACACAAAAGCATTATTCAGAAGAGCCAAGGCATCGGAGATCTCCGGGAACCTGATGCAGTCACTTGAAGGTGTGGGACTTTCTTTTAAACTTTAATTGTCTTATTGACATACCAATGACAGATAACAACTTTCTATCTTATCTGTCAAATTAGGCATCTGGTTTATAAAACTGATGTGCCTAAATGTGATTTTCACATGCCTGAAAAAAAAACAGAATTTTTACTTTAAGCAGAAATGACCATTTATACTACAGTTAATGTCCTTACCACCAAGGTTTATTAATAGGTCTTTAAACGTTTTAATTATTATTCAAGAAACAGAGTTAACCAAGAAGTTATTTAGAAGGAAACAGGTAATTATTCATGATCAAATAACAACTTTCACCAAATTGACAGCGTCAAGTATACTGAAATTACTGATCAATACGTTTCAGGGAGCTGTCTTGGTCTTCGGACTTGGCTAATGTCTTGGCTCCTGAGCAGTGGACCTAAAGTTGTCTGAAAGTCCACTACCAGGGTCTTGAAAGTGAAACTTGGCTGTGTGTTTCCCTTGGCTTGGCCTTGTGTGCCTGCTTGCCTTGAACAGGGACTTGTCTAGTCTTGAGGCTTGTCTTGAATAGTCTTGCTGACAGCAGACCTAAAGTTTTCTGTCTGTCTGCTGCCAACTAAAAAAGGAACTGATTTGCTTTAAGCCCTATAAAGACTGTTGGATTTGGTCCTGAAAGGACCGTTTGAGTGTAATCCTAATAAGAACTATTTTGGGGAATTGGAAGTCTGGGCTGGTCGGTCCATGTAGGAGTCTTGGCTCATCAGACGGCTAACTTGACTGGTTGGTGCTTGGCTCATCAGTACTTGACTTGCCGGGGTGGGGGTGTGCACTCGTCAGTGCTGCTCTCTCTCAACTCTGCTGTTGGTGCTTGAGTACTTCAGCTCTTGACTAAAACAAGGACAGGGCCTTATTTTACCTGATATTGAACATATTAAAGCCTATGTCCTAAGTCTGCACTACTCATATATATTATGATGCCCACTGGACCGGGGGAGATATAAAGTTAATGTGAAAAATGCTCTTATAAATATTGTATTTTTTGTAAAGTAATTCTTTCATTTAAATTATGTTAAGAACTCATGGACTCTCAAGGACAGATTTACATGCTTGTATTCAAGTACACTCAAGGATATCTATACTTGTTGCATTCTGAAATACTTGCACTGAAGTACAGACCCACGTGTACTGGACAGGAGTCTGGTCCTGACCTTGAATTAAAGCAGAAATTCAAGATTTACAAAGTATGAACCATACAGTGAATCCCAACGTGATTTGCTCTTCATGTACGGTTGCCCATATTTAGCTTTGCATCTTGTAGTCTCTGGCAGAAAACCATGTTTCTGTGTTGCTGATGATTGAAATTTTAATTCGGATACAAATAACTCTTTAAAAAATTTGGTTTTAAACATGAAATGTGACAGAGAACACATTTATGAGAGTATGTTACGTCACTTCCTTGTAGACATTACTGCCACATGTCTGCTGGAGGGGTTCCAGAATCAACAGAGCATTATGATGGCCGACCGTGTACTTAAAGACCTTGGTCGTGCCCACGCACAAGAAGCATTCCAGGTAGATCCCTTACACTGTGTTTTCATGTATCATGTGTATATGTGTGAAAATACATTTTTGTTTCTGTGTGCGCGTATATGCCTTAATGCGTGAATTGGCATAAGAATGTTTCAGTACAGTGGATATAGCAGGTCTCCAACAAAAACAATGGTAAATTAAAATTTTTTACCCAGAATTCCTTAGTTCACACAGACCCTATGTATGAAAATAGCTCCTGTGGCGAGATATTTGTTTTGGCCATTATTATTCTTCATATTCTTATTACTAGCAATTACCCGTGCTACGCACGGTTTTGGGCAAGCATTTAGTTCTGATGTCTAATAGTCTGTCATATTTGCATGTCTTGGGTGTACAATGTCACTGTCTCTTTGAATCCGACATTTGGTATAAGTGTTCTGTCTCTGAGTTAACCTTGTGTCGGAGTCTGAATGAACTGGACAATACGTTCTTGTCCGAATGGTGGAATGTCTTCAGACAAACCTGGAGCATATGTATGTAAAAAATCACGGCAATCCGTGGTGTCAGAGGAGACGTAAATTCACACAAATCGCGTTACGCTATTAATATATAGATCAATTATATGCATGGTGTTATGCATAAAACTCTAATTAAAGCCGAGAAGATAACCGGAAAATTTTCGAAGAAGTTGTGTCAAATAAAATGAAGAAATATGTTAAATAAAATCATTTTTATATGAAAATATATATTATGCTGAACATTGCCATTTAAAGTTGCCCTCCGAGCCCGTGAATCCGCCAGTAAAGGAACCTGTTATCTTGCATGGTAGTACAGTACAGCGCTGAGACGTGATCTCGATATTTGCATTCCGGTTATAACGCACAAAAACTGAACATTAACATGGTTGGGCAATCCCGCTGCGCAAAAGTTTGTGGTAACATTATATTATGTGGTACATTTTATGGCTGTATATATTTTTAAATATCACGCACTCCTTTCTGTTTGAAAGCTGAGCCGCCAATGTTTTCCAGTGAGACAGTCACTGCGTTCAGGCAGTGTGTTAAACCCGGATCCCACTCCGGATCCCGGACCCCAAGAAAAGTTTGTAATTCTTAAACTCTCATGGTAATTTGTCCAGATATTTTAGCATAATCTTATCTAAAGACATTTTTGTATCATGTTTGGTTAAAACATAAAAAATAGTCTGTTTTGCAACAAAATTTGATAAAAAAAAACACGGACCCTGGTGCACGGACCTCACGGATTACACGGACCCCGTTTTCTCGTTGTTTTACCATTTCTTTAGTACATACATGTATTTCACATCACATTTAGCCATAACACCCTTGTAATTTATTATTGTGTTTGTATCTGTATTTTTAAATTTCTGTCTCAGTTTTTATTCATAATTTTATATTTGCTATTTATTTCATTTGTGTAGCGTTTTAAAAAGTATAATAATTAAAAACATTTAAAAAATCATTATTTTGGAACCTGTAGTTGCTTGAATTGCAAGTAATCAACAATTCCTTTCGGTATTTATATTATTGTCAACTTTAAATTGCATATATTGTTATGAACGGAGCACGAAACCTGTTGTTATGTGGAAGTGCTCTGTTATATCAGTCTCAGGTCCGCTCGATTGTTAGTGCACTTCAATTAAATCTCCCCCACTGTGTCAGCACTATTATATAGTGGACGGGGCATATAGTTTTACCCATGTCCGTCCTTCCGTCATTCCGAAATCAAACAGTTGTACGGATTTTTTTTCGCAATGCGTGCAGATATTGGCCTGATTTTTGGTGTGTGGGCAGATAATGACCAGTTACAGAACGAGTGTGCGTTTCGTCCCGGTTGACCTACTTTTGACCGTTTTACGGCTCCTAAACTTAGGAAATTTAATGAAAAATAGAAACTTTCATGACAAATACACATGTACGGACTTTTTTCGCAATGCCTGCAGATATTGGCCTGATTTTTTGTGTGTGGGCAGATAATGACCAGTTACAGATCGAGTTCGCGTTTCGTCCCGGTTTACCTACTTTTGACCGTTTTACGGCTCCTAAACTTAGAAAATTTCGTGAAAAATAGAAATTTTCATGACAAATACACATGTACAGGTTTTTTTCGCAATGCCTGGAGATATTGGCCTGATTTTAGGTGTGTGGGCAGATAATGATCAGTTACAGATCGAGTTCGCGTTTCGTCCCGGTTGACCTACTTTTGACCGTTTTACTGCTCCTAAACTTAGAAAAATTCATGAAAAATAGAAATTTTCTTGACAAATACACATGTACAGCCTTTTTTAGCCCTCAGCTCATAGGCTGATGGGCTATTGTCATCACCCAAGCTGTCCATCTGTCTGTCCGTCCATCTGTCTGTCCGGTGTCTGTCCGTCCGTCCGTTCCGCGTCTGTTAACTTTTACCTTGTGAGCTGGATATCTCTAAAAGGATTCACCATTGGAATTTTATTTCATCAGTGAAGATGTATATCGATAAAATCTCGGTCAAGTTCGAAGATCGGTGACCTTGACCCATTTTTCTACATTTTAGAACTGATTATAGAAAAACACTCAGAAGTTTATATCTCAGGAACCATTGTGTGGATTTTCACAAAACTTACTATGATCATTGGGACTGATGGTCTGTATGTGCTGCACAATTTTGGTGGCGCCACCTGCAATTTCTGGTTTTTTTAATGAAATTTTATCGGATTTTTTCAATTTTTGCCTTTTGTGCAGGATATCTCTAAAGGTATTCAACACAGGAACTTCATTTCTTCAGTGCTAATGCATTATATTAACAAAACCATGGTCAAGTTCAAAGATGGGTGATCTTGACCTACTTTTCAAGGTCACAGAGCTAAGTATAGAAAAAAACTTAGGAGCTTATTTCTCAGGAAGCATTTGGTGGATTGTTATGAAACATGGTATATACCTCTCCAATTTAAATTTATAAATGATTATCAACTTTTGCTAATATTCTAGTTTCGCAATGCAGTGCTTACAGATTCTGGCCTAATGTTTGGTCTGTGGGCGCATAATGACCACTTACAGATCGAGTTCGCGTTTCATCCCAGTTAACCTATTTTTCACCATATGACAGATCCTGAACATAGAAAATTTCATAAAAGACAGAAATTTTCATGAAAAATGCACATATATGGACTTTTTTTTACAATGCCTGCAGATACTGGCCTGATTTTTGGTGTGTTGCTTGATAATGATTTTGCCCTTGTTGACCTACTTTTGACCATACAACACCTCCTGAACTTAAAAAATTTTACAAAATTTAACAAATGTTTCTAATTTGCCCCAGGCGGGGGCATTCGTGTTGTTCCGACACATCTAGTTTAATAGTTTTTTAATCATATGCTAATTACAAAATGTGACATCAAAATTTTTAACTCATCTTTGAAAACACAAAAAAACGGCCAAATTTCATTCGTTTTACAGACGACTCATTTGTGAAAATTTCTATGATGGCTCTCAGGAATCCAAAGAAGATGCTGGAGCAACACCACAATAAAATTGGTTTCCTTCTTGGGCCATTCCTGAAATGACCTGAAAATTTCATGAGATTCTGTTCATTATTGTGCGAGTTATGTTGTGAACAAACAAACAGACCTTGTATCACTACAGGTCTGCTATTTTGAGGAATTAGGGATCACAGGGCCCTAATTAAAGACCTCAGCAGTTCAAAACATCTAGTGTAGTATATAATTCTAATGTTTTTCATATACGAAATAGTTAACAAACAAAAAATGTACTTTTTTTCAGAACAAACAGCCCGTGGATCCGTCCCCACAGTTTATTAGGAATTACTTTCTTGCCTTCTCTCATGATCCAATCATGAACAACCTGGAAAAGACAGAAGAAAAGAAGGAGGTTAAGGAGGGTGAAGAGGAGGTGGAGGAGATAGTGGTCGATGCTGAACCTGAGATTGAAAAACAAAATCAAGAAAGTCCAGAGAAAGGGCATGAAGAGATCACAGGGTGAGAAAAAAATGGTGGAAATGTTATCATACATGTACTGTTAGAAGGACCACCTTCCCTGGTTTAGAATGATATAATCACTATGGGGCTATAATGTTAATTTTGAAAATAAAATTTGAAATTGGTTTTGAATGAAGATGTTTTTGCCTGGCTGCCTTGAATATTAATTTAATATGGTTGTGCCTTTTGATAATATTTCCATCCCCACAGGGGGAACATAAATTTATGTGTTAAAAGATCATTCTGGACTTATAGTGAGAGTTAAACATACCTATCTATTTTACCCTGCTAAAAACCAAGTATCTGAGATATTTGCTGTGACTTTGTAACTTGTTTGCTAAAACCAGAACCAGGTGTACAACAGGATTATCTGCATTTACCATAAACTTCGCTGTTTTGAATGGCTATTTTGTCATTTTCAAACCATATTAGTTTTGTGCTTGGGAACACAACAACAAGCCATGTAGGACAAAACAGGCATTTTAGACAACGCATTACTTGGTTGTTTTATGACTTTTATACCATTATGACAGGTAGATATGATGTCCACATGGACCTTTCATGTGTCGTGAGTGCAGAACATAAGGTTATATTCGTGTCCCAAGTGCAACACACTTGTGGGGGGCTCTTTAAGTCTGTCATCTTCATCATCTGTAATATAGTCATGGTCCTCTATCTGGTCTGTGTTACTTTTGAGAACAAAAAATTTAGAAGTACTCAGTATTTTTTCTGAAAATATTATATAAAACATGATAACAAATCACTTAGACCAAGTTCTTGAACAAGTTCAAAACCAGAGACCTTAAAGACTCCTTATTACTGATCAGGACTGTAATAAACATCTGAACTCAACATACAAGAAGTGCTAGCAAAAATATTTGCCTACCTCATTATTACCGGTTCTCAAATCCTTTGAGGACCTTTGTCTTAACTGAAAGACATAGAAATAGCAAATAATCAAGGAAAAAAATTCTGGTGCCTGCAATAGAGGACTCTGCTGAGCCCATCAGACTCTGATATGGTAAACTCCAGGCCCAGACTGGTCTTGTTAGGGATGATGTCACCAGTTGTTGGGGCATCCACAAACTTCCAATTATCAATGCTCATTACCTGAAAATTGCCCGAGGTGCTGAATCTGCACTGATTGGTCACATTCAAAACGGAAGCATTGCGTGCAACCCCCTGGGATAGCAGCTTGTAATTTGTAGAAACCTTCACTAAAAGAGCCACAAAACTTACCAGCCACATTGTCTTTATAGAAGCACTCAGCTTTACAGGTGTCAGTGTTCTTACTGCCAGACCTGCTACAGGTGCAGGGTATACCATTGGGGTATTCCAGTGTACCCAGGGGCGCATTCATTACATTTACAGGGAGTCCCACAGTGTCCCACCTTACAGGTACAGGGGCTTAGTTTAAGGTGCGGAACACAAAGACCTGAGGTTAAAGTCACTGTATCTATGATAGTAAGAGCTAGACTGAATGTTGTCTAATATTCGTTACCCAGTAACTTCGTTTCCTCACTGGTACCGGGTACAAGGGGTGTTACATTGGTAAAGAACCTGTTTTAAAGCAAAATATTTTGTATACACATTAACCAGCATGCAGTAGGGTTAATTGGTTATATTTCTAACTATGAAATATGTTAGGTAAAATGGTTCACAAACTAATTTGTGTATTGCCATGCCATTTTGTGAAATAATTCATCTTGTGAGTTGCCTGGCGATATACAGTCCTATTGCGTATTACATTGTTTGTGTGCAAAAGCAACCTCTTTGTTGATTATGTTTGGTGTTCATTTTTTTCAGTCCATATGCCGAAGCCATAGAATGCCTGAGGAAAAAACAGTACAGAAAAATCATCAGTCTAAGTTCAGAAGCAATAAAAGATGAAGCCAGTCCACACCGTGCTCTGGCATTGTTATTGAGAGGCACGTTCTACACGTTAAGAGGAGAAGCTAACAAAGCCATAGAAGACTTTGATAAGCTCCTAGACATGAAAGATGTAGACAAAACGGTATGTGGTGTAAAATATTATATGAATTCCTGGTTAAAGTGTCTTGGATTTTATATGTCATTTTATGTAAAAAGTAATATTCAGATCCTGAAGTAGGTTATCATGTAATTATATAAGACTTCAATTGGTAGTGTTTACTGTGGTCGGCTTCATATTTGGGAAAATAAATTTTTGCAATTTACACTTTTTCTTTGTTTTGTGAGGGTTCATTTTCGCAATCTTACAATGTAGTCAGTTGTACATAGTATATCCAATATCACATTATTTGACAGAGACCCAGTAAACAAGTAAAAATTCTTGTCTCATATAGGCACATTGACTTTTAAACATACAGGCATCGGCCCATAGATAACCCACATAAAGTGCTAATAAAGCCATACTTTAAGTGCCCAATTGCCTGTGTAGATGAGCCATCTTATTAACGCAGGTTTCATTTTTAAGATAATTCTGTTTTGTGACACATCACAAATTTGAATCCCTCAAGAACAAAGAGACAACCTCAGTACATGTATATCTGTCAGAGGGCAGCCATATTAGCTCATGGCTTGCAGGATATTCTGTAGCATTTTCTTTAACAAGCTTGTTTTATTGATATTTTGCTGTAATTGCATATTGTATTGTCCATGTATTGCGATAATTGTTTATGACTGGAAGTTTGACCAATTTTGCAATGGCTGTAAACTGGTTAGGTGTAGCTTCATTGTATTCCGATTATTGATTAAATCTATGATTGGTTGTTTTCTTTAAAAATCGAAAATTTTGTTCCCATCTTGAAGTTTAGTTATAGCATTCGCTACTTCATATTTTGTTTTAGTGCTGGGCCAACATGTCTATAAATTTAAAAGGATTTTGTAACAAAAGTGGTTTTAACAGTTTGAAATTTTCATATAACATTCATTGGTTATGCAGATGAAAAATTTGTTCCAGTCTGTCTTCTGATATACGAATATCTGAAAAGTCCAATCTGCTCCACAGATACGTTCAAATGCTCTCATTAAGCGAGGGAGTCTGAAGATGCAGATGGGCGGGCAGGTGGCAGCACTAGATGACTTCGCCACGGCAGTTCGAGAAGATCCAGATAACTCTGACGTATACCATCACAGAGGACAGGTGAGTTGCTTTTTTCCGGTCCATTTGAATATTTGTGGCCAGAGGATCATGTACAGGCCGTCATTTTAGAGAAAGTACCATGGCATCTTCTGTGACAGTGAATGAGATCTTTTATTTTTATGGTGTACAGTGAAACAAAACAATCACCTCATGTATACAGTGTCAGCTCCTAAGAATTCCCAATACAGATGATGTCAGTGAGGACTACTTAATATTTTGTCAATAAAGACCAGAGGCTTCAGTATTAGGGTGGATTGGGGGTATTTTTGCAAGGGGGGGGGGAATGGTCAATTTAATCATCTCCTTCCTCCTCCCCCCCCCCTTGCTATTCGGAGAATAAAAGCTATATATTGCAAATGAAATATATTTATAATTAGAATTTGTTCCATTTATGTTCAGATTTGTTCCATTTTTAAGTTTATTATGAAATATTATATCTAATCCTGGTTTAGAATGAACTTTCACTACAAACATTACAACCATAATTCCTTATTTTCTAAAATTTTATACTTAATTGTTATATATTTGAATTGTGTCAAATAGACACTTATACATATATGAAATGTGTAATACAGATGCTAAAAAGGTATATATGTGTGTGTGTGTTTGTGTGTGTGTCTGCTAGTCATCTCCCCTACCCAGGAAGATAAATATTGATGCCACTGCTAATAACCAGCCACACTTCATTTTGTCAGGACCACAGGACTCTATGTTGTATTAAGTGAAGACCATTGAATTTTCTAACCATTGCAAAAGACCATCCAAACTGCAGACTGTGCTGTTGCAGCTATTGTCATGGCTGCTTTTATGACTGCAGATTTCTGTGACAGACAGTATCATGGCCCTGGACGTTTATCAGTATCCTGATGACAGATTTTTTGTAGGATAGAATATCATAACTACAGACTTTTCTTTTACAAACAGTATCATTACCCCATACTTTTCTATTTCAGATAGTGATATGCCTGCAGACTTTTCTATTACAGTCCATGGTTCAACATTATTAACACCTTGAAACCGTCTCAAATAAAATGATAACGCAGGCATACCCTGCTTGTTGGCCCCCGCTTCTGCGAAACGGGAGGACATTTGTTTGGGTTTGTCTGTTGTCTGTCCTTCAGGTTTTCCTTTCTGAGCAATAAATATTATCTGATTTCATTCAAATTTGGGTCAGTGATTGCTCTCATACATACCTTGGTTGGGATTGGTTTTGGAGTGTCTGTCTGAAAATTGTTATCACCTGCTCCAAAACGGACAAAAATTTTTCCTTTTGTTCTCAATTCACAAAAAAAATTATCATGTTGAGAAGGCAAAAGGGGGACAACAAGAGGGGGAAGTGGAGGAAATAAATTCCACAAATTTCCTTCTTTTTTATACTCACAGTGATTACCTATTTCAATCACAGACATTGCTGTGTATTGCTCATCATCATGTTATCACTCTCTTACATTTATATGACAAGTTACTTTTTCCTTTTTTTTTCAGTTGAATCTCCTAATCGACCGTTATCCTGATGCAATAAAGGACCTGGAACAGGCGGTTAAACTGTCCCCTGACTTTGCTATTGGTCATGCTCAAAAGTGTTATACAGGTAGGGTCAAAGTTTGTCCGGCCTGACCACAGTTGTAAAATTTCAATCTGATTGTGCTTAAAGTCTCAGTAAAGTTCAATTTTGAATTCACTGGTTTTTTGACATCACATTAATTGTGGGTTTCCGCTTTTTTGGCTGGGAGCATGATTGCCATAATTTCTAAGTATTTTATGTGCGAAATACCTCAAGAGTGTTGCCTTTTGTATTGCTAGTGTAATTGCTCGTCTTAATCAACCGTTGCATCTATGTTGTGGACTAGCCAGTTACCATTTTTGCCAAGATGGTGCTACAGGGTTTTGTAATCCTTTGAAATGTTCAACTTTCCAACAGATACTTCCCATCATATTAAACTTTCAATCAGTCACTTTTGTTTTGACATTTTGGCAGAAAGCTTTACCTGTTAACCTGTGCAGCATCCCAATGTGAACACTTGGCAATCTATTTATTACATAAGCTGTGATTGGATATAAACCAGTGTAACATAATGAATTGGCCAATTACATATTTTGTTACAAATTAAGAATAGCGCTAGGGTTTAGGCTGGTACTCTGCTCTGTTATGGTTCTGCTGCTTTGCAAAACACAAAGTTCTATGATTTCATTAGCGCTGCGAAGCTAAAACGGCGTGGGGTACCAATGTAGCTGGGGGTTTCCAAGGTTACCATGCTATTTTGTTTTTTATGTATTTTTCATTATTTGTAATGTGGGGAAAATCGGGGAGTTCACCTTTCCAACAGATTGGTACAAAATGAAAAATGTCTTTCCTTGCTTATGTTTGCTTCCTTAGAAAGGTGGAACAGCGTTAACTATTACAACCCCTGTGCTAGGCATGGACATAAACTGGTGTAAGCTTATGCCTGGGGTCTGTATACACACCAAACTATGTTCAGTGCAATCCACACTTTGTTATATAGCACAATAAACCTAAAACATATGGAAACTTTTCACAGTATATGTGAAAATCCATAAAACAAGCGACCTCTGTCCAGTTTATGCTAATGATTTGAGGATAAGCAACGCAACTGACTTGAAGGGCTGGGCAACACCCTTTTGTATAAATAATCTCAGCCAACCAATAGTACCTTAGTAGAAGACTTATTGGACCACACAATATTTATATAACAGAGAGCTATTCATTGTTTAAAACTTTGTTTCCCCCATGGTCAGTTGAATGTTGCATATATGCTCTCTACTTCCAAACACTATGTTATTATTTCATCTTAATAGGGTTAAAACCATGTAGAGTATGAAAAAAGATCTGTAGCTTGCTTGACATGTAAGGTTTCTCTCTGTGTTAATAAGTGAATGTTATATTTCAGAGTATAGGTTTGGCATGATGCAACAGAATCAGATTATGGTGAATACTGCCAATCAAAAGTTTGAGGAAATCATTAAGAAGTTCCCAGAATCCTCCGAGGGGCACGCCTTATATGGTCAGGTAAGTAATTCTGATTATACTGTTCAATGCAAGGCTCCACAGTAGCTCCCCGCCTTTTCATGTGTGTTTATAGTCTGTTCTAGCATCTTTTGTCTGTCTGGCCATCTGTTTGTCCATTGTCGATGATCAGTCAATTAAAGGGGTCTATCCTGATATCTGACAAATATTAACTAAAGATAATCTCTTGAACCTTTCATAAAAAATAGGTAAACACAGACCCTGTGAATTGTATAGGGACCTGGAAATGACATGATAAGCCATTCTAATACCTTCTATACAATTCTGGAATTAATTATAACTTGAGTAGTAAATTGCAGATTACTTGTAAATAAAAGCAAACATTTTACAACCATGGAGATTAGTTAATTTTAGCAAGTAATTAAACAAATTTAGCTACTAAAGGAAAGATTGAATAGAGAATGGAATTGAAATTAAAGAATTGATAAATGGAATTGATTCAAAGGCCCCTCACAGTCTATACACCTATTTGGAAAAAGTGAAACCTTGCCTGATGACCACCTCGGTTAAGTGACGACCTCAAAATAATGACCACCTCATTGATGGTCATAATTTCGAGGTATTTACTGTATAAATTTGACATCCATTGTTGTTTTCCAGGCCCTGGCAGAACAGCAGGAGTTTGAGCGTGCAGAGGAGTGTTTTAAACAAGCCCAAAAACTAGAACCAGACAGTGCCAACATCTTAGTTCAGAGAGGGTGAGTGTACTTAATATTCCACTTAATTATCAGTCTACTCATTAAATAATAGATCATATTCCACCCCTTTTAAATCATGCTCCATCAACCTATTATTACCCTTTTTACACAAAATGGTTTTAAATTTTTTTTTGCCAAGTGAAATCATCAAATCTGTTTCAAACCTTATTGTGCAGTCACACAGGCATCTAACACCAGTGAATATGGTGTAAATTTTATTTGTGAAACACTGTGACAGCATGCTACCACCAGCATTTGCTCTTGCGCTGTGACCAAGTTCCCTCTTCAAAATAAGGTGTAAACTGTTTTAGATGCCAATTGAGTATTCACACAACAATTTAGCAGAGCTGATAATGATTAGCAATTGAAACGGTTTGAAACCAGCTCCTGAACTGGATTCAAAACATTGTGTCATGTGAATTTTCAATTCCCGTTCAAAATAATTTAAAACTATATTGCATTTGTCGTGTGAAAGGGGTATTTGTTATTATGGACTTTTTATGCTAGCCACTCTCCAGTGTGAATGTTGGCCATCGAATGTTCATCCAGGAACCCACCAGTGCGCATTGTTAAGGTGAAAATACTACGGCCTAGATTCCATGAAGATATTCATTACAATGTACATACAAATCTTAATATCAGGCAGCAAAGTAAGCGTTTTAACAGCATACACATTTGTATATTTGTGTTTGATTAATTTTATCCCATTAGCATTCGGTAACATGTGATACTTTTATCTGCATTTGCATGTGCATTTGATTTGTTTGAAACATTTGCATTTGTGAGGTTAGTAAAATTCTCAACTTGGGGACTGGCGCCAGTTTGCTGATGATGACCGTGTGATACGGTCAAAAGCTACCGCTGCGAACAATGGAAGTCACTGAATGAGAATTTTACTAAACCTTATGGTATCTCTAGGGACAGGATCCAACTTACATAGTTTGGTTTGCATTTGTATTTAAATGCACTGATTTGCATTTGAACAATATATATATATTACACTTATTGTGGTAATTTTTATTCATCTTTATGGTACTGATTTGCATACAGCCTTCTGGCCATCACTTGGAAGAAAGACATAGACTCTGCGGCCCAGCTCATCAACAAGGCTATAGAGTGTGATGCCAAGTGTGAATATGCACATGAAACCATGGGAACTATAGAGGTCAACAGGTCAGTAATTATTTGCATATCATTACACTTCATCAGGGCCTGTCAAGAATTGAATTGTTCAAGATTGAATAATTTGCTATTATTAGTTTTCCATAGAAGAAGTTTTTGAGATGTTCAAGTTGAACTTTATATGAAAGTAAAAAATGAAAGGAAACATAACATTGAATGGATGACATTTATAAGAGCCTTAAGCCTGCCATACTGGGTGCAACTTGTTGTGCAGCAAGTAGGTTGTTCTGTGACACGTTCCTCAATATGAACAGTCCATACACACAGTAACATGTTATGCAACATATTTGTAAAAATGTGATAAGAACTATATGCATTTAACATGACCTCCAAGATTCCACCATAATTTTGCCTTTTCGCTTTATGTTTATGAATATATGTGCATGAGAGGAATAATCTATTATATATATAAAATATATATGTCTTTTTAATAATTTTCACTATAATAATATAGATCTGTTGATAATATTAATAGGCATGGATATTTCTAAATAGCTCTGCAACATATGAGTTAACTGTTGACTGCCTAATACATATGGCACCCTCCTCGGACATGGTGAAACCATGGACCATCACAGAATAACATGATCAGTCAGTATATTCTTAGCCCGTTTCTGATGTCACAAAAACAAGTCTAAGAAAAAAGAAACATATTCCTCCTTGCAGAACAGGAGTGTCCAGTGAACTGTCGCAAAAAAAGTCGCATTGGGCATGGCAGGCTTAAGGGGGCCCTATCACCTGAAGAGCATGTTCAATTAACTCGAAAAAATAGCTTCTTCCCTTTCAAGTAAATCTGTATTTGCCAAAATATTGCCTCTAAACTGTTTGCTTACTCCTGTACATGGGTGTTAAAAACGGTGGATCTGGAGCGGTCACAGGTGTCAACATAAACACAGCGCATTGGACCACGTGCATCGAAGAGACACAACATATGTCTATCAGAAGAACTTGACTTGACTGACTGACTTGACTTAAAATATGTAATACATGTTCCTGCTGGCTGAAACACCGCATGTTGCAGCTCACAATCTGACCTCCGGTCACGCAGCTTTGTTACAGTAAACAGACATACGTGAACTGTGTTTACCAACACGCAGAGCCATAACAAGGCATTAAACAACTATATGAGAGGTACTGAGACTGTGTGCTGGGATGTTTAACAGGGAATTTTTCTGTATAAAGCAAAACTGAACTGATAGTGTGAAAGAATGGACGTAATAAGGCTCCTGATTATGTCCCTTTAATGAATATTAATAATACTATCGCTAAACAGAAAAAGAAACTGAAAATTTTACTGTTGATAAAGTTTCTGTCCAGTTGGGCTGCATATTTATGTATTTTATTTGTAACCATATATTTCATGAGAAGTTTATTGTTTTTATTATCAATATTTTTTCCAGAGGAAACTTGAATAAGGCCATTGAGCATTTTGACAAAGCCATTGCTTTGGCCAAGACAGAGGCAGAGATGTCACACCTGTTTTCGCTGAAGGACGGAGCAGTCGCACAGTTACGTGTCGTTGAGAGGCTGGGCATTCAGATTCCCTCATTGTCAGCCATGTTTTGATTGATTGATGCTTATAATTGACACTGAGACAGAGGAGCGAAATCAATGTTGTTAACAGGAGCTGCTTAACGATTGAACTGTTTAATAATGGGTGTGCTAAGCATTGACATTCAAGAGCAGATAATAAATATTCATGAATTTAAAAGCTTTGGTTTAAAGCCTGCACATTGTTATCTAATTTTAAATTGTAACAGTATCCAGTATTTTTGTTCTATCAATCTTTCATTCATATATGTATATATATAATTAATGAACTTAAGATTCAGACTGATATTTCTAAAAAAAGACAGTCTCTGCCATGTTCACAAACTCATTAGAATATCTTGAGTGAAAGGGTAGTCCACACTATGTCTGTAATATATATATATATATATATATATATATATATATATATATATATATATATATATATATATATATATTATTTATTTTCTGTGTTAAGAATGAATGTAATTTTATGTATAGATTCAGAATATGCGTATATTATGCAAATATAAATCAGTCAGGTGAAAGGATTGATATGAGTTATTATTTTGTTAAGTATACTTCTTCTTACTGCTTATTTGCTTTTGATATAAAATTATTTTTCTTTCTTCCAAGACCTTTTTTGTTGATTTTTAAGATCATATTGGGAGTGAAGGAGGATTTCATTACTATTGAAATACTAGTAACATGACCCAGATTGAAAAACATTGGTGGTATAGCATTGAGCTCGATGTTCAGCCTGTGACATCCAGGTTTAAGTGTGTACACAAAATGGCAGTCCCCATGAGTGGTTTAGAGAAACCGAGAGAAATAGACCTATCATGATCAGGGCGTATGGAGATGAAACAAAAGTACTCCCGAGGACAGTGAACATTCGAGAATCTGTCCAAGGAGGCAGATTGATGGCACAGGAACATGTGTCAGCAAACTTTAGATCGGAATAAAATTGTTTAGGGACCACGCCCAAATTCTATAATTACTGTAGGATTCAAAGTTTTTCCAATAAATCAATTGATTAACTTATTCCCTTGGCTCTAGCAGTTTCATACTTCGAGTACGGGTGCAAGTTATGCAAACCTTTTCCATTATCTGTCATGCCTTGTAGATCAACCAGTCTTTTTATCGTCAACTTTTGTTTCTATTATTGATATTGATTGTTTAAGTAAACCTTGAGATATTTGTAAATCACCCAGTAAATGGCAGCAGCAGGGAGTTACGTCACAAGCTGGAAACTGTCTAGTTTGAGGCAGTAAAACAGTTTGAACAGTGCCATCTATCTCTACACAGCTTCAAAAACCTTCTACATGAATAAATACATCGAGGTAAAACCATATATGATGATGTGTGGTTACCCTCCATGTATTATTATTTTGATATAAATATAAGAGACTTTGAACTATTCAAAGCTGCTATTTCTTGACGTCACAAGCTAAGGTTCCACACCGCGCACTCACAAAGAGTGTGACTGCAGGTTAGGGTTTGTGGGCATAGAAATCCTATGCCTACAATCCACTGCGGGTTTTATCTATACACCTGCGCCGTAGGTATAAATGTAGTGAAGATTTGTAATGTAGTGCATTCAAATATATTGGATAATAATTATTTCGCTGCAAATTACATAAAAAGGGGTGCTTTTGTAGTAAAGACTTTACGGTATCTATCTACTACTAAAATTGTCCTGTCTGCATGTCTGCCCCGCTAAATCCCAAGAAACGGGCCATGACAGTGGGCCAGTGTTACTTTCAGCTTCAGACATCTAGTAAGTAATATTTTTAAAGAATTCACATGTAAAATGTAAACGTGAAACACATTTTGACAGTTGAAAGTTCCCTATACTGGAAAAGGTTCGTTTTGTCTAGAAACTACCTTTTGCGAAAGGGTTGCCCAGGTTCCTGCAGTTCTGCCTTCCTGTGATTGTCTCTACATTGGCGGGGTTTAAATTTTCGCGATTTTCACTATCATTGTTTCGCGAGGTTTCATATTCACGATCTCGCAGTAGTGAAAGCAACACGGAGTATATCCATTATTATTTAATAAGTTACAGTAAAGAAGCTGTATGCAAATCTAAACAATTGGACGAGGATTAAATTCTTCATTATCGGCAGATTATTTGAAAGAACTGATGACATTTATTATAGCAATATGTGATTTATGTGCAACATGCATGATATATTGTCAATTATAAATAATTATAATGCGACTTACCTTCGACCAGGCGGCCTCTTAATCTGGGTTATTCACTAGGATTTTATTTTCGCGATAATTTACCTTTCGAAAATATCGCGAATTCAAAACCTTCGCGAACAAAACGGCAACCTCAGTAATTAATTCAGCCAAGTCATCCGACTTTGCAACTAATTGTGACTTGAGTGAAAAAAATGTTGTTCTCAAAAATATATAAAACCCATAAATAAACCTATATGGGCAATGTTGTTTATTGGCCAAACTACCAAGATCATGCAAATAGTTCAATTAATCAAGAACTAGTTAGAATCCTGATGTATTAAAAATAAATATCCAGCTTTGTTTCATTGAAAAATACATTGTAACATCACAAGATCTACACTCATTAAAGCAATTTGGAGCTAGCCAACTATCAGGACAAGTCTGAATTGGCAGACTAGTCCGTCATGTTTTGTCCAAGCAAGCCTCAATTTAGCTGCGTTTACCCGGCGCGCGGTATGCGGATTGCAGCAGTGGTATAGAATACGATTTAAATCGCGCAGGGCAATATACTTGGCGGGTAGTGAAACACTGCCATATGGGCCCTATATGATGTCAAAACCCGCTGGATCCGTATAAGCCTTACATACGGTAACTAGAGCGCTTGGCCGTTCTAAAGCGCGTACGCTCCCGAGGCAGCGGAAATCTTGCGCTTCTAAAGAAGCAACTGATTTTCCCGCTGCCTGGTTTGACCGTTTATGATACACTTAGACACCAGGTGGCGGGTCGTCTGCTGACTTGAAAAACGTGCGTATGACATGACAAGCAGCCAACCAGATGCCAATAAACAAACACTCGACAGGCATCCTGGCTCCGCCCATAGCTGCGCTTCAAGTATCTTGATGAGTTTTATAGTTACACTTAGTAAAGAACAGTCGAATTTTAATTGCTCCCTCTGCATCATCGACCGATTCGATTACGACATTACGACTATGTTAGCGTAGCCATATATCTGTTGTCTGCAAAACTGAAACCAGCCAGCGAGGTGTGCACGGAGCCTATGTTGTTACATTTCGTTTGAATTACAGTTCACCGACCGGGCATCCTATGTGCCCAAGGACCTGTGCAAACCACGAGTTGGGCCATTCTCTCTGAGCCTGTGGCCTGTTCAAACGGTTGCCGGGGCGATGAGCTGTCACTCAAAACGAAATGAACAACATTGGCTCCGTGTATTCCTCGCTTGGCTGGTAAACCGCTCTGTCTTCCAGCACAGGGTCTCATCTGATTGAACCAAAATACAGTGGTCCCCTCTGGTGTAGCGATTCAGGATACGAGGTCAAAACAAACAGCGCTTACGATATAGGTTGTAGGCCTCTAGGTTAAGCGCTCTTCATTGAGAATAGCAGTTTTATTTGTGCCATGAGGAAATCACGTGGAAAATAAAACATGAGATTTAAAATTATTTTACTTATTCAAAAAATACACATCACAATTAAGCAAATTGTAATGAAAGGTTAATTAGCCTAAAAAATAATAAAAGATCTGGTTCTCAGGCACTTTTTTTTCAGAAATAAGTGTGGGCGGGCGATATTTTATTTTTTTTACCTTTTTTATGTTTCGATAAAAAATGTCATATGATCAGAGAATAGCATGAAAATAACAGAATTTTTTATTTAACAGGGAAAAGCACTACATAAAAAAGGAAATCTTATCAAAGTTGTATTATTTTATCTTCTTGAAAGCTGAAAATCAAAAAACAAATGTGTGATGCGGGGTTTAAAATTGACGCGGGCGGTGCCTGAGAACCATACCTTTTATTTATTGGGGGGGGGGGGGGGGGGAGCCTAAACAAAGTTATTTAGTGAGTAGCTGATGATGAAGATGGCTCCATCACCATTCATTGTAATACAATGAAAAATAAAAGGTTCTAAACTATAGCGCCAAACTATCTGCAAGCCTGTGGCTGGGGTATCCAGGAGGCAGCGTACGTGGGTGCTGTTGCTCTGCTGACTCGTCCGACTTCTCGTCCTGCCCACGTTTCCGGTGCCCTGGAGCTCTGCTGAAACTTGCATCTTGGATACTTTTGCGTACGGATAGCGATTGGTGGGGCATCTAAAAAATTATAGCAGTTAGCGATCTCATCTGTATCTCTTTCAAATGTATTCTAACTTCATACCATAAAGGATTTTAAAAAAAATGACTATCCACGTTGACGTTGATGAGGGCGCGTCGGTGGTTCAGTTCTGCACCGTCTTCATATTTCTTTTGCTCTGTTCATTTTGCGAATCTCTATGGTCTGGCGACATCTAGTGAGGATAGAATGAACTGATTCATCCCTTCATTCAAATGTTTAAAGCCTGATGTACTCAAATGTTAACATCATCACTGACCAGGTCTTTAGTGTAAACATACCGATGTAAGAATTTCTTGCCACGAGCACAGCGCCACAAAATAAATGTATACCACTGAAAATCTATATTTTAACTTTAAGATTTAAAAATTGAGACAACATTCCAAATCTCATTATATATCCCCCCCCCCCCTCCACATTCGGAAAGTCAGTGCGAGCTCGAGAGAGCCTTGGGATTTCAGCTCCAACATATTTTCAATTCCTCCCACTTTTTCATTTATATAAATTCAATAACTCCAGGTCTTGGCCCATGCAGTTGAACAGTATATGTGATACACGAGCAGAGATATGTGATGAAAACCCACTCAGAACTAGACAAGTACCCAGCGCTTTTATTACCGATCATAAAATTTTATGTCCGAGGACACACAGAGAGCCGGAGAAGAGTTCCGACTATGAGAACAGGTACTAGGTGGTCACGTGGGAGAGCGACTGACCTGTGGATTTTGACCGGACGAACGGTGCTCAATATAATACCTGGACTTTATCAAGGATATTAGATTATACTACCAAATGAGACAATAAAACCAGTCTTCTTTCAACGGTCTGTGGATTGTGTAAACCGGTACAACAATGTGTAACACTAGCTGGATCCCGGAATATGTACATATATCTAGGCCTATTATCAAGCGCAGGTGGTGTGTGTTTGAGTGTATGTGTGTGTGTGGGGGGGGGGGGGTGTACATTCTGCATATGGCGTAGAAAATATAGAAGTATACGATTCGGCTGTATTTTGAGATTTTTTGTGAGCATGTTACTATTTGGTTTCGTTTGGACGGGTATAATAATAATAATAATTTTTTTGTAATAATAATAATTATAATAATAATAATAATAAACAGCTTAACTTGTCTCGAGGGGAGCGTTTACCATTTACATATAGACAAGGCCAATGTCCTTATACTATGGCATATATATACAGTTTTAAAGTGGATTTATCTTGTTTCTGTAAATTGGACGGGGATGGGTCATAGAGGTTTGGTCTTGCGCTTTTCATCTGCCTTTCCCTCTAAAAATCTCAGAAGCGGGTCCAGGGGAAGGGTCCAGCAGCCCCCCATCTCCCCCCCCCCCCCCCCCCCCTTCAGCAGCCGCAATCTTTTTTAAGTGGTTTAAGACCAATTTTTGCGGCCTGGACCCCCCCCCCCTTTTTTTTTTCTTCCAGAACTGGGGTTCTTGTTTAAGGTATTGTCATTCGTCCTTCTCGGAAGAACCCCTCCTTTTCCTAAATCCTGGATCCGCCCCTGAATCTCATGATCCGCCACAGGCTTTTGTGATCTAGCATTTTCATAGTCGCTTTTAATTACCTTTAACCAATACTTTGCATGTACACTCGGTTATTTAGTTACCTGTACTAGCTGCATGGTTCACATGCATGTTTAGATATCAACCTGCTAAGTCTTACTGTACGATGTTAGGTCAACAAGGAATGTTCAGTCTTAATTCACTCATTATGCAATCGGTGTTTCACAATCGGCTTTTGAACTCCCATTCATGTCAGCATGAATTGATGATGGTTCCATGTCGGTCTCTGTCCGGCCGCACGATAGTACAACACTAATCGTAACCCCGTTTTGTATCCTGGCAGGCCTAGGCCATGGTGAAATCTTTTAGGAAACCCTATTTTCTTACGGTAGCCCATTTATACTATGAGCTGCATATGGCGGTATAGGAGTACTTTGAAAATGATCCTTCTCGAACTTATTTATGTTAAATGTTGTTGAACCGATGTTGCAGGTGCATTTTAATGTGAAGCTGGAACCACGTTTCTTACCCAGGCATGCATTCCTGCATGTCACAATGAAGACTTTCACCAAAGTCCTACGACATTGTTACCATCGTACGACATTGTTACCATCGTACGACATTGTTACCATCAGGTTGGAGGTTTCCATTGCTGTTTCCATTGCCCCTAGACCTGTCGGCGCCATCCACCTTCACATATATAATATTAATCCCCTCATACATAACTAATGCAGGTTTATATATATAACTGTATACAAACCAACCGCATTCAAGTGACAGATTTTTCCTGAGACATCCGACGTTTCACAATGTATACAAGTTTTTTCCTTGTCAGAGATATATCCATGTCGCCATTAATAAAAATAGAGTTGTAAAATTTAAATAAATTGGAAATGCTCGACGATAAAATAATTATCCAAAAGTTCCCATTAGAAGACAAGGGACCCATGGGTCACTGTGCTCAGCTGAAGTTGACTTTGAAGGTAAAAATCTAAAATAATATCAAATGAAGATAAAGTGATAGAGGAAGAGGTAATAAAGGCCATGGTTGGTTTATATGATTGGTTTGTATTGATGAGCAAGAAATTGTTGCAAATAATATTTTGTGACCTGACCATGTGTCTTCATGTTTAAACTGAAGCATGTGAGCAGTTTGTGAACAAATGATCTGTACTATTACCATGATCATTAGTTGGCTTTTTGATTAACTGCTGACATTTCAGTAGTTTACACATGTTCAATACAATATATTTTTTATAATATGTATTTTTAATATATGTATCTTTTTATTTTATAAAATGTATACAGTTGAAATATAACTAATGTCCCCAGTCCACAGATGAAAGGACTTGGTGGTGGTGGTGGGGGGGGGGGGGGGGGGGTATGTGGAATGGTGGGAGTTACAATTTAACATATCTGTATTATAAAAGTGTATTGACAGAGGATTTTCAATTAATTCAACAATGCTTACGGATAAAAGAGTTCATTCATAATAACTTAATACTTTAAAAAAAGGCCAGACAGACTGGTAGACAAACAGAGCTGATAATATATGAAGTTTCAATTATTTATTTATTACACAACTGAATATATAATTTTCTTTCAAATTTTAGACTTAAATAGCTTAATTCTAAACACATACAGCATATGAAAGTTATTTCAACAGTGCTTATAGGAAAAATTTCATAATTAATATATATATATTTAATGATAACGGAGAGATGATGGACAGAGCTGATCACTTTATGTTCCATTCTCCTAAGGCAAGAATATGTTTCAATAAGATCTGAATCTTTTCTAATCCCATGATTTTTTTAATCAAATAAATTTTACACATTTGCAATAAAAACTAATGTCCCAGTGCAAAGGAATCAATGGCAGCAGACGGGGGGGGGGGAGGAGGGGAGGGGGGGGGGAGGAGATGGTGGGATTAACAGCACTTCTGCATGTACATACAGGGCAAACAAAGCCTGATCTCCAATTCTGCTGAGGCAGGAAAATAATGAACAAATGTATGTTTTGGATCCTCATTTTTTATCACATCAATTTTTTTTATTATAAGTTTATATTTCTATTCATTTCCAGTATGACATATATTTCTGAATATAAACATTGATTCATATTTCTAAATTGCATCATCTTAAATCTCAATCTTGTAAGACAACACCATATCATGCATACAAATGTTAATCTATTTTTGTGGTGAAAAATTAATTTCCAAAACAATAAATATCTAAAAATAAAACTTGATTCAGATTTCATAATTTTAAATTGTGTCTTTATTTGCTACATATTTTATAAACTTAAGCATAATGACGGGTTTAATTATATTTGTTAAAATCATTTAAAAGAAACAACATGGCATCTTTCGGATTACACCTTGAAATACTTTTTCAAGGAAAGTTTTTGTATATTGGAGTGGAAACAGCATTACAATTAAGGAGATACAGTGAAAACAATACCAATTACTGCATAACACTTAGTGGGTTGGGTTTGTCGGTGGGGGGGGGATCCAGGTGGTGATATGAGAATAACTGTACACCTGTCACAGCAGGGGATCTCCCCCAGTAACTGTAACAAATCAGAAACCCTGGCATAGCTGAATTCCAGTGACCTGGAGTGAGACCCTGCATCTGGACCAAGCAAATGACTACAACAGAGCCTCAAGAATAAAATCAATAACTTGCCTAATTTTCAAGCTTTTCAGATTTAAACAAATTAAATACTTAAAATTAAATTAAATCAATAGTACTTACATGAAAAAACCTGCCATGGTCAAAGTTGGACAAAATTTAAGGTACTTATTTTATTTTTATGCTTATAACTAAAAAAATTTACAAAATTCAGATCTTATTTTGGGTATACAATTGAATCTTAATTAAACAAGGTTATACACTTGGGAAAATAGTCTCTAGTTTCAAAATTTTTCATGTTAAGTGAATAAATATTTTTTTCCTGATTTTTTGCAAAGTCCATTATGTTCGGGCCAATAACTTCTGGAAATTATATTTAACGGACTTAATTTCTGGCATGTATATAGGAAATATAAAGGAGATCACTTCTGGTAAATATTAAGAAAAACAGATAAGTGGTGTGGATAAAAGGCAGTCCTGAAGTGTGATAATCGGTTTTTAATGGAAATTTGAGGTTTTTCCTAAATATCTCGAAGGAACGAAGTCATATTGACCCAATTTTCGGTATGGTAGGAGATTTTGGGGACATCTAATAGTATGCTGTATTTTGAATTCATAGGTCTAACGGTTTCAAAACGTGCCAGTCTAACGGACGGGCAGACGGACGGACAATGGACCACGACTATAGCTCAGATGACTTACAGTCAGCTGAGCTAAAAATGTTACACGGATTGCTCTTGATTTGATCTAGTTTTATTTTGAACAGTTTTAGTCATTGCTTTATTGATATATAAATTTTTATGAACACTTAGAGAAATTCTTGTGAATATATGTATTTATTCTAATTGTAACGCCCCGGTTTACAACATGCGTCATGTTTGTATGCGTGAGGCGATGTTATAACATGACAATGAAAATATCGTCTCATTAATTAATGTTTTTTTTTTTTTCTCGGATTAATAATCCCTGCATATCCCGCGTGCTCAATGTATACAACAATGTTTGATTCAGTGATCACTCGGTGCATGACAACGTTATTGGGTTCAGTGTGATATTATACGCTTTCTGAATCTCCTACCACATTTCTTACAAAATCAATGTTTTGCCCATACAAATTATACAATGCATACTTTAACTACATTATTGTACTATAACCAAAATGATTTTATGTAACCTCCTAGCTATAACTATATATATATATGTGTGTGTGTATGTAAACCAAGGAGGTTTTATGTCATCTCCTTGGATAAACTGCTCCCTCCATCTTTGCCATTTTGGCTTAATCCATGTAAAATGCTAATTCGGTGGATCTCATAATATAAGACCACAAGATAATTTATATTGTTACTGCCCATTTAATATTATGGAAATATCCGAGCATTTTCTCTTCACCATGGTAACGCAATATGTGTCAGATAAGAGCTTTTTAATGTCGACAAGTTGAACATTACTATATCAAATGCTTTGTTAAAGTCTATAAACGAATGTGTGAAATCTGGTCTCAGCTGTCCACTAATTCCTGGAGCCAGACTGTAATCCTTTTCACAATCTGGAATACAACTCTTCCAAATGATAACCTTAATAAAATAGTAAAATCTTTTCACGTACACAAACAGCAAATGTCTACATACAGACGCCTCTGTGCATGTACGTCAGACCTCAGGTCAATTCTGAATGGAACTGGAAGGCTGGAAGCCAATTAATGTTGAAATGATTATATCACCTATAGTGACCATAATCTAGTAATTAGTGGAACCTGTGTATAGGACCACCAATGGGACTGGCAAAAGTGGTCTTAATAGACAGGTGGTCTTATCAAATAGGTGGTCTTTCAGGAAGGTTCCACTCCGTATGCGATCTCTGTTTCAGAGTAAAATGTTAAAACTGCATGCACGCAATAACTTTACGCGCAAATTACTGTGTATGGCACTTTGCATTCACCCCATGTGCAATTCATCATGGCCTCAATGAGATCAGTGATATATCATGACATATATGCGTCATTATTTGACAGGACATGAAACCAAGGCATTTCGTACAACAGACCTACTGATGATATCAGAATATAACAGTAGTCCGCATTATCCTTAAACGATTGGGCCAAGTCAGTGTAAAGTATATATACACACATAAATATATACAAACACATATATAATATATATATATATATATATATACAAATATATATATATATAAACATAGGTCCGTTGGCAGCCTTTTCCGGTAGGGCTGTCGGGTTGTTGCAGAATAACTCTCATTTTTTTTTTAAATTTGCACGACACGCGTTTGAATAATATATATATCATACAACGATTAAGATCGCATTGGATTTTTTAATAACGCTGACCAAAGTGCGTATTATACAGCTCCGTGATACTGGTCTCTGTAGATCGCCTCTACAATCCCTAATCACCGCTATATTACGGTCCTCACAAATGTTGTTTGGTAGACTGTTAAGCCATGAGGGATTTCGTCAAATATAAGAGCAAGACTCCCTGTTCTTAAATCATATTTTCATTTTCTTTCGTGTGCATATTTTAAGGCATACCATGCTGAGACACAAGATCAGGCCATTTTAAATTGTAGCCTCATAGAAAAATAGGATATGGTTAGGGAAACGTAGTCAGTAGTATTTGATAATGTTGTGTGTATTTTTATCATTGGTTGTGTTGATCAGTATATAGATAGGTTTGTTTATATATCAAGTAATTAAAGTTACTTTACTACGATTTGTCATGATTGGCGCACTGAATATTCTGGATGTCTAGAAGCTTCTCGGAGGCTTAGCTGGGAATTTCCATGCAGAAAAGTCTATAGAACATTCGATGACTATAGAACTTTCCCGAAGTTTCTTAACGGAAGGTATATATAGATGCCAGTTCCAAGGCCGGGGTGAGTCAGAGTAGGATCGTTCTGCAGACGAAATGTCGTGAGATGTATATTAGCACCAATCAAGGTGTGTTGCTCAAATTCCTCGAGTTTTATGTTTATCCTAGTAGGGCGTAGGAATACTTTGTGAGTTAAAGAATTGTATTTGGAGCCAGGTAACGGCGGGTGGAAGCCAGAGAACTGTGTATTCTGGAAGTACAGTTTTGTGAGATTGGTACCTGTCAACGGTGGGCGAATCATTTGTGAAGTTTTCGGAAATAGACTCGATATTTTTTTTTTTTTTTAATTTTTTTTTTCGTGAAATTTCCCGGGAATTTATGTCCGCTGCGTGTGTGGATGACACCATTCCTGGTTGGCTCACATCAATGAAAAATCCATTAAATAGCCCCTTTATGAAAAAAATAGAGGTAGGTTGTAATACATAATGATTAAGGTGTATATTTTTTTTATTTTTTAATCAAATGTTTGATCTTTTTATTATTGGTATTCAGTCTTTTGTATGGAGGCATGGTAGATGAGCAGAAAAAAAAGTCCGGGGATATTTCCATCTGGTTTGACATTGGAATCTCGAAAATTATATATACATTACGGTGTCTAATATTTAACGGTACTATTTGCTTATAAAATGGATCGTAAGTATAAAATGGCTCAGCACTGGGATGCTACCGTACATATCTGTTGACAGACTAACTTCTGTGAGCCGTGGGTTGAGCACAGATGAGGAGATTGTGAATTCCAACATCAACCAAATATCGTTGAAATTTTTCATTTTTGGGCCGCATCGAGGACGAACTCTCTGCAGGCTGCATTCAAAGGCTGTGCCCAATGGCCGTGTGTCACTCACAAACCAGTGAGTGCAATTTTATAATGCTCCTCGGTCAGCAATGAGGTTGATTATACACCAAGGACACACAGGTGCGGTAGACACCACGCCTGGTTAAACCATGCAGGATATCATATTAGAGGCTGCGTGTGCCACCTTCATTTCACGTACAAATCCAAACCGAAATCTGATTTTGCAGAGGTGCATAATTATATTAAGTCGGCACACTTTTAAAAGAAGGCGGTTGCAACCTCAGAAATGTCAAAATATAACTGTTTATGTATATTTGTCTCTCTCTCAACTGTTAATGTTCTTTAACCAGACAGCGCCTATATTCACTTGCATGGGTAATTGAACTACCCGGTATCTAACTAGGCCACCTCAGTTGTAGTGAGGATAAATTAACTCTTATCAGGAACCTGATATCATCATTACATTCATAATTATCTTCGGACAGTATCAATAAACCTAGCTTTGACCACAGGTCCAACCCCCATTTAAGCCAGGGCTATAGCATGGTATAGTTGAGAGGCCAAAAAAATTAAAAGGTATGGTTCTCAGGCACCGCCCGCGTCAATTTTAACCCACGCATCACAAATTGTTTTTTTTTTATTTTCAGCTTTCAAGAAGATAAAATAATACAATTTTGATCAAATTTCCTTTGTTATGTAGTTCTTTTGTCTGTTTAGCAGAAAAAAAATCTGTTATTTCATGTTTTTCCCTGATCATGTGACATTTTTATCGAAACATACAAAAAAGGTAAAAAAAATATCGCCTGCCCGCACTGATTTCTGGGGAAAAAGTGCCTCAGAAACATACTTTCTTTTTGCCTAATCTCACAGTAGTCTTCCCTAAGAGGGACATGCCACGTCGCCGTGGTCTGGAATTGCTGCTGAGTTTCTTATGGTGAAAAAGATGGATATATATTACCCTTTTAAAACGTAAACTTGAATATACATGCAGGGATTGTTTTGAAACTCTGAATAAGCAAGCCTTCGGGGACGGTGTTTTTTTTTCAGCGCGTATTTATGGGCCTACATTTGCTCCGAAGCCAAATATGCACATAGCGTGAGCGCTAAGTACCCGAGGGTGTGAGGGTCTGTGTAGGGGTGTGGGGTGTTAAATGGAATTGATCGCAGGGGGCATAGCCTCACCCCCCCCCCCGAACTTTCTAATTTATTTTGCGGAATTACTTTCGTAATACTAAATATCCGCTAACAAATTTAAGTATAAAATGATATTAAAAAAACCCCAGAAAATATTACTCATATTCACATCAAGTTTCTTTATTGTATATACTTTTATCTGCAGGTATTAATTCATACATAGACAGATAGGAAGCAATCTATCCCGTAGACCTTATATCTTAAATGATTGATATGTGAACTTTTTCAAATGTTACAAGGATATTGAAGTTATCTGCTGCTTCTTATATATATATATATATATATATATATATATATATATATATATATATATATATATATATATATATATATATATATATAGTAGGTAAAGATAGAGAGTGACGCCGTTTAGATAGACTAACTTGTTCATTAAACAAGTGCATGGTTGACAATCTAATCAAGAACCAGACATGCTAACTTATACTCATCCGATTGGATGTGGGTCAGCGATCTGAAAATGCATCCGTATGTTCAACTAATAAACTCATTCATCAAATTACTCCTAATATACGGGATTTTATAAATAGATCAAACTCATGACAATTAGATGTGTATAGTTCAACAGAAGCATAATATCATATGTATGAACTAAGCAATATGAGTCTTACCAACTTGTTAGCCGTAGGGCGAGATTGCAATTACAAGAGAGCGGAAATGCAAAGAATTTGTTAAAATACGGGCCTTGTTCCAAACATGTTTCGTAATCCAAGTATTATTCATAGGTTGGCATGTTATAATATAGGCCTATATAGGGTTGTCATTGGATAGAAAGAATTGGTTTCTGCCACAACATTTGACAAATTTTTTCACAATAATTTTGTGAAAATGCTGCCCTAATTGTTAAAAGCAATCGGCATATTGCCGCTCAAAGTTAGTGGGACAATACAAAAAAAAAAGATAAAATACAATAAGTACACTCTAAACAACGAAAGTTATCACGGGGTTATCACAAAGATCTGCTAATTCCTTGTACCGAATGCAAATGTTCGTCAATTAAACCCATCCGTCCCTCTCTCTCTTTCTCTCTCTCTCTCTCTCTCTCTCTCTCTCTCTCGTCATGTGTATGATTCTCTTAATTCTGAGTTAATTTTAAAAGTCGTGTTATTATTAAAAGGTTTTCACATGTATGGATCATGGGAGAGATTAATTATCCTCATATAGCCGCAGGAATATAGGTACTTGCGCTTGTTCTTTGCGCCCTTATAGATAAACCCGTCAAATTACATAAAGAAAGTAGATCTATAACCCTATATATAGTCACCCGTAGCTAAATCGGCTCTCGGCTGACAAAGATACACAGATATACAATGTGCAAATATTTTACCTGGCCGACAGGTCACAAGTACAACTATATCTGTCTTGTTTTATCAAATTCAACCAAATACAGTGCATGGCTATAGATAGCACTTGCAAAGCTCAGGGGGCCTCGTTTTGAAACCTCTCCATATATAACTGTAAAGGGCAAAGCTTACCTTTCGCCTCCGTTTGGTGACTCCATTGGGTAAGGGCCAGTCGCTATTAACACCTAACCATTCACTGATAACGTGTCCAGGCTGTTATACTCAAGGTTACGCAGGTCAACTTGAGTAGGGCGGCCATCGGCGGTTTGGGAGGAAGCCGGTTCACGGAGCACCCTGCACACTTTTAGCATAATAATTCCACATCACTGCCGATTTCGTTTGGGATTAATTACTGCACATTCTGTGAGTATATTTTTTTTCAGTTATGTCCTTTAAAACTGAATTAGATATTTAAAATTGCGAAAGTTGAACGCGTGAAATGTTACGACGCATGCAGACAAAGGTTTTTGGGTTGAATTGTTGAGTTGCTCATGCAGATGTAACATGTCCCTGACAATAATTATTTCGTATTTTAAAGTGTGAAAGAATTTTAACTTAATGTTTCACTAAAATTTAATCTTATGTGGTTTAAAATACGTAGCCAAAGGATTTAATATCATTCTTTATTTCTCATCTCAAAAAGTTTATAACTTTTTTGGCTTCGCAGGGGTATATTTTTACCAGGTCTCCCGAAAGTCTCGCAAATTCTCCCAAAGTCTCGCAATTTTTTACTAAGCGAACTTTTTCTTCAAACCTATTAATCTTACTTCATCCATTACATGCAATTTTCTTGTGATTCATTCCAGTACAATTCCACTCCAAGTATATAAATCTCTTCACGTATGATATATATTGAATCTATATGTTCCTTTTTGTATTCTGTACCCCCGCGTTCAACCTTTTTGGGTGTCATTTATATGTTCAAAATATGATATCTAAATGACCTTGGAAACTGAATCATATTTCCTTCGATCTTTGGTGATATAATTCTTTCGTGTTTTACACTATCGCGCACTGGTTACGTAATTGGACAGATACCCACTGTGCTGAGAGAGAGAGAGAGAGAGAGAGAGAGAGAGAGAGAGAGAGAGAGAGAGAGAGAGTGAGTGAGCAGTCGCCGGAATCAAATGCTTGTTTGAGCACCAATATAGTGATACACGCCATGTCCGTAGGAAGTTACTACGTATAAGGCCCGTCCATTTCTTGATAAAATCACACCAGCAAATAGGGATTCAAGCGACTATGGACAGAGCGATAGAACGGGGACGGTGTCCCAAGGGTATTTCAAGGAAAATAAGACTGGCCTGAAACTTTAATATGTATCTAGGTCAACGGGTGCAGCTCAGACTTCTTGACTTCCTTTTGCTGGGACCTGGAATTCCTCATTCCTCTAGAAAACTACATACCCCCCCCCCCCCCGACTCCCGCTTTTTTCAAAATCTCCCTTATCTTGTGCACCCGGCTAATCTTATTATTATTCATGGACATGGCTACTAGTATCTGCCAACAGGCAACATAACCCGATAAAATGTATCATTTTTCAAAAGATAAATTATTTTATCAGTTAGGTTGATACAGCATTAACCATATAATTAGCATGAGAAGAGAAACATAATCGGCGGCTTGATGTAGCTAAACAAAAATTGATTAAACCCAAATACGAAACGATAATAGACTTTCATAGTTACGGAGAGGTACACGATACTGTTATCAGTTTCCAGATAAAGCGCCATCTAGTGGACATAAATTGAAAAAAATAAGTCACATATTGTACTTAATTTAATAAAACTCATTTAGTTGTGATAAAAATTGTCTTTTCAAACAGCGATTTAGGTAAAAAAGGGGGGAGGGCGGGGGGGGGGGGGGTGAGTATGGGATAACGAACAGCTAGATTTATTTTAAATATTCGTTTTGAGTATAAACGCTAGACGGCGCACATGAACAATATTCAATACATCACTCAAAGACCAATATTACTTTTTGGTCGCATATATTATATACATACTACATAGACATTTAACCGAGGTTAATCAGAAATATATTATACTACTGTCTTATCTACATCACGTGTGATTGCTTAATGAACCACGATTTGAACAGTTTCTGATGACAGCAAACCTAGATCTGACTGTAGGCCTAACCAAGTCGTTTCAACTATTCTTATACTTGTGTCACGTTGGCATGTCTGGGAAATCAATAACCATCACCAAATAACGTATAAAATAATTTTCAACACATAAATGTAACTTTAAACAGAGTTTTTATTTCACAAGTGCAGTGCCTTACAATTTAATATATATATATATATATATATATATATATATATATATATATATATATATAAATACACGCCCAAGAGATTCAAAGTGACGCATGCAGAGACATTTAATTAACTTCGTGACGTAATGTCATGCCGAGATTAGCACGCTTTCAAAGTAAAACATAGCTGACTGAAACATAAGCAGATTTCTAAGTTGTATATAGAATTACGTGCGTTATTGATCAGATCAGGCCATACGTTATTAGTAACCAATGGTAATATTATAAAACGGAACAATAAAGACCGCATTGCATCACGAGGTATGACAATGTCCGGGACAGAAGGCTTTATGCATGCATGACTCATTAACCACACATAATCCTATGTTTTAATATACCATGTGTACGACATAATCTCAGAGTTATTGTTGTCCGTATACAATTAACTACTGCGAGTCAATTCATTTCGCCCATTCCGCGCTTTATTAAAGCTTAATTACGCTTCTTGATTTAAGCATTTGTTGAATAGAAGCAGTACTTGGAAAAGGCGTATTCCAAATTAAAGCCTGCATGTGTCGTGCCTGGGTGACATGCAAGGAGTTTGTATAGAATTGGAGTACAAGTACTTTACGTTTTACAAAATAAGTTAGAAGTACGCAAAGCTTTACTTAATTGAGAACAAGCGTCAGTATATATATATATATATATATATATATATATATATATATATATATATATATATATATATATATAAACTGAATAACTGTCAAGCTTCTTCAAATACACTGCAATGTGCAAATCGGATCAAAATAAAATAACAGTTCATTGGTTATTCTGTGAATATTATGACAGACTAGAAATATTCATTCTTAGGAATGCAAGCCTCCGCCATGTGAGGGGTCCCCAAAACCGTTTTTGCATTCACTTATTCAATTATCCCCATATTCGCAGTTTCATTTGTGCATACGTGACCGTAAATTTGTGAATGTTTCTTTATGGATTCATGAATCCGGGTCATATACCGGATCCACACCAAAATCTATATGATTTTTCTATAGCCCATTCCCGAAATGTCTTGGAAATTTTATGAGATTCGGTTCATTAATGGGTGAGTTATGTCTTTAAAAAATACACACAAACATATACGAACGTGGATGAATGTATACCCTCCAGGCAGAGGCAATAACAATTAAAAATAATGATAATAAATAAAACTGGATGGATGCTGGATGCGTTGGAACCAACGTTATCTATATTTTTTCTAATTTCTTATTCGATCTCTGGTCGTGCCTCATGTACCGGAACATGACTGCCTTTGATAAAATTTGCTTTATTATGCGTTCAATATAAATTTAAAGCTCATTTTATACCCCTACAACTGAGGAACAAAATCCTTTGGTTGAGATGCTATCAAGGTGATTTGCTTGATTGTGAACAATTCAAAGACACTATACATAACCAACACGCACACATGGGTTTTAAAATAATTTGCCCCATTTTCTATTCGGAAAACCTAAACTTTTTAGTTTAGACATTTAGTGGAGATATCAATGAGACAGCATGTTTATTCTTTGTCTCAGAACATACTCCAAGATTGTTTGTGTCCTGCTCTGATCTGCTCTAATCTCCATGATGAAATTTCTGAATATGCAACTGTGGATAGACAGTTATGATTAATTCACCTGCCCTTAACCCCTTCCGTTTTCCTCGAGCATGCGCAATATGCACGCCTGCTGTCTTCTGGTCTAATGAGCCAGCATCGGATTTCTCTCACGTGATTTCATGCAGATAAAACTAAGCACCTCATCAGTGTCTTCTATGTTAAAGATAATATAATCTTCTTTTTAATAAATAAGTTGATGCACGATAGCATAAAATTTATCTATTTTTTTGTATAACCTGGAACCAAACACTCGTTCTTTACTGACAGGTGGCGCTAGTTAAGTGCATAGTATAAAGGCCTATATTCTGTATACTTTAGAGAATGTTTGCCCCGACCCAATCACTCAGTATCAGTAATTACCGATAGGTGGCGCAAGTTAAGTGTAAGGGGAAGGCCTCTATACGGTGTACTTTAGAGAATGTTTGCCCCGGCCCAAACACTCAGTGTTAATCTGTACTGACAGGTGTCGCAAGTCAAGTGCATGGGAACAACCTTATACTGTGTACTGCGGTTGCCTTTTTGTTCGCGAGGGTGTTTTTTCGCGATGTTCGCGAATGGGATATAATTGTGAATATTAAACCCTCGGGAATAAGCTGCCCTGTTATCGTGGTTGCACAATGGGTATGATGCATCTGCAGAAATTGATAATTTAACAACAACATAATCTGTTGATGGTATATCGGAAACTTCTCATGCAAACACATAATAATAATTGTCAAAACATCGACTATGATATAGGTCATAATACAATTACAATAACGGTAATGAGTGACGTATTGTGGGATTAATTTTTATTTTATAATAAATGTAAATATTATTGTACTTCGATTTCATAAATTCTGGTACAATCGCGAAAATGAAACCCTCGCAAAACTTTCAAAATGAAGATTTCGCGAATTATCAGCCTCGCGAATTTGAAGCCAACCACAGTATTTCACAGAGTGCATGTTTGCGGAGTGATAAAGGGTCTAACTATATACTGCTCTCTTTTGAATCTCCATCCTGAAATAGCCTTCTCAATAATCATAATGAACTTTGTCCGAACCAATTCTTCACGCTGAGGCCACAGAAGTTAACATGCAGTGTGCATTCTAATTTTGTACTGACCTACCACCCTCCGTGCCATATAAATACACAATCAGGTTACACTAAACAGGTAAAAACATAGCGCTTTCAAGGTGACCGCCCTTATCACAAAGGACCTTATTAGATTTGTTTGTTCATTTGTGGGCACTACTAAGTTCAATTATAGTTTGGTATAATTTAAAATCACAATGTCACTATTGGTCAAAATCTCAATGTCACATGAAAAATAATCGAACCTTGCTGTCCCGAACCGATTAAATCTTTTCGCGTAAAGTCAGAGTAAATCGGCATGAGAGTGATTTGTATTAGAAAGATTGATGCAATAAAATGCCTCCCCCCTCCCCCCCCCCCCACCCGACCTTTTTAATTTGAACCCGCCCCAGCGCAGCTTTAATTTCTTATAGGCGCCTAGCTGCACTTAAAAGTCAGAAACACTTTATGATATGGGTAACTGACTTCAGACATACTTAAACAATTGAGGCCATTACATACAAGAGTGAAATGGTGACATATTTTGAAGCCCCGCTTGATTTAAGTGTTTCGAGTACCACTTGTCACATTTAACGTGCATAGGCCTACACCGGCCTACATAACTGGCGTGTCGCATGCACACACGCGCCCCCCTGCGGCACGCATACAGCGCGTCCCTGCATTCATTGGTCGCGGATCAATAGGCCTCGGGCTCAGGTATTGTGTGCGAAATTCTAAAGTTCGGTACCGGGGCAATGGGTCAATTTTACTACATAGACCAAACCGCGGCAAGCGCAACCGTATGGAGCTTTGGGATCCATGCATCTCATGCACACATAGGTTTCTTTTCTTTTTGTAGGACTCAGGAATATCTGAAGGGGGGGGGGGGGGGTTACATAACATTTACGACCAGGAAAATCCATGAAATGGATTAGGTGCACAATAAAGGCAATAAAAAAGCAGGATTTCATGTCTCGCACTGCTGCCCCCCCCCCCCCCCCCCGATTGCACGATAACTCACAAATTAAATAAAAATATAGGGCTACCCATCCCCTTGAAGAAAACCTTTATCCGCCTTGGATATATTTATAAAAAATTATTTTTAAAGCAAACGGGTCTTCCATTCTATTATAAATAGTAATCAAAGCTGCGTTGATTATACCAGAATGGTTATGGGACTTTTTTTGGCAATCAGTTTATCATTCTTATATGAACCCACTGATAAAAATGCATTTTACTTGTCTTAATTTAGGCCTATTGTAGAGCTTAATATATTTTTTTTTTACAAAAAAATTAAACATAATGACATTTAATGCAATTTATTAATTGAAACATTTAAGCCCATATCTGCAGTAGCCTATACCAACGGACAAAATTTCTTCTAGGTTTAATTAAAAATTTTATACAGTTGTTTATTTTATTAACATGAACAGAATTGGTCGAAATAGAAAAAATGAATTCAGCCATGTAGTGATTTTACTTTAATAATAATAAAAATAATGATAATAGTAACAGGGGGAGCCTAATAATAATGAAGACCTAATATATATAGTACTAGTGTTTCCGTGCGATCAAAGTAGGACATGTACAGTTTTACATGAATTGGAGGCCCATAGATATCTAAATAAACAAGAAGTTTAGATTAAATAATAGTATTGTGCCAAAAAATAGACAGTCAGACGCTCTGTATAAATACGAAAGTGAAATTTTCGTTTCACAGACGTTTCATGCATTTTTTTTTTTTTTTTTTTTTTTTTTTTTTGCATTTTGTGCAAATTTGTCGTTCATGATTTATCAGAGACAGGATATTTTTGTTTCAAAACTGAATTTTATATTTGTATATATATTTTAAATATTGCACATTTTAACTATTTAAGAAATTATAATTTTCTTGTTTTGCTAAAAAAATTCTATTAATCGATTTTTTTACATATATATATTGGTATACGCCTATTTTAAAAGCGTTTCATTTACGGAAATTATCTGCCAATAAAAAACATCCATGACGTTAATTATAACGCTTTTTATTAAATCATAACATAATGATAAATGATAATATAAATGATCAGTCCGTTTGAAATGACGAATGAGCGCGGGCTGCCAGGTAGGAGATTTCATCTTTCATGGTGGCGCTAATAGTCGTAAAATGGCATCCAATCTCATGTCCGTTTGCGGTTGATGACGCGTTTTGCGTTGTTGTTAATGTATACAAGGATATAAGCATGCTGGAAAATACCCAGAGAACTGTCGCTTGTATAGTCTCTCTTGACATACCTCTGATAAACCATATATTTGATAAAACGTGAGGGAACAGTGGGGGAAATCTTTGTCAGTGTATATATATCCACGCTGGGAAAATTTTTGTACCTGCGTGACCTCGCTCTTACCTTTGATTGGCAGGCACGTGACCTGTTTCGTCATCAGTGAAGCCCGACCCCTACAGTCAAGATGGCGTCCCAGAGGATCAAGGGCAAGGAGGTTCGTACAATTTTACATCTTTTAAAGACAAACTGGTGAATTTAATGAAGATACAATACTGCAGTGTGATTTAATACATCGAGTTTCGATAGGTTTGAGTGTGAAATGTGTGTGTGTGCCGTACTTTTCTGGAAAAAGGTGATATACTTGCCGATCCACCGTTATGACACGGGCAACCACGGACGATTCATGTGTAAATGCCAAGCAAAGTAGGACATCTCTTGTCCTATGGCCTCCAAGTTTAAGTACCTCAAGGTTTAAATCATTCGTTAGTGTGATAAAATAACGTCCACTGCAAAGAACATAATGTATGCACCATGTATTAGATGTAATCGATATGGCCAGTATGGTTCTTTGCCGATATTATAAGCACCATGCGGTATTTTGAAGTATGCAGCGTCCCCCCATGCGTGTGCATTGTACTTCTAAGTTCCTACCGATCATCGTGGTCACAACCGTGAAAACGCTGAAAATGTTAGCATCCCAGTACGCACGCTCAAGGGCATTTTTGAATGACATTTCAAGAAGTCTGCATTGATCACAATGTTAAACATTCAGTTACTTCCATGAGAAATCTGGGCCTGTTCAGAGCACTTGTTGAGCACTAGATTAGAAGCGCGAAGGAGTAAATACTGCTGTAATTCATAAATTTTATTGTATTATGGTTGGTATGAAAACGTCAGTATGGATATATTATTAAACCCATTCTGAAATGATAAAGCATTTTGGCAGTCACCAAGAGTAAGACATTGATTTTGATGCCCTCCCCTGATCTGCATTATCAAGTGTCAATCAAGTTTTTTTTCTGTATTTTAGTAATTGATTTTCCAGTTAGTGTCATCATATCTAATCTAAAGATAATTTCTACAGTCATTTTCATTGTTTATCGTAATACAATAATTGACTTATAATGTTGGATGATTATAACAGAATGCTTCATGATTACTACAGATTTCTTCAAGCCTTGAATCAAGGGCATAACTTATAGCCATAAGCCTTATATGCCTACATTTAAAGAGCTATTTTATTTGTTAGTAGTCTTTTTTTACCTAATTCATTTGCAAATCCATCTCAGCATTATTCTAGAATGAAAAGGGGTTATGTCAATCATGAAACAACAACAGTAAATGTTGCACAGTGCATTTCCAAGTATTTGCAATTCTTACATAATTGTACAGGTGTTCAGTTAGACAGACCAATTTACCTCCTAATTACAATGAGGGCTGTAGGCTTCAGGGCAGCTATTGTCATGGCAACCCTGAGCTTGAGAGCTTTGATGTCATCACTATTACATAACATCCCAGTGGTTCAAGACCCAGTATATATTAGCAAGTCCAGTCCTTAGTTCATTATATATTGTAATATATACAAAGAACCTTTCTGGTTTAACTTCCATGTATACATATTTCTAGTTACATTACCTGGCTTTCATTGTGTATGTTGATGGGGTATTTGGAATAATTAAGAATCAGATCTTGCATTTGACTGTAAAATCTGTACCCTCTGTACACTAAAAACAAATGTCTGCATTTACTATCTCAGAATCGAGAAACATCAATTGTTAATAGAAATACGTAAATGGGCCATTATATGTCAAGCTGACTTAAATTTATTCACATTGAATACATCTTGAGGTCTTACAATTCATTTCATTCTGGGAGTAAAAAAAAATTGTATGGTAACCCCAATAGTAATTTGAGTAGCATTTCATCTAATTCTTGAAAATAAAACATCCTTCCCAAGATTGGCACTGGTGGACCAATGATTCTTAGGAGTGTCATTTTGTGTCCTACTTCGCGTGAAGGTGAATGTCCTTCCCAAGATTGGCACCAGTTGACCAGTGATTCTGATCTAGTGTCATTGTGTATCCTACTTCCCTTGAAGGTGAATGTTTTCTGGAAGGGTCTTTATTTGACTAATGATCCTATTTATCATTCTTGATAATTTATTACATTTCTTAACTACATTTGTTTTACTCTAATATGTTTTTAATGAACTATCTGTTGCTGATATGCAGTGTTGGGCAAATAGTTCTGATTCTGAAGTCCAAGCATGTATTGAGAGATGGATGCTTTGTAACTATTACAAATAGATCTAATTTATCAAAAAAATAATAAGTTGAGAAATTGAAAAAAGAGAACAAGTCTGCCACAGTCATGAAAAAAAAATAAAATCCTTCCGTAGATTGGCACCTGTAGACCAGTGATGATTCTGAGTGTCGTATGTCCTATTTCCTGTTAAGGTGAATGTTTTCTAGAAGGGTGTCTTTATGTATCCAATGAACCTATTTAGCATTCATGATAATTTATTACATTCCTTAACTACATTTGTTTGAGTGTAATATGTTTTTTTTTAACTTTCTGCTACTGATATGCAGTGTTTGGCAGTTAGTTCTGAAGTCCAAGCATGTGAAGTGTTGACACGTGCATGCTTTGCATCCTTTACAGATAGACCTAAATAATCAGTTAAAATAAAAAGTGAGAAATTGAAAAAGAGAAGAAGTCTGACACAGTTCAAATTTGTATCAGTTTATATAATTACAGTAACTAATGAGTTAAGGTCTGTACTGTAGACACATACATGTATTTAGAGCAGAGATGGAGGGGTGGGGGGGGGGGCCTGAAAGCACGAGTTATAACTTAAACACTTAGAGGTAACTGTCATGATATGCTTTTCTATCAAATGGGTCAATGTTAGTCTGATAAAGTACTGTCAATTTTAGTTTTTTTTTAAATTTAAAGTCCTCAAAAATTAATATATATAGGGTATCCAACATTATTCCCCCCCCCCCCCCCCCGAATAAAAATATGTTTACTGTAATTTACTTCATTGCAATGATATCAATTTAAAAGGATGTATGGGTCAGTGCATATTTTTGCAATCATACAAATTGTGTGTATCAGGGGGATGAGGCTGTGTGAAGATGCCTGGGTATGGCTCAAAGTCTGAATATGGATATCTACAGCATCTGGGGGTCATTATGTTAAATTTAGCTCACAAGGGCATCACACATAATGGCTAGTCATCTATATCTGGAGGGGTCCAGAGATTGATTCTACAGATGGTTTAGTCATGTGAATGGCTGGTTCAGACTTCTCACAATAACAGTGCTTAAGTAAGGTTTCATTTCTTTTCATAGAGATTGTTCTTATCTCAGGCTGTTGTTACATGGTAGTGTGTTCCATTTCTTGATTAATTGAACTCAATGACTTTTATGTTCTAAATTAGCAGCTGTAAATTATTATTTATCTATAGTTATAATAGTATCAGTAGATGACGTGTTAAAGGTCAAGGTCTGTGTCAGCATTTGTTGATATAGGCAGTGATAATGGATGGGTATCATTAAAATTTTCAAGTTTGGTCCATTTTGACAAAAAAAAATATGTTCAATAAAACAAAATTTAAAATCATATTTAAAAAGCCTTTCATTGGGTCAGGGAGGATGTGTTGTTTGCTTGTTTTGAACATTAACTGTTTGCTACTGGGAACCTGCTTTCAAAATTATAGATAGTCACAGGTTAACACTAAAATAGAGAATTTTGAACTTCTTTGAGTAAAAATACTTTACTTAGTCTATGTGTGTCTGTTTTCCATAACAAGACAGTGTGACCAGTGGTCCTATCTTACTCTCAAACATTGGAAAGAAACATAAAGAAGAAACACCAGTTGGCAGCTTGGCAAATTTTGATTTGTGAAGCTGTGTGATATGGCCACCAGGTGGTGCCACTTGCATATTTCAATATAAATATGGCCATTGGGTCAGTTGGTATTTGATAAGTATACCATAATATTTACATATACCAGTGAAGATATCTCAGTGTAAATATCATGCATCAGGTTGAATTTGACAGGTCTCAGTCTGTTACAGTATATATATATCAAATATGAATAAATCTCTGTTTGCATAAATATTTCATGTAGGGTTTATCAAATGACAGAGATATCAGAAAAAAACTGACACATTTATGAGCCAATTCTTGCATGGGATGGCATCTGGTGTGTTTGGTTCATCAGTGCACTGATTAATCATTTGTCTTCATGTGTCCCAATTTTGAATTGTAAATAAAAGAATATGTTGTATACATTTTCACTGGACAGAAAATAGCATAAACTACACCAGCGGTTTTCCACATAAATTTTTATTTGTGAAATGTGAATATTAACTCCAGACATGAAAACAGTGATATAACATGATATTGCATCTTCATGGTAAATTAGTTTAAAATATCACTATGCAATTGTGAATTTAAGGTCTGTGCCCAACAGCCCCAACTTCAGTTGATGTTAGTATTAAAAAAGTGATTCAGATAGATGACCAATGGGCAGTAGGAAACCAGGCTACTGTATAGACATAGACGCTGTAATAACAGTTGAAGTTTATAGTTGTGCTGCCCTTGGAACTGCTCCAGGGTGATTCAGCCCCTGATACAAGGCTGGCCCAGCAAATATTGATTCCCAATCAGACCTGCCCAGTGTGTGGCTTCACCAGCCCAGCTGCTGTGGTCATGCCAGCAAATGTAATATTTCATATCTTACTCCATTCCTTAACTGTGAATACGGCCTTGATTGCAGTACATAAGGAGGCCCCATGTATGTGTGTGTGTGTGTGTGTGTGTGTGTGAATGTGGGTGTGTAAAGGGGGAAGGGGCAGAGAGGGGGAAGATGTTTTGGTTGTGAACTTATTTCATGGGAGTTTTAAAAGCTAGGGATTTGTATTTGCGAGAAAAGCAGTGAGTAGAACAAATAACAGTTTTGCTATTCATTTAATAATTAAGATTAGACTTGTGGTAAAGTTTTTATTTCTTTATTGTCAGTAATTACCCGTAATTAAATGTTAATAGATCTTCCAGGATTGTATTCAGATCATAATAAATACACCAAAATACTGTTAAGGCCTTAACATTATGAAAACAGTGTAACACAGTGAGTAAAAAATCCATCTTTGCCTTATACTAGTACCCTCTTTGACAGAGTTGCATTTGACATTTCATTGAAAATTATTCCTATCCAAGTTTGTTAAGATTTGAGTAGCCGCCGACGGCGACGCAACAGGTTTCAGGTTTCTGTTCAGTCGCCGGCCCACCAAAGGGCTAACTGGGGTTATAGCACGATATGAGCTGTTACTCTTAGAAAGGAAATTAAATAAAAATATTTCCTATGGTTTTAATAAACCAATGTTCACATAATGTTGTATGCTGAAAGGCCTGTAATAAAAAATAACCATTCTGGTTAATAGGGCTGAGAACAGAACAGTAGTGTTTTCTAGTGGTCAAATATACAATACACATAGATGTACTGAACATTAATCAATGGATATATGTTAAATCTCACAGTTGTGTATGGAGTGTTATAATCACAGTTAACTGCAGGTGCAATCTATGGACTCCTAATTGCATCAATCACTGAAAAAAAAGCAATTGAGGAGTTCATTCTTATGGGCTAAGATTTGAGCTGCTCTTCCTTCAACGTAAGATGCATTATGATTGTATCATATGTAACAAGGTCAAACTTGAGGAACTGTATAATGTAAATAAACTCATCATTGCTCCGACAGTACCATTTATAAGCATTTTATGAATAGCCCATGAAATGGAAAATAGGATAATTATACACTTGACTGATTATTAGTGGTAGCTGTTTTGCTGTGGCTGGTTCCAGATCAACTCTTAATGTATGAGGAAGTTCCTGGTAGAATATAAATGGCACTGATGGTTGAAAGAGCTGTAGAAATATGTAGGTCATTGACTTGGGGTACCAAGGGTAATGAATAGAGGAGGCATGTTTGTACATGTGTAATGCTTGATCCTTTTTCACTCTGTGAAGTGAAATGTTACAGAGGTTAATATGGGCTGGCAGGCCTAGAAAGCTGCCTGTTACAAAGCTGCAGGGCTTGCACAGACCATCAGATACAAGCCAGGGGCAGAGTCTACCACCATATGTCATAACACCTCGCCCCAAACAGCCAGAGTTACATGAGATTAAAATCATATACCCTGTCAAGGTGAACTTAACACAGGCACCAGGAGCATTTTTGAAGGATGTTGTCTCTGGATATTTGTTCTAGAAGATTTTGATTAATTAATAAGTTATGTGTAAAATTCAGGTATCTTGTGTGAAAACATTCAGTTTCTCAATCTTAACTTAGTTATCGTCCCCTCACTCCCCTGTTTGGAGCTTGAGCTTTACTCTGTGACGAAAGATAGCCTCAGTCTGATATCTGATATCTTATCATTGCTTGAATTACTGAGCAAATTATTTATATTTAATTGAACATTAGCCTGTTCATAAATGTAATTTGTCATCCATGCTACTGCATTATTCCATCCACTTCTCTGCCAAAAGGGTCAAATCGCAAGGAAGCACAGTCTCACTGCAGATAAACCACCTTGCCACTATCTTTTGAGTATCTCGTCATATTTCTCATCCCTTATCAAACATTGAGAGATTCATTCCCCGCAAGTATTTCTCCAGCTTCTACCAGGGTGTGGACAGGAAACTTGAATGTCAAAAGGCTGTACTTCTAGTATATGATAATAAGGAATTGTTTTTTCATGAAAGATAGTATCAATTTACAAGAGAATGTCAGGCCATTTCAGGGTTTATCATTTATTATTATCTGTCTTATCATAAATCCGTTTCACATAGTAACTCACTGATAAGGTCTTGTGAAATATGGTCCACAAGATAAAGTGCACTCATACTTTTGATACAAGCACATCCCTGGATGCCATTTTTTGTCTGAGGGTCTCTGCACAGATCATGCCTTTGAACTTGTCAAGTTGAATATAAAAACAATTCGTAGAGGGTGTAGGTGACTGGCAGGGTGACTTCAGGCCAATTAACCTGGCCGTTTTAAGACAGTAGGTAAGCTACTCGCACATCAATAGCTCAAGGGGGAAGAGATAAGAAGGCAGATACAGATTAATGTACAATCATACATTGTCAAAGCCAAGATTGATAATGGGTTTCTTTGATAAGGAGTACCCCCTGACATCCATCTATATATTGAGAGTAGTTCTGTAAACTAGCCTGTGTTTGTATGTGTGTACATGTGCATGTGTGTATGGGCGGGTAACCCTGCTTGGATGGGGGGGGGGCAGTTTTCAGTTTTAGGATAAAACTCGGGACAACTGCTGTACTGTTCAAAGATGATAATTAACATTTAGTATTAATATTCTCTGGTTAGTTAAATAATAACTACCTTTTTATCAAGGGCAAAGCAAAATGACTTGTATATGTCCCATTGGAAAAGCAAGACCAAAATTGATTTTGGGGTCATGAGGTCAAAGGTCAAGGTCACAGGACACATCTTTAAAAAGATGTGGATGCATTTTCAGCCAAACATTTCATCTCAGATCTTTCATCTTGCACATATAGTTCTCCTGCCAAGAGAGGAAGAACACTATCAATTTTGAGGTCACAAGGTCAAAGGTGAAGGTGTCGGGAGCCACCTGTCAAAAAAAATTAGTTTCTGGATGATAATTCCTGCTTTATTGATGTATAGATTTCAAACTTGACTTGCATATGTCCCATTGGAAAAGCAAGACCCAAATTGATTTTGGGGTCATGAGGTCAAAGGTCAAGGTCACAGGACACATCTTTAAAAAGATCAAGGTCACAGGACCAACATCTTTGACAAGATTGTGGATTTTTAGATGGAAGAAACAATAAATATGCCAAGTGTCAGTATATGCTGCTAAAAATGGGGGACTGTTCTTAAAGGGGGGCGGGGCTACTATGTCTGGGTAACTCTGGCACCTGCGGTGCCAAGAAATGTCTAGTTTTTTGCTGATTTTGTTTGTCTGTTAGCTTAAATATTGTTTTTCTTAGGATTCATGAAACTGCATAATTGCGGAGCAAATATTTGTGCTGCGATTTCTTTCATAGATTGCAGACTCTCGAGTGTTCAGATATTTGTCACAGTCCTAATGGTGACAGATCTGTTTTGCTGCATGATTCCTTAATGTCTCGTTTTAAATTGAAATAGCCTGCATGTCAAGGGCCACACAGTGTATTTTGCTGGCTGCGCTGTAAAAAACAGGGGCTGTTAGTGAGGTTCTTTATTTATTCATTACCTTAAAAGGACGCTGTCAGCCTGTCACTGACAACAGTACCAGCAGGTGGCGAGACCAGTCCAGCGATATGAAAAATTCAAATGGCCCCTCAGTTTTCCAACCAGGTTTATTCACCTTAAAATTTATCACTCTTTTTGAGGCATTTGTTAACTGGGAAATAACAATTTTGAAATTATTAGTAATGTGGTATTTTTCTAACAGACCTTCAGTCAGTGTATGATAGAATGTTTCATCAGGTTTAATATTTGTTTATAAGAATGTCAGAAGTGTTCATGTTTTAATAAATGAGTTAATGCCTAAATTCAAAAATTTTGAATTTCATTCTATATTTATTCATTTTGGATTAAGGATTTCGGTCAGATTCTTTGACGTCATATTGATAGAGGATATAAGAAAGTTTCATAGATGTATTAGGAATTTTTATAACTTTTCTCGTTTACACCAGTTTTGAAAGAAAGTTTGGCATATTGTGTATTTTGACATGTGGGAACTGGGAGGAAGTTTGTGACATCTTGGGTTGGTTGTTGAATTTGCTACACTTGACACAAAATACTATAAACTGGTATCCTTAGAACATATTTGCAGTGTGTCCACAGAATGTATAGCAATCGGCGCTGTGTAAAGAGCAGGTTCAAATGGGTCTACAAATTATTCATTGTTTGAAGCAGTCCACCTAGGGAGTCTCTTTCTGTTTATTTTACGAGGCCATAAGTTTGCTTGGCCCTTATTGACCATAGAGCTTAAATAAAACTGCAGTTGAACAGTGGAATTAATCCTGACCACATTACTTGTAAGTTAATGCCGGTTCATTTGTTTTGCACATCTCACCTTAACAAGTTTTGTTGTCAGGTGATATATTAGAATAAATCAATGAATGGCTTGTCTCACCGCGACCACCGCACTTTGGCCCTCACCTGCTGGTATCCATAGCAACTGTAGCAGGCAGGGATGGCAGAAGCTGAGGGTCCAGGAAACTGTGTTAATTTGCCTGGTTTGATTGGTTGTGCATTCTGTTCATTGATCAGAGAACACCAGTAAATGCCAAACAGGCATGTTGCCCGCTTAGCGGTCAATTTTGCATCCAATGAGCTTTCAGGGCGGTCCACATACTGGCCAGGGCCTAATGTGTTTGGTCGTTGATGACCCTTTCTGTTGTTGGTATGATTAACATTGCAGGCTTAAACCAGTGATTGTGTCCCAGGGATTTGTCACTAGTCCGGTCGGGGTATAAATAGACCAGTTCCAAACCTGATCAGCTCAGATGGGAAAATTTGTAATTAAAATCACGGTATATTTTCATCTGTGTGTTATGACATTTAAGTTCGAGATCTGGAGCTTTTTTCTGTTAATTAAACTTGCTGTTTCTTTTGAAATTGGGATTATATGAATTAATTTCTCCAAATTATATTTATTTCAGAATATGATAAAATATTTTTAGCACTGCAATCCATGGAAAGGACAAGATATATAGTTTGAATATCTCCCTGTTTGCTACTTGTATTTTTATTTTTATGTAGCAAAGTTTATTGCATTTAACTCGCTATTCTTTCTTTGGATTAATGGCACAATGTTGTTTCCTTTTTGGAAAAATCCCACAAGCTCAGAATTGGACTTCTTAAAATCTGTGTTATTTAATTCATATTAGAGAAAAAGGGCATCTTTCCAAATATAAATAATGCTTTTACCTCCATTGGGAGGGGCTTTTTGGAGAAGGATTTAAATACAAGGGGGGGGGGACATGCTTTTTGATCATGTCATCTATGTTTATGGATTAGATGTTTTCATGTCCATAATCACACTGTCACAGTAAGTATGATTGCACTGATATTGCTTTTTCACCCTGGGATGTATATATTAGCCAGTATATTCATTATAAACCAAGCACATTGTATGATTTATAGTGTTGTGTGCTACCTCCCATGGCAGCCTGTTCTGAAGATGTTCATGTTTGTCAGGGGAGGACTCAGTCCAGGCCAGATTGGTTGTGATCAATGGTTTGACCCCTGCGGCTGGCTGAAGGTCAATACTGCTTGGCCTCTCTGAAATGATTCTGCATTTTGAATGTAGGGGGAGCTATCAGTACCCTCATCCATGGGGACTGCCCATTCTTGTGTGTGGTATATATATATGCTATATGCTGGTGGTACTCAATATGTATAATGGAAAACTCCATACGAGATGAATAATTAATCAGAGTTCACTGCACTTAATCTTTATCAAGTGTCGGGGGAATTTTAATCATTCATGAGTAAGTACTATATGATGTTCATTGCATAACTGCATTTGTATGAAAGGGTAAAGAATAAAAATGAAGTCACCTGAGGTCACAATAAGCACAGTTAATTTACAATTAATTAAATCTTTGCAGAACTATTTTTTTACAGGAAATAGGATTATGGTGCATATTGATTATTTGGTGCATATTTATTAATTACAACCTCAGAGAATAATTACTGGTGTGGTTAACTTTTCTTTAACTTTTAATTGGCTTGGTTGTGTAAAGTTTAGAAGGGGGTTTCCCAGTAGCTAAACATGAAAGTGCAATATTGTGTTATCATATCATATATCTTAATTGTAATATTTTATTAAGTTTGAATAGTGTACAATCCTTTAGGCTATGGGGTCATTTAATATCTTATAATAGTTACAAGAGAATATATTCAATTTTGAATATACTTATCATATCTATCAATTGGCAGTTCAGGGAAAATGAATAATGAACTTGTACACATACTGTAAAAACTTATCAAACTTTAAGATTAAATTTAAAATTATGTGAGGCCCCCCCCCCCCCCCCCCCCCCCCAAACAGAGTTTTGTGATTACACTTGGCCCTGTAAAGCTGAAGGTGATTGTTGATGTATGCAAAGCAGTGTGTTGCTATGTCATGATTATTGCCAAATTTGTACACTTTTGATTGCCAAGGTCACAGAGCTAACTTGGTGGCTCCTCAAATATTACCTCTACAGCTATGCTGAACACTGGTCACTGTATACAGACTGTTCTGACAAACATGTTATCAGGTGTCAAGCTTAGCACCATAGGAATGACGTAGGATACTATTGAGAATGATGGGTCACATGCACTATTGTAGTCCGCAGGCTCAGTTTAGTTAGTATACATGTACAAGGGTCAACTCAGTCGACAGTCTGCTATCAAGCTATGGTAGTGCACTCCCATTGTTCTTCAGTTCATATCACAGTGATGGTGTTTTATACATTTATGTTTGAATTAGGATCAGCCGTGTCGATCCGGATTTTTTATTGTGTTGACTTTTCTCTTACCTGGCTTAAAGAGCAACTACACACGTGAACCTCACTTGTCTAAGGCTTGATATATATGGAATTCAAACCAACTATAATACACACAATTACACACTTATTAATATCACATACAGCATAATTAAAGTGAAGATTAATTTATCTTAATTAGCCATCTTTAGAGGCTTGAGGGTGGTAACAGAAAGTTACTCCCCCCCCCCCCCCCCCCCCCCACCATATCAAATAAAATGCTTTAAATTTTGATTCTAGTTAATCTTGTCGTACCAAGTAATGTATTATATTCATATTTTGTATTTTGTTTATTAATTTTAATAAATCTCATAAAAACTACATTCAGTGGTTAAGCTGCCAATTATAACCTAAGAAATTAATTACTTTTTTTTACATCATTTTTCATGCATTATTCCGGTAAATATGTACTCTGTGGCATCATTATTGATTTCTACCAATGTCATAATGATGTAGGTTTGATAAGTATCTGGTATTTATTTGACCATCATCGTGTCATCTTATGAGGTTATGGAACATAATATCTTTTTGCGGGTCTGATTACCAACCTGATAAATTTATGATGCAGTCTGAATCTGATGTCATCACTTAAGGCAGGGAGTTTTACATAATGCAAGGAATATGGATTTTATGTGGTTCCATTCTCCACGGAAAGGTCAGTGTCTGCACTGACGCCTTGCTCGGTGGATACCTCAACAAGGAGTCTTACCGTGTCTAGTTGTGAAAATCCATATATGGCTATGCTGTGGCAGCCATTATTGCTTTTCCTGCCCGTACATAAAATGTCAGGGCAGAGTATTATCAGAGCTGACGATGAAGCTCCTTATAGAGTTCATTAACGTTTTGCGACTGGTTTGGCACGTGCTTCGCCAATGGATTAGTTGTGGCTGATACCAGTGTGTATCGATAAAACCACACCCTGATTGCTTGCAGAGTATGAATAATCACCTATCATACTTTTTTTTCAAAATTCTAAAGAATGTTGTTGATTTTAATGGTTTCATGCCTGGATGCCATATAATTACAATGTAGAATTGACATTTACTGTATCAGACATGGTTTTCTGGCTCAGTAGATTTGTACAAATAACAACAATCAAATACTGGGCAGTGGCGTCTTCAGATATTACGACTGGATTAAGACTGGAAACTTCATTTGTTTGGCACATAATCAAAATTAAATATCCACCAGCAAAAATATTTCAGCAAGGAAAGGAGGGAAAATTTGAATCTCTATTGATTGATTTTCTGGTTTTGCAATACTCCACTATAACACTTCCTGAGCTGCAGTGAAATCATAGAAAATAACAGGGAAGTGAAAACATGACTCAGAAAAATGTGCGTACAGGGAAACCAATATTTCTAATGGAATGTTACGCAATATTCCTTAGGAAGCTGCCTCACCATTGCTGTCTCCTCCTACCTGGTATAACGATCTGCCTATCTGAAGGCACCACTGTCCAGTATTTAACTTAAAATTTTAAAGGCTGTTATTAACTATTTGTAACCTCAAATTCACAGAAACATCCAAGTATTAGTTGTGATATCAAAATGGATTTATAAATGCTGATGTGGGGAATTTTTTCTTTGAAGCTGTACATTAAACTCACTGCTTATAATAAAAGAATTTCTAACCCTGCTGTGTTCTTGATTGAATCAACTAACCCCTCAACCAAACCCCACCCCAGATGCCACCCCAGCTGAATTTGGGTACTATATTTTCCAAAGCAATTAAATTTGAAGTTAGGTGAACATAGCACATTGCTTTCCACATTTGAGCAATGCTAAGTCAGAAACAAATTTCTCCATCTGTTTTGGCACTAAGAATGAATTATTGATCCAGACTCCTGTTATGTTTAAACCAGACCAGATATTTGGGATATTGAAATTGTTCATAATTTCTACAAATGTAATTCAGTGCTTTCTGTGCACTGCAGTTTGCCATCTTGATGGTGTATGTTTCAACCCCTATGACAATAAAACAGAATAACAATGTTCTGAAGTTGTGTTATAAATATTCAAACTGTGCTGATACGATTTGCTGATTTATGGACGTATGGTATTTGTAAGACTTTCCCAAGGTGAAAGTGGTTGTAGACTGATAATCTCAGTACTCCATGCGACTTTATTATCCCACTCCCATCCCCAAGCTCCTGTCTGTTGGCTGTTCACTGAGGCTCTACCCTGCAATGGTGTATGCTCCATGGAGCAAATACAAATATAGGCAGGCAAAATAGGTCAAGCTATCATTGCTGGGACCTATTGATCCATGGCTCCATTGTATTCAGGTGGATTCTTCTCCTGGAGCCTGACCTGGACTTCAGACCCCTGGAAGGATCTTGCAAGGCCAACAACAGCATAGTCCATAACGAAGCATGTTTCTCCTTATCTGCCCATATATTCCCATACCCTACCACATGGGATATTAATTTGCATGCTTAACTTGTCTTAGAATTAATTATTGTATAGCCTAGTGGCATCCATAAATTGGCAAACATCACATATTTGTTTGAGTTGTTCATTTCATTAATACATACCCACACACATTTAAACATAAGAAAAAAAATGTACCAAGGTGAAACTGAGTTTCAGTGAAAGTAATACTAAATCAGTAGTCACCAAATCATAAGGAATGCAAACTTGTATGTAAAGAACTGAAATTGTGATTGGGTGTGGCAACATTGCAGAAAATGGGTGCAGGTTGTCATGAATATAAATGTGAACCTGAGGGCTAGAGATTGGGAAGGAAAACCCAGAGCTAGAAAAAAAAAGCAGAGAGAAAGGGCAGACTTTTGTGAAAGTGCTCTCCTTCATTACAGTGTCATAATTATTTGGGTCTTGGGTTTCAAGAGACTGCAGACCATTATAATGATGTTGGTTTGATGGTTGCCAGATCTGATAATTAAATAGCTTGATAGTTGCCAAAGTTAAACTTGTGCATGAATATATGTCAAACCAGGCATAAAAAGAGGCCTTTCATTACTTGATGACTCGATGGTAGCATCACAGGTTGGCTAAGCTTTGCATCCCAGAAATAAGGCAGCTCCTATTAGGTCATGCCTATCCATGCATGTAGGGAAACATTCACCACTACAGAAGATTTACATTTAAGGATTCAACCTTTGATGGGACAAAAAATTGCCATGTCTTGCCATGGTAAACAAACCTAAATTAGAAAACTCTTGTATATGAATGGTGTCCCAGATAAACTCGTTACTGACATATAAAATTTAATAGATTGTACCTTAGAAGGTTGTACCTTGTGTGTTGCCGGGATTCTCCACAAAATTTCATCAAAATCCATTCAAAACATTGGGAGTGAATGTTCTGTCGGACAAACTGACATGGGCAAAAACAGCATGGAGGTAAAATAAACTCTTGACAGTAATGATATGTGTGACATAAAATGCCGCTGATGATGGCAGATTTACGTTCACTCACATGTGATTAGTCATCCGTGTGCCAGGTGAGGCCATTCAAGTTCTAACCCAGCGTGTGTACTGGTCTAAAAACACACTCAAATATAGTGTAAATGCTGCAACAGGGCTAATGGCAGCTTGTCAGGCTTCATTTACTGTGCTCTAAAATGTCCATCCAGCGCTGAAATCTCGGGCCAGGTGGGTAACCTTGGTGGAACGCGCAGCAAGTACATCATCTGCTGAGTACATCATCAACCGGCTGTGAGTACGAGCTGAGCTGGTCTTTCCTCGCAGGTACAAACCAGACCAAGGCCAAGGCAAGCAGCTACTGGCTTTCCATCAGCACATCTAGCTGTGTTTACCTGTTTATTAGTCTGTAAGGGATCATATCCTCAACCTGGTTCTACCTGAATCATTACTGTTACTTAGTGTTAGAAGAGGTTGAAGCATGTCCCATGATCCAAGGGGGCTTAACTTACAAACAGGCAGTGTTTGACATTAACACTTGCCCCTGGCCCTAGGCTGATTAAAATATTGTGTGGGTGAGTTCCCTTGTGTTTGAACTTGCCCCACTGGTTAGTGTTTTTTATGCCCCCGCCACAAAGTGGCCGGGGCATATAGTTTTACCCATGTCCGTCATTCCGTCCTTCCGTCCTTCCGAAATCAAACAGTTGTACGGACTTTTTTTCGCAATGCCTGCAGATATTGGCCTGATTTTTGGTGTGTAGGCAGATCGAGTTTGCGTTTCGTCCCGGTTGACCTACTTTTGACCGTTTTACGGCTCCTAAACTTAGAAAATTTCATGAAAAATAGAAATATTCATGACAGATACACATGTACAGACTTTTTTTTCACAATGCCTGCAGATATTGGCCTAATTTTTGGTGTGTGGGCAGATATAGACCAGTTACAGATCGAGTTCGCGTTTCGTCCCCGTTTTAACTCCTTTTGACCGTTTTACGGCTCCTGAACATAGAAAATTTCATGAAAAATATGAAATTTCATGACAAATACACATGTACGGACTTTTTTTCGCAATGCCTGCAGATATTGGCCTGATTTTTGGTGTGTGGATAGTTATAGACCAGTTACAGATCCATTTCGCGTTTCGTCCCGGTTGACCCACTTTGACCGTTTTACGGCTCCTAAACTTAGAAAATTTCATGAAAAATAGAAATATTCATGACAGATACACATGTACAGACTTTTTTTCGCAATGCCTGCAGATATTGGCCTAATTTTTGGTGTGGGCAGATATAGACCAGTTACAGATCGAGTTCGCGTTTCGTCCCAGTTGACCTACTTTTAACCGTTTTACGGCTCCTGAACATAGAAAATTTCATGAAAAATATGAAATTTCATGACAAATACACATGTAGGGACTTTTTTTCGCAATGCCTGCAGATATTGGCCTGATTTTTGGTTTGTCGGCAGATATTGACCAGTTACAGATGAAGTTCGCATTTCGTCCCAGTTGACCTACTTTTGACTGTTTTACGGCTCCTGAACATAGAAAATTTCATGTAAAATATATATTTTCATGACAAATATACTTGTACAGACTTTTCCTCACAATACCTGCAGATATTGGCCTGATTTTTGGTGTGTGGGCAGATAATGACCATTTACAGATCAAGTTCAAGTTTTGTCCTAGTTGACCTATTTTTGACCGTTTGACGGTGCTCTAACATAGAAAATTTCATAAAAAGGTGCACATGTATGGATTTTTTTTCGCAGTGCCTGCAGATACAGGCCTGATTTTTGGTGTGTAGGCAGATAATGACCAGTTACAGATCGAGTTCTTGTTTCGTCCCAGTTGACCTTCTTTTGACCATTTGACTGCTCCTGAACATAGAAAGTTTCATGAAAAATATAAATTTTCATAACAAATGCATATGTACTGACTTTTTTTCCTCAATGCCTGCAGATACCTACCTGATTTTTTTTGTGTGGGCAGATAATTACAGTTACAGATCGAGTTTGCGTTTCATCCCGGTTGACCTACTTTTCATTGTTTTACGGCTCCTAAACATAGAAAATTTCAGGAAAGACAGAAATTTTTATGGAAAATGCACATGTATGGACTTTTTTTCACAATGCCTGCATATACTGGCCTAATTTTTGGTGTGTTGCTTGATAATGACCCGTTACAGATCGAGTTTGCATTTTGCCCTTGTTGACCTACTTTTGACCATACGACACCTCCTGAACTTAAAAAATTTTCCAAATTTTACAAATGTTTCTAATTTGCCCAAGGCGGGGGCATTCGTGTCGTTCCGACACATCTAGTTTTTTTCAGGCCATGCCCAAGGTAGGATAAAACATTCAGTGAGAATCCATCGTAAAATCAACAAGTATGGTTAAAGCTTTGCCTTTTTTTCTTTTTTTTTTAATAAATAGGAAATATATCTTCAAAACTACTGCTGCTAATTTTGATTCCTGCAGCATGGTACAAGTTAAATAGATTACCTGGTTTTGAGATCAATTTTTTTTTCCAAGACAGGTTTGTTTCAGCATCCACCTCGTGAATGTTGTCTCTTTTATATGTTCATGATGGGAAGTTGATGATAGCCCCATTTAGTAATTAGACAAATGATCCCATAAAATATGCTTGGTGCATATAATTATTTGGCTTAATGTGCTGGATTTTGGTTTGAAGTGGTGTTAATCAGACCAGCAGTTTTAGGGGGGTCCAAATTTTAGTTCACATTAAACGTTGGTTGGAACTCACTGAATTCATGATCCATTCATTGTGTGTAAATGCTGAATTCGATAGGAGATATTGCTCTAAATTTGTTGTGGTCTTAATCTGAAATTGTAATGGTCTGTAAATGATTTTATGCTGCTGAAGTAATCCTGGTATTATTACGGTATACTATAGTGGAATTACAAGTGTGACAGAATACCATGGTCATGATGTAATTGAATGGGTCACCAGGTGATGATTTCATCAAAGGAAATTGGAATGTATATTGTATAAGTAAGCAGCTGCTTAGTCTTTTAGTTGATGGATTTATGTTGTATCATTATATATATGAACTATGATATATTATCAGCAGGGAAATTATTATGTACACTAATCAAATCGAAACCCTAACTTGTATCCAAGTCAATGGAAGCCCCATGTACTGTAGGTGTAAAGTTCTGTATCAAGACTAGTGTGTTTAGTAGTGTGTGTGACACAATCATTGTGTGTGTAGTTAGCATATTCACAGATATGAACAGATATATAGGAGCAGGTCACCAGAGGAAACGTGTCAGGTAGATATCATGAAGTGAATGTTCTTGACCTGATTACAAATGAGTTCAGTCTGACATTGAAATGACCCGGTGTGATTGGCTCATGTCTGGTTAATGTCCAGCGGGTTAAAGATAGCAAAATTACAATCTACACTCACCTGATCAATTCAACTTTCAGGTATTGTTTTATGGATGGTTATTTTATATATATTAAGTTTACTTGTAGTATAGAATAAACAGATGTGACGTGACATGTCATTCAAGTGTGTGCTATGATTACCTCATTGTAAAGCAAAGCCTGGCTATTATTCATCTGTAATACTGTCGTTGGCATTTTGCTCTTTTTTTTGGAAGGGGAAATTATTGCGAAAATGAATAAGATGCAAAGTCTGGCTATTATTCATCTGTAATACTGTAATTTGGTTTTTGTACTTTTTTTTTTTTTTTTGCGAAGGGGAAATTATCACGAAAAAGAATAAGATGGTACCCCTGCAGAATGATATCTCACTTATCTTGTGCCTGTAGCGTTTATATTAGCATACATTTTAGCTTAGCCATGTTTAAAGATAGACAATCTGAATAACATCAATACTTTTATTTATCTGCCACTATTGCAGGATAATTCCCCCCCCCCCCCCCCCTGTTGATGTTCCCTTAGCTCTTTGTGTAATTGTTAAGGTTTTGCATTCATATCAGGCAATATATATAATAATGGTAATGTACATTGTGTAAGTTAAGTTAATATACAATAAAAAGCAAAAAAAAATTAAACCTGAAAATACTGAAGAAGTCGTGAATATTTAATCTCACTAATATGAAGTCTCCAGTGTGTGATGATGGGATGATCATGAAGACCAGTTAAAAGTCGTTGTTGTTCTTCTTTCACTGCCGAGCTCGGGATCACCAGGGGCAGTTATACTTATTGATCTATTACATCACAGTAATGAGTGTTTTTCCGTGATGCTGATTGCTGACCCCATGAAGCTGATTCTTCTGAACCTTCCTGATTGCACTTCAAGCAAACTACTTATATAAATCCCAGATTCCTGAATATCTTCCTTGCATTAGAACAGGTATGAAATGCTGATTAGCTATAACAAATTACTGGACCTTTTGAATTAGAAGCGAGTTAGATATTGAGCAGGGAGTCATTGCTAATTTGTAGATTGAAAATTGTAAAAAGGTATGACACTTTTCCAAAAGTACCAAGGTTTTAGGGGTATTAACTCTCATGCTAACTTGGCCATAGACAATCATATGAGCTTCTTTAAGTTCCTGTGTTAAAGAGGGAAAGGTTACTGAAAATTCAATATTTGTCTGAACTGATTAGTAATCAGTCATAAGTGGGTTTGCTTCGGCCAAAGATTGCTCATGAATTAAGGACAGATAGAACTTTTTTCATCTGGAGAGAGTAGTTGATCATTCAGCGTATATTGATCTAACGGTTGAATAATTTATCACAAGTACTTTTATCTGTCATTGCTAGAATCAATAGTAGGACTCTTAGTAGGTAAAACTACACATGTATGAATTTTATATACATACCACACATACAATGATAGATGTGCCTTTAGCAGTGTTTATCTTGCAAGAACTAATGAAAATAACAAATGAAATAATTCCACATTTACTTGTGCACTGAAACCATTTACTTGATTTTACATAAATAGTAAATCTGAAGATGTGAAGAAACCCTGATATTTAGTATCAAATCCACTTATAACTATAAGTATAAAAGTACGAGAACTGTAGAGAAGAACCAGTGAACGTTTATGATACTGCTTTGTTATATATTTAGGCTCTTACAATTCTAGAGTTTTATCATCAAGTTTAGGGCCTTGATTTATGTCTTTGTTGCTATGTCCTCCAAGATTATTACTCAGCTGTTGGTCATGAATCTGCAGTTTTATTAAATTAACCAGTCTATGTGGATATTTGTGGGCATATATATTTTTTAACCAGGTTCTTGGAAGGTCTGTGTGATGAGAACTGTCGGCACGTTCAGGTTGGGAGTTATATCTGATGATTCAACACACACAGCTGTTAGAAGATAATTTTCATCACGTTCGTAGCAGAGGACTAAATAGATAGTTTTGATATAACTATATTTATATTCCCCTGCAGAATTATTTGTCACCATAATAAACCGTATCCTTCATATTGAAAGAATGGTGTCATGTGACTAATATTTTTAAGTGCCATCTTGCTCATGCGGTGAATGGGCCTGCACAGATGTTTGGAAAACTAACGCAAGGATGCAAGGTTATGTTTTATGACGTAAGCCATAAAATATACACTAGACATCACCCATTATTCATTTATGTCACTTCTCACAGGCCGTGTGTCTTTAAGTTGCTGGCAACCGCTGATTTTGTGGACAACAATGCGTGACTCTGATATTTTCTCATATTAAGTAAATTAATAAATTGATAAAATGAGAAGCTACCTTTATATTGGCTTATTTTGGTTTAGATAGGAAGAGATGAAAGCTGCCTAAATTTGGCAGTTTTGTGTTTTCTTTAAAATGCATATAATTGATTTCCTTTTATAAACATATCAGTGATCTGTTTTGATATCGTATGATGGTTTCCTTTTCCTGGAAACAGAAGAATTGTGTGATTTGATAGGGTTGAGTTTGAATTTCAGCTTGGCCACTCAACCTATTGTATTATAGTATGCTCATTTGACAGGATCAAGCGTGTTTTGTTTTGACTTTTAATGCATTTACTTATCATACTTGAAAATTGGCACCTAACTTTTTCAATGTTTTCTCTCACTTAACTTTGTATTCTGTTCTTATAGGATGAAGCTCGTACTGACAGTTATCGGTTTGCCACCCAGGCCAAAGAGGGTGACAAGCCGGCCCCAAAAAAGAAGAAGGGGAAGAAGGATAAGAAAGCTGAGCTCGATGAGCTTAAACAGGAGTTAGAGATGGTGAGTTCATGTACTGGGTATATAACACATAACAGTTTGTTAATGACATTATCCTAATATAATATGTGTATCCTGTTAGGAAATTAATGGTACATTAGTCTTATGTGAAATATCATCTATGTAAATATATGTGTGCAAGGAAATAAACATGGGAGCAATTTCCACAACTTGTGTATTGTAAAAGGTTCCAGGCTACCCTGGAAATCTGAAAAATTATTTCCCTTTTTGCTGGTTATAGCAAAGGCAGGTAATTTTACCAGAATGCCTCAAATAAGGTAAAAATTTGGGATTTTGATTGGCCCTGAAAGAAATTGGTCAGTTTGTTATATTTTGCATTATGTCCAAACAAATGTATTTTGTGAATCATTGGATCTCGTGGCTTTTTAGTGCAATAGCTGCCCCCTTCCCAAAGGCTAAAATAGTTATTGTGCCATTTTCGAAATTCATTTTCATGAAATTCTTGGAATTGTGATGTGAAATATGACCATTGTGCTCTGTATGTATTCTTGTGGAAATTATGATCCAAATGTCAAGACTTGTTAAATTTTCAGTATTAACTGTATAAATGATTAACCCAAGCTTCCTAGCGATTTGTTTTTCAATCACCTGTATATAATCAGTTGTTCCTCAGGCTGATCCTGTTAACTTGTATTTTGATTCTTTTTCATTTACAGGAGGAACATAAGCTCCCCATCGAAGAATTATATCGCCGATTAGAAACTAACCCTGAGCGCGTAAGTATATGTCATATACGTCTGTATTCTTTCTTATATTAGCTTCATTTTGAACATTGCACATAAGTTTACCAGAAATGGATTGAAGTCTGTTATTTTCATTTCTGTCGTTGTTTTAAGATGTGCTGTCTGTGCAAGAAGAAGAAAGTTACTTACCATGAATTTCTGACAATTAAACTGAATATTAATAACTGTAATGCTGTGTCTGGAACATTATTTGACGTGTAATTTGTATTCATTTTATGTGATCTTACTTGCTTATTTTGTTTAGGGGTAACATGATTTTAGAACAAGTTTGCATTTTTATTGACACTGGTTTATTGACATCCTGCAGTTATGGCAGGGTCTTATGAATAAATTATGCACAAAAAGTGTCACTATGTAAAATTGTTTTTTCTTTATGGCATTCACAACGCAGTGTTCTCAATGCAGCATGAAATTTCTATTGACACAAAATCTGTAAAAACAGCCAGGCATGTGGGTTTTGAATATTTTAAACAGTATGTAGCTTTGTACAGGCTATATATAGTTCAGTGCTAATATGAATTAGTGCCACTATTTCCCAGTTGAATTAACAATAAATTTAGAACAGTCCATAGTGAACAATAAATAACTGGAAACTGAACAAGTGCCTAGTGTAATTAAGAAATGGAAATTTTCATTCCCCCGAGCGTGGTTAATTATGCAGATGATACAAAATACATGTGAATGCAACAGCTGGTGTAATATATAACAAAATTCAAGTAGGTCATCACTAGATAATAACCTATCAGCTACTAGTATTTTATTGGGACTATGGTGACGTCATGACGTATAAAACCTACTCGACTATGGTGTGTTATACAGATTCATTGTAAAGCTCTCCACGTGTGCATACTGTAGTAATATCCCATTGGTACATACAGAACATTTATTGTATAGCGGAAACAAGTCCATTTACTCAAGAAGAGAGTGAGTTCCCACGGGGTACCTGGCAGGCTGAGCAAATATGTCTCCCTTGCTGTACTTATATTTGTTAAGGCATATGAACTGTTGGATATGCTTGAACAAGCTATAGCAAGCATAGAGGTTCATTGAGGCGTACCGTACAAGCAGTGTTAGAGGGGGGAGTCTTGGCAGGTCTTTTCAAAAGACTGGCCTGACCTTTGACAACACACATGGTCCTTATTGAATGACCCGTAGTTTTGAATGGACATGACAGTTGAATACAAGGCCATTCTTTCATGTAGATAAACACATTACTGCCTTTGCTGGTCTGTAGACTTTGACTCTATGTACAAGAAGGCTCTGGTACCAGCTTTCTACGAGTGGTCATTGCATATGAGCAGTTTAATACTATGATGTCTGCACTTAATAGTGATGGGAATTGGTTGTAAATCATGATCGATCATCCTCAGGAAAATCAGTTTACCTCTGCGGACCAAAAATCTAAATTAATTGGTTATATAGGAAATTTTCTAACCATATAAAGACCTGTACATTGTAACAGCTGATATACAGGCCGACATGTTTGCTAATATATATGTAATAATAATGTAGCATATATATGTGTGTGTAATAACCTTGTGTAGGAAGTTATTAGTAAACACAGTCTTATCAACAGTCTGCACACATGAATTAAATGTAAGCATACATATCCTCATCACACAGCCTGTGTTGTTTGCAAAACTTTGTAAACGATTATGGCACTGCAAGATCGATGATCAGATCATTTTGCATCAACCAACCAATCATTGATTATAATGAATAATCAGCCCGTCACTAACACTTAATATTAAACATTCGTGTCCATTTTCTGCCATTGTTCAATTGCCTCACTCAGTGGTCAGAATTGTAAGGTTTCCGCTGATTTAGTTTTTGTACTCCAGAAACATGCATGTTATATACATTATATACAAACCGTATAATAATAAAAAATGACATAGAACCTTGCTCTTGAAAACAGGTTTTCTGTATTCATGGATTTATGTGAACCATAATTCACCATAGATTTTCTTAAGACCAGGAGTGTGGTATTTACAAAATAGTAATATAAAATTTAGTGATGTGAGCATAAATGTGGAATATGAGGTCCCCCCCACTCTATCAAACCAACCACTCCATCAAAGTCCTTAAGATGGCCATATTATTTTGGCTTTACCTGAAAAGTCTATTACTGATCACAGTAATATCCATCCACCTATCCCCTTGTATTTGCATACTGTAAAAATGATAAAAATTAAGTTTTTTACTCAGCACAAAGGACAAGACAGCTGAATTGCAGTTTGGTCTTTTAAAGTTTTTCCAGACGTATTACTAAAAAACTATAAAACATTCCTACTTAAAATTATTTCACTAGGTATTTATTTCTGTACAATATCTCTTACCTTCAAGACAGTCTTTATCCGTGTTCCAAATTATGGAATTTTTTTGTGTAAATTTGATATTTAAAATGTTGTTCACTTTTCAATCTTGAGTTGGCAGCAAGGCAAGGGTTTGCAATTGCAGTTTGTCTAGTCTGTTTTTTGGACGTCTTGACATAAATTTAAAAATGGTTGATTAAAGCAAGGTTAAAAATGATATAATGAAATATACTATTTATATAACATTATTTTTATGACAGGGTTTGACAAAAGCTATTGTACAGAGAAATTTGGAACGAGACGGTCCCAATGAGCTTAGTCCACCGAAGACCATCCCAGAATGGGTCAAATTCTGTAAGCAGCTCTTTGGTGGGTTCTCCATTCTCTTGTGGATTGGAGCTATCCTCTGCTTCGTCGCTTATTCCATCCAGTCAGGAACCTTTGAGGAACCACCAGGTGACAACGTAAGTATCATCGGTATCATCACTCTGTTCATTTTTTTTTTTGGGGGGGGGGGGGGTGTCAGTATACATCAATTAGATATCTATATATAGTTTATTGTGCTAGCTTTGAAATTTGTACTTTATATTTTTGTTTGGAAATTGTTAAGTTTCTTTTTACATTGAAAGGAAGAAGAAATGTTTTAATTGTATAAAATTAATTGCAAAAAATTATTTTGGAGTTTTGTGTATAATAAAACTTTAATTCTGGTTTTCTGTCAGCTAAACTTTAATTATAAGAGGGTACCAGAATATCTGGTGGTTTTTTTTGGTTATTTTATTATTTGTTTATTTTTTTTTATAACATTATGGAGATGTTTGGAGCACATAGTTGACATTGAAGTACAATATTTTAAAGGTTCATGATGTAGCACATCACAAAATATTTTATTATTTTATTTAATTTTATAGCTTAATTGATTATCTGACATTTTTACAGATGTCATTATATGCCACTTGCGCTTCAGGTGGCCTTTGTACCATTTGCAGATGGCCTGCTGCAACCTGCAGTCAGCCTGTATGCATTTTGCAGGTGGCCTCTTGAAAACAACAAGTAACTCCAACAAACAGCAGGTGGCCAGTACATAACATGCAGGTGGTCTTTATAAACAGCAGGTGGCCAGAATATATCATGCAGGTGGTCTTTATAAACAGCGGGTGGCTCTTACTGTTTGAAGATGGTTTCCTCAGGGGGTTGCAACAGTGTGCAGATGGTCTTTGGTCAGTTTTCTTATAAAATAAAAAAAATTAATATCACTGATGGTTGGTTATTGGAGACCGGGAGAAAGATCTATATGTTTTGGGCAAGTTTAACCTGATAACGTAGGGCTCATTATTTTTGTACACTAGATTTATGTCTGACAAATGGAAATTTAATGAAAAACGTAAATAAGGGATGATCAGACAGCTTAAGCGATATATGCACAGATGACCTAGCAAAAAAAAACTAAAAAAAATACAAGTTTAATTTCCTTTAAACCTTGAAAGGACCTTGAAAATAAAAAAAAATAAAATGTGGAAATTTTGTAATCGATATAGAAAGCTAATTGTATGCTTGTCTGTATTTTGTAGCAGTTTGAAAAAAAACTATTTCTTCCTAATATACTGAGAGAAAATTTCATTTTATCGAGGTGTAGTGAGACAAGGAAAAGGCACTTGCAACTCCTGCTCTTGGAAATCATCTGTTCTGAAGGCTGAATACCTTTTGACCACTGTTTACAGCAATCTGTTTTATGAGACACCTGGGCATTATTCATTTATTTGATGTTCATGTTGTAGGTATATCAACAAAGTATACATACAAATCTTGACCAAGTAAAATTTTAATATTTTGAGCTCTGTGTGAGAATTTGGTTATCTGCAAGATTAAGAAGTATGTTTGCAGGGATGGCTTAAAAATGGCGTAATAAGTTGATTGAATAAAAAAGCAGGGCATCTGTGTTTTTGATACACAAGTGCATAATGGCAATATTTGTTATTCCAATTTGCATAGGCAAATTCCAATTTATATATTCCAATTAGAATAAGTAATATAGTACCAACAAACAGAAACATTAGTCAGGTACATGTATATCAGTAAGGAATTGGGGAACAACAAATCATGAGAAAATTTGGTTGTAATCTAAAACACATCTGAATGTTTTAATTAGGGGGGGGGGGGGGAGGCAGGTCCCATATATTCATTTTGAGGACTTTCATTTCTGAAAGTAACCGCAACATTTTGTACTGCCAATGAATTAAAAAACTCAGTATTTCCGGGGGGGGGGGGGGGGGGGGTTTACCTGCCCCATAAAGACAAGAAAATTTCTTTATGAATAAAGGGCAAACAGCTGTCAAGATTTGGATGCTTAGTACATTACAGCCTCAACTACTGAGTGAAGGGCTAATGATGCCTAGTGACCCTCATTGCTTTGCCCAGGATAGCCTTCATATAAAAAAGAATTCATTTATTCATGAGAATTTTTTAATAATCTAAAGCTTACAAATGGTCTCTTCTGTTATATATTGATGTTTCAATCTGATCTTTCAGTTATGAACAGTAATTAGAATGGTGCCTATCCAAACTTTTTTTAGGGTAACTAAGATTTGAAAATTTTTTGTATAAGATTATCCAGATAAATTTATTGAAATCTCAAACACGAATGGTATCTCTGGCAAAGCATTAGTGGCATCTTCTCACTGGTCAGGTTTTGTTATATGTTGACTTTTCATACATTAATGTACACTAACGCCACCTGGGGCCTTACAGTTGTACTTAGGTATTGTGTTGACGGCCGTCGTGGTTGTTACTGGATGCTTTTCTTACTACCAAGAAGCTAAGAGTTCAAGGATTATGGAATCGTTCAAGAATCTGGTTCCACAGGTGAGACATTATGGGATAGCCAAGTGCGCTATAGCGTGGGGCCTGCTGCGGAGACCCAGTGCATTGGCTAAAAGTTGAAAGACCCCGCTGGGTCAGCGCGAAAGAGAGCTGCGCTACATTGAGTCCTGCGCTTATCTTGAGTTTTTTTGCAGAGCTTGCTGCTTTAGACTGTTTTGTTTGTTTTGTGAATGTTTGTAGTGTTTTTTGCTGGTTGAAAAAGCTATCTTGGAATGGCGAGTTTAGTGAACCAAGCGTTGTTGTGCTACAAGCTGGTTGACTTTTAACTGCTTTTGCACATGTTAACAAGACTTGAGTGGATATGCATGGTTCATGCATATGCATTAGTTGTTATCAGTAGGAGAAAGTGAATCGTACCATCCACAGCGTTTTGCCTTTGATAAGTTTCTCTGAATGGCCACAGAGGTGATAATTGTCACAGTTTGAATATTCCATTTAATATTTGTGAGGGAGGATCTCCAAAAACAGGGTAAAAATTGTAAAAAAATTCAGTAATGTTCTTTATTAAATCATTTATATAAAATGCAGTAATTTTCTATAAGATATTAAACATGGATGAAAAAATCTTGAACAATTCAGAAAAAGATGTAAGCATTTTATGAAATATTGATAATAGTTTTCCGTTTGACTTTTTTATACTTATCACAAAATCAGAAGTGGCAGGTCTTGTGCCTTTGGTCTTCATATTAAAGTAGATACTTGAAATTTTAAGATGATGACAACTTGATGAAGTTGAATTTGAAACATTGAGAATAGCAGAGATAGGTGGTGGCTGTTGATAATGATTCACTTGTCTCACTTGGTTTTCTCATTGTAGGTGTTCACAGGTATAAAACGCTGGTCCTGTGGTAGTTATTTCAATACAAATCCACAATTAGCATAGGCTGTGATTTGTTCATGTGTGCTGAAGTTTTTGAAATTTTTAGATCTAATTAATAATCTCCAAAATTTTGTATGAATAACATCAAGTATTTGAAGAAACTAGGGGGGAGTAATTCCATGTCATAAATATCATCATCACAAATTGAGCACAGGACTTTAAAGTCCCTGTCATGTTTGATTGATAAATGCCTTTGTCAAGTTTTGATTGTAATTTTGAACTTATATTATAGAAAAGTTATAAAAGGGAATTATACCAGTTTTACATTATTGATGGTGAAAGGGGTTGTCAGTGTGAAAACTTGCAGGCATTTCCCAGGATGCCACAGACAAAATGGTGGACTTAGTATGTCATTACCATGGGATCAGCGTTTGCTTTTGTCTGCCGCGCGTTTTGAAAGAAGAACCTGCAGATTTTACGTCGTCATGACGGTCACACAAGTTGCCATGGTAGTAAAGCAGATCACCATGGTAGTTTCACAAGTTGCCTTGGCATTTACACAAGTTGCCATGGTGGCCAGTTTCCATGGTAGTTGCGCTGATGTTCTTATGGTAACCGAAGTTTTCTGTTCAGTTGTACCTAGGGGTCGTGCTTACTGGCGTTGTCGTAATTACCGGCTGTTTCTCCTACTATCAAGAGGCAAAGAGTTCGAAAATTATGGAATCCTTCAAAAGCATGGTGCCACAGGTAACAGATACGAAGGATAAGATGTCATTTTATTGTTTGACATGTTAAATGCTTTTTCTGCCTTTTCCTTCCTAACTTTCAAATAGTTAACTGTGTGGTATACTGAATTGTCCATGCTGTGGTCATAAGAACTTAAAATTTACTGAATAATGAATGTTCTGTTCTTATAAAATTAATAAAGAAGCTGTCTTTTGGAAGACCAATGTCATTCCTGTCATTACCTCTCAGTGATGTAACCATGAGAACCTTTAATTTCCTGTCATTAATTATTGATGAAGAACTCTGTAAATCATCTGAATCATGGTCTATCAAGTATTTAAGGCAGGACTTCCATGATTTAATGTCTTTTTTAGAGCACTTTTTGAAATGATAAAGATAATGTGCATATTATGATCATAACTGGAACCTGACTTTGTTACATCTTTTGAAATATCATATATAAAAATATATATATATAGTAAAAAAGAGTAAAGTAAAAAGAAAATCATACTGACAATTATGTGATTTGTTAATGGATTGTTCCGTATACCACACAGTGACCTTCCTCTTAACCCTGGAATGGTTGTATTCTTTAACCTGCTTATGCATGAATTCTGTTATCATGAATATTCATTATTATTGATATATATATATATATATATATATATATATATATATATATATATATATATATATATATATATATATCACTATATTGCATGTGTTATCAAGGTGGAGGTCAATTAGAAAATTAATACACACGCACATGCAAAGACACATGCCATTAGAAAATACAAACAAATATTTATTGCATTTTGTGGAAATAATATTGTTTAATATTATGTTTAATTATTTGTAATTGACTCAATATTACATTGACCTCATGACCTGTGACATTGACCTACATACTATTTTTAACCTTGACTTTTTGACCTTTGTTTTAACATTGTCCTTTAATAAAGGATATTTAATCTCTTGGTGGATCAAATTGAAATTTGTCGATTCAAATTGCAAAAACAAGATTTAAAAAAAATTGTAAATAAATATGATTATATATTGAATAAATCTATTGAACCTAATGGAGAATGATTTAATTTCATCATTTGACCAATTTATTAGTCTTATCTTGATTAGATAAAATCAGTAGTGTTCACCAATTCCATTTGAGCTGTACAGACATCTCAAAGGAAACAATGGTAGAAAGAATCAGCACTAATGTGGGATCAATTAAGCGAGGTTTCGTGCATGCATAACATGGTTTATTAACACCAGTCAAAAAGAGAACACTTCTGTGAAACTGGTACTTAATAATGACAAACATACACAAATATGTCCACAATATGTACAATGGAAAAACCGTGTCAGTGCTAGTTTTCTTCTCGTGTTTCAGATATGTTTAGTATGAATCACTGAAACCAAAAGTTCTAGCTCTAGACTTAGATGAATACATATTCAGGATTAGTAGTGTTTAGGATATGTACCTTGGAAAATGTACTAATCCCGATTTCTCTTCACTGTTGAACCTTGTCTGTACACTAAACTTTCCTAGGATAAATCAGATGCTCCAAAGGTGTCCCTCTTCTTAAGACTTTAGATAGCACCCTTCCCCAAAGAAGTTACCACATATATACCTGTACACATATATAGCCTCGTTTAGATGTTTACTAGTTTAGACCTTATTCCCATAAACACAAACTATATACCCCTGAACTTTAACTGTGACTTAGTATTTGATCTGAATTGTACTTAATATTTGCTATTTGTTTCTGGGCCATTCAGCATATATATATGTTTATTATCAGTTTTATCTCAGCACAAGATATTTCTATTTGCATTTATATTGGTATTCATCCTTTAGGCAAATGTATATTATGAATAAGCATAAAGATGTGTTTCCATAGCAGCAGTTTATTTCAGCTTTGGTTACTACAGCAGCAAACAACAGAATCTGTATATTTATTTTTCCTTTTCTGCATTTCTATATATTTCAATCGCCGAATTATTCATTTTATCAAGAAGAGGGCTTAGTACTGTCTCCTCCCTTGATTATTCTATTGAAGTAATGCAGTTTCTGCTGTGGCTGAGTGAAAAGTTATGCATCTGGAAGCAGTTGAAGTTGAAACTGCAGCTATGGAAGCATCATTTAAAATTTGGCTATGCTTATATTTACTGTAATAATTTATTTAAATTTTATGCTGACCAACTGAACTTTAATAAAGAACTTTAAACTTTAAATGTGCATGCTCTAAATATGTAATGTATATTTATAAAAAATGAGGTGTTTGGTTAACTTTGGGTCTTATTGGCTTTATGTTCTTCTTGTGTACATTATTGTAGTATATATCTGATTTTGGAAGCTCTGATAATTATTTTGTGAAGTTAATACTAATTCACTAATTAAAAAAAATGTAAATAATTTCTGTTTTTCAGTAGAGAATGATACTGAGTAAATAAAAGATAATTCCTATAATTAAAATGTTAACTTTTAAAAGTTTAACATTTTTACCGGTTCAGTAGATTACTTCTGCGTGGCTGACTTTGGAAGTGGGATTTGCTATTCCAATTGAATATATATTTGTGTAATAATATACATGTATGTAATATATATACATTGAAAGAATGTAATTGTAACATTATGTTTCCATTGTTTGTTCAGTTTGCTACAGTGATCAGAGATGGTGAAAAAATTACTGTCCATGCCGAGGAACTGGTGGTCGGTGACATCATTGACGTAAAATTTGGTGATCGTATACCGGCAGACATGAGGGTAATCAGTGCACATGGATTTAAGGTACACCAATTTTTTTTTTTGCTGTTAATAGATAAGTAGATTCTTTGAAAATCTGAGATATGTTTTAAGAATTTTGTTATCACATTATTTCCTGTTAAGCCTTCGTAGTTAAAATGGTATTTGCTTTGAGTTTTCTAAAATTTCAATATGTCTTTAAAGAGATTCTTGGAATATTAAAGAAGCAGTACTGGCTTAATACACTTTTTCTTACTACATAAGCGACACTTGTTAGTAGTGACTGACACTGAATGATTGGGTCTGAAATATCCTTTAGAAATTTTAAAACATTTCATATTTAAAAATATAATAAACCTGTGTTGTCTGTAAAAGTGTTGTCTCTTATGGAGTTTCTTGATCAGGCCTTACATAAAACTTTAATGTATGATAATGTTTTTAAAATACCATTACTTGTGGAATTCCAGGTTGACAACTCTTCATTGACCGGAGAATCAGAACCACAGTCCAGGACCGCTGACTTCACCAACGAGAACCCATTGGAAACCAGAAACTTGGCTTTCTTCTCCACTAACGCTGTGGAAGGTACATTCACTTTCAGTGTTATTTAACAACTACACATCTGTGTTCTGAGGAATGCAAGCCTCTGCTGTGTGTGTGTGTGGGGGGGGGGGGGGGGGGTCCCTATTGTCAAATGCTTCCAAAGCTGTGTTTGTATTCATTTATTCGGATCATATTCCAGGGTTCATTATGCACAAGTTACTTTTCAATTGTGATCATCCCGTCATGACATTCCTGAATCCTGAATACTCCAGATCCACACCGAAATCTAATTGTTTCTTCATTGGCCCATTCCTTGTAAAATGCCTTGATAACTTCACAATAATCTGTTCATGATTGCATGAGTTATGAATTTAACAAAAAAAAACAACACACATACAAACAGGGATGAATACATACCCTCCTGCAGGAGGCAAATATATGAATGTACCTGAAGGACCAACCTTGTTAGTATTGATCCACTTTTTGCTGCCGTAAAGTTTTCTTTATGTTTATTTGATGGTCCGTTACATTGTTATGAATGCATGATATTTAAAAACTATGGAAAAGTTTACAAATTTAAAATATTTTAATAGGTTATTTGAGAAAGGCTGCTTGAGAAGTTAAAAATTTTTTCCATATTTATTTTTTGTCATTTTGAACAGGTACTGCACATGGTATTGTGGTCAGCACTGGAGACAGAACTGTCATGGGCCGTATCGCTAACTTGGCTTCTGGACTGGAGATGGGTAAGTGAAAATTAGGGTCTGGGTCATGACATACATCCTGAGACAGCTGCTGTTGTTAATCATGCATGTAACCATTCTCTGATAAGATAGCTATCAATGAAATTTAAAAGATTTGCTCCAATGTCTTTATGGCAGAGCAGGTTATGATAAGTCCCATGCAAATAAACTCTGAAATTCATGAGGTTTAATCATAACATCAGGATTTTGTTTCCGTACGATAACTTTCTTAAATATTATCAGATTTCATTCTAATTTGGGTCAGTGATTGCCCTAATGCATACTTTGTTTGGGATTGGATTTGGAGTGTCTGTCTGAAAATTTATTATCACCGGCTCCAAAACAAAATAAAATTTTACCTTTTCCAAATTCACAACAAAAATTATGACATGTGGAGACATCTTCAGGGCACTGTGAAAACTAAAACATAGCCAGTATGACATGTTGAGACATTTTCAGGCAAAATAAATACTAAAACATCAATAGGACAAGCAATATGGACAACAAGATACAAAAGCGAGGGATATAAATTCCTTGAATTTGCTTGTTTTAAGTTAGTAATAGCATTGTTTAACTTGTACAGGTGAGACACCCATCGCCAAAGAGATTGCTCATTTCATCCACATCATCACCGGCGTGGCTGTCTTCCTCGGAGTCTCCTTCTTCATCATCGCTTTCATTCTGGGCTACCATTGGCTGGATGCTGTCGTGTTCCTTATCGGTATCATCGTGGCTAACGTGCCTGAGGGTCTACTTGCTACTGTGACTGTAAGTTTGTACCCAACTCTTTTTATAAGCCCGTCATATGGAAGTAATATGGTATACCCACTGTCTGTCTGTCTTAGTGTCCGTTAACTTCAAGTGTCTTGCCGGGACTTTGATGGATTTTCATGAAAACTCACCTTAACTACTTACCAACAGATTATCTCACCCGAGTTTGATAATGGGCAACATCCACGTACATATTTAATAAGGTCACGTGTCACTAGGTACTTTGCGGTGTCGACGCAGAAACTTCTGAAGAATATGAAAGGTTTTGATAAAACTCATTTGAAATATTAATCAATAAAATATCTTGCCTAAGTTTGATTTCCAGCAAAATCCATGCAAATTTAATGAGGTCAGAGGCACTGTGGTGACTATGGATTATGGACTATGGATTTTCATGAAACTCATTTAACGTATTTACAAATAAAATTTCTCACCTTAATTACATTCTCAACAAAATTCACACATATTTAATGAGGTCAAAGGTCACCTGATACACGACAAGCATATTATGCATGTTTAAGGTGCTCTTGTTGATGTTAAAATATCTATATTAAAGCCCGTCATATTTGAATCATTTTCAGGTGTGTCTGACTCTGACTGCCAAGCGTATGGCATCTAAGAACTGCTTGGTGAAGAACTTGGAGGCCGTAGAAACCCTGGGATCCACCTCCACAATCTGCTCGGACAAAACCGGAACGCTGACCCAGAACAGAATGACAGTCGCTCACATGTGGTTCGACAACCAGATTGTGGAGGCTGACACAAGTGACGATCAGCGCAGTCAGTGAAATATTTTGCATACTTACCCTATAAGTAACCTTGTTGTATGACAATCAAGTAGAATTGCCAGGTCATGCCTTATATTTTTATTTTAAATCTGATTGTGTCAAATATGTAATCTGAAAACCCCCAAGATTTCTGGGTTTTAATGTGTGTGTTTCTACATATATTTATAGCAGTTTAGCTCCTGTGATGCCTGAGTATTAAACAACTGCATGCATTTGTATAATTTGTTTCTAAGTATAATTGAGAAAATGGAAATTGGCCCCCAAGTTGTTTGGAATAATAATAATATTTTTAAGTGTGGCATTTCATTAAGTAATGAATTATGTTCATCCTAGGGCACAATGGGTGAGCTTTTTAACTCTGGTGAAAATTGAACCAAATATGAACCATTCAGAATATTTATCTAGGTAAATTTAATTGTGAAAGAGTGGAACTTATGGTAAGCATTAGGTAATATTGTTAACCCTTGATACTTTATGATTAACATTATAACCTTACTGAATGACGTTATTTGTATGTTTTTAAACATTTTATGTGGACATTCTTTAATGCTCTGAATTCAGATGCCACCTACGATCAGAGCACTGCTTCATGGATGGCCCTGGCTCGCGTCGCTATGTTGTGCAACCGTGCTGAGTTCAAGGGCGGCCAGGAGGACAAACCAATCCTCAAGAGGTGACGAATCATAATTATCATTGCTAGGAGTTCATGATATGTCAAAGCCCAGATCCAAATCTGGACCATTCTGTGTGATTAATATTATATAATAACAAAGAGAATAACTTGCTGTCTAATCAGTTGAAAGTTATGGCTACCCATACCCCTGATCCAGCTCATAACTGTATCTTCTTGCTGACTTCAAATCCACAAGGTTCTTTTCAATTATCAAATGAATGAATTGTTTATATTTATAAAACGTTTTTGTTTATTTAGACGCAGAATTAAATTATTTTGATACATACATGTATACATTATGCATGTAGGTAATACAACCAGGACATTCGTTCATCAAGTTTAACATATTTGAAATTTTTACCAAGGTTAAAATGTGCCACAAAAGTCTGTAGTATTCTTTTATTCCCTTAATTAATTAATGTCAGGTATCAGTCCTACTTATGCTCACTTGTTCAACTAACTTTATGTATCTGTGTAGCATGGCATACATAACAATTTTAGTTCATGAGTTCATGAGCTGGCTGATATAAGGTGAATTTTCCTCAATTTATTCACGAGTATGTGCTGAAGGCATGGCATTATTTAGTACTATGTCAACATTTTAAGTCAGGATTTATGCTGGACCAGATCGTGATCAGATTAAAAGATAAATTATAATGCTGAATATTTAAAAAGTAAAAAGATTTGACTGGAAGTTGAAGTATGAATGTAGTTCCACCACATTAAATCACATTGGAACATTGGAATCCTTGGAAGCTTAAAGCTGAAATTTCCATGTGCACAGAATGGGGTATGTGGTTTGTGGAATATATGTTGAGAAACTTCATATATACAGGACCTACTGGAAAATGTTAGCATGTAATATTTTCTGTCACATCCAGTATACCATTTGCGGGTATCTTTACATATAGGGATTCATTTTGCCTTGTATGCATTCTGCATTCTGGATATGCGCATATCATTAAGAAACTAGCTTTATTTATGTAGTCATTGTAAATTTTCATCTGCATTAAGCATGATCTATCACATTCATTGCATAAGAAAACTTAGCTGTATGCATATCTTCCCTAATCTAGTATGCAAATGAATCTGCTAAAATATTTGTAGTTTCCACAATTTATTGTATAAAGTCAATCTGTGTAATCTGACCATCCATTGGACTGGCCAAAAATGGTCTTTAATACACTGGTGATGTTATTAGACAGGTGGTCTTTCAGACAAGTTCCACTGGTCTGTCTAGTCATATGTAACACTCCTTGGATAACTTTTCCGTTTTTTTTTCCAGAGAGTGCAATGGTGACGCTTCCGAGTCAGCTTTGTTGAAGTGCGTGGAACTGTCCATCGGCGGAGTAGTCGCATTCAGAAAGGCCAACAAGAAAGTCTGTGAGATCCCATTCAACTCCACCAACAAATACCAGGTAAATGTCCACACTAAAGTTAGGGTCTCTTGTGTCAGCTCACTTAAGTTGATTGGACATCTATCATGTTTTCATGATAACTTACCCTCGTGCAAATATTGCAAGATTTTGAACCCTGGTAGAATTCAGCCAACTAGAGTATCTAAAGTAATATCTGTATCCAGGGTAATTTTAAGGAAACCAACTCCTTAAATATTGCAAGATCACCAGGGGCACTGTGTCTGATACACTGTGCTACGATTTTCACTTGCAGAGATAAACTGGAGAATTTGCGAAAGAAGAGTGCCATTTTGGGCTCTGCTTTAACAAATTCTCTAACACTTGCATGAAACTAGTTATATCTGAGACACCATAGTTTAGAAAATTATGCAAAAAATAGGCTTCCAGATGAAGACTTGTGAATGAGTAAGTTGCCAAGATTTTCAGTCTGTTATCTTTAGCCCAGTTACACAGTGAGTGTGCTCTTTTTTGCAGCAGTTATACACTGCAGTCCTCCAGATCTCCCTTTTGTTTTAACTACTGCTTGATAAAAATATTTGTAAGGTTCTCCAGTGTTACACAGAGCAAAAGAACAAAGAATTGTAATCTGACCAATGAGGGTGTAGTATCACATTGTGCATCCAGCTCCAAATTTTAAATGTGACACCTCTTGTTTGTCTGATTATTGGCCCTGTGCCAGATCTGGTGTAATCAGACCTGTATCTAGATAACATACAAAAAGTACAAATGACACTATATTATAAATAACCCTTGACCTGGAGAAGAGGTGTCTTGTTCACAAAGGTTTCATTTTCACAATAATTTCCCTTGCACGATTATCTCAAATTTAAAAAACCCTCTGGGGCAAAAAGCCAACCACAGTAATTCATCAGATCACCAAAATTGATCCTGTTAACAAATAATGCAGTTAATAAAGAAATCATGTGGAATTGAAGTCATCCAAACTAAACTCCTTTTATTGAAATGCGTCAGGTGTCTATCCATGAGACTGACATCGAGGGTGATGACCGCTACCACCTGGTGATGAAGGGAGCTCCCGAGCGTATCCTGGACCGATGCACCTCCATCTTCGTCCATGGTGAGGAGAAACCCCTGACTGAGGAGTGGCGCGAGGCTTTCAACCAGGCTTACTTGGAGCTGGGAGGTCTTGGAGAGCGTGTGCTTGGTGAGTAACGGCAGTGTGCGGTGGATTCTTTTACCCTCTGTTGCAGGGTTCCTGTGTGCTTGGTAAACATATTTGAAATTTTATGATGAAAAATATTTTCAAATTTTCTGATGAAAAAATATTTGAAATTAACCTACGTATTTTCAAGACGTTATTCATGATGTTACAGTTAAATTATGTTACACAGTTTGTGGCTGATTGTTAAAAAAAAGTTTCATTGCCAATTTTCTATATCGGCGCAGTTAACTCTGTGCTGATGCACTCATGGGGTTATAATAAGTTTATAGACTGTGACTGTCAGTAATATGGACTAGCCATCTCCCATCATATTGCAACAGGCAAGGTAACTGTATCAGGTTGGTATTCAGGTAACACAAGTGGCCAGTTAATAATTCAAGAAATGTCATGTTTCTTTCATTCTGCAAGATCACCAGGGGCACTGTGTGTACCTTTATGCAGTGCTACGATTTTCAACTTGCGGAGATTAAAAATGAGGATCTATTAAAGCAGAAACGCTGATCATTGTGTCTGCTTTAGGCGTTCCTCTCACATCCACAAAAACTACTTGCCTTGCTGTTAATACTAAGTCTAGACATTGCTGTGTGTAGAACATAATTATTCTTTATTCCAGAATCTTGCTAGTGTGTAAAGTTAATGTTCTAAGACAACATGGCCACTTCATATGCCTTTGATTATGCACAATAAAGTGTGCACAGTCACATTTTTAGCTCAGCTGACTGAAAGTTGTCTGAGCTATAGAGTCTGTCTGTCTGTTAATCAGGCACAAATTGTAACCACTTGACCTAGATTCTCCTTAACTTGACATCCAGGGAGGTCCATGAAAAATCTCCTTGGAAACCTGAACAGAGGTCTCTGCTACCAGTACCTTTTGAGCTATGCTTCAGTTGAATGGGGATTCCACCTACAAAATTTGGCAATCACGTGATAAAATTCCTTTGTGAAGTCTTAACATACAGCTGAGCGTCATGACCTTTGGGTCACTTGTTATTTTCACTTGATGCTTAAATGAAATATTAAAATATCACACGCAACAGCAACATTTGCATCATAAATGCTGCACATGCCAAAGTTACGTCATTCGTGGGGTCACATTAAAAATGGTCACACAGTTTTGGGTTAAACATTGTAATAACAGGTTCATGTATATATACATGAACAGTGTTTGTGCTTCACTGACTTTGCGTTAGACAAGTTTGGTTCTTTTTCGACAGGATTCTGTGATTACTTCCTGCCGACTGACCAGTACCCTGTTGGCTATCCATTCAACGGTGATGACGAGAACTTCCCTCTGACTGGTCTGCGGTTTGTCGGCCTCATGTCTATGATTGACCCTCCACGTCCTGCTGTACCCGATGCCGTCGGCAAATGCCGTAGCGCCGGAATCAAGGTCAGTCATTATGTTGCTTACAGTCATCAGCATTTTCAGAAAGGACAAAAACTCTGCACATTTTTGGATTTCTTATTTTTACCCTTTACGAGGGAGATAGCCTAACCGGGCCTGCTTGGAATTTCAGAAGGTTGCTATGAAAACTCTTGTAATGTTAATTAAAATTTGTTCAAGAAAAAATAGAACAGTAAATGGATGTTTTGTTGCCATTTCCTTCAAATACTGAAGGTTTGATAATAAAAAAAATCTATGTAAGTGTGTTTGAGTAGCATGATTGGTAACAAGTACTGTGAAACTTCTTTGTAAACAGAGCATTATAAAAAAAATGGGAATTTCACTATATTTTTATTCCATGTGTGCTTATTTACATGCTGAAGACTTGCCGTATTGATAACATTCCAATGTAACCATATTTACAATGCTGCCTGAATTCACAATGTTGAAAACTATTCCAAGGTTTAGTCAACTTGCTCATCATGTAAAATATCCTAATATACGATGTAACATCCTGCTGGCCTGAATTAATGTGTGTGGCATACACACAGTTAACCATTGCTTGCTTTTTGGTTGGACACTTGGTTAACCTATATTGTTGGATTAATGTTAACATCGGAATATGTGAATTATTCTAATCTTACAATAATTATTTTAGATCAGTTACATGACCAAGCCTGTCACATATTCCATGATTACCTGATTTACAATTTCTTGCAAAAGCACTGTATGGAAACAAATTTTTTGGTCAAACATAGAAAAACATGATTATTAGCTAGGATTACACTTTCCATATCTGTTATTTATGCCAGAACTCCTGTACCTCACCTTTTTCTCAGTAACTTAACAGTTAACAGTATTTACAACATATTCATGTATCAAATGCAAACAATATTATATAGAACCCCTGGTGGTCAGGACTAGAACTGATTTCTGTGATGAGACTCTTACTAACTTTCATGGCTCTGATGGTGTTGGTGATTACATTCTCACAAAACTCTGAGAAATCAGTGGCTAATAATGTCCCTAAACCATTATCTGGTCAAATTCCTACTGTTTATTAGAGGATGTACAAGGTTTTAACAGGATGGGGTGTAGCCCAGTGGTTCAGGGTTTTTGACCAGTGGGCATAAGGTCCCCAGATCAAATCCAGCCAGACCTTAAGGGAAAATAGTCATATATCAAGAGAACCTCTGATATGTGCGCTAATGTCATAATGATATCATTATGATGTTGATTATTCCTAACCTAGTACATATAAAACATGAGAAACAAATCCCTAATGCTTAATAATAAAGCAACAGTACTATCATATGGTTGGTTATCTTCATTCCTAGTGAACTACCACTACAGACCATGGATCTTTCCTGATAAGAAAACTTTATGCTAACATGTTTATGTTGGTTCCGATTGCAGGTTATCATGGTGACAGGTGACCACCCCATCACTGCCAAGGCCATCGCTAAGGGTGTCGGTATCATCTCCGAGGGTAACGAGACTGTTGAAGACATCGCTGCTCGTCTGGGTATCCCCGTTGGCAACGTGAACCCAAGGTGAGTGACAAGTTGTTTGCTTGGATGTAGATTCAGCAGATGAAGATCTGTATTATGATTGGTTCTCATCTTCCTCTGACTCATATATTCCCTCTATTTTTCCATGATAAAAATTGTCTCCCATAATTACTAATTTTTCCAACATTTAGACGGTAATCTATATTTGCTGATATTTTTTCACTACATACTTGTGTTTCCAATTTAATTGTTAATATTGTAAGGATTGTTATTTAGACCTTTGATTATTGAAAACATGCCGCCCTTATATAGCTCTGTCTGTGTAAGTGATGCAGCATACAAGTACGAACATTTAAACCAATTAAACAGAAGCTGCTTGATGGTCAGGTAATCTAATGTGTTAACCACTATTGTGCAGTGAAAACTTATTTTTCTATTGTTTTTATGTAAATTCCTATAAACTACTCTGTATTTTTGTCTGAGGTGGTCCTATCAAATTCCTATATTTCTTCAGGAGCTTGGTGGTAGCCCTGTTAAACCTAGACACAGCTGATTACTGTCTGTGCACAGACATTAGAAAGTTGCATTATGAATAAAGGAAGAAGTTTAAATAGCAAATGTGACAAAAAGTCCTAATTCATAAATTTTATGCTGGTCCTTTTCTAAATCCTTGAAAATTTAATATTATTAATATGTTAATATACTAATAGTTCTTGGGAAATTAGCATAATCCTTGTCACAATCATCTTGCCTCTTGAAACATTGATAAAATAAGTTTCAAATTTTGATAAACCTGATGCATGTTTGATTGTACACAATTCTCAGATAATGTAAGCATTGATGACATTAACATATAAAAGAGCAGCTGTTTGTCTGCAGGTAAAGTAGCTTTCACAAAATGAACGTTTGTAGTGTAAATATATATCATAATTCTGGTTGTTACAGAGATGCCAAGGCCTGCGTTGTTCACGGTTCTGACCTGAGAGACATGACCCCTGCTCAGATAGACGAGATCTTGAGGAACCACACCGAGATTGTGTTTGCCCGTACCTCCCCCCAGCAGAAACTGATCATCGTAGAGGGTTGCCAACGTCAAGGATCCATCGTGGCTGTGACCGGTGATGGTGTCAATGACTCCCCCGCCCTCAAGAAAGCCGATATTGGTACGTTTAATTCATTCTTTTCCATATTATTTAAAGTTTGGAAAATATATAATCAGCAGAGATTGTAATGGAATAATTACTGTACTTGTGATTGTCTGCTGTTGTGAAGGCAGTCAGCGAAAACTAATTAAATGAATTGTTGATGACAGACTGCTGGTTTTAATTGCAAAGACAGGGTTATTGCACCATCATTGGTCATCATGTTGAGTCTTTCTATTTTCTCAACAGTCGTTTTGCTGTGTTTATCATGCCATTTATGTAAATTTTGCTAGAGAAGATATATAAAATTTGTATATATGCAGTTTCATGTAACTAGTACATGAGGGAAGCATTGATAATGTTGAGACCTGTACATAAAAAAAGATTGGGAAAATATTTAATAATGTTTGTGTGAGCAATAAGGACATGATAAGATTAAAATTTAATTTGATGCATACAGTTTTGCTTAAATTGACAAAAAAATGGGCTGTAATTTTGCCTTTGATTGACAGGTGTTGCTATGGGTATCGCTGGTAGTGACGTGAGTAAGCAGGCTGCTGACATGATCCTGTTGGACGACAACTTCGCCTCCATCGTGACAGGTGTAGAGGAAGGTAAGATGCCAAGATGTTGTTTATAACAGAGAAATAAACCATCCTGGGCATATCATCACAAAAAAAGTGAAATCAAATATCCAGATATGCAGCCTGTGTTTTAAAGTTTTTTTCCCCAAGCTGAAGGCACATGAGTTCTTGATTGGAAGTTTGAAATTGTGAAATACCATGCATGCATTGCCCATTAACCATCATATCATTCCTGGGCATATCATCTCAAAAAAGTTAAATCAAATATCCAAATATGCAGCATGTGTTTTAAAAGTTTATTTCCCAAGCTGATGGCACATGAGTTCTTGATTTGAAAGTTCAAAATTGTAAAATACAATGCATTCATTTCTTTTAAGCGAACCTGTGAGCTTATGCGATGGTGCGGCGTCGTGCGTCGTCTGTACGTTAACCATAGCTATCTCAAAAACGGCAGGACCTAGCATCACAAAATTTTTTTTTTCAAATAATCAGTCATCCTAAAAACTATATCGGATTTTGTTTATTTTTTGTCTAACTGCATTTTCTTTGATTTTATAGGGAAAAAGCTAAAAAAGCTTTAAAAATCTTCTTCTCCGAAACTGTCCAGCCAAATTGTCCAATATTTCACAGAAATGATCCCTGGAACAATCTTTCTCAAGTTTGTTCAAATGATTCCGGTTCGGAGATTTTTGGCCAAGTTACAGGAGGTTGAACTTTGTTAACTGTGCAAAAAAGCATATTAAAATTACAATCTCAGAAACGGCTGGAGCTATCATCACCAAATTTTATGCCAACATTGGTCACATAGGTTTTATCTGAAATTGAGGTATTGGTGGCGCCACCTGCATCGGCCTTTTTTGTACGGGGTCATCAGTGCCTGTATCACACTGAGGGTTACAAAAATCTGCTTCTCTGAAACCATATGGCCAAAATGTTTAATATCGCACAGAAATGATCCTAGGGTAATGCTTTCTGAAGTTTATTCAAATGGTCTCTTTTCAGTGACTTTTGGCTAAGTTATGGGAAGCTGAATTTAGTCCACAGCCCATTTTAGCTCAATGGCTACAAAGATCTTCTTCTCAAAAACCACTGGGCCAAATTCTTAAATCTCACACATTAATTATCCTCAGATGTTGATAATTCAAGTTTGTTCAAATGGTTTTGGTTCAGTGCTTTTTGGCTGAGTTACGGGAAGCTGAACTTAGCCAGTTTGCTGTATCTTCCTATATGAGTTATAAACCTGCAAAACGTTTTTCGACTGATGCCACTGAAGCCAGTTTGTTAAATATTTTACAAGAATAATCCCTACAATAATTTTTATAAGAATTGTCATTAATGGTTCCACATGAATGATTTTTGGCTGAATTATGGAGATTGAATTGAGTCATTTTACCATATATGTTAGCTGTGTGATGCTGTTACATCTAGCCTGGCACCAGTTTATTAGCATCTATTACATCATGCCACTAGACATTTAGATTTCAGGTTATCTTTGGTTAATATTGACAAGAAAGTTTTTTTAAAAGCTTTTAAAAAATTTAGATTTATGATTTAAGTTATTCATCATACCAGACAATGTTACAATCATGGATATTCAGCTCTCTTTGGCTATATAAAGACAACTGTACGTGGATTATAAATCATTGGTATCAGTACTCAACTTAATTCATGAATTTGCTATCAATGAGATATATCTGTATTTTAATTTTGCATTCAGTATGCATCCCTAATAATTTTACATATATTCCTGATTTCTTTTTTTTATAAAAAGTCAGCTGAAAAGCATTTTGTATTGGGAAAATAAATTTCAAAGTTATTTCAAGTAGGGACCACTTTCATGTACAGATGCCAGCACTTGATTTACCATTGGCAGATTGCCAGTGCCTTGATGTTGGCCATTAGCCAAGATGATGTCAGCTCTATAAATAGTTTTAGCACAGTGCCAGGATTGGAAGAAGTGCAGCCAGGTATAGGTCAAGAGTTCACTCAGTGCAGTAGCTGTATTCTATTTATAGCTTTGGCAGACTGCTCACTGCATCATATTTGGCACCAAAGTTCAGCCTGAATCTATTTATAGCTTTGGCAGACTGCCAACTTTGTCAGATTATGCAGCAGGTCAAGAGTTCACTCAGTGCAGCCAGGTACAGGTCAAAAGTTCACGCAGTCTAGCCAGGTGCAGGTCAAGATTTAACTCAGTGCAGTAGCTTGAGGCAGCAATTTGTCACAGGTCACTCCGGGGGGGGGGGGGGGGGGGGGGGGGGGGGGGCAACTGCCTTACTCACCTAAGCCTTGTCAGCCCAGTGCATCAAACTGTTGGGAAGTTTGATGTATTGGACTGATATTTTGACCTATCTATGCATCTTTGATGGTATTCTCGTTTACAAGAGGGGTGGTGCCACCTGACTTTTGCATTGTATGCGCCTGCTTATTTCTACAGAGGAATTTGATACATCAGCCTAAAATTGGCCATGTTAATACATATCGGGTAGCTTTATGGTGTACAAGACTGATGGCGCCACATACAGTAATTTTTGCACAGTGTATGTCCCTGCTTATTTCAGAGGAGGGGTTTGTTGTATATATGACTGGTGGTGCCAGCTACAATCATTGTATCCACCAAAACAGCGTTTTGCAGATACTATGTTTTCAGTCGGATGCAGACGCTGCCGCCATGGCCGCATAGGTTTCCGGAGAACTCCTCCATAACCACTGGGCAGAATTTTTTAAAATTCGGAATTATGATCAGTCACATGTGAACTGCTGGGCCCTCATTTTGGTTGACCTCTGACCTTTCCTCCCTGCCCAGCGTACATTTGTGCGTCTGTTTCCACACATAAACCCACATATCTCAGGAACCGTTTGACCGATAAGGCTAAAGATTTTGCACAAATGTAGCCCTTGGATAGCTTTATAACATACACTAAAAATGGTGGTGGCACCTGCCACAATTTTATATATTTTTGTATATGCTGCAGACATTCAGGCTTATATATCAGGATTGGTTTGACATATCCCCCTGAAATTTTGCATGTGTATAGATCTCACACATCTCTTAATCATACAAAAAATTGGTGGCGCCACCTGCCACCAATTTTGCACAGCGTCCGTCTGTTTCTCTGCCATGGGCTAAAATCATTCATATCTCAGTAGTGGTTTGACTTATCTGCCTAAAATTTTGCATGTTTATACATCTTGGATAGCTTTCTGGATTTTGTGGTAGGTGGCGCAACCTACATACACATTTCGGCTGCAGACATTCAGGCTATTATGCAACACACCTCACTCAATTTACCCTTGCCACTCAATCCATGCCTTACTTCACCCTTCATACTCTGATTTTGGCGGATACATGTAGTCCCTTGTTGACTACCCATATTCTAGTGTTTGTTGTGTGCACCCATGCCAGAATTGCAGCAGTTATGTTTGCTTAATTGTTTCTTGTTCTAAGTGTTTAGTACTTGCATTGTTCATATACATGTTACACATGTTCTTGAAAGGAATGGTCCAGCATTGAAGCATTATACCTGGTGTAATCTCATTGCACAGGTCCGCATTAGGCCTGTAGGCCTTGTTTCAATTCTTTGAAAGCTAAGAAGTTAAGATAGAATTATCACAAGAAAAGTTAATTATCTCACCTGCTTCCAAGTTCCAAGGTAACTGCAATATTCATGATTCCTACACTTAATAAATACTATATCTTCCTATGTAATATAAACTCTATATATAATATATATGTAACTGAATCTTCCTGTGTAAAATATTTCATCAGATTATGACATTATCATATAACATCTTAGCTCTTCAAGCTGTGCAATGTTTTATAATGATTGCTAATAATACAGGTATTAGCATTACAGATATGAAATGAGGAGAGCCATTGTAAACACTGAATGGGCTAAAGTAGTGTAGGATATTACAGTGATTTGTTTATAAACACGCATTATTAGGCAGTGTAGGATATATCAGTGATTTTTATATAAACAAGTTTTATAAAGCAGTGTAGGATATTACAGAGATATGAATATAAAAAGGCATAGAATATGCATGGGTATACTGACATTTTGCTTTGCCTGTAGGTCGTCTGATCTTTGACAACTTGAAGAAGTCCATCGCCTACACCCTGACCAGTAACATTCCTGAGATCTCACCTTTCCTGCTCTTCATCCTGGCTGACGTACCCCTGCCTCTCGGAACCATCACCATCCTGTGTATTGATCTCGGAACTGACTTGGTACGTTTACAGTGTGGCAGCTTAGTTTCTTGCATAACTTGCTTCATTAGAGTTAAGACATGTATAGTTGGTAATTGGGAAAAGCTTAAGGTAATCTTAACACTTTTAAACTTTAGCAGCAGCAGCACATGAACTATTTGTGACAGCTAACCCTGTACACTCTTGAAATCTGGGAATATTCCTGTTTGTGTACTTAAATTAATTAAACTTACGGCAGCAAAAAAATACTTCAAACTGAAAGTATTCAGGATTGAGTACTGGTGCAAACAGAAAGTGTATGTATTTTGTTAAGTGCTGTTGTTGCATGGTCATTATTTTGTTTCATTAAGGGAGTTATGTAGTCCGTGTTAGACAGAATATATGATTAGATTTTAAATTTTTGATTGACAGGTGCCTGCCATCTCCCTGGCCTACGAACAGGCTGAGAGTGACATCATGAAGAGACAGCCCCGTGACCCCCAGCATGACAAACTCGTGAACCACAGGTCAGACAAAGATCTGAAAAACATCCAAATTATTATGAGCATAGCCTGTTTTGTCCCAAACCAAAACTAGTCTGCATGATGGGTTTTTCCTTGCCATCATTAAAGTCAGGATATTCATGGAAAATGAGATTCACTATTTTTCAGTCAGGGAGAAAAATGCCTGAAATTAGGGAAAATTTTTTAGGACCAATAGGGAAATCATGCAAAATATAATATTTTGTATTGTGTTTCAAATAGTGTACCCACTGGATCATTTTGTGTGATGGTTGTTAGCCTATTAAGAGGTTGAAATTTATGAACAGGAAAATGTGAAAGTTAATCATGATTAAGGAAAACACTTTGAATTTTGATTTCTTAAAATGCTGAAAACCTTTGCACTGAACCTAATACTAATATTGATACCAATGCTTGTGATGGCCATACTACAGTGGAACCCCGCCTTGCGACCACCCCACAATTGCGACCACCCCACAATTACGACCATTTTGCTTGGTCCCGAATTTTTTTTGGTTTATTTATGTTAAAAAATGACCCACAATTACGACCACCCCTGAATTCAGAATTACGACCAGATTTCCAGGCTCCAGCGCTAATGCGACCCCGCTAATGTGACCACCACCGAGAAGTACTGAAAAAACATTTGTCACGAGTCAATGGCTGCATCTTGTCACAGGCGCCTTAACGAAAGATCAAAGCGGGTAACAAGGTTTCTTAACCCGAGTGTTAATCTGGTCCCGCATATCTTCCTGACTCTGTGTCTTCGCTGAGACTCGTTGAGGTGTAGGTTATAGATGAAAGAGGGTAACCATCGGCCTGATTACTTAATGAGCCGGTCTGACCTGGGGTCAGTTGCTTATTGCCCCTCAGTGATCACCTGTATTACAGCTACCCTAAGTGTGGGGTTGCGGGCTAAATATTTCAACTCATCACATATTGTTCGATCCTCATTGGTAAAATTAACGACCTAGTTAATCCCAAATGTGTTCATACCTTACTGACACTGAGTATTGAGCAGTCAGTAAAATGTATAAATAAAGCTTGCATGGGGGAAAATCCCTCACATTAACTTGCCTTTTCTGATAGATCGTTGTCAGTTTATTTCTCTACTGGTTAAGTTTGCATTTAAATTGCTTGCTGATAGGCAACCATGCCTCTGATAGAGCTCTCCTTGAAGGATAAGTGGCGTTAATCAAGGCGGCAACACCACGCGCAGTCAGCACCAAATGGCTCAGCAGTTTAGCGCCGGGAAAACTCAAGTGCACGAATTTATACTTAAGCGGAAGGCTAAATATATGACAGCCACGTATTATGTTCAATATGCATTCAGTAGGTTGTAATTGTATTGCCTTAGTGTTATTATTTGTTAATCATCAGTCACTACGTATGTGTACATGTATATTAATTTTTATCATGAATAAATATGTTCAGCTACACACACAAAAAAAAACATTCATAATAAGGTGCCTCCGCTAAGTAAAATATTTTGTTATAATTCACATTAAAGATATGCAATAGATAAACTCTGATACACATTAAATATCAGCGTGTTATATGCGACCACGGTAAGTTTCACAAATACGACCACCCCCAAATTACGACCACTTTGCTCAGTCCCCAGGGTGGTCGTAATTGTGGGGTTCCACTGTATAACATTTAGCTGTCAGTGGGAATAAATTATGATAAGTAAAGTAAATAGTACTAACCTGATCCATTTGATAAATGAAAATCTGAATGCTATTGCATAGAAAATTTCTTCAAGAGACTTTGTACTTGAAGTTTCAGTGAGAGGCCAGCTTAGATCTTTTTCAGCTTATGAGCACTTCTTGTTAATGTACAGTGAAGTCAGTGGAGTTTTGTATGTTCTTCTGCAGACTGATCAGTATGTCCTACGGTCAGATCGGTATGATCCAGGCCTCTGGTGGTTTCTTCACGTATTTCGTGATCATGGCTGAGAACGGCTTCTGGCCCGCCCGTCTGATCGGAATCCGTAAGGAATGGGACTCCAAGGGTGTCAATGATCTCGAGGATTCATACGGTCAGGAATGGGTGAGTTAAAGATTCTGTTCTTCTGGTTTATATGCACGTGTTGGTATGCAAACACTGTGCTTGGCTTTATATTGGTGGGGTTAAGTTTTCAAGGTTTTGACTTTTTCTGTGTTTTGTGAGGGTTCTATTTTCACGAACTTAATGTACAATTATCTCTTTTCTATTTCTTTATTTCTGTTAGCTTAATTATTCCCAACAGATTTGTGAACCAGTGATATTGCAGTAGGAAAATATTTGTGCTGTGATTTCTTGCATGGTTCAGGGACTCAAGAAAATTTAGTTTTTTTACAGCCGTACTGTGTAAAACACTTACTGCTTTTAACAAGATGATGTCCTGACATAATCTTATTTTTGTTTGACAGACCTTTGCTCAGAGGAAGGTTCTGGAGTACACATGCCACACCGCTTTCTTCATGTCCATCGTGGTTGTGCAGTGGGCCGACTTGATGATCTGTAAAACTCGCAAAAACTCCATCATTCACCAGGGAATGATGTAAGTATTAATAGCAGAGAGCACTGAAACCCAGGAAAAATTGACTTATTATTATCGTACAAATATAAAAAAATAGTTCAGTTTTGAGTATCCTGTGAATAAACTGGACTTTACATTGCTTGCATCTAATTAACAGTTCCAGGTAGAATTTAATGTTATTGTTAAATCACTGGGAAAAAATATGATCATGAAGTACTTCTGAATTATATAATTTACTAATCATGAAAGGCTTTCCAAGAGATTCAATGAGTTCAGCAAATGTTTTAGGTCATAATGTTAGAATGGATGTAAATACAGCTGATAAAGTCATTAGCTTGAACATGCAAAATTGAAATCTTCAATCTTCACAGAGGATTAATTGGTATGAAACAGTAATTAACTATCCCTATGAAAAAAAAACATTCATCAATTTACAGGGAATTATCTAATTCCTTAGTTAGGAGGGATTCAGAGTGATTGAAAGGGGCTTATGAACAATGAAATGAATGAATATCCCAGAAGGCACCTCCAGAAAAAGCATTTCCAATTCATGACATTCCTGATAATTGGCACCAGCACAATAGATAAGGGGGCCTTTATAGGGGGAAAATGAGTGAATTTATTAATTATCTAGCTTATTGGTTAAAAATGCACGAAAGAAAACTCCTGAGAAGAGAACACACAATAAATAAAGGTATATGTAAATTTGGGGAGCCAAACACAAGTGCAGGCAGGTGAACTATTGAGGCGAAGAAATATAACTCTGTATTATATTATATGATAGATAATGATAATAATTATTGTATCCAGTATGCAGTAAATAATTATGATGTAGTATCATAACAAGACACTGTTGTTTGCAGGAACCACCACATGACCTTCGGTCTGTTCTTTGAGACAACACTTGCTGCATTCCTGTCATACTGTCCAGGTCTGGACAAAGGCTTGAGGATGTACCCACTCAGGTTAGTGTTCATATCTGTACACAGGTGGCGCCACCGATCTAAATCTACCATTGACTGGTACCCTGCTCTGTTATGGTTCACTACCAATCATAGAGACGGCCGTGTAACACCATCTTAGGTACTCCCAGTTGCAACTCCTGACTTACTGGTAGACTGGTTCCACCTCTTATAACCATAAAAGAGTGGGGTACCAATTGTAATCTACCACCCCCTGTATTTTGACTTGATGAGCACCCTGGTTACTAAACTTTTTGAGTATGAGAGTTCCCCATTCATTAAATATGTATGAAATGTAATAAAAACTGGTCAGAAGTCTGACAGAATGGTAAATCAAAGATGGCTATTATAAATGGTATGATATATATTTAAATTATCTGCTGTTATTTAACAATTTCCTCTCAGTCGATGTTCCCTCAGCCATGCAATTGTTAAGGTTTCTGGCACAAATTTTTAAAATAATTATTTCATGTAATAATATTAATAAAATGTGTAGGTCCTTTGCATGGTAAGATGGCGCGGATTCCATTTCTGAAAAAATGAAAATAATGAAATATGAAGCCAATCACAGTATTTAACCATGTGAATATGAAGACAGTAACAGTAATCAGTTAATTGGCACACTTCTAATAAATACACTTTTTTACTTTCAGGTGGACTTGGTGGATACCACCCATGCCGTTCAGCTTAATAATTTTTGTGTATGATGAAGTTCGCAAATACTTGCTACGTCGGAATCCTGGGGGGTGGATTGAACAAGAAACCTACTATTAGTGATCAGCGTCGGTCTGCAGTCAGTCAGCCGAAACCAGAGCCGCTAATCATAGGCCCTTTGTGCGACCTCCAAACAATGACGCGGCGAACAATAAACGCTCTATGTTACGAAACCTGTATTGGAATTAGGATAACTTGGACATACACACATTTCGAAATATTTAGGTAGCACATGCTTTGACATAGGAAATAAATAATCTATGTATTACTGCACATAATGTAACGCCTCACACACACAGTTGCCACTACGTGGCATTATCATCTGTTCCTCCATGCAATCGGTATACAATTCATGTGCGTGTTATATATATGTAAATTTGTGCACTGTTGCAAGATCAGTCAAAAAGCAATGAACTTTGGTTTGCTGAAACGAAACGTCAGCTCGGAAGAAATAATCATGTTTGGACATTGCAGTTTGTGTCACCGAATCGGGGACTGTGGAAACTGTAAGGCAATGCAGCAGGTCACACAATGATGTATCAGTAGATTTTAGGTATTAGATTGCCGTATTTTGGTTGCTGTGTGTGTGAGTGCAGTTTTTTTTTATTATTCCTAGTGTTACTAGGCGTTTCATCATGTCTGTATCATAGAAAATAATGTATGATATAATCCTGTGTTATTGTCCTAGTTCTTATTACAATATCAAGATATCACTAAATCAATGGGTGTACACATATTTGTTACTTCACTTTACAATATATAGGATATCAGTTTCTTGATTGTTTTTAGATTATAATTATGATAATATATGAATAATCGCATCGATGGGATATCTCCGCAGTGTGAGGGATCAAACCCAGTGCGCGTTTTTATGTGACATTGTATCATAACCTTGGGTTCTGCTCATCTTCGACCTCTGCAGATATGGTCACGATTTTAGCCCCGCTTGAATGGCTGTAAGGAAGCACTCCGAGATTTTAATCTTCATACTGTTCCACATGTACTTGATGTAAATAGCATGTGCCGCCCCCTGGTGGCAGCTTGGGATACTTTCTGCATCTGACTCAGGTTTGGTGGTAGTACCATGTACATAGCATAACCATGCGCTCGAAACAAATTCAGCGGCTGTCGTGCACTAAATTGGGTTGCTAGAAGCTTGTTTGGTTGCACAACTTGTAGAAGAGTCTTTTTTCCTAGATATATTTCAAATCTTGCGAATCTATAATAGGTAGGCATTATTTGTATATATGTACCTGTGACAGGATCTTAACATGTTATGTTTCAGACTAACACCATGACGCAACCTGTTCTCAACAAGTGGGTTGCTGTCTTTCTCGTGACATTTCAGTGTGGTTAATGAGCTTCTAGATATTACTAACATATACATATTACAACGTGTCCATTCCCCTATCTTAGCACCTGTCAGCATTATTCTAGACTTGTGTCATAATGGCTGTTATAGTTTATCTGCCTTTAAATATTAAAGTAGCATATTGTGATTTTAATGTTTTTGAGCACAGTTCTGAAGCAGTACGGGTTTTGACGTTAGACGCCCCCTGGTGACAGTATAAGGGACCAGCTCGTGTCACCCACTTCTTGCCAGCAGTAAGCGCCCACTAGCGGCCAACTGGCTATCCCCTATCCCAAGGACTTGGTCACAGCTAAATGCGTATTGCCACATACATACAGATGTCACAATTGGTATATATTGGTCAAATATACATAAAAATTGTCTGAGAAATTGCAGATCTAAATAAAAATTTACACTGGGTGTTTGTTGTTGGTAGAAAAAGTATCGTATAAGCACACATCACGACCTGTACCCCCCCAGTGTTAGCAGTGATAGAAGCAGTATTAGGTCGTTGTAGGTAGAAAAGGCTAACAAAGTGGTATCCTAATGTTCGTAACTTGCATGATTTCTGTGTTAAGGCTTGACCAGTTTCCGGCAGTTTAACTTCATTAATAAGGCGCTGTGTCCCTAGGTGGAGATTTTTTCATATATTACAATAAAGGTGTTAAACAAACCACTCTGTGTATGTTAGACCTGTCTGTATTGGTGTATTATCTTTTCTTGTGTTGGGACTTGTTTTACTTGCTTTTATACGCCCATCTGTCTGTTAACTTTTAGTGTTGCTGCGACAACTTATCAGGGCTCTGATGGATTTTCACCAAACTCGCCATAACTACTTGCCAACAGATTATCTCGCCCAAGTTTGATTATGGGCAAAATCCATGCATGTTTAATAACGTCACAGGTCAGTAGGCTACTTTGTTGTGTCTCTGTGATAATTAACAAAAACATATGAAGGATATTGATAAAACTCATCAGAAATGTTAACAAGTGACCCAAAGGTCATGACACTCAGCTGCCAAGCATGACCTGGGACATCATGGGCTGAGATTCACAACTTCCCGTTAAATTTTGAAGACCCAATTTGCCAATATGTTGAAATTTTCTACGACAACAGAAATATATATCACCTGTGTCTGGTTAAAACAGTGAATTTATGGTCCGAGGAAAAATATTGATTGTTAAGCTATCAGCAACTATTCCCAGAGCTTGCTTGAGTCTCAAAAGGAACACAAAGGGCAAATATAAGATCAACATGTATAGCAAAAATCAAGGAAATCCATGCAATAATTATTGAGAAATGGGTGATTCTGTTTAAATTTTATTAGCTCAGCTGACTATAAGTCATCTGAGCTATAGTCGTGGTCCATTGTCCGTCGTCCGTCCGTCTGTCCGTCCGTCCGTCCGTCCGTCCGTCCGTCCGTAGATGTGGCACGTTTTGAAACCGTAAGACCTAGGAATCCAAAATTCGGCATAATGTTAGATGTCCCCAAGATCTCCTACCAAGCCGAAAACTGGGTCTTTGCAACTTCGTTCCTTTGAGAAATTAAGGAAAAACCTCAATTTTTTATTAAAAACCTGTTTTCACACTTCAGGACTGCCTATTATCAAAACCACTCATCTGTTTTTCCTCATATTTACCATAAATATTCCTCTCCATAGTTCCTATGTACATGCCAGAAATTATGTCTGTATTATTTAATTTAAAAAAGTTATTGGCCCAAACATAATGCATTTTGTAAAAAATCAGGAAAGATATTTGATCACTTAACACAAAAAATGTTAAAGCTATCAACCTTTTTTCCAGTAATATAACTTTAATTAATCAAAATTAAATTGTATACCCAAAATTAGATGAAAATCTTTTAAATTTTCTAAAATATTAATAAAAATAAAAAATTTGTACCTTAAATTTTGCCCAACTTTGACCATGGCACGTTTTTTTCCTGTAAGTACTGTGGATTTAATTTTCTCAGCATGTTTTTGTTAGCATTTCAACTGTTGACACCAAAAATTTTAAACTAGTTGATCAAAAACTGTAGATTTTAATAAGTTTTCAAGCACCATGTAACATATTGTTTACATCAAGCTAGTGTTATGCAGTTTGCAAGAGCTCAGCTCCCCAGCTTCAGCTCTTAGTTCCTTAAATTCGGCATACAGTTAGATGTCTCCAAAATCCCCTACCATGCCAAGAATTTGGTCACTAGGACTTAATACCTTCGAGATATTAATGAAAAACTTCATTTTTCCATTAAAAACCCATTGTTACACTTCAAGACTGCCTAATATCAAAACCACTGATCTGACTTTAATCATAAATAATATACATATTTTTCTTTCTCTATGCACATGCCAGAATGATGTCAGTATTGCGTAATTGTTTTAAGTTATGGGCCCAAACATAATGCACTTTGTAAAAAGTCAAGAAATATATTTACTCCCTTAACAAGGGCATTGCTGAAGCTAGAGATTTTTTTTGTCAGGAATGTAACATTATTTAATCAAGATTCAATTGAATACCCAAAATTAGTTCTGAATTTTTCAAATTTTATAAGTTATTAGTATAAATATAAAATTAGTACCTTAAATTTTGCCCAACTGTGACCATGGCACGTTTGTGTCCTGTGAGCACTGTTGATATAATTTTCATATCATGCACACATTAGGATTTCAGCTTTTTAGTTTAGAAAGCTGAAAGAAATTGGCCAAAAATTGTAGCTTTTATTAATGTTTTTTATGAGACCCTGTCAGACTTTGGCTCTCTCCAGCCCCTCTTGAGTCACCTGTATGTTGAACTTGTTGACCTTTCATCAAATTATGCACGCTTGAGGCGAGGCATACAGGAATCCAGGCAGCTTATGGCCAGCCACAGTTGATCCAGGTGTCCAACCCAACTCATCTAGTAGTTTTAACCAACAACATAACAATAAACAATAAATTAATAAATTTTTATTGGTTTTTAATAACAAATTAAAGAAAAATAGAAAAGGAATTTGTTAGTTTATAATAACAGGAAATTAACTTGCAGTTACTGATGATATAAGAATCTTGTATCGATGGGTAGAATGTCACATATTCCAAATAACACCATGCAGTCACCTATGGCATTTTTCAGTTCAATTTTAATGATAAAGAAGTAAATCATATTATTCATTACTAATCATTAGGGATCATATGAAGGAAATTAATGATAGACAAAGATGCAGTTGATAATATTAATCTAGATTCCTACTGTGTCTAGTGTGTACATTGATGTGAAATTAGTCCAAAATGAATTTTTTACAGTTATTTTTTAATATAAATAAAAGCCATAAAACCAGGTACTTATGATCATTATTTAAATGTGTGAATTTTGTATATTCTGGATTCTCAACATCATTGGTTGGTGAAACTGAATAAATACCAGACATGGTGCGAATACTTTGTAATTGTATTTAAATACGAATATGATTATGTACTCCATTATAAAATTTCTTGCATAAAGAATAGGAATTCAGGTAAAAATGAAAGTATATGAATACTCGTGCAAATACCTTCAAAATGTATTCATGAATGCATTCATGAATATATTCTTTAAAATTATTTTAATAATCATATCAGTTATATTTCAATTAAAAAAATCATGATTATCTTATTATTTTTTATAAGAATTATATTTGGGACAATATTTGTAATTTTTTTTAATAAATAGTTAAACTCTTATATTATATGTTCTGCTTATAAGTTATTTGGCCAAGTCAAAATCTGTGTGACAATAGTACTCCATTTGTTAATAAAATAAATGAAATCAATCCTCTTCCCTGTCTCCAAAGGTACTATCAAAATCATACATAAGCTAAACAACAACAACTCATAATACAGCTTATATTTATTACCACACAAAACCAGCATGTGCCTCATTTCTAAATAATATTTTTTTATCATATATAACAGCTGAGCGTCGTGACCCATAGGTCCCTTGTTTAATACAAGCCAACTGTACTGCACCTGTATAAATGATGGTAATATAAGAAATATTTGACCGAATCCTTTGCAAGATAAGATTAATATACTTCCAACTGCATTAACTTTAACAGTTCTTGAGATAATATGAACAAAAGGAATATGGTTGCCTGGTGGCCATATTCAACTTCTGACAGGTCTGAAATCCGACAACAAACATTCTCTAAATTATATCAAACATTGAAGAAAAATCACTGAAACTGCACTGAAAAAAGGATTTCTAAGGTGGCTAACTGGCAGACATAATGAATTTCTGACAGGTCAGACATTTGATCACACATCCTCCAATAAGACCAAACTTGGGGCAAATTCTCCAAAGGGTGGTACAGTAATGAATTTCCAAAACAAATCAAAAGGCATGTTAAGGCCCTCCTATCAGATTTATAGATATGCAAATGTGAAAAGTGTAAGTCTAATATTTTTTATTATAACTCTGCTTTTCAATGGGGTCAGCAGGGTAGGTAAACTGCAAAACCTGAAAGAAAGGAAATGCAGAAAGCATGACTAAGAGTCTTGTAATGAAAAAAGCCATCCTTAATCCAGGTACATATCCACATATTATGAGAACAAACACTTGCTTTTATTTGTGGTGATTTATATATAAATATTCCGATATATAGGAAACTAAGTTTATTGCTATGATTCCATAAAATAAACTGCAAAATGTTCCCATCATCTTATAAATCAGTTGGATTTTCATGGAACTCCTACATATTTACCAATAGTTTTTATCACCTCAATTAATTCCTCAGCAGATTTCACACATATTTAATGAGGTCATAAGACTGGCCTATTATGCAAGTATGTGGTGCTCTTGTGCATAACGTATTTTTCATGAGAGACACGTTTTCTATGGGCCAAGTTGACAGGCCAAGTAAACCGACACAGATTATGAAGGATCGATGGGGCTGTGAAAGCCCCATCTCAAAATAATGTCTAATCCTTGGGACTTGTTTGAAAATTGTCCCCCTAAATTCGGCATCCTGAGGCTTGGCCACAGAGGAGTTGCCTGCCAGTGGTCGAGTGCCACCACTACCAACATTTAAAATTTGTTTCATATATTTTAAGGATTTAAAAATTTTCCTCTCTCACACTTAAAAACTTAACTGGCTGGATCCCTAAATGTTTATAGAAATTTCTCTGCGGTCCACTTATGCTTGTATAATATAGGTTTTAGCGTTGGAAATTTGGAAAAAAAAAAATACAGGCCAGCAGTGCATGAAAATTCCAGGCCCATCTATATTTTGCCATCATGTAGGACATGTATCCAGTACAGGCTAATCTCTTTATATACAGTGGAACCTAGCCTTCTGACCACTCACAATTACACCCCCTTTTCTTGGTCCTGAATATATGATATATATATGATCCAGGTAACTTTCACCTAAAATTTCACAAACATCCCATAATTACAAATTTGTGCAGTCCCCAAGGTGGACGTAATTAAGGAGTTACACTGTACAAGTTCTCAAGTGTCTAAAAATTTGTAAATAATTGGAAATGGGCATACATAACACCTGTACCAAGTAATTTATTGTGTCAAACTCGCCATTTCAAAATTAATCCATGAATTATTCAGTATTGAGAAATGGGAGATTTGAATTAAAAGAGGACCTTTCTGGATGGAAAGTGTGATCTTTCATTGATTTTTGGTCAGCCAACAGACATGTGCAAAAATGCTTGCCCAAGAAGATCATTGTGAAACCATTTCCACCCTGTGCAGAAATTTACTTTCACCATCTTCTAATACATGCAGTTAGTCTTACCCTTTGCTGGGACAAACATTGGATCGTCTCCAAATAGTAAGGAATCCTACAATAATTTGAGGATGTGGGTGTGGTCCAAAAGCGTTATTCTACTCTTAACTTCCCTGTTCCTCAAAACTGGTCACAGGGCCAGCCATTTTGACTACCAGTTCACGCTAAAACCTGCATGTTACAGGTCGATATTATGAGTGAACTGCTAGTCCTTAATTGTAATTGTATCCACCAGAACAGAGTTTTGCGGATACTATGTGTTCAGCCGACCGCCATCGCTGCATAGGTGTCCAGATAATTCCTCCATAACTGCCGGGCTGAATTTTACGAAACCCAGGATTATGTTCGGGTCACATGTTAACTGCCGTGCCCGATTTTGTTTTGACATCTGACCTTTCCTCTCTGCCAAGCGTTCATTTCCATACATAACCCCATTTATCTTGGGAACCGTTTGACCAATCAGGAAAAAAAAATTGTACAAATGTAGCCCTTGGATACTTTATAACATACACAAAAATTGGTAGCGCCACCTGCAACTATGTTTGCACAGTGTCCATCTGTTCATCTGCCTTGGGTAAAAATCACTCATCTCTGCAGTGGTTTGACTAATTCACCTGTAAATCAGCATACGTATACATCCTGGACAGCTTTCTTGATTTTATGACAGGTGGCGCCACCTATATTCATATTCACGCTATATTCGCAGCAGACATCCAAGCTCATATCTCAGGAACCATTTGATTGATTGGGCCAAAATTTTGCATGTGTATAGATCTCACATAGCTCTTGATCATACACAAAACTGGAGGGGCCACCTTCAACCATTTTTGCACAGCATCTGTCTGTTTGTCTGCCGTGGGCTAAAATCACTCTTATCTCGACAGTGGTTTGACATATCTGCCTAAAATTTTGCAGGTTTATACATCCTGGACAGCTTTCTTGATTTTGAGACAGGTGGCGCCACCTACATTCTAGTTTACACTGCAGACATCCAAGCTCGTATCTCAGGAACCATTTGACTGATTGGGCCATTCATGCTTATATCTCAGGACTGGTTGGACATATCCCCCTGAAATTTTGCATGTGTATAGATCTCACATAGCTCGTAATCATACACAAAATTGGTGGCGCCACCTGCAACAATTTTTGCACAAGTCCTTCTGTTTGTCTGCTGTGGGATAAAATCACTCATATACATGTAGTGGTTTGACCTTTTGCCTAAAATTTGACCTTTTGCCTAAAATTGTGCATATGTATACAACTTGGACAGCTTTCTGGATATGTGGTAGGTGGCGCAACCTACATACACATTTTGGCTGCAGACATCCAAGCTAATATGCAACACACCTCACTCTATTTCCCCTTGCACTCAATCCATGCCTCACTTCACCCGTTCCACTCTGATTTAGGCAGATACACGTAGTCGCTTGTCGACTACCCGTATTCTAGTTAAATGAATTAGGTGATCCAGAATACCTCCAGAATAGGATTGTTCCTTTGGCACTTACCCAAAGGCTTCCCCACAAAAATATTATCAACCTGTCAAGTGAACTTGCGGAAAGATAAATTAATGGTAGCCAAGACACATTACCAATGGGTGGAGATAAAATAATAAACATATTTGCTAACTATATTTGCTAACTAGAAGTTATAATTTCTCCAGATAATAAACCACTGACAAATGACTCTTGATTTATTGAATTTTATTATCTTTTTTTTTCCTTACCTTGGATAACAGACTAAACAAAAATACTGTAACAGAACATAAATTGAGCTTTAACACTGAAGTTATACACACACAAAATAAACAACAGGCAGTGATCCTCTGGTCAAACATCCCTATTCATAAAAAATTCAAATCTTCAAAAACAAATACAAACAAAGTTAGGTGATGTAAAATGACAATTAATAGTCATTAATGGTTGTTTCCATGTGTGAGAAGTCGCTCATAGGATTTTGCAACAAGTGTTTCAATGCATTAAATTGCCATTGATTGATTTTCACGCATAAGACCTGCATGGATCCTGGGTAAAATGACACCACGCCACCATCTTTTGTGGAAGGCCTTCTCAATCCACTGAACAAATATAAGTCCGCCAGTAAACACATAGACACACACATGGAAACAACCATTTTTTTAATGCAATATGCACATACATAATTATGCATGTGGAAACACAGCTTTAGTCATTAACAATATCTGCCAAGGTTCTCATGCACTTGTGAGGATTGCATCATCTTGTTTACCAATATGTATATGAAATAAGAAGGCAGGACCATATTCCTGTCATCAAGGACCTGCCTGCTGTATGCTATCAAAAACCTTACTTCATCAAGCCGCTCTGGTGTCTATTACATGAATAATTTGCCAGCCAGCAGGCTTTCCTGCCAAAATAACAACTGCGAGTAAAACTAAGTGAACCAATCAACAATACACAGTTCACATGCACTGGACATGGGATGGGTTTACAAGACCTTTGATTGGTCAAGCTTTTTTATGCCTCTGGCACTGCTTAACATTTGATCTGAACAGAACAACTAATGTTTCTCAGGAGACAAAGTAAACAAGTGCACATGAGTCAACTGACTGGTTCAATTGCCTTGTTCATTATTCATGAAATAGACGCCAGAGCGGCTCATAAAACAAGTTACCTATATTGGACCGCATATAGCAGTCAGATCCTTGGTTGTCAGAAGATTGGCAAGACTTGCTGCTGGAGCAAGTGACCCCTGACAGGAGTATTTGACTCTTGATAATGTCAATGACATGAAGGTACTGGTATATATAGACATGGGAGTTCACTAGATACCTGGTATTACTGGTCAGTTATCACACTGACCAAACCTAAAGTATACCAGTAACATTATGTCAAGAAGAACATTGTAACTGCAGTGAGCCATCAATTTCAAAGTGATGGACAGCCTGTATAAGCAAAATAATAAATAGTGTACTTTGTAACACTGCCAAACTGATTCCCACACCTGTAATTTGGAGACTTTGACAATTAAGCAAAAACATCTGTATTAAGGCCAGCTGACTTTCCCAGAAGCTGAACAGCTGGAATGACTCATCGTCCATCATCTAGTGGTGCTTTTATTTCACTGGACTTTTAACAGTGTACAACCTGGCAAATAAAAATTATATTCCTGTAAACCTATTTTTGTTTTTATCTTTATGAGAATGACAATTTGCACTTAAGTCAGATTTGTTACCAAAGTTAGTTTACTCCAGCTAGAAATTATGGTAGCCACTGCAGTTTAATTTGCTCATCTCGACTTTAAACTGCTTCAGTTGATTGTGGGGCACAATGGGGGCACCAGGCTCAGTTACAGTCCTCAACTGGGAAATATACTATATAATATATATATTATAGCATGCCTCTCATCTGCAGATCTTATCATACTTACTGACATTATCCTTTAAAAGAGTAATAATATAATATATATATTATTGAATGCCTCTCATCTGCATATCTTATCATACTTACTGACATTATCCTTTAAAAGAGTAATAATATAATATATATATTATTGATTGCCTCTCATCTGCATATCTTATCATACTTACTGATATTATCCTTTAAAAGAGTCCTAATTGCTCTGGAATATATATCTTTTTTTTGTTTTTAATAACAATTATATATGAGACGTGTGACAAAATGAAATTGAAAGAGTTTACAAGATAAATCACTACTTCCAAAATTGGTAGTTCTTACTTCAACCCCCAGGGGGCAGCGTTTGCCTATAGTGGACGTAATCAGGCACGACGTGTGCAAATTAGACACCGGGAGAAAATATATCACTGTTAAAATTAACTTATTCCATCATAACTAAGAGTTACACACACAAAATATGCAGCGTTTTCATGAAAATGTTAAACAGAAACCTGAAGATATTTTGAATCAATGTACAGTGATTTTTTAGTTATCTTAGCTACAATCAGTAGTATCTTCCTGGTTGTTGTGGGTACGACGGTCGTTGTCCTGCTGATTGCTGCGGCATTTGGTATCCAGCCTAAATAAAATAAATAAATACATAATTAACTGAATAAATGTGTATGATCCACATTTTCTCTAAACATGAGCAACATTTATGACCTGTTGAAAAAGCTCTGTATCTGGTGATCCATATGTCACAATTGAGATTGAAATCCATGAGGATTTTAAATTTGCTTTGGCGAGATTGAAACTGATTTCACCTAGGCAAGATTGCCACTGTGATCTTGCCTAGACAGATTTTAAATTCGCCTGGATATGTGCAATCACAATCCCACCTAGGTAAGATTAAAATCCATCATGGAAAAGACAGATTTTAAATTCGCCTGGATATGTGCAATTACAATCCCACCTAGATAAGATTAAAATCCATCATAGAACAGCCAAGGCATTTAATCTCGCCTAGGGAAGTTTAAAATCCTTCTGATATCATCCAGGCAATGTTTAAATCTTCCTATGTGAGATTAAATAGTGATATGTTGTTGATTTTTGTGTACTGTGCCTTATACATTAAATAGTAGTCATGCTTTTTTAATACAATTTCAATAATAGGATGGATTTATATCACCCATAGACAAGAGTTGCAGTCCATACCTTTGTAGTTGCAGTGCATGAATATAATAAAACAAAGATATTATGTAATCTACCTAAGTGGGAATGGTGACACAAAGTAAAAATAACCAACCCTCTAGTATATACGCTGTATGGACAGGAGACAAAATTTTACTGTCTGCTACTTTCCCTTAGGTAAAATTTACTGTAAACTGAAACTGGAACTATTATGATACACATCTCATGATGCAATATGTATTGCAATATTCTGATGACAATTCAAAACACTTGCACTCATATTTAGAAATTTAGGTAACCTAAAAGTCATAAAATTTATTAACAAGGGCACTGCAAAGCAGAGCATCCCCTCGCATGAGGCATAATTAGAATGGGTGTATTACACAGTGTGAAAATGAGGAGGGCAGCTCTCTGGCCTTGAACTTTGCTCTTGTGATCCCAAACTAAATAGGATCCTTCATCCATGGGTATGTGAGCCATATGAGCAAGATGACACTGACAGGTGTTGGTCAAATAGTTTGGCCTAAAATGGGTTCACAGGCTTTTTCAAGAAGTGGGCCCTGTGGCAATGACCTATGACCTAGACTGGCCCTGTCAATGAAATGGCTCTGACAGAGATATCAAACGGCTCTCACTGTATCGCACTTAGTGCCAGTAATGCTACCACACGGCAACTTACATAACTAATTACTTCTCTCTGACCCTCTTATTTCATCGACTGGTAAACTTGGGCCGTTCCGGACAGTCAGCGCCATACGTCACGGCCTCGCTGAACTATGTCTTTCCCAGTGACGTAAGGAGTAATTATAGTGGTCTTTCCCGGAATCTTCTTTTTTCAAAACCAACATGGTTAATTCAGTATTGTGGGCTTCCAGCTTGCTATATATCTATTCCCATTTTATCAGTCTTAATATGTTCAGGTCCTCGGCTATTTGAGTACGGCAAGATTTTGAATACTATATATAACCCTCAACCTCAGTGAGACAGTGTGTCACTGTTTATCAGACCACTGCTTATCACAGCAGGCTGGTTTTAAAATGTGTCTCCAGCTCAGCCAATCAGCATGAGATATTCAGGTCCACACGAGACAAACGCAGTCAAACTGTTATTTATGTACCGGCTGACTGAAACGATCACGACGTTCTGCGTGTTGGCAACTTAACGGTGGCAAAACTTTCATGTGTAACTTGAACACTAACAAATACACAGTACAAAATCGTTGCGACCTTGTCTACAATACACTTAAATTTGCCCATGGACCAGATGTTAGAACAGCAGAGATATATCATAGGACACAAAGGTCCATGTATGGACTTTCGGAAAACATGCAGGATTTAAGTGCGAATGTTACCAAGCGGGTTGAGCTGTCTGTGGCCTATGGGATGCTTTTCGCCTCCTCATAGATACAATGCCATTCACGGGAGGCCAGGCAGCCTGATATGCAAATGCAAGGGAATCATCAGGAGCCTTGTGACGCCCTAATATGCAAATATCAGAGATTCACCATACAGACTTTACAGGGCTTTAGTGATAAGAGCTGGAACTGAGTTACGCCGCTTCTATTGGTACATAGAATCACGTTTCATTTGAAGCATTTTAGCAGTAAACATCAATACACTAAAGCCCAGGCAGGGCTACCTATGACCAAGTGACCTGAAAATCAATAGGGGTCTTCATCCATGGGTGGGTGAGCCATATGTGCAAGGTAAAAAGTTCTAGTCAAACAGTTTGGCTTTGAATTGGTCCACAAGCCTTTTCAAGAAGTGGGCCCTGTGGCTGTGACCTTTGACCCTGTGACCTCAAAATTGATAGAGGTCATCATCCATGGGTGGGTGAGCCATATGTGCAAGATGAAAGGTTTTGGTCAAACAGTTAGGCTTTGAATGGGTCCACAAGGTTTTTCGAGAAGTGGGCCCTATGGCCGTGACCTTTGACCCCGTGACCTCAAAATAGATAGGGGTCTTCATCTATAATTTGACAGGTACCAATTTATTTCAAAGAGCAGATGCTATTTTTTTCATGTTAATTCAACAAGCTTTATAGGTGATAAGACCAGTTTAAAGGATAAAATATCGTAAAGGTATTGAAAGAGACGTCTGATGACACCAACGCAATATCAGATTTTGTATCGTGATGTATCGGTGCAACATTATTGCTACAGCCCAAAAGCCTACTACTGCACACACAAAGATTTATCACACCTTTGTCAACTCTGATGTTTGGATATATAACAGGAGGTTATAAATCCACATTTTCTCACCTGCGCCGCGGTAGAAGGTTGGTACGATGAGCTGGTTGGAGCTGGTTGTGTGCGTACTGGATAACCGGTCATTATGCTGCCTTTCTGTGGGGCTGGTGGGGTCGGCAGGCCTTGACCTGGCTGACCCGGGGCGTGGGGTTGTGACCCCGCCATCTGAGGAGGCACCATAGACTGCTGGTGAGGTGGCAGGGGTGATAACCCTCGTATTTGCTAAAAGATGGCAAAATACTGGTTAATGTATCTGGCTCATATATACTGCAATTTACAGCATATTTTAACCTTAAATTAAACCTTCAATTTTTACATGGACTGTAAAAATAGTTATAATCACTGATTAAAGGGCCTGAACAATCAAGAGGTAAAATGCTTGGGTTCTCTCTGCTGGTGACCCGGGTTTGATACCTGGTGTGGCTATGAGAGTGTTTTGTCGTGGCTCGACCAAAGCAGGTGTTTTATCTGGTTTCCTCAAAGGCAACTGAACCCCTTCATCTGAGCCTTGAAGAGTGCCTTGATTAGTTATAATGACTATTGGTACAATCCAAGTAAAATAAATAAAGTTTGAAGTTAATGCTAGGCACCCAGCAAGACACGGATGGTGGGTTTTAGTAGTTTCTATAGGCAGAGGAACAACCTACTCTCATAGCCACGACAACCAACTCACAGCCAAGAAAACCCACTCTCATAGCCACAACAACCCACTCTCAGAGCCACAACAACCCACTCTCAGAGCCACAACAACCCACTCTCATAGCCACAACAACCCACTCTCAGAGCCACAACAACCCACTCTCATAGCCACAACAACCCACTCTCATAGCCACAACAACCCACTCTCATAGCCACAACAACCCACTCTCATAGCCACAACAACCCACTCTCATAGCCACAACAACCCCCTCTCATAGCCACAACAACCCACTCTCATAGCCACAACAACCCACTCTCAGCACCACAAAAACCCACTCTCATAGTCACAACAAAGCACTCTCATAGCCATGACAACCCACTCTCATAGCCACAACAACCCACTCTCATAGCCACAACAACCCACTCTCATAGCCACAACAACCCCCTCTCAGAGCCACAACAACCCACTCTCAGAGCCACAACAACCCACTCTCATAGCCACAACAACCCACTCTCAGAGCCACAACAACCCACTCTCATAGCCACAACAACCCACTCTCATAGCCACAACAACCCACTCTCATAGCCACAACAACCCGCTCTCATAGCCACAACAACCCACTCTCATAGCCACAACAACCCACTCTCATAGCCACAACAACCCACTCTCACAGCCACAACAACCCACTCTCATAGCAACAAAAACACACTCTCAGCGCCACAAAAACCCACTCTCATAGTCACAACAAAGCACTCTCATAGCCATGACAACCCACTCACAACCAAGAAAACCAACTCTCATAGCCACAACAAATCACTCTAAGAGCCACAACAACCGACTCTCAAAGCCACAACAAAGCACTCTCATAGCGACAATAACCCATTCTCACAGCCACGACAACCCACTCTCAGAGCTACAACAACCCACTCTCAGAGCTACATCAAAGCACTCTCATAGCCACAACAACCCAATCTCAGAGCCACAACAAAGCACTCTCATAGCCACGATAACCCATTCTCACAGCCATGACAACCATCTCTCATTTCCGTAACAACCCACTCTCAGAGCCACCACAACCCACTCTCATAGTCACAACAACCCATTCTCAGAGCCACAACAAAGCACTCTAATAGCCATGATAACCCATTCTCACAGCCACAACAACCCACTCTCATAGCCACAACAACCCACTCTCAGAGCCACAACAACCCACTCTCAGAGCCACAACAACCCACTCTCATAGCCACAACAACCCACTCTCAGAGCCACAACAACCCACTCTCAGAGCCACAACAACCCACTCTCAGAGCCACAACAACCCACTCTCATAGCCACAACAACCCACTCTCAGAGCCACAACAACCCACTCTCATAGCCACAACAACCCATTCTCAGAGCCACAACAAAGCACTCTAATAGCCATGATAACCCATTCTCACAGCCACAACAACCCACTCTCAGAGCCACAACAACCCACTCTCAAAGCCACAACAAAGCACTCTCAGAGCCACAACAAAGCACTCTCATAGCCATGATAACCCACTCTCAGAGCCACAACAACCCCCTCTCAGAGCCACAATAACCTGCTCTCATAGCCAAGACAACCCACTCTCAGAGCCACAACAACCCACTCTCAGAGCCACAACAACCCACTCTCGGAGTCACGAACACCTGCTCTCATAGCCACGACAACCCACTCTTAGAGCCACGAAGACCTGCTCTCATAGCAACCCTGGCAATTAAGCCTGGGTAGCCAGCAAAGAGTGCAAAGCTTGTCCAATTTACATCATGCTTAAATGCCCTGTATCAAATAGCATATTACCTAAAAATACAGCTCAAGCTCTAAATGTTAACTAGTTCTAACTTGTTTTGTTTCCTGCATATAGATACCAACATTTAACGAACTGCTATTGACCAGTTCACCATCGAAGGTGGCTGAAGTTGATGTGATCAGAGTGGTTTGTGGGTTTGTTAGTTTGATTGTCCATGCAATATCTCTGAAAGATCTCCATGGATTTCAATAAAACTTTGTGGAAGGAAGGACCATGGGGGCAAGGAACATTAGATCCTTCCAAATTTTGTTCCATATTTGTCTGTGGTTCTGCAGGTTTTCCTACACAACATCTCCAATATATAAACTGATCTGCCACACAATGTAATCACTTCATCCTTGGCCTAAACCTTACTATTTCACTGATTATATGGTTCATGACATTCCCTATTTCATTATAACATTGAACAAAAATCTGTACTGCTCCTCTGCTGTCTGTTCACTATGTACTACAGCATGTTATGAGAAGTTTCTCTATGCTCTTAAGATGTGAGGTGAGGTACAAGCACACTGCTAGGGTTGAGACAATCACCCATATCCTCTTTGGTTATAAGCCACACAAGGTATATTTGAAATATAAGGAAATGAAAACAAAATAAGCCAAAACTTTACATTGTCTAATTGAAAATTAAAAAAGTATAATTTGCTAACTTATAATCCCTTATTATCACTCAACATCGACTGATATTCTGCTGACCTTCAGCAGTTCAAATGTGCAAATAATAATGTTCAATGCAGCGAGAAAAATAGCTTAGAAATTATGCTTCCATGTATAATACACACCAAGATTTTTTGTTTAAATTTTTTTAAGGATTCTATGATGTAAAATGGTAATGTGACCCAAATTACTAAAAGCATTACAATTTTACACAGACAACCACTTTCACCATATCTATTAAAGATTGAGCTGAACATTTCACTTACCGGTTGTAACTTGAATTTGTCCTCATTAAAACCAGACTTCTGATTTGCATGTTCAAGCTGCTGTTGAAGGGGCATCTTGGACCCTGTGTGCTGCTGACTCAAATATGCCGCTGAAAAACAAATATCAGATTAACGTCACAAGCAGTTTTGCAGTGCTCCCACTAGGCACCTGAAATAAATATAGAAATTTTATATGAGGAACTGAGACAAAAATTTTGGGGAGTATATAAGAAATTACAGTCTAAATTATATGCAAAATATAGGAGTTTCACCGTACAATCATGGTTTAAAGGGGCCCAATCACCTATCTGATCTTCATAAACTAAAGGTAATCCCTTGGAGCTTTTGTAAATTAGGTCAGTAAACATGGATATCACTGTACACAGGCTCCTTTTGTTTATATCAACGAGTTCAAATATGTGGGGGCCTACCAGTATAATCAAAATAAATTCAACAAGGGCATCTGGCAGCAAGTCAGATATAAGCCAGAGCTTTGCAAATGGTGTTTTGCAAAAAGTGACATTTCTGCCTCCGCATGTATGCATCCTACCACCATAGGTTACATGTTTTTCCCATTTGTCAACATTGCAGTGTTTAAAAACATGTTGTTAATAATAAAGTTCATACATCCTTCACAAAGGCGTTATAAGAACTTTTCACAACCAAAATTACCCTTGGATCATTTATATAAGATTTCACAGAGGAAGCCAGAAAACACAAATTTTTTTTCAAAAGGTAGGTGAATGGGCACCTTAAAGGTCTAAATGCTGGAAAATATAGGAGACAATTTTTTTCATAGGAAAAAGTAGGAAATATGTAAGGAGTGGGCAAACACCTTGCAAAATATTCATTTAGTAATACAGATCTTGGATTTAGCCAGATTCTACAATTCCTATTCAACCAAATACAATTAAAAACTAGATGTGTCGGAACAACACGAATGCCCCCGCCTGGGGTAAATTAGAAACATTTGTTAAATTTTGAAAAATTTTTAAGTTCAGGAGGTGTCCTATGGTCAAAAGTAGGTCAACAAAGGCAAAATGCAAACTCTATCTGTAACAGGTCATCATCAAGCAACACACAAAAAATCAGGCCAGTATCTGCAGGCATTGCGAAAAAAAGCCTGTACATGTGTATTTGTCATGAAAATTTATATTTTTCATGAAATTTTCTATGTTAGAGCACCGTCAAACGGTCAAAAGTAGGTCAACTGGGACGAAACACAAACTCGATCTGTAACTGGTCAATATCTGCCCACACACCAAAAATCAGGCCAATATCTGCAGGCATTGCGAAAAAAAGTCCGTACATGTGTATTTGTCATGAAAATTTCTATTTTTCATGAAATTGTCTAAGTTTAGGAGCCGTAAAACAGTCAAAAGTAGGTCAACTGGGACGAAACGCAAACTCGATCTGTAACTGGTCATTATCTGCCCACACACCTAAAATCAGGCCAATATCTGCAGGCATTGCGAAAAAAAGTCTGTACAAATGTTTGATTTCGGAATGACGGAAGGACGGAATGACGGACATGGGTAAAACTATATGTCCTGGCCACTTTGTGGCAGGGGCATAAAAATTATGATACAATTCATTATAAAATTTCAATTTTAATTCAATTCACTAATCTAGGACAATTCAATTAAAATTAATTAAAACTTTAAATTTATTCAAATTCATTCCCTGATTTGCAAAATAAATGATTCCATGTCAGAAGAAAATATAATGAAAAATATTTAGGAAAATGAGAAATTTAGAACATTTGTACATTGCCAGTAGTTCAGCTCAGTTTATCTAACACAGGGACCTTCATATCCAATACAATTCTAAATCATTTCAATTATATTTTTTTACAATTCAGTCCCTATTCCTTATTTTCCTTACAATTCCAATTTTCAATTCAAATTTAATTCAGAATTCACTCAGTCTCTAAATGGAAGAGTTGTGCAGGTAACTAGACACCCTATACTGAAAAGATCTTACCTGTAAAAACTACATGAATCATACCAGCAAAATTAAGTCCCACTATAGAATTATTCTTACCCATAGAAAACTCTCTCAACATAATGTACCTCACCTGAAGATAACTGTCTACAGAATGTATCTTCCCTAAAGATAACCCCCTCTACAGAAGGTACATCACCAGAAGATAACTCCCTCTACAGAAGGTACATCACCAGAAGATAACTCCCTCTACAGAAGGTACATCACCAGAAGATAACTCCCTCTAGAGAAGTTACCTCACCTGAAAATAACTCCCTCAACAGGATGTAAGTTACTTGTAGGTAACTCTGTCTACAGAATATACCTCATGTTAAGATAACTCCATCAGCAGGATGTAACTTACCTGTAGATTACTCCCTCTACAGAATATCTCTTACCTGTAGATAACCTAGCTCCTGGCTGCTGTAACCGCTGTACTGGGTAGCCCTGAGGGTAATGTTCAGTGATCTTCTGTTGGTGAGCATAGTGGTTGGGATAAGATGTGAATGCTGATTGGCTGACTGCCGGGTATTTGCCGGCTGGTGATTGGCTGTTAGCGTGGACTGGGCCTTGCTGTGATGGTTGGTAGTTGGGCCCTGATTGGCTGGAGTAGCTCACAGTGGGATTTTGTGTTCCTGAAATGGAAAGTAAAGATTTTCTAAAAACTGCACAAAATTTACTATTTGAAGACAAGTCAAACTTCAGCTGTTAAAACAGCATATCCTGTCTTGATTGTGATGTGAGGTTAAAATTTTGTGAATCCCACTTTTCAGTGTTTTGCAAGCTCAATTTTCATGATCTCACCGTACAGTATTCTACCCAGTGTATATTCTAAATTGCATGAATCATTTTATATGTTTGCAAAAATCTTTACAATTTGAGAAAGACCAAGCGAACATCAATCAATTAAAAATTCCTGTTCATTATGTGGATGAAAACGACCTCTTATTAATCCTAATATCAGTCTTTAACTCATGGATAACATTAAAGATCTATTAATATAAATTTTATCAAAATTTTCCCTTGCAACACTAATGGCACAGATTATGTAAATGAGATGCAAATGATCCTGCAGTATAAATGAACGATCACCTGTGTAGTTGGGGCATCTTATTAACAACAATTTCCCTTTCACATACAGTAGAGCGCCGCTTTCCCTAAAGCCATGGGGACAAGCTTTTTGTTCGTAAAAACCAACTTTCGGAAATGCGGTCAATGGTCTAGCGGCAAGTTAGTACGACAGTTAAAGATTAACTTAACGCCATTTTACCCGAGGAACACGGTGTTATTTTCGATATTCATAATTGACGACCTGGACGTATAAAAAAAATATTGGATTATTGCTGAGCATAATTGGCAAAGATCAGTCGAACCTGCTTTAAGGATACGTGGGTGCTCTTTTTTTTATCAAATTCACTGGATGGAAAGGTCAAATAACATTGCCAAGGAACACGGTGTTTCCTATCGATCTATGTAATTGGAGACCGGGACATTTAAAAGCTGCTCGAGCACAAGCGTTTTATGAATTATACCCCACCAATGCTGATGTGTGTATAGTGCTCAGTTATTTGGCATGACATCCTGTCCCAAGCCGACGAACTATCTTTGCTTGAGTACAAACGAGATGTGGTTGATAACACACAAGCGCTCTTGGATAAACTGCTCAGTAGCTTGCTAGGGGTACAGGGGGCCGAGCGTTGCGGAGCTAGCAGTAGTTTTAACACCTTTGCCCCGGCGACAACATCGGCCCAGAGCTAATTAATTAGGGTCACCACTGGACTTAACACATGACTGCAGGAGTTGTGATTCGTAATTACAATACTCATGTTAGGTTCTTACATACTTGAAATGTATTTCGGAAATACAAATAAATTTTTCGTTTCCCATTTTAATTTTCGGAAAAACAAATTTTCGGAAATTCTGCATTAGGAAATACAGCGCTCTACTGTATTTGTAAATTTGAACCCCTAACGGACAAAAAAAAACCTACCACAGTTAACACCTGGACAGGTAAATATTGCATTATAAGGCTGAACCAGAAATTATTCTGAATATAAAGCCTTGCCGTGCCAAATCTGTCAAGATGGCTGCCTGGTACCTACATTGGGTTTTCTATCAGGGGTGAACATTGTAAGCAAACATACTCTCATGGATAATAATCTTCAGTAAATTTTACAGTAATCATTAAAATGGTTCTTGAGACTGTGTGTAAAACAAATTTCACGGTTGCTGCCTGATTGCCAAACTGTTTTTTTAATTGACAGATCTGAAATTCTACATCTCAGGCCTTCTCATAGGTATCAATCCTTAGTGAACTGTTTAAATTATTTGCTTGAATAGTTCTTGAGCTTATGAGTGCAAAAGAGCATGATATGTCAGAAAAAAACCCATGATTACTACAGAGCCCTATCTGATGTAGCCTCTGTGTTTTAACACAGATTACTGGAATGGTGATGATGACAATGACGATAACGTTAAAACGTTAAAATATTCTATTTATAGTGATGCGAATAACACTATGAACAACATACTTTTGAAATATTTCAATGTAATATTTTAAGGTGTGTAATATATTTAATCTTGTATCAGGTTAAGGCCAAAAAAAATAAAAGGAATGGTTCTCAGGCACCGTCCACATCAATTTTCAACCCACGCATCAAATTTTTTTATTCTGATTTTCAATAGAAACTTACCAATTTTGAGCTCCAGCTGCTCGGACGTTACTTTCAAGAAGATAAAATCATACAATCTGATAAATTTTCCTTTGTTTGTAGTGCTTTTACTTGTTTAGCAAAAAATTATCATGCTTTTCCCTGATCATATGACATTTTTATCGAAACATACAAAGAAAGGGGGAAAAAAAACACCCGCCCGCACTGATTCCTGAAAAAAGGTGCCCAACAAACCAAACCTTATTTTTTTGGCCTTAGTTTTAATTTTACTGTACTATATAATATGGTGTTTTTGATCACACAAACAGGTCAGTAAGAATGTCTATGGCAGGTACTTACTTGACTGAGCATGATTGAACTGAGGCTCCTGCTTAACAGGTGTAGCGTAGCTGCTGGCTGGATACTTTGTGAACGGCTGGTACATAGAACTGGGCTGTGAGGGTGGTGATGGACTGCGCGGCCGCTTCATGTTCTGAAAGCACATCAGGAATCATACTTGTAACAAGCAAATTCATGGAATTCATGTCCCCCGCTTTGGGCTCTTGTTGTCTTTCATGCTTGATCAGCAACCCAAATTATGACATATAGAGAAAATCATGAGAGCACATAAAAAACAGATCCACTATGACATGTGGAGACATCTGCAGGTGAACATAACTAGTGGCCCATGGGCCATGACCCTCAGCTGAATGTCAGGAATGTTGAACAATGAGCAAAATGACTGCCAGAGTGCAAAAAAATCATGAATTTTGTGAAGAGTCCTTTGAAAAGGGTTTTAGTGGGCTTTTGGACAGATGACCACTTCATTTGAAGGTCTCATAAATAGAAAAAAATGTGTAAAAATTTGAAAAAATACAGGAAGTGCCAGCGGTCTGCAGGACTGATGAACACTCCATGATCAATATATATCCAAAGAATCATGGCTATCAATGCATCAGTTATTCATAAACTGGAAATTTTGTATCACATTTTGCATTATTCTGGGGGTACTTCAGAGCCCCCATAGCTTGAAGGATATGGGTATGATTATTTGGGGGAAGGTGGGGGGGGGGGGGAATTATGAGCCAAACAACTAACAAAGACCTAACTTCAGATTTCCAAGATTTTTCATGGACCTCCCTAGATGTCACGTATAAAGATTCTAGGTCAAGGGGTAACCAATTGTGCCCTGTTACAAGATGAGGCTTAATTTGAAGGTCTAAAAATAGATAAAAACAAGGATATTTGCCTAGAACCTCCCATGATATTGTGTTGGAAGATTCTACACCTAACAGATATGATTTGTGCCCATCTGACATTCAGGGTGCTCAAAATCATGTTTTCGGCCTGTAGGTCACAAAATATATATCATCATGACCTAATTTCAGGATTGCAAGGAGATTTGCCTAGGAACTCCCTGGATGTACAGTTAGAAGTTTCAAGGTCTAACGGTTATGATTTGTGCCCTGTTAACGGCCAGACTGATGCCGGACAAAGGGTGATCCCTATAGCTCAGATGACTTAAAAGCCAGGGTTGGGTTTTAGGCTGCCCAAAACCTGTTTTCAGCAGGGCAGAGCCTAAAAGCTGCCTTAAACTGCCTTAAATAGGTTATAACCTGCCTAAAATTGCCATTAACTGCCTAAAAACTTGCATACCCTCACCTATGACTTGCAGTTAACTATGTTTTATTGTTACACAGCTAAATGCATTAAAGAAATATGCTCAACAAATTTAAAGTGAGGAACACTTTATTCAAACTAAATAAATTAAACCATGATACAAAAAAAAAGCAACAAATGAATACATCACTATTTCAGGTGTTCCACATGAACACATTTCTCTGACAGTTTTAGCTTGTATCCCTAAATCATGTTGTGAGGTCTCCCACCTCCATTACTTCCAATTTATAAAAGAATGCTCATACAGTAAGCTTAAAACCAGATACTTTGATACAGCATTTTGATCACAATCAAGGGATCAAATTTTGTTATTTATGCGAAACAAGTTTTCCTGAATTTTTAAAGTTGTTCCATTCACACTGATAAATAGTCCTTTTCACTTGTGTATGTTTTGTATGCCTGTAGCTTCAAATAGCCAAAAGCAAAAAGATTGATCTTTTAAATTATAACAGATCTTTTATGCTAGCCATAAACTAAAAATATGATAATATCTTACATTATCTGATCATGAACAAGAATATCCACTGGTTGTTTAATCCCTTAGCTAGGTCATCCTTTGTCAAATTTTAAGATTTTGTGCACATACTTATTGTCTAGATATAATGATGGATATGCTCTGTTAACTGTATGATGAGATTGTGAAAATGGAATCCTTATGAAACACTATAATAAGTATAAAACTGAAACAAGTGACCCATGGGTCATGACGCTCAGCTGACTTGGAAGAGATTCGCAAAAGGAAATTTTATCATCAGAATGGTAGTATATACCCATTCAACTGAAGCATCAAACAGATTAACCAACAGGCCAAGATTTAGTCTGTATTTATATATCTCAAAAATAGAGAAAAAATGTGTAAACTTTTAAAACTAGAATACGGGTAACCAACAAGTGACTACATGTATCCGCCAAAATCAGAGGCGAACGGGTGAAGTGAGGCATTGATTGAGTGGCAAGGGGAAATAGAGTGAGGTATGTTGCATATTAGCATGGATGTCTGCAGCCTAAATGTGTATGTAGGTTGTGCCACCTACCACAAATCCAGAAAGCTGTCCAAGTTGTATACACCTGCAAAATTTTAGGCAGAAAAGTCAAACCACTACATGTATATGAGCAATTTTTGCCCATGGCAGACAAACAGACAAACACTGTGCAAAAATCTTTGCAGGTGACCCCTCCAGTTTTGTGTATGATAAAGACCTATGTGAGATCAAAACACATGCACAATTTTGGCCCAATCGGTCAAAAGGTTCCTGAGATATGAGCTTGGATGTGTGCAGCGTTAACAAGAATGTAGGTGGCACCACCTGTCATAAAATCAAGAAAGCTGTCCACGATGTATAAACCTGCAAAATTTTAGGCAGTTATGTCGAACCACTACAGAGAAATGAGTGATTTTAGGCCACGGCAGAATAACAGACAGATGCTGTGCAAAAATGGTTGCAGGTGGCGCCACCAGTTTTGCGTATGATAAAGAGCTATGTGAGATCTATACACATGCAAAATTTTGGCCCAATCGGTCAAACGGTTCCCGAGATATGAGTTTGGATGTCATCTGCTTGAATGTGAATGTAGGTGGCGCCCCCTGTCATAAAATCAAGAAAGCTATCCAGGATGTATATGCATGACGAATTTCAGGTGAATTAGTCAATTCACTGCAGAGATATGAGTGATTTTAACCCAAGGCAGATGAACAGATGGACACTGTGCAAACATGGTTACAGGTGGCGCCACCATTTTTTGTGTATGTCATAAAGCAATCCAAGGGCTACATTTGTATCAATTTTATTTCCTGATCAGTCAAACAGTTCCCGAGATATGAGGGTTTATTAGTGGAAACAGGCCTACAAATGGACACTGGATAGAGAGGAAAGGTCAGAGGTCAACGCAAATTGGTTAGGCACCAGTTCAAATGTGACCTGACAATTGGTGTAAGTTTCAGAAAAATCAGTCCATTAGTTTCCGAGGAGCTCTATAGAAACGGACGCCACGGCGGCGGAGGAACTCAGTCAAAAACATTGTATCCGCAAAACTTTGTTTTGTCTGTACAAAAATACAGGTTGCTCCACCAGTCTGCAGAAACTAATAAAAACACTTAATGGTCAATATCCATTCAAAGAATCATGGTGATCTCTGCATTAGTTGTTCAGATACTTCAGCTTTTGTATCAAATTGTCCATTATTCTGAGGGATACTTCGGAGTCCTATAGCTTGAAGGATATGGGTAACAGAGACCTAATTTCAAGTTTCCACAGGCACTTTTCATGGGCCTTCTTGCATGACAAGAATGAAGATTCTAGGTCCAGTTGTTGCGATTTGTACCCTGTTGACGGATAACCACATCTTTAAAGGTCTCAAAAAAAAGAAAAAAAATTCGTAAAAATTTGAAAAAAAATAGAGGTGGCACACCCAGTCTGCAGAAACTGATGGAACAGCTCATGATCAATATGTATGCAGAAAATCAGGACCATCAGTGTTGTAGTTATTGAGATACTGCAGTTTTTGGTATCAAATTGTCCATTATTCTGGGGGGGGGGTATTTTGGAGCCATACAGCTTTAAGAATATGGGTAACAGAGACCTAATTTCAGGTTTCCATGGAGACTTTTCATGGGTCTCCCTGTGTGTCAAGAATGAAGATTCTTGGTCCAGTTTTTATGATTTGTGCCCTGTTAACAGATGTTCATATCTTTAAAGGTCTCAAAAATAGAGAAAAATTTCATAAAAAAACCCGAACAAATACAGGTGGTGCCACCAGTCTGCAGAAACTTATGAAACACTCCATGATCAATATCCATGCAAACAATTATGGTTATCTCTGCATTAGTTGTTCAGATACTTTAGCTTTTGTATCAAATTTTCCATTATTCTGAGCTGTACTTTGGAGTGCCATAGCTCAAAGGATATGGGTAACAGAGACCAAATTTCAGGTTTCCATGGAGACTTATCATGGGTCTCCCAGTGTGTCAAGAATGAAGATTCTAGGTCCAGTCATTACCATTTGTACCCTGTTGACAGATAACTACATCCTTAAAGGTCTCAAAAATGGAGAAAAAAATTCGTAAACATTGAAAAATACAGGTGGCGCCACCAGTCTGCAGAAACTGATGAAACATCTCATGATCAATATGTATGCCGAAAATCATGACCATACAGGATGCAGTTAATGAGATATTGAAGTTTTTGTATGAAATTTTTGACTATTCTTGGGGGTAATTTGGGGCCCCATAGCTCAAAGGATATGGGTAACAGAGACCTAATTTCTGGTTTCCAAGGCGATTTTTCATAGGTCTCTCAGTGTGTCGAAAATGAAGATTCTAGGTCCATTCGTTATGATTTGTGCCACGCTAACAGATGACAGCATCCTCAAAGGTCTCAAAAATAGAGGAAAAAATTGTAAAACATCAAACAATACAGGTGGCGCCACAAGTCTGCAGGAACTGATCGAACATCTCATGATCAATATGTATGCCAAAAATCATGACCATCAGTGATGTAGTTATTGAGATATTGAAGTTTTTGTATGAAATTTTCGACTACTCCAAGGGGGGGGGGGGGTACTTAAGGGCCCCATAGCTCGAAGGATATGGGTAACAGAGACCTAATTTCTAGTTTCCAAGGAGATTTTTCATGGACCTCTCAGTGTGTCATGAATTAAGATTCTAAGTCCAGTCTTTACGATTTGTGCCTTGTTAACAGATGTTCACATTTTGAAAGGTCTCAAAAATAGAGAAAAAAATTCGTAAAAAATCGAAAAATACAGGTGGCACCACCAGTCTGCAGGAAGTGATGTAACATCTCATGATCAATATGTATGCCAAAAATCATGACCATCAGTCAAGTAGTTAATGAGATATTGAAGTTTTTGTATGAAATTTTTTACTTTTCTTGGGGGTACTTTGGGGCCACATAGCTCAAAGGATATGGGTAACAGAGACCTAATTTCTGGTTTCCATGGAGACTTTTCATAGGTCTCTCAGTGTGTCGAGAATGAAGATTCTCAGTTCAGTCGTTACGATTTGTGCCTTGTTAACAGATGTTCACATTTTTAAAGGTCTCAAAAATAGAGAAAAAAATTTGTAAAAAATCGAAAAATACAGGTGGCGCCACCAGTCTTCAGTAACTGATGGAACCTCTCATGATCAATACGTATGCCGAAAATCATGACCATCAGTCAAGTAGTTAATGAGATATTGAAGTTTTTGTATGAAATTTTGGACTTTTCTGGGGGGTACTTCGGAGCCCCATAGCTCAGAGGTTATGGGTAACAGAGACCTAATTTCAGGTTTCCAAGGAGATTTTTCATGGTACTCCCTGGATGTCAAGTTAGAAGATTCCAGGTCCAGTGGTTCGTAAAAAATCGAAAAATACAGGTGGCGCCACCAGTCTTCAGTAACTGATGGAACCTCTCATGATCAATACGTATGCCGAAAATCATGACCATCAGTCAAGTAGTTAATGAGATATTGAAGTTTTTGTATGAAATTTTGGACTTTTCTGGGGGGGTACTTTGGGGCCCCATAGCTCGAAGGATATGGGTAACAGAGACCTAATTTCTGGTTTACATGGAGACTTTTTATAGGTCTCTCAGTGTGTCGAGAATGAAGATTCTAAGTCCAGTCGTTACGATTTGTGCTTTGTTAACAGATGTTCACATTTTTAAAGGTCTCAAAAATAGAGAAAAAAATTTGTAAAAAATCGAAAAATACAGGTGGCGCCACCAGTCTTCAGGAATTGATGGAACCTCTCATGATCAATATGTATGCCAAAAATCATGACCATCGGTCAAGTAGTTAATGAGATATTGAAGTTTTTGTATGAAATTTTGGACTTGTCTGGGGGGTACTTCGGAGCCCCATAGCTCAGAGGTTATGGGTAACAGAGACCTAATTTCAGGTTTCCAAGGAGATTTTTCATGGTACTCCCTGGATGTCAAGTTAGAAGATTCCAGGTCCAGTGGTTACGATTTGTGCCTGGTTAACGGACAGACAGACGGACAGACAGACAGACAGACAGACGGACGACGGACAAAGAGTGATCGCTATAGCTCAGATGACTTTCAGTCAGCTGAGCTAAAAATGTGAAAATATATTGAAGTGAATATGTTGCAAACTACAGAATATGCATAATCACTTTTGGGCTGTGTTCAGCCTAAAGGGCTAAGAAACCTACATGTCATGGTCAGGGGCCCTGACTGCATCACTCAGTAAAAAGTTTGACTTAGGGACAGTTTTCAGGGCAAGGGCTTTGATTGCATCATCCCAGTCATGTATGAAAGTTCACATGAACATCTACTAAGACACAGCAGTGGGACTTATGACCATTGGGTCTAATAACCCCATCATCCTGATAAATAGTAATTAGCTGGCCTAATCAAGCATGGCCTCTGCCTCTGATACCCTGCCTTACAAGAGGCATACTGGAGGCTCTATTGCATCATTCCAGGTAGCAGGGCACTCATCAGCAAACCAAAAGGGTCTTGATAATGACATTACCTTGGCAATTGAAACTAACTGCCATACAAACATGGTTTCATGCTCAAGAAACCTATACAGGCTCTTTGAAGACTGCATGATGCCAGCCAACAGAAATCATGTATTACTTATACCTGTAACCTTCTAGAAGCCAAGCAAAGCCTTGTGACTGCGTCACCCATGCCAGTTTGGTAGTTTTATAGATTTTAAAGTCAAAATTTAAACAAATATAGGTTTTAGGCACTTTTGATGCCTAAAACATGCCTAAAACCTGTTTTAGGCGGGGCAGTTTTAACCAGGTTATAACCTATGGTTAAAACCTTCCTGCCTAAAACATGCCAACCCTGCTTAAAGCTAAGCTTTTAGCTGAGCTAAAAATAAAAATATACAGGTGGCACCACCAGACTGTAGAAACTAATGAAACATTCCATGATCAATATCCATGCAAAGAATCATGGTGATTAACGCAATAGTTGTTCAGGTACTTGAGCTTTTGTATCAAATTTTCCATTATTCTGGGGGGGGGGGGGGGGGTACTTGGGAGCCCCATAGCTCAGAGTTTATGGGTAACAGAGACCTAATTTAAGGTTTCCAAGGAGACTTTTCACGGGCCTCCCTGCATGTCAACAGAGAAGATTCTAGGTTGAGTCGTTATAATTTGTGCCCTGTTAACAGATGACCGCATCTTAAGGTCTCGAAAAAAGAGAAAAACATTTGTAAAAATTGAAAACGTACAGATGGCGCCACCAGACTGCAGAAACTGATGAAACATTATATGATCAATATCCATGGAAAAAATCATGGTGATCAATACAATAGTTGTTCAGATACTTAAGCTTTTGTATCAAATTTTCAATATTTCTGGGGGTACTTCGGAGGCCCATAGCTCAGAGGTTATGGGTAACAGAGACCTAATTTCAGGTTTCCACAGAGACTTTTGATGGGCCTCCCTGCATGTCAAGAGAGAAGATTGTAGGTCCAGTAATTATGATTTGTGCCCTGTTAACAGATGACCACATCTTAATGTCTCAAAAAAAAGAGAAAAACATTCGTAATAATAGAAAAAATACAGGTGGCACCACGAGACTGCAGAAACTGATGAAACATTCCATGATCAATATCCATGCAAAGAATCATGGAGATTAATACAAAAGTTGTTCAGATACTTGAGCTTTTGTATCAAATTTTCCATTATTCTGGGGGGTACTTCAGAACCCCATAGCTCAGATGTTATGGGTAACAGAGACCTAATTTCAGGTTTCCACAAGGACTTTTCATGGGCCTCCCCGCAGGTCAAGTGAGAAGATTCTAGGTCCAGTTGTTACGATTTGTGCCCTGTTAACAGATGACCACATCTTAAGAGGTCTCAAAAATAAGAAAAAAAAATTAGTAAAAATCGAAAAAATATAGGTGGTGCCACCAGACTGCAGAAACTGATGAAACACTTCATGATCAATATCCATGCAAAAAATCATGGTGATCACTGCATTAGTTGTTCAGATAATTGAGCTTTTGTATCAAATTTTCCATTATTCTGGGGGGTAATTCGGAGCCCCATAGCTTGAAGAATATGGGTAACAGAGACCCATTCTCAGGTGTCCAAGGAGATTTTTAATGAACCTCCCAGGATGTTCAAACTACAAGATTCTAGGTCCAGCAGTTACAGTTTGTGCCCTGTTAACGGCCAGATGGCCGGACGGACGATGGACAGAGTGATCGCTATAGCTCAGATGACTTACAGTCAGCTGAGCTAAAAACTAAAACACATTGAGAAATAGGACCAAAATCCACTTTGACATGTGGAGACATCTGTAAGCTAACAAATAAACTAAAACACACTGAGAAATTTGACCAAAATTTGAGAATTTTGTTTTTGAGCTGGAGAGAAATATTTTTCAGATAGACACTCCAAAACCAATCCCAACGGAGATATGCATGAGAGCAATCACTGATCTAAATTTGAATGAAATCCAATAAAATTTAGGAAAGTTAAAGAAACAAAAAGACCTGACAGACGGACAGAGAGAAAGACAGACACATGGACGGACAGACAGACAAAAACCAAAACAATATCCCCGGCATCCGTGGAGCAGTGGACAATAAATCAAGATCATATGTGTCTACTAATTAGCCATGATTAATAATCAAGCTTGTGCTCTGAAAGCTCATTATGAATTTCCAATACAGCAAATCTGAATTCTATGATCAGGAGGTTTATAGCCTACAGGTGGTTTTTCTGCTGTCATATAAGAGTCTGTTTTGATGCCAGGAAGGGCAAAACTGGTATTATCCAAAATCTTTCTCTCAGCTATTTATATGTACTGTTATCACAAATAAAGTATCACAGTACACGCCACCTAGTGGGATAAAGTATCATTACCTCACTGGCTAATACTAATATGGCTTTTGCAAATTCACTTTTTGATTTGTACACCCCTGGATAATAGATTTATTTGAGCTCACACAATCATTTGTGACTGCTTACATGCATATTAAACCAATATACTCAATTATAAAGAAAACAAACAAATTCAAGGAATTTGTACCCCACCAGCGACACCTGTTGGTGATTAGTAACCCTAAATGTGCTGAATCATCATATCAACAATGGAAGATCCTATTGTATTATTATCTTATCAGACAGACACACCAAAACCAACCCCATCCAATGTAAGCATGAGGGCAATCACTGACCCAAATTTGAATGAAATTGGATATTCAGGAAAATTATCACCCGGAAACGAAAACCTGAAGGATTGACAGATAGAAGGACAGACAGACAAACCCATATCAATGTCCCCCGTTCAGAGGAACCGGGGAACAATTACCAGTTATTGATTATTGACCTATGATCAATTACTCAGAACACTATAGTCTGTTTCACCACCTGCTATCCACCTGTTTTTTGTAGATAATTTTCTCAAATGTTTATATTTTTCAATAATTTCCTAGAAAACTACATACTGAAGTGAAAATCTAATTTGGCAATTTAGAATTTTACAATAAATCCCCAGTTTATGTTTCATAACTTTTTAGTCTCTTCACAATGATCTGGCAGATATGATGTGTCCCTGCATGAATAGCCATCTTTGTTTTAGCTAGTTATAATTTTAGAGTATTAACATGACATCATCCAATCAGCAGCTGTCAACTGAGGCTGTTTTTGCATGTGACCAGTGACCTTGACCGCAATAAGTGGTTCTGATATGTTGTAAAATCTAGACTGATTTCTCATATTTAAAGAAAATTCTGTTTTGCAAATAAGGTGTAAGGTAGGTATTTAGTTACCTTGTATAAATTAGGTCCTTAAATCCTCTGCTCTTTACTATAACTGTTTCTCTTAAAAATGTTACTAATAAACAGCAAACAAGGGACCCATGGGTCACGGCACTCAGCTGATTGTGATTGGACCATAAATGTTCCTCCATTGTGATACTATATCGAGTCGATAAAGCTTATGAATATTATGGACATGTTGGGCTATTATAAAGGAATGTAATGTAATATGTGAGTAAATAATAAATTAAATAACCTGACTGATGGATTAATAGAGTAAAATATAGTGGTTTATTTTTTATTTATCTAGGAGGGGTTGAAAATTGCGATATATCTGAGCAAATATGAATGCAATGACAGCAGTAATAAGCAGTAGTAGAATGATGAATAGGCTATTTGTTGAAGGATCTATAGTGTATGGAACTCTGCAAGATTTCAATTTGACAGGTATGATGTTATGATTTACTATGCTGATGAGGGGATTTATGAATTTGTTACTGTATAACACAATATCTCTTCAGTCTTGACAATGTACATTATTTTGATGCCCACTATGTCTACATATTAACAATATTGACATAATTTATGGCATGTACATAGGTACCTTTGGACCTAATAGTTATACAAAATATTAAAGTATGAATATATCTGATTCATCTTGTTCTTGTTTACTGAGGCTGACATTGGGATGGGGCTCAGAGAAGGGAACAGTGAGGGCAGCTATGAGGTGGATGTAGAGAGAAAAGAAGAGAGAGAGAGAGAAAGAGAGACAGAGAGAGGGGATGGAGCATTCAACAGTACTTAAACACCTGGAAAGTTAAAATCTAAAATATTATGAAAAGCAGATAAAGTCTGATCGGAAAAGGTAATCTTGGCCATGGTTGGTTGATATGATTGATATTTAATATTTTGAGATCTGACCATGTGTTTCCATTGGTTACCTTTTTGATAAGCTGTTGACAGTTCATCAGTTTACAGATTTGTTTAATGAGATCCAATTATTTTAATAAATCTATTTTCTACTTTATTATATGTATACAGTAGCTATAAGGTCCCCACTTAACAGGTGGAAGGATTGATGGGGGGGGGGGGGGTTATGATGGGAGTTAAAACACCTCAGTCTTTCTGTATATATTATCTTTATTTATTAAATTTTATGGAAAGCAATAGAACTATTGTTCACACTGCCAAAGAGAAAGGACTTTATGGGGTGGGAGAAGGGGATGGTGGGAGTTACAGCACCCTTGCATATTCATACAGGATATTAAATTGAATTCAAGTGCTTACAGAGAAAAATGTTTATTCATAATTATTTAATATTTAAGCAGGCAGAAAGGTGGAGAAACAAAGCAAATCATTTTTATTCCCATTCTACTGAGCCAGGAAAAATTAACAATATTTGCCTTTATTCCTTTTTTTCAATACATAATTTTTTCCAGGTTTAAAAATGTAACCACACATTTACAGTATAACATATATATATATATATGAATATTTCAGTTGATTCACATTTCTAAATTGCTTCAACATTAAAAGCTAATTAATCTGGTTTATAGTACCTGTCAATAGAATGGGATGCAGGGAGAATGGGAGGCTTAGGGGTGAGAGAGAATGGGAGAGAGAGAGAGAGAGAGAGAGAGAGAAAGAGAGAGAGCAAGAGAGAGTGAGCTAGACTGTCATGGAGAGAGAGAGAGCATGAGAGAGAGATAGACTGCCAGAGAGAGAGAGACAGGCTCTCTGGTAATTACTGCCTGACCCAGCCTGACCCAGACAATCACAGAGGCAGTGGCTAGGTCAGAAGTTGAACTGGTTAAATGTAATACTGCCAAAGCACACATTTCACTGACTAGATGAAAACAATCAAGGCATGGTGCTTGAAAACTTTAATGACATTGACAGGTTTGATCAACTGGTTTCAAATTTCAGATTTTAACATATGAAATGCTTATGTTTACATGCTGTAAATATTAAATCCACAACACTAAGACTAGTAACAGGAAATAAATGTCCACTGTAAGTCTTGTTAATTATCATGCATGCTTTTTACAAAGGAGTTAACTGTTATTCAATAATTTCAGGTTGCCCATAGCCAAAAGTACCACTAGCATAAATGAGATGAGAGTTAAACAATTCATTAAAAATTAATTGGAATTATTGGGCAAAATATAATTTTAATTAAAAAATATTAACAGTAACATCTGAAAAGATTTCTTTTAATAATATAATTGAAATAAATGATTAAAATAAAATTATAAAATCTATTCATGAATGCATTAATGAATACATTTTGAAAGTATTTGCACTCAAATTCTTTCTTTTTACCTGTATTAGTATTTGTATTAATTTACATTATTTAACTATTGAATTTTTTTTAATCATATTTGAATACAATTATTAAGTATTCACTCAAGGTCTCATATTTATTCAGTTTCAGTCGAACGACACTGCTGAGAATCCAGAATATACAAATTTTACAAATTTAAATAATGATTGTAACTACCTGGTTTTATGGCTTTAATTAATAAAAAAAATATTATTTTCACTTTTGAATACTTTCACATCACTGTCAAGACACTTTTTTTTTTAAATTTGTATAAGAAAAAAAAGGAAATAATCTCTACTATGAAACTAATACATATGTTAAAAATAACCCAAGGATCAAAACAAACCAATATATTATACAAGGAGCAAACAGGAGTTGGGAATGTTTAATTTTATCAACTGAAATAAAGTTATCAGAAATATAAATTTTGATTATTTACCCAGTATCATGTAACAGCTGATACAGCCATGAGTGTGAATGTTATTATTCAAACATATTGACATCTTTAATGAGCACTTGTCTGAGTAATTTTTTTAAATTTTTGACATATTTCATTTTTTTTAAATTTTGTAATAAAAACCCCCAACAAATTAAACATCTTGAAAAGACCAGGAAATTTAGAATATTTAACATGATCAAATGCATCCTTGTCTATCATTAACTTGCTTCACATAATCCCTTATAGTAAACAACAATTTTATTTAATTATTTATATTTTATTTTTATGATTGAAATAAAAAAATACCCAATGGTGACTGCATGGTGTCATTTGAAATATATTTTCAGCAATCCATGAAAGATCCATAACACATCAGTAATTGCAAGGTCCCTGTTACTCATTAACCATAAAATTCCTTTTCATTTATTTTTCTTAAAGTTGTTATTGTAAACCAATATTTTTTTAATTATTGTTTATTGTTATGTTTTTGGCCAAACAGTTACAAAAGGTGGGGGGTTGAATAGCTATATCCAGCTGAGGCCACCCAAGAGCTGGCTTGCTGCAGTATATGCCTCACTTTAAGCATGAAAGGTCAATATGAGGACATATAGAGGGGCTTCAGTACAGCCTAGGTGTGACATGGTCTCATAAAAAATGTAATAAAAGCTACAGTTTTTGGTCAATTCCTTTCAAATTTCAGAATTTAGAAGCTGAAATCCTTACGTGTGCATGATATGAAAATTAAACCAACAGTACTTAAAGGGAAAAAACGTGCCATGCTCAAATTTGGGCAAAATTTCAGGTACTGATTTCATATTTATGCGAATAACTTATAAAATTTGAAAAATTCAGATCTAATTTTCAGTACACAATTAAATCTTGATTAAATGGAGTTACATCCCTGAAAAGAAGTCTCTAGCGTAGGCCATTCTTATGTTAAGTGAGTTAATATATTTCCTGATTTTTTTATGAGGTGCATTATGTTCTGGCCCATAACTTCAACAAATTACGCAATACTGACCTAATTTTTAGTATGTACATAGAAAATGCATGGAAGAATATGCATATTCACTATGATCAAAATCAGATCAGTGGTTTTGATATTAGGCAGTCTTATAGTGTAACAATGGTTTTTTATGGAAAATGGAGGTTTTTCCTTAATATGTCGAAGGAACGAAGTCCTAATGACCAAATTTTCGGTATGATAGGAGATTTTGGGGACATCTAACTGTATGCCGAATCTCGGATTCGTAGGTCTAACGGTTTCAAAACGTGCCAGTTTAACCGACGGACGGACAGACGGACAGCCGATGGACAAAGGACCACAACTATAGCTCAGATGACTTATAGTCAGCTGAGCTAAAAACAGGTGGACATGAGGCGGTGAAACAAATTATTGTACACTTACTGCTAGCACAGAGTGAGACTGCTGGTGGAGGTTTTTGTACATGGTGGGGCGTCCTCCCATCGGCGACGCCTGCATGAACAGTGGATGATGGCCCTGAACTGCCATCCCCTGGGGGTACTGAGGCTGCATATGTAACATCTCACTGCAAGTATAAACAAGGGACCCATGGGTCACATCGCTCAGCTGAATTTTGGAAAATATGAGTAACTGCAAAATATTTTTATATCTTTTGGTTTTTCATGTATATTATCATTTGAAAAAGCTATGAGAAAATGGCCCTGCTAAAATGAAACTCTGTATATTATAGAAAAATGGAAATGAGCTAAACCATTTAGTGATGCACCAAGGGAAAAAATGGGCCTACAGTAAGTTTTATATAAAAGTAACATTTCATAAATAAATAATGTGTGAAGGTTATTAAGTTTTCAAATGTTAAATATATGGCCATATGAGTTAAAAATTAATCCCACAATGTTTGACCAATATTCCTAATTTTAATACTAAGTTAAAGGTGTTATTCACACCTAGGCCCCGCCAACTTTAAGAGATGAATGAAATGCTACAAAGTATTTACATCTTCTTAAATCTTGTCAGTTTAGCACTTACATTAGATCCTAATATTTTATCACATTTGAATATTAGGATTAAATTCTTGAACAATTTTTGCCTTAAAAAAATAAAAAAAAGTCTCATCAAAAGAGGGATCTCTGTTGTTACTGCTCATTGCTGAAAAAAATGTTAATTATAAGATAAATCTAGTTCATAGTACAGGTCTGTCAACAGAATGAGGTGGGGGGGGGGGGGGGGAGGGGGAGGAAAAGGCTCCCTGTTGTATAAACTGCAGACAGCCTGATCAAGCTCAACTCAGTGGAGAGAGGGCTTGCCCTAGTGAGGGGATTACATTACATTATTCCAACAGCCTGGGGTGCATAGAGAGCTGCACTGAATGACCTACAGTGACCAAAGTGGACTGCTTGACAATATAAGGGAATACAATAAGAGCTTCCAAAAAATTTCAATAACTAGCCTAATTTTGTAGCTTTTATTTTCAAATTTCAGATTTCAACAGATTAAATCCTTTTGTGTACATGCTGTGAAAATTAAATCCACAGTACTTACAGCAAAAAAAATGTGCCATGGCCAAAGTTGGGCAAAATTTAAGGTACTATTTTTTTTATTTTTGCTAATATTTTACAAAATTTTAAAAATTTTGACCTAATTTTGGGTATACAATTTAATTTTGATTAAGTAAAGCTATATAACTGGAAAAAAGGCATTAGTTTTAACATGTTTTGTGTAAAGTGATCAAATATCTTTCCTGGTTATTAACAAAATGCATTATGTTGAGCCCATAACTTTTTTTAAATTGTATAATACAGACCTAATTTCTGGCATGTACACAGGAACTATATAGAGGAATATTTATGGTAAATATGAGGGAATACAGGTGAATGGTTTTGATATTAGGCAGTTCTGAAGTGTGAAAATAGGTGAGTGGTTTTGATATTAGGCAGTTCTGAAGTGTGAAAATAGGTTTTTAAAAAAAAATGAGTTTTTTTCTTAATTTCTCAAAGGAATGAAGTCTCAAAGACCCAGTTTTTGGCTTGGTAGGAGATCATGTGGACATCTAACATTATGCCAACAGCCTGGGGAGCATAGAGAGCTGCACTGAATGATCTACAGTGACCAATGTGGACTGCTTGACAATGTAAGGGAATACAACAAGAGCCTCCAAAAAAATTCAATAACTACCCTAATTTTGCAGCTTTTATTTTCAAATTTCAGTTTATAACAGATTAAATCCTTATGTATACATGCTGTGAAAATTAAATCCACAGTACTTACAGGAAAAATACGTGCCGTGGCCAAAGTTGGGCAAAATTTTAGGTACAAATTTTATATTTTTTTGCCAATATTTAAACAAATTTAACAGATTTTGATCTAATTTTTGGTATACAATTAAATTTTGATTAATTAAAGTTGTATTACTGGAAAAAAGTCCCTACCTTTAACACTTACGGTCTTAAGTGACCAAATATCTTCCTGTTTTTTTTACAAAGTCCATTATGTTTGGGCCCATAACTTTTTAAAATTATATAATACTGACTTAATATCTGGCATGTACATAGGAACTTTATAGAAGAATATTTATGGTAAATATGGAAAACCAGATGAGTCGTTTTGATATTAGGCAGTCCTGAAGTGTGAAATTAGATTTCTAATAAAAAATTGAGGTTTTTCCTTAATATCTCGAAGGAACGAAGTCCTATTGACCCAATTTTCGGCATGGTAGGAGATTTTGGGGACATCTAACTGTATGCCAAATTTTAGAATTGTAGGTCCAACGGTGTCGAAACGTGCCAGTCTTACGGACGGACATCCGGACAGACGGACGACAGACAATGGACCACGACTATAGCTCAGTTGACTTATAGTCAGCTGAGCTAAAAATTTTAAAGATTTTTATCTATTTTGAGGTATACAATTTAATTTTGATTAATTAAAGTTATATAAATGAAAAAAAGTCCTTAGCTTTAACAAGTTTTGTGTTAAGTGATCAAATATTTTTTCTGATTTTTAACAAACCTAATTTCTGGCATGTACTTAGGAACTATATGAGTAATAATTATGGTAAATTTGAGGAAAAATAGATGAGTGGTTTTGATATTAGGCAGTCCTGAAGTGTGAAAATAGGTTTTTGATAAAAAATTGAGGTTTTTCCTTAATTTCTCAAAGGATCAAGTCGCAAAGACCTGGTATTCAGCTTGGTAGATCATGTGGACATCTAACAGTATGCAGAATTTTGGATTCCTAGGTCTTATGGCCAGTCATTAGGAGCGAATTTCAAACTCCTTTCAAGAAAATTTATAAATTAACTGGATTAAGGCTTTTCAAGGCTTTAAAAACATTGTAAAATTTTAAGAACTGCCAAAAGAATTCTCAAGCTGGTGAGTTCCCTGAAGAATCAAGCTGAACATGTGTTAATCACATGTCACACCTAGCAGTCACAGTGTATATACCAACCCCCAGTGAATAAAGCTAAAGGCCAAAACAGTTTGATTAAAATAATAGTTACACATGACAGAGACATAAGGTTTACGAAGATGCCACCAGGTGTCACTAATTACCTCTGTTCTTTTGCCCTCTTTCTTGTTTCATCCTCGTGTAGGACTTTCTTGAGCTGTGAGAACAAGTCATGTTTCTCCTGTTTCAGGACATCAAGTCTTTTCTCTAGGGTGGTGATCTGGAAAGAAAAATGAAAACTGTGCCAGAAATCTTGACGAGGAAGTAATTATTTTCATCAATTTTCACATTTCTGTACCTCTTGCAAACTTTTTTTGCTTCAAATAAACAAGACTAACAAGTTGAAACAACCATCAACCGGGCATCAAGTGAAAACGATATTTTGATTCATCATTTTGTTAAATTTCCCTGTATGATGAATTGGTGACTGAATACATGCATGTCTCCAATGGGATTTGTGATTTAAAGAAAGTCGTGCAAGGCACAGGAAATGACTGCAGTCATCATGGATATGTGATCTACAATTTGGTTTGTACATTCATGTTTTCTTTTGTTAAACTTTCATCCATGGCAAATATTAGGAATACCAGCGGTGTGCTGTTATATCATTATGTCATGGATGGCCACTGGTGTACTTGCTGCAGTCTTCGCATGATAAGTGATGTGACTTAAAAAGTAGGACTTATCATTAGTGTTGGGAATCTGTAATAGTTTCATGATAGACAATAAGTAAAAACCGGTGGACCTCTACCAAGCGATAACAGGAAATTATTGGTTGTTTAGAAATATGAACTTTCAGACCATATATAGTCCGATACATCATTTCGATTGATATGTATGCCTACATGCCGGCTAATGACGTTATAATTCTATATTTTTCTATAAGTTTTTTGGTAAATGCAGACTTTTCTCAAGTTGTTTGCATAATTTATATAAAAGCACACATTTCTTCATCAAAAAGCCTAAGTAAGTTATGTGCAAAAAATTGCAGTCAATTATGGCACTGTGTCACCAGAGGACTGTGACTATTGTTGTCTGCGGTTCTGTGAGAGAACTGTGCCAGCCAGGGCTTAGCTTTACGATGAAGGGCGAGAAAGGAAACCCAGCGCATACTGTGGAAGACTATGCACGTATACAGTAATCAATTCGGGTGAGCTCGATCATGTGTGACGATAGTCACATGACATCCATCGCCAAAGGAGGACCCCTGTGTGTTAAATACAGTCTCACTGATGTTGATATTGCGTTATGTAAATGTAGAGCCCCTCCCTTCAGAGACATGTAAGTTTAATAGTTATATAATAATGGGTGTTATCTTTGCCTGTAGTTTTTCTTGGCTTTGTGTGACCGCACAAGCTTCAGCCAGTTTGCCCTCCCCCCCTGTTTGAAAGAACCTGGAGTGTCCGCCCTCACTTTGGTGTGACACACTGCAAGACTGATCATCAGATCATTTGCCGACCAATCATCCATTATATAATTGATCATTATCCCATCACTACTTATTGGTGGACCATCAATGCCTACAGAGCCATGTTTTCAAGGCCGTTTTCAAATTAGCTTACTATTGTGCGAATTAAAAGAAGCTTTACCTGTTCTTTTGTCTGTTCAAGTGTTAGGCTGTCCTCAGCTTCTTTTTTCTTCCGTAGCTCACGTTCCTTCCTCAGCCTTTCCATCTCTGCATCTTGTTCTTGTTCTGTAAAAAGATTATATAGGTTTGATAATGGAATGCTAACAGTTATTAATGTGCTTTTTTGGGCTGGTCCAAGCCATGCATAGAGTGTTGCTGATGAGTGAAAATGTTTTGGACAATTCACCTGTCAACACAAGTTGAATTACTCATATGGTCATTGTAATGATTTTATACATGACTTTTTATTCACAGAAGATTCATTTTGTGAATTTATTCCTCTGTGAATCACAGCTAATTTGAAACCCAACTACATTTTTTTTACAATAGTAAGAAGGATAAAAAGGTTTCAACTACAAACGTTTCTGTTGATCTGACCTTGTTTTTTCTTTTCTCGTTCTCTCATAATGTGTCGCTTTAAGGCCTGGTACATGGACCTTGTCATCTTGGGTCGCTCTATCAGCGTCGGCATGGTGACTGGTGCTGCCAGAGTTACTCAGGGCTACTCTAAGCACCTATAACATCAAGAAATGTAACATTTGATACATTAATTCGCAGGCATGCAGAGTGGAAATCTAACACAAAATCACACACATAAGTAGATTTCATTTCAAAATTAGGAAATGTTTGATCTGGGTTTTGGAACTTCCGGTCCTTCAAATGATTATAACCTATCAGGGCAATTCAGTAGAATGAAATACTCAAGCTTTTTTTTAGCAAAAAAAATTCTTTCTTTTGTTAACAAGCTGGCTATATAATACATACTGTCGTGATTTGACTTTCCGACCCTTAACAATCCGAAAAACTTGCAATCCAATGTTTTTTTGTTAATAATGAACGCAATCCATACTATTTAACCTTCACATACTAAAAGCCTTTGATTCCGACTCCAACAGACATTTCATGACAAAACAAGGGTACTGACGTATTTTCTGACTTGAAAATCCAACTGGTTCTCTTTCCTTTGATGTCACACCGTCGGGTCTGTGCATACAGTGTCCTGATCAATTAAGTGTGGAATCCAGCGATACCAGTTTTTTTAACCATACACTTGACCCATTGATTGAGTCGTTTTGTCCCAGTAATTAAGGCAGTTGGCATTAATTTACTAGCAAACACCTCTCAAAATTTGGACCACAGTATAGGGATAGGTTTGGTTCTTTGAGGTACGGTACCAAAAAATGTGACTTTTTAACATTCGAAAGATTTTGATTAGACACTCTACCGCGAGCCAACAGAAGCAATGTGGATGAATGCTGACATTGGTCACGGACTCACTGGACAAGAACACAGAAGATAGAGGCAACAATGACAGCCAGTCTGAGGGAAGAGATATTTCTCCAAAACCAGTGACTGTCAAAGCCATCCGGGGAATGGAAACAGGGCTACAGTATATGGAGGAGTTGTTTGCCAAAGGTGAGGTTGATGCTTAAAATATCCTGTGAACATCAAAACAGAAGAACCAGGTACGTTTGTGTTAACGTACATGAACTCAGTAGATCACCAGTAGGTTCATTCAATGTATAAATTTAGTTTTTTTGTTCATGTGTAGAATTTAGTGTCCCACATAACGATTTGCATGGGTTATCAATCTTGACAATGTAATATATATGTATATGAAATAACAAATTATTCCATGACACACATTTTAATTTCTTTCATATAAATTATAACAATATCATAGTTAATTAAACATAAGAAACTAAAAAATACTACCAGGTAACCTTTCAACACTTAAGTCACCTTACACCTTGACCTCCTGTCACCTTCAGTGACTTGACAATCCGAAAGGCTTGCTATGCGACAAATTCTGGTATTACATTTAGTGTCAGATTATCAAGTCACAACTGTACTTATTTGTTATGCTGAAGGAAAAAAAAAACCAGCTTAAATGTACGATTATCACCAATTGCAACTTAAAAGAAAGTAATACAAAAAATGCTTAAACAGATAATCTAAGTGATAAGTCACAATCATTCTTATCATAGTGCAATATACATTAGCTAAACCTATAATAGTATAATTGTGAACATTTATTTTTTTCATTTGTAAATTATTCCTTGATGTATAATACTCAATTTCATATATATATAATTTGATTTATGATACTTAGTTTAAATAATTTTATAAACCATTAATTTGAATGTAGAGCCTAGGCTAGAGGTTTAACTAAAATGTCTTAAAGTTAAACTTAACACTCAAGTTCATTTTCTAATGGGTTATATTAAATTAAAAATACCCTGTGAGGCCCAACTTTGAAGATCCTCTGAAATGCAGGCATTATGAATAATTACTAACACTATGTTTATGAGACCACAATAATTGACGGCCGTACTGTCACTGACAGTGTCATGTCAATTCTGTGTCATCTGTCAACACGTTCGTGAAACTGAAACCATGGCCTGCCTCTCGGCATCGGGTTTTTTATTGTTAAAATTTACCGTGTGGCTGATGCAATGACAACACTGTGCCGTTAATTAATTTTTGACTCAACTACATAGGTCAGAATATCCAATTTTACCTACCGAAGTGTGCATATAAAGAATAATTCAAATGGTTCGCGCTGCTTTTCCTTTGCAAATGTCTTCTTTTGGTGGTTTGGGGTCTCGTGCGAAAGAGGCGCAATGCTAACAGCGGAAGTGGAAAATGTGATACGAACGATGTGCCATCTAGTGGGAATTCTACGGATTAATTAACTCACAAAGCCACACCCATTTTAGATTCCAATTTATTGTTTTTTTTTATAATTACTGAATAGAGAAAAAACTCACTAACTATCTTATTCTCTAATAGCATTTATTGGTATCCATGATAATTAATTCATTCCAGTTAATGCGTACAGTAAATGGCAATAATAATTATAATAATAAAATTATAATAATAGTAAAAAAAATAAATAAAATAACCTTTATTTAGTAATTAAAGTGCCGAAGGAAAAACTTAAAAAATGTGCAAAGAATACCAAGATACATATATTTTATTTTCATAATATGCTATCCTTCCCACGTACAAAGCAGAACAGTTTCCGAAAACATTTAACAAATATTTCTTCTAACATTTTATGGATAAAATATAGAAATGTTTAAAAAATTAACAGAATTTAAAAAAAATATTTGATGTAACGTTAAAAAAGCATTTATATAAATTATGATAGTATCTTTACGTTTATTAAAGATCTGGTCAAAATAATATATGTATATGTAAGAAATCAAATACATTCTTGGAATGCTATAAGAAACTGTTTTCATATGACATTTTAAAAATATAACATTTAAATTAATTTGAAAAACATTTATTCTTGATAGATTCTATCAGAATAAAACATTTAAAAATATTATCGCAGGACATTTTTAAAGCATTTTAAAACATTTAAAAAAAACCACCTAATTGTATTTAAAAATGTTTTTGAAAACATTAAAGAAAGTTTTCATAATATTTTGGTGCTAAATGGTCCATAGGTGTATCATCCTTCACGGTAAACTGATTGATTGAGACTACACAATACACCAGTACCTTTTATATATAGGAACTACAATAAGGCCAAAATAAAAAAAAGGTATGGTTCTGAGGCACTTTTTTTTCAGAAATCATTGCGGGCGGGCGCTTTTTGGTATGTTTCGTTAAAAATGTCAAATGATAAGGGGAAAGCATGCAAATAACAGTTTTATTTTGCTTAATAAGTAAAAGCACTACAAATCAAAGGAAATTGTATGGATTTATCTTCTTGAAAGAAATGTCGGAGCGGCAGCAGCTCAAAATTGGAAAGTTTTTATTGAAAATAAAAATAAAAAGTTTTGATGCGGGGGTTTAAAATTGATGCGGGCGGTGCCTGAGAACCATACCTTTAATTTGTTTGGCCTAATTTCGTAAGATACCAAGAACCTTGATAGTAAAAACAAACTAATTATTCATGATCACAAGCAACATCCATTCTTGATCAATGTTAGGCCTAAAAGAAAAACATGCCTGTAAAAGGTTCTGTTGGAATCGAAGTCAGCAACCAGGATTTAACCTATACTGTGTTCATGCATGTTTCACCTGGATTTTGATTTACCTGAAATAGAGTAATAGAGTACATCAACATTAGACGTTAGAGAGGGCTATAGGACATGTCGTTAGGAAAGAGACACCAGGGACATTAAAGTGTCATTAACTTGGGCACCAGATGGGAAGAGACGTTGGGGCAGGCCAGACTTGGGTCGAAATAATTTTAAAGTAATCGATTACAATTACTACTACTTTTGTGTTTTAAGAAAAGTAATCGATTACAATTACAATTACTTATTAAAGTAATCGCAATTACCCTTGTGTCTTAGAAACATTTACCTCATGCAAGAACAGCAACTGGGTCAGAGATTGGTTTGAGCTCTTAACATTTTTTTTTAAACAGTCGTAACAAATTTAGTAAAGGCACAATCTACACAAGCTTGTGTAGATTGAAGGATAAAATGAATGGCGGAAGGATATGTACAAAGAGTCATTGATAAGTGGCATTGTCATATTAAATTAAACATTCCATAGTCGCCCAAGAACGGACCAAGTTTGTGGAGTATCAGTGAAGCTTGTTGTAAAAAAAAAAAGAAAACAGATCAACTAAACATTATTATAAAGACACAAATGTGTGTATGTGGCTTTGGGTTACCACTAAATGGATATTAACCGGGCAAATTTAGTGGTGTGGTAAAAAGAAGAAGAAGAAAAAAAAACTAGTTAGACCCGATGCAGAACTGTGGAAATGCCCATGGCAGATGAGTTTTCCTCATACTTAGATTTAAAGACTTGTAATTAAAAAGGCTACTGTATTTATATTTAAATCGATATCTATAATAAGAGAGAGATGAGAAAAATCTGAATTTGAGGTCAAGGTGTCAAAAGTCAAATATAAAGTCACAGGCAACTGTACACGAAGACGTTTGGCTGTAGGATGTCTCCAACAGATTAAAATAACACAACACAGCACTTTGAGTTTTAAATCACCAAATGGCCGAAAGTTATGTCCAGATTTAGAAAGATCATTATTAATGTGCGAAACATGATCACATTGCCGGTCCATTGGGGGGGGGGGGGGGGTATGCGCTTTATTAAATTTATGGCGCATTGCAGCCTTTTCAACTTCGCGGTGCTTAACTTAATCAATTTCCTTATACGCGGATACCCTAGCTTAGAGCCATAGGGTGGGTTCTACACCCTAAGCCCGCTACCTGGACAAATGGTATATTCTATGCCCACTTTCTGACATATTGGGCCTGCTTTATACTTTGTCATACGTGAATTAATGGGTAAGTCTACTTGTAGTGTAGGAAGGGTGTATCCATTTAAGGGTATATGGAATATCATATAGGGTAACAGGGATATATGGTATATCCTATAGGGTATTAGGTGTTCTTCATTAGGCTCATTGCTCCCCTAGCCTACAGGTGAAGATATTAAAATTAACCTTAGATTTATTATCCAAATACGTTCCTCGTATTTTTATTTCTAGGCTAGTAAAACAAGCAATTAATAGCTTTCAAGGTGTCTTTGAATCGTTTCTTCTGTCCCCCGTGCGAGCGTTTGCGAAATGAGAGTTCACCAGACATGAGCTGCTTTGGAATGCGCTCATCAGGCATCCTGACGACATAACCAAGATACGTGGTCTGGGCTTTCATCGGAAATTTATGGGCCGTTGGCAGAGTTGGTTGTAACAGAACTTCAGTGTCTGGTACTTTATCTTGAGACCTGGGGTGTGTTGCAATAAGGTGACTTAAGTCATGTAGGTGACTTAAGCCCAGGATCATCTGTGTGTCACCATGGTAACCATTATGACGTCACAATTGTAACCATGGTATTTAGGCCCCCAACTGGGCTTAAGTCCAGTAAAATGTTATTGCAACAGGCCCCTGATCTTTAAATCTTGCGCAGACATGTCAGGTGGAAATGGTTTAGCTGTCCGGGATGCTTCCTGTACACACAGTCCATGTTTCTCATGTATACCATGGGGAGTAGGTAGGACAGCACAGTAGGCCTTCAGCATTGTTGTAAGGCTGATTTCCCCAACCCTCCCAGGTACTGCTGCGCAGTATTCCCAAATCAGAACTGGCTTTTGCTATTCTGCAGTTTACTTCAGTATCAATAGTCACTGTTCGAGAGAGCGCCCTGTCCAGATAAGAGAACTGGTCCACTGACTGCAGTCTCTGTCCTTTCACTGTGGCAGTGGGTGCTGTGTATGAGGTGTGTGGAGCTGACTAATGCATGACCGTAGTCTTCTTTGTGCTGACTGTATGACTGACGTTATCGCATGCATCAGAGAACTTGTTCGTGCTGACCTGTATGTTTAGAACAGAGGCGGCATTTAACGCTTATTCTTCAGCATATAGGAAGTCTCGCACATCTTCTTGACCTAGGTAACAGCCCGGAGTAGTCTTTACATGTTGAAGAGCTCTCCATCTACTTTGTAGTTTAGGCCTATATCCCTTCGTAACTCTTGTGAAAGGTGTCATTGAGCATGGCGGTAAATATCATGCTGAACAAAGTGGGTGCTGACATACAGCCCTGCTTCACAGCGTTGCTTACATGAAAAGCTTTCAATGATTCGCCAACATCCGACACTCCAGCCACCATGTCATCATAGAACTGGCGTGCCAACAAGACGAATCAGCCAAATTTGACGTAATCTTCCAGAGGCCCTGACGAATGACTGTGTCAAACGCCTGACCGTGTCAAACGCTTTTGTGAGGCCCCCAAAGGTTGTGTACTTTAGAGTGTTAATGGAGTTGCTGTGGAAACTTTTCCTGGGGTTGGTTTGCAGCGAAGGTCATGTTGGCAGTTCCGCGACCTATCCGGAAGCCACGTAGGTTGTGTCTCTGGCAGAAGACACTGCACCAGGTGAGAAACAGACGGTTTAATAGGGCTCATGCAAGAACTTTTCCTTCGACAAAGAGCAGTGAAATTCCTCATTGATTATTTAACATGCCTTGCAGTTGCTTTTCTTTTGTACAGATGTACAATAAATGCATGCCTATCTAAATTAATTCCTGAGGAACGGCCCACTGATTCCAGAATTATTTGAACAGTGAAGTCCGGTTCATTTCAGGAATGAGAAACCACCTGCTTTATATATCTCTGGTGGCATGGCATCTGATCCTGGGCTTTACTGCTAGACTACTAACTATCCAAAAGGCTTTGACATCTTGTTTATAAATTCATCATTAATACTTGACGTATAGTTTCAAAGTGTTCAGCCAATCTCTGCAGGATCTTGGTCTTCTCTGTGATGAGAATTGTATCATCTGAGCTGAGGATGGGGGAACTCAGAAAGGACCGGGATCTGTAGGCGACACTGAGGGCTTGGTAAAAATGCTTTGAGTCATTGTTGCAAGCGTAGCTCTGGATTTATTTAGCCTTCTTGCTCAGCTAGGGGTCCTGCATCTTGTTTAGCTAGCTGGTTTGTGCATTACTGCTTGCCCTGATGAAGGTGATATCGTAGGTGGTAGATGAATGGTCGTTCTGATGACCAGGGCGAAAATAGAGGCTTTTCAGCAGGAATTTAGGGGGCCTTATTTCCTCACCGTTCTTATGTAACCAGTCATGCATCTTGTGGTTGGCAGATCCCAGTGCTTTCAGCGTACATGAATGGAAAATGTGGCATAAACGTTCCCATTCTACTTCAGCGCTACGTACCAGAGGAAAATGAGCCAACTGACTGTTTAGGTCTACAGCTAAAGTTTCAGCCATGCTAAAGTCCATCAGCTTTGCCACATTGATTTTTCTTCAACAACTTTTCCCTTGTGGACGCCTCTTTCATTTGATGTGGAGATTCATTAGCCTACGGTTGGTTCAGCAGACTGCATCAAACATTGCCTTTTTGTCTCTCTGACATCCTACCTGTCCTTCCTCATGACGCTGACTCAGTCAATGAGATTCCACAGTGACCTAGTATATTCTGTAAGCTACGGATCAAAAACATGATTTTTAGCGGCCTGAAAATCTGCCAGGGCACAAATTATTACAATTTGACATGAAAAATATAATTAAACCTGAAAACAATACCTTGAAATCCAGCGAGGTGTTTGTGAAGTCTTATTTGAAACATGAAATTAGCACACTGTGACTTGCATAATGTGACCTATGAAAGAAATGATCTGAGCACCCTGAAACTCAGATGTGCACAAATTGTAACCATTGGACTTAGATACTTCTAACAGGACGGTTCTGGTAAAAAAAATCTACACAGAAATTAGGGTCACGTTGAACTATATTGTGCGAACTTTGGGCGGTAAACAGTACTTAAGCAGTCTGAAAATCAGACAGGGCACAAGTAAAATTGTAACAGTTGGACCTTGAACCTTCATACCTAAAATACGAGGGGTTCTGAGAGAGGCTCATTTGAGGCCTGAATTCGGCCGGTGTGACCACTTTTCTACAAGCTATATGAGAAAGTATGATTTGAGACTGTGACGGGCACATATTTTAATAGTTGGACCTAGGATTTTTAAAATGTTATATTCAGGCTGCTCCTGGTTAAACCTCCTCGGGAATCAGACAGTACGCCACTGTAACCTATAAATATATATATATATATATATATATATATATATATATATATATATATATAAATTCAACCTACTAGGAAACACATGATTATAAGCACCTGAAAGTAAGTTAGGGCACAAATCAAAACTGATGGACTTCTTACTTTTTTTTTAATGCCAGTTTTACCAAGTATATGTAAATCTGCAGAACTCCGTTCTGGTTTCTGAATACGTGACAGGGCAGTATTACACGCTTCCTCTAATTTTATATCCTGGTGTTAACCAGGCCTGGTGACTTCTGCGCCTGTGGGCCCTTGGTGTGTAATCGTCCCCATTGCTGGATCATACCAACAAGGAATCCCCGAAAGGAGAACTAATTTATGAGTGAAACACGGCGGTTGGGCACGGCCTTCCCATTAAGCCTGAAGAGCACTCACCCTTGGTAGGGGCCGACCATGAAAAATCTCACCTGAGATTTGAACTCACGATCTTTCGACTTTGAGACCTGTGCTCTACCCCTGAGCCACAGAAACCGGTATGAACTTCTTAACATCCAGAGAGTTTCTGGTTAAATATTTTTGAAAACCTGTCAGTTGGAACAATATTCTGCAGACTAAGAGCAATAACATGATTTTGAGCACACTGGAATTCTTTCTCTAGAGTCGTCAAGGTTGCTTAACATATGTTGCATTATATCATATATTTGAAATATAATTCCACATATTTACATCTATCAGCGTGTAGAGTTTGGTCAAAATAGGCCAAACTACTATGACAGAAATGTCACAAACACTTCTTAATTTCAATACAATTAAACCAGTCTAGGTAAAATTTCAAACACACACTGTTACACATGTATATCAATGAATAATGCATAGATTACTTGTGTGTCAAATTTAGCTGGAGGTCATGGCATATCTATACCTGTCGTTTTTAAATGCGAATGTCAACATTTTCTTGGAACACAGTTGGCGTAGTATTTACATTATTTACACTAATCGAGTTTGAACTTGTATTTGGAAGCTTTTGTCTGTGTCGTGTGAACAAGTTGTTACACTGTTTAATAGAGTGTTAACATTAAACTCGGCCTTGGATGGCACTTGTTAATTCTAAATATGATATTTGTAATTTTTTGTTGTTGTTGGTCGATGGAAAATTTGACGTGCTGATGACCTTCATTAGCAGAGTATGCGTTCATCTTCATTCCTGAGTGCATTTGTGTGTGTGTGTGCTTTCCAAAACATATCTCGCGCACTCATAAACGGAAACTCTTGAAATGTTCAGGGCTAATGAAGATTAGATTTTGATGTGTGTCCGGCACATGATCCGGTTTCAGGAACCTCATCAAGGAATACTCACAACTACAGTCACCATGAATGAATCGGGTGGTTGGGTCTCTATTGTGGGATCCTCTCTAAAGTCGTGTTTAATTTTTATTCACTTATTAAGCCCATAATCCCAGGTTCATTCTGGGATTGTATATTTGTGAATATTCCTTGATCACATTACTGAATCCGGATCATGTGCCGGATCCACACCAAAATTCAATCATTCTTCACTGACCAATTCCTGAAATGCCCTGAACATTTCATGAGATTCCGTTCAAATTGCGTGAGTTATGATTTTAATACACACGCACCTACAAACACACGAATGAAGATGAACGTATACCCTCCTGTAAGCACAATCAGCGATTTTTTCAAAGTGAATATGTTTGATCTTTCTCAAGCTCATAGGGATGACTGTGCTTATGAGAGCTCCAAATCTCTTGAATTACAGACCCGCCAATAAAACAATGTGGCCTGAAGAGCGCAAAGGATTTCGCCTGCAGTATCTCAAAGACAGTTCCGTATGTGTGTTTTATTCTTGGACTCATAAGTGGTTGGTGCTTATGATATGAGGGCTCCAGCTGTATTGATTTACAGACCGGCCAGACAACCAGTCTTCCCAACATGCATAGTACAAGCAGTGATTACTTGTCGCGAGAGGTATCGCATATAGAGAATATGATGAACCGTTCTTAAATTCATAGGGATAATAATGTCTATGAGGGCTACAACCTATCGAATTACAGACCCGCCCAGAATCAAATATGGCCACCAGAACACAATCGGTGATTTTCTTATTTTCATTCACGCGTAGAGTTTAATTTTTCACAAAAACAGAGGTGTGATTTGTGTTTTTAAGGGCTCCAGCTATATCGAATAACAGACCCCCCCCCCCCCCCCCCCCCCAAAAAAAAAGAAAATGCAATTAGGTCTCTACAGTACAATGGCCGTGGAAATGTTACCAAAGACTGACACCCTTGAGATGATGTGCACTATATTTAGTTTCAGAAGCGTAGGGAATACAATATGGCTGTCAGTCACAGATTTTAGAATTCCATTATCTCAGTAACCCTTTTGAAGTATAAAAAATGTTTTAGCCTGGCCCCTTTCATATTAGTTTTGGTGATGAATTCCGATCAACCTCACATCTAGTATGACTTTTTTTAAAGGATAGGTCCATGGCCTGTTGGCGGCACTGTCTATTGAATGAGGATGAAGGTATCCATATGATAAGAATGATATGTTATAATTAAGCCTTCTGGATTTCAGGTTTTATATTCACGGCGCTAGGAATAATCCATAAGTCATAACCTGTCGTTCAGACATTGGAGCAATTCTCTGAGGTTCTGTAACCAGATTTCACCATTATGCCATTGAGGCACCGGTGGGGTTCGAACCCGGGACCTTCAGCTCTGAAGTCCAAAGCCTTAACCACTAAGCTACGTCCGCCCAGTATGACTATATGGCGGCCATTTTTTGTAATGGGGCACCAATTGAGGACCTTTCTGTTCGCTACTAGATTGTTCTGAAAACCGTCGAACTTGATTTGAAGTATTCCTTGAATTTTCTATGAAATTGTTTTTTTTTTCGGGAAATTTACAGAAAGGAGATCGTTGATAAAAAATATCTTTCTTAAGTTCTTGCAGAAGTTGCCAGTTTCAAGTAAAAAGAGCACGTATGGGTATCGATAATGTTTCCTTTGGAAGCACTGCGTTTTTATGCCCCATTTCCGCATGGATAGAGCTTAATTAGCAAATGTATGAATATGAATGGTAAATCATCAGATAAAATTCCTAGGCAATCTAATATTTTGATTTGGTTGCTCGTCATTTCATTTTTATTATTTAATGAAAAATATTATTCAGCAAACGGGAACACGGAGAAGATTCTGATTTACATTGTGATCAAAAGTGTAATTTTGCCATCATGTTATAAAAAAAAGGTAAACATTTTCTTTGCTCTGTTTTTCTTCAGCCCGTGTTATATCCCTATATTGCCAATGTCGCTTATTTTTCGTAACTGACCCTTTGTCAGATTAATTACAGGCGCCGGATTTGTAACTGATTTCTATTTTATCCTTACTTAATTTTCATTGTTGGGACAGGAAAATTTCTTGTAATCGCTAGACCTCTAATATGTAAATGTACAGAATAATCTTAGGTAACAAAAATTAGGCCTTCAGAGCGCTCTCTCTGGGTAGGGGCCAACTGTGGGAAACCCCACTGCCTCGGCTAAGATTTGAAGCGAGTCCCGTGCTCTATACCCTTAGCCACAGAGGCAGGTTTAAAAATAAGCCGTGAATAAAAATTATAAAATTAGAAATATTCAGAAATCTTAAATAATATATACTTCATTTGGACCATATTTAGTGCACCAGTCGCAACCCATTCATAATTTTTTTTTTTACCAACAAGATGTATAATTACGAAAATTTAACATTAAAACATTAAAACATATATGTCACGCGAGACAAAGTCCAATAAATAAAACTGTTATCAGTCTCATCTACCTTCTAATGCCTTCATTTGCGATTCTCGTATTCTTTCAAATTTTGCTAGGTTCTCCTTCATTTTAATTGTCTTTTCTCTGGACTGGACTGGTTGGCGCCTTTTATCAGCAGATGATAGGGCAAAGGTCACGCTTTTTCCCTTTTTATCGTAACGTTTCGCATCTTCAGAAGATGAGGGCACATACATAGAAAAATTAGTACGTGTAATGAAAACATTTTCATCACCCACTTCTTGGCCTGCTGATTCCACCTGCGTTACTTCTGTCGGGGCTAGCCTGTTTGACCTTTGACCCCTCTCTGCAGGACTAGAGTCCGGTGTACGTAGGAGTTCAGTGGTTCTTGGTCGGTGATGGTCCCAGCCTCGTTTTAGTTCTGACTTTTCGCGCCTGTTCAATGGGTACGTGGGAGGCACGGTACATTTGAATTCAGGTTTTGCATGTGCTAACATGGGCTCCTCCCATATGTTAACCTTTTTCTTAGTTTTAACGACAAACGCGTCGATAGTTGGTAAAGTAGAGGGAGTTTTAATCCATGCACGCGTTGGTTTCAAATACCCAGGTTCCCCGGTGTCGATGTTATATAACTCCCGCGCATTTCCCGTTTGGTAGGTCATTTGGGATTTTACTGCTTCCGGTGAGGGCGGTCTTTCTACAATCAATGTCGGTTGAGGAAAATGCAGCGATTGAAGGAAGTTCTTCTTCTCCTGATCAAAATGGTTGAATTTTTTGCGCACCTCCAGTTCTAGTTTTCCCAGCTGTCCTGAGAGCAGACGACACTCTCTAGCCTTTCCCTCCACTAAAGCCCCAGCGAACTTGGATTCGGAGATGTTCCTGGCGGTCGACACGGCACGCTCTGTCATCAGAAGCTGTCTTCTGGAATTCCTTGACGGCGACGACCGATTCCTCCTCCCCATTGTGAACGCAGAATATTCTTAACTTAAATGATGTTCAAGAATATGAAATACAGATTAAACTAAGCGTCAAGTTACAGTTATAAGATCTCCCATATATATTGCTCTACGAGATCTTTTACCAGGTTAATGTTCCACTAAATATCCGTATCTTTAACATAATCCGCAATTCAAATGGGAAAAGATTGACTAAATCAATTCTCTTTATCAGTAAGTCTTGCACCAAACGGCTAACTCAGGCCCACCTTCACAAAAGACTGCGATGGTCACATAAACCGGTGATATCAAGGCCAACGTTTTTCAATTTTGATGGATTATCCAAGCATTCTAAGGAAGCATGCTGCGGGTACCAAACCATGTGTATGCAACAAGGAATCTCAGAATATACGTATGTTGGTTGGCATTCAATCTTCAGAAAGTGTGCTTTTGTCCCTTTTCCACTATAATTGTACTTATCTGTAACACAAAGAATATTGTTTGTAATTGCGTCACTTCATACAGACCACCAAATAAGCAACACACGTGCAGAAATGTGAGCGTCTCGGGTAACTCTATCACATGTCACGTTTTTGAGTGTTAACAAGCGGCACACACACAAACCGTCATTGAAAGGCATTTACTGCATGATCGATTGAATCGTTTGATATAACTTGATTCAGTTATTCCCACAGTAGAACTCGCTTGACCAATATAAAAAAAAGATATTGAAGAAAAACAAGGGTCATACATTTCCTTGACCTGCTTGTACTTTGGTAATGCCTACGTGAGATTCCAAGTTCCCAGAGTAACTCGATACATGAACAAAAGTGGTTTGTGCTGAGCGCTGAATCCGTGCTAATTGAACCAACGACGTGTAGTTTTTTTTAAGGTACAATAAAATGTGTTTTGACACGTCTATCAAAGGAACAGCAGTTGTTACCGTAGTGTAAAGCTATTAATTCATAAAATACACGTAATCCGCCGGCTCTGTATACATACAGCAGAATAAATCCTTAGTCAAATCTCAGTTGTGCTGAATTGTGAACCAGAAGATTAGCGACGGTGCAAAGGTGCGCGTCTCCCCTAGTGAAACATGCTGAACTTGTAATCCTCGCTGGGGAAACGTTACTCGGACTGTTAGAACTTTATGTCCGCTAAGGCTCAAGGATAAAACAGGAGAAATCACGCCCTTTTGGAAACTGGTTCAGGGATTATATGTCCTTTATGGTTTATTATTTGCCTCCAAATATGGTCTGAAACAGAGCAAAAATAGATTTAGAGGAACAGACAACACATCATATATGGACGTATACACGTATTGTTTATTATAACCAATGCTGCATTAGAATTACAAATATTCTGAGGTGAAAATAGATGATGGAAACTGAAATAAAGAACAGACTCATTACATATTTACTCATTCACATTCAAAAGGAAACATAATATAAGACGAGCGTTTTAAAATCAAATGGCTGACACACGAAGAGAAAACGTGATTTTCTAATATACAGTCACTTTTTCCGCAGCAATTTTAAAATCATGGCAAATTTAACAATCAAAGTCAGTACCTGTGTAAATTAATGACAATAATCCACTGAGTTCCTTCAAGGTTGGTCGTACAAGTCACCTTCAGTGACATCAAGTGAAGTTCTCAGACTTTTACATTTCTCGCTGTATATATCCTCTCTTGTTCTCAATTTCCCTGGTAATGCCAAGCCACACTGAACGTGTCAGTGAAATGAGTCTAATTTCGCAAATAATCGTTCGCAGGATCCATACTATAAAATCTGAATCTCCTCCATTCTAAACTTTGTGTGCATGCTCCTTCAACTGGTTCCGTAAATTATCCAGGATTTGTTTGCTCGCTCACTAATAGACACAGCTTACCTGTGCCATAAATCACACCTACAGATTATTATATATATATAGGTCCCAATGTCATGGAAGCTTGATTCACAGGTCAGTTACTGTATATTCAACCACAGAGCAGCCCCATGCATGCAGGCTGATACTGTGGATTTGCCCGGTCGGTTTGGCTAAGGTATTATACCACTTCGCGCCACGTGCAAGTTGTACAGCAGGGGGAATTACTGTACCAAGTGGTCCTTGCGTTAATGTTATGCAGATACAATACTGTAACGCTGTACCTGTTCAACTGCTGTACACCAGCGACTGGGTTGTCTCGATCTGTCAGCTACAAATAATAAAAGCTGGTACTGTTATGTTGTAAACATAAATCAGAATTAATCATAAACCCTGAAGCAAATGAAAAAAAAGTAAACCTTTATGGTGTATTTAATCAATTGTGCTGGTACCTAATTCAGCATACCAGTGAATGTCATTAGCGAACCTGCAGCGGGTTGTTAAGAAATTGTTGTTGACGTATAAACTGTAGAGACAACCACTTCATAATGCATGGAAATATAGCGAAATTCAGAAATGATCATAAAGCATGAATCAAGTGAACAAAGGTATACCTTTATGGTATATTTAATCCATTGAATTGAATGTCATTAATTAGAGGACTTGAAAACGGTTGGTATAGCAGGGGTTTTGTGATGTGTAAATAGAAGAGACAACCACTCCATATCGCAAGGGGGAAATACTGTAGTGTTTGACGTGAGCTAAGGAGTACTTGTACCATGCATCATGTAATCTGAAAAGGGCCCAGCATTTTAAGGTTAATGTCCATGATAGTTATATATACCGGTACAGCAAATTGGAAGGGCTGAGAGGGTACAGCTCTAACGGATCATTAGCGAACGTGTTCACAGGTATATGCACTTATACAATATATTTAAGGAGGACTTGACCCATACAATAAGAAAATCATATAAAAAAAAAGAAATATCACTTTGCATACACATAATTAAGTGATTTATAATGAATACGAAAGACATAATAAAAATATTAAAAAAAATGTATAAATTTGTATTAAAGTATACTGGTATGGGGGCGAATGTAATGTATAGGTATCAATGTGTATGTTTGTCAAAACATCATGTAGCTGACATACATACGTCGTCTATTGCCCTGAAAATAAGTCTGCTGACATCTGTTTTGTATCCATGAAATTATCGAAAATAATTAATGAACAAAGTCTGAATATGAGTGACTATATTAACACTTCAGTAAACAATTGGTATTTGCTACCACTGGTTGAAAAGGGGGCTAAAGTGTTTTGGTATCCATGAGTCTGTTAATTAACATATGCTGTAGCTGACTAAAGCTACAATTTCTTTTACGCGGTTGCGGTCGCGGTACGGTTGCGGTTAGAGTCGAACATATGATATTATGAGGGACCGATTCCTTTAATGCGGTTGCGGCACGTATCCGACCTGTCATCCAAAAAAATTTTTGTCGGATCATGTGGCGACCTATCACATTATCACATTGGTTACTGATTAACCTATTCTTCCTGATGAAACAAAAAAAAATATAAAATTACAAAATTTAAAGTTAACACAGGAGGAAATTCTATCATATACCAGATGAACCAGATAAATTACGACTGTCTTATATGAATATATAAGTAAACTTCTGGTACCGTGGACATTTCTGTCCCGTAAAAACCTTGAAAAGTGAGGTGTTTGATGAACAGTTACCTCTGTATAGGGATATTATAATAATTACAGCTGTAGCACAGCAGTACGTTTACTCATGTTATACTATTATGATGTAATAGTATTACACGTTTACCTTGTTTATGCAGCCCGAGATTTTGAAGCCCTATTTTCTGTTAGGTTTCCGTTTCTTGTATATACCGTACTCAACATTTGCCGACTCGGACAGCCTCTCTGTGTACGGGTAGTAAAGTCGGCTACTTATTTACTGATAAAAGACCAGGGTTTGAAACACACTTCTGTCTACTCGTCTTTGGATAGATAATGCTGTTCCTTTATTTCACCAATGCATGTATTTAAGGTCACGTGGTTCTATGAATATTCAGTAGTATCTTTAGCAGGGACATACTTTAACGGGGCGGGTAAATGGTTTGGCCAGCTCGGGTTAGTGCTGGAAAACATAAAAGTCCCGCACGTGTGGCATAAATATACTCCAGTTCAAATAACTGTATGCATTCCCTGGAGCAAAATATCAGTCAACGTCTTTTTTTAATCGGGTCCACTCGAAGAGGCAATAACGACATCATGTAATTCGAAGCAGATTGTTTGAAAAGATGAATTGTATGCACTAAGATATGTTTCCAAAATCTGAAGGCAAGAAGCATTTACTTATAGTTTACCTTAGACATTTGATTTCTAAAGAAATCTACATTTTCTTTTAGTTAGCAAAAATGTTTAATTGGAAATGCTATTATGATCAGGTGATTCAAAGGTATTAACACAAGTTCTTAGCTTATCAATAGTCATGATAACAGTCACTAAGACCTGTGGTCAGTTATACCAAAGATTACGAAGACCCTGCTGTCAATGATTTTCCATCTCGTTTTTCATCTCATTGAAAAAGCCATTATTTTGGCTTTATGTATATTTTGAGCATATAATGAACATTTTTGATCCAGTACTTTATTATCAAAATAATCATTGTGAATTATTTTAGAGGGCCATTTTGGCTACATTCGGGCCAAAATTGTGAGAAAAGGCTTACACATACAAAACTTAGTTTCTTGCCCTCGTTACCTGCTTAAAATGACAAATTCTCTGGGAACAAGATTCATAACAGATTTATAGTCGAATATAATGCTCAAAAGAGGTTCAAGCAAACATGTGTACAGCAAATATGAATATTCTGATCAAAGATCAACCTATTTCTCTTTTTAATTTAAGTATGACTTTGACAACATAACTTCGGTATGTCGACATGTACCAGTTAGATAGATAAATGAGTTATAATATAACATCCCCTTTCATTCTCCGATATCGTCTATTCTGGTACGCTCTCCTGAGCTCTCAATGATTCTTTGTATATAAATACACAAAGAAAAGTAACAGGCCAGTCATGTCAATGTTTCAATTTTTTGTACAAAAGCATGTCTCTCCTTATGCGACAGGATCACACTTTTTACATATATAATAATATAGCGTTTGAAGGTAACTTGATAACCAAAGGTTAAAATACCAGAAAAGAAGGAACTTGAATCGATCACCGGTAGTGTTTTTAATAAAAAACGAGAAATATGGACAGGACCTCAGCGGTTATAATTACACGTTATTGTAACATTCGGAATTAAAATGTGTTTTTAGCCATTGACAGTAAATTCGAAACCCAGAAAACCTAAATTGTTACTTGTTGTTCTTATAACATGATTATTTACATAGTCATTCTTTTGACAGCGCCACCTGTTGGCACGAAACATTCATTAAGACAATTTCAGTGGCATTTGATGGCATTCTGTGCATGTGAGACTGAACAAATTCCCACAACAAATTGGCTTGTGTAATACTGAATGAAGTATTTCGAACTCTGCTGACATACAGTCAGGTTTTATTGAACGCGGGATCTGTCTCGGCTGACGGCACGCGTACCTTTGTAGACAGGTAGGTAATCTTGTTAGGGGATTAGACTATAGTACTTGGGAGATAAAGTTGACTGTATGAGCATATGTACTGTCTGTATACGGGACACAATTAATACAGCTATATACCACTGACAATACCCGTGTTGCAATGCAATGATTTTGCACAAGAGTCCAGTTGTACTATTAATGTTTTTTATATTATTGTTATTGTATCATTTATAATTATTACTCTCATATTTTCTTATCTATAAGTAAGGAGACCCGATGATCGTGAGACGCCATATATGTTTAAGAAATATCCTGTATGTTTATATACTTCAAGTAGGAGGGTTCTTTCAGCGGAATTATGCTAAAAACGTTTTTTTACCTTTTTATAATAATAATTAAGTCGCACTCTGTTGTCATTTATACACGGCCGTGGGGCACAACTTATTATAAAGCACCAACTCAGGCGCTAGAGTGAAACTTATTTAGGCTTGTGGAGCCATCCATTTGTCATCTTTCAAATTTGTTATCCATTAGAAAAAGATATAAGCTACCAATGCATGTCTGGTTTCATCAATTACATTATAAAATTAGCGTACCTGCAGGCCCAATTAAATTATGTGTATGAATCTACTTATGAATAATACATACTGTTATATGTTATATAGCGACATATATGTGTACGTGTATATGGATATGAACAGTTGTATTTTTTTTAAATTTAAAATCTCCTATTGCTACTGTATAAACGTGAATGCCTCAATTATTTCAATTGTTCCAACATGTTTTATTGTAAACTTAATTTTGTAACTGTTCCATAAGGCATACAGTTGCCCCTAGAGAACGACTCCGGAGTGGTCACGATCGGAGGTCATGTCCACTTGACAAAAGAGATAGATAAGACAGCAGGGGCGGACAAGACAGAATTGATCGATGGGATACATGCAGGCACGATACTAGTATTTTTTTCAGTGAGAGCAGGTCTGTTTGTATGATAATTACAAGTTTGTTAATAAAAAATGACAAATAATATCCAATAGACTTAAATTCTTAAAATCGACTATTCAATGGACATTTCCCACATCACCAACGCCACCTACTAGCATGGACCGACATTAAGTGTTCAGGTGATTTTGACTCGGGGGGGGGGGGGGATGATATGTCGCAAATGAGATTTGATATGTCGCAAATATCCTTCATCTGTAATTCCATCTGTAATGGCGAGGTTAATGTGATAGCATCTGATATGTATTAAGTTTCTCCTAGACTCGACCTTGACATAAGACCCGTGGTTCTCAGACCCGAACACAGCAGACGATCAGTACGCGCAGTGCGCATGCTCGGAGATAGCACCTATTACTCCCCACCAGTGGCGTCAATTTCTCTCCCAGGGTGGGGGATGACTTGCACACACACACACACACATATATATCGTCTGTATGACACATTCTAAAGATACAAGTGCCTGTATGACACATTTCAAATATATATATATATATATATATATATATAAATATATGTATATATATATATATATATATATATATATATATATATACTTAATCAAATTTTAAAAAATACTGCAATTAAGTATAAGGATTTGGAAAATAAGGTAATATGTTTCCAGTATATAAGTTATTCAAAACTACATTTAGATATAATATTTCACAGTTAACTCACAAATTAAACGAAATCCCCTCCCCCCCCCCCCCCCCCCCACCAATATTGACGCCCTTGCTCCCCACCCTTCATCTTTCGTTGGACCCATCCCTGATATCTCCTCACCTGACAGGTATAATAAATCATCCCGCGGGTACAGGTGAGTCCTCCGTGACAACGTATCAAGTGGTATTAACGGTATAATATGTTTACGTCCACGTTATATCTGTACAGCTGTGTTTACTATTTATTACACGTACCTTGTATGCCAGGACTAACTGACAGATATATACAATGGTCAAGTACAGGTCCTAATGGATTGTACTGTGTGACCTTTCCAGAAACTGAGGCCAGTTTAAGGCATAATTTTGACCTTCGTTATAGGAGTATAATGAACCATTGCTTCGTGTAGAGATGAGCTTCAACATATTACTTTCAGTGTATAGCTGAAAGGATTTTCTTATTTTGTATGTTGTTAAATTTTGATGAAATATATCTCTCTTAAAAATACACACAAACATATACAGTGAAATCTAGCCAACACGACCAAATGCGGGACTAGTCAAAGTGGTCGTGATAGTGGTGTGGCAACCACTGTAGTATTAACGGTCACTATAGAAATAATTATTTCCATAGTGATTGGTAAGGGCCAGTTTCTGCAAACCAATATTGTAATAACGGTCACTATTGTAAAAATTATTTCAATAGTGGTTGCAATTGCAGGCACTATTGTAATAATTTTTGGTACATTAGTGGTTGGTGATGCAGGTGCAATGTTCTCAGTTTTACTCTAGATTCTTTTAATTTTTTTCTGAAAAACATATATAATTGTCTTTGTCTGTTTTTTTTCATTACTAATCTGATTTCATTACACAATAGTCACCTTTATTACGGTAGTGACCGCGTCATGCAAACACTATTATTACAGCAGGGGGAGGGTTATATATATATATATATATATACTGTGGTTGCCTTTTTGTTCGCGAGGGTTTTAATTTCGCGATATTCGCGAATGGGAAATAATCGCGAAAATGAAACCCTCGGAAAATAAGCAGCCAATTGAGAATGTTCTTCTTATTTAGTGTAATCAATACTTGTATGGTAATAGGTTAGAACAGAGAGATTTTTTTAAAATAAATTACATCCTTGCAGGTATAGGGAAATTTAAACCTTAAATTTGAACTAAACCACCTATGCTGTGTGTACTGGCCCTTCATTATATAAGAAAATGTCACAAACGCATGACCTATTCTCATTTTATAAAACACAAAGGTATATGGTTTTGCCAAAGATTTGATATACTAGTAGGTTCTTGTGAGATCGCGAAAATGAAACCCTCGCAAAACATTAAAAATGGAAAAATCGCGAAATTTCAGCCTCGCGAATATGAAGCCAACCACATTATATATATATATATATATATATATATATATATATATATATATCCCTGATGTGTATAGGTAACAATATTGTGTAATGTATAAATGTGTTCAAAGGAAAACCGGCGAGGGGGGGGGGGGGGGACTGACATTATCTGTACGGAGTATACACCTTTATATGTACATGCATTCTTCTCCATTCAATTCTGTCCTCAATATATATATATATATATATATATATATAATGTATATATATATATACATATACACACACACACCTGTCTTGTCATGTCGTTTTGTACTGTGTTGCCATTAGAGATAGTGACAAATAAGTGTGTACGTTTATCCAGGTCAACAAGAGAGAACGGGACAGTCCTTCCACTCAGACAAATATAACCTCTTTACTCAGGGATACTCTAAATACGAAAGGGGCCCCGTATATTGTTGAACTCTGTACGTTCATGGGTGCAATATTCTGTTAGAATCACTTAGTGATCAAGGGGGAGCCATTGAAATACTTGTAACTGTTTACTGTGGCACCCGAGGCTATATTTGTGAGAAAAATAATGCGGGCTGACAGCTTTTAATTATACCGCCATAAATCTCTGATCTGGAAAAAATACTTATTAATCTACTTTGTAAAATTGTTTCAAAGTTTGACCTATTTTGAAACGATTATAGTCTATGTCATAAATATATAAAATATATGTATATATATATATACTTTAAATTTCATATCAACATTTATCACACAGTTTAATTATCCGCTCACTGCAGCTGATGGTTTTGGAGTGTTAATTAATTAGTTTCAGTCCCTGCATGCAAGGACGCAATTCTAGCCAATCAAATATGTATATTTGATCATTGCAACACTATTAGGCCTAAAGCAGGTGTCACATTTTTCCTTCTTAACAAACGGAAATCTGTTGAAACAACATTGATGTAAAAATTATAAAATATTGCTTGTAGGCCTACGTTTCAACGGCTGCTTGCTCGGCTATACGAAGTCTAGCACAAAAACCATTAAATAACGTGCCACCTTTTTTCTTTCCTTTTTTTAAAGACATTTCTTAATGAATCATATAATATTCAGAACCATATACAGGACATATTGACATATGATTCTTAACAATGGCAATTATTTCTACTGGCGCTTTTACACAACGTAACATCCCGTCATAACATGTTAAAACACGAAAATACAAAATTATTAATGCTGAATGTGATAAAAATTGCTTCCCCTTTTAAGCTCTCCAAAATGATTGAAACTGCTTATATATCGCATATATTTCTTGGATGATCACACAGCTTATAGGCTTACCATAATTCATGATTCATTGCATATATTTGACAGCGATATGTAGTTTTGAGACGGAGTATACAGTGGTTGCTAACAAAATGCATACACAGTTAATATGTTACTTATTTCTCAATTGCTTCATAGCAGGCAAATATTACAACGTATTTCCAGAACTTAAAACTGCGAAACATTATATATCAAATAATATTACTGCCTTATTCAATATAAAGCTCAAAATATGAAGTAGCATAAATCTTTTCCATAATCATAATCGGTATAATAAAGTCATAATGTTTGAAAAAATGCAAACTACTCACAATAGTCCTTTTGATATGTCGGCTATTTCTCTAAATGGCCGGACAATATTCAATCAGAGTCTAACACAAGCTACCGCTATTGTCCGAGCAGAATGAATCGGACAGCAAACCGCTGAGCCTGGTCGTTCAATAATGCCACCGCTTTAGCCAAATAATACACGCAGTTCTAGCCTTTTGGACTGCCTGTGTAAATATAATGGACATTTCCCCAAGTGATCATGCATTAGGAACATATAGACCTATTGACCAAATTACGGTGACCGATGTAACTGAGCAGCGGAAAGCTGTTTGCCCGAACTTTTGTGTATTATAACGTCGGATTTATATTGTTTACGGTATTGATATGTAAGAGCCCTCAGGTTTATTGTCTTTATGGTATTCAGGGAGCAAAGCAGACGAACAACCGATCGAATGTTGGCGGGAAGTGTGACGTCATTGAAACAATGAAAGGATACACTGTTGGATACTATCAAAGCGTGCTATATATACACCCAAGCATAAACAGTATTATGTGCAACATTTCAATGATTCTAATCTTCTTACAGCCAGGGCTTAAGCCACATCATTAGAATAAAACTGCCACTATCCTTTTCCCCGAACATCAGAGCTAAATCCTCGGAAATCTCTATTCTGGGATTAATGTTGTAATCCTTCCAACTTGCATGTTACGTTTCAGATTAAAGAACTGTGTGTCTTTCATGATTTGGATTAATTAACTGAATTTTCTAACCTAAGAAGGAATAGGTAACGGCTAGATATTTCTATATTTAGAAGGCCTTTAATAAAGGTATCGATCTTTATAAGTGCCTTGAGTTTATATATATATATATATATATATATATATATATATATATATATATATTAATAAAATCTGGCTTGTATTAGTCTTCTGTTGTTACCCAGGTTCAGGGTGCTTGGATATAGACCTTTCGGTAACTTTATGTAGAAATAGCTAGCTAGGTTTCTTAAAAAAAAGAGTGAACAATTATAAAGCTACATATATTCCGTTCAGAGAAATGACACAACAATGTAATTTTACATACAAATGAAAAAGTCCCATATAAAATTGATGTTCCTTTAGTTTGCAGATGGGCATACAGAAATATCGTCACTTTAATGTAAAACAGTGTGAGAGAGATAGAATTAAGCATACGAAGACAAACCACGCTTATTGGCTTTAACAGTAAATATTAACCAACGCCCCTTTTTAAAAGAAGACACGTCAAGATATCATCGGAGTCTTATTATTTTCTGTTGCAGGTAGAAAAGTGAACGATGGCTAATGCTGCATGCAAATAGGCTCAAAAGTTTAAAATTTCACAGTCGAAAGGGGTCTCATCATATTGCGGAACTAATTAACGTACGTTATGTAATATAAAATACACTCAGTGGCGCCACCTATAATAACGCATTCGTAGAGTCCATCCATGCATTTACCTGCCCATAGATCTTTGACCTACCATCGTTATCTCGCGTATAGCGTCCATCCATAAAACAGAAAGTATCCGCCTGAAAGTTTGCATATTCATAGATCTTGAAATAGTTGATCTGGCGTACAAGACATTTTTTTGCACCACCTACAATGAATTCAAATTGGCGTCCACCTGAAAGTCCATTTTTCGGGAAAAATCAATCATTGGCCAGGAGTCGAAATTTTGAATGTCCATCCATCTTGGTTGGCCTTCTCACAGACAAGTACAGATGGCGCCAACTACAATCATGTATTCGTAAAGTAGATTCAGTCATTCATCTCAGGAGTTGTTTGACGCATCAGCTTTTTGGATGTCCATAGATCTAGGATAACATAATCACATTTGAAGGATAGGTGTCGCCACCTACAACTGTTTTGCATGTTCTCAATCTGTGTCTACTTTTGGTGAAAATAACACATATCTCAGGAGTGGATTGATGTACCCGCCTGAAATTTAAACATTTCCAAAGATCTTTGACAGCGTTATCTGGTACACATGGCTGGTAGTGCCACCTGGAATATATCTTGAGATACTTTTGCATCTCTGATGCTACTAATGTGGAGGGCTGTCACGTTGGGAGACATTCCATGCCTCACTTTATCCATGCCCCTCTGATTCGGCGGATACACATATAGTCGCTTGTCCACTGTCTAAATATATATTTTGTTTTTGCATACTTGCACACGCTTTGAGAGAGAAACACGTTTTAATTCAGTGTATGCGAGTTTGGACGCCAAGACGAGGGGGCCAATGTGCCTTTACATATATTTATATATATATACATATATAATAAAAGGTGTGCCTTATAGAAGTATTCTGGTCATATGTGATGCGGAGTTGAATAAATGCAAGAATTAGTAACCAGAATTATATATATATATATATATATATATATATAAATATATATATATATATATATATATATATATATATATATATATTAAAATATATATATATATATATATATATATATATATTAAAATATATATATATTAAAATTGATTTATTTAACAGCGGTATAGATTTGCAGTAGTGTTCATCCTTTGTTGTGCTTCATGATAAGGTCAAGCACAAAAAGTATTGCTCTACAGACAAAAATAAGGTGCGAACTTTCGATTTTTTTTTCTTTTCCTTTACCGGTCGAGGTAAAATGCTTTTAATTTTATCAGCTTGCTTGGAAAATGCGAAAACATGCTTCACATAGTAAAAATGGTCAACAAACAATTAAGACCATTTCCCGTACCATTTCTTGTAGGGAAACTGCGCCACAACACAAATTATTACCACGGACCTGGACTTCATTTGCAAACAAAAAATGATCTACGAAACATGGGAGCATTGAATCCATTTATATATATATATATATATATATATATATATATATATATATATATATATATATATACGTAGGTTATCTGAGCTATATAGCAATGGTCCTTGGTCCGTCGTCCGGTCGGCCAAAAAAAGGCAAAGTTTTGAAACCATTGGATCTACGAAACTAAAATTCAACATACAGATCTATAGGGGTCTCCAATTTCTCCTGCAACACCCAAAACTTGATCACTGCGACTTCGTTTCTTCGAAAAATCAAAGAAAACCTCAATTTTCAATTGAAATCCTACTGATACACCTCAAGACAGCCTAGCTACTACTAAAACCACTGGTGCTGTTTTGTTCATATTTGGCATAACTATTCTTCTACATGTTTTCTATGTACATGCTAGAAATAAGGAGTTACTTGTAGGAGTTACGGGCCCAAACATAATGTATATTGTCGAAATTGTTCAGTTCCTACATTGCTTAGTGCATTTGCGAATACCTGTGAGAGAAACAAGAACATTTCAGCTGAAATGTTCAGCGATTATAGGCGATTATAGACGAACTAGTTAATCTGAAACGTGCCCATAGACCAACCGTTTATTTTTTTTATATTCATTCTGCAGAAATTACCAAAAAAATGTCCTCTCTTGTTTGTACATCACATTCTCAGCTCAGTAGTCATTTTTTTCAGCTTCTATCTATAGCTATACATTTTCTGTTGCATTTTGATTTTGTTCTTCATTACCGAGAAGGACTTGTTTTTCTGCAGTTTGGTTTTGCACTCTGCAGATGTGGCGTATGGTGGCGTGAAGGTATCGCGCCAAGACTCCTAGCCAAAGTCTTTACCACAAGGGTGCGCTCTCTCGACCCAGGAGTGAATGGGTTCTGGTCAAGAGCGTCCGGCAAATGCAGCACAAATAACCTTCTAGCGCCTTTTATGGCTGTTTGGATTGTATGCCCCTAAGCGAGCCGAGAAAAGCTGTTGCAGGCCCGAAAGACCAGGAAGGCTAAGTGTAAAGTCGGATGAGACTGAAATTGTCGGTGGTATCAGACCTATTAACCTTTAGGTGGTAATGATGGTCAACAAAAGAATCTCAAAGGCGGTTATAAACGCACTGTTTACAGCCTGAAAATATGCAATATGATCACACCAATATTTTTTTACCCACTTCTATATATATAAGGTACTGGATCAAATGTGGAGGTTTTTGGGAAAGCCCCCGCTCTAACTTAGGGAAATATCACACACTGAAGTTTTCCTTTCCGGTTCAGTCTGTATACCTTTGGTCTATAGCTAAGCTAAAGAGAGAATTAAAAGATGACGATCGAGAGCCTACGCTCCTTAAGCAGTAGTTACGCTATTGCTGCCATAGCCTATGCTCAACTATATTTACTCGACAGTGGAAGGTTCTCGGGAAGTCATGCGGTGAGTTCAGAGCGTATTCGAGCGCCGTATAGTTGAGGAAGTCAAGGACCCCCGCCCTATATAGTGTTCCTTCGGCAACGATAAAGATGATATCTAAGTGAAAGTTTATTTTTTTTTCTAATTACTATATTAGGCCCAAAGATTAGGAGAAATTCAGAGGAGGTATAGATGCAAAGCTAAAGTCTATATATTATATATAGTTAACTGGATGCAAGTTGAGATCCGGCTGACTTAACAACCATATATAAGTATCGAAGAAAATCATATGTAGGGATAGAAAAAAATCCTTTGTAGGGATATATGAAAATGATATGTAGGGATAGAAGACAATTATATGTAGGGATAGAAGACAAGTATATGTAGGGATAGAAGACAATTATATGTAGGGATATATGACAATTATAAGTAGGGATATATGAAAATTATATGTTTGGATAGAAGAAAATTATATGTAGGGATAGAAGAAAATTAATTAAATGTAGGGATAGAGTATTTTAGAATGAAGAGGGAAGGATTGTCCGGAGGGGGGGGGGGGGGGATCGAGGGGGTCACATAGAGAATTCGAACGGGGCGAGGGGTATATATAGGCGGGACATGTCAATTTTCCCATGGCGTGGAAACTTGCTGAATGTTTTGTTTTTGTTTTCTGAGATGGTGCTTTGTGAAGCTTCTAATTCTCAACTTTTGTTTTTACTGGAAAAGGTGGCGTGGGGTGGGGGGGGGGGGGGGGGGGTTATTGATATCCTTTTTTCATTTTGCAAGAGAAAACATTTAATATATAAATCTAAATATCAAGTTTCTGGGTAAAAATGTAAAAAAAATGGAAGAAAATTGTGTCTTAATTTTAAATTAAAAATATAACAATTCCAGTTTCATTCTACAATAAGTATATTTTACTAATAAGGAAAAGTGGCTTTCTTAAGTGTATTTAAACAGGAATAAAAAAATTTACATCCCCAGTTAATGTCAAATTCGGGTTATATACGGTAGCCCTGCTTACAAAAATCAGTGAATAGTAATGCAGAGCAAGCATATGCCTGCCAACACAGAAACCCACTGTGACCTGAAGAATTTCCAGCAGGGGGCGCTAGTGAGGACCATGGTTACCACAAACAACATGGCCGCCTCCTTACACTGAGACTTTGCAGGTGTCGTTGTTAACAAAGTGCCTTCAAACATAATCCCAGAGTCGGTGAGTTCGCGTGTACGTCACGGAACACTGTCTCACATCAGTTTATAATGTTCTATATTTATAATATGCATAATGCACTGATATATTCAGAAATATCTGTGATTCTAGAGTAGAGGGTTTTCCTCTGTTTTTGTAAATGACGCAAGGATACACTTTCCGGGTTCCCATGCAATGAACAGTATTAATTATTATCTGATTACAATTAATTTATAAGGAAGATCCATAACCCCTGTCCACATGTGATTGTTTGTATTGATATTTCAAGTTTATTAAGCCTTAACTAAGGGCAGAGGGAGATAAGTGCATAATTATATCATTGCAATTATGAAAAATAATATATATAATATTTAGAGAATATTTGGCAGAACTATAGAAACCGGGCTTCAGCCTACTGCCAGTACCTTGTGCACAACGGGTGTCGCATAATAAATTGTTTCCTAAAAAAGGCCGATACATATTGCTTTCCTGAGAATTCCCGTATTTAATTTTGCTCATAACTGGAGTTTATTATATTAGAGGAGGAGGGGTCCGGGGAACCTGGGTTCCCCGTCTGAACTCCACCCCCACCTAAAGCTTATTTTTTTCTGTTCAAATAGTAAATGGTTTTCCATTTTCACGATAGATGGCGCTTCAGTCGCAGATATCAATGAACAATATTCGCTCTTGCTGGTATCTCATCTTCACGGCTCACATAGTTGCGTGTAGGGCTCCTATTCTAGAGATCGTAGGTTTGATTCCCGATTCAGGCGACTTCTGATGCTTAGTAGTTGTTCATGTTAGAAGAATTGAGTGTAGAGACATCTACAGGGAAAAGTAGGAGTTAGAATAGGGAATGAAGGGAGACAGTTTTATTTATATTTTCCTCAATAGAAGCGAAGCCCGCGTTCTATAGTGGCTCCAAATATTTATAGAACGTGGGCTTCAGGGTGACTCTAGGATCACTGGCGGAGTCTCGAGGAGGTTATGACTATGAGTGTGTATGTTTAGGATTTATGTAGTGGAGGCGAGTGTAAGTGGCACATGAAAATAAGAGGCAAAATTAAGATGCAAGCAACAGTATGACTTCATGCACTCGGACCCTATGGTTGTTTGGCTAAAGCCTGCGTTTTATAGTAGTACCATATATATATATATATATATATCACTGAATTATAATATCTTGCTTGATTTTCCTGTATACAATTAGAAACAATAATTTAAAATGTTGGAACCAAGCCAGACATAATAAGTGAAATCTTTCAACCATCGGTTGAAATGGAAATTGCAGAAAATGGTGATGATAACATTTATTAGTTTGTAAACAAAGGCTGTCATATAAGCTTACAGTAATTTACTCTTATTTGATAATAGGTCATTTCACTAACACTTTAATCCTACTTCATCAGCCTTATATGACAATATGACTGTTTTATTGTAGCCATGTATTTGATGCCAGAAAAATGGATACCAACCTAAGGAGGAATGCTGAGAGCCAATGTTGGCTCTTGTGAGGTTTTATTTTTAGGATTTGTCATTTTAATTAGCACCAGTGCAACTAGGGCTGAAACGGGTTCAAAATTTTGGACTCGAGTACCCGATAGGCAATACCCGACTCGGACTCGAGTACTCGTTACTATGGCAACTAAAGTTAAACGGACATCTGTTTACCGATGCAAAAAAAACATAAATTTGACTTCATGATGGCTAAACTTTATCCAAACGAAGGAATAGATATAAATACTAAAATTAAACAGTGGAAAACTCCATTCAAAAGCATATAACTCATAAATGTCTCTTCGAAATAAACTGTACAGTATAATTATTACTCGATAATGAATAAATAGGCCCAGACTGCCAGTTAATTTGCAGTAATCATCAGATATGCAGGTACATACCTGAGGACTTGAGTCCAATTTTTGGAGTACTTGGTAAGTATTACCCAGACTCGAGTACTAGAGTACTCCTTTCAGCCCTAAGTGCAACACTGCATTTTATTGGTTTTTTTTTAAATACAATGTTATTTTATAATATAATTTCTATTATTTTTCACATAGGCTGCCTGGGTTTTTAGTAAACTTACTGCAGACCTCCAAGTGCCTTCATCAGACCAACCATGTCCTTAAACCTTGCCACCAGAAACCTGGACAAGAGTCCAGAAGCAAAGCAACTAGCGAGGGACTACATCGTGAGGAAAGAGATACCACAGCTAATGGAGGTATACACAGTCAGCCTAGGCTTTGTACCAGCATATGTTACTTTGTGGGTTTGAAAAAAAATTTGTGAGGTTACTCTGTTAGGCTTCATGTTCATGGTAGTTTGTATTGCAGATATTTGTAAAAGGAAAGTTAATAAAAAATGAAATCTTTGTGAATAAGACATCAATCATTACAGGTCAATAGCCTTATATATTGTATGTATATATAATAGCTTGATTGGCTTAACATGTATTTATCCATGTATACAGTCGACCTAATAGGCAAAAGGTAAATATAAAATTTTTTTTTTATTCTAGCTGTAAGTAAAAGGTTGATCGTTATAAATATTTTAAGATGTTTTACTTTTTCCATCAATAATGAATGATATATAAAACCTCACAAATATAAAACAAACAAGAGTATTAAATTTGAAGACTTTATAGCATAGCTGCCATGTGATCATTTTATTTTGCAAATATGGTAATTTGCTTAGTCTGTTTTCAATCAGTTATGTGGCTATATGCACACAAGATGAACTCAAGGTTAACATATAAGCCTTGTGCTGAGTGATTTAAAAAAAAAAGTTTTCCAAATTATTTCAGTAGTTATAAAAATTTACTATATAAATATATATATTTTATATAAATATAAAAAAAATTATTCAACAAAGCTGCAATATTAGTTTAAAGATATACTTTTTTATGAACTACTCATACCCACAATATACTTTCATTGCCTTTTTTTGTGTGTGTTTTCAAATTCACAATGTTCAAAAAAAGAATAATTGTAGCAAAAGTAAAACCTTTGTGTAGAAGAGGCTCCATGGTTGAAGGCAAGTCAGAAAGCAAAAGATTGATTTTATAAATTATAATTGATCTTGTATGTTACTGTTTATCTTATTATCTGCCTACAGGAAACAATGATTTCTATTTGTATGATATTCACTAGGATCCCCATCCAAATTTTATGATTTTGCAGACACATAACTGTTTATAATTAATTAGTAAAATGAGGCATCTTCTCTCATTACCGTGTAGGTTATTTTATGGTGAGAAGTGAAAAGTGAACCCTCATGATACAGATACATAAACATCTCAAAATGTTAACCATGCAAATATATGCCATCCACATGCAGTACATGTATGTATACATGCCTACAGACAATGTATGTATGAATGGAAAGGAAAAATATTTCCATACAAGTGTTCTATAATTGATGTTTTCGTAAATATTACAGGCAATAACTGCAGGCTTGTTACATCACAGACCTGAGGAGCCAGTATTATTCGTACAGGAAGCAATCAGAGAGGTCAAAAGTGCACGAGGTTACCGAGTTCGCTGGAACAGTTTTATAGAATGGACCCCACCTTCAAGCCGACCAAATACAGCAGGTAAGATTAGCAATCAAAATAACCACCACTTCATATAAATCAGATAATTATAATTATCATGTAAGCCAGTTGAATCTTGGCAAACGCCAGTCTTATTCCTTATTTTTTTCTTAAATAAATTCTTCATAAATGCAGTGGACATAATTCAGTGTAACCCATCACCCAGGCAGAAGTTCTTATTGGGCTGTAGGCTAAGGGTGCACTGATAGACTGTAAGACTAAAAGAGAAAATCTGTGAACTGTTTATGTAAATATGTATTACAACATACTAATGCAAATGATAATAAAAATAGTATTCAGGATATTAAATATCTTTGGTAATTATTTTTATCAGTTCTTATCAGAGCCATTGATAATTATGTTGTTTCTTGTCAGAGCCACCTATTATCAAGATGTTCATCTTGCATCCATCAGTATTATGCTCTTTCACTTAAGCGTCTTTAACTATAAATGAATATACTAGTATCAGGCCTTTGCTTACATATGTCATGCCTCTTGGTCCCTTGTGTTTTATTTTAACTGAAACTATTCATAGACACATTTTCAATTCAATGAGTGTATGCCAAGGCTATGAAGTCATTCATGTGATTAAACAATTGTTAATTCAGGAACTTTATCCAACAAATAGAGGGTAAAAGTAATTAGAAATGAGTAAGTAGAAGTGTTTTTTTTAAGTATGTTCAAGATTTTTGACCACATTAATCCCGAATCTTGATACACAGTTTGATGGATATTCATGAACTTACTAAAACTTAAGGATTGAAATGTTGCATTTTAGTTCAGTGTGTTTGTAAAAGTGGAGCATACTAGAAAGTATAAGTCTGCAATGAAAGATCAGTGTTCATATGTGTACTCATATATGTTTTCACCTTTACTGTCTACTCTGACAGCAAATAGTGAAATTTACCAACCAGGTTGTTATGTCTACCAAGGAGGTTGTGTTTTCACACTTGACTGTTTTTGTTTGTCGATTTTTTTTATTCAGCACAGAAACTACTATAATCTTTGTGGAGGGGTGGAACGTGGGCCAGAGATTACCCAGTTAAATATAGCAAAACTTTAAAATTCCAACTTTCAATGGGACCCTTAATAAAGTGGCACCTTTTTTGAGGTGGTTGCTAAACAGAGGTGATTGTCAGACATGGTTTTACTATGGTATTAGTGTGGATCTGGATTAATGGATCCAGACGGACTGTCTTGCCTCTGCAGAATTGTGCTCTCTGTCAAGAACCATATAGTTTTCATGGTAATATGTGCATAATTGGGACCCTATAAAATTCAGATTACTTATGTCTCTGTAGAGTTCCCTTGTGAAATGTCATTTTTTATTCATAATTAATATCTTCTGTTGTTGGGATTGGGGGGTTAGGGGGGATTTTCTTATAAATTTAAAATATTTAAATTAGGATATACCTCTTACACTTTTGTATTCAGGGGGAGTGAATCATTTAGCAATTCTCTTCAGTATTTTGAAATTATTTAGAATTCTTATAGGACGGCTTAGTTTGAATGTGGACACTGATCTTTTGACATTGTTGCAAGGTTAAGCGTGGTCATTTTGAAAAGTGGGTGTACTTGATTGTTTAGCCAAGGAGCTTTCTGTGGATTTGTGATGTAATAACCCAGGGGAAAGAATCTATTTTTGCAATGTTAGTTAAAGACAATTCAAGTTGATGCACTTTAAATGCATAAAATGTGATTATAGTTATTTTGTAATAGCACATCCCTTGGTGACCAAACCTCTGTCTGTCAGGTTATTTGTTTGTTTCCAGGATTATGCAAAAAAACAACTTGAACAACTTTCACAAAATTCTGAGGCTGTGTAAGAAATGGAGGAATGAAATAATTTAATTCAAGATCAGATCCAAAAAAAGGAGCTGGTCCAGTAGCAATGTTTCCTTTAATGGCTGCCATCTGTTGGCTGATTTTAACACTAAAAGGGATATGTATAGGACAATGGCCTTGGGAGATGTAATTAAACCCAATCTGTATACAGCAGTTGACCCAGTAGTTATTTTTCCTTTGGTTAAAGTGTGTTTATGTTTGATGCCACTTAAGTTAATATAAGTTGATATAAGACTGTGCTGCTCCTTTCTGCTGCCAACAGCTCGGGTCAGACAAACAATCAGATAAAGGGATTTATAGATAATTTTCATTTCAGTGCTAGTGCGACCTCATCCAGACAATGTTAAGACAGACAGCTGACCACTGGTTTATAGAGGTCTTATTTTTAAATATTTTACAAATAGAGATAAATTACTAATCAAATATAGCTTTTGCACATAGCCATAAGATGAAAACTTGCTAATGGTTATAAAAAATGTTTTCACATATCATATATATTTAACATGTTTATCTCAACACATTTAAGATGTTGCCACAATGTTGTAGTTTATATCAATACTTTGCAAGCTTTATATCCTCCTCTTGTTTTAACTTCTGAACATTTATTCTATGTCATTGTGTTTATGTGTCTTATTAACTCAGCTGACTATAAGTCATCTGAGCTATAGTCGTGGTCCTTTGTCCGTCATCCGTCTGTCTGTCCATCTGTTAACACGGCACGTGTTGAAACCGTTTGCCCTACGAATCCAAATTTTTGCATACAGTTAGATGTCCCTAAACTCTCCTACCATATCCAAAATTGGGTCACTAGGACTTTGTTCCTATGAGATATTAAGGAAAAACCTTTGTTTTCCATAAAAAAGCCATTGATACACTTCAAGGCTGCCTAATATCAAAACCAGAGATCCTAACATTTTATATGAACATACCAAAAATAAGGTCAGTATTGCGTATTGTTTTGAAGTTATGGGCCCAAATATAATGCAATTTTTAAAAAATCAGGAAATATATTTACTCACTTAACATGAGAATTGCTGAAGCTGGAGACTTTTTTTCAGGGAAATAACTTTATTTAATCAAGATTCAATTTTTAACCCAAAATTAGATCTCAATTTTGCAAATTGTTCATGTTATTAGCATAAATGAAAAATCAATACCTTAAATTTTGTCCAACTTTGGCAACGGCACGTTTTTTCCCTATAAGCACTGTTGATTTAATTTTCATAGCATATATACATAAAGATTTAATCTTTTAAAATCTGAAATTTTTAGAGTAATTGATTGAAAGAGTAGCTTTTTATCACCATGACAAGTGTTGTTTACATTTACATTTACAGCCTTCACTTGTGTTATGTAACCCACTCCAGGCAGCTTGCCTTGGCTCAGCTTGGCCACTACTAGCAATAGCCTGTCTTCTCCTCTGCCCTGCACTCAACCCCCCCACCCCCCCTGATGGTGCATAAACTAGATGAATGTTATAATTTGCTGAATTTGATTCATTCTTATTCTAGGCTATGCAACATTTTACATTTTGTATCGTACCCCCAGGGTTACAATGATTAAAGTGCACATTTAATTGTGTCCACCAAGTGATGTATTGCTATGAAAGTGTGGATGTTCATCAGATAAGTATTCCTTACTCCAGAAGAGTAAAAACTTCACCAGGTGTGAAATTGACTATTAATTCCAGTAATAAAATTTAGCTGAGATAGTAATTAGCACAAAGATATTGTTTGTCCATCATTCAACCAACAATGTGTATACTTTATTTGAAAAGATGATTTTATTTAGCTGAATAAAATTAAGCATGTACTGAAAAGTCCAATGTGCAAAACTTTTTAATGATACAAGGAATAATCTTGAAGATGCCATGTTGTGGCATTATTTTCTTTTAAATTCAGTTTAAACATTTGTGATAAAATATAAAAAAAAATAAAATATATACATGTGTATGCATAATATGACCCGATATGAGCTGAACTATGGATAAATTATGATTGCAACTTAGAATTCTGATATTTTAACTAATATTTTCAGATTTTTTATTGACAGATTTATAAAACATGTAAATAAAAAAATGAATCTGATGAAAACTATATATGGAAAAAGTGGATATGCTAAAAAAATAGGTTTAAATATAAACTTAAATGCATTATTCCCTTGAAATTGAAATAAAAGTCCATTCTGTCCACTTGCCTGTCCATCTGTAAATTTTTCATATGCATCACAGTATCTCAAAACTGTTACTGTTTTTTGTCATTACAGTCTTGTCAGAGTATAAGTTTTGCAATCATATATTTAGAACTTTACTATAACGAAGTAGGAGGGCCCCTTTTCACCTAGCTTCTCATATGCTTATTAATATGAAAAACGTTACAATAGAATATTTTGCATACTTTGCATTTGCAAAAATTTCAAACTTCAGCTGAGTGCCATGACCCATGGGTCCTTTGTTTTATATAATGTGTATATCTTTTTCAAACGTTAAATATTTTTTATATTGTGAACACAGGAGAATTTCATAACACATAAACAGATTTTATCATCTTATGATTTCTGATAAAATTTGATGCAGTGTCAAAGGACAATTAAAATAATCATGATCTTAAAATCACTCTACTGATTGATGCAGTGTTCATCTAAGACAGGACACTAAACACAGTGCTACAAGCAACAAGGCTAGATTTGTATGTATAGGTTTAATTTTATTGGTAGAATTATATAAAAATAATTATTTTAATAAAATGTTATTTCCTTCCTTTTATAATATGTAATTATTAAACCCTAGGAAATGAATTATCCTCAGTGGGTCTATTGTGGAAAACGATGCTCAGGAAAACATTAACCATATCATCAGTTTACATAAAGTATCACCTTGGGTTTATCATAGTTTTATATATAATATTGTACGAAAATAGGCTAACCAAGGCCCTTATCTTTGCAGCATACAATGCAGCCTGGCTGTTGTATCAACTGGCAGCCTACTTCAGTTTTTAGCATGTCCTGGTTTTATGGCTGTGTGCAAAAGTGGCAGATGCTCATAATGTATAGATTATTTGCAATTCCTATTTGATAAAAACACACAGAAATATGCCTGATTCACAAAGCAAAATATAGGCTTAACCCACACTGCTTTTAGCATTGATAGTGATTATCAATATCTTATCTTTTATCAGTGATTTTAAAAAAAGTTATTTTAATCCACAAATCATGTTCACTGGTGGAGGTTTAACTCATATTAACATCAGATGATAACATAAACAGTAAATTGAATTGTTCTATGTCTTCCCTCAAGAATTATATACAAGAGACTATGCAGCGTGTACTTTAAAATATTTCAAATGTCAGAATAAATGTGATAATAATAATAGTTCTGTGCTGCTGATAGGGAATGTGGCCAGGGCTTGGGTCAGTTTTAAATTGAATTGATGGAATCAGAATATAAGGAAGGAATTCGAATTTAAGGAAGGAATTGGAAATTAAGAAAGGAATTGGAAATTAAGAAAGGAATTGGAATTTAAGGGGAGAACTATATGAACTGACAGAAAAAAATTGAGAAAATTCTCAAGCTCAGATGAATTGAGCTACAGTGAAAATACAAATAATCAAGCTCACACTTTTCCATTGTATTGTCATTAAAAGCTTTCCTCATCAAGTGATTTACTTTGAAGATTAACCGTTCTGTATTTAGCAACAGTAAGACACAGCTGCTTCTAAAGGAGAGTCTGGTGCTGCAACCATTTTACGCTGCTGCCAGCTGAGTTAAGATCAAGCAGAGCTGAGCCGAGTTTATCAGCAGGGGCCACTGATATAAATTTCTTTATGCAAAAGTGAGAGTCGAGTTTGTACAGCCCAGTATGGCTTGAATAAAAATTAATACAAAACATAAATCTTTCACAATTAAAAATGCCCAAAACATATACAGAATAATACAGTGTCAGTTTTGTTGATTTTGATGTTGACTGACAGAGTTAAAAGTTTTCTGCATAATTATATGTGGTCAAGATATTACCATATATCAAGAGGATCCTTTAAGTTTTTTTTAGGGGACAATTAAGAGTACTATGAATGGTTCTGTAGCAGCATGGAATGGTGGTGTTTCATTTTCAATGATCATACATTTTGTAACTGCCATACATTATGCATCAGTTTATCATTAAACACTAGTTTCCTATTAGACATGGTACTATGATTGTATTGTGTAACTTAATACACTGGACTCCTATATGACATAATGCAGTGATGTAGCACGCATATATTATATATTATGAAATATCAAAGGTGTCATTAATATGCAGTTGTCCACTCCACCAAGCTCCCTATTGTATGCAACCAGTATGCAACCCTCACCCCCCCCCCCCCCCAATCTCTGAAAAAATAAGGATTTCTTTATTTTATTCATGTGATTATAGCAATATATTTCAGAGTAATTGAATATGGTTTATTCTTTGTACTATTACTATTTTGCACTCAATTATATTGCACGTAAAATAAATAATTGTTTCCATGTGTGCCTTATATTATGTGTGTTATTTAATTGTATGGTTTTCTTTTTGCAGTGAACAAAATGCATTTCAGAGTGTTTTGAATTGAATGACAGTTAATGAAGCAGTACTTAGATCAGAAACAATAAAGGCATTCATTTTTAAATTGGACAGAGCCTGTTAATCCTAATTTGTTTTTATCTTTAGCTTATCATATAGAAAATGCTTTTTTTTGTTTACTTTTGTATTACACAATTCATAGTCAGATGCTTTGTTTATTATTTATTTTGCTTTATAATCATTCGGCAAATACTGAATATATTATCTCATTAGCAGGAATTGTCTATCAACTGACTCTCTATGGTTTCTTCATATTAATTACTTCAGTGATGGTCATCTTTTCGAAAACATGGTACATGTATTTCCAATGTAAGGTATGGAATTTGATAAATGCTTCCTTGAGTAACATAACTTAAAATATATTTTAATGATTTTGATGACATCTGATTTTTTGAACACTAAGGTACGAGTTTTATCACTCATTCATTCCACTTTGTGTATATTTAATGTTTATGTGGTTTGATAATTAATCAGAAGTATTACCATGTTTTGTCAATCATAATTATGAAATCATCACTTATTTTCAGAGTCAAAAGTGAGGTTTCAGTTGGGCAATGCCACTCAGCATCACATTGAGAAAGACAATTACAGTCACACATCAGACAGCGCATCACGGGCTTCATCCGGATACAGGTCGCTCAGCAGATCATCACAGATCTAACCATATCACCCCTACATATTAAAATAGGCACCGCCAAATACAGTCTCTGGACCTGCCCTGTTTAAAAATATCAGGGGTGTTATTACTACATAAACTTTTACTCAGTTTTTGTAAATATATAAAACCATGACTCTTTTGCAATGAAAATCACTTCTTCTACTTTGGACCATCCCACTGAAAAAAATACTGTTTTTTAAATTGTTCTTGAAGGTTGCAAAATTTTTATATTCACAAAAAAAGGGAATTATGGCTAAAAGAAAACCTATGCAAATAAAAGTACCCATTGTTGAAGGCAAGTTGAAAGGTAAAAGATCAATATTATGAATTATAATAATTCTTGTATGTTCAAAAATTGCTATAATAATTAATATCAGATCTTTCCAATTTTCCTTGATGAACATTTCTATGAAGGGATTTATTTACTAAATACCGTGAAAACTGGTGTATTAGTCGATGCTCTGTATAAGACTAGGTAGGATTATGAGGGGAGAAAAGTGGACGGAGAGTGTGTGGGATCCAGTCTAACTTTGGTTTCACTCAGCTCTACCTGTTTCTTCATATTGAGAAAATGTACTACTTGTGTTTACTTAGTTATACGATGTGCTGCAAGGTTCTGAAGTCGTCAATAATGTATTCATTCTATTCATTACAAATATTTTATGGTGGTTTGTTGTGTTTATATTAAATCTAAATATATAAATAAAGTGTTTGACAAGGGGATGACTGTAAAAATATATTTGAATTTCAGCATTTACGATTTCAAGTTAATGTGTGAATATTTAAGATTTCAAATTATTGTGTGAATACTGTTATATGTATTACATATACAAGTTTTTTTATCTACCCTTTGCTTGTTAAACCACGGTGTCAAATCTTTCATTAATAAAGTATTAGCTATTTACTGCAAGAGGTATGTATTCAAATGTATAATAATTATCCAAGATCTATTTGTATAGAATTGTGTTCAGCATTTAGTCCAGATACCAGTATTTCAAGACATTAAAGCTACAACAATGAATGCATGGAGAAGCAAATACCAAATCTGAATATATCAGTATTTCAATTGATAAAGACAGCATTTAAATTTTGTAAATATTAAGATGCATATTCCTGGTGTGTCAGGTTGGCAACATGTATATATATATGTTTATTTGTATATACATATAATCATTCATTAACAGAAGTGATGTGAGACTCAAACTTGGACTCCAGGGTTCCGAAACTCCTGAGTTAAGGACTCAGAAAAAAGTCAAGTTTATCTCGAGTCTAGAAAAAAAACTGTCACATTGTCTAATGGCATGTCTTTGTGCAAACTACTATCAGAATATTATATATTATATGGCCATTCAGGAAGGAAGCACCAAGTTTGTTGTAAGTTTAAGAATTTTTAACTGGAGTCTGGTAACTTTTGAATAAGGTAATCCTCTGTGGAAGATTGATTTACAACTTTTCACTTATTAGTTACTGGAAAATAGGTATACACTTGTATAAGAATGTTATATATATATATATATATATATATATATATATATATATATATATATATATATATATATATATATATATATATATATATATATATATATATATATATATATATAATAAGGATTGGAATCTATAGACAATCATAAACAACATGGAGACAAACAAATATGATGGTACTAATATACATTTGACAGTCTAATGTCTTCATCATGATGTTAAATTATACCAGTTTTCAGGTACTGTTTAATCCCTGTTATACTATGTATGTGCCATAAAGAACACATTAAGTATAGATGTGTATTTGTTAATATTTCAGGGTCTTTCATAGCATTTTGTGATATTCAAACACCCAATATACATTTTGTGAGAAATTGCTACTTTCTTACCTATTGTAAATAATATTTCTTATCCACTTTAAAAGCTGTTAAACACTGATTGTCACAGTATATATAATTCTGAATGATAATTTGTTGTGAATAAAATGGTTTTACTTTACCTTTGGCTTTTACTGCTCATACCCAAACATGTTTCTGATGTGGCTTACTTTATTATTGACTTAGTAATTTCTTAAGGAGTTAATAATTTTTCAGTTAAAACCAATGTCTGTACAGACTAGTGTTTGGAATGTTTTAATTTCATGGTTGATCATAAATAAAAGTTGGTAAACCTCTACTGACTGATAATTGGAAAGGAACAGGTCGTTTAGAAGTATGAACTTTCTGACCATATAGACTAGTACATCATCTCATCTGATATGTAGACCTACATGCAGACCAATAATGTCATAATTCTATAGCCTACATGTCTGTATAGTAACATAGGAATTAAGTTTTTTTTTACTAAACATAGACTTTTTTCTAGTTTGCTCACATAATTTATATATATAAGCCATATCTGTCATAAGAGTGATTGCATTAACCTGACCTATCATCAATAATAATTGACCATCGGCCCATCACTAGTACAGATTGCTGTTGTAGTTATACTATGTTGATCCAGATTGCCAAAAATTTAGTGAATTGTTCTTTGAGCCTCAATTCCTCAAAATTTCATACAAATCTGCAAAATTAACCAACCAGAGGAAAAACTTTACACTATGTGGCACATGTATGAAAATATGTCAGATACCAAAGTGAAGATGTTTAGGCCAAAATAAAAAAAAGCTATGGTTCTCAGGCACTTTTTTTCAGAAATCAATGCGGGAGGGCGCTTTTTTTATTTTAATTTTTTTTGTATGTTTCGATAAAAATGTCAAATGATAAGGGAAAAGCATGAAAATAACAGTTTCATTTTGCTAAATAAGTGAAAGCATTACAAAACTATGGAAATTGTATGGTTTTATCTTCTTGAAAGAAATATGGGAGCGGCAGCAGCTCAGAATTGGAAAGTTTTTGTTGAAAATCAAAATAAAAAGTTTTGATGCGGGGGTTTAAAATTGATGCGGGCGGTGCCTGAGAACCATACCTTTAATTTTTTTTGGCCTAAGGTTAGCATTTTATGTTGTACGGTTATGGTTGGAAGAGGATGGTATGGAAGAAAACAATATGCATGAAAGGAATGACTGAAAGGCATTAACAAACTAATAAACAACACTTTTAAATGAAACCCTAAGCAATATATATTATATAGAGATATATTTATTTGCTTTGTACACAGTCTCATGGTAATTTATGCTTTGTATACATAATATTTCAACAAAATGAATGTACACTTGATTCCATATACAACCTTTTTATTGTATATTACTGACCAAACTCTGTGACAGCATGGTTATGATTAGAGATACATAAATACTTATTAAATCCTCAAGTAACACTTAATAATGTTACTGTTGCGAGGTTTGCTTATAGCATAATGTTTGGTTTATTATTGCTCCTTTTGACAGTTACCGTAGAAACCTAATTTTCCCACACTCCAGATGATCATCGTTTGAATGTCCTCTGGGATAGTGAAGGTCACCTGCTGGTGTTTTGGTAATTTAGAACACACTGAGTTTAGCAACTAATGTCAGATTTTGTGATATTGTCATGAAGAATACCATAAACCCATAACAGGTTTCAGCCAAGCAATGTGCTGCTGTAAGTACTGAGCATGATACACAGACAGTTCCTGTTACTACATGTACATGCATGACCTCATTTTGCTGTGTTCTGACTTGATGGCTGCTTGACATGATGGACTGTATTGATCTGGTACCATGATTCAGGATGGGGTGGTCGGTACAACTCCTGTGCTTGTTAAGAGACAGCGTAATGATGAGGAAGCATCTGTGTTCAGGGTTACTGCCTGTGATGCTTGTAGCATCCCTAAAATACATAAAGAAATATATGTTTTAAGTTAAATGATCAGAAGGTATCATCAATAAAACTTGTCTTGGTGGTCTGCTGATATATTCATAAAACAGCTGAAATTTAAACGGTAAAATAATCTCACATCTAAAAATAATCAAGAAAATTATAACAAACTATCATTTCTGAAAACAATTTCTGGATACTGTTAAAACATTTATGGCAAGAAGATAAAATTCATAGGATGTTGTGACACACAGGGGAATGGATAAAACAGCTGATTTTTGAACTGCAAAATAATCTTACATCTAAAAATGTTTGAAAAAATATAACAATCATTTCTGAAAACAATAACTGGATATTTTTTAAAAAATTTATGGCAAGAAAATAAAATTCATATGATGTTGATACACATAAAGGAATGGATAACAGTCTGATTTTAAGCCATACAATCCAGTATGGTATGGTGTCTCAGGTTGGATTGTAATTGATAGGTCTGAATAGAAATCAAAATGTTTCAGTCATTATGAAATAGTAACAGCGGTATGCTGTAACTGTCCTACACTATCTGCTGAAAATTTCTGTATCAATCTGAGAAGAAGATGCAAAGAGTGAAAATGAAATCATGAAATTATAGAGTTGTATCAGTTGAGACCAAGATATGTTATTGTTTATTCCCATATATGATGCTCAAAACTTATCTAGAGAAACCAGCTATTGTTGGGCAGAGCACAAGACTAAAAGCTGAAAAAATTTGAATATTAGCCGAGGAGCAGTGAGATGTAAACTTTATATATATATTTTTACATGGATTGTACAGCAGTGAGATGTTTCATGGTTGGCTCTCTTCCAGGTGACCATTTTGTACATTCTGCATTGTACATGGCTATGTAGCCTCAAATAAAAAATACAATGTTTGAGTTGCTCTGTGGTGTGACCTATCAATGGGTGTGATAACCCATCCAGGACCTGCAGACACCCAGAAATATAAGTATAGTGGTGAGAGGGAATGTGTGCGCCTTGCTCTCTCATGTAGTCCCAAACCAAGATAAAATTCAGCACACTCACTTACTTAGAATAAGTAAGTTTTAACAAAAGCACCGCAAACATGCATAATACGGCTGTCTCATGTACTGTGACCTCTGACCTCATTAAATATGTGTGAATTTGCTGAGAATTAAATTCAGGTGAAAAACTGTATTGGTTAATATTTATAATGAGTTTCCTGAACATCCATCAGATTTTGGTAAGTCGTCACTGCACCACCAAAGTTTGGTGACCTCTGACCTCTTTTACTACACATGGGTGTTTCCAGGAATTAAACTTAGGTGAGAAATAATATTGGTTAATATTTCTGTAGAGTTTCATTAAATACATCATATTCCTGATAATTTATCACTGCGACATGGCAAACAAGCCTCATGACCTCTAACTTAATTAAATATACATGGATTTTGCTGTGATCAAACTCAGGCAAGATAATCTATTGGTAAGTAGTTATGGTGAATTTCATGAAAATCCATTAAAGCCCTGGTAAGTTATCGCAGCCACACTAAAAGTTAATGGAAGGACAGAAGGACAAACGGGTGACTATGGGTATAAAATCACCTGCAGTTTGTATTCTTACCTTGTATTCGTGCCTGCTGGTAGGTTACAGACCGCTGCAGATACTCAAAGCTGATGGATGGGTCGTCTTCACTGTACGTCATATTCTGGTCAGGTTTTGCGATCTCAAACTTAATCCATTTATAGTTAGAACATTTCCTGGCCCCCGGACAGCTCTGGATTAGGTTCTGTACACATGGATGTGCTAAACCAAAGAACTGGATACCTTTAGCGCTCTCTGGTGGCACAACTTCACAACCCCTGTTTTATAATACAAGAAAATGTTGATTTATTATATATATTATATATCAGGTAATGTAAGTTTATATTTACATGAACATTATATGTGACACAATGGTCACAGGCTACAAAACAAAAGAGTTCCTTCGTAAAGTAATTTTTTTAGGACCCTAGGACATAAGAATATGTTTCAAGTTGGCACTTTTTTTCAGTTTTTTTTTAGAATAGGTCCATGGCCTGTTGGTGGCACTGTCCATTGAATGAGGATGAAGGTATCCATATAATAAGAATGAAATGTTTATTATTAAGCCTTCTGGATTTCAGGTTTTATATACAGAGGGTTCGGAATAATCCAGAAGTAATAACCTGTGGTTAAGACAGAGCAAATTTCTGAGAATCTAGAGTGATTTCATCATAATGCTATTGAGGCACCAGAATGGTTCGAACCGGGGACCTTCAACTCCGAAGTCCAACACTTCAACCACTAGGTTATGTCCTACCTATTTTTAAAGTTACTAGTAAACACATATTGCATGAATTTTTGTCAGCTTTCTTGAAGTGCACTGATATTTGCTTAAATTCTTGGTGGTGTACATAAACAATACAACATTTAATTCACATTCCATGATACCTTTAAGAATTCTTTTAAGGAATGAAGGAAGCAGTACAAATCAGCAACATAAAAGGTTTACCTGGCCATGTTGACTGCAACCAGCAGCTGTCTGACACACTCTGACGGTTCATGTCCTGTCATCACAATGTGGGGCTGATCATCAGGCGAGATCTCAAACTAACAAAACAAACAGAAGCAATTGGTACATGATCATAACGGACCATTATCACCACGCTAGTAGTGACACCTGCTGGTCACAACAGGCACTGAGGGTTCAGGACTGTTGTGTAAACTGTGCAGGTTCAGACTAACAGTAGTACGACTCCGCAGGTTAGGGTTTGTGGGCTATGACATCAACAGCCCACAATGCACCAGGGCTTCTAAAAACACATATATGGCAAAGGTCCAGCCGTTCCATAGTGACTCACTGGAAAAGGTTCATTTTGAGTAAAAACAACTTCTACCAGGAGGATGAGCTGTTATATTAATTAAGTAAAGTATCTGATAATCTCCTAATTTGGTTTAAGACTCAGGTTGAAAATCTTCATTCTCTATGTATTTATTCAATTATTATAAATATGTTATTATCTTTGTAGTGTATGATTGCTGAACAAATCCAACAGTGCACTATTAATGGGATGCTAAGAACTGATACACAGTATTTATTACAAAAACTGAAGTTACACTGACCATTTTCATAATGAACAAATTATATACATATCTACATTGTACAAATCTTGTCACCTTTGGTAGGTCTCCGTCATCAGAAATTTTACACGTGTACAGACATCGCTGGTTGGGATCCGTCATGCTGGCGTAGATTCTGGTACTGCAGTAGCCCGCTGGGTAGATACTATCTGTACAGTGATACGATGACTTATCTGTCACCACCTGGAGTGACATAAATAATATAAACAAAATCATATAAGAGTACATGAGTAGATCTACAGTAAATTGTTGTTTATCCAAAAAAAATGTTCATCCATAAACTTGATTATCTGAAATTGTAAAACTGAGAACCGAAATTAAGACCATATATCTGAAATCAAATTAATGAAAAATATACAAGATCATCTTATTTCAAGCTAATATACTGGGATTTGTAGCGATAAGTACAACCAGTTAATTAATGCGCTTGACATGGTCCCACCAGTTTGTGTTGTCCACATCATGGCAGTCTGTGTTGCCTTTAATTAGGCTTGCAAAGCTGGAGTAATTAACCAGAGCAAGCAAAATGTTACACAAGGCCCTAATGAAATTATGGAAATAAAAAGTCATAAGTCATACCTAATTGTTTATCCAAATGATCATTTATCCGAACTTAAACCCTGTCCCTCCCCTGAGCTTTTCGGATAAACCATGCTTTACTGTATCTCATATGAGAAGCAAAGCTAACCATTCACCTTCCTTTTATACAGAATCTTTGTGATTTCTGGAGTACTCTTGTGTACATATAAATGAACCTTAAGTAATTCTTGAGTAATTAAGTAATTAAAGAAAAATTGGAATAAATCGTCTTTGGCTGATGTTTGAACATGTTAATCTATGAGCTTTTAATAAATTTGACAATGTTGACAAACGAAAAACAATGTAACCTAAGGTGGTTGGTTGCTTATGTGTGGAAATTTAAAGGCAACTACTATACTTACAAAATGTACTTTGTTAAACTCTGGTTTTGTTGACTTCCCACCAGATGTCCTTGTTTGATGGATTTGGTTTACTTAGGTGGGCCCCCTACATGTTTTTGACAAGTGGATATAAGCAAAACATACAGCCTGAGTGCAATAGGCTTGGTTTTTTCAGCCTATTTTATAAAAGTTTCAAGGAAATATCTTAAGTTCACAGATATCTGATGTTAGGATAGCCCCTTTAAATATTTAAATGCCAATCTGTATGCGTGTGTGTGTGATCACAAGGTAACTTGAGAACATTTTCAAGGCTTTAAATTAAAAATGATGTGAATATCTAAGGAGTCTGTTAAACTTTTAATTTGGAAGCGATCCATGCCCACAGAGAGCCAGTTGAGATGTCAGAGGGACATGTCACATAGAAAGTTTAACTGAAGATAAAGGTGACGAAACAAACATATTTATCTTTTCTATATAAATTATTATTTGATTATTTTATGCACCTTCTATATTACTGTGACATATGCTGTATAAAATTTTACATAAAATATTGAACGAGTAAATTCAGTCTAACTTGTACATCATGCTGAAAGGTTGATGTGACGGCCAGGCTGTTCAGTTTTTAGGCTCAGCTTTAATGCTGTTCACGGTTTTGTGCACCGTCTTATTTAAACCTCTTACAGAATCAGATTAATTAATCTGGACAATATGAATATTCTGCTTGTGCACACATAATCATGTGTGATCGAATATTCAAAACTGCGACAGATTTAATCAATTATGTAAAACTACCTACTGTAAAAAGTTAACCTCCCAAATTAGTCGAGGGTAAATTCCCAGGGTTTATATCAGGTAAAATTATTTTCAAGCTTTTCTGGTATTTTAGTATTTTGCAGAAATGAAGATCATCTGACACCCAGAACTGGAGGCTGGGCAATAATAGAGAGCCAATGATTTCTCATACATCCTGTCATTGCTCATAAATTTTAAATTTCTAATAATTGTTCATGTCTGATATCAATAAAACATGATTATCTATGTGATATTCAAACATGACTGTTTCTGACTTATCTTATTTTATATGGTATAATTTGTTAATAAAGGACGAAGCTAGACCATGCGAGTCACACAAGAAGGCTATGCGACAGTGCAATCTGTCCTCGGCTTGGTCATATCCATGGATCAAGGGCAGTAATTTTTATAGTCTGAGATTTTTTATAATACATTCTGTGAAAACACAAGTCCATAAATGACAGTTTTAATTACTCCAGTCTTCCTTTTTTCATCAGATGGTCATACTGGTGAACAATTAGACACAAACTTACTGCATATATGCAGCGTAGGTATCCAGCATAGCGACCTGCAGGGAGAGAGCACAGGAGCTAAGGCTACACTAGGACAAGACATTTGTCATTCTTTGATCTGACCCCAGTATCATTAATATAATCCATGAATTGGGACACCACTATAAGACAGGCATATGATTATGTACAGCAGTGATATATTAGACAGTGACAAAGTCAATTCCACAACATCCGAGGCTGAGTGCAAGTCCAAGTCCAGACGACTCAAGTCCAAGTCTGGGTCCTTAAACACATCAGTCAACTAGGGGAAAATGAACGCTTTATTGACCGGTCAGTTAATAGAAAAATAATCACCATTAAATTTACTGGTTTTATATTTACAGAGACTAATGATTTTTATTCCGTGATTTTATCTGGAAAGTCCAATTTTCATCGTTATCAGTGATTATGTTCAAAGGGCTTGGATTTGTGGCAACCTCAGCAGTGTTGAACCAGATCTGTCAGGACACAAAACGATGTCGGTTTCATTTAATTTAGGTAAGCATGTGGCCGTTTCAGTAAATAAAATAAAAACCTGTAGGGTGTTTGTTATTTATGGTACTTTGTGTCTTCATTAAAAAATTTAACAAATACGTCAATGCTCATTTGACTAAAATGCATGTGTCCCACCATATTTTTGATGGGAAAATATGATCGTGTTCAGCATTTGATACAGTTGACCATTCCATCCTCATTGATGGACTGTCTTCTATAATCGGGCTGTAGCGTACAGCTCCTGATGGATTAAGAGCTCTCCAGAGAATAGATTGCAGTCTGTTTCCATACTTGGAGTGGAGTCAAGTGTTGTTGCTCTGGAAACAGGGGTGCCACAGGGCAGTGTCCTTGGCCTGCTATTATTCCTGTGCTATATTCTGCCATGTATCACTGATCACCATTCTTTGTTCAGGCATGGCTATGCGGATGACACACAAGGATATAAGTATACACCGGGTTCAGACTTGGTGTGTGTCAGTCCCTTCAGTAGGCCATTAGTGCTCTTGAAACCTGTGCAGGCGATGTCAGAGTCTGATTGTCACGAAGTTAACTTAAACTCATGACAATAAGATTGAGCTCCGCATTTGTCCCCAAAACACCACATCCGTAATCTGAACTGTAACCCGTGTGTCAGTATGGGTGATGCAGTGCTACAACCATATGACGGTGGGAGGAATGTGGGAGGCGTGTTTGATAGAACGATGCACATGGATGCACAGGTCACTCATCTGACAGATCAACAAAATCCGGCCCATTCTTGATAGCAAAACCTGCAAGAAAGTTTTTAATGCTCTGGGAACCTCTAGACTAGACTTCAACAATGCATTGCTGGGTCTTCTGGCTATACTTCTAAACCACTTGCAGATTGCACAGGATGCGGCTGCCAAATAGGTGACAGGCACCAGGAAACATGATCATATATTTCTCTAGTACTCCATGCCCTACACTAGCTCCCTGATCGACAAAGGATTGCAAAAAGGTGCTTTTGATAGTGTACAAGGTAGTCAACAATCTCAGCCAACCTGAGTAACTTGTGACCATGCTCATTCCCCACATCCTAGCAAGGACACTCCACTCTGTGAGCACAAAGGCACTGTCTGTGCTGCGGTCTAAAAGGACATATGGTGACAGGGCCTTCAGGTCAGCAGCACCACATCTGTGGAACCGTTTTGATGACAGTCTCCGCCAAGTACCATCCTTAGAGGTGTTCAAAAAGGCCTTGAAGACTTACTTGTTCTCACAATAACTGATGCACACTCGGCTCTCCAGCTCATAGAAATGAAGATAATTTTGGGCTAATAAATGAATGACATTATAATTATTATGAAAGAAACACTGGTAAATCCGAAAGTAGACCATATATTCACAGCTTGCTTGTGATGTTATAACAATGTTATCTAAAAGGTTTTCATAAGGTAGGTTTTCATAAGAGACGTTTTGCACAGCACTGGTTACAGGAATCACCAATGATCACTCAACTGACTTCAGCATTTGACTTTGACAAGATAATTAAGTATTACAAGTCACTCCCCAAGTTTGCCACTATATTCTGGTTTTTAGAATTTTGTTCCCTAGTATAAGTTCCAACCTCTGCAAGGAATATAATGGTAGTGTAATTTTGTAGACTCACATCCATATATAAGTCTTTATAGCACGTGTAAAAGCTTGGTCTGATTTCTCAAGTCCTTACCTCCAAGTCTGAGTACAAGTTTGAGTCCAGAACCTTCGAGTTCCAAGTCTGAGTTCCTAGATGAGTGGAATCAAGTCAAGTCCTACATCACTGATATTAGAATAAATAAAGATGGGGCTTATACCTACCTCCCCTATACTATGAACTGTGAGTTCACCAAGGACTAAGGGGAACACCGGTCTACCTGCAGAGTCTAGCGGTATTGGCTGTACCAGTCTCTTCCCAGAGCTGGCAGTCTTGCTGGCAGACTTCCTAGGCTTGCTGCGCATTGTATCTGTAACAGACAGAAACAGTCACCATAATTGTTGCCTATGTACCAAAATTAATAAATTTTTAACAAATCTTACTTTTAGTTTGAACAGGGCTATAAAGATATCTCTAGTGGCAACAAGGGCACTGCAAAGCAAAGCATCCCCTGTGAGGGTGCATATTTTAACTGGGATATTACACAGTGTGCAAATTAGGATGGCAGTTCTGTAACTTTGACCTTTGAACCCAGAGGCATATTTATGAACTACTATATAAGTATGCATTACAGAAACTTCTTTGTAGGATGGGTATGAATAATTTTTTCACTTGATACTTCATAGTGAGAGGGTACAAAACATTTGTTCAAATAATACATCTTCACAACAGTGGAACAAAACAATTTGTTCACCTGATTCCTCTCTGTGAGATATGATGTGGTATGGATATGATAACATATAAAATGATGTGTCCACCTGCAACTTCATCTTTAGAAGGGTACAAAACAATTTGTTCACATAATTTACCATATGGACAAAACATTTTGTTTACCTGACACTTCTTTGCTGCTCTGGCCCTTTTTGACGACTTTTTTCTTCGGTTTCTCCCCGCTGCTGGTTGCTCCTGGTAACGGCGTGCCTGTCGCTGGGGAGGCCATGACAGGGACCTTGACAGCAGGGGGTGATGACATGGTGTTTAGTACTGTTGGAGAGTGCTTGGTCAGTGATGGACCCGTTGGGCTGGAGATGTTTTGGTGCTGCATCAGCCTCTTTAGCAGAAATCTACAATACATAGAAAAACCTGACCATTACCTGTATGTTTAGCAAACTAATAGAAATCTTTTCAAAAGGCTACCAGGGCCTTTACTCATATGTGGGGCCCCTCTTTGGTAATGTTAAATTAATATTGTAGCTCATGGCTGACGGAGTGGCAATCTGCCCAATATGTGGGCATTATATAAATTAGTTGTTAGGCCAAAAAAATTAAAGGTATGGTTCTCAGGCACCGCCCGCATCAATTTTAAACCCCCGCATCAAAACTTTTTATTTTGATTTTCAATAAAAACTTTCCAATTTTGAGCAGATGCTGCTTCGACATTTCTTTCAAGAAGATAAAACCATACAATTTCCTTTTTTTTGTAGTGCTTTTACTTATTTAGCAAAATAAAACTGTTATTTTCATGCTTTTCCCTTATCATTTGACATTTTTATCGAAACATACCAAAAAAATTAAAATAAAAAAAGCGCCCGCCCGCATTGATTTCTGAAAAAAAGTGCCTGAGAACTATACTTTTTTTTTATTTAGGCCTTAGGCCCTAAAAAGGTATGGTTCCCAGGCACTTTTTTCAGAAATCATTGCAGGCAGGCAGGTTTTTTTTTATTACCTTTTTTGTATGTTTCGATAAAAATGTCATATGATCAGGGAAATTCATGATGAAAAACATAATTTTTTTCTCTAAACATATAAAAGCACAACATAATAAAGGAAAATTATCAAAACTGTATTATTATATCTTCTTGAAAGATGAAAATCAAAATAAACATTTTTCATTTGGGGGTTTTAAAACTGACGCAGTTTGTGCCTGAGAACCATACCTTTTATTATTTTTGGCCTCAAAAAAATATAAATATGTAAGAGGACTGAAACAATTGATAATGGTTTCGCAGGGCCTGGTGAAGGAGAGGGGAAAATTATGGAGGTCGCAAGCCACTACTCCCACCACATGCCTTGAATATATATTTATCTTTTTTCAACAAAGCGAAAATAAAAGTAAAATATATTAATTTAAGTTATAATTCGTACAATTATAAGTAAAATACAACTGATTAGTACCCATTAATGCGCCTTATAAGAAAATCTGGATCCAGCCCAGGCTATGACAAATTGAACTCCATATCAATGAACTGACAAAATAATTATATTTCTCACCACCAGATGGCATTGCATACCTGCGTTCTTGTTTGGCTTTGGCTACTTTTTCTTCCATACGTAAAACCTCATCACATACGGCAGCATTCAACTGTAGCATAAAAGAAGACTCCTGATAAATCTGATAATGACAAAAGCTCCCAGTTTACCTAAATTTTGAATATATCTTTATTACAATGGATATTAATAAATGTATATCACAGATAACTACATATATACACCATTTAAAGTGAATCTGTAACAGATTTCAATACAATGGTGCAACAGACATAAAATAATGTTTCATAAGCATCCAGAACAAACACAAATAAAATTGCAGAGTTTCTGGTAATTCACCAAGGACTAAGCTCTATTCATACTAAAAGTTATATTTGTTTAATATCTATAAATTTTGGTACCAAAGCAACAGTTATGGTGACTGTTTCTGTCTGTTACAGACACTATGCGCAGCAAGCCCAGGAAGTCTGCCAGCAAGACAGCAAGCAGCTGGAAGCTCTGGGAACAAACTGGTACAGCTAATACCGTTAGATGTAAAGAAAGACCGGTGTTCCCCTTAGTCCTTGGTGAAATCACAGTTCATTGTATAGAGGGGGAGGTATCAGTGGTATGCCGATTAAAAAAAAAAAAATAGATGATTGGTCGTTTTCGTTCAAAATTGTTTAAATTAATTATACTTTTGCATAATCAATTACAAATGATTATGTATACACATACAAAGAAGTCATATTATATTGATAAAATATTCAGATTCTGTGAGGTATAAGAAAGACAGGGCACAAAACAGCGAACAGCATTATAATGAACTAAGTGTCAACAACCCGGCCATTACCTTGACCTTTAAGTTATACTGCATGCAAATGCAACATTTTCGAATGCAAATACAATACATTTGCATTTTTACCATAGGCAAGTCATGACCAAGAATTTCAATCAGGCAGCACTTGTCTGTGCCAACCCTTTATTCATACCCTGCTTAGACAGTGGTGGTCAACTGGTGGAATACATATTAGTTTTTATCCCTATCAAATCGTGGTATCAAAACAGTATGACTACAGTGGAGTGATGTGGCATAATGACAAGAGTGATGGATTTGTGATCGCATTGTTGAGGGTTTGAGTCCTGACCAGACCGCCTTCAAGTGCAAAGACTCCAGGCTACGGTATGCTCAAAGACACCTGGCCTAAGTCTTTATCACAAGGGGGCACCCTCTCCAGCCAGGAGTGAATCAGTACAGGTCAAGCTTTGGCAGCAGGCAAAATATAAAACGAATAACCCTATAGCACATTTTATGGCTGCATGGGATGTATACTCCCCAGGGAGCTGAGAAAGGCTACAAGAACAAAAGACCCGAAAGACTGGGAGGGAGGAGTCAGACCAGACTGAAATTGTCGGTGAAATCAAACTATAAACACACTCCCTTTATCCCTATTTTAAGGTTCTGTTAAACATTGGCCCAATGATCACATTAACATGTCAAAATGAGAAGCATATAAGATACTGGGTTCAAGACCCTTTGAAGTTTGAACTGTTTTGACAATGCATAATGCATAATGCATTACCAGCAGCTTATTCAGAGATTCAGACTGCAGGAATGTGTAACTGTGCAATGATGTCTCTGTTATTCAAAAAGCTCTATATATATACCATTCTAGTATCCCTGTCCGCCTGTTTTTTCACAATCATTTTTATACAGTGCACTAAAGATTACCTTTATCTACTCCAGAGGCAAATCAGACAAATGTGAAGATTATTTAGCAGAAAAATAATTCTCTACCTTGTATGGATTCCATATGATTGATTCAGAAAGAAATATGACTGAACAGATGTAGGTCTTGCAACACATAAGTGATGACCTAATATGATGGACTACATCCACATGATGATTGGTATTGATGACGTCACAGTGGTATTTGCACGTCATATGTTTATTACACAGATAAACAGATATGGCCACTTGGACTGACGTCATTTTGCACCTCTTTCCAGATGGGTTATACCATCCCAGCATTGCAAAGTAAATATATCTAGTTCACGTTTATGTCAATTATCATAAATCACCACATTACTTCCTTTGATAAAATCCAATTTGTAGTGGCAAAGAAAAAATTTGAAATAAATATCACAAAAAACTTGGTTTAAAATTAAGAATCTGGTGCATGTGCACAATGATTGCAAATTACTTTTTAATTCACTTTCGTAGAACTTTGAACTTTTTCTGGCATTTTTTCTGGTCAGTTAATCAGAGACCAGATGATACATATGATGTTTCTTTTACTACAGAGCAACCATATGCAAATCAAATTATTTTTGTGACCAGCCTTATATAAACAGATGCCCATGTATATTGTCAGTGTTATCATTAGAATGGATACTTGGTCCCTTTTGGGTAAAACCTTTCAAGTACAGGAGTGCAAAAATCCTTTTTCCGCAATAATACATTGATTATATATTTAATATATTTTAAGTGATACTTACAAAAATCATGTGTCTGACATTTTTACGTAGCATATGGTATTTTTTCCTGTATTTCCCACTGCCTGGCTGTGGCCTTGTATGAACAGGAACTTTATTACTGTGAGAGGCTGATTTGTGCTTTGAAACAACACTGTGGGTCTTCTGTCTCCCAGCCTCAGAAACTTTACTTATGTGTGGGTCTGATGATTTGAGCTTTGTTTCTGGAGTCTTGTGTTTCGTCACTATGTCCATGAGTTTGTGTTTTGATGGTGTTTCTTGTGCCTGCTTTGTAAGAGCTTCCTTATGCTTTAATAGGTCAGAGGTCAACTTTGATGTTGCGACACGAGTCAGTTTCTCTTGGTCAGGCTGAAAGCAGAACGAAAAAGACAAAATAAATATCAAAGTATTGTGATACTGTAGTCAAATTTTTGTTAGCAAGGGTTTCAATTTAGCAATATTCGGGAAAAATGGAATTGTTGCATAATATTCAAACTTCGTTAATAAGAGGCCCCATGATGAGGGTCAAAAAGGGTAAAAGATTGCTATTATAAATAAAAAAAAAAGAAATCTTTTAGGTTTTAACCGTAAATCAACGATTGCTTTTATAAATAATATCCTATCTTTCAAACTATCTCCAAGTAATTAATATTAATTACTACTCGTTCGATTTCCCATTGGGCCCCAGCCAAATTTGTACATTTTTGCACAAAGATTTTTTAATGTATTTAATTCATATATTATTAATTATTAGTTCATAAGATGACTTTATATAACTAGATGTGGTCAGACAATCGTTCTCTGAGGGCCCCACATTTCTGCTAGTGCTGGACCAGTTAACATATGGGTGAAAAATTAGGTTTAATTTAAAAAATATGACAAACAGAAACAAAAATGACAAAATGGTTTCTATCCATATGCATGAGGGAAAAAATCCTACTGGATCAAATGATATTAAAGAAGATATGTCTGAAATAATGTGTGCAAATTAGAAAATCACCGAATGTAGTCTGTTAGCCATATTTGATTTTGAGCAAGTCTGTAATTCAATAGGTCTGGAGCCCTCATAGGGACCAATGATCCCTGTGAAATTGGAAAAGCTGCAGTATGTTGTTGTTGAGACATCCCGGACGGAGGAAAATCGAGATGGGGCTGTGGCCGCCATATTGGAATTCAAACATGTCTGTAATTCAATAGGTCTGGAGCCGTCATAGGTACCAATGATCTCTGTGAATTTGGGAAAGCTGCAGTATATTGTTGTTGAGTTATTGCGTGTAAAAAAAATAAGCGATTGGGCTGTGGTGGCCATATTGGAATTCCCACATGTCTGTAATTCAATAGGTCTGGAGCCTTCGTAGGTATCAATCATCCCTGTGAATTTGGGAAAGCTGCGGTATGTTGTTGTTATCACGCGGGAAAGAAAGTGTCACTGACGGAAGGACCGAAGTACGGAAGGAACTGATGGACAGACTGACACGTTGATCACTAAAGGGCACCGCTTGTCAAGCGGGGCCCTAATAATTAATTCATATTATAATGGATATAGTCTGTGCAGGTTATTTTATATTATGTGCAGATCTTGAAAAAGGAACCCTCCCTAAACAAAGAACAAGTGAAAATCACGAAAGTTTGACCTCGCAAATATAAAGCCAACCACAGTATTTGACCACTGACATTATACTTGGACCAGACAATTAAAGGGACCTATTAAAATGAATATTATTATTTCACTGGATTAAATCTCTTGAATTAAAAAATTCCAATGTTTTACATATCTGAGACTGGAAAATGATACATCCCTGTCCAGAGTCATGAAAATAAAGATTTTACAGATTGTAAGGAATTAAACATATAAAATATTATACATATATTGCCAAAATACAACAGAACCATGAAAACTTACCACAATAGCAAATACCCCATCCTGTCCAGCAATGGTTCGTATTCTTTTGTGTGGTCTCTGTATCTGTAAAATAATTGTACCAGTGATGTTATCAAGTCCATACAATACAAGTCCGAATGCTAGTCCAAGTCAGAGTCCTTGAGATTTGAGTCAAAGTCCATCTTCTTCAAGTCCGATTCATTTGGAACCCAAGTCCAATTCCTTGGTTCTCTGGCATCTGTTTCATGAATAATGAACAAAGCTATAGGACCAATCAGATTGCTCATGTACAACCTCAATACGCAGGATGCCTGATGCAATGTTTTGATCAAACGTTTAATATTACTGGGAAGGCATTGAGAAACTAACCAATCAAATCAGCCTGTTATGTTTCTGGTATGTATCACAGTCAAGCCCACTTTGTGTCATATCGGTTAATAGAAAATCCAGTTTATTGTCACTTGAATCTGAAATCCCAAACCATTTCCTATATTAACAATGGTAAATCTTACTGTTTAATATCATGGAATATTGTCATAATCCCGTTTATTGTCATGCTTGGAACCCTTGACAGTGATACCAGTTCTCAGTTAATATTACATCAAACGCCGACAAGGCGATCAACGAGCCCAGGCGTATCAAACGATCGCATCTCCCACCTGTGTGCGGCAGGCAAGTGCAGTGATGCATGCGAGTGACTCCCCGTCACTTAGCTAATTAACATCTTAAGATACTATGGTAATCCAGATAATTGCGTTTCTTCGAAGATTAACAAGAGTGATGTTTACGATCACATATCATACATAATTAAATCCTTGCCTTTGAAAGGCCGCGGTTTACACCTCAGTGACATTTCGCCGAGATGATATGAAACACAAGCTCTAAATGTTGCTTACGACTGGAAATCCCCTTCAAGGGTCATTGAAAAGCTGGAGGTTTTGTGAGCACTGGAGGAGATACCTGGTCATAAACCTCAATCGCGACGATGTCCACTCCCTGGACAGTCGTATCATAAAGAAGATCATGGAAGTTTGAGTCATTAATGAGATTTCCAGAAAGTAAGGTGCAATAGTCGGGAAATAATTATTTAGTATATAGGTTATTATAAATAACGTTATAACTGTGCCACATTTCCTGACATTTTACCTCATGACCCAGACATTACGTCTCCTTCTGTTGTCAAGTCGGATTTTTGCAAGTTATTGCGGCATGATGCACAAAACTTGCAGGAAATAAATTGTCAGTTGTGCATAAACAAAATTTGATATGCCGTTGTGCAATAAAAATAATCATAAACGTTTATGTTTCCTGTTTATTGAAGACTTACTTAATATCATTTGAGCCATAAGGCCTCTTCTATGACTCAAAAAGGACATCGATGTTGAGGCCCGGATAATGTCACATCCCGGTTATTATCATAATTTATGCATGCACCACCGATATGACAATAAGTGGGCTTGACTGTACTTGTTCAGACCGTCTGAACAGTGTAGTGCTTACATGCTGTTGGTTGGGTTTGATTGACAGTTATGATTCTGGCCTTAACACTTGCAGTCTTATTCAATTTCATTACATAGATGCAATAGAGGGTCACGGAACCAAGGTTTGTGAGTGCGTGGTCTTGTCACAGAATTGGTCATATGACGTTGACAATTACAAGAAAATTTAATATGGTGTTTTAGAAAACCATTGGGAAAAGCCATAGAATTTGTGACTATAACTAAAATCAGAATCAGAATTTATGAATAATAGAAATTTAATAACTCAATATGTATATGCAGCCAAGTTTTATGTAAAACTAAACTGTAAATGACAAAATTGACTTTTGTACTTCATTTTGTAAGAATTTACCTCTTTTGCCAAGGCATTTTCTAGTGGTGTCTTCAGGCTAAAAAAACAAAAAGAACAGATAATGCAGATTACAATTCAATGCCCAGATGTCTGTAGGCAAACAAGCAAAATAAATATATATTTCTAAATAGTAATATAACCTGCAATATAGAAATATAAAGACAACAATTTTCAAAGTTTCTGAATTAAGAAATATTTTTTTATGCCGTACATAAATAAAAACAAAATATGTGCTATAAACACATGACACTCTATTTAGTCCAGCAGCCTAAATTTTTAATTTAATCTTCCTTTAATCTTCTGTTTACATTAAATTACTAATAACATTCTGCCAGAGACAGGTTATAACATTAGTTCACAGACTGTAATCAGTGGACTGTGAACAGTGAGGGGCCTTTGAATTGTTTTAATTAATCAAGTTTTTACCTTCAATTCAATTCTCGATTCAATCAGTACTTCAGTAGAAATGTTCAGACTTTCCATGTTTTTATACCATGTGGGGGGGGGGGTAAAAAATAATCAAAACAGACTCAACAAAGGCATCTGGTTGCAAATCAGATGAACTAGTGTTTTATAAATGGTGTTTGCAAGTAGTGACCTTTCCAATTTCGCACATATGTAACCAACCCCTTCAGTTACATGGTATATCTGTCTGTCAACATGGGTGTATGTACCAAGCTTACTAACAGCTTGAGGAGAAACAAGATTATACATCCATCAAAGAGGAATTATTTATACGAACCTTTCTTAACAGAAATTACGGACAGTTGATCAACTATAGTCAGCTCCACTACCCCTGTCCACCTGAATTTTTTTTGCGATTATCTCCTCGTAAGACAAACTTGCCTAAACAAAATTTGCACCAATTGCAGAAGGAGGAAAAATGCATTATTTTCAGTGCCCTACCGGCTCATGATATAAATATTATTTAGTTTTATGGCCTGGTTGACATCTCATATATATCTGTGGTTCATGGAGTCCCCAAAAAGTGACCATTGTTTATCCTCCTTGGTTACTGATATATAATGTGATTTGGAGAATACGAGTCTCCGTGTAAACAGGGGTCGGCAGCTGAATGTGGGTGCCTCTTTTGTGCTTTACTTCTATCATGACATCATCACGGTTCTATGTACATTTCATAGTATGGCTGGAAGATGTCTCTACAGAATAGAACGGTTTCTCATAAAACAGTTTTTAAACATTTACAAGAAAATGAAACAAGGTAGGCTATTATTATCAACATAGTTTACACATTTTCCTCTTTCTGTCCTAGCGACAAAAGATTTTGCTGGTATTTGACCCACAAAAAGAATAGCAAATAAGAAAATTCATTGAATTTATGTCCTCCCCCTTGTTTACACATTTTCCTCTTTCTGTCCCAGCGACAAAAGGTTTTGGTGGAGTTTGACCCACAAAAACAATTGCAAATAAACAAATTTGTTGAATTTATGTCCCCCACTTCCCCCTCTTGTTGTCCTCTGCTTGCCCTATCATTATGTTTTAGTTTTTATTGTCGCCTGAAGATGTCTCCACATGTCATTGTGGCTGTGTTTTAGTTTTCATTGCCTCCTGAAGATGTCTCCATGTCACAATTTTTGGTTGTGAATTGGGAACCAAAGGGGAATTTTTTGTTTTGTTTATGAGCTGCTGCTCATAAATTTTCAGACAGACACTCCAAAACCAATCCCAATCAAAGTATGCATGAGAGCAGTCACTGACCAAAATCTGAATGAAATCGGATTATATTTAGAAACGTATTCACACAGAAAAAAAAACCCAGATGGATGGACAGACATACAAACCCAAAACAATGTCTCCCATTCCAAGGAAATGGGGGACAAAAAACCAGGGAGACAGGGGTGATGGAATGGACTACAGCATGCAGTGAAGGCCAGAAATTGTAAATTCTACAGATACTGCCGGTGATTAGCCGGCTTTAGTATTAAGTCTTACCCTGCTGGGATAAGTCCCTTTTCCAGTATCAATCGTTTTATTTCTAGGATGTGCAAGGGTTTGGGTGACATCTTCAAGCACTGAATGGTCGCCTGCAGCCATACCCCATTCTCATTCATTTTGTCTGTGTCAGTTATAACAAACCTGGAAATACACACATACACATGTACAATAATTTGGTGACCAGAAAAAAATCACAGGAAAAAAGCTCAAATTTTTGGGTAGGTTATAAGGTCAAAGGAAAAATAATCACAAATTTGGGTAGGAAATAAGGTCACTGAAAAAAGTCACAATTTTGGGAAAGTAAAAAAGTCACAGGAAAAAAAGTCACAATTTTGGGAAGGTAATAAAATCACTGAAAAGAAGTCACAAACTAGGGAAGGAAATAATGTCACAGGTTTGTGCAGGAAAAAAGGTGACCTCAGGAAATAAAGGCATTTACTTGCTGTATTGTTTATATAAAGAAAGTCAAAGCCAAAAAGTTTACTTGTAACAAGAGCACTGAGAACGTGCAAATTCTTCCGTTGTGTGTCTGGTGACCTCTGACCTCATTAAATATGCATTCATTTTGATAAGAAGGTAAATCTGGTGAGAAAGTCTAATGGTTAAAATGTATAATGAGTTTCATGAAAATCCATAGGATTTTTGGTATGTCACCAAGGTGCCTCCAAAGTGTGGTGACTCTGACCTCATGAAATATGCATGGATTTCGCTTGAATTTGAACTTCAGCAAGGTATTTTATTGATTAACATTTTTGATCAGTTTGATCAAAATCTTTAATATTCTTCATAAGTTATCCCTGCGACACCACAAAGTAGCCGAGTGACGAGTTATATTAGAGGAGGAGGGGTCAAGGGAACCTGGGTTCCCCGTCTGAACGGGGATGTGGGGGCGGAGCCCCCACCTTAAGCTTAAGTCTCCTGTTCAAATATTAATTGGTTCCCCATTTTCGCGAAAGATGGCGCTTCAATCACAGATATAAATGAACAAAACTCTCCCCCTGTTATCTCATCTTCACGGCTCACTTAGTAGCATGTTGGGCTCCTAGTCTAGAGATCGTAGGTTCCATTCCCGATTCAGCACTTCTGATGTTTAGTAGTTGGTTATGTTAGAAGAGTTGATATTGGTGTAGGAACATCTACAGGGAAAAGTAGGAGCTAAAATAGGAAATGAGAAGAGACAGTTTTCTTTCTATTTTCATGTTCCTCAATAGAAGCGAAGCCCGCGTTCTATAGTGGCTCCATAAAATATATCTATCTACCTATACTATAGTATAGTGATACTGATAGTTCATGTTAGGTGGAAGGAGTGTAGGGGCACAAGTGAAGGGAAACATAGGGACCTAAAATAAGGAAATGAAAAGAGGCTTATTTATATTTTCATGTTTGAGAACGAGGACCCAATTCGGAGCTAATATAGAATACCTCAGGCACCTTGGTTATCAGAAAGTCCTAAAGAGGGTGATACATTTGATGGGGATAGAGAGGAAAAATGGGGTATAGTCTTTTTGGGGTTCATTTTAAATAATAGAAGAGTTGTGATGTGACTTGTAACATCTGAGTATCTGACTGTTAGGTAGGTCTGGTACCTATCTGACGTCCGGCACTGTTGGATCTGGAAGAGACAGAGATATATGTGATTATTATACATGACATTCAATGAACATATCCATGAGCAAGACTTGAACCAGCAACCGTCTGCAGGGAAGTCCTGAGCTGTACCACTGAGCTATGAAGACTTGTTGAATGTTTTTGGAAAATGGGGGTATTTAAGTTTAGACAAAAGATGTTTATGCATGAATGAGCATGATCACATGAGTTAGTCTTGTTGTCAAAGTGTTGGGGGGAACCCCAGTTGTGATGACGTCATTTATAGTGGGCGAAATCATCCCTAGACCAAATCGTCAATTCATATGTTTGACATGGAAATGTGTAGTAGGCCTAGTAAGACAAGGTACTAAATAGATATGAAAGTGAAAATGGTAACAATGATGTAAAATGATGAATGATAAATAATGGAGGGGGGAGACCCCCCCCTCCAACCCCCCTGTAATAGGTAGAATGATAATAATGAATGAAAAATGTGGAATAATGATGGGGGAAACCCCCCAAACCCCCCTGTAATAGGTAGAATCATAATAATGAATGAAAATAATATGGAATAATGATGAGGGGAGACACCCAAACCCCCCCCCCCTGTAATAGGTAGAATGATAATAATGAATGAAAAATAAAGTGGAATAATGATGGGTGGAAATCCCCCAACCCCCTCCCCCCCCCCCTGTATTAAGTAGAATGATAAGAATGAATGATAAATAATGAGGAATAATTGGGGGGAGACCCCCAAAACCCCCTTGTGGGAGGAACAGATAAATGATAGATCAATGAATTAGTAGGAAATGATCGTAGAGAAATGGCACAGGAACGAAGTGAAGTGTAGCGAGATAGTGAATGGATGAGATTGTGTGAGATGTGGCCGCAGACGGCAATGCAACAGGTTTCAGGTTTCTGTTGCTTCGCCGGCCCACCAAAGGGCTATCTGGGGTTATAGCACGATACGATCTGTTACTCTTAGAAAGGAAATTAAATAAAAATATTTCCTATGGTTTTAGCAAACCAATGTTCACATAATGTTGTATGTTGAAAGGCCTGTAATAAAAATAACCATTCTGGAAAGCATGAAGCACCTGTAACATAAGCAACTGATAGTATTTGTCCAGAGAGAATTGAAGCATTAACAGCTCTGTAGACATCTTGCATTTGGTGGCAGTCCTGTATAAGGCTTTAGGCCTGTGTACTATTATGTTCATATTTTAACTTCCTTGGTGCAAAATAGGGCTGAGAACAGAACAGTAATGTTTTCCAGTGGTCAAATATACAATACACATAGATGTACTGAACATTAATCAATGGATATATGTTAAATCTCACAGTTGTGTTTGGAGTGTTATAATCACAGTTAACTGCAGATGCAATCTATGGACTCCACAATGCCGCAGTCACTGAAAAAAAGCAATTGAGGAGTTCATTCTTATGGGCTATGTGAGATGGTGATTCCTGATAACGTAATGGAGAAAGTACTGTAGGGGAAGCCTATGGCAACATGGCAGCATTGGTTTAAGAAAGAAGGAGGGGGAGGAATACAGGATACAAATGATAGAAAACTTAGAAGGAATGGACAAATAGACACTTATTAGGGAGCAACTTTTGAATCCAGGCTACATTTTGGTTTAGGGTACTAGCTAAAGAGGGCGATATATATGATTGGGATAGAGAAAAAAATGGGGTAAAGTTTTTTTGGGGGTGAACGTATATTGAATAAATAATGGCACTATTTTAGTCTCCTTGTCTGTTGCTCTTGTGTCTCTAGACCTTCCCTTGATATGTTGTACTGCATCTGGAATGTGAGAGAGAAGTATGAATTATTAGTACATATAACATGCAATGACATGGTGATTGAACGAGTATCGAACCAGCAACCGTACGCTCCGGAGTCCTCTGCACAAGTAACTACGCCACGAAAGACGAGTTGAAAGCGAGTGAATATCTGGGATATTTAAGTCTAATGAACCGGAATGACTGCGTGTACGTGAAACGTCATAGAGAGCGATCCCTATCATTATGAGTTGAAACTAGTGTGCAGTAGCTATTGGGAGCGGATTATTGAGTAAGGGAAATGGGTGACATCGACTTTGAGGACTAACAAGGCATGGAATAAATAGAAAAAAAGTGAAGAAATATAAAAAACAAATATTGTATGTGTGTGAAATGGCATAGGATGCACGTGATTGGTAAGATATGGGTATTCAGGAATACAGTTTGAATAGAACGTGAACGGAATTCCAGGTATATGTGATATATGTTTAATAAATAATAAAAACATGATAAAATATATGGAAGCTGCCGCCCCCAAACCCCCACTAATTTATTTGAGTGTATATGTAAGAGTGTATATGAGTATAATATTTAACAAGCTTTATTGAAAAAAAATGAATATTGTGTGATGTAATAAAACTATGTGAAATCCCTCCCTATCTACTGACGTGTCTTGTGGTCAGGCGAGCAAAGGTCTTTATCGTTTACAATCATGTGACAAATTGTAATGAGGCTGTCGCAACTCAAATATGTGGCAGTTGCTATTAACGTGTCACTGTTAGTGGAACGTTAATATGTCCGATCAGTTACGGGGCAAATTAGATGTTCTCATAGGCACAGCAACAGGTGGTGCTACAGCAAGTGTAAATATGAAACAAAGTCTGCCAACAGAGGAAGAAAAGAAGGAGCGAGCTGAAAAAAGGAAGAAATTAAAATTACGCAAACATGTACCTGAGGCAGAAGTAAGAGCGAGTGAGACAGGTGAACGGTCGGTTATTAGGTACAGTCAGTCAAGGCCTGAAGAGACCGATAAAGAGTACAGTGATAAAGAAAGTCAAAGTGAGCCTCTTTGCAAATGTGATAAGGAATGCCAAAGTGACATTAAATTGCTCAGTGATAAAATGAGTCAGTGTTCCATTAGCAGTGGCAGTTATCAGCGGAAAGAGGGACAGAGTGGAAGTGAAGCGAGTCATATCACACACAGAGACTTAATCAGTAAGATACTGGTGAGTAAGGAAATTACAATAAATTTGGTGAAAGAAAAAAATTTAATAGCTTCGTCACGGGTGTGTCCGCACTGCAATCAGGATATGAAAAAGGTAGCAGTACAGTGGGAAGAAAGTAGTGATTTGTATAAATGGCGTTGTCAGAAAAGGAAACCAAACCCACATCACACTAAACTTAGTTTACGTCATGGCAGCAGGGAAGCTGGTTTGCCATGTCCTACATGACAATTGAAGAAATAATTGAACTGACATACCTGTGGTGTACAGGTATGAACCAGTTACAAATTAATTATGAAATGGGGTGCAGCAGTTCGACAATGGTGGATTGGTGTAGTTTTTGCCGGGAGGTCGTGGAAGAGACAAATTTAAGAGAGTCAGATGAGGGGGAGCAGATTGGGGGTCCAGGTGTGTTAGTGAAGATAGACGAGTCTAAATTTGCTAAACGCAAATATCACCGAGGTCATGAGGTGAAAGGGGGCTGGGTGTTTGGGGGACGAGAGAAACTGGACAAGATGAAGGTTTTCATGTTTGTAGTGAAAGATCGTAGCAGTGAGACTTTGATCCCTTTAATTCAAAAACATATAGCTCGCCGTTCGGTGATCCAATCAGATTGTTGGAAGAGCTATGATTGCCTGGGAAGTTTGGGTTATGAACATGAAACAGTCAATCACTCGGTGAATTTTAAGGATCCCCTCACAGGTTGTCATACCAATTCGATTGAAGGTACCTGGCAAAAGGTGAAACGGTGGGTAAGCATGCCAAGCCTAGTGAAAGTGGAACATCTACAAGGGTACCTGAGCGTGTTCATGTGGCGGGAGAAACACAGGGGGAAAGATTTATTTCTTCAATTTATTGAGGATGCTGGCAAAATTTACAACGGGAGTTGTGGGCAGGCTGCCTGCAAGATATGCTCGCGTTAAAATGTGTATCTCTCTCTCTATATATGCAGGACTGTTAGTTAAGACAGATGTGAAACCTAGATAAGGAAGATATGGTAAGAAGAATTACAATAGTAAATGGAAGCCATATAGTTAAGGTAAGTAACATACAAGTTCATAAAACATTAATAAATAATGCATGATATAAATATAATGGTGGATGGAAACCCAAAGGCCAGCTAAGGGTACAACGTTAACAAGAAACGGTGTAAAAAGTGGTGTCAATTAGAAATAAAAGAAAGAATATAAGAATGTATACAATAATCAGTTTATTGGAACAGTACAAGCATGGAGTAATATACATGTATATAACAATAAAATGTTGACGAGATAAGGTATAAACAGGTGTAAATAGATATTGGATATATGAATAGATGAGACAACATAATGAATAAATGCTTAAAGGTAAAAGAAAAGGGAAAGTGTTACTTCATAAAAAAGAAGAGAATAATTGGGACTGGGGGGCTGGCGGCCGCACACATCCACTAAAAGAAGTATATATAAAAGAGATGCACCTAGTATAAAAAAAGAAGGTGTACCAATATAATGAAGAGACAGAAGGATAAAAATGTATATGAAAATAAAAAAAAAAATACAGAAAATATGTGAGCTATTGGGGGCTGCTGCCCCCACACCCCCACTTATAGAACTATATATAGGCCTTATAGGAGATGCAGCAATGCCAAAATAAAACCACAAAGTATAAAATAAAAGTGTACCAAAAAAATGATGAGACACTTGGAAAAAAAAAGTATATGAATGTGAAAAAATACAGAAAATATGCGAGTTATTGGGGGCTGCTGCCCCCACACCCCCACTAATAAAACTATATATATATATGAGAACCACTAATGACAAAGTAAAATCATATAGTAAAAAAATATAACGTGTAGCAATATAATGTAGTGACAGAGGGATAAAAATGTATATGAAAATGAAAACAAGGGACCTATGGGTCACGACGCTCAGCTGTTATATATGATAAAAAAATATTATTTAGAAATGAGGCACATGCTGGTTTTGTGTGGTAATAAATATAAGCTGTATTATGAGTTGTTGTTGTTTAGCTTATGTATGATTTTGATAGTACCTTTGGAGACAGGGAAGAGGATTGATTTCATTTATTTTATTAACAAATGGAGTACTATTGTCACACAGATTTTGACTTGGCCATATAACTTATAAGCAGAACATATAATATAAGAGTTTAACTATTTATTAAAAAAAATTACAAATATTGTCCCAAATATAATTTTTTTTAAAAATAATAAGAGAATCATATGATTTTTTTAAATGAAATATAACTGATATGATTATTAAAATAATATTAAAGAATATATTCATGAATGCATTCATGAATACATTTTGAAAGTATTTGCACAAGTATTCATATACTTTCATTTTTACCTGAATTCCTATTCTTTATGCAAGAAATTTTATAATGGAGTACATTATCATATTCCTATTTAAATACAATTACAAAGTATTCGCACCATGTCTGGTATTTATTCAGTTTCACCAACCAATGATGTTGAGAATCCAGAATATACAAAATTCACACATTTAAATAATGATCATAAGTACCTGGTTTTATGGCTTTTATTTATTATAAAAAATAACTGTAAAAAATTCATTTTGGACTAATTTCACATCAATGTACACACTAGACACAGGAATCTAGATTAATATTATCAACTGCATCTTTGTCTATCATTAATTTCCTTCATATGATCCCTAATGATTAGTAATGAATAATATGATTTACTTCTTTATCATTAAAATTGAACTGAAAAATTCCATAGGTGACTGCATGGTGACTGAATATGTGACATTCTACCCATCGATACAAGATTCTTATATCATCAGTAACTGCAAGTTAATTTCCTGTTATTATAAACTTACAAATTCCTTTTCTATTTTTCTTTAATTTGTTATTAAAAACCAATAAAAATTTATTAATTTATTGTTTATTGTTATGTTGTTGGTTAAAACCACTAGATGAGTTGGGTTGGACACCTGGATCAACTGTGGCTGGCCATAAGCTGCCTGGATTCCTGTATGCCTCGCCTCAAGCGTGCATAATTTGATGAAAGGTCAACAAGGTCAACATACAGGTGACTCAAGAGGGGCTGGAGAGAGCCAAAGTCTGACAGGGTCTCATAAAAAACATTAATAAAAGCTACAATTTTTGGCCAATTTCTTTCAGCTTTCTAAACTAAAAAGCTGAAATCCTAATGTGTGCATGATATGAAAATTATATCAACAGTGCTCACAGGACACAAACGTGCCATGGTCACAGTTGGGCCAAATTTATGGTACTAATTTTATATTTATACTAATAACTTATAAAATTTGAAAAATTCAGAACTAATTTTGGGTATTCAATTGAATCTTGATTAAATAATGTTACATCCCTGACAAAAAAATCTCTAGCTTCAGCAATGCCCTTTTTAAGGGAGTAAATATATTTCTTGATTTTTTACAAAGTGCATTATGTTTGGGCCCATAACTTAAAACAATTACGCAATACTGACATCATTCTGGCATGTGCATAGAGAATGAAAAATATGTATATTATTTATGATTAAAGTCAAATCAGTGGTTTTGATATTAGGCAGTCTTGAAGTGTAACAATGGGTTTTTAATGGAAAAATGAAGTTTTTCATTAATATCTCGAAGGTATTAAGTCCTAGTGACCAAATTCTTGGCATGGTAGGGGATTTTGGAGACATCTAACTGTATGCCGAATTTAAGGAACTAAGAGCTGAAGCTGGGGAGCTGAGCTCTTGCACACTGCATAACACTAGCTTGATGTAAACAATATGTTACATGGTGCTTGAAAACTTATTAAAATCTACAGTTTTTGATCAACTGGTTTCAAATTTTTGGTGTTAACAGTTGAAATGCTAACAAAAACATGCTGTGAAAATTAAATCCACAGTACTTACAGGAAAAAAACGTGCCATGGTCAAAGTTGGGCAAAATTTAAGGTACCAATTTTTTATTTTTATTAATATTTTAGAAAATTTAAAAGATTTTCATCTAATTTTGGGTATACAATTTAATTTTGATTAATTAAAGTTATATTACTGGAAAAAAGGTCGATAGCTTTAACATTTTTTGTGTTAAGTGATCAAATATCTTTCCTGATTTTTTACAAAATGCATTATGTTTGGGCCCATAACTTTTTTAAATTAAATAATACAGACATAATTTCTGGCATGTACATAGGAACTATATAGAGGAATATTTATGGTAAATATGAGGAAAAACAGATGAGTGGTTTTGATATTAGGCAGTCCTGAAGTGTGAAAATAGGTTTTTAATAAAAAATTGAGGTTTATCCTTAATTTCTCAAAGGAACGAAGTTGCAAAGACCCAGTTTTCGGCTTGGTAGGAGATCTTGGGGACATCTAACATTATGCCAAATTTTGGATTCCTAGGTCTTACGGTTTCAAAACGTGCCACAGCTACGGACGGACGGACGGACGGACGGACAATGGACCACGACTATAGCTCAGATGACTTATAGTCAGCTGAGCTAAAAAAGTACAGAAAATATGTGAGCTATTGGGGGCTGCCGCCCCCACACCCCCGCTAATAGACCTATTATGAATGGTTCACCCCACCAGTTACAGCGTAAATCCACCCCCGAAACCTGAGGTGTGTTTAACATCATCAATGTTGGTGCACATGGCAGCGAGAGCACAAGCAAATAAGTTGTGTGTCGCCTCGTGACGTAAACAAGCGTGAATACTAAGAAAAAATACATGACGTAGTGGATAGAACTGCTGAAGAGTGCTTTATGCAGTGAGACCAATAAATTGGTCATGGATGTTACCGAATGTGTTTGTAGGAGGTAAAAATGAGGAATGTCAGGAGGCGTTAACACAGGTGAATAAGCTGGCCGTGCTATAGTCTATCGGAGTGCTTATTGACACACGGTCCGAAAGTCTCGGTTACCTCGATTTGGAAGTCTCGGTTACCGTGTATTGCAGTCTCGGGTATAGAGAATTGGGAGTCACGGTTACCATGGGTTACCATGTGTCACCAGCGGTCAGTCAAGCGCATTGCAATTAAGCTGGCGCACCGTTGCCCCAGTTAATCACTTTGATCACTGGTGTCCTAGATCAAAGGGCCAGGTCACTTCAAAGGCCACCAGGGAAATTGGGCCTCGTGAAATATGTTTTTTTTTTATCATTGCGAAGACATTTCTTTTTTCTTATTGTAACAGGGGTTTTCCAGGGTAATTGTGTAATAATTGGGTAATTTTTTTTCAATGGCCTATTTTCCATCTTTAACGCAAATCATAAACAAAGTAATATACAGGAGATGTATAATTTTACCAAAAAAAAGCATTTTATGAAAGGTGGTGTTGTTTGAGAGTCATTGTGTATCCTAAGTCGAATTTATCGGCTCAAACTTTGATGTACCACCATAACATTATGCATGACGTTGATATTGATAAAGTCGCTAAGAAAACGTTGCATTACATTGTACAAGCTATATTTGACTAATTTGAGCACATTTAGTCATTACATATCAAATATGGTAGTTATTCTTATATAGATATCCATTTCTTCTTATTATAGAATAATAAAAATTTGAAAATAATGCGTCAAAAATAATAAATGAAACAAGCCTTAAAAAATTCTCTGGTTGCATATTTACCTCATCCAGGGCATGCAGACGATTAGGAAACACTGTTCAGAGGTCGAGAAGGATGATACTGAAGAAGACTGTTTTGAAATATTTAATTTTATATGGAACTTTCTTGGATATTTATGTACGTTATATTTTGTATATTATAAAAATGTGTATGCATGTTTGTGTCAGTATCTTAACTTGTTTATATTGTGTATATTAATTGTGTATATTTTATATAGCATGGTGAACTGTTTGGATTTTCTTTCTTTTTTTATTACACAAACGTAGTACATGCATAACGGAACAGTACAAACATACAAATAGAAATAAATATTTTGATAACAATTTACATTTAATCTTGAAGATTATTCATGTAGAGGAGAGCAGGTAGGTAAGGTTTTCCCATTTTGAATAATGTTGAGTTAATTTACCTCCTTTCTTAGCGATTACATCTTCTCTTGAATAAATCTGCTTAACATAGCTTATACATCAATGATAGTTCGGTAACATTTTGAGACATCTGCAATTATAAACATACTTTTTTACAACCAGTGTTAGCATATTTATAACCATCAATGTTCGCTTTAACCTTACAGAACTTCAGATACTGACAACTCAACGGAGGAGTTTAATGACGAACTATTCAAACCCTCTTGTATTTTTAACCACAAGTTAGCGACAAAAGAACAATTCCAAAAATATGTGATAAAGTTTCTCTTTCTAATTTACAAAAGGTACAAGTAGGAGAATCTATTACATTCAGTCTATATATGAAGAAATGGGTTTAACGTCACCCGACGTTGTAGTACATAAAACTGAAAATTCCTAATTTGTACGAAAATTGTTGTGTCATAAATCTTGGAGAATCCCATATAAACAATCTCCTCTGATATATCAATTAATTCTTGTTTCCATTTCTTAACTACTAAGTCTGGAGTGACTGAATGTTTCTCTTGTTTTCTCTTGTTTGGATTTTCTTTGCAGGTTTTATTAGTAGTTTATTTGTAATGGTATGTTTATTATATAGTCCCGTTTGGGCTCATAAATGTCAACTCAAATATAAATATACAGTATATACTTAGTGGTAGATATTCAAAATCATAAACATCATTATAGTGTAGGGGTTGTACTTTTTTCTAACCGCGTAAAAGTTAATTTTTACACTTTTTCCAACAGCGGACCAAGTATTCTACCAAAGTCTTGCCGTCACAATTTATGAATTAAACCAATTGAATTTGTTTTATCAAGTATAGGAAACTGCGTAATTGTGTAAGATGTTTTATCATACAGAATTGTTAGGGGTTCGTAATATAGGACATTCAAAACCATTGTGCCTCTCATCTTCGACGTCACCGTTTTCACATATGAGACAGCCCCTTGCTTTTAAGGTTCCTGTATTTATTGGGTGGTATCAGCCTATATATGATGTCTGACATCTGTCAGTTTCACTTCTCAGCGCAAGTATCCCACACCAAAGCCGAGCAAGTAGACTGAACTTTGCTGTCGTCGATCGGGCCATATACTTTTTAACGTATATACTTAATTATGTGCCATGCACTGAGTGCTGAAAAAAACTGAAAAAAAATCTTAATTTCGGAACTGTTCGGTATTGTTCAAGCCATTTATGTTGATAATCAGAACGTAATTTCTGTTTCAGATTACGTTGGCAAAGCGGCCCTAAGACTTGTGTAATCCATAGTGATTCCAAAACCGTAACATCTCAATAAAATGATATCTACTTGTTAAACAACCAATGTCTCTTTTAGAGCAGCAATTACACATGCAGAACCTGTGAACACTTAAAAGGTAACGGAGAGCTCTGTTTTGAATTTTATCACATGATATTTATTCTATAATCGATCAGGCCACGATGATGAGTTGTTGATAAAGATATGACCATTCCATGGCTCGTAGTAACTTAGCCAATTTCATTTTCGGTTTGTTCCTCTGATTTTGAACATGTCCAATTTACATCGTGAAAATCTGGAAAGTATACATTTCATAAAGAAGAATGTCACAAAATTCCCAGTAATCACATCTGTATTATAATTAGAGTAATAAAGTATCCACTTCTCCAGTTTAATTGCAATTATTTAATTATTCGGTATCGATGTGCTTATAAAGTTTGTGCATTTAGTCATAAGAAACTATGATTAACTTACTTTATTTTGTATTAATTTCAAAAAAAGCTTATTTGTTCCTATTATCCTTGTTTATTATTTTCTGATTAGAAAACTGATATTGAATAAAACAAGAGATATATGTATGTAAATTATATTTATTTTAAATTGTTGAATATATTTAAAATTTTGAAATGAAATAAATAATTTTCATCAGGGATGTAATTTTCATCCCCGAAATTAGTAGTACCCCGCCTGATGAAAATAGGTTTTAAACTTATTAATATACCTAGGCGATGAAAGTATAAACTATTATAAATGTTAAACATATGTGTCAGAGATCAAAGGACCTGATTAGTCAAAAGCCACCACTTCTCGTACACGGCCCGGTAATTAAGACCTGCTATAGTAACAACAACTCGCGTTATTGACACACGCTTTCGGGTATCACGACGGGGGTGTTAGTGGCCCTGCTATCTAGCGGGAGTGTGACAGATTTGACGCATGCGCAGTTAAACCGTGTGTCAATAAGCTGGACCTTATTGACACACCCCGTGTGTCAATAAGGACGGCCATAGTCCGATATATGTAGAAAGTGAAGGCAAGAACATGCAGTAGAGTAATAAATATGAATGAGGAGGCATGAATTGCGGTTATATTTCGATATAAAATATACTCGTATATTTAAAAAATTCCTACTTCACAGTTTATCACTTATTTCAGGGATGTAATCATGTAGCCTGGATTCTGAAGTCGTACCAGGAGCCACTATAGAACGCGGGCTTCGCTTGTATTGAGGAACATATAAATAAAATTGTCTCCTCTCATTCCCTATTTTAACTCCTACTTTTCCCTGTAGATGTCCCTACACTCTACACTTCTAACATAAACAACTACTAAGCATGAGAAGTCGCCTGAATCGGGAATCGAACCTACGATCTCTGGACTAGGAGCCCTACACGCTACTAAGTGAGCCGTGAAGACGGGATACCAGCAGGAGCAAGTTTTGTTCATTTATATCTGCGATTGAAGAGGCATCTATCGCGAAAATGGGAAACCATTTACTATTTTAACAGGAAAAATTAAGCTTTAGGTGGGGGCTCCGCCCCCACACCCCCGTTCAGACGGGGAACCCAGGTTCCCCGGACCCCTCCTCCTCTAATATAATAAACTCCAGCTATAAGCAAAATTAAATACGGGAATTCTGAGGAAAATGATATGTATCGGCCTTTTCCAGGAAACAATTTATTATGCGACACCCGTTTTACCGGCGGTAGGCTGAAGCCCGGTTTCTATAGTTCTGCCTCGTACCGTTATGAGTGACGGTGTGTGTTTCTAAATACATACATCTCTTGCAACAGACAGGGTGGGCCAGTTATGTTGGCCGGTTTAGGTGCCTGAGGTATTCTATATTCTTACCCCGAATTCTTAACACGCTGCTTTATTTTCACCTACCTTTATCGACAGTTTATAAAAACACAATCTATCAAAAACCAAGGCCGCCTGCAAGACGAGCTTCACACAGAGCTTGTGCAACAGGCGGTATATTTTGCGCACATACTCATTAAATATTATTCATCCGAACATTTTATACCTGGAAATTCAAGGCATTCAAGAATATGATGCAGCATGATTGAAAACAAGTAGGCATTCACAAGGACTTGTATTGTCTATTGATAATTCACTGATGTACAGAAAGTATTTCTCCCGTACAGGCCTTTTTAGCCTATGAATGTTTTAAAAGTACTATCAGTGTATAATTATACCTTCCAGAGTTCGATCACCCCATCAAATTAAATATTCAACACTAAAGTGTAAGCTAAAAATTTAATGATAGTCAAGGGAGTGCTGAAAACAAGTGATCGCGGGGTCATATGACGCTCAGCTGTCTATATATATATATATATATATATATATATATATATATATATATATATATATACACCGTATTTGACGTAATAAGCGCCCCGGGCGCTCTTAAAATTTATTTTTATCCCACAAATCCCCCCCCCCCTCGCCGTCTACTAAGTTCCAGTCAGTGTGACACGTCTCATGATCCGATGATACTGACACTTTTGTTTGACATCGCTGCACATTCGCGGAAATCCAGGGAACAAAAAAAAAACTGAATGATGATTGTATAAATGTGAATTAAATCAGAACTGATCCAAATGATGTGTTAAGTTTATTCGTCTTAATACTGACTAATTACATAACCACGGTACTTGAATAGAAAATAAAACCTCCTGCCAATATAAACAAGCCATCACATTTTGATTGAAGCTGGGTTGTATTCTTGCGCAAATCCTTATAGAAAATCTCAGAAACAGACGCCAAAAAAACCTAACAAGCTTCCATTTTATTTAATTAATTATTCAAATATCCCCTGAACCAAAGCAGTATTATATGTGTAACGATCTCTCACAAGCCGCCAATGCCGTTCAACGAACTCCGACGATCTTTGCGGAATAACAGAGCAAATTAGGCCATTTTACCCATTATGCTCCTCAAGGCTGGTGCTCAAAAAGACGGGTGTTTTTTTATTCGTGCATTCAGTAGAATCCGTGAATTTAATATGCGTATGTAGACACAGCGACACACCACCCGAGAAATTCATATCCGCTCTCTTCGACCTAGCCGTGACAAACACGACTCAGTTAGGGCCCTACAGTATTCTGACCATAATGTCAGAGGGCCGATCTGGCGCTATCTTCGACCTTGAAAGAGGCTGTTTTTTTTTTGCATTATAATTCTGTTGTTGACAGTTTATTTGCATTAAGTCTGCATGCACGTTTTGTGCAGAGACATAAATCAGAAACTCAGAGTAAAGAAACACCCTGTGCAATTTCATTAATAACATTTTACGGACGGGAAAGATTGTTCACTGACACTTTGAGCGTATGTATATTTTTTAGTAAGGACACGATGTTTAAACTGATACCCATTGACGCTTTGTTGACTAAATAGGTGACACATCATATGTGTTTCTTTCATTTCCAAAGTATGAACACACCATGATTATATCCAGGGGTGGCGAACAAGACGAAAGAGCCATTGACCTTATCTGACTTACATCGGCTCATGCAACTATGATGCTCGGTACCAGCTGAAGTTAATAAAACAGGAGCTCTGTTGACACGGTCAAACGTAAGGACCAAGAGACAATTCATATCCTTACATTTCTGAGAAACTCCGCATTCTGACGTCTGCTGTAAACGTAATTGGGTTTCCATTTGTCAAAACAAATGTTTGTGTGGCCTGGATATGGGCTAGCATGTTAATAAACTAATTCATATCCTTTTTTTATAATAACGTAATTCTGGCAATTTGAAGCCTACACTGTTTAAAGGTGCACGTAAAATAACGATGCTTTGCACCGGCAGCAAAGTTGACAGTGCAATGCACCGTTATTTTACATGCAAAGAAAAAACGCAGTGCGTTAAATAACGTCGCATTGCACCGTAATTTTACAGCGCTTTGGGACGTAAATAAACGGTGCTTAGCCACGAGAAAATAACGGGCATCTGTTATTTTACGGGACAATATGCCGTTATTTTACAGTGCTAAGAGACGTGAATAAACAGTGATTTAAACTGAAATCAGGGCATTGCACCGTTATTTCACGGTGCTTTGATATGTAGACTAACAAAACATTGTTACTTTACAATAAATAACAGTGCTTTGCACTTGGAACTATACACTGTTACAGGTTTCCATAATCTTTCTCAAAACGTTTCTGTCTTGTCACTCCGGACGAACCCTTTATTTGTATCTGTGTACTTCAGGTTTCTCATAACATGTTTTTTAGATTTTACAAGTAAAAATATTACGAATGAAGTCAGACCTCCTTATGATGATAGAGTTGTAACTTTCTGTTTGACAGTCAAGTGTCCCGAAAATCAAATCAGGATATCCACAGAGGGAAATGCATCTTGGCTAATTTGGGAATGGCATTAAAAATGCATGCTCACACATAATATCACACCACCTCTTTATTGTATGAAATATTCAACAGATCATCAACATGTACAACACGTGTACTTAATGTATATAGTTATTCAGATTATACTGATCTTCCAAAAGGCATCATTAGGAAGCAAACATATTTAAACATTTTGACCACACTGCATGGCAGTTAAATCGTCTCCAACTAAACACATAAAATTTGGCAATTAGTGCAATATTATTATGATTACTATTATGAATGCTGTGTGTTATCTCATTAAGATTGCTGATCTTTTTAACAATGGGGCCCAAATCTATTTATAATGTATCTTTGAAAAATAGATAAAAGTGCATCAATAAAAAAGTGTTGTAAATTAATGGTATCTTTAAAGTAAAAGATGGTCAGAACACAAGTCAAACAATTGAAATGGATTTAACTTATATGTCACCAAATCTTTCTACAGTAAAACCATCTACTTTGTGTGAAGCTTCTGATAATGAATTTCCAAAATAAAGGTCCTTGGTAAATAAATGATTTTTGCATCAATTAAATTCGAACTGGAGAGAGTTGAAGAGAATGCCTACACTGTAACAAGGGTGCAAATGTAAACGTTTTTTCCATAAAAATAATAAGATAGTTACCTGATTTAATTAAGGTACTTTGATTAAGGTACACAAGAATATTAAAAGTGAAATAGTCGTTAACTGATATTTCCTATATTGTTGATATATTATAGAGGAAAATGCAGCATTAAAACATTAAATCTGACCAACCAGCTCTATTGACAGTGGGAGGGCAGTTAGAGGTGCATTCAATTACCCCAAAATCAAGAAACCTGAAGGTCTTTTTAGTCCCTTGGGATACTCCAGGGTAAATATCCAAAATGACGCATAGCAAGCTTCCAGTGGAAGTAGAAATAACTTGCATGGGTTGACAGTTTCTGGCCATCCACCATGTGTTACAGTGATGTTACAGTCCCCATCTTGAACATTCACAGGTGTTAGAGATCTCATTCCCTGCATACAAAATAATAAACAGAAAAGAGAGATTGTAAATGTAAGAAACATGAGAGAAATATGCAAGAATACAGTTCAGTGAAATTATCCCTTTAAATTTTATATTTTTTTTAGATTTTTTTCAAAGTCTGACGCTCTATCAATTTACATTACAGAAAATAAACTTTTGTTCTTTCTTCACAAAATTTAAACAATAACTACAAAAATAGTTTTCTTATGGTCAATGGGAACCTTTAGAAGTAAAAATAATTATACATTATTATATCAAATATATCTTTACATTTACATTACAGACAATAACTGGCCAAGATTTTGTTCTATCTCCACAAAAAAAATTAACAGTTTCAACATTTTTCTTTTATATATGTATTTACTTAAAAAAAAGGTTAAAACTATCTTTAATACTTGCTGAATATATTAACACAAATATAATAGTTTTGAAAGAATTACCTCTCCTCCATCTGCAATCCCATATTATCCTTGCATTCTCCAAACAGTGAAGGCAGTATCCTGTTTATAGGAGCTTTGCTTCTGCAAATACAAATACACAGACAATGCATGCATATATATATGTATGTATATATATAAATGTGATACGAATCAGTTTTAAAATCATACTCAATGACTGAAAGTTGATCGATTAATAATCATTTTTTTTTCATTTTATGTGCCATATTATTAAAATAAAATCTGTTGTATAGATACCTAAATATTGACAGAGTAAATTAAGCCTAGCATGTACATCACACTGAAAGGTCAAGACTATACTTGTTAATACTTATTCACTGCATAAGGATAGCATTTATACTGTTTCCTGTTAAGTGCCCATCTTTCTAAAATCTATGAGAGAGTTAGAATATTTCATTGGAATAAAGAGACTTCTTTTGAATGTGCATACCTGATCGTATATGATAGGTTATGGAAAAAATACATGATTTGATGATTTAATTATGAAATGTCCTTTTCCAGAATGATTTCTACAGACAATAGACCTGACAATGTATTTTTAAAGGCACAAATGAAAGTATGTGTAAATATGAAGTAATTAACATGGCGATGATGAAAAAACTTGTAAACTTGAATAACTGGGAAACTGGTTAAAACGGTCCAAATGACCGAAATCGCAAGTAAAAGGGCAATGCCTCCTCGAAGTAAAGTCGCTCACAAGGATCGAGTTCGGCTCTCGATTGACATGGCTGGGTCTCCGCTGCTGGGATCGGTGGAGGGAATGCGGGCTGCTTCGGGCTTTGTGGCTGTTGGTGCTGTAGCTTTCTAACAAGGACTTCAACCCAGGAGAGAAGATGGCGCCCCCTATGGCTCCTTGCTTGGCTTGGCGTGGCACTGCGACTGTCGGCTCTGAGAACATGCTTAAGGAGCGCACAGGGCTGAGGTCTTGACCGCAGCAACCTGTAGCTGCTCGATGAGCGTATACTTCTTTTGGTTGGTTTTGGATGAAGTAATTAACAGTAAGGCTATGGGCCTGGATTTTTATTTATTGTAACTATAAATAATTATATTATGAATATTTGATAACCAGAATATCTGCAATGTTTTTTAGGGAGTAAACATGTTCCAAACTGCATAAAATTAAAAAAAATAGCCAATATTCAGCAGGTTTGACAAATGACACTGTAAGGTTAGAGATGGTCAGGTTAGCGTGGCTCGGCTCCATCAAGCAGCAAGCCAAAACGTTTATTAGAATAAAAATGAATGGAGAGAATGAGAAACAGGCAGGCGAATTCAGGTCAGCATCACTGCTGATGTTCAATATGTAAGATACTTGTTTCACAGATTTTAAACTCATCAGCTTAATCAAATTGCCATGGACTTTACAAAAGAAAATATGATCAAATTCAAACTTACCTTGGTGTACCTTTTCTGCAATGTTCTCTGCTAGGAATTTACCCTGCAACTGCTTGCCAGTGTAGTTGTGCACCTTGCACATCTTGCGTTTGTACTTTGTACACAGCTCTAAGTTTGGTAAGGCGTGGAACATTTACGTCATCTTTCCTCTAATCATTGATGCATGTATGGCTCTCTGAACACCTGCACAAGTAGAACAAATTCTAGGAGTATATAAAAACAGAACTGATAAACATGTAACCAACGAAAGACAATCTCAGCACCAGGCATATTAATAATATTTAAAACGTAAGTGCAGGTATATAAATTAATAAACAAAAGTGCTATATTGCATATAAAAATGGTAAATATTGGGTCAACAAATGTTTTTACTCAGTGTATAAACAGAAAGGTGCAAAAACAGCATCACATGTACACGAGGATTTATAAATAGGAAGCAATATATGCAGTACAGCCTTTATATTACAAAATGATGTAACATTTGTAATTGCATTTACATATACTAGCTATTATAATATAACAAGGGCTACAGGCATAATGCAAACCTGCGTAATCTTTCCGGGTTCCCTGATGATAAACTTGACTATTATTTGAAAAGTTATTATTTTTTAAGGTGTGACAAGTACATGTATAAAGCAAGTACTACCAATTTTGAATCTTAGTACAAGTATAAATGCGCTCAGTCTGATGCATAGTGATGGATGAGATGTGGTATACCCCATTACAAAGGCCTATATGTGAGTGAGGGGGTGTCAAAAACCCCATCCAACCCACATTATGAATGGAAATTGCAACCCTGTACAACAGAGTTGGGGGGGGGGGGGGTCTCTGGCAAATTTTCAGTTGAGTAAACCCGGACATTACAGATGGTTCTACTAGGCCTTGCTAGAACAATATGGGTGGTGGGGGGGGGGGGGGGGGAGATCAATGAGCTATGTTTCCCAACAAAAGTTCAATAACAACTTTAGTACTGGTATCAGTGAACGACAGTGATAGAGGTGGTGTCTTCCCTGTAGCTCAAATGACTTACAGTCAGCTGAGCTAAAAAGGCAGTATATTATTATGTGATGTTTAAACTTACATAATTCCTATTCTTAAGAAATAGGAAAGTTGCCATGATGGTATCCAAATCTTCTTTGAATTTTTCACACTGATGGAAATGCTTGACCATTTTCTGAAAGCATAAACAGTATTTGGCTGTGCCTTAGCAGCCTTAATTTTCAGGCTCTCTCCCTCTCTCTCTCTCTCTCTCAAAAAGACTGGCTAAAATGTTAGCACTTTGGCTAGCATGGTATGTTTTTTTTTCTTCTAAAACATGTTAAGAAATTTAGGAAATTGTCTAAAAGCTGTTAATTATTTGTTTGGTCTGTGTTTACTCTCTGTTTAAGCATCTGTTAAAAATATTTAAAAACATAAAGGGACTTTGATATCTTAATTTCTCTGGTTGACATGTAAGTGGGAAAACCTTATTCAAGGCCTCATTTAAAATCTAGTAAATAAATAATTCAAAACTGTTTTCAGTGGTGCCTTTACCAATATTTCACCTTTAAGGGATATATATATATATATATATATATATATATATATATATATATATATATATATGACATGTATATTTATACAGTCGTGCATGATGTACACCCAGACATGGCCAGGTGTGTGTGTTTGTGGGTCGGGGGGGGGGGGGTTGCTTCCTTTTTCCTAATTGGCAATTCCCTGAAACTAAAAAAGACTTAATCATTAATGATAAACATTGGCATCAATGCAGGGAATGGGGGTTATATACCCCCCACTTTTTTAACAAGGGGGGATTGGTCAATGTAATAATCCCCAACACTGATATTGAGCAAGTAACAATTACTTTTATATATTGGACATGTAATATATTAATAATTAGAAAACTTTTCCATTTCTGAGTTAACTGAAATATAAGGTTATCTAATAATCTAAACATGGTTTAGAGTTGACATTTAATGGAAACATAAAACCTGCACTTAATTAATATATAATATCAACATCACACAAATGTCACACATTATAAAAGGTGTATATATATAATATATATATATACATATATATATATATACATAATATATATTTCTCAATATATATATAACTCAATCGCTCTTCTACCCCTGCCAGTGACAGTCGCCCCCCCCCCCCAACTGAGGGAACACATGAACGAGACTGGCCTCGTACCACTATACCATTACCAACGTACACTATTACACAGTATTAGAATAACAACTAACACAGTAAACAGATTTATGCCTACATATTAAAGAAGAACATTTTACCAATGAAGATGGTGGGTAACTTCTGTGACTTTCAGCACATTCAACGCACAAGAGCGTCTACATTGCAAAGCGGCGTAAATTTACAGTCTGATGCGCCGTTATTTTACGGTAATGTTTAACAGTGTAAAAGACCGTCATATTTTGACGTAACACTCGGCAAAAGTCAGCATACTGGCGTGACTATATGGCGCAATTTTCCTCAAAATGAACGCAAACGACCAGAACGTTTATAATCCTTTGCTAGAACACTTAAGTTCCCTTCCACGTTATAGATGGTAAAGTAAACAGTTAATAGTAAATACGGAATTGAAGATTTCATCTTATCAATATGGTGCTGTTCTTCGCTAAGATATATGGCTTTTGTAGAATTCTGGTGAAACTTTTAGGCGCTAATTTAGGGAAAATTTTCTTTCGTTTACCAAATTACATGGGCTCTGGAAACTCTGACATAATTTCACGCCAATGAAATCATCGAGTGAGGTAGAAAATTGACGGTTATGCCAATTATTTTAGTTAATAAAAAATCTGATAAATTCCGATTTATCAGAGATATTTCTAAAAAACCCCAAGGGGGCGCTCATAACATAAAATACAGTATATGTACATGTATATATATATATATACATATATATATATATACATATATATATATATATATATTTATAGTTTTAGTAATGTATGTTCGTAAAGTTCCAACAAAAACGAACCATTCATTGATGTATGGCAAAAAATCGGTTTGGGTGATAAAGCTTAAATCATAAACTTTGGTATATTTGAAGAAATAACTTTTTAACATTTATACTTGCAGTTGCGGATCATAAACGCTACCAGACAATGCCGTCATAATTTCCTAGAATTTCCATATATTATCTAGAAATCTGTATTCTAAAGAATGTTAGCTGTGATTCGAAGCGGATTATTTATCATTTACTTCTCGAAAGGAGAATAGCACCCTGAGCGCAATTTCCACATTTGAAATACAGACTTCCAGTTGCCTTCTGGTTTTCTGTCCTGGCCATATAAGGTGCTATTATAGGACTTTCATAATGAACCGCATAGTGCCGGAGGTGTAGTTCATCGAGTAGTTCATCGTAATTGAGATATATGAAAGACCTGGGCCAAATTCTCATACACTTGCCCTGCCTCTTTTAATTTGTTTAAAATAGTGCTTTCAGGAACGCGGGTGTAAGCGTCCCAGACACTAGACATCTCTTACCGACGCTCGGTTCGGAATGTCCAGGCGTCCGATGGGACACGCAAATTTCTGGCTTGTAGCACTCAAGGACCATCAATTGCCTCGTCCGAACCCGTCAGTTGTGTAAACGCCGCGTTGATAACTGAGGCTCCCATTTCGCTATAAGCAAATTTCCATATACAATGTAATGACACTATTTCTAATCATATAATAATATGATAATTACATAAAATACGAGAAAGGTCAAATTTTACATAATCCTTCAAACTTAGATAAAAACCTATAAAGTCAGATGGGACTCCCCAATATTTTTGCCTGAGCGTCCCGGACTCTTCAAATTTCCTTTCTACTGGAAATCCTGTTATATGTATTTCTTTCTATTAAATATTACACAGCTGAGAAAACCTTACTTTAACCTTGATTAGAATTTGAAAAAAAGTATCTTACAGGGTCATCTGAAAGCATATGGTAAGGAAGAGAGAACACTGCAGGTATATAGCATATATACAATTACAATTACAATTGTATTGTAAATTGTAATTGTAATTGTATATAGCGCCAGATCGGCCGTCTGACATTTCGGCCAAATTACCGGCCTGCCAGATCAGTATAGGAGGGCCCTGAGTGAGTCGTGTTTGTCACGGCAACTGCAGAACAGGCTGTAATTTCTATACTCCTATTAAATATCACACTCCCACAATGATCCCACGTCATCGAATGAGCGGGAACAAAGTGGACCTTTTCATAAGTATAGTATTGATAATTCAATAAGAGTAGAATTCCTATTTGTCGTGCAAGCCATTTGTCAGGTCGGACATTTGCCAAAGAACGCCTTTATAAATGCATTATTAATGCAACGAAGCTATTTTCCCATTAAACAAAAACAAAAAAATAAGATAAAATAAAATAAATAAAAATGACCTGAGAGTTTAGCGCTCATTTTGTAGTGGGAACGCGCCTACTGTGTCCGTGCCGACCCGTGCACTGACAATGAACTCCGCGACATTTAAAGCAAGTCATCAAGCATTTGAATCGTGTTGGTTTGCATGCATAAATATTTGCTGATAAATATTCCTACTCACGTAAGAGTAGAACAAATGGCAGTGACTGTACAGTTCAACTAGTTCAAATTAGCTTGTCATTTTAAAGGAGAGTATCGAGGAGCGTTAAAAAAAAAACATTTAGGTTTCTGTAAAATACAATTAATGGTATGGATTTTCAGCACCAGTGATGCACAAACTGAAGTCCCTTTCAAATTGTTATCAAGCTAGAATATGCAGGTAGTATATTGTACTGAGATTTATGGGTCAGTGTTATAAAACACACATCAGCATACTTCAACGATACTGCATATATATGGATCCATATAATTTCTGAAGGTGACCCAACCATGTTTCTGTATCAAAATCCAGAAGGGGGGGGGGGGGGAGGGGGGGAGGGGTCTGCAACCCCTCTTTTTCAGCCGCCGCAACCTCTTTTTAAGGGTTTCTGACCAGCAGCCTGGACCCCCACTTTTCCGGAACTTTGAGACTTTTTTAGGCGTTGTCATTAGTCTTCCTTGTTTAGACATCCCCCCTCCCAAGGACCCCGCCCCCCAAGTCCTGGATCCGCCCCTGCAATAATGCTGATATAAAACCAAGCTATCGTACGAACAATAAATATTTGATTGTTACATGCCGCCTCAAACGTACATACCAATATGGCTGCATTGAAAGTACACCAAGAAACAGTTAGGGCGCCGCCACCACATTATGTATATTATAGACATTCATCACTGCCAGAGCAGACGACAGAATGGCTGCAGCTGCACATAAGAGAAGTTATAGAGGCCTGTGATGTGAAAGATGGAGACCATATAAAGATCCTTTCTGTTGGGTCTGGGCAAGGTAATGTTACGATTGGGTCGCATATATCTTCATTTCGATATTCAAACCTTGGATAACAAATTAATGCTATGTTTTGCGAACTCTGAAAATATTTAAGATTGTTAAGGTGTTATGATACACCATTACCGCTTTATATTCGCTTGGTGGAAATTTCGTGATTATTTTCATGAGACGGTTTGATTGAACTTATGAGATTAGGTAAGGCAGTATTTGTATTTATTAAAATATAAAAAATGAATCTAGTTACCCCACCCATTCCTGTTACATTCGTTATGTTCTGCCCTGTGTCAGACATATCCCAAGTTATTACAGCATGTTTAAACAATAATAAATAAACGAACTGTTTATAAGTGTGATATCTGTGCCGTTTGCGCACATGCATCATCCAATCTTGTTCACCTTACTTGATTTGGCATCTTATTTCTGAGGGTCTCCTATACGCGAATATTTAACATTCGCGAAATTAAAAATTCTCGTGAACAAAAAAGCAACACCAGTATAAATTTACAGTGTTCCTGTATATTTCTTACATTTCTGTCTCGTAGATACTGAAATTAGTCTCTCGATAGCACAAAACGCCACGGAACAATTTGTGGTTTATGATACATATCTGTGTGATTATTCCACAAAAGACAGGCTATAGATTTTCGTAGAGCCTTCGATTGCTTGTAACATGAACCATGCCTGGTAAAACTGTTGGCCTACATGCCCTGAAACTCACTACAAATCTGGCTAAATAATGTTATTTTGATATTAATTTGGAGTGTGTCTGGGATATGAACGTGGTTCGTGAATCTGTACATGCCTTCAGCTATGTACCATGCCTGGTAAAACTGTTGGCCTACATGCCCGGAAACTCACTACAAATCTGGCTAAATAATGTTATTTTGATATTAATTTGGAGTGTGTCTGGGATATGAACGTGGTTCGTGAATCTGTACATGCCTTCAGCTATGTACCATGCCTGGTAAAACTGTGGGTCTACATGCCCGGAAACTCACTACAAATCTGGCTAAATAATGTTATTTTGATATTAATTTGGAGTGTGTCTGGGATATGAACGTGGTTCGTGAATCTGTACATGCCTTCAGCTATGTACCATGCCTGGTAAAACTGTTGGCCTACATGCCCGGAAACTCACTACAAATCTGGCTAAATAATGTTATTTTGATATTAATTTGGAGTGTGTCTGGGATATGAACGTGGTTCGTGAATCTGTACATGCCTTCAGCTATGTACCATGCCTGGTAAAACTGTTGGCCTACATGCCCGGAAACTCACTACAAATCTGGCTAAATAATGTTATTTTGATATTAATTTAGAGTGTGTCTGGGATATGAACGTGGTTCGTGAATCTGTACATGCCTTCAGCTATGTACCATGCCTGGTAAAACTGTTGGCCTACATGCCCGGAAACTCACTACAAATCTGGCTAAATAATGTTATTTTGATATTAATGTGGAGTGTGTCTGGGGTATGAACGTGGTTCGTGAATCTGTACATGCCTTCAGCTATGTACCATGCCTGGTAAAACTGTGGGCCTACATGCCCGGAAACTCACTACAACTAAACAACTGATAAGATCATTTTTATCTGGAACCAGACATGAAATGTCTCAGGTTTAGGATATTTTACTGGTAAAATAACTTGCAGCATTGTTTTTGGTATTTTTTTCTTCTTCCTATTTTTATCCTTTTTCTTCTTCTGTCACTTTTGATATCTCTAAAATATTATTTACCCTTTTTCAAATATCATCATCATCCGCATCCATTTCTTTAGATAGTGTTACAGTAATGATGTAAAGCCGGGGTTACACTACACGACAATCGCTGATCGCACGGTCAAACCGATTATCGTAGCTGGGGACGCGACAGAGTAGAGCGACAAAATCCTGTTTACACTGGCCGATAATCGCTGTCGATTTGTACATATATGATAACAATATAAAATATAAATAAATTTCAAAATATTTTAAATGAAATAAGATAATGAATATATATATATAAACATTTCTATATTACTTTACCGGTAAATTTTATATATTAGTGTATATACATATATATATATATATATATATATATATATATATGTATGTATTTATATATATAGAAGGTAGTGTTACCCTACGATGTAAAGTCCTGTGGCCTACAGACTAGGCCAGAGCGTTATAACTATGAAGAAAAACAACACTGTTAATTCACAACAGTCTGTTTCACGGGATGCGACCCGATCATTAGGTGAATTCACCTTATGATCGGGTATCATCCCGTGAAACAGACTGTTGTGAATTAACAGTGTTGTTTTTCTTCAGAGTTATATATATCTTTATTAATATACAATATAAACGTTCTATATATAAATATGTATTATTTATACAAAAAAAGCAAACATTCATTTATGTGAAAAAAATATCGCACTTGTGTATAAATATATATGATATATATTATGTATATATACTTAATTATGCATTTTAATACATTAATGCATTAATTTTATTATATATATGAAAAAACTATGTTAATGTATATAGTATGTTTCTATTTATATATATTAAGTATATTTATTTATATATGTAAATTATATGATCCATTTAAAATTTTATTTCTACACTAACACACACACACACACACACACACACACATATATATTCAAGGGGTCCTTGGCTTGGCATTCCAATTTGATTGATACCAGTGTCACATGACCTGAGGGAGAGGCTTTGTCCTATTGGATGAACCACATGACCTGCCCTTGCGATTGTCGTAATACTTTATAAACTAAACGACTCAACGATAAACGTAAGAGAATGGTTTGACATATCAAACTGTTTTGTCGGTCGATAATTTGTTTCGATACGCGGTTATCGCTGAAAAAAACTTGTCACACAACACGACAATCGCACTATATGCTGAAAATTGTGAGCGACAATATACTGTCGTGTAGTGTAACCCAGGCTTAATTGAATTTTGAAACAGAGCAATATACACCGCTATAAAAATCTTGTACAATGACTGAACCATATATACATATATATATTTGTACCACAAACCAATATGCAAAAACAATGTTTTAGGGTATTTAACCAGCTTAGACATATTTCTTGGTGGTGTGATTTGTTTCTTCCGCTTACGCGTAATTCCTCTGACCTAACATGGCGGTTTTCCTTTAATAAAGTTGTACAGGATTTTCCTGGAAATATTTTCATGAATTCATTTTAAATATGGTTTGAGGCTAACACCACTACTGACTGGCACAATATTGGTAAAGTACCATATGTTAAAACGAAATATTGAGAAGAATCGCCTTTAAATTTAATGCTGCGCTAAAAGACGTAGTACTAAAGAAATTGTTGCAAATTAAACTGAAGTTCGTAAACATCCTAACCATGTATTCATTCTATTAAGGTGATCCAGACATGGTAATCCTTGACAATATTTTGGAATTAGACCTTCCTGTCCAGTATACAGTGATCGAACCCAATTCAAGAGAGGCAGCCAAGTTCGAAAGTCACGTCATGGGCAAACCAAAATATTCAAAGGTGGGATTCTTCTTTAAGGTTAAAACGTCTGAGGAGTTTCTAGAATCACGAAGCAGCAAAAGTTTATTTCATCTCGTTCTTTTCATACATTGTTTATATTATTTTCAAGATACTTTAGAAACAAATCTACAGGCTTATCACGACTTGCTTGAAAAGAAGGGATGCATGCTAGCCATAACTGCCGCCAACTCAGGTAACTGTGTAAAGATTTCACACCTTTATGTACATATTTATTCATCACATTAATATATATTATATGAATATATATATATATATATATATATATATTTATTTACATAATTAAGTAGATAAGCAAATGCAACGTTAAAAGACATAGCGGATGTCTTAAACGGAACATGATCCGGTCATATGTCCTGTTACAGATTGTAATGATATATTTCTAGTTCTTATAAATTTATTATCTCACCTGGGATTTCGGTGATATCCATAAACATCACCATTTCTAGTTTATTTCAATGAATCTTCACCTCATTTGCATCCTGTATCTTCATTAAACTATACGCATGTGAACAGGTGGTTGGGGAGGTGTTATTGACCAATACAAAAACACACTGCCAATGGCAGACTTTTCCAACGAAGAAGACGTTGAATCTGTTTTGGAGAGAAATCGGTGGTCCGTGAAGAGGGACATGATTAACTTTACCCTGGACATAAGTAAGTTCGGTGCTGTATATTTTTTTATATCATACTACAGATTTTGTTTTACAAGCCATATTTATGTTGATTTAATGAAAATTTCCAATGTATTGCAATAAATTTGCTAATAATTTCTGATAGCTTTAAATATGACATGGAAACAATAAAGGTGTGATTGCATAGTCATTAGTGCAATACGATACTTTCTTGTTGATACTAAGTTTCATTGCAAACACGTCTGTGTTGGAGATGGCAATAATTTCCGGTTGCGGATTGTATTCCTTGCAATTATCTTTATAATATCTTTTTGAGTATCTATATTTTCCAAAAAAAAAAAAAAAAAAAAAAAAAAAAAATAGACTGGACTTTAACACGTATAAAAAACTATTTATTTTTACCTGCCAAAGTTTAATGAAAGTCAGTGTAGTCTCCTGGGGCATAGCTTAACCCTGAAATTCTGTTATCAATGTCATGTTTAATAATTTAAGCTGAGGTCGATGTGCGAGGTTTGCTAAAATAACAAAATAAGTAACAGGGACTCGTTCGAAAAGCCTACATCATCAGGGCGGGCTTGCTGTCAACATTTTCTGGGACTTTCCATACCTGATCACATTAACTTAATGTAAATGTATTTATTATATATAGCGCAAAATCTCAACACATAATAGTCTTCATATTAAATATTGTAACTATATAAGCTATATAGCCTACTGAAGGTTTTCCTTTAACACGTAAAATATTTTAATAAATGTTAAATTTAACTTAAACACATATATATTATAATGTCACGATCAAGTTATGTAATAAACTAAAAAAAAAAAAAGAAAGAAAACAATTCCCCGATTGCGTTGGCCCGTCTTATACTGCAGTGGGGCTGTGTATTGTCCCATTGAATATTACTGTCAAGGTTTAGAGCTTTACAACAAATTAATTTGATATGCATGGTGTTGTCTTCTTCCCTTATTCGGAGCTGAGAAAATTACAACTGGGAATAAAGATAGCCTTATCTGCCCTAATCCCGTAATGAGATGTCACAACCCCACAATTGATCACTCTTATCTTCAAGCGCCTCTTTTTGCCGATGATGAACCAGGAAACGCTCTGCTGGATTTTATGACAGGGGTACACGAGGCAAGGAAAGTGTTACCACATCCACTAATACAGGGAATCCTGGACCAACTCGTTAAGATGGCAAGAAAAGAAGATAATCAATTTTACATTATCAATCCAATGTGGGTTCATATTATAAGGAAATAACAGTAAACTCAGCAGCTCAAGTATATATTTTATAGCATTGTTAAATGTGATCGTTTAAATTGTTTATACTATTGATCATATTCGATGGAATCCACGCACAATTATAAGTGTCGGGGCCTGTCGCTAACTAAATAAAATCAACTGGTTTGGTAACAAACTCACTGCATTATGAAACAATTTTCCTGCGTGAACTTTTTTAACACCTGCATATGTCTCCATATATCCTTTTTTACTTAATCTGACATGCTTTCGGATGTACAAGTATATATATTTTATAATATTCTTTTAATGTGATCAATCATATTGTCGGTTAGGCTTTATTTTAGAACGTGTTTGACTGCACAATGAGTATTGGATAATGTTTTATATTAAATCAGCTCAATTGGCCCAATAAGAAACCCTTGTTATTTGAAAAATAAGGATTTCCTATGTGAACGTTCGTCACACCTACCTATATCTTCATATATCCCTTCTTATTCTTAATTTGACCTGCAAGGGGAAATACAGGCGGGTGGAAGGAATAAGGAATATAATCGATTGTTATGTATTTTCCATGTTGTGATTACTATTAATATTAAAATGAACTGCATCTCTAATTCAATGTCAGGAATATTGGTCATGTTGGTTCAATGCTTTGGTGTTTTACATGTCCTCCCCTTTTTACTCTGTTTAAGAACAGATATCCAGCCATCTACAAAAACAAGGATTAGAGCATATTTCTAAAATTCTATGTAACGCTATGCAAATTTATTGTAGAATCATAAAGAAGAAGTGAAGCTGTCAATTTGTCTAAGTATTTTAGCCTTATATATTGTAATGCTATTATTATTATTAATATTATTATTATTAGGAAGGGGAGGATTATAGGTGTTGATGAGTTTATTTCTGTACCCATATTTGGCTAAACAATTTTTGTGGTTGGTCCTACTCTGGTTTCTTCTACCGTTTTCTTCAATGTGGCTGAATTACAAAAGTTGAAATTTGGAAGCAATATTAGTCCTAGGACACAGATTTACACCTGATATATTTTTAACTTGACCTTAAACAAAAGGTCGTACACTCAACACACAATTCCCTATTGTCGCTCGGTTGCGAGCGTCAGCAAGGCTTCGAGTAATCGCTTGGCGGTTTCATACACCTATATATTACTATTATTATAATAGTTATTATTATTATCATTATCATTTTATAATTGTTTATAATTCGCTGAATATTAAAGTACCATGTGATCCATCCATAATTAAAATAATTTAAACCCAAATTGATTAAAATGTTAGCAACACATCAGGTAAATCGGACAACCAAGTTCCAAATACCGATTAAATAATGATAGCTATTATAACGTGTTTATGTTATAAATCTTTTTCTATCGCTTTATGCCAATTTCTAAGGGGTTATTTTCTAAAACGACTTGAGCGGTTCTTAGTTTAGTATACTGCATATACGGCCGAATGAAATAAAGGATTATTTTGTAATGTTGTACGTAATTTACAGAAAATGGTGACATTAAGGAACACCTTGTCTCCTATGAAAGGTGAAAAATTGTTCTACCAAATGACACTGAGAAAGTCGGTTTCCCAACTATTGATCAAACATTCGTAAATTGTTTTCACCTCTCGCCATGGATCAAGGGCACCCAACCGTGCGAAAAAGAAATTATAAAGTCCAGTATCGCAATAAGTTGAATTCCAGTCACCTTATGAGCCGATGAGGCGAAACCGACTGTAGTGTTTCAGATTCATCACATACCTTAGCATATAATTATAATATATATATATATATGAGTGGGTGTATGTTGTTTCTAGTAATGTATTCGATTATGTTTGTAAAGTTACAACAATAACGAACTATTCAATAATTAAGAGTAAAAAAAAAAATGCTTTGCCTATATGCCTTAAGTCATAAAAACGTTAGTGCATTTTAAGAATTAACTTTTTGACATATACCTTCATTCGAACCGTCATACATTCTTCAATGACACTAATGTCCTAGATTCGAATTGAAAAAAGAAATCATTCGTGGCCTTCTCAAAGCAGAATAAAGAAGAGAGAGTACGATAGGAAGGGCTAGATTCCTATTGCTGGAATATCATTTTGCCTTATCAGACAGTTCGTTGCCGGAGTGCTTTATAAATAAATATTAAATACAAAGAAGACATTTTCCTATTAAAAAATTTAAAGTGGGAAACGCCAAATCAGGAATTATCTTTAATGCGCGAGATTTTTATCTCGATTAGAAAAATCAATGTTAATTTGGCCGCCTTTGACCCGCTGTGCACAAGCATTGTGTTGGTTCGCATGCATAAATAATCGGTGATAAATATTAACACTCATGTAATGGTAGAGTAAGTCGCAGTGCCCCTATACCTAAACTTGTTCACTTTAGTTTGTAAAATATATAATTGATACTTCAAAGATCTTTGAAAAACTCATTTGGGTTTCTGTTAAATATATCTGTAGTTTAGCAAAAAAGTATTTATGAGCTGTGGAGTAGAGGGGGCAAAAGGACAGATGAGAGCATGATGACTGGCACGCTGGTCGTGCGGACTAAATGTGTATTTACTATACTACCAATCACGGAATTAAAACCAGATGTTACATGTTACAGTAACCAATTAAATAATGGAATAAAACTCCAATACGGGCGTATGTGCAAGCTTAATTAATATTACAGTTGTATTGGGCTACGATCCTCAGTATATTTTGATGAGCCACATAGGTCAGTGGTATAGAAACTCGATATACTTCAACAATGTTGCACTGCATATGAATATAACACCTGGAGGCGACCGAACTATATTCTGTATCACATGCATAATTATATAAAACCAGGCAAGCGAACGAAACATGAAATTGTGATTGTTGCATCCTGTCTCAAACGTATATACTAACATGGCTGCATTTAAAGAACATCCAGACACAGTTACGCCAGAACCACATTATGCATATTATAGTTGTTCATCACTTCCGGAAAAGACAAAAAAATTGGTTGCAGCTGCATATAAGAGAAGTTATAGATGCCTGTGATGTGAAAGATGGGGAAAATATAAAGGTCTTTTCTGTTGGGTCTGGTCGAGCTGATTTTATGATTTGGTCGCACACCTCTTTATTTCAGTATTTAAACCAAGTGTTACAAATTAACTAATATTATCCTTTGCGAACGTTTAATAAATAATTAATATTGTAAAAGTGATATGACATAAGTTATATTAAATTACATCGCTTCCGTATGTTTTGAACTTTCCAGTGTTGTAAATACTGATATTAGTGGCTCGAATGCACAGAACACCATGTTATTTTATTGCGTATCAAGTTCGAATGTCGTGTCATGGGAAAACCAAAATATTCAATGGTGGAATTCTTTTTAAGGAAATGACGTCTAAAGAGTTTATAGAATCACGGAGGAGCAAAGGTTTATTTCATCTGGTTCTATTCATACACTGTTTATATTATTTTCAAGATGCTTTAGAAACAAATCTACAGAATTATTGTGGTACATTGGAAAGGAACTGATGCCTTCTTTCGGCAGCTCAGGAAACATTGTTGACATTTCATACCTGTATGTACGATTTTTTTTATTACTGAAATATATATATATATATATATATATATATATATATATATATATATATATATATATATATAATTAAATATATGCCTATGCAAACTAATGACACTGATTGGCTTTGTATTTGTATTTAGTTGTTATATAATCATTAACACATTTGTGTTATTACGAGAAACCTTCACGTATATGAACAGGTGGCTAGGGAGGTGTTATTGAACAACACAAAAAAACACAAAGAGAGAAAGCTTTGGTCCGTACATTCGGTGCTGAATATATTTTTTTTATATTATACTGCAAATTTAGTTACCAGATATTTATGTTGATTTTTATGAGAATTTCCAATATGGATATATCCTTAACAAATATTTTCTGATAGCTTTGAATATGACAAGGGAACAATGAACTAGTCCACTGCTATACGTACTTTCATGTATTTACTAAAATTGTCTCAAACATGTCTGTGTAGGAGATGAAAATCAATTATAAACCAACAATCCAATGGGGGTCATATTATAAGGAAATAGCAGTAAAATCAGCAGTTATATTTGATAACATTGTTACAATGCGATCAATCAAATCTGTTTTACTATTGATCGTGTTCGGTGGGCTGCACGCACAAGGTTTCTGCGTGAATTTTCGTCACACCTCCATACCTCTCTATATCTCTCCATATGTTGTGATTACAATTCTTACCAAACTGTTCTGCATTTCATATATAATTTCAAGAGGAATGATCATGACAAATCGACGCTTTGGTATATGAAATGTGTGTGAATGAAACCATAAAGAATCCAGTAAATTACAAGCCGAATACTTACAGCACACCTGATAGGTATAAACCGTATTTAAAAGGCCTTTAACGGAATTGTATATATTTAGATGTGCAGATTCTCGAAAGAAAGATGGAAAGGTAGATTGGTATGTGTGTATATATATATATATATATATATGTATATATATATATATATATATATATACTTTATGCCTAATACTAAATGTTCTGATTTCCTTTCATATATTCCGTACATATATACATGTTCTGTCTACAGGTGTTGTGTTTTTTGTTATTTATTTGGGCACAAAATCCATGTTTTATTGGGTTATGATATACAAATATTAGTGACTATAACAAAAACGCACAAAAATGAATTATAGAATTTTGTTTCTCACCTTCTGTATACTTCATACATAGCGACTGTCAGGGTCCCCCATTAACTGAGACACAAGTTGGTAACTGAGGGCTGCAAACGTTGTGTCCAGATAACTTTATCTTAATTACTATTTAGATAATAGGTGAAATACCGTAAGTGCGTGCGTGTAATTCGAGCATTTAAACCCCTAACCGCCTCATATAGTGAGGTAAAGGGGGCTAAAATTTGGGACGTCATATAAATTGTCATATTACAAAGTTTCATGGGGGGTAAAGAACGTGTATTCCTTTAGCTTTTATCGTGAGGCTGTTGACATGCCAAGCCGGCAGGGGTAAATAAAAAGATGATAAAGATGAAACATGTCAAACTAATATTCTGATTCAAAAGAGTTTTTATAAGGAAAAAGCTGCATTGAAATGTATTTTTATTTTCTTCGTATCTAATTTTCTTAACGACAATATACCTCGTAGACTTATCTCAGAAGTTTTATAATCGAAATAAAATAGGTCTCGGAATATTATCAAGTTGCAAAAGTCTTCTGAGAGTAACTTCAAATTAATTCACTTGAGGAAAATACACGTGTCAATGAAGAGAGCTCAACAAACCACAGACAAAAATAAGTCAGATAAATAATTAAAAATCATATTTAATGTCCAATGTGGTATTTCATAAAAGCAAGACATTTAAGATTTTTTTTTAAGATGGCATAAATGATCAAGGGATTTTGCAAAGATAAATATATTTCACATGTTTGTAATGCAAGTCATGGATATTTTCAAACATGACAGCAAAAACTAGACATCACACTGATACATGCTAAAACAATAAACCTTTTTGTGAATTATCTGTTTCACAATAAGCTGTACTTTTTACAGGGTAATCAATAAATACTTGAATGCTCAATTATCTATGTGTCGTTCATTACAAAATTATTTCACAGAAACAATAAGCAGAACAAAACAGAAGTAAATGTTCCAACCAGCTTCCCGTTCCACGGAATCGGGGGATAATAAAACTTTGTGAAAATGAGGCACATTAAGACTCAACGTTACTTTTCTTAATCCGATATTTCTGTGTATTCATACTTTTCCATAGAATGTATTAATTAGACTGACAATAAGACATAAATACATAATCTTCACATGAACTTATAGTGAGCATATTAATATAGACTACATATTTGTTCACTGATCAACGCCAGTCTATGATTGGTTCCGACAAGGCTACAAGTCTGTATATTGGTAAAAGTGTTTAGTTTGATTTGTCAAAGGTATATGTGGTAAGCCCCGAGTCGTCAAAGTACGCTCAGTTTGCTGTCAATAACCGTGCAGGGGATAAGGCTGAAAGCTAGAGCTACACAAATATTAGCCCCCAAGTTAAGAGATATTACTTACGTCAAATATTATTTCAATACCTTCAAAATATTTCATACAAATGGATTATTAGAATTTCACCCATTATATAATAGAAAAGGTTTGCTTATATTTTTTATTTTTCCTTTCAGGAATATATATCGGTTAAACTCCCCGGGTAATATATCAAGTGATGATATTGATATTCAGGTTTCTTAGTATGGACCTATCTTCTTGATAATGTGTACACCCAATTTGGCATTCGATAGTATTCTGCCATGATTTTGGTAACTTCATTCTTGTAAGTCCTGTAAAACGTCTCTAACCAGTGCTTGTGGTGACACCTGCCGAAAGTTATCAATATGTGTGATGAAATCGAGTAGCTGATTTCCATCTTCGCCTTCTTCAAAAATAACACATTGAAGAGAAAAAAACATCAATCGCAGTTTAATCTTTGATACGCCATTTCCCTTCTAGTTTTTTTCTAATGTTTTGCTTAGTGCAGGGGATAAATAAATATTTAATTATTTACCATAAATATTGACCGAAGTATTATTATAATCTCTGCTGATCGACCGCATAGATACAAAAAAAAACATAAATAAGTAACCTCATTATGATCTAGTCGTAGCCTTACTAAAAATTATATTGGTCCATTTTCAGGAGAAAATTAAGAAATGAAGAGATCAAACAGCAATGGCTATAATTATGTAGATGCTACTCCAACCCAGGCTCAAAAGTGGCACCCCCTGCCCTCCAGGGTGATGCTGTGCACGCGTTTTAGGAGATCATGCCCTACGGGTATGCTTTACTCACAAACGAGTGCGCTTTTCTAGGGTTCCTCGGTGTATTGGTTAGAAGTGTTGAAATTGACATAATCATGACACGCGTGTGTGGTATACCGATTCTAGTTAACGACTGAAACGTCGTGTGCTATATCGCCCTATTATCTTGTCCGAAACTGAAATGAAGTCTTGCAGAATCATTTCAAGTACTTAGTTAAGCAATCATTAAAATTAAGGCGGCTATAAAAAAAGATATATATATATATATATATATATATATATATATATAAAATGTGCAAGTAGGATTTTATTTATTATACTGTGTTTAAATATGAAATAAATACATTGCTTTAAAAGGTGAGGTCAATATGACGTGTATAGGGGCTTAGTGAACGTTTATTTGCCCCCGTTCGGTTGCACGTACCAGCAACGCGGTCATGTCCAATATCTAAGTGATTAAAGTACTGGATCTACGTAATCAGCATCCCACCACCTTCCGCTTGTTGGAGACAAGCATGTCACTGGCCATTTCATAATTAAGCAAACAAACAGGGGAATATTCAAACCTGTGTTCAAAGTGTACTGGATGTATTTCCTTGTCACAGATAATTCTAGATCATCTACTGCATCGTCGATTACTTCGGCAGTCACGCGTCCCGCAGATGGTAGGATTCCCTTATACTTTTCGATAATGAAACTCAATCCTTCTGAAATGAGGGAAATAGCAAGAAATGTAAAAAAGGACTACTTCCGTTACATGACTTACAAAAAACATTTCAAAATGTAGAAATTTTAAACTTTTACAATCATTTTGATCAAACTTTGTTCATCAAATAGCCACTTTAATGCAAGTCGTGGACTTTTTGTGTTGTGTGATGTAGCGGAAGTTGGCAACAATATCGACTACTGATTTGATATGGTTGGAAATACAAAATTATATATACCCGAGGCGGACGCTGTGACTGACATGATCATCCCGTCCGGTGTAAGAATATCATTGGCGCTTTTCAATGTGGATCGCAAAGGGGTAAGGAAATACAAGCTTTGCACAAAAAAATACGATATCATATTTTTCTGTACATGCTTTAGATCCCCAAAACTCCTGTGCTGTTGTGAAATGTAACGTGAATTTTACTTTAGAGTACGCCGGATTCAGCACCGCTTTTTTTCTAAATTCATTCATTTGATTTACATCAGGGTCCACAGCAGTGTAGTGAAGAGACACGTGACGTTTTAGCAACTCGTCCAGGATGACACAGTCAGGTTCCCCTAGAAACAAACGCATACATACCATAATTCACTACTTATAAAATTTGCTTAATTCCCTTTATTTACTGATCATGCCAAATGGAAGCTTTAAAACTAATTCTTTCATATACAAATGTTCTCCACATAAACGCTTTAATGAATGCCTGTGTGCGGTGTTTAGTAAAAGAATTAGTCCAGAAAATTAAGCATGTATATCGGAACAAAATAGTTGTTATTTAAAGCTAAATCACCTTATATACAGGACACGCCTCTTTATGCTTGTAATTTTACTTGTGTATGTTACTAAATGTACACCCATCGCTTCAAATTTCTTCTTTTTTTCATTAACACTAATGCGCCGAACATATTTCACCATTAACAGGAATATCCCTGCCTTAATGCACCATCCATGAATTGAAATGAGATTAAAGTGTCTTGATTGCATTATTTGTCATACGAAGTATCAAATTAATTTCCTTCTTTATTATTAGCTATAAACAAATTTGTATCTCTCTGATCAATGTCACTATGCTTTTGAATACATGATTCTCTTGTACTTTAATAACGGAAACAATACGTTTGTCGAGATTTAATGGGAAGTACTGGCACCGCTTTTAGGAAGCTGAAAGATAATGTTTATGGTGTTATCATGTTACAGCTACGGCCAGGTGCAAACATACCCAAGTATTAAATCTAATTTTGTTAAGGTGTTTTAGATGGAATCTAATATGTTGGAATTTAGGCTAAAAAAATATGCGTGTCATTCAACTTGTCTCAAAAATCGATAATTATTCAGTCAAGCACATTACCAATAATTTCAGCGGCCTGAAATCGGTGTAAAAAAGATGTATGGTGGACTAGAATCTGCAGTCTGTGTTTGCTAAATGTGCATCATCTTAAGGGGTGGATATTAATATAAATGAACATCTAATAATTGTCCCCAACTTTTTTTTGTATATAACAACTGGACACAGAAGAAAACTCCAACATTTACTGCCACTGCTTCTAATCAAAGCTTTTTCAAATTGATCCTGTGATTATTAAAATGAGGGATCATTTGCATTATAAGATATTATTGTTAAACTATTCTTGCCTCAGTATTTTTCTCTGAAAGCTAATTCCGGGTTGAGTGTAAACTCCACTTAAATAATAGTAATAGTAGTAGTTAAAATATATATATCGAAGAAAATAAAGGGAATATAATACTTGCTATATATTTTGATAAACCGAAATACCATGCCATAAATATGAAAGGGTACAGAGAAAACCACCATAATACCCACGAGTGATCATCATGGTTAAATCTGGGCAGTATATGACATATGCGCTCATGATAAATTGTATAAACTTTTAAAAATTGTACATAAAAACATTTTGAATATGTATCTGTTTTATTGGACAAGTACATAATTTATCCATTAGCTAAGTAGATAGCTTAGTGTATCACACCATTGCCAAACTTAATTGACATGAGATTTCCGATGAAATATTCCATACTTGGGCGAATTTGCACGTGTTTTCTTCTCATATGATGCACTGAACTGGAAGGTGTTTATTTTTTATGTATTCGAATAAAAAAGTTGCTGGGTAACCGGACGCTTTCGTCAGAAACAGCACAGGCAAGGGCAAATTTCACTTAAGAAGCGCTGGATTAATGTCTATGAATACATTTTTTTGATATATTGATCAAACCTATTTTTTTTATTAGATAATTTCAGTCAAACAATCGTTGAAATGTTTCAGATACTTCAAAACATAATAATTCATTCATAACCATTACCACCAACTCTGTCAACTGTTTTTGAGCATAATGAGTTAGTTATGGAGTTCGAAATTTCTTTTGGAGCATAAAAAAGAATATAGAAAAAAAAACATTAATTATCTTGGAATATTGATACTTTGTAAGAAATATCAGTCAAACTATCAGAAGATGAAATATACTGATAAAAATACACGTACCTGATCCAGGTCCAATAGACAGTATCATTAACTCATCTAATCTACTCAACGAGCTGGTTTTAATAATGTTATTTAGATTTTGCTGCAGCCAGAGATAAGTCTCATCTTGTTTTGTTGAATACCGGTTGAAGATTTGTCGGGATGTCGAATAGTCGTAGGACATTGTCGATGAATCTTTACAAGGGGTACCACTGTAAATGTAATACAAATAGGCAACACAATTTTGATAAAACTATCATATTTCTCGCATGAAAACGTACATAAAATTAGTCTATGCACTTACCCCCCCCCCCCCCCCCCTTTCTGTCCATGTCGGCAGATACCCCGGCAGTAACCAATAGAGTATGAGATGCTTTATCTCAGAGCCTAGTATCAATATAGGCTATATATGCAATATAGCTACTCCTTCAAGGCAAACGTACTTTTCCTGGCTCACGGTACTCCGTTGACATATTAGTGTAACCCATATTACAGATCATTAATAATTTCATTTTTCTGGAGTACAACCAGAAATTATTAAACAGGAATAGCAGTCTTAAACATTTATAATTACTTTTTTTGTTGGTAGTTTTGTTTTTCTATATTTTTTTTGTTAATAATATACACTTTTTAATTTTACATAGATTGTATACATGTACGTAATTCAACCAATCACGCACTCTCAATGGCTCAGATCGCAGCGAGAAAACCACCAGCATTGCACGAGCAGCTACAACCAGTTCACTTAATCACGACTGGGATCGAACCCGGGTCGCAAGAGGACAGGGCTGAGGGTTTTATCCCTCGACTGGATAGGCCCATTAGCAACATTACTTAAACGTTCTAACGAATCAAATGTTTGGGATAGCCCAGCAATTATACAAAGAACAATTAATTAAATTTTTGAGGATGATCCGGATCACCATCTGGGTCCAGGGAGTTTTAAAGGAAAATGCATTTCTGACAATGCCATATGTGGGTGATGAGCTGCCTTGGCGGAGGTCTCCGCTCTTGGGATGCGTTTCTAGTTTATAATGCCATGGTTAAATTGACTTTTCATATGCATTTGTCGCCAATAACATATCTCTACTGGGGCTAAAATTCCAATCAGTATGATATCTGCTTGAAAAGTTTCAACATAACATTCACTTACGTCTCTCTCTCTCTCTCTCTTTCTCTCTCCCTCTCCCTCTCTCTCTCTCTCTCTCTCTCTCTCTATATATATATATATATATATATTAGAACTTCAAGGATAGTGCAAAGTAACAAAAAAGAGGTTATGTAATTAAAATATTATAAGTATCATTCAAGTATTGATACATTATTCAAAGTCACCATTTTGAAAAATGATTAAATAAATAATGAAACATGTGACAAATTCTGTTTATAAACAGTAAAAAATATATATGTCCCGAAATTCAATGATATTGTCTTTCATATTTAATATATTTATAATTTTTATTTTTCAGTAAGCTCATATAATTCTTTAGGCAGATAATTTCACCGATATCAGAGTACACTGGATACTCTAGTAGAAAATGTGATATAATTAAATAATATTGTAACTATGTTAAAAGAAATAAATTCAAATTCTTTTGCATTCACAGGCAATCTTGTGCTGTGCCTGCAGAAAAAGCTACTGGAACGCATCCAGTTAGAGTAGATCCAAACAGAACTTTTGTCAATTTGTTATCGAGTATAATAAAGACAAATATAGACTGGAACTGGCACAACTGGGACAGACCCAAAACCTTCCTTAATGGCCGCGCCACATTCTCACATCGTTCCATTGGCGGCTGGTGTATGGAAACATAACGAAAAAAGGTTTCCCTCAAAAGCTAGACTGCGGCTAGGAACGCTGTGGTATGCTGATATGCGATCAGGCATAACAGTTTTTGGAAACTGAACAAGTTGCAACTGTGTATGTTGCTTGGCTTTGTTAATTAATTTAATTAATTGGTTAAAACGCCTGATCTACCCAGTTAGAATAGATGACAATTTGTTCGGTTTATGACGACTCATCTAAGACGAATCCTAGTAGGGCCGCGAAATTAATTTGACACATCACTGAATGCCGGAGAATATCGCGCCTTTAACTTTGATGGGCCATTGTATAGGACGACGGTACTTGTATTTAAACTTTATACATCGCCGTTCATTTAACAACAAAACTTTTAAATAAACGAAACCCGCGTCGGTGATCATACCGCCTGAACCCCCGGGTCCTGCTGATCATAATATATGCAAAATGGTGTCTGCACGGGCTACAATTGCGGGCCGTCCAGTCTCCTGTATGTTTAATTTTAGCCTAACCTGCGTATTATAGCCGCATCCCTTGTCGAGTAAAATTAGTCAGGATTTTCGGATCTAAGTCTTATTTTATGGCCGCGGCGGAAAAACGCGGATCTACGGTAATCAAATGCCCAGCGTGTCTTCACTAAACAAATGCAGGAATATGAATATTTAAGTAGTATGTCTTTTACAATAGCAAATGGTGTAACTGTAGAACATGTGCTTATATGCTCAAAGGATAATGAAAATAAATGCATAAGACGGCTCCTAATGCATTTAATGTGTCACTAATAATCGTAATGCATTACCAGATATGTCTATTTTTATAATAATGACAACCAAACTTATCACCATTCACGAAGTTATCTGTTAAAACGCCGTCATCAAGTAATGTTTTGCCAACTATCAACGACACTTACTTAAGACACGAAATAATATGAGCCCCCCCCCCCCCCTCCGGGATTCAAATTCCCTTTTCACTCGAATAAAAACCACACATTCTACCAAACGCACCTTACAGTATATTTATATTTTGAATTGTCAGTTTGTATACAAATTACTTTCCTTTTATTTGTTTATATGTTTTGGAATCAACATTTCAGGCTACCCATCAAGCTAAAATAGGGGATTAATTTAAAATGAACGTTATTTTTAAATTGATTGTACAAATCCGTATTTTATCTGATCACCCCGCTCCCCATGGCTCATTGGTACGGCTTTTATGCTCTGTCATCAAGATTGTTTTAATTGTAAGGAAATGACCCCCACTTTTCCACTTAATATATCCTTTTAACTATAAATTATTATTTAAAGGCGTACTTGTTAAAGATGAATTATGGCCATAGTCCATTTTATTTTTCTAGTCATTATACCAAAGTACTTTGATACGCGGACGTTTTTAAATACCATAGGTTTGATTTTTACATGTCAAAATTTTATACTTTTCATAATATATTCATCTTATAGCTTTGACTTGGTGTCAGTTAATTTTTGCAGGCTTCAGCCGCATCCTAAAACACAGCTCCCATATTACGATAGAACTAAAAATTACCCATCGCCTGTGCCTAATTGTTACCCCTCTTCACAGTGCACGTTCGGCATTATCATTTGCTCTTACTCAACGATGTCTCATTCTACTCCCTTACGGAACCATTTGAAACTTGGGGTAAGTTCCAGTTTACATCTGAAGACAATCTTGAGTTCAAGACAGGTCTTGAAGACCAAATCTTGAGTCAAGTCTGGGTTTAATATTTTAGGACCCACTCTAAAATTAATAAAAACTAGTTTCGGTTACGGCCAAAACCGACCATTTGATAATAATACTGGCAAGATGGGGGAGGTGGCCGAAATTAATGCAATTTCGTCAATTATTTTATCAGATGATACTGTAAATGCCTGTAAGAATGAAATAAGCAATGATTGAGGTAGAAACATTCTTTCGGAAGTGTTTTTTTAATTCAATATTTCCTACTGTAACCATGTAAAGCTTAAGATGAGCCGCACGTATCCTGTACGGCCATGTCGCCTGACACGTGGACACAATAAGTCGCAGAGGAACAGTCTATTTTATTCATCATTGTATATATATTTGCCAGTCCTTATAAGCACATACCTTATATCGTATTCAACTAACAATTTTTTTTTAAATATGAGAATCAGTCTACATTTTACAAAATATCGGACCCACTTATAGCGGCTGACATGCAAAAAACAGCCTTATCTGACAGCTGCTGATTGGATGATGTCATGGAAACATTCTAAAATTATGGCCAGCCAAAACAAAATTGGTTGCTCATGCAGGGACACATCTGATCCGTCATGTCATTGGAAAGAATAGAACAAGTTGTAACACATACACTTTTGATTTGAGAATATTATCAAATAGAAATAATGATTGATTAACATTTTAAAATAATATTTTATTAAATGCTGCGTATACATTTATACTAGATATGCAGAATGGCAATCTGAATTAAGAAATATGGGCATTTTTGATGCAAAAGATAGATGGCATTCGAGTACGGAAGAGCGCCTGACACAAGTTGCTGCTCATCATAGGGGCCACGTTTGGCAAAATTAAATGCTTAGTTTTATGACATAATTATAAATATACTTCAGATATCAGAGAGTTTTAGTTTAAATTTCTAACACATATATTGTCTCACTAACATTTTACGGAATTCATCACCATGGGTTTTTTTCTGAACTTTGGTCAGTCAGAACTGTGAACAGGTCAAAATCTCTCCCTGTGAAATAATAATCATCTTTAAAAAATTTTTGCCATCAATATCAAGCATTCTGCAGGATACCTTCTCTCCTGCATCAACACTAATTATGTAAACACCATGATTTTGTTTATATCAGGTAAGTACATAGATACCTGTTTTACCGTGGTCATATCGTACGTGTCAATAGGATTACTCGTGTCTCGGAAAATCCTCTCCCTTCGCCGGGCTAATATAATGTGCGGAAGAACTCAAATACTTATATATTGCTATCTTCAGTTAAAAAATGTTATCATATATTTGTAATTAACACTTAGTTTTAACCATGTTGAATTTATTACTCTAAGTGATGAATCACCCTGTGCTTATCCTGCCTCCTTTACCGGAGATAATGGGTCTAGTGACTCGTATACCGAGGTGAAATATATTAATGTCATTGCAATCTGATTTAGCACATAATTTAAACTCAAACTTTCCTCCAATTCTCATTACTTTGTCAGTGATGCTTGGCATTCGGGTATTCAACTGGCGCCCACCGGTCTGCAGGCATTTAACTTGCAAACTAAGGCCAGACTGTGATTTTTTCATGTATATTTCATGAATATTCAGTATGCATGATTCAGTGAAATTGGCCAAAATATCCCAATTACGGTAACAGTCGTAGAATGATATTTTCTAATTAACCTGAGGCCAGCACAGAACAAGCACCATTAGGTCCACAATTTGGATTCACCACAATTGCTTTAGGCTGCTATGGTTATCTCAACCCTCGATTTTTGTACTCATGCATAGCATTAGAATAAGAATATAAATGCTTTTTCAAGAGACACCGCCTAGATTTCTAGAGGTCGCATCACTTGCAAACATCTTCTCACCTAAAAATAAACTCAAAAGTTGTTTCAATTGTATGTTGATCCCAACAGGTAATTTTTAAACCTTAAACAGAGTTCTTTCTGAACTGGTAAATACCATGGTGAATAACATGACGCCAGTCCAGTGTTGCAACATTTAGTGGACTTTGAGGTGAGAAAATATATTTCATCAAACATTAAAGAGTTAAATGTAAAATGTAAATGTAAAAGAAAAAACATATGTTAACAATCAACTTGCCACACTGACAGTGAACCTATGCAACCGTCAAAAAGAGAAAGCTGATTTAGAGCTTCAGCCCACAGGTAATGTCAGCTCTTTGTCATTTGTGTTGACCATTCACTGAATTGTCGTGTCCTTTTTGGAAAGACAAGTAGATAATAATCACTGTGATATGATGAGGACACTGACCGCTTATATGTGATTAACCTTACCTAAATTGGCAAAAGCCTGTTAAGCTGATGCTCCAGTGGTTAAATTGTCTCCTGTTTATTTTTGCTTCTAAAATGTAAATTAAGACTTAATGTAAGTATTGTTTATATATATGTATATATATATATATATATATATATATATATATATATATATAAGCAGAAATTGACTGGTGTCATATGTTATAAAGTGACAATAATGTATGCAAAATATGTATTACGTATATTTAAAAAAAAAGAAGAGAACATTGCTAGAGCAAAAAGTCATGACCAGGAATGAAAATAATTTAAACATATAATTAAAGAGGAACCATTGAAAACCCATAGTGTCAATTTTATAAAAAAAATAATCCGTTAATATGTACTCTGCCTGTATTAATGGTTTCTGTAAATCCAAATACATTCAGGTTGTTTATCAAGCCTGTTTTGCATGATACATATATGCATGTTCATGTTTTATGTGTATCGTATGATGAAGCAATATAATTTGTCATATATGATTAATTATTGTATTTTTATCGTATGTTCAATAATAATATAAACATATTTTAGATCCGTTCTTTTTTTACCTGCATTCCTCGTCTATAAAATAGGTATTTTCATCACCAGGAGGGTATATGTTTATTCAAGTTCATAACATAACTCTCGCAATGATAAACGAAAACCCATTTTCAGGGCATCTCGGGAAGGTGTCTGTTAAAAATCGATCAGATTTTGGTGTCGATCCGGTATGTCATTTTTATCCAAGGAGGACATCCAGATATATTCAAATAGATTCAACCACTATGCCATTGCACGAGGAAAAATGGACCGAATAAGTGAAGGTAAAAACGTTTAGGGAACATATGCCCTACCCTTGAAAACCGGTAAATAAGTGAATGAAAACAGGGGTTGGGCTGTAACTTACATTATGGACTGACCATATTCTTGAGAACGTAAAAAGACCTAGCATACATATTTTTGATTGACAGATCTCTATATGTTGTAAAGGTATTATATCAAAATAATACGTTGATTTCTACATAACAAATATTCCAGTTATAATCAACGAATGAAGGACTAGTGATAAACCAATTGATTAAGAGAATTTGTTTTTTTTTTTTTTTTTCGACAAGATGTGGGATAATATTACGGGCTTCCGTACCTGTCCATTAATAAACTACCAACGTATCTTTCAATGTTTTTTTTTCAACGTCTGACGAACATTGATAGATATGCATGGATTAATTTACATGGAACAGTTTATACAGACAATTATCACTCACGTAAAAGTGTACCTTACATCCATACCTTTTAGGATGTAATCAACAACAACTTTGAGCAGTGAATGACTATCGGTATGTTTGCCCTCATTAAAAAAGAATGATCGGTAAGTGATAGGCAGTTTATCATTTATTTGTTTCAGTGCAATTGATACATATCACAAAACAGGGCTAGAAAAATCACAACTCCCGGTTAGTCGTAGGTGAACAAACTTTTGGAATGATTGAATCAAGCCTAAAAGCCAACATCCTTCGTATGCCTCGAATATTGTACAACTAGTTGTATTTCCAATGAGCTTTACACGGAATAAGTATCATGAAGCATAAAGTTATTGAAATACATTTCTAACTCTCTGCTGTTTAAACAACGCATAACAGGAGAAAGAGTGTGTTTTCTTACACCTGAAGGCATTATGTTTGATCTTGCTCGTATATGATTTGCAATAACTGGGCATTTTAAGGCGCATATGCTGAATCATCCGTTTTATTTTCTGTTGAATTAATCTGACCGAAGATGAATTTTTTAACACAAAAATATTCATCAATAACTAAAACAGCAAAAATAGAAATCCCCGACGTGTCCATTGTATATAGCATCTTGTTTAGTTTTATTTTTCAAGTAAACAAAAATATCAAGCATTTAAATGAATAAATGTCAACTTGTTTTCTTCAAGATATGCACTAGTATTTTGGCATCAGACAGTATTCTACCATGACTTTCGTAACTACTTTGTTTGAGCTGCTGAAGTACATCTGTAACTAGAGACACTGGTGACACCTGTCGAAAGTTGTCAGTATGGGCAAGGAAATCAAGCAACAGGTTTCCATCTTCGCTGTTTTCAAACAAAGCACCTTGAAGAGAAAAACATTCTTGCAAACATTAGAAATCGTCCATAAAAAAATTATTTATTTCTTTTTTCCTATTTAATATTTTATAGAATATATTTTCAGTGGAAGTATGGAAAAGCGTAACATTTCTTGACTCGTTTTATTGATGAAGTATTTGTAGAATTTTGATTCGGTAAAATAAATGTGATATAATAAAGAAACCTTAATCCTGAGTAATGTGAAAAGAGTCCCCAGAGACTTTGTATAATTTAATTTGGTAAAATAAATAATGTGAGTTATAATTAACAAACCTATATCTAGAATCATGTGGAAAGAGTCCCTTGATACTTGAAACGGCAGATTTCCAAGTGTGTTGTCGATCACTTCTGCGGTTACGCGTCCTGCTGAGGGCAGGATTCCGTTGTACTTTTCGATAACGGATAAAAATCCTTCTGGAAATAGACGCGAAGCTCCAATGTCAATGGGTGTATAGCCTAAGATAAAAAATATTTTTTTTTACATTTATATACATTAATAAGCATTTCATTATTATTCCTGACATGGTTTCTCGACCCTGCTTCTGGATCTGTTAACAGTTAGGGTACTTTATGTTCTAAATAGTTGCATTAATATTTTAACATTTATTGGGCTGAACAACTATAAAAGCAGTAAGATAATTTATGTGAAAAATAGTATGATTCCATTTTAAGTACAACATTCTATGAACGCACACATACTCAGATATATATTATATATTTATATTTATATATTTCGCAGAAAAGCGAATACCTTGTTTTTCATTTTACAGGATTTGTTTTTATCTCAACAGATAACCGGTTGTGCGAACAAAAATTACTAAGTAAATATTTCCTGATCAGGCAATATATATAACACTAGGATTAGGACTATCACAAAATGAACACATATCCAACATATTTGACCTAATGCCGTTCAAACACTACACAGATTTGATTGTCTTTCACTTGAGATAACATACTTTCAGGAATCAAGTCCCCTTCGTTAGAATAGACGGTAGCCACTCAATCGTACATAAATACTTCTTTTCTAAATATTGTTTTCTATTTTATGAACAAAGTATACAACTGAAACAAGTAGGCAAATAGAACAAATATATATTACCTGTTGAGGAAAGTGTCACAGACATAATAATGCCATGATCTACAAGTTTTTCACCAGCCTTTTTCAGAGTGACATCCAAAGGGGTTAGGAAATATAAGCTTTGCACAAATAATATTACATCGTAATTGCCCGTGCATGCTTCAGACTCCCAAAATGCTTGTGCTGTTGTAACATATAATGCGAATTTTACTTGAGAGAAAGCCGGGTCCTCAGACACTGATGATTTAAATTCAGCCATTTGATCTGGACTCGAATCAATAGCCGTGTAATGAATAAGTACCGGCAGTTTTAGCATCTCATCCAGGATTGCATAATCGGGCTCTCCTAGAAATACATTTATTTGTTATGAAATTTAATAAATATATGTTGAAGGTGTTTTTTTTTAAATTTCTGATATACATAGATGAGCAGTTTACTATATATAATCCACATACATTTTGAATATATCTACATACTTGAACTTGAAACTTTCTTTTAAGTACTTTTATCAATAACATGTTTGATATAAAAGAATAAATATTCTTCAAATTACTTTACCTGATCCAGATCCAACTGAAAGTATCCTTAGTATTTTCTGTGGAAATGGAATGGTGCACTTTCAAGAAAATTACTTATGTTTTCTCGAAGCCACTTTATAGTGTTTTCTTCTTTGGTGGATAATCGGTTGAATACTTTGAGTGATGGCGCATAGTTTGAGAACATATTGACTGTTTCAGCCGGGACTTCCCTGGAAGACCGAAAACCTATTGAATGACATAATATCTGGCAGCCGGAGTTTTATTATTTTTCAAAGAATATGTATTGGAATTCTATGTAATACATGCACATCCAAGACCGTAGTAAAATAATTAATTTTATTATATATATATATTTTCATGGAGGTCTACCCAGCCCTGATTACATTCTACCTGGTAGAGACACCGTCGATGTTTAATTGGCTGCGACCTCGTGTGCTCTTAAGTAAATGTAAACAAAATAGTCCTCGGAACGTCTTAACCACAGAAAGGATTCTTTCATATACAAGCCCTCAGTAACAACAATCCCGGTTCCTGATTAAAATTATTCCTGTATAAGAAATATATTATTGCATTTGGGAACAAAGATGACTGGGAGCACATAATGTAATTAGTATCATATAAAAAAGGAAATTACTGTTTTCATTGAATGGAAAGACATCTTTCTACAATCTTTAACATCCAGTTATCAGTCTGGTAAAGCCTTTGGCACAGATCATATCCATACAGTTACTTCATTGTATACCCGATGGCCCCACAAAGTGTTTTTTAAGAAATGGGGAACATTTATTGATACAAACACCTGTACACACGGTTTTCCCAACAACACCCTGAATTTTTAAGAGTAATACTGTTAATAATCAGATGAACAAATTTCCTGCTGTATCCTTATATTAAAATGAAGGTTAATCCTGCAGGATGACGACACATCTCATTACCTCATCATGTTGTACGGGCAACACGCGTGGGTTTGTTGATGACGAACCCTATCTTTTTTTTCTCACTCTTTCTATATATAAACAATACAGAAGAAAGTATATATTTACTGGCACAAACCTTAAAACTAGGCGTGTGTCCTCCGGTAGGCTTGTAAAGTGGAGTGAATAGGACGTGTCATAAATCCACACGTGTTGAAGTTCTATCTTGATTTACCTTTGATCTGCACTGGTGTGATGACTTAAAAATCAGACAAGTGGGAGTGGAACACCTGATGGTTTATCTTGTTTTAAGGCCACCAGATCACTCATGCTGCCATCAGATAAGGGTTGCACGGTTGTTCGTATGCAGTATACTTAACAGGGGTATCCTGTTACTGTAAAGCAACCCCATCTGGATTATAAAGACAGGCATATATATATATAACATGTTGAAGAACTCGACTCTTTATTTTTTGCTATTATGTGTGTTAACCCGTTAATATGTTTAAATATTTATTTCTTGTGACCATGTTGCATTTAATACTCCCAAAGGTGATTAGCCAATATTAATCCTACCTCTTAATCACAGATTATGGATCTACGGACATGCCTAATGAAGTGAAATTACAGCAGCATTAAGTCATTTTTAAGTCTCATAGAGAATATCATAAATATTCGTCTTCGAGTCTTAATGATTTGCCACTGCTGCTTGGTATTTGATAATTCGACATGTGCCCACCAATCTGCAGATATTTAACTTGTTAACAAAGGTTAACATTATAATATTTTCATTATTAAGAGAATCAAGATTAAATTTAAATTTTCACATTTCCTCGACGCAGGCACCAATTGTTCCAGGTTTTTTAACAGTAGAGGGGGCGTGTTTTAGAATGCAGATTTCCATTATGGGAACTGTCAAACATACCACCCGAATATGAGCAACATTCGCATAATTTACAACTTTTGCAGCTCTATTGGAAATTGCCTGAGAATTGATTGAGAGATGTGTCTTCAATAAAATAACGTTGTTGTGCATGTCATACTTAGTGATTATAGGTCTCTTGGCTCACTGCACTCTATTTATGTGACGGTGTTGGATATACAGTTTAGCAGATAGAAGCTTTCAGGGTAGGCGATCACTTAAAAACCCATCTTTACAGATCAGCTTCTAACTGACCTGAAATATTCGGAAAAGACGAGTTGCGGTCCTGGTCAAATACACCTTCACGTCTTTACCGTTAGGTAGTGTATTGTGTAGATTCTCCGAAAACTCCGATCAAGCATTATTTAAACGTATTTAGTATAATGCATTTTTCGCTGCATTAGTGAAAAACGTATGCGTGTTGGCAGGCATTTGCCTATGTTTGTAATGAACGCAATTCTTTCCATATTATCCTACCGAAAACACGATACATTGTGTCGAATAACATATTATCATGTTATGTCGAATAACATATATATGACCAATTCGAGGCAATATTGCCTATTATGCCGACAAAGCTGAATGTACTTGTCAACTTAAACACCGGACATCCCTTCAACAGAAAAGACGCTACGGGACCTTAAAAGTCATAATGTTCAGCCCGCATTTTAAATTTTATGGTTGGTTACTGAAAGGTATTTATCTATTGCTCTTTTAACTACTTTGTTTGGATAACTTTCTATTGATACATATAACAAGTAAGAATAAGACCGAGTAAAAAAAGACAACAAGTAAAATAGTTTCAAAATGTGTGTATTCATATGTATGCGCGTGTCCCTGCAGCGTGTTGTGGTCCTGAGACAAGCATCCTCAGCGTCTGGCTTTTTTTAAGGTAAATACCCTCTTAATTCTCCGGAGTAAAATGTCTACATCTCGCAGAACCGCTAGAGATCTGCAATTAATATAAACTTTAAAATCTGCATGAAAGAGGCAAGAGGTTTAGAAGGCAAAATTAGCATAATCAACACTCTAAGTATTTAATGCAAAATAGTCTCAAGGAATAAATACACAAACATGGTGATGGGTTTTAATAGGTGATAACAATACATAAGGAGCCCTTCAGCACCGATTATGTATGCTTGATGTCTTCATAATTGAAAATGGGCTGCATTACCAAAACGAATGTACACCTTTCACTTATAATACATACGAAAAAATGCGTGCAACTGTTTTCTGATGGCGGCTTGATTGATGTGATAGCCGCAGAGAAAGGCAACCATCACGGCTTAACTTGTTTCTAGGGGATGAGACCGGCGCAGATCAAAGTATTCTTCAAATAGAACCTCATGCACGTATTGGTATGGGAAACAGGTCCTATTACTCCCCTTAACCTGCCTACGTGAGGACAGTTTTCAAGTTGTACGGTATGTGTCAGCATATTTATATATTTCTTCATTACAGGTTATTTGTAACAGCACATATTATATATATATGTTTATATTGTTACATTTATAACAGGATGTAAAAATCTCTGTTGATTTCATAAGCCAAAAGCAGACAACCGTGCGCATCAAGCGTCGCACCTGCTGCCCAAGCGCAGCCCGTGACAATTAAAAAAATATTCTAACTCGGCTATTACCCTCAAGGCACCCGTCAGATCAAACATATTAACCCAGCTCCTGTCACTGATTGTTTTATCTTAATCAAAATAGCAACGTCAATGTGCTGTGAGGAAAACCCTCTCTGAAGTTACAACATCATCAGGAATTCTTATGCGGCAAAGCCAAAATTCGCTTCAGGAGCGTTTGATGATCGATGCACGCATAGGCCAATTTACTCTAGCGACCTTTTTTTCCAGGTTGGTGCTAAGCGAGTGACAATTCACGCGCGCTGTTTGGGTTCAGTCTCACAGAAATGTTACAATTAATTAGGATACATGGAAGCAAATGCACCTTATTTGGATTGCAATATGTCCATTTTATTTTTATCATTGCAAATTACAACATCTTGAATGATCAATGTGTCAATCAGGAGATGTCCTGGCTTACCTGGCCATAAAAATGTAATACGTTCCCGCTGACTAAAATATCGCGTTTTGCAGCACACAATCGGACCTCCAGGCAGGGGGCCTTGGTTCACAGACGAAAATGGACTGGTTTACCAACACGCAGCGCCATAACAAGATGCTAAACAGCCGTATGCGAGATAATGAGATTATGATGTGCTATGATGGTTATGCTGGAAACTTTTGTATAAAGCAAACATAACGGATTGTTTGAAAGAATAAGCATAAAAATTGCTCATGATAATATCTCTTTAAAATAAGCATTTCATGATGAAATACAAGCCATTGACAGTACACATGGATTAGTAGTAGTAGTATGGACATAAAGGGTAACGTAAGGGACTTTGTTCTACTTGTCCTTTGGAAGTGACTTAGATCAGGTAACCGATCTGTTTGCACTCATATCATCAAATCAGAAACCAAACATATTTTATATCCATACCAAGCATTTAATATATTCAAGGCATTCCGACAACTCATGTGTGATGATTATATTACCAAGGATGGCCGAAGGATAAAACAACCATTAAAATCTGTACATCCACGCTGTGAGAATTGTAATTATCATTGAATTATCGTGGCCAGTCAAATGTGAATGGAATCAGTTAAGGCTGTTTTATGTTACAACGAAATGCCATACAGTGAAGTTAGCTACACCAAATAAATCTATTTTAAAATTTATTATTATAAATATATATATATATTGGCTAGAATAGTATTGGATATAAACATACTACAGCATTCATACAGTATGAGTAATGTTGTAACTAGTTGGCCATTTAGAAACGGTATGATTTCCGTTCTGGAAAACACTGTATGTGACACAAGCCTTGTCACTATATAAGGTTAAATATAAAATAACAACAAAAAAGATCAGGATTTCCTTATGAGATTTGCTACTGTTACCCTCTTGATTAGTTAAGGCGTGTGAACGGTGTATTTATATTTTATTATTTCGATTTGACTGGCAGTCTTGTTTCAGCAGGAAAAGCAGTCTTGTTTCAGCAGCAGAATCGGTCGCTGACTCAAGGCCTATGAAAAGCATAGCCACCGCCGATCCTGTAGCATTATGGTGGGCACGGTCCGTCCTCCAATGTAGTAACCTCCTGCACCCTTCCCGTCTTAACCAGTACAAATCCGGTAATTTTATTTCACGAGTTACAATATACAAGCCAACACAACAAAATTTTAAAAATATAGTCGCCTCGTTAGATTGATACACTTTAAAAACAGCTTGGAGATCCTACATATACTGTTAACACATTAAATAACACGTTTCGAAATGTGTTTTAAAGCTAATCATGTGTACACACTAAACACACTCAAATGAACTAACCAGTATTGCAGTTGAGTTATTGCTTTCCGAGGCCAAGACTATTTCTGAGTCAATACTTTGCAAGATCAAGACTGAGTTCGTGTCACGCCAATTAAAGATCAAGTCCAAAAGATCACCATCTGGTAACAACCCTTCTCAGGCCTCCAACAGTTGGTCTGGCCACCGTAGCCTCCCCACCCCACCCCTCCTCACACACACACACACTCAACCCAGACCTGTGCAATGCCAATGATAGGCAATTTTAATCCTAAACACATGAACTCTTAAACACATCATAAGCCTAAATACTAAACATCCTAAAAATGTCTTAAACCTAAGCACATGAGGCTAAACACCTAGGGACAAAACGTGTTTAGATGCCAAACGCATAAAAAATAGGGACAAAATATGTGTTTAGCTTTGTGTTAACACATTCGCCTCCCAGCCAAATATTCCCCCAGTGCCAGGGCCTGCAACAGTCTCGGGGAGGTCCGGGTGAATAGGTTCTAGGTGTGAACAGCTGATGACGAGGGTGTGAAGTCCACCTGGTCCAAGGGCCATAAAACTTGCCTGAGGTGTTTTGCACAGAAGGATGTCATAACCCTGTTCGGCCTAATTAGCTAATTAGGCCTACAGCCAGAAAGGACTTCAAAGGAAACAAGCGCACACAAACACAGATACGCCCTCACATGCACAAATATATATATATATATATATATATAGAGAGAGAGAGAGAGAGAGAGAGAGAGAGAGAAAGAATTCATATGTTTTCACCAGGACCGGGAAAGTCCAGCGGTCCACGCAATAGCTGCTCCTGTACACACTCGGATCGACCTTTGATATATTAGTTGAAATAATAGATGAAGATTTATCGTCTATAAAACGTCAAAGTTATTATCATGGATGATCATCGAAGTTCTTATGTCATTTCATCGACCAGGTAGAAATCGCGGGGGTTTGTGTCTTATCCTGGTTTATGATTGCTATACACTTTCAATTACACATGTGGAAAGATGGCTCAGGGGTTATGTAGTAGGTCAAGTAACGCCCGACGGAACACCGCGCAAGTTTGATTCCTCGCTTTACTTTTTTTTCTTTTACTTTCATTTTACAAACTTGTGAAGCCTCTAAACACTATTTTTACCATGTATATTTTATCAACCCCTCAGGGTGAAAAGTAACTGCTGCATCAAAAGCGTTCAAAGTAATTGTTGGTAGTGGCTTCTCAAAAAGCGACGTGATTGACATCACAAGTATAATACCAATAAATGCGAACGGTGACAGAGTGCGATAATATTCTTCCTGAATTATTTTACATGTTCCATATATTTATTTATTGTTTGTGATTTGGTTTCAAAGTTTAGGAAACATAAAGACGCAAATGAACGTTAACGTGTGTTTTAACGTTGATTAAGCAGGATAATCAGAGACCTTCAGACACCGGTCGTCCAAAAGCAGTCATCCTTATACTAGCTAATAATACTAGGAAAAGGGTGAGTTCAACTCGCTCAGGGCCGCAATGATTCAGAGAAACAATCTGTTTCCTCCCTTGATACACAACCCTAGTCTCCGACAAGTGGAAAAGTTAAGTAATATTTCTCCTACCCCCTTAGGACACACTTTACATCATTTCCCACAGTTAAAAAACAAATGCGGGTATATCCGAGACGTGACCACAGACAGTTATAATATATATTAAAGTGTGAAACTTTAAGTATGCACAGTGCATATAAGCCCAGCTATGAGTATGACGTAATGTCCCCTGAGCAGGGAACATTCTAGGTAATCATGGCACACAAGGCCGTAAAGGTTATAGCAGGGCGCATTGATGTGTGTCCGGTAGTCCAGAGCTGACGGGACAACCAACATTCGTGGAAGAAGGCTGGTGAGACTGAGAACTAGGAGGCCGAGTCTGGCCGGCCGATGGATTGGTTCGTTTGGGACGAGACCACCACTTGTTGTAGGGATCGCTAGAGGACTTACGGCCGACAGGTGCCCACAGAAGCAAGACCTGACTGGCAAACTCCGTACATCCGACAATGTGGGCGTTCCAGAAATCTTTGTTTACTTCCCAATTTTAATCCTAAAATCAGACCTAGTACAGATCAATATTTGGATCAGGCCACCTTTGTTATATGTGTAATATTGTAATATTCCGTGGGGCGTGGGAATATTCGTTTTCTTAATTTTTCTTCAAATCTAAGTTATCTAAGCATTTGCTCTGTCAAGCAATATAATGTGTGTTTATATGCTTCATAATACTTAAATATACCGTTCACTGAAATCACAACCAAAAATAAGAAACTAAATTGATCAGGTCTATAATTGTATGATACATTTCAGATTTATATGCAAATTGGAAAAAAAATGAAAATGGTCGGCACATTGACATTTAGAAGTAGACGTGAAGTACTGACTGTTGTTTCAAATAGAATCTAAAATATATTTAAATTATACTGCTATATGCAATATCAAAAACCGCGTTTGTTTCTGTCAGTCATTTCTCGAGAATATCTTCTCTTGTATCGACATTATATTATTACTCTACTGTAATCCTCTGACCTCTTAACTTTGGTCACTTCACTTGAGTTGAATATGTATATATAACCTTTTGACAGGCATGTAGATATTAAAACTGTGACCTGGATGTATGCACCAGAAGAGGCTTCTGTGTGAAAAGATCAAGATCTTGGATTGATGTTTTGGTGCAGGTAGCTTTGCACCTCTAACTGAAATCTACATTCCACAATATTTGCCAGCATTCCCGGTGATATTCGCAACGGGGCCATGCACCATGAAACACTGATTCAGTTTATTATGGCAGGGAAAATGAGAAGCAGAAATCACATTTTAAGCTCTTTTCTAAATAGATTATGACATGAGAAATTTCCTCAATGTTTATAATTTATTTCCGTGTAAAAGAAAGACATAAGCTTGAATAATAATGGATATAACTTCACGAAAATAATCACACATTTGAAATAAATGAAGACCCTCTTTCCCAATTAGAAGAAGACACGAATGAAGAAAAATGAGACTTTTAAGACAATATGTGTGTTAATATTTGATGAATATCAGTTCATGCAACGTTTGTAGAATTATATATCACTAAAATATATTTTACAATCAGGTACATATACAATAAAGTATAAATCTATGCTTCTGTGTAGCATATTTAGCTGTATGATTGTGTGCAAGTGCAGTTCCACTGTGCCAAGTTAGGCACAAGTAATACTAAAATCTCAACCTAAACAGTGTAACTGTATAATAGTTGTTATTTCAGCCGATGTTTTTTCAGTGTCCCATACACCACCATTACGCCTTCACACTTTCGGCTTAGCTTAAAGTTTGGCATCGGATCGTCCACAAAACAGTTTTTTTTTTAATTCTGCGGAAAGACTCTCCGCACTATGTATACGTGAGAAAGTGAGTCGAAACGTAATTATAACCATTATTTGAGCAATGATCTTGAGAGCACGATATACAGCGCCACAGCGACTTCAGGTGGCGGCCAGCATGATACGAATATGGGTCTCAATACTGGACATATGAAGAAAACTACCACAGCGGCAATCATACTTTTAGTGATGTCTTCCCTTGCGACAATTTTTCTGCTTGTCAGCCGCCCTATGCTAGTAAGCCTCGAGAATGACCTCATAAGTAAAACCGACAAAGTAAAACTGCCATGGGTAAGTGAGAGTAAGTATGTGTAAGTAGGGATAAAGTGTACATGGTATGTCTCCTGATAAAGACGCCTAAGTACCACAAGACGCAAGAAGGGACGAAGCAAAAAAAAAAAAAATAGCTATTGTGAGTGGCACCACCCGTCCTGTGTTCCTGATAAAGCGATTCCAAATCATTGGACATGCAAACTGCATAGATTATTCTACGAATACGTCATTGTGGGTGACGTCATCAGTGTAGGAGAGTATATAAGAAGGATTAACGTGATAATTTGCTAGCTGCTGCGCCAAAAATCTCTCCTTATTGAAGGGCATCCATCTGTAGGACGAAAACGTGACGGTAGGTGTCAACACCATTCACGTGTGCACGAAAAAGCTATCCCAGACATTTGGGCATGAAAAAAAATGTTATCTGGTTAATCAAACCGCTCCTGAGATAAGTTCGACACATGGATAACATACTTGCCATAATGATTTTTGAATGGGCCACTTAACTTGTATACAAGATAAAACAAAACTCTATATACATGCAATATTGCAAGCTGATATTTTATATCACTCCTGGGATAAGAGCATCAAAGTATTTTAAGAAAACGTGACACTAGGTGGCGCCCCCAATTTTATCTATGACAAAACGATCAAAAAAATGAATAAACATGCAACGTTTAAGGCTGATACATCCATCCATTGCTGAGATGTTTATCATTTGCATCCCATACAGGTTTATGATAGACGCTCTGTGAAATCTATTACAAGTGGTGACATCAGGTTCGGGTGTGAAAATTCCAAATAATATATGTGATTAATGCATTGATGTATTATAAGAATACATAATTATAGGTTGCCCCACCAGTCTAGTGGAAGGCAAATCTATCCCAGATGGGTCAACATGCGAAATTTCAGTCCAATACGCCAGACCACTTCTGAGATAAGGACATCCATGTATTCTACGAGGACGTGGGATCATTCTACTCCTGACGTGTGTAATTTTCATCTTAACTAGATTTATGGACGGAAGCTACAGTGAAAACTATAGCAGGTGGCGCCACCAGGCTTGTGCAAGGTATCATAGGCCTATAGACACGAGAAATTTCATTCGGACACATCAAAGTACTCCTGAGATGAATAAATTCTACGAATACGTGATCATAGGTGACGCAACCAAAAGTGTGTACAAAAGAGATCTCTTAAATGGTGAAAAGAAACCAAGAAAAGCAGACATGCATTAAAACATAAACGCCTTTGTTGAGTAAATATATTAATGGACCAATTTGAATCAGCACAAATTTCTTTACGGTTCTCTATTGAATATTTGTTCATTGTATATAGAGAAACAAACATAGTCCACATAGCGTAGTAATATTATATATATAATATATAATAGTAATATTATGTGAATCGTATCGTGTCCTGTAGCCTGCTTCCGTTAGACATAGCTCCGAAGAAAAAAAATGTATATACTTGTATCCGCTCCCTCCTCCGTGAATCCTGTCTGTGTCCTTATATGTAACAAGAACAGAGGTCTCAGGTAATTTATGTTTGATCTTGCTCTAATATGGTTTGCAATAACTGGGCATTTCAAGACGCATACTGTGGTTGGCTTCATATTCGCGAGGCTGAAATTTCGCGATTTTTCTCCATTTTTAATGTTTCGCGAGGGTGTCATTTTCGCGATCTCACCAGAACCTATTTCAAATCTGTGGTAAAGCCATTGCTGTGTGTTTTATAATTTGAGAATAATTCATGAGCTCGTGATATTCTCCTCATATAAGGATGGGCCCGTACACACAGCACAGGTTCTTTAGTTCAAATTTAAGGGAATGTTTTCCCTATACCTGCATGGATGTAACTTATATTAAGATTTTTCACTGTTCTAACCTATTTCCATTGAAGGATTGGCTACACTTAATCAGAAGGACACACTCAATTGGCCAATTATTCCCGAGGGTGTCATTTTTGCGATTATTTCCCATTCGTGAATATCCCGAAATTAAAACCCTCGCGAACAAAAAGACAACCACAGTATGCTGAATCTCCTGTTTTATTATCTGTTAAATTTAATCGACCGAAGATGATTATTTTACACAAAAATATTCATCAATAACCCAAACCGCAATGATAGAAAACATCGACGTGTCCATGGAATATTGTACCTTATTTCGTTATATGTGTTCATGTAAAGACAAATATCATTCATTTAAGTGAATAAATGTCATCCTTTTTTCTTCATGATATGCACTAGCATTTTGGCATCAGACAGTATTCTACCATGACTTTCGTAACTACTTTGTTTGAGCTGCTGAAGTACATCTGTAACTAGAGACACTGGTGACACCTGTCAAAAGTTGTCAGTATGGGCAAGGAAATCAAGCAACAGGTTTCCGTCTTCGCTGTTTTCAAACAAAGGACCTGGAAGAGAAAAAAACCTTCCTGCAAATAGTAGTGATTGTCCATGAAAACATTTTTTTTTTCTTTTTTCCCATTTAATATTTTTATAGAATATATTTTCAGTGGAAGCGTGGAAAAGCGTCAACACTTGCGGGACTCGTTTTATTGGTAAATTATTTGTAAAATAAATGAGTTACATTAAAGAAACCTACATCAAGAGTCTCACGGAAAGAGTCCCTTGAGACTTTGTTAAATTTGATTTGGTAACATAAATAATACGAATTATAATAGAAAAAAAACCTATGTCTAGCGTCATGTGGAAAGAGTCCCTTGATACTTGAAACGGCAGATTTCCAAGTGTTTCGTCGATCACTTCTGCAGTTACGCGTCCTGCTGAGGGCAGGATTCCTTTGTACTTTTCAATAACAGATATATATCCTTCTGCAAATAAAGACGAAGCTCAACTGTCAATGTGTATGGACCAAGACAAAAAAATATATTTCAACATTTATGTGCATTTTACATGAAGAATAAACCAAGTTTTCATGAATAATCCTGACATGGTTTCTCGACTCTGCTTCTGGAACAGTTAGAATAATTTATGTCCTACTTAGTTGCATAACTATAAATACGATAAGATGTTTTCTGTGAATAGTACTATACAATTTTAAATAGAACATTCGATGAACACACACACTTATACTCATATATATATATATAAATATATGTTTATATACATATAAATATATTCATATTTATATATATTTTAAAAAACCCTAATAACATTCCTCCGTGAAGCAACGACTTTGAAATTACTACAACTTTAACAACCTATTACTTTTATGTTTACATCATTTATGTATTCCGCAGAGGAGCTAGCACCTAGTTTTTCGTTATACAGGATTTTTTTTGGTGTGAACAGATGACCTGAACCTCGATTGTAAGAACACAAACTACTAAGTAAACATATCCTGATCAGGCAATTTATATAACCCAAGGACTATCACAAAATGGACACATATCCAACATATTTGATCGAATTCTGCTAAAAACCACACAGATTCGATTGTTTATCACTTGAGATAACATATTAACAGGAAAAAAGTCCCCTTCGTTAGAATATAAGACGGTTGCGACCCTAATTGTACATAAATACCTCTCTTTTTAATAATGTATTTTTTATGAAGTATAGAGCTAATACAAGTAAGCAAATAATACAACTATTTATTACCTGTCGAAGAAATTGTCACAGACATAATAATGCCATGATCTGCAAGTTTTTCACCGGCCTTTTCCAGAGTGACATCCAAAGGTGTTAGGAAATATCAGCTTTGCACAAAAAATATTATATCGTAATTTCCCGTGCATGCTTCAGACTCGAAAAATGATTGTGCTGTTGTAACACATAATGCGAATTTTACTTGGGAGAAGGCTAGGTCCTCAGACACGGATGTTTTAAATTCAGCCATTTGATCAGGACTCGAATCAACAGCCGTGTAATGAATAGGTACCGAAAGTTTCAGCATCTCATCAAGGATTGCATAATCGGGTTCTCCTAGAAATACATGTATTTATTATGATATTTAATAAGTACATTTTGAAGGTGTTTTCGGTTTACTATCCCTGTTGTATATAGATGTGCAGTTTACTAATCCACATATATTTGGAATATATACTACATGCGTGAACTCGAACTATCATTTCAGTACTTTATCATTAACATTTTTGATATAAAAGAATAATTATTCTTCAATTTACTCTACCTGATCCAGATCCAACTGAAAGTATCCTTAGTGTTGTTTGTTTGTTGAATGATGTATTTTCAAGAACATTACTGACGTTTTCTCGAAGCCACCTTATAGTGTCTTCTTCTTTGGTGGACAATCGGTTGAATACTTTGAGTGATGGCGCATAATTTGAGAACATATTGACCGTTTCAGCCGGGAGTACCCTGGAAGACCGTAATCGTATAATCGTTTGGAATGACATAATATCTGGCAGGAAATTCTGCAATTATTACTCTTAAACAATATGTATTGGAATTCTATGGAATACAGACACATCCAAGACCGGAGTAAAATAATTTCTTTTATATATATATATATATATATATATATATATATATATATATATATATATTGAAGTCTACCAAACCCTGTTGACATTGTACCTGGTATAGACACTGTCCATGTTTAATTGTCTCCAACTTCGTGTTCTCTTAAGTAAATGTAAACAAAATACCGACGAGTTCCGACGAACGTGTGTACCACAGAAAGAAGTATTTTATATACAACCTACCGTGACAACACACATGCAATATCAGTTCCTGATTAAAATGTTTACTAGAAAATGCCAAAGTTATTTCCTGTTTCGATCAGTTTTGGAAGCTCTCACAAAAATTATTTTATTCCATTGGGACACACAGTTGTCTGTTAGCACACACTGTTATTAGAATCATATTACAAAGGCAAGTAATGTTTTCACAGAGTGGCAAGATATCTTTCTACAATCTTAAAATTCCAGTTACCAGGCTTTATTGTATAACCGATGGCCCCCATAACGTATTGTATAGTAATTGAAAACATGTATTGATTCGAACACCTGTACACACGCTTTTCCCAACAACAAGCTGATATTTTAAGAGTAATACTATAGAAATCAGATGAGCCACATTCACATAAATTACAACACTAACAGCTCTTTGTGCAATTGCCTGAGAATTAATGAATAGAAGTGTTTTCAATTTCATAACGTTTCCGAACTTGTCAGACGTTGTATTTATAGGTATCTTGGCTCACTGCACTCTATTTTTTTTTATATTGTGACGGTGTTGGATATACAGTTGAGCAGGTAGAAGCGTTCAGGGTAAGCGATAACTTAAAAACCCACATGTAGAAATAAGCTTCTAATCTACCTTAAATTTCTGGGGAAAGACGGGTTACAGTCCCGCTCAAATAAGACCTTCACGCCTTTACTGTTAGGAAGTGTATTTGTTGGATTCTTCGAAACCTCCGACAAGCATTATATTAACGTATATTGAATAATGCATTTTGTGGCTGCATTCGTAAACATTTATGCTTGCTGGCAGGCATTTGCTTATGCTTGTGTTAAAAACTCGGGTATATCGCAATTCTTTCATTATTATCCTTCAAGAAACACGATACCTTGTGTCGAATAAGATATTATCATATTTTGTCAAATGACATATATATGACCAATATTGCGTATTATGTTGAAAAAGCTGAACGTACTTATTCACTTAAACACCGGCCATTCCTTCAGCAGAAAAGACGCTTCGTTACCTTAAAATCATATGTTCCGCCCGCATTTTAAAATGCGGTTGGTCACTGAAAGGTTTTTATTTGTTGCTCTTGTGACTGCTTTGTTCAGATACCTTTATGCGAATACATATTACAAGTACGAATAAGACCGAGTAAAAGAAGATTACAGTTGAACAATTTGTGTAATCATATGTATGTGTGTGTCCCTGTGGCGCATTGTGCTCCTGAGAGGAGCATCCTGAGACGCACCTATGGTATAACCTACTGGCTTGATTTACATCATACTAATAAATAGATTGACAAACGCTAAGCAATTCCTGATATCGAACCCTCCCTAGCGCCCGCTACTAATTAAGCAGGAAAATCAGAGACCTTCAGACACCGGTCAAATAGCAGTCATCCTAATACCAGGTAATAATACAAGGAATAGGGTGAGTTCAGCTCTCTGATGATTAAGAGAAACAAACTGCTTTCACCCTTGATACACAATCCTAGTCTCCGACAGTTGGAAAAGTTAAGTTATATTACCCCCTCCCCCTAAAGACACACTTTATACAATTTCCGACAGTTCCAAAACAAAATCCGGCATATCTGAGGCCTGACCACAGACAATTATTACAGAGATTATAGCTTGTAACTTAAGTAAGGATGGTGAGTAAAAGCCGAACTATGAGTATGACGTAATGTCCCCTAAGCAGGGAACATTGTAAGCAATCATGACATACAAGGCCGTACAGGTTACAGCAGGGCGCAGTGTTGTGTGTCCAGTAGTCCACAGCTGACGGGACAGCCAACATCCGTGGAAGATGGCTGGTGAGACTGAGAACTAGAAGGTCAACAGAGGGCGCTCGAGTCTGGCCGGCGAGGGGATTGGTTCGTTTGGGACGAGACTTTCAAGGTACTTCGCTTGGGGTAGTGATCGCTTGAGGATTGATGGCCCACGAATGCCCATAGAATTAAGACCTGACTGGCAAACTCAGTGCAACGGACAATGTGGGCGCTCCAGACATCTTTGTTTACTTCTAGACTTTTTTCCCTGTTTGGAATATGCCACCTTTGTATTGTTTTTGTGTGTGTATTTTGTGGGGACAATCGGTTTTTAGCTCAGGTGACTTACAGAGTTATGGAAAAACAGAAACAAAAGCTCAAGTGTCTGAACAACTAATGCATTGATCACCATGATTATTTGCATGGATATTGATCAAGAAGTGTTTCGTAAGTTTCTACAGACTGCTAGTGTCAACTGTATTTTTTTTTATTTTTTACGAATTTTTGTGTTTTTTTTATACCTTAAAAGATGCGGTCTTCTGTTAACAGGGCACAATCATATTGACTGGACGTAGAATCTTTCAATTGTCAACCTTAAAGGTCCATGAAAAGTCTCCAAGAAACCTGATTTAGGTCTCTCCTACCCATACCATTTAAGCTATGGCGCTCAAAAGTGCCCTCAAAACAATTAAAAGTTTTAAACAAAAGCAGTGCACAAATCATAACCATTGGACCTAAAATCTTCTGATTTGACATTCAGGGAGGTCCATTATAAGTCTCCTTGCAAACTTAAAATTATAGGTGTCTATAACACATATTTTCCAATTATGCTGCATGTTTTAGGACCAAAGAAATAATGCAAAATACACAAAAATTGCAAGATTCCCCAGGAACGGGTGAAATGATAGTCCTAAAATTTGGTGTGCTTATGCTTCTTGATGAACTTAAGCTAACTTGCATGAATGATGATGCCACCTCCATGATCTAATTAGTTCCCTATGCAAGGACGTATTGTCAACATGTCAGTCGGCTGAGCGTTATGACCCATGGATCACTTGTTATATTTCTTCAACTCTTCATGTATTCTGTCAAGCAATATAATGTTTTTATAGGCTTCATAACACATTTTTAAACCGTTCACTGGATTCAAAAACAAAAAATAAACTGATGTGATCGGGTCTAAAATCATATGATACATTTTAGATTTATATGCAACAGAAAAAAACTAACATGAGAGATATGAGACTTCCGAGACAATTGTTACGAAACCTAATATCAAATATCACATAGTCGTGACGAACGTACATTTGATAATGGAGATAAAAATATCAGATTCTGAGAACTTTCCATTTCCAGAACAATCCGAAGAACCCAACATGATACACAGTACACACGCGTTACAGGATACATCTAGAACAAGAAAGTTGTGTCTCTACATGTCAGGGTTCAAACTTGGGCCGGCCACGCTCGGCCAGGCGAGAAAGCCCCAAACTAGCATGACCGCAATGTCCACGTCAGACCCCACGCGAGAGCCGGGCTATGCCGTCATAGCAACAGCCAATGCTAGCGCTGCACATACACATACAATGAGACATCTGTAACACAATGTAAGTGTGTTAATATATTATGAATATCAATTCATGCAACGCTTGTAGAATTATATCACTAAAATAGATTTTACAATAAAGTACATATACAATAAATTATAAATATATGCTTCTGTGTAACATATTTAGTTGTATGATTGTGTGCAAGTGCAGTTCCACTGTGCCAAGTTGGGCACAAGTAATACTAAAATCTCAGCCTAAACAGTGTAAGTGTTATTTCAGCCGACGTTTATTCAATGTCCCAGACACCCCCATTACGCCTTCACACTCTCGGCGTAGCTTAAAGTTTCGCATCTGATCATCCACAAAACATTTTTTTTAATTCTGCGGAAAGACTCCCCGCACTATGTATAGATGAGAAAGTGAGTCGAAACTTAATAATAACCATTATTTGGCGATGATCTTGAGAGCACGATATACAGCGCCACAGCGACTTCAGGTGACGGCCAGCATGATACGGAACATGGATTTCAATGCTGGACATATTAAGAAAACTACCAAAACAGCAATCAGGCTTTTAGTGATGTCTTCCCTTGGGACAATTTTTCTGCTTGTCAGCCGCCCTGCGTTTGTAAGCCTCAAGAATAGCCCTGATCAGTACAATAGAAAACTACAATAAAATACAACAAAATTCAGTACAAGATTTATAAAAGGTGTTTTTTTTTCCAAGCTGGACATTCTATACCTTTACATTGTTTCACCAACAATTTGCACCTACACAATCCCGATAACAAATAATAAAGGCAGATAAAATAAACATGAGCCAATGTGAGCTAAAAACAGCTGCCACTTGAAGACGGCGAGTCAACCCAAGCGGGCGGCGTGGAGAGGGCGGCACACAGCAATGACAGGTAACAATTACTATTGTTTACGTGCAGAGTAACTGGGACAACCCTAGCAGTAAAAATAAATACTTAAAAGCGTAGATGAAAAGGCCTTATGGATTGATTAAATTAAAGAAAGTCTCTGTGATAGGCTGAACGACTCGTAGCAAGAGCATAATCAGCAGATTAACTGGGCTCCATATTGCAAGAAAGGAAAGAAGCAGCGACAGCACCATGCTGCTCTGCATATGCTATCAATATACCGGTACCCAGTCCACCCACCAACGGTACCCCGTACACATTGCTCGTCCAAAGGTCTACATCTTTGCAGGAATCTCCTCCCGCTGGACCTGCGGCTGTCACTGAAACATCCTGGGTTCCCACAGATACAAAATTCTTCGAGTTTGCGGCAATTTCTGATGAGTTTTTATCCAGGTAGTTTACAAAGGTTGGAGCTACATTGGTTACTAAGTTTTTGCTGTTTCAGCCCGCTGGCTTCTTGTGGACGAGAGATCCGTCGAGGTTTCGATCAGCTAGCTGAATAAGGTTCAATGGGCTCTCTGCCTTTAAGATGTAAGAAAATACATAAAAACATTGATGTATATAAACACGATGTTAACCAGAATAAAGAAAATTAACAAGTGAATATAAGTAACTGCCAGATATAAGTGAGTTGTATTGATAAAGTGTGCAAGGTATGTATCCTGACAAAGATGCTTAAGTATAAAAAAAAAAACGCACGGACCTACAAAATTAAAAAAAAATAATCTGCAATGGCTTTATCTGGAACACAGGAATGGTGGTGCCACATACAATATTATTTTTTTTTAATTTTGTAGGCATGCTTACGTTTAGTTTGGTACATTACAGCACTGCTGAGATAACTGCATAGATTATTCTACGAATATCTAATTGTGGATAGCGTCACTAGTCATGTGTACGAGAATATATAAGATGGATCAACTTGACAATTTTCAAAACGATACGCAAAACCACTCCTGAAATAAGAGCATCCATCTATAGGATACAAACTTGAGAGTGTGTGTCATCGCCAATCACGTGTACACGAAAAAATTATTCCAGACCTTTTGACATGAAAAAAAATGTAATCTGGTAAATCAAACCACTCCTGAATTATGTGCGGCACACAGATAGCATGCTTACCAAATGATTGTAGATGGCGCCACTTAACTTGTTTTCATGGTTTAGCAATAAATGATCTAAAGACATGCACTATTATAAGTTGTTATATTATAGCACTACTGGGATAAGCGCATCAAAGTATTTTATGAAAACGTGACATTAGGTGGCGCCACAAATCTGATCTATGAAAAAACTATCCCAAATGAGTAATCATGTGACAACATTTTAGGCTGATGCATCATTCGCTCCTGAGATTTATATCAATTACATCACATACAGGTATATGGATGGACGCTCTGTGAAAACTATTGCGGGTGGTGACATCAGGTTCGCGTATGAGATGAGGGTATCAAAGATGTATGAACATGCATAATTTCCGGATAATACATCAACTCATTCCTGTGATAAATGCATTGATGTATTAGAAATATACATGATTAAAGGTGGCGCCATCAGTCTAGTGGAAGGTTAATACAAATTTAGCGGTCAACATGCAAAATTCCAGACCTCTCCTGAGATAAGGACATCAATGTATTCTACAAGACGTGGCATAAATACACATCTGAAAAATAAAAACCATGAAAAATCATCACAACCTAAATAAACAGAAACACCCTGAACGAATCTGGAGGCGAACTCTTGGTACAGATAGGACGGCCCTTTGGCTTCAACATACATAAATGTTATCTGACGGTCTTATCGCTGAGAAGTAAGTAGTGGGGTATAACGCTTAGCACCAAGGTATATCGATCAATCAAATTGATATCCATTCTTTGTTCTGTCGGAGAAGGGTATACATCTAAACTTTTTGGTATATGGTATAAAGCTGTGTAGTTTGCCGGTATCACTTTTTTTCATTCAATGAAGCTGGACCAGGAGCTGTTGCAGGTACTAGGCCCACTGACAGAGACTGAAAGACAAATAAAACCCTTATGTAATCTTCACGGTTCTCAAAAGAAATCTTCCCAAGAGAAAAGTGTTACAAGAAGGGAAATGTATCTACACAGGAAATATGGAAGTACATTTAGGCCAGGAAAGGATTGATTTTAAGACCAATTAAATTCAACAGGGCATGTCACAAGTTAATGAAGTAATAATATTAATAATGAAATATAATAGCCAGTTCTTCACTGAGGCTGTAACACAGTGTCTTTCCAATACAATAAGGGAAATGGTAACAGGCTCACCAATATTGCATCAGAGATTAAAGAATGTTTGTTGTCACAGGTTGGTAGTGCTGTCGGCCAGTTGTCATGGGATCCTCCACCCACAGGGTTACTTCCGGTACCTGGTCTCCCAATGTTTCCCCGTTACTATAGCACAGTGATGCAGGGACAAACTTTTAACCTCAGTAACATACTACTTTAAAGTTATGTTGCTCCTAGTTCTGAGAGTTGTTACTATTAATGTTCATTTGGCCAAATGTCCTCTTACTTAAACATGGTTCATAGTCCTTGAAGAAGTGGGTGTTCAGCTCACTGGTGTACCTATCAGTTCTAGGTTCTTTGACTAACTTTGGCCTTCACACAATATTCCTTACGGACCAAGACACAAAAAAAAAAAATTACAGCCTCACTTTGAGCTGTGTGATTATTGGAGTATAAGAAAGGACTTGTGCATGGAGGGGAATCTTGCCCAGTTGAAAATATATAGAAGTGGAAAACAGTTTAAAACCCAATGAATACACAGGGCATTGAACAGCTGGACCTGCATGGTCCACTGCACTCAGTCAAAACTTGAACACTGATCAAGAATTTAAGGTTACAGGACTCTACTGGCAGTACATTGCAGGGTATAAAAACTGAATCACATTTAAAATGATTAATAAATATGGTTTCATCAGTCAATCTATGACACTGAGTGTCTTATGATGCTGGATAATTTTTTTAATTTTATGGTGGCGGTGTTTATTTATTAATTTTAATATTTAATCAATGATTAAATTATACACTATATATGATATATGTTGTATCAGGGATCACAGGAAAGCGTCAATGCAGAAATTTTGTTAGAAGTTTACAGGGATTTAAAATTTTGCTTATTCGTTTCGAGTTTGCTCTTTCACTTGCCTGTATTCTGATCATGCTCAAAATCTGAATGGCAACAATTTTTTAAGAATCATTTAAACTTTAATTATCTATTTTTTTCCAACTGTAAATAGTTCTCTAAATAAGGAACATAATTTATTACAGTCAATGTGATTTTTAAAAAAATTTATTTGGGCAATATTTACAAATCAGATTGTCAAGTGAATATTTAGGCTGGAATGAATAATCGATCCGATTGGTACTGTGCCTTCAAGTTAATAATTCTTAAGGTAATACTTTGCCTTGTTTGGAGAACCTTCATATTTGTTGTGCTTTCTCTGAGGAAATAAGGTCAAACCTCCTATATGCAGCATTTGTTAAAGTTATCTGCTTGTGCAATATCACGTCACAAAATAATTAAAATAATAAAGCTAATCCGACAGATTATATTGTACAAGTTAACATATGTTAACACCTTTCCATTATTAAATAGAAGTTTATTCATATACAAATTAAATCCAAATATGCAGATCATGCATTCTTCCAATCCATATGTATACCCTTCCATGTCATATTTGCTAAATGATTGGTTCAAGACATCAAATGTTTGTCTCTGACTATCTCGGACTCTCACGTATAGTGATATCGTCGTAGTAAAGTCTAGGGTCATATTTTATAAATCTTGGGAATATATTTCAAAGCGCAACGTTCCAAATACGATTCAGTCAGTGCACCTATGTAACATACGGCATAAGTAAACACACATTTGTAGCGTTGTATTGGCTCATTTTGTTTTCCTTTAAATATCTAAGTCAATAATATTAATTGGTATTATTTGGATTTTCTTATTATGCATATTAAATTATAGTTTCCTAAAAAAATCTAGTGATATCTCGATCTTGCAGGTACACAAAATGCTATGTATGTTTCATAATTCATCCAGTAACTTTCCATCAAGAGTACGTTTTATTACGGGAAAATATTCAAATGCATTTTATTGAGGGTGTCTGACGTCTTTTTATTTTGAAAATGGGGAATTACAACACATTGAATGAAAAATCTTATGTTATAACCATGCTATACGAATTATTAAATTCTTTAACCTCATCTTTTTAAAAGAAAACCATATATTATAATCAAGATGTCATATTTTATATAACAAAAAAAAGGAGAATGAAAAAATATAAGCCATGAAGAGTACACACACCGGCTTAATAAGATGTAGAATTATAAACGTAATGGATAAAAGAGGTTACTCTGTGTACTTTGGAATTAACCTACATCAGGTAATAGTTCTGATTGAAGCCATATCAAAAATTCATTGACACGAAGATAAGTATAGATCCATACTGAGCACCAATAATTAAGGTACATGAGCAACTATTCAGCTGGTTTACAGTACTAAAGACAGCGGAAGATAAAGATCTGCTTATTTACCCTGCAGAATTATAATATTGAGCAGTATATCCTCTTAGTTTTCTTACGCTGAGTCACAGTATACTATACAAACCTTTCATTGCTATTGTTCGTACAATCCGCGTAATTCACCGGGAGCAGTTTAAAACTGGTGCTTCCTTAAATATTTTAACTATATAAAGGATATGTAGACTCGACTCTCAGGATTCTCTCTATTGTGAAGGGGTTCGGGTAGTCATAAACCTGTGCGTGAGCGTTACATATCCTGTAACATGTTTTGGAAATAACAGCCACTTTATATATTGGCTTTATTGTAAGTTATTGTATCGAAATAATTATAATTAATTTGTATAATAAATAGGCATTTATGGGCCTATTTATGTTTGGCTGTGGGACACAAATGAAATTGTACACGGCTATCCTTTTCGAATATAGATGAGTCGTATAGATTAATCTAGGGCACCGCTGCGCCTTAACTAGACCCAAATATTTACATATCTACAGAAACCTTTAAAAATTTCTTTATAATAAATGTCAACAACATTTCTTAAAACCTTATGAAACGTTTTATTGTTACTTATTTATGACTGTAGTCTGCAAGTGTTTAGGTCCTGTGGTGACACTAAGTAATCCATACGACTCGTATATCATCGACAAGGGTAAGTGTGCAACGTTTCACTTTCGGTCCGACAACAATAACCAAATTGGAAATGTAAAATAATAAACAACAAAAACAAATTTTTAAACTCATTTAGGTCCAATAAAGTAAGAACAAGATCCTGCTTAAAATGGAGAGACGATGACATTTCCACGACAAGCAACGAAATGTTTATTTCTCAAGGACAGTAAACCTTGATCGGTGAAGGATTGTCCCACCAATATTTCGTGTTACAAGCCACGGTTTCTATACCGAATGGTGGCGAACATGACTCCAGGAAGATAAATATTGTCTGGCAGCACTCCATCAAGATCTTCCATAAAAATTAATGTTTCAAAGTTATTAAGATAAGAAATATACAAAGACCCTAACGTATATATGCATCTCTTACATCATAATATATAACATATCTGCTAGACAGAAAGGAACCAAATGTCACCCGTCCCAATCATTAAAAGAAATATTGCGCTGAATACTGGTTGTATAACATATCATCCTCGTAACCTACATAATTTGCCATGTATTTTTGCTTCGCATATTTCCATGCACAATTAATCTGCTCAGGAGTCGTACAGTGCAGCAAAGAGCAAAGGTAAACACACTTATGTAACGTAATACCCTAAATTATTACTTCAGATCACGTTTGTATTGTGGTTGATGTCGCCAATTAAACAACAGAAATAAACATTTTGTATGATGAATCATAATTCAACATGGGCCTTTGTATTTGTATCCTGATCAGAACGTAAATTAAAGTTGAGATGACATATATTCATTAGATGCAGGATTGGTAACTTAGTATCTTGTTTAATCTAATGGTTTCAGCGCTTCAGCTTTGTTGGAAAGGTGGTTTCATGACTTGATTCCAGTTGATTGAGACACGTGGAGTATATAATATACGAGATTCAATCATCTATGTGCTATAAAGTTTGCTATTTTAAATGCCTTCCCCAAGCTCTTACATATGACAGGGTGATTCCTGAGGAATATGTGGATTTCGGTTGCCATGGTTATGGAAACATTTGAAAAAAAGACCTAAAATGCTGGTTAGACATTTTGACTGGTAAAACTGGTTTTTATTAAAGGGAGATTTTAAAAGATTTATTGCTCTATCGCATTTTATTTCTGGGAATTAGAAAATAGGCAATATTAGCAAAAATATGATCCCCAATTAAAGGGTTACCCAATTAAAGCTAATAAATCTATCGCTCTTGCATTTAAGTGAGGTTCAAACGAGGTTAAACACGGGAGCCAGATGTTTACTCATATTTTCCCCAGAAAGGATATTCCCAATCTCAACCTGCATAATTTAACTGTGGTCACTGATTACAGACTGACATACTCATAACCGGGATTATCCCTGAAACAAAATCGATCTCAGATCACACGGTCATTTAGTCAAAGATTGCTTTCTTACACCTAAATTAGCATGCGAATCGTGTTAGCTTTTGTAAGCCTAATGAAACTAGCAGCCTACAGGCACGGGTGAGACAAACCCGCCCACTTCGGCTCAGCTAGGCCTATCAGGATTCAAACACCCGCCTGTTTCCAGCAGTCCTCTTCTGTAAAATAGTCATGGAGAATTCAGTTAAAAAGATCTTTTTAGAATTTCATGAATTTAAAGAAGAGTTTCAACCATATTTAAAATCATTATTTACATAACATTTCCAAAATTGATGTCGCAGATTTTTTTTTCCTGAAATATTTTAATCGGTCGTCCATGTATTGTTTCATCTTTCTTAGTACTCAACCATCCTGTTTTAAAAAGGTCATTTACACGAAACCCTTGGAAAATAACTCCAATATATTTAAATGTATTGGCATCGTTGTATATTATTTCTTAATTAAAACAAAATTATAAATATGGATACCTATGTCGAGAACGTAATGAAATTATCCCTTCTAAATTTTAATAGGTTATCATTGATTTGTCTATTTCTTCTGCAGTTACACGTCCCGCTAAGGGTAGGATTACTTTGTACTTTTAAATAACGGAACTCTATTTGTATACAGAGAAAAATTGAAATATGAATTTCAAGGCGGACTGCAGAAAAACTAGGTTTCGCACAAGCCTCGCTTTAATCCATAATAGCCTAACACACTTGGTCGAATATGTTGGTTATTTTGATTATAGTTCCCTTTAGTTCCACTCTGTTGCATGGTCACTTTTAGGAAAAATGCCTTTGAGTTAATTATCTGGGGTTTTTTTTGCGGTAGTTTCAATAGCCGTACAGGATGATGTAACGTTAGATAAACGTCGATACGTCTTGATATAGGATATATAAATATATATATATATATATATATATATATATATATATATATTAATATACTTCTGATCCAATGAATAATCAGGCATTGGTCAAGGTAATCAAATTAAACAAAATGATTGGACAGTTTTCTCCTTGTTTAATATGTTCATATTAAACGACACAGGACTAGCTCATATGCAAATAAAAATATAATAATAATAATCGACTGACAGGGCTTATCAATGAGCAATGGATGCACATTCTTTAGGTTTCTTTTATTAATGTAAACGTTCGATGATGAACATTTCGAAACAACAAAATAGGGTAAAACTAAGCTATCAAACCTACAAAATCAAATAAATCGGAGAACAAGATATTGCAGATGGATCATTACTGTGTCTCACGCAAAATTGTATAAAATTTGGCATAAACAGCAGGCATTGCAACATTAATAATGGATTATTGCTGGTATTTTGAATTAATAAAGGAGTTATGTAATCATGCGATAAGAATGTCATTTTTAAGCGTTCTGGGCTTTGGGTTTTATACTCACAAGCCTAGGGAAAATACAGATGTCATATCTTGGGGTTGTAAAATAGAAGAATCTCTCATGTTATTTCAATATTTTGAATTTTTTGAGCACAAGGAAAAACGACCGTTCAATAATGTTTACATTGAAAAGAGAACAAGAGCAACTAGGGCAAGTTTCAAAATATATAAACGCAAGGTAGACTGTATAATATATATATAATATTCAAATAAAACCCACATGTATTTTGTTTATGCTTTTGATTGTGCATAAGCCACTTTTATGCTGTAATGTTAGAATCATATAATAACAAAGGGGTCTCATTATTCAGACGTACCTGGTAAAATAGAGCTCCTCTATGCCTTTGGAAAGGAACCCTAAGTTTTATCAAAAAGGTTTACTGATAGTTCTATATCGTTCAATATTTTAGGGAAAATCGGCGGTCTAATGTCATCATCAATACATCTTGATTAAAACGTATAACAACAAAACTAAAAATAAGGATCCGTTCAAAAAATTACATATCCTCGGTCATCAAACTTCTCAAAATCAGCTGTCTCAATTACGTCGCGATGGTGACACGAGACTTCAGGATTGTGCGCAGGTCCGCCGATTTCTGAATATTGTTCATCCTCGTCTAAAACTGAATATACATCAACTGGCCCACGCGATATATCGTTCTGTGGCGGGTGGTATCCTGACCCAAAAGAGATTTGTACCATGCTCCCTAGGAAGCAAAGTCAAAGAGAGATGCATGTTTTCGAAAATTTAATTTTAAAGCACAATTACATTATGACAGCGCTTATATTCTTGGAAATTTGATGGAAGAAAATAATACCGGAGTTTAAAAAAATACCACGTGTACATAAATACAAAAACGCATTGTATATATTTGTGGAAATAAGGGAAAGAAATGTTTTAACTCAATTGTTAATCGAAAAAATATATGTGAATGTATGTGATAAGACTGCGATATGGAGAAAATTACAAGGTTAGTAACGACACCCCTTTAACGTTATACATTAAGACATCCTTATGTATCAACATAGAGTGTAGTATAATATATTTAACATATGCGGTATGTATGTTTACAATGAAGATGTTAAACCATTCTACCGCAGAGGGAACGAGGTTCCAGGTAGCCAGAAAAATCTGCTGTAGCTGTGTATCCTGTTGTAATATGAGGAAACGTATTGAGTCGATTTTGTATTTGCCTCTCTGATGACCCTCCAACTAACTTGTCATCCCTACTAGAGGGTGCTGAAATGAATATTGAATGAAAAACTATTGGAATATACGAAAAATCGGTGCTTAACAGAGCAGAGCAACCCCAATTAAACATGCTTTTTTATCAAGAAAGATGTAAGAATAGCTATGCTGGGCCATCCCGTAACTACTTCAGTTCCCTCATTTTTTTTGTCCCCCGCTTCCGCGGAACGGGGGACATTGATTTGGGTTTGTCTGACTGTCTATTCACCTCTCAGTCTGTGTGTCCGTCCGACAGGGTTTTGTTTCCGTGCAATGACCTTTCTAAATATTATCCGATTCCATTCACATATTGGTCAGTGATGTCTCTTATGCATACCTTGGTTAGGATTGGTTTAAGAATGTATGTCTGAAAATTTGTTATACCAGCTCCATAAAAATCCTTTGTTTCCCAATTCACAAAACAATTATGACATTTAGAGACACATTGAAAACTAAAACATATTATAAAGGCCAAAGGGGGGCAGTATGAGGCGGAAGCGGGGAACATAAATTCCACGAATTTGCTTGTTTTTTTTTTGTGTATTCATGTTCTCTATGCTTTGTGTATGACTCAGTATACTCTTATAATATTGAAGTACCTCTCCGTGTACGCCTATGACAAACGCAGAGGAAGAATATCAGGAAAATTACTAAAACCACAGCAGCCGCTAACCCGGTGGACAGAATTATAACAAGCGTCCCGTGAGCCAAGGTAGGTTTTTTTGTGGTTGTATGGAACGTCGACGAAACAGGATGACCTGTGAAGGAATGATTTGTGTGTATTAATAAAATTAACCCAAACCAAAGGTTATGCTTTTACATCGTACATTGACATATATCATATATATATAATATATATATATATATACATATATATAGGGAATATATCATATTAAACTAGGCTGCCCTGTATTAATTGTAAGCTTATCAGGGAGCGAAAAAAACCTTTCAATTCTTGCGAGAAACTTCTTGATAGTCATCGTTAACACGTAACATACTTTAAAAGATTATCTATTATTTTTATTAATCCCTTATTATATGCATTTAGTAAATGTCAAGCACACGATAAAATTGGACAACCGGTTTCAAAAATGTTACCTACAGGATTTTTTAATGTTGGATATTGTCGTATTTTACCTTCAGCCACCGATGTTTTTACATATAAATATCGACAAACTCCCCGAAATTATAAACGGGATTTTATTCTGATGCACATATATAATTCCTTATAATATTGCTGTAAGTTTTATATGTGTATATGTACATTTTAAAACGTATATTTATTATAAGAATAATGATGCTTATTATCACATTAGCACTAGATAAAATAATAAATTGCAAAATTTAAGCTATAATCCGATGATGTTTGTTGAGCCTGAACTATGTTACATTTATATTATCTATAATTGTTTTTACCTGGCAGGCAGATGAATTTATGACTCTCGTTGCACAGTGCTGGTTCCCATTTTCCATCATGTAGGTTCATGACAGCGCAATCATGGTTTAACTTCATTTTAGTACCCTCTCTCCAATTAAACCAATTTATTTTCTTATCGACTATATGAAAAAAAGAAAACATATTTAAACACCATAACACATATGTAACACTTTTAATAATACAATAGGATGCAAAAATAATTTAAAATCATCCTAGAAAATAGGGTCGCGAAAATATTATATTACTTAAATAGCATCACAAGTATATTGAGTCTTTGGCATTAATATTAACATACACTTTATGTAACTGGTTATTCAAAGACTGATAATATGATAAAACCAGTACTTTTGATAGTTTTCCTTTTGCATGATGAATTACCAATTATCAAGGATTCTATGAGCTTCGCGTGCAATCGAAGATTTCGCGATCATAAAAGTTAACTAATATAATAATTGTTATGACAGTATGTCAGTTACTGTAACTCAAATCGCGAAAATTAAACACTCGCGAAATACTAACAAACAAAAGATTGCAAATAATCAATCTCTCGACTATAAAGCCAAGCACAATATTTTTTGGGCAGAAAGAGGTATTATACTTGTGAATTTTATAATTACCACTTTGATTGGTGTAGCTGTACCATCCTCCATACGACACCCCAATCCAGGCTAAGCCCGTCGATTTGCTGGGTGTTTCTTTAGCAATTATTCCTATTCCACTGCCAGAAAATAATTCCCCTTGATGCTTTGCGCAGTGAATGGATGCTTTGTACCACGATTGTTCAACCTTTATCACCCGTATGCAACGGTTACGTTGTTCATCCAACCGTCTACAGGCACTTCCAAATGGACACTGACTGCAATCTAAATTACATGCAGAAGTGTACAAAACATTTAAATAAAGGCAGGGAAAATTGTTTCTCAGATTTGTTTCACTGGGTGGCAATTTTTAATGGTCAGGTTTAATTTTGTAATTAACTGTAAGTGATGATTCATAAAAGTCAGTTCGTTCATCAGAACTATCCACATTAGTGTATGATAAGTTCTTCATTTTTCAATTAGTTCTAGAGTTCGAAAAAAATATTAACATCAACCTTGCCATTCGCAAATGTATCCATCAAGCTTTTGAAAGCAATCCCTTCCATAGATTTCTGTATCCATAACACCTAGTTTGACAGCAGCGCAATTTGCATCTTCTTTCAGACGTATGACCCTTCGAACTTTGAAAAATAATACCAAATAATGTAGCACATGCAAATAAGATTTGAAATATACTGTGAGATTGCATTGTCTTTTATATTGATGAATATGAATGGTCTAGAGATAGGCATTGGCCTTAATTGAACAGATGGACATGCAAAAATTGAGAGAAGAGTTACAGTTCTCTATAATTTGGGCACCCTGAGGACTGGACCAAACTACCAACTTTATAGAGGTGCCCAGTATACGGGGGTAATATTACTGCTTTCAGTGCTGCCACCTACTTTGGAATATTACTGTAGTTACTCCTGTTTTAATAGTTCGTCATTCAATTAATGAGTATAAATTAAAAAGCAAAAATTTATATTTTTTATCTATAGTATATACATATATACATATATATATATAAATATATGTGTATAATAACAAATCGAGGGACATAACCTACAATCATTGATACTGCTTTTTAAAACTGCCTATATTTTACTAAATACATTCTTAGAATTAACATACTGTTCTACAGACTTTCTCTGACACAAGCCACTAGATAACTTTGAATAGGTACACCTTTAGGTCTATGCCAGACCTGTACATTTCATTTTTGGTTTGACATTTTATAAGTCGACAGAAACCGTGACTATAAGACACAAAATGCATGCAAATGACCAGTGTTTTGTGTTGACCATAAAGTGCAACTTCTAAGAGAGCGATGCACTTGGCCAGGGGGACATCACCATATTACTTCATGTCAGAGGACTACGTAACTGGGCGAATAAGAAGGGCGTCAGCTCATGGTACTAATGGTAGCAGTACCTTTACCACGCTGACAAATGAAAGTCTAGTGACTGTCAGATCAAACTATGCCTATCAGTTTAATATAAATGGCTACTGAGAGGTGCATTCACTGCTGGCTATTAGCCATCAAAGGAACAGCCAGTCTGGGCTGAGGTCTGACCGGAGCATGTGCAGGCACACTACAGAAGATTGATTAGTATACATGTATCCCTTACCTAGCCCTTAGTCAAGAAGGCTATTATTATTATATTGTAATTAGACAGTAATATACCTCTTAGCTTTGTTCATCTGCCTGATACTTATCATTAATAGTTGAATATAGCTGAATATAAATATAAGAGAATCAAGAGATCAAGATATTGCTCATAATACACATTTAAAATAAAAAGGAAGATATTTAAACTGATCGATAATATCGATAATGGGCCAACATTAACTGAGGAACAATTTACAATTACAATTTACAGAATATTGATGTGCCCTCATTAGCTAAGCATAGTAAAGAGAAGAATAAAATGGGACAGCCCAAAAATGCCCAGTATATATATATAAACATATTTGGAAAAATGTTTTATTTTATGATTAATAAATTTTTAAAACAGTTATCTCTCTTTCGCCTGCGAGTCATCTCCACTGTGTAAATCGTCCGATCGACCGTACATATCGTCCCTCTATTGTTAATGAAATTGCTGAAGGTTGCGCCAGGTTTTGCTTTTGATGCCGTTTTCTTCTCTATAATATAAAATGTCTACCAGCACTCTCGGCACACTTGTTAACCTGAATGCCAAGCTGCTGAAGCCCACACTTCCATTATGTTAGTTATCAGATCCACTGCAAATAATATAGATAGTCTGACAAAGACTGTAGGGAAACCTGTCTATTGTTGTGTGTGGTAACACATATAGGCATGATAGCAAACTTGGTTAGAAATCATATTTCCGATAATACACGGATAGGTGCATAAGTTGCACTTTGCATTTAAAGAAATTGATTAAAACCTCCAAGTATTGTTGTCAAGAAACGCTGAATATTTGGTATTTTGGTACCAATAACCAATATGAGCTCCATAATCAAGCTCCATATCTTTCGGAACTCTACTTTGTTCTCACGGACTTAATTTAAAGTTTTATAATCGTCTTAGTTTGATGAGCTGCCAAAACTTCAGGGTTAAATAGTATATCAGGAATATACGAGTCTATGTCATGCTGTATCTTCTTAATACCAACTGAATATTTAGTTACATAAAAGAGTGAATATTTGATAAAAACAGGTAAATCTGCACCATAGCAAAAAAAAAATATGTTAAGTTTATATCGGTAACGGAGATGTAAGGAACTGTACCACAACGTCCTTCTCCTTGGCACATCCAGGTTCTATATAGTTTGAACCGGATATTTAACCAGATTGTTGAAAGGCCAAGCCAAACTCCCATCGTCCGTAAATGACGTTGCTCTTTCTCACTATTGACGGAAGCAAAGGAGGACGATCTCTCTGCGCATGACAATGTTGCAAAGGAAAAGGAACCATTCGGAGTTTCAGTCGTGACTTTTACTGGGGTAACAATATTATAAAAAATATTGATATAATTGGATATAAGGCATGTAAATATGTTTCAAAATAGAAGCAATATACAATTATCGATTGTAATATTATACACATGTAACACATTATAAATGTAATTAATATTAATTGTACATTATAGATAATTTAAAAAAAAAACAAAGGAAAATACCGAAAAAAGTATATCTCTGTTGTGGTCGAAAATAGGATGCACAATGATCAATGCACAGATACAATATATGATATATATCTCTTCAATATATTTATTATATATGCCATACGGCATGGAAATAGAATTGACTGTTGCAAGTGATATTCTTCATAATTATAGCTATGCATGTGTACCATGTGTTCATGACATGTTACATAAATTTGTTAAAAATATATCTTGTGGGCCTACTTACTTTCGTAAGCCTCCTTTATTCTTATTTCGTCCCCTTGTGACAATGAGAACACCCAGGAAAATAAAATAAACGATAATAGACAAATCATTCCGTTTGTCTGTACAGTCTACTTCATTTTTACCCTACGACTCCTATTTCCTTGTAGTCCCTTATTATTATGTGACCCCAGTGTGTGCATCGAATGGTTTTCTCCCTCTTTACAACTGATTTTAAACTCCCAAAGACAATAGGAAGACAATCATTGGTGGTTGTATATACACATCACATCATAAATATATATATATCAACACATTTGTCTATCAAACATAACCTCTGATTAAGGACATTCCATATTTAACTTTGTGTAAATATGTGTTATACACTGATTTAAATGCTTCCGTCAACAGTGTATATTCTCTGTAAATAAAGGTTTTGAAATCAGTATTAGCCTGCATGTGACTTATGGTTATGTAGTTCCAACATTTCTAGACAATACCATGAATGATTGTAATTCAATAATTACATAATGTTTATACTCATATCACGTATTCCCAATATATTTTTAACTACGGAAAACGTGTGGTATACCACAAGAATAATATCAACATTTGTTCAAATAATCCTTTGTAATAACGATTATATAATTATATTGTTTTGTTTCTGAGGCGACAAAAACAATCGTTTAATCCGTGTATGTTTGTTTTTGTTTGTGCACCTACTACAACCAACACTCAGATTCGATCGTAATGTAATTTTTTTGGAATTTTTTTCTAGTTAGACTGGGATCCCCATCAATATGGTGAGCAACCTGATAAAGGGATGAATAGGGTGATATTGGTTTCTTTTTGCGGAGAAAAACGTCTCACTTCAACGGCAATCTATTAACCTATTTTATATATCGGTTATATTCTAAATAGGTTCCTTCAATATGTATCCGTTTCAACAGCAAGGATATATATATATATATATATATATATATATATATGTGTGTGTGTGTGTTTATATATTTAACCTGAAGGGCATATTGTGTATAAATTAACATATGTGGCGTATGTTATAAAGAAAAGAAAGACTCTTTGGAAATGAAATTAATATTCCATATATTCCATAAAATAAATATCATAGAGGTGTTAAGCGGATCTGTTGGATAACCAATCCCCAACTGAAGCCCTATATGATATTTTAGTTCTATATGTGCAAAAAATAAGGTTACTTTTAAATGTTACATTTGTTTAAATTAAGGCAAAACTAGAAAATGCCCCATCATGTTTACAACTACATATGTTGGGAATTGTAAATTCTTAGCCAGAAATGGCTGGGAAATATAAGATTACAGTTAAAATATCTCAACAACTACGATTATGTTAAAAGTTGTGAAATGTCAACCAGGCTTTGGAAATTCAAACATGTCATTGAGCACAATCAGAGAACATTTATGGTTTTCAGAATATATAAATGTCGCAGAACAACATTTTAGGAAATATCAAGAACCAATGCCTAAAAGACTCTTGATATAGGTCTTATCCTTAATAAAGGATTATATTTTTTCGGACAATTTTTTGTGAGCCAAATGTTTGTTCAGTTGCTATATTTGGTTCGTTATGTGATACCTAACATGTATTTAATTCATCTTTTTGATCTTATCTTCTACAAGTATCCGATATATATTACTGTTTTAGAAATCAACTATTTTAAACTAGGTCTGTTTATGCGTGAACAGTTTCACCTTTACTTTCACCCAAACACCTTAATGTTCCCAGAGAGGTCCTGGTCTTTTCTTGTTGGTTTTATCATTTCAACCACTGTTCTTCTGGGGCATGTGCACTGTATTCATTCCGGTCCGACAATGTAGACTCCGAAAGAGGAATCTGATACTATGGATAAATGTAACCTCTTTGGATACCTGTTGACCTCTTTGGATACCTCTTAACCTTTTTAGATACCTCTCAACTAGAATTGCCACTACTAAAATTTCAAATGAATCAATTTCAGTATAGCATACAAACCGAATATGTATTATTGATAAAAGGTCATCCACTTAGTACACATCACATGGACGTAAAAATACTCTTTATATGTCTGTGGTCACATAATGCCTTTTTGTTATTGTTCTGTAACTCCAGCAACATGTATTACTACGTAATACATGTTTTAGTCATGCGTATATGTTCAATTCGTGTATGATGTTATCAGTTAATTGATTATACCAAACAGAAAGGATCGATGTTGCTTGAAGATGAAATTCACAGAAAATATTCGCTTTACAAGTCTCATATACTATTAAACGTTACTTTCTCTGGCTTGAGTGTCTTCAAGCATGATCATCGTACACCAGGCGATGGGAACCATAAAATCCATTTGCTCACTTTATAGGATCATTTTATATGAAACTATTATAGAGTTATATTAATTGACTTAGCAGTAACATACCATATTTAACTATATCATTATAAAAATCATTTAATTATACATGATTAGCGGACTTAGCAGTGACATATAATATAAAACTATATCATTAATTTAATCATTAAACTTTACATTTGTATCACAACTAAGAAGTGTATGGTGTTACAACAAAACAATAGGTTATGTGTAATCTGTATTTCACACCATTAATATTGTTACGTTATATGAACTGCTGTCAGTGGAAATATTCTCGTATTAAATATACCTCGACTTGGGGTGTGGTCCTTTTAACAACAAGGTTGCCCTTACCATGTGAATGGAGCAATTTATCAGACCCTTTTCCTACAAGCAGAGCATTTAACGTAATTATTGTCTCCAAACTTTTATTTTAGAAATAAAGGAAATAGCCCAAAGCTCTGGAAGGAACTTCCTCGTTAGAGACATGTTAACCGTTATACTTTTAACAGTTAGAATCTGTCGCAGCCGTTAGGTAGCCCTAGTGATCGGAGAAAGGTTTATCATTTATTGAGAATCCTTTGCAAAAGTTATTTCTAATAAACATATCTCAAATAAGGCCAAAGCATCATTCTCAATCCATATCAACTTTGGTGTATCCCAACATTAATGATGTAGTGTTCTTCTCGTGCTCACATCCATTCTGAAGGCCTCCAACAAAAGGGTATAAAATCTTTATTTGTCCCGGTGTGGGCACCAATTCACTAGATATCACCACAGGAACATAGACATCAACTTGGCGCATGCGTCCTGCCTACTATACAAAACAATTAAACATAAAACTTTTTAATCCGGGTGTTTTAAGCTTGATGGAAATCCAACATTACAATCTTTACCCCACCTAAGAAAGGATCATAAAGTTACAATATAGCGGAAAATTATCTTAAGTGACATTAGAACAAATGCACGTACTATCAATTTCCAAGGGACAGGTCGTCAGTTTAACCTTGGCAATATTATCAAAATATCTCATACTCCACTCACCATTAGTGCACCATTTAACACTCCCCACCAGTCTCTAGTGGACCATCTAAGTCTAATCCAAACCCCACCTATTCCACAGGTGAACCAGCAAACAGGGGCGAATCCTCACAATCCCAAACCCACCAGCTATGGATCGACCACGAAACTCTTTCTGAACACAACACAAAATATAGCATATTAGAAAGGTTTTATCCACCACCCTACCAGCTCTGAGTGTACCTTCATACCAGGATTTGAACCTAACACAGACCCACCTTCCACACGTGAAACAACAAACCTCATTCGACTGACACAAACAATAGGGGCTAATATGTGGCATATTTAAGAAACCTGAGGAATTCAATATAACACCTGTGCTGTGTCACAAGAGGAGTTAATAAGTAATACCCTCCTAAAGGTAGCCTATAAATACAAACCCTATACACAGATATTATAATAAAAAAACAGAACAAATTTGTGTATAAGGTGCTAAGTGACATCTATGTAGCGTGTGTTCCAATGTTTCCTAATACAAATAATAACATGAAACGAGCGCACTAAATACGCACTTTTAGGGATATCTTACACATACAAAGTGAATACCAGAGCAATACCCGTTTAGGTAATTTCTGGTAAAATATAAAGCACCAGCTTGTTACATTCTCCAGATTTAAACATTTAGTTACCCTAGATAACTGATCATACGCGAATATACAGACCCAAAGCAGGAGATTCTCCAGTGGAACAATTTTTAACTGAGTTCAAAGCAAAACGAAATTCGAACAGATGAACATACCAATTTTTCTAATCCTGCTGGCCATAACTAGACAGCATTGACTTAAAATCTGTGTAAGCTCTATCAAACCAATATGCCTAGTATACGTAGTAGAATGAATAAGGCGTATATATAAAAAGACGTACAATTTCTGACAAACAGCCTTCAAATACTTAAAATAATTGACCACCTTGGTCAGAAAGCAATGTCTGTGGTGGCCGCAACTAATCGAATATCGCTAAGACCAAAATCATAGCAAATGCCTTTCTTTTGCTCTTTATAAGGGAAATAATTCAACCCACTTTGAATAATTTATCTCGCTAGACAAAGGTATGCTGGTGACCACTATAAAAACTAGGAAAAATGTTCCACAAAGTCTACAGCTGCATATTCCCATTGTTTAGTAGACTCATTACTTTGCATAAATCCCTCAGGTTTGTAATAAGATGGCTTCATCTTCTTACACTTTGAACAAGAGTCAACATACCTTTTTAACATCCTTATACAGGCAATCCAAAAAAAAAATAAGAAATTCTCTCTCTATTTTTAAAACTAACCATAGGACCTGCTGTGGGCAATTGATAAAAAGCACAGATAACTCAGTTTCACAGCAAAAGGAATCCAAATCTTATATCCATCACGGGTATGACGATAAAGAAACTGAGGTTACTAGCGCTGACTTGCTACGTTCGAAGTTTTCCTATAAAGGTTTGCTCATCCCGCAAACACCGCTTAACCAAACCCAATACAGGACCCTGCTTTTGAAGATGTAGCAGGTCTCGATAACCCCACAAGGAACTGGGGATATTCCCGAACTCCATAGTTGGTCTATCTCTTAGATAAGAATTAAGTATTCGAGAACTTATACACACGGAACAGACAAAACCTAATTCATTGGATAATGTCAGATCAATATCTACACACACATCATGAAACCAACGGTCACATTGATCACACTGTACACAATTTATTAATCTCCTGTGGGATTGATAAAATTAGTGTATTTAAAGTTACCGTGATTTTGATCTAGAACTAATACAATTCCGACGAGCATATTACAATTAAATTTCGCAACACGCGAAAAAGCATCAGGAACTGTTACGTTTTTGGCGGACAAGGACAAAGTATAGATGGATAACTGCCTTTATTTAGCCCTGAATAATATATGCACAATTTTGTCAGCTCAGCACGGTTTCACATCGACAAGAGTGGACGGTAAAGGAAGTGACTCACAAACAGGGCCGCCGCCTAAACTGATACTTGCATCATTTGCTGCAGACTGGTCCATGAACATATTATGATATATTACATCGATTCAACTGACCAAATCTCTGGTGCATGCATAAAAGTTAAAACATAACATTCCTCCATTTCTAGCTGGTGCCATAGTACCAAAACTATTCATCAAGTCCTTGTAAAATGTTCCAAGAAAGTTATGTTAGAGATGTGCAATTTATGAAATGTTAATACAAATATAAACTGTTATGTCTTCCAAATGAACATGGTGTTGCGATTTTCTATCATTATTTTATACACCTTTTATCTGTTATTTCAGAGATGATAATAACTAAAAGAACATATGTAACGGTCCAGGTCCGCGATCCGCCTACACCACTGAATAAAATAAGAACTTTCATCGAAGCCATTTGTCTTATTTTAAGTTAACAAGGGTTTACATAGTAAAGTTCACTTATAAACAAGCTTTTAAAAACTATTTAACCCGTATATACGTTGAAACTATTAAATATTTTAAAATAAAAAAAATGCAGCCATTTGCAATTCAGTGTTTACCTGTTGTGGTACAAAACATCAAGCAGGAGAAGCTTCGTTAATCACAGCTAAAGTTTGTTCCTTAATTCAACATTTAATATTGGTTATTCTTACTCACTATTCATGTGTTTTATATGCACAATATACCCATGAAATGTTACATAATTTATTAAAATATAAATGTTAGCCCACCCACTATCGTATGTCTCTTTTATTCTTTGTCCTGTTGTAACTTGGAGAACACGCAGGCGAATATAATCGACATATTTTGTTGATCTGTTAAAGCTTCTATAAGTATACTCGATTGATTACTGTTTTAGATCACAAAAATATAATATATTGAAACATATAGAGATATTTTATATTGGATATTCTTTACACAGGACTTAACTTTCAAATTAGAGAAATATGTTATGTAATGTATTTATTTATGTTAAAAAAAACGGTCTTCCTTAAGTTTACATACAGAGTATACTCCACGTTTTAACATATATAATCATTCTATTTGGTCACTTCTTATGTTTACCTGATACAGTAAAAATATACAACAACCCTGGCAATCATCACTAAGTCATGCGTATATAACATATGATTTTATAATTAAATTGTACGTGACAAACAATAAAGAATGATACTGCTTGCCTGCGTTATATGGGTTATTGGTCTAATCATACGTGCTACCTTCTAATTAAGTAATAAATATTGCAAAAGTCGTTCAATCATGAACAGCAATAAAACTTGACAATGAAATTGCGTAACAAAGTTAGAACTTTATGTGCTAGAAAGAACGCGTTGTTACAATTTAATGTGGCCTGACGTAACTGTTGCATAATATATTCAATTATGAAAAAATGAAATAGGTGGTTCTTACCAGATATCGTAAGTAACATCCGACTGGCCATAAATCGGGCAGTGGGTAATCCTTAATCTTAAACCTTCTTGGTCTTATTTAATTGATATCTGTAAGCTCATACTCTATGAACTCACAACAATAAAAAATTCCGGTTATTTATTTCGGGTCTGCTTATTCTTTTGTCTGTATTCTGATCATGTTCAAAATCTTAATGGCAAGAACGTTTCAAGAATCATATTAAGCTTTATTTATTAAAAGTTTAACATACTCTGAATAGATGTCTAAATTAGGAACATAATTAATTATAATCAATGTTTTTTCACATTAATTTGGCAATAATTACAAATTAGATTACCAAATGAGTATTTAGGCTGGAATCGATATTCGATCCGATTGGTTCTGTGCCTTCAAGTCCACAATTCTTAAGGTAATCCTTTGCCTTGTCAAGAGAACACTCATAGTTGTTATGTTTTCTCTGGGGAAGTAGGGTCGAAACTCCTTTATGTAACATTTTTCAAGTTTAAATGCTTGTGCAATATCACTTCACAAAATAATAAACATAATAAAGCCAATCCGACAGATTATATTATACAAGTTAACATTTGTAAACAATTTCACAATTAGAGAGAAGTTTATTAATATAGAAGTTAAATCCGGAAATGCAGATCATGCATTATCCCAATCCATAAGTATACCCTTCAATGTCTAATATGCTATTAGTCTAATGCATGTTTCACACGTTCAATGTTTGTCTCTGACTATCTATGATTCTTTCATATAGTCATATCATTGTCGTTACTTCTATAGATATATTTTATAATTTTTAGGAATATATTTCAAAGCACAACTCTCCAAATACGATCCATTTACCACAGTAAGTACCGTTGTAATAAGACTAATTTTATTTTCCTTTAAATATTCAAATCAATAATTTTATGTCTATTATTTAGTTATTCTTATTATGTATGGTAAACCAAAGTTTTTAACAGAAAAGTGGTTATATCATGATCATGCTGATATACAAAAATACATGTTTGTTTCATTTTTCGTCCAGTAACTCCAATAGTATGATTTATTAGGTGACAATATGCACATTCAACTTATTGGGGTCGTCTGACGCCTTTTTATTTTGTTTAGGGAAATAACATCACACTGAATGAAACCTCTCCGGTAATAGAACCATGCTACAAAGATGTCATATTTTGTATAACAATTAACGGTGAAAGATGAAATACAAGCCATGGAGAGTACACACCTAGGCTTATTTAGATGTAGGAATATGAACGTAAAGGATAACTTAACCCAGGCTATTTTGTGTGTATTTTGCAATTACCTAGATAAGGTAACAGATGTAGTTGCGGCGACATCAACAATTCATAGACACGAAAGTAAAAATATATCCATACTAGGTACTGCAATAATTGCGCTACATCACAACTTATGAGCTGGATTACAGTACTAAAGACAGCGGGAAATTAAGATATGCGTATTCACCGTGTAGAATTTTCATTAAAAAATAACCATGGGCTCAAAATAATATGAGTAAATATGTGCATATATAAATAAGGATGTTTAAATTGATACATAATTTTCAATTCATATGTTATGTATCGATATGCATATTCCCTTAAAAATAAATTTGATTATATGCTACATATATTGGCTATAACAGTAGTGGTTAAACAATGTGCGGTATTTATACATTAGTTCCAAGTATTAACTAACAAGCCGTAATTAACCATATAATTTTCATTTTGTCAACCATTTATGTGACGTATTAATGACAAAACCAATCAGGGTTTCTTTATGAGGTGTGCAACTGTTACGCTCCTTACTATCAATTTTTCGCCATCTCTTGATGCATGCCCTTTTAAATAATCAGTGATTTCATTCACCCTTGCTTTTGGTAATTTCTGATTAGCATGCTGAACATATAAGAGGAAATCCAAGAGTGCAGTGCCGCTGTCGCCTTCTGTAAACAATGGGGCTGCACAAAAGAAAACTATGCTGTTATGTGTGTAAAACTCACGTATCAATGATATATAATAAATTATATATAATGTCAAGCATTTTTTTCACATATGTCTAAATTATCTATATGCACTTTAAAAGAGAGGCTAATTTAGCCGTTATAACGACAAACAAAATAAATGGCAAACAGTTTTACTTTTTCATGGAATTGTAATTCCTACATTTTCCGTCACTTCACGTCTTTATAAGAAACACAGAGACAACATATGATTCATTGTTCGATATGGTCAAAGTCCAAAAAAAAAAATATAAAGAATAACAAGTAGGGCAAGATATTTGCCAAATTATAAATGAATAAGTAATGGACATACCGATATCCAATGTGAAGATGATTTCTGTTCTATCGTGATCAATACAGTTTTCTTTTAATGCAAAATCCACGTCCTCAGCTTTTGCCAAATTTGACATCGGTATAGTCCCTGCAAATTTGTCGTGAATGGAATTCCATCCACCTGCAATAAATGTAATTTATCCCATTAATCGGTTGATATCATAACGGTCCATTTAGATCATAGTAAAGAAATATTTATTTCTTGACATTCCTTTCGCTTTTGAATCACTGTTATATGCACATTTTCTCAAACAATAAAACTTTCTTTCAAAAGTCTCAGATGTTAAGCATTCCCTATATAAAATTTGCAAACTCTAAAAAAAAGCGCTAAACAAATTTAAGGAAATTTAATTAAAATATGCAGCTACATAATCGAACACACAAACACACACCCACATTCATCTATCTGAAAGATGATTCTGTATTTTTACATGATGCAAAAACCTTACAATGAACAATGCCAATTTACGGATTGTATTAGTTGCATTTTGTTACTTTTAAACTCATTATAACGGATTGACATGTAAAATGTGTACTTCATATATGATAATACAGGTAATTAATATACTTACACCGTTTAGAATTTGTTAGCGCTATGATATAACCTCCAAGTGTAGTCATATCGTAAAATTTAAGCAGCATTGCTTTCAGATTTTCACGCATGAAGTATAGGCTATGCATGAAAATTATAAAATCAAAACTTTGTGTTGAATGCTCTGACTCAAGAAATTCTTCTGCTGTCATATGTAACATGATAAAATTTACACCCGCGTATTTCGGGTTGCTGGCGATATTGTTTTTAAATCGAGTCATCTGGATTGCCTCCGGCTCGACAGAAATATGGCGGACAGGACATCCAACCGACAAGATGTAGTCAAGTATCTCTCCATCAGGACCACCTTTTAAACAAGGAGTCAGATAAATTGAAATCCATAAATGAACCTTTATTAACATATATATCTGTTCTTATTGCATTGGAACCACTTATGCTTCCAAGTAATGAATTAATTGATTAAACTTAAAAATCGAATAAACAGAAAGTGTCCATATTCAAACATGCCGTAAATTCCACGATTCGTTTAATATTTGTTAAAGGCAATTAATGCTTGTATCTGGTTGTGAAAAATAATATTGGTATTAGACAAGGATATGATTATCTAACCTCAGAGTGTCGTTTGTGGAGTATAATTTGAAGTGTAAATTGACTTTGTCTCATTAAAATAAATTCACGGTATGTCAAATTCTTTTTTAATTATGAGGCTGCTTTAATGGGGATATAGTGCCTATTTTCTGAAATGTGCAACTTTTCTTTTCCCATAGCTATTTATATCATATAACATCCACAACAAGCGTCAATTTTCAAATTCACTTCTTAAAATAATTTTAAATTCCATAAAATTCACTACTGCTTAATCGTTCTTTTGTGCAATAGATTCATTAAACATTGTGATTTATTCCATAAACGAGTATGGAGATGTTAAACACACAGTGATGATTCACATTTATTTAGCCAACATGCATAATTAACAGGCATTATGACAGGTTTACATAAATCGGCAAATTACAGAAAGTCATATCTATTAATAAAAACGGTATTGGTATATGTAACAGTTTACATTAATGCTTACGGAAACATCCTTTCAGAGTAAATTACATCATTTAAACATAACATTTTAAAAATTGAACAAAACTTGTTTGAACGGAAATCTCGATAAAATGTTTTCACGGAACGTATGGCAGTGTATGTGTAATTTTTTGTATTACAATAGATATAATCTTCTATTTCTCTCGAAAGCACAGAAAAAGTATGTTTAAATATACTGAATAGTGTGGAATATACATGCGTATGTGGTTATGCCGTTACAGAACGCATTCTACTTGAAAATAACACATTATAACATACCAGCACCACTTCCTACGGACAGAAATCTGATTTCGTCTGCACGATGACGCCAAGAAACCTTAACAATTTTGTCCAATTCTTCTTTCAACCATTCCATATTTGTTTCAAACTCGGTTGAGTACCGGTTATAGGTACTTAAATGATTACAGTAATCTTCATAAGCAGACATATCTGGCAGTCCACTGGTTTTTGTCACGAGGACCTTTTGTCTCTTTTTTTAACAGATCCGTGGTACACAAGCGTTTCTACAAGTAGTAGGATAAAAAAAGTCTCCACGGTCTGAATTTATGAAATGTCATATATTAGATAAATGACAAAGGTTTATAGTGATAACTAAAAATGTAGCTGCATAATGATCGGCCCTCATTTAATGACAGCAGACGACCTGTTATAGTGCTTTTAGGGTTAAACAAGTTAAACAGGTCTAGAATTATTAATATTCCTCCCAGTTTGTATTTCAGGCTTTTATCTTTGTGCAGATCTTGTTGAATCGGGGTCTTGTAACACCCCATTAAATTTTGGAAGTAATCAGGATCAATATTATATATTTAAATTCAAATGATTATAAACCTTTGGGACACAGTTACATCAATTTATTAAATCATGTATTTTTTGTTAAACGTACATTCATATAACGTTTTGATAAATGCGTTTCGTTTACGTGACAAGGGCGTCAAGAAATATGCAGTGTTCGTAAAAATTCTTTGTTCTTTGTTACAGGATCAACCCATAGTTTTGACATTCTTTTCAGAATCGAATTAAACCTCGATTCTGCTTACACACATGGATATTCTTGGTGTAGTGTCATGGATAATCCGGAAGTCTCGAAAACTTTTAACAATGAATTATGTGCTTAATCATCTAATACCAATATCATTTCTTGACTCATTCCTTTGGCTGTTCGTATCATTAAGTTTACAATAACCACAGCAAATGCCGCTGTTGAGAGAATGTCACTCTTCAACTGACGAATGGAACAGGGCACACCAGCACTGGCTTACAATAACCACAGCGAATGCTGATGTTGAGATAATGTCACTCTTCAACTGACGAATGGAACAGGGCACACCAGCACTGGCTTACAATAACCACAGCGAATGCCGTTGTTGAGAGAATGTCACTCTTCAACTGACGAATGGAACAGGGCACACCAGCATGGCCATTTATTGTGGAGTCAAAGGGAATCGTTTTCCGCACCCTAGCATATTGACATTGTCTTAAAATAGTCCCTTTACCAAACAAATATAGTGCACAACGAAAAATGGTCAAGCTGAAAGCGACCCCGAACCCGAAGAACAGCCAGCCCAAGGTATGCAGCAGACAAGATCTTCCAAAAACGATCAGGTTGGCTAACTGGAACCCGAGCGTCTGTAAGCTTCATAAAGGCGATTTTTTACATAAAAAGTAAGGAAACAATGTGAATCACTTTTTGTCATGTCTCCATTTCAAGTTGTGGTCAATATGATAATAGATTTTAGTATATATTTATAACTATCATTTGGAGATATTGGTGTTTTTTTGTGTGAAATGTTTTCAGGTGTTGTAAAAATAGTAATATGAAAATATAAATTTGAAAAAAAAAATTTATTCCTGTTAACCCCTTACACTGACTGACATTTGAAACGACACTATGTAAATGTGTCTTTTCTAGGTAATCTGAAACCTGGACTTAAAACAATGGTCGTTGCAATGGGAGCTGGTCATAATTTTGTATAAAGTTACCTGCCCTGATGTTGTATATGGATTGTAACCCTGTACTTGTGTCTTGTCTCACATATTATATAATGTGGCTGGGAGTGAAGCAAGGGCTTGATTACCTTTGATCTTGTAATAGACAGTGTGTGGCTACAACTGGCTCTGTAGGTGACTCAATTGACCTGGAGCTGCACAAAGCCTAACGTGGACTCCTTATCTAATTTTTACTCCATGTGCTTTCTAATTATAACTGACATTGACCACTGGCTGGTCAAATCCCTGTTTGGTCACAGCATAATGTGATACCTAAAGCCACATGGGTCAGCTAACCCTTTTACTCCCATGACCTGATTAGTATCAGTTTCAGTCAATTAGCAGATTATGACTGAAAAAAAAATTAACCAGCAACACATCTCAGTAGTTTGATGGCTTGTGATTAGCCAATACTATTCTAAAGCGTAACTTTGGGTAACATACTTTGTAGAAGTCTAATTTTTTTCCGTTTTTTCATATTTAAAGAGGCCCAATCATTTATAAAACATGTTAAATTAACATGAAAAATAGCCTTTTCCCTTTATAATGAATTGGTACCTGCCAAACTATTGCCTTGAAACCGTTTGCTAACTCTGGTAAAGGAGTTTTAAAAACAGTGCCCCGGGCGCGATCACAGGTGTAAACATAAACTCAGCGCATGCATCGCAGGGCTACAACATGTGTCATTCTGGAGATTTTTGTTTTTTTTGCCCAAAAATTGCAATACATGTTCCTGCTGGCTGAAATATTACGTATTGCGGCTCACATCGGACCTCCGGTCACGCGGAATTTGTTGGTAAACAAACACACGTTTCATGACTGTGATTATCAACATGCAGAGCTATAACAAGATGCTAAACCACCGTATGTGAGGTACTGAGCTTGTGTGCTGGGATATTTTTTTGCTGGTAAACTTTTGTATAAAGCAGAACTGAACTGTTAGTATGGATGAGTCGGCAAAATATTGCTCCTGATTATGTCCCTTATATATATACACAGAGGAAGCCAGAAATCACATAAATTCTTTTTCAATAGGTAGATGATTGGGCACCTTCGAGTAGAAACAGACACAATAAACCAAAGGTTTGTTTATTTCCCCTGTAAAATATGAAAACATATTTAAGGTGTGTTAAATTATTATTTATGTATTAAATCCATCTAACCAATCAAACATGTCTTTAAAAATATTTCATTAATTATGGTTTGAACTATTGCAAAAACCTATTCAAATTAATTTTTCATTCCAATCATCAAACATTTGATATATATTAATAATAAGCGTGTCTTATATATGTGCTGTAAAATATCCTGATATGTAAACCTTTGGATCCGAAAACTATTTTTAATTATTTAACGGGCTGGACTGCGGGCAGGAAATTTGAAAAAAGCTGGGCGGGGCGGGTGCAGGCTGAAAGCAAATTTTGCGGGGCGGGGCGGGCTGAAAGAATAGTAGTAACTGCGGGGGAGGGGGGGGGGTGAATTTATTTCTTTGATTGCGGGGCGGGCTGCGGGCTGACAGGGCATAATGCGAGGCGGGTGCGGGTTCAATTTTTCAGCCCGCGCTGGGCCCTAGTGTACAGGAAGAAATTTATATGCATGTATGATATAGATATAATTTATTAATAAAGTTCTAAAACTTTTTATTTTGTTAAAAGATGTGGGGTGACAAGTGCAAATACATATATATATATATATATATATATATATATATATATATCGGGGACAGGTCAAGGGTTTGTAAAGGGTAGGGTCCAACCCAGGAATACTTATAGGAAAGCCTATATAAAAGGGTCCCCTGCTCCAGGATGGGAGGTGTCCAGGTAAAAAAATAAATGGTTAAAAATCCAAGAAAAATAAGATTGTTGCCAACTCCCCCCCCCCCCCCGGATCCGCCACTGTATATAAACATGTGTTTGTGTGTGCGAGAGTGTGTGTGTGCAAATTAATGCATCATGCATGTGCATTGTTTACATAAAATGTGCTGTTCTGTCAGTTAAAGCAACCTGTTGTAATAATTTTTAGAATCTTTTTTTTAACACTCAGAGTTATTCATGTATGTAATAATATAAGTATATTGTGTATATGTAAATGAGAACTGTCAATAACAAGTGATACAAATGAGGTTTATGTTTTTAGTATAAGACACACCCAGATATTCATTTCTCACACAATTTTAATGAAATATACAAAAAATGTGTAAACACATATTGTCAGTGAATATTATTTATTTATGTTTATTTTTTTAACAGAAACATTTTAATGATTATTTTCAAATTATTACTCATGGCTGTCATAATGTATGATCCGAAGTAAAAATTCATAAAAAATATCATTATTTTATCTCATTTATCTTATTTTGTCAGCCACTTTGAAATCATATGATTTTTGTTTTGAAAAATATATTGTGGCCAATATCACAATAGTTTCTGGTATACTGATCACAACATTGCCGCCTATCGGTAGCTTTCAAAGCGACCGCTCATACTAAGCTAGTGAGCTTTTATAACCGCGCGGTTTCAGATTATCCAATCTTTTGGCGACCACTAGTAACGGGAGTATAAGTACAGCAGATAAAGAAGACAACCAATGTTACATAATATAATCACAATTCCTCTCTTGGGTCTTCATTTTAATTTTCTAACTTAATTATGTCAAAAGAATATATGTTTATTTACATGCTACTCGATAATAACACTACAGTTGATGTAAAACCAAACAATGTTATGCCGACTTACATACTGAATACATTTAATGTAAGGCATTTAGGCAGAGGTTAATGTTGAAACTTCAAACGTTGCTGTTATGCATAAGCAGACAAATTATAATATTGAGCAGTATATCTTCTTAGTTTTCTTACGCTGAGTCACAGTATGCAATACAAACTTCACTTTATGTGAATATGTATGTTTGTCTGTGGGACACAAATGATATTGTACACAACTATCCTTTTCGATCGTATATGAGCCGTATAGATTAATCTTGGGCACCGCTGCGCCTTAACTAGAGCCCAAATATTTACAAATCTACAGAAACCTTTAAAAATGTCTTTATAATAAATGCCAACAACATTTTTTAAAAACCTTCTGAAACGTTTTATTGTTACTTATTTAGGACTGCCAGTGTTGAGGTCCTGTGGTGACACTAAGTAATCCATACGAATCGTATATCATCGGGAAGGATAAATGTGCAACGTTTCACTTTCGGTCCGACAACAATAACCATATTGGAAATGTACAATAATGAACAAAAATGTTTCCCAGACCCTAACGTATATATGTATCTCTCACATACAATATATAACATACCTGCTACACAGAAAGGAACCAAATGTCATCCGCTCCAATCATTAAAACAAATATTGCGCTGAATACTGGTTGTATAACATATCATCCTCGTAACCTACATTATTTGCCATGTATTTTTGCTTCGCAAATTTCCATGCACAATTAATCTGCTCAGGAGTCATACAGTGCAGCAAAGAGCAATGGTGAACACACTTATGTAACGTAATACCCTAAATTATTACTTCAGATCACGTTTGTATTCTGGTTTTATGTCGCCAATGAAACATCTGAAATAAACAGTTTGTATGATGAATCATAATTCAATATGGGCCTTTGTATTTGTATCCTGATCAGTAGGTAAATTAAACCCTTTGGTCGCGGTCGCCAGTGAAGTGGAAATGACATATCATATTCATGATATGCAGGATTGGTAACTTAGTATTTTTTTTAATCTAATGTTTTCATCAATGGAGCTTTGTTTGAAAGGTGATTTGATGACTTGACTCCAGCTGATTAAGACACGTGGAAGGTATATTATACGATCTCACGGTCATTTAGTCAAAGGTTGCTTTCTCACACTGATTCTGGCATGCTAATCGTGTTGGCGTTTGTAAGCCTAATGAAACCCGCCCACTTCGGCTCAGCTACGCCTTTCATGATATAAACACCCACTTGTTACCAGCAGTCCTTTTCTGCTAAATAGTCAAGGGAATTGAATAACAAGACTTTTTTAGAGTAACATGAATTTAATGAGTTTCAACAATATTTATAATACAAAATATAGATAACATTCCAAAACTGATGTCGCAGATTTTTATATTCACAAGCCTATAGGAATAATACAGATGCTATATCTTGTGGTCGTAAAGTAGACGTATCTCTGACGTTATTTAACCATTTTTGCCTTCGAAGCACTGGTCCCATGAGCATGAGAACTAGGGCTTTAATGACAAAATGTAACTACAGGGAACCTGTGAAGGGCGGTGATGGATCTGGATAACTTTGACAAGACGAAGCGATTACTTTGGATCAAATCCGTCACTTTCGTTATGCTTGCAAAAAAACACTAGCTTGAGCACAAGGAACAAGGCCGTTTATTAATATATGCATTGGAATGAGAACAAGAGCACCTAGTGCACGATTCACAATATATAATCGCAAGGTAGACTGTATAATCTATATATTTTATTCACATTAAAACCCAAGCATGAATTCTGAACATCAGTGATCACACGGTAAATCACACATGTATATTTATATGTGTGTATGTACGTGTGTGTATGCATTTGTCTGTGCATAAGCCACAGTTATGCTTAAATGAGAGAAACGTATAATAGCAATGGGGTCTCATTCAGACTTGACGTATTCAGGTCTGGTAAAATAGAGCTCCGATGCCTTTGGAAAGGTACCCTAAGATTTATCAAGAAAGTTTACTCATATTTCAATATCGTTCAGTATTTTAGGAAAAAAATCGGCGGTGTGATGTCATCATCTCTACGATTTGATTAAAACGTATTATGACATAACTAAAAAGATGAATTCGCTCAAAACATTACATATCCTCGGTCATCGAACTTCTCAAAACCAACTGTCTCAATTACGTCGTCCTGGTGACACGAGGCTTCAGCATTGTGCGCAGGTCCGCCGATTTCAGAATATTGTTCATCCTCCTCTAAAACAGGATATACCTCACCTGGCCAAGGCGATATCTCGTTCAGTTCGGGGTGATATCCTGACCCCAGAGAGATTCGTGCCATGCTTGCTAGAAAACAATGTCAAAGAGCGATGCATGTTTTCAATTATTTAATTTTAAAGCACAATGGCATTATGGCAGCTCTTATATCTCCGTAATTTGATGAAAGACAATACTACCTGAGATTCGAATAAATACCACGTGTTTATAAATAAAAAAAAATATGATATATTTGAGGAAATATGGGAATGAATTTTTTTAACTTTATGTATGTATGTGATTAGAATGCAATATGGAGAAAATTACAAGGTTAGTAACGACACCCCTTTAATGTTATACATTAAGACATCATTATATATCAACATAGAGTGTAGTATAACATATTTAACATATGCGGTATGTATGTTTACTATGAAGATGTTAAACCATTCTACCGCAGAGGGAACGAGGTTCCAGGTAGCCAGAAAAATCTGTTGTAGCTGTACATCCTGTTGTTATATTTGGAAACGTATTGAATCCTTTTTGTATTTGCCTCTTTGATGACATTTCAACTAATTTGTCAACCCTAGTAGATGGTGCTGAAATGAATATTGAATGAAAAGCTGTTGTAATATACGACTAATCGGTGCTTATCAGAGCACGGCAACCGCAATTAAACATGCTTATTTATCAAGAAAGATGTAAAAATAGCGATCCTGGTCCATCCGTAACTACTACAATTGCCTCATTTTTTTTGTCCCCCGCTTCCGTGGAACGGGGGCATTGATTCGGGTTTGTCTGACTATCTGTACGTCTTTCAGTCTGTGTGTCCGTCCGTCAGGTTTTTGTTTCCATGCAATAACTTTCCTAAATATTATCCGATTTCATTGAACTTTTGGTCGGTGATGTCTTATGCATACCTTGGTTGAGATTGATTTAAGAATGTCTACCAGAAAAATTGTTATACCTGCTCAAAAGAAATCCTTCGGTTCCCAATTCACAAAACCATTATGCCATTTGGATACATCAAGGGAATTATGAAAACTAAGATAAAAACTAGAATTTATTGAGAAGGCAAAGGGGGACAGCATAAGGAGGAAGCGAGGAACATGAAATCCACGAATTTGCTTTTTTTCTGTGTTACATGTTCTCTATACTCTGTATACTCTTATAATCTTGAAATACCTCTCCATGTTCGCCTATGACAAAAACAGAGGAATAATATCAGGATAATCACTAAAACCACAGCAGCCGCTAACCCGGTGGACAGAATAATAACAAGCGTCATGTGAGCCAAGGTAGGTTTTTTTGTGGTTGCATCGATCGTCGACGAAACAAGATGGCCTGTGAAAGAATGACTTTTGTGTATTAATAAGATTGTTTGAAACTAAAAGTTATCAATTGACATCGTATATTAACATATATATATATATCGTTTGTTTACACTAGCAACAAGGTATTGCCCACGACAGGTGAGTGGAAGTCTAAAATTCAACTCAATCAATTAAGATGTCTACAAGTAGGTGTTTAATGTATATTGCCCAACCACCGTATCATATTATAAAGCCTTCTATACTGAAACATAACAAGGTTTCCCCTCCGGATTGAACATTACTTAGTGAGTAGCCTGAATTTCCGTGTGGATCTCGAGATACACTGTCACTGTACATTTTATTGATTGCATACAATCCAGAAACCCATGTGCAGTGTACATGTATTTCAGGTCTGGCCTGACGCTTCATATAATGATGAAAGCAATGATTGCCTAAGTTGTGTGTTGGCTTGATTCTTCAAATGAATATATATATATACATATATATATATATATATATATATATATATATATATATCATATTAAACTAGGCTGCCCTGTATTAATTGAAAGTTTATCAGGGAGAGAATACCTTTCAATTCTTACGAATACTTCTTGAAAGTCAACGTTTACTCTAAACATACTTTTAAGAAACTATCTATTATTTTTATTAACCCATTATTACATATATTTAGTCAATTACAAGCACACGAATAAATGTTATCCAAATATTGTTTATCGTTACATATTATTGTACATAACCTTTGTCCACCTAAATATCGACAACATCCCCGAAAATATAAACAGGATTTATATGTGGTGCCCATATTTAATTTTTTCAATATTTCTGTGAGTTTTATACGTGCATATGTTCATTTTAAAACTATGTGCATTATACGAATAATGATGATTATTAACACATCAGCACTAGATATATTAATAATTTGAAAAATTTTAGCCTTTATTTGATGATGTATGTTAAGCCTGAACCTTGTTACATTTATATTATCTATACATGTTTTATTCACCTGGCAGGCAGATGAATTGATGACTCTCGTTGCACAGTGCCGGTTCCCATATTCCATCGTGTAGTTTCATTACAGCGCAATCATGGTTTAACTTGGTTTTGGTACCCTCTTTCCAATTAGACCATTTGATTTTCTTATCGACTATATAAAAAGGCAAACATCCTTAATAACCAAAAATTCATGTGACACTTTTCAAAATAAAATAGGATACAAGAATAATTCCAAATCATGCTGGAAAATTAGGCGGCGATAATATATTGTATAGCTTCAATGGTATCTCACGTATATCGTGCCTTTGGTAACAATTTTACCATACACTTTATGTTACTGGTAATTAAAAGACTGGTTATATGGATAAAACCACTACTTTTTTTATATTTTTCTCTATGGCATGAAGAATTTCAAATTGTCAATATTCCCTGAGCTTAGGTGCAATTGGTAGGATTTTGCGTACACATCAGAGAACTAGTATTATAATTGTTTTGTACAATTTGTCAGTTACTGTATCTCACATAGTGATAATTAAATTCCCGAAATACTGACGTAATTGAAGAATCGCAATTATTTAACCTCGCGCAATTAAAGCCAAGCACAATATTTTTGGGCAGAAAGAGGCATTATACTTATGAATTTCAGAATTACCACTTTGATTGGTGTAGCTGTACCATCCTCCATGCGACGCCCCAATCCACGCCAAGGCCAGGAATTTGCTGGTTGTTTCTTTAGCAATTATTTCTATTCCGTTTCCTGAAAATAATTCCCCTTGGTGCTTTGCACATTGAATGGATGCTTTGTACCACGATTGTTCCACCTCTATTACCCGTATACAATGGTTACGTTTTTCATCCAACTGCCTACAACCACTTCCAAATGGACACTTACTGCAATCTAAATTACATACAAACGCATACAAAGCATTTACATAAAGGCAATGACAGATGGCGTGGCAAATGTTAATCTTCATGTTTAATAGTATATTTAGCCGTTAGTGATGAATCATAAAAATCAGTTTGTTTATCAGAATTATCCACATTCGTGTATGATATGTTCTTTATTTTATATCTATGAATTATTAATTATGAATTACAGAGTTCACAAAAAATATATTTAACATCAACCTTGCCATTCACAAATGTATCCATCCAGCTTTAGAAAGCAATCCCTTGCATAGATTTCCGGTTTCGAAACACCTAGTTTAATAGCAGCGCAGTTTGCATCTTCTTTCAGACGTATGGCCCCTCGAACTTAGGAAATAATACCACATAATGTAGCCATGTAAATAAGATCTAAAAGGTACTGGTAATGCTTGTCTCTAGACATATAAATTTAAATAATCTGAAGACAGTTTTGATCATTATGTAAGCACTGCATTGGGCAAGGAGGGGTGAGGTGGGGGTGGGGGGCTTATTATATTTCCTTATCTCAGAGTACCAAGTAACTGGGTGAATAAGCATTTTTTTTAGCCTCGCTGACAAATGAAAGTCTAGTGACTGTCAGATCAAACTATGCCTATCAGTCCAATATGAACGGCTACTGCATGGGTGGTGCATTCACGCTTGCTATAAAGCATCACAGGAAAAGCCAGTCTTGGCTGAGATCTGACCGGAGCATGTGTAGGTTCATCAAAGAAGACTTATAAGTATGCATGTATCCCATTCCTATCCTGAGTCAAGGAAGCTATTTGATGAAAGTGCAAATAGACAGCAATAAACCTCTAACCGTTGTTCATCTTTCTGATCATTATCGTTAATAGTTAAATATTAATATTAAAGAAAAAACGGTTATTCTGATTGCTTATAATTACACATTCACAATTAATAAAGCTTCAAAAGTTTAAATTGGAAGATATTTCAACTAGGAAATTCAATGAAGTGCCATCATTAGCTGTGGGAAAAGTGCCCAATTTACGGTATATAGAGGTACCCACGATAGGAATGCCCAAAAATGCTCAGTTTATTTAGGTGCCCACTTTTTGCAGGTGACCCCTTTTTAGAAGTGCTTATTTTATGGAGTTGCCAAACATGAGAGGTTCGTCTGTATATATATATATATATATATATATATATATATATATATATATATATATATATATAGTTAGAAAAGTGATATTTCAATATTAATATATTTACAAAACAGTTGTCCCTCCCTTGCCTGTGAGTCATCCTAAACCGTAGAAGAAAATTAACGTCACTGTGCGAAAGTTCCGATAGACCATATATCATCACTCTTTGTCTAGCAGATACTCAAGGTGGCGCCATGTTTTTTTTTTTTTTGGTGGCGTTTTGTTCCCTATAATGTATAAATTCTACCAGCACGCTCAGCATTCTTGTTAACCTGTTTGCCGGGTTGCTGAAGCCCTCTTTTGCATCATGTTAGTATATTCGATTCACTGTAGCAAATGATATAAGTAGTCTGGCCAATACTTTAGGAAAACCTGTTATTATTGTGTGCGATAACACACATAGACATAATAGAGAGTTGGTTAGCAATCATACTTCCGATAATACACTGCCAAAAAAACCGCCGATTATTTGGTATCATTGTTCCAATAACCAAATTGAGCTCTATAAACAAGATCCATATCTTTCTGAACGCTTCTTTGTTCCCACGGACTTAAGTAAACGCTTTACAACCGTCTGAGTTTGATTAGCTGCCGAAATGATGGAGTTTTTTTAGTGTTTTAGGAATATACAGGTTGCCATGTTGTATTTATTTTTAACATTTATAACAACTAAATATTATTTTATATACAGGAGTGAATTATTGATCAAAGAAAGGGCGAATCTGCACTATAGTGAAAAAAAAATTAGGAGTTTAAAGGTAATGGAGATGTTAAGAACTGTACCACAACGTCCTTCTCCTTGGCACTTCCAGGTTCTATAGAGCTTGAACCGAATATTTAACCAGATTGTTGTCAGGCCGAGCCGAGCTCCCTCCGTCCGTAAATGACGTTGTTCCTCCTCACTATTGATGAATGCCAAGGAGGACGATCTCTCTGGGCATGACCGGGATGCAAAAGTAAAGGAACCGTTCTCAGCTGCAGACGTGATTTTTCCTGGGTTTAACAATAATTTAACAAATTAATAATATAATGGGATATTAGGCATGTAAATATGTTTCGAAATACAAGTAATATACTATGATCGAATGTAAAGCATAAATATGGATCAAATTATAAAACGTCATTATTAATTGTATATTATAATTATTTAAAAAACACAAAGGAAAATGCCCAAATAATTAAAAAAAAATCCCTGTTGTGGTTAAAACAATCAAGGTTCTTCCTCGATGAAACATTAAATATTGGTTAATCAATGTACAGATACAATACATGATATCTATCTCTTCAGTATCATCATTATATACGTCATTCGCAATGGAATTAGAATTGACTGTTGCATGGTTATATTCTTCATAATTATAGCTATGCATGTATACCATGTGCTAATGACATGTTACTTAATTTGTCACATAATTTCTTTTGGCCTACTTACTTTCGTAAACCTTTTTCATTATCCTGTTGTCCCCTTGTGACATTGATAACACCAAGGCACATATAATGAATGATAATGGACGAATCATTCCGTATGCTTTTACTGTCTACTTCATTTAAACTCTCATACGGCTCCTATATCCTTATAGTCACTTATGATTCTGTGACACCAGTATATGCATACCGTGGTTTTCTCACTCTTTATTATTGATTTTTAACTCCTATGGGCAATAGGAAGTTAATCATTGATGGCTGTATATACACGTTGCGGCACAAACCATATGCTTTAAAATATCTATGACATCTATATCAACACATTTGGCTATCAAACATAACCTCTCTTTGAGTACATTCCGTATATAAATTAGTGTAAATATGTGTTATACACTGATTTAACTGCTTCCGTCAACAGTGTATATTCTCTGTAAATAATCGTTTTGAAATCAGTATTACCCTGCATGTGACTCATGGTTATGTAGTTCAAACAGTTCTAAAAATTAACATTAATTAAGTCAATAATTGCATAATGCCAATACACATATCACGGATTCCCAGCATAGTTAACTACGGCAAACGTGTTATATATCTATATATATATCACAAGAACAATGTCAACATTCATTCAAGAGATCCTTTGTTATAACGATTTTATAATTTTATTGTTTTGTTTCTGACACTACGAAGATAATCGTTTCATCCGTGTATGTTTTTTTGTGCAAACACTACATAAACATGCAAATTCTATGTATTTTTAATGACTTTTTTTAACGAACCAGGCACTAATTAGTCAAGGACCCGGGTCAATATGGTGAGGAAGCTGATAAAGGGATAGATAATGTGATATTGGTTTCCTTCGGCAGAGAAACGTCATCCTTGAACTCAAATCTAATCTATTAACCTATTTTATATGTTCGTAATATTCTAGATAGGTTCCTTCAATATGTATCCAACGTTTAAATTACTCGGGTATATATATATATATATATATATATATATATATATATATATATATATAACTAAACGTGAAGCACGCTGGAGCATCGTGTTATTACTCAAGAGTTTCACGCCGTTGCCGGTATCGGCACCCGGGCGATCATCAGATAACTGACGCTTGTTTGGGACCCAGCTATGACTGTTACTTTCTTTTTACATGGTTCGGTGGTTTCAGGTGTCGGCATTTCGAAAATAATTCACTTTGCCTGTTTAATAGGATTATGGACTTGTCGCTTTTGTGGTGAAGTATGCTGTATTTCTTCTTCATACAGAGGTTACATTGGTCCGAGGTGCGTTTCATTGTGTTAGAGCGTTGGATTATTTCCCAGATGGTAGAATATTTCATTTGTTTTCTCTTTAGGGTCCAAATGTGCTTCGAAAGTTCTGATTCTTTTTCGTAACGTTCACTGCGGCATGATTTGTTGTGGTTGTTGTACCGAGTTTTGAATGGGCCAATTGCTAATCCGATGTATTGAGCGGTTTGGTGTTCCGTCTTTACCGTCGCTTTGTAAACAATATTGCTAGCAAGGCAATTCCCGTCGAAGGGACATGTGTTTTTCACCCTTCAGTTGCAGGTTTTTTCACTGGTGTGTTGGTTATTTTTTGCAGTGATTTTTTGTTATGGGCTGTTATTATTTGCATCATATTTCTCATGCAACTGTAACTGATTTTGATTGTATTTTTGTTAAAAATTTTGTATAGTTTGCTATCTCATGGGAAGTGTTTTTTTTTTTAGCTCAGCTGACTGTAAGTCATCTGAGTTATAGGGATCACCTTTTGTCCGTCGTCCGTCCGGCCGTCCGGGCGTCTGTCCGTTAACAGGGCACAAATGGTAACCGCTAGAACTGGAATCTTCTTACTTGACATCCTGGGAGGCCTATAGAAATTCTCCTTGTAAACCTGAAATTAGGTTACCTATATTCTTAGGGCCTATATTCCTATATTCTTTGACCTATATTCTTTGAGCTATGGGGTTACGAAATACCCCCAAGAATAATGGAAAATTTGATACAAAAGCTCAAGTATCTGAACAACTTATGCATTGATCATCATGATTTTTTGCATGGATATTGATCATGGAGTGTTTCATCAGTTTCTGCAGACTGGTGGCGCCACCTTTTTTTCGATTTTTACCAATATTTTTCTCTATTTTTGAGACCTCTTAAGATGCGGCCATCTGTTAACAGGGCACAAATCGTAACGACTATACCTAGAATCTTCTCTCTTGACATGCAGGGAGGCCCATAAAAAGTCTCTTTTGAAACCTAAACTTAGGTCTCTGTTACCCATAACCTTTGAGCTATGGGGCTCCGAAGTACCCCCCAGAATAATGGAAAATTTGATACAAAAGCTCATGTATCTAAACAACTGTTGCAGTGATCACCATGATTCTTTGCATGGATATTGATCATGGAATGTGTCATCAGTTTCTGCAGTATGGTGGCGCCAACTGTATTTTTTTATATTTACGAATTTTTTTCTCTATTTTTGAGACCTCATAAGATGCGGCCATCTGTTAACATGGCACAAATCGTAAAAACTTGACCTAGAATCTTCTCTCTTGACATGCTGAGAGGCCCATGAAAAGTCTCCTTAAAAACTTGAAATTAGGTCTCTGTTACCCATAACCTCTGAGCTATGGGGCTCCGAAGTACCCCCCAGAATAATGGAAAATTTGATACAAAAGCTCAAGTATCTGAACAATTATTATATTGATCACCATGATTCTTTGCATGGATATTGATCATGAAATGTTTCATCAGTTTCTGCATTCTAGTGGCGCCGCCTGTATTTTTCAATGTTTAGCACAGCTGACTGAAAGTCATCTGAGCTATAGGGATCACCTTTTGTCCGTCGTCCGTCCGGCCATCCAGGCGTCTGTCTGTTAACAGGGCACAAATCGTAACCGCTAGACCTGGAATCTTCTCACTAGACATCCTGGGAGGTCTATGAAAATTCTCCTTGTAAACCTGAAATTAGGTCACTGTGACCTATATTCATTGAGCTATGGGGTTCTGAAGTACCCCCCAGAATAATGCAAAATTTAATACAAAAGCTCAAGTATCTGAACAACTAATGCATTAATCACCATGATTCTTTGCATGGATATTGATCAGGGAGTGTTTCATCAATTTCTGGAGATTGGTGGCGCCAGCTATATTTTTTAAAATTTTTAACGATTTTTTTTTCTCTACTTTTGTGATCTTTAAACATTTGGTCATCTTTTAACAGGGCACAAATCATAATTACTGGACCTAGAATCTTCTGTCCTCACCTCCGGGGAAGCCCATAAAAGGTCTACATGGAAACCCGAAATAAGGTCCCTGTTACCCATATCCTTCATGCTATGGCTCCGAGAATAAAGATTTGGTCATCTGTTAACAGAGCACAAATTATAATGACTTGACCTAGAATCTCCTTTCTTGATATGCTGGGAGGCCCCTAAAAAGTCTCCTTGTGCACCTGAAATTACATCTCTGTTACCAATATCCTTCATCCTATGCGGCTTTGAAATACCCCCCAGAATAAACATTTGGTCATCTGTTAACAGGGCACAAATCATAATAACTGGACCTAGAATTTTATTTTTTGACATGCTGGAAGACCCCTGAAAAGTCATCTTGTAAACCTTGAAAATAGGTGTCTGTTACCCATATCCTTCATGCTACAGAGCTCCATAGTACCCCAATGAATATTGGATGATTTTATACAAAAGGTCAAGTTTGGAAAAGTATTTCATTCAAATTTGACATTCAGATGATAAAATTACTTTTGTCAATGTCTTCCTTGTTAGCTGAGCGTCATGACCCATGGGTCACTTGTTTTTATCAGTTTTAAGAATTGCGAGCCTACATTTGTTTTGACATTATTGCTGTACGGTGGGTTGCACCAAATTATCTTTCTTGCTCTGTTTCTTTTCTGTTTTTGTTGTCCATTAATGCCGTGTCCCGCATTGTAATGGACGCTTTCCTTGTACCCTGTTCCTTTAAGGCTGAATTATAGATTGGAGCGGCATCTTCAATTATTTGTTTGTTTGATGATTCACAGAAACTAATCGATTTACAAGCCCATATATTAAACGTTATTTTCTCTAGCTTGAGTGTCTCCTAGCATCATCCTATGTTAAATAGTCGTTTCTGTCAGAAATTGTAAATTTCTCTACAATGGTTTGACAGGTGTCCAATGCCATTCAATTTTATCAGCCAACATGACTAGAGTTTTGTTTTCCCATGAGTTTCTTTACAAGAACCATTAGTGCGTTACAGAAAAGAGCTGGAACACAGGAACAAGCTTTCATAGTGGTCTATTGCTCAATTGTCCCATTCGACGTTTTATACACCAATCTACGGGTACCATAGTCTATTTTCTTACTTCTATTGGATCCTTTTATATAAAATTATCATAGAGTAACATGATCTAAGTAAGCAGTTACATACATTATTAAACTATATCATTATCATAATCATTTAATTTTACATGATTTCTTGACTTAGCGGTGACGTTTATTATAAACTATGTCGTTTATATAATCATTCAACCTTTACATAAGTACATCTGTGTCAGCTAAGGAATGAATACGGTTACAAAAAAATTAGGTTACTTGAAATCTGCATTTTTCACCATTAATATTGTTATGTCATATGGACTGCTGTCAGGGGAAATATTCATGTATCAAATATATCTTAACCCGCGGCGTGGTCCTTTTAACAACAAGGTTGCACTGATCATGTGAATAAAGCAGTTCATAAGATCTTTTTTCTACAAGCAGGGCATTTCACGTTATTATTGTATCCGAACTTTTGTTTGAGAAATAAAGGAAATAGCCCAATGCTCTAGAAGGTACTTCCTCGTCAGAGACATGTTAGCCTTTTACTTATAACAGTTAGAATATTCAAACTCTCTCGTAGCCGGCGGGTGTCATACTGATCGGAACAAACGGTTTTATCATTTATTGGAAATCCCTTTCAAAAGTTATTCCTGATAAACATGCCTCATCAAGTAAAAAAGCGTCACTTTCAATCCATATCACCAATGGGTTGATCAAAACATTAAGTGTGTAGTGTTGTTCTCGTTCACACACATTCTGAAGTCCATACGTCCAGCAAAATGGTATACAATATTATTTGACTCGGAAGTGCACCAAATCACTAGATATTGTTAGAGCAACATTGACATCAACTATGCGCGCGCGTCCTGCCTAATCTACATAACAGTTAAACATATAACTGTTTAATCCGGGTAATGTTAAACTGGTTATGTATCACAATCAGCTAAACACATTAAACTTCATATTAAGCCTACCAGATGTCACTTCCATCAATATAAAGACAGGGTTACACGTTGGTACTTGCTTTTCACGCTAGATTGAACTCCAACATTATAATCACTTAAAGAACGATCATAAAGTTACCATATACCGGTAAATTATTTTTAAGTGACATAACAACAAATACACTTACTCCAAAATTCCAGGGAGAGGTTGTTCCTTTAACCTTAGTAGTATTAACAAACATCTCATTCTCCACCAACCACTGGTGCACAATTTAACAGAGTTTGGATCCTCACCCCCCCCCCCCCTTCAATCTCTAGTGAAGCATCAAACTCTTACTGTTAAACATACCCCACCAATACCACAGGTGAACCATCATACAGGGGTCCAATCTTCACACTCCTCAACCCAACCACCAAACTCTTTCTGAATATAATACAATGCATAACACATTAGAAATGTTAAATCCACTCCCGACCAGCTACGGGTGTACCACCATACCAGCATTTGAACCTAACACATACCCAACGTACCACAGGTGGACCAAAAAAAACCTAACTCTAATGGTACAAAACAATAGGGGCTAATATGAGGCATATGTAAGAAAATCCTGAAGAATTAATTTCAACACCTTTGGTATTAGGGTCACCAGAGGAGTTAACAAGCAATACCCTCTTAAAGTTAGTCTATGAAATTAAACCCTATACACAAATATTATAATAATAATAATCAGAAAAACTGTCTGGATAAGGTGCTAAGTGATATCTTTGTAACTTGAGTTCCACAGATTGCCCGATACAAATTATAACATGACAAGAACGCACTAAATAGGCATTTTATGGACATCTTACACATATAACGTGGTTACCAGGGCAAAACCTGTTTAAGAAAGTTCTGGTAAAATATACCGCATCAGCTTGATATATTCTCCAGGTAATAAACATTAAGTTACACTATATAATTGATCATATGGAAATTCACACTATGACATTACAATCTAGTATAACGACTAGTCTGCTCCAAATGTTATCAGAATGATATACTTAATATTATACAAGATAAGGCTATATGTCAAGTGTGAAAAGCAATAATTTCGAGTGAAATAATATACAGCGTTCAGTTTATCTCAAAACTGTATACTCCATCACGTTCATAATACTTATCATGATATACTTTTTTGTTACATGATCATATCACAGACAAAGTACACGGTAACAAACAATTAAATCCGATCCAACTGGGACTCCGAAATTCAAGGCATTAAAACGTTTAACTATGGGATATGGTCTATTCTAGGGAAATGTCAATTTCGAAGTAAAATTCCTTTGAAGCATTTGATTAATGATGTGTCTTGTTATATATCTCTGTTACGGTTGGTTTGAATTTGCGTTCATCATTATAGTATTTCCGAGTTTGTTTCTGAGTCGTTCCAACACTCTTTTGTATCTCACCTCATGGTGCATTGACTTGAAATCTGTGTTAGCTCTTTCAAACCAATTTGTTTGAAGATGATACGTAGTAGAATGAATAAGACTTATACCCCTTTTCTGACAAACAGCTTTCAAATACTTAGAAGTAAATTGACTAACATGGTCAGAAAGCAATTCATGTTGTGGCTATTACCGAATGAATACCTCTCTGATCAAAATCAAAGCAATCCCCTTTCCTTTTGCTCTTTTAAAAAGAAATAATTCAATCCAAATAAAAAATGATCTCGCCAGACTAAGGTGTATTAGTGACCACTATAAAAACTGGGTAAAGGCCCCCCTTCAGTCTACAGCTGCATATTCCAATGGTTTTTTAGACTCAGTACTTTGCATAAATCCCTCAGGTTTGCGATAAGATGGTTTGGCCTACTTGCACACTGAACAAGAGTCAACATACTTTTTTTACATCCTTACACAGCCCATCCCAAATAAAATAAGATTTGGATTTTAATTAATTAATATCTACACACACATCATGAAACCAACGGTCACATTGATCACACTGTACCCACTATCATTCATCTCCTGTGGGATTGATAAATATCAGTGGATGCACAGTTACCGTGATTTTGATCTAGAACTAATACAATTGCGACAAGCCTATTAGAATTAAATTTCACAACACAAAACAAAGCATCAGGAACTGTTACGGTTGTGGTTGATAAGGACAAAAGTTGGATTACTGCCTTCATTAAGCCCGGAATAACACATGCACAACTCTGTCAGTTCAGCACGGCTTCACATGCAACAATAAGGGGGGGGGGGGAGAAGTGACTCCTAAAATGAGCCACACCTGAACTGGCACTTGTTTCACTTACAATAGACTGGTGACTGCACATATTATTATATTTTACATTTAATACAACTGACCAAGTCCCTGGTGCATGCATGATAGTTAATTCACAACATTCCTCCCTTTCAGCTGGTGCCATAGTACCATAGCTATTCACCAATTCCTCGTAGAATGTTTCAAGACGGTTACGTAAGAAGTGTGCAAAATATGAAATGTTACTACAACCATATACTATTAGGGCTTCTAATATACATGGTGTTGCAATTTCATATTAAGATTTATAAAGACATTTCATCTGATATTTGAGAGATGATAAAAATTAAAGCAATATATGTAACTATCCAGGACAGCGAACCGTCTACATCACTGGATCAGAAGAAACAACTTATCTTCCCCGTCGCCATTTGTTTAATTACTAGATGACAAGGGATTTCATAGTAAAGTTCACGTATAATAAAAAAAACAAGCATTATAAATCTTTTTAGCCCATAGGTAGGTTGTAAATCTTCACATATTTAAAAACAAAAAAATGCTGCCATTTGCATTTGTGTGTTCACCTGTTGTGGTACAAAAGGTCAAGCAAGAGAAACTACGTTACTCAAAGGTAAAGTTTGTTCCTCGATTTTACATAAAATGTTGGTTATTCAATGCTCAGTAGAAATTATGATCTTTATCCTTCACTGTATTCATTACAAAGTACACGCTATAAACACATGACATATTACATAATTTGTCAAAATAATACTGTTAGACTACTTACTAACGTAAGCCTCTTTCATTCTTGCGTGGTCCTCTTGAGCCGGGGGGAGCACGCAGGCGAATATAATTATTCCAAAAAAGCAAGTCATTCCGTATGTGTTGACAGTCTACTTCATATTGACTCTTCTAAACTAGATATGCAAATGCCGCGAGCGCATGCATTCGTCGTTTTCTCACTCTTTGTCAAATTAAAACTACAAAAGACACTTGGAAGTTCTTAATTAATGACCGTATGTCCTTATTGCAGCAAACCCCGTATGATTAAAAATCTCCATATAAACACATCTGTCATACATACAAAACCTCTCTTTATGGACATGTCACATTTCACTTTGTGTAAATATTTGCTATAAACTGATTTGACTACTTCCGTCAACATCATATGTTCTCTGTAAATAATGGTATCAAAATTTTGCTCCAGTGACACATGCAAACATGATATTAAGTGCGGGTTGATTGTGTTGATAGGACATCTATAATTAATTATGGTTATATACTTTTAATGTTTTGTTTCTTTCAATAATGAGGCTATCTTTTCATGTGTGTATTATTTGTGCTCACAGTGATTTTGCCCAATTTCGATCGAGATGTAATTTTTCACGGGAATCTGGTTAGGCAAGAAACAATATATATATACTGAGGATCCGGCCAAAAGGGGCGTATGATTGCTTGTCCTCTGCGGAGGAATGAACATTAACAAATGCTATTCTAGTTTAAAAATCAATCTATCTGAAGTGCTTCCTTTCATATTTATCAAGCGTTTAAAACAGCTTAGGCATACATGATCTGAAAGGTATATTTTGTATTAACTCTATATGTGCGCACTAGCTATAAAAAAACATGTTTTAATATTACCTTTTAATTGTTCAGATTTTGACTTGTTACAGTCGTGGATTATGCTAGATTGTCAGTAAACACTATCGTGTGAACGAAGAATCCCACCTCTGTTTTCAATATACAATATCACCTCATCGAAGAAACAGGGGCATGTATTCAATACACAATTGCATGTGAGGTGTCAATCCCTAGTGTATCATGGGCCTTTTATTTTTCCTTCGCTGTTTTAAATGAGCGTCTAAATGAAGTAGGTTTTTTTTAAGCCGCGTTTATCTGAAAAGAGAAATAATCAAAAGGCCCTGCAGTGGATTTATTTCATAACCTCATAAAAAGTAAAGAGTTATTTCGATTATGTTATCGTATGTCAAGATAAATGTTCTTCGACTTCTTATAATTTATTTACCCTTTTAGACGCCATTTTGCCTTTGCGGGACACCAAATTAAAAAAACGATGCCCTTGCCTGGTATCAATTAAGGGAGGGGCACCGAACGATTATGTCATGGAACGGCTTGAAATTGCTTACAGACCGATTCGAAAAATAGCCGGATAGTCGAACTGGATGTATAAATGCCGTGTCGCGCCTACGTGTACACTCCAGTGAAATTGCATATGACCAATTTTTTTCATAGTTGCCGGATTGTCGCCCCGGAAAAACGCCTGAATGTGTACGCAGCTTTAGAGATAGGGATAACGGCCCCCGTATTTCTCTTTCTTGACATAATCCTCCGAACTTTTTAATGATTTGGCTTAGGCAGCGTATTCGTCTGTTATGTGTCATTCACTGCTGGTTACATTTCGCCGAAGGTAATGGTTGTATTTTTTTACCAAAAAAAAATCATACGACAATGTCTAGTTAGGTTGACCCAAAAATGCATAGTTTATAGTGACAGGTAAGACATCCGGCGGCAAATATAGAAACTACGTAGGCACCACGGGCCTCTGAACAAGACCGGTGTCAAGTTTAGGCCTGTATGAATTTTTCTAAGACATTATTTTTTTACATGATCACTAAATAAAGCAGGCATTCTGACCAAGCGCCCGTGACCCCAGACTTGGTCGGCTGGTGGAAAAGTAACACTCCCCTCCTCCATGCTCAGACACATAGGACAGCACTTTTTTGTCACAGGGATGTTCATGGGTCAGTATCACTCCAGTGAAAGAGGTCTTACAATATAAAGCAATCGAAAGTATTTATAGGCCTTATTAACAAAAGCACCAAATCATCAGTCTTTATCTCATTGTTTAAATACCAATATTATTTCTTGTCGTAGGACTTTTAATCTTGAAATATTCACCCAACCATTATGACTTGATGTACGCGACACAACATGAAATAGCTCGGGGGGGGGGGGGGGGCTGAATCAAGGTCCTTGCTTTCCCAAGCATGAGACGTGGCTCCCAGGGAGATGCTATGTACGTGTCCTAACATCGTATATTGTAATTGACAATGCTCCATCCATTTCCGATTCATTAATTTTCAGCTCAGCTGCGCGTAATTAAGTCAACCATTGTCCGTCGTCCCTCCTGCATATATTTAAAAGCATATACAAATACATATTTTTGTTTCTTCATTTAACATTTCGGAAAAACGGAATTTTCGATCATGAATATATATAAGTTACGCTAAAAAGAGCATAGCTTTCCAATGGTATGAGCTTCTTCATCATAGTTATAGATAACCACACACCAAAAATGGTTGAATAGGACTCTTATCATTATGATTTGCATCAACAGGCAGATCAACATGAACCAACACCAACGCCATGTCTGAACAAAACAAAAGTTCTCTTGGATCACCGAGCTGACCAACAACTTCAAGATGTAAGGGTATCTGCTTAGCACGCTCCAAACGAGAGAGATATGGACGATATGCGGCCGCCGAGAGCAGAGTTCAAAGGTCTCCCATCTTCTGAGTCGACGAAGAATATTAACATTATTGGGAAGACACATAACTAATATGGCTGCCCTGGATCAAGAGGCATTCCAAGAGGACTTGTTTTGCATCCTTAACGATGACGCTGATAGCAAGATCATCGCATAGAACATGTTGCATGGACAACATGGACATTCAGCACTTAATACCATGTGCACGGTGCACTGTTCCTGTGGTCTTCTACAGTTAGCCTAATTGAGATTAAATAAATGTGACGATTGCGTATGACAGATTATTTGAGTAAACAAAGTGTATCCGCTCCTTCAACATGATTTAAACCCAGGGGCCATTTGTTTGTGTAAGATAACATTTGCTCACACAACCGTGAATATCAAGGGTCAAGGGCTAAAAAAGAACTAATTAAGGTATTAAGCGAACCAGTTGATATACACCTCATACTGAGAAATCAGAGATATTTCCAATAAATAAGTTGAATAAAATTTGAATAACACACATATTATACTAAAGATTTTTAATGTACAATGTTTAGGCATTTTTGAAAATATTTAATAAATGTTTACTTTTACAATTCTATATGTTAATTTTTCTATCAAATACTATTTTTGAAACATGCATACATATATTTTTATGTATATATTAAAATAGACACAAGCATATGTTAACATTAGGGGTTTAAACAATTGAACCCCAGTGATTTAACTATTTTACTATTACATTTAAATTAAATACATGCACATGGTTTAGCTTTTGATTCATTATTTTAGTCAAATCTAGCTCACTTAGGTCTAAAAAAGAGCAAATAATAGACAGGCAAACAACAAGAGTTTTGCTTAACTATTTGTGCATTTCAGAGCGCCGCTAGATAGTCTTTGCTGCATAATAATCCATCAATCGTAGTTGTTAGTTTTGACTACTTTGTATGCTTTCTGTATCAAGCCTATTTTCCCTGGATAAATTATTGACGATATAAATGAAATAAACATTCACTATAAAATCTAAATTATATTAAACAACCTAACCTGCATTTAAGCAGGCTCTTTGCTTTTTTTATTATTTATAAGAATAAAAGGAAATATCATGAAAGTAGGACGGATCAGCTAAAAAAACACGGTAATAATAGCCACCAACTAATAAAACCCACAAAGAACAACTTGCCAAAGATATGCCGCTCACATTGGTTTGCAACATGGTGTCCTAATACACATTTTTTACGTGCATATTGAAAATGAGTCTGGACTAACAAAATTAACTGTACAATATCTTAATAACTCTATTTCAATATACGATATCGCACATGATTGATTCTTAAACATTTACTATTCAGGGTAATTCACCACTAATGGGTGTCAGTCAAATGCAGTTTAAAAAGATTTAAAAATATAAAAATTAAAAATATGGAATTGTTCTGGGAGGTTCGGTAGGGTCATTGTTATGAATGAGTTCATTGTGTCTGATACGACAAAGCTTGGTAGATGCAAGCTCCCGCTAGAGATTTGTAAGAAAACTAGTTTCATCTAAATTGATAACAGCCTGCTGGACCAAGTCACTGTATATAGTTAAAGTTTACTACCGAACTTAAGTCCTTCCTTTTTATTTTGCCCTTTATATTGTTGCTAGCTGTCATATTTATAGATTTTTACGAATAAATCGATCCATTATGAACTTTAAAAGCCAGTTCGTCAAGCCTCTAAAGCCTGGAAAATAACGGGTCAAAAAGCAGAAAAATCGCATAAAAAGATATCGCCCAAAGTCTTTGACACCCATGACAGCTGACCGTTTGGCAAGTTCGAACCGGATATCCATCGGTAGAATTCTATTACCGATTCTTTTGAATTCATGGGTACATAAAGTAGTGAGTTTATACCTTGGATGTACGCATTCGACAACTCTTCAGAATACCCATGTGGCTCAGTTAGTCCATGCACCACTATATTTTCTTCTATTTCTTTGCAAAGTCTGCAGGCCTGTCTGTAACCCGCAGAACATAGGTTATACCTGTCTTTGATACCCTAAAGGTATCCTATACCTCTCCAGAAGAACACCAGATCCTCCAACTCATCCATGGTACATCTAATGCCGATTTTTTTCTGGATACATTATACTAACAGCCCCATAAACCCTGACTGGACTATAGCCATATCATACTGCAAGATAAATTTCTCGTCAGGAGGCTTATTTACTGGGAGAGTGGCAGTGTCATCTTTATCTCGTGACTCGTGCATTTTAGCGGCAACATAGGAGTGCTTTTTTCTGACCAGTTGGATGGAGCTGTAAGCATTATTTGACGGATCCCAAACATTTCCCGTGACCCATAATTGCAAGGCATGAAAGGTTTTCAAATACCGGTTTTTCGCCCTCTCCGGTGTGTTTGAATTCTTAGTATATATCAAAGGTCCAATTAGATTTTCCACTCCGAATCCTAGCACTAAAGAGACGTGCGTGGCAAGCATACAACTGGCAAAGTGTTTCTGAAAAAAAACTGTTGTCCTTTCTCAAACCGTTCGGGGTCCATCCACTCCGGGATCACGTCCGGCTTGTTTCCACTTTCACCATATTCTTTAGCTCCATCGCGAATATTTTTGAGGTCGATACTGAATCGCTGGAAGTGAAATTTTTAACATTTAATCAATATAACATGCTAAGTATAATTTGGATTTTATTAATATTATTTTGCCGCAAATTATTATTAATGTTTTTACAACTTTTTATCTTCAGATCATACGGGAAAACACCACCATGTTTTCCTCTCTATTTCTGTCATAACATGTCTGATGACTGTCCTTAATTGTTTGTACTTTACGCACTTTATTTGACTTTAAAAAAGTATGTTAATTTTGTAATTTGCAACTATTGAAGTCACTCTCTACTTGAAAGGACTTTAAAAGATATCACATCGTGTTAAATATATTGATGTAGTCTGAATTTTGTGTAATATTTACACAGAATTCGACATTCCTTTCAGTATACACCGATTATATACATTTCTCTCATCCATTTAACATACCGATGCGTCAATATTTATACAACGTACAACAATCAAACTGAGTCATTTTTATATACAATTAAGATGAATAAAGTTGACTCTATTTGACAAATAAAATTTGACCAAAGGGATGGACATCTACTTTGTTCAAAATATAATTGCATCAAAATTACCCGTGAAAGGTCTTTAGCTGCACATTCAAATAAATTCAGTTATAGCTTCATCAAACCGCCGCAACCCGTTAATAAAGCTAATTATATTTGAATAATCATTGTAAAGATTTAGATCTACAACAGGTGCACTTTTATCTGCATTCAGCTATAGTATAATATAAAGCAAAGACCCCTTCTAACATTAATCAGGAAATTTATACATGCTTAATAAATGAAAAATATCAAGATGGAGTTAAGGAGTACAGTTTAAATGACTCACCGTTTAGCAATAATCTGAATCTTTATTACTACAGTCTTCAAGACTTATTATGTGGTTCTCCAACGTCTGGTGTAGTATGAAACCTTTCGGGAGAGAAATGCCAGCGTTCCACTGGTCCGCTAACAAATGTTTAAATCACGCGACTCCCAATGAGTATATATCATAAGTAATAAAAACCTTGCCTTGAGTGAGTCACAAAATTTCTTCTGTACCAGGCACATTATATCACCAAAATGCCCACGCAAAATAGAAACACATTTGTCATTCATACATAACCCCGCTTGGTGGTTTTACTGTACATGTACACAAAGTGAACATGTGTATTATACACTGATTTAACTGCTTCCGTCAACAGCGTATGTTCTGTGTAAATAATTGGTTTGAATTCAAAATAAGCCGCAATGTGACTTATGGTTAGGTAGTTCCATTATTTCTAGACAATAATATGAATTAGTGTAAGTCAATAATTGCATAATGCTTATACTCAAATTATGGATTCCCAACATAGTGAGCTGCTGTAAAACTATGATAAATTATTATAACAATTTCACTATTTATTCAATTATCTTACTTTGTTCAAACGATGCTTTGTTTTAACGATTTTACGCTTAAATTTTTTTACGCAAATGAAGTAATCGTTTCATCCATGGTTGTTTTTGTTTTTGCACCCACCAAAGGGATTATGAAAATTTAATCGCAATATAATTCTTTGAACGGAAGGAACACTAGTAAGGCAGGAAATCACATTAATATGGCGAGAAACCAGGTTAATGGGTGGAGGATCAGTTGAGATTAGTTGCCTTTGGAAGAGGAATATCTCCTATAACAATACGTAACAATATATATATATATATATATATATATATATATATATATATATATATATATTTGTTGTTACGGTCCTTATTCATACTGCACATCTGACTCGACGGACAGTAACACATAATTTCAGACACGTATCCTGACAGATAAAAAAATAAGATGTTATATGTGCTATAAAAGTGCTATATTAATCATAAACATTGTATTTTATACATCATGTGCAATAATAAATAAAAGTATGGGATTAACACATAATAACTAAGTGTCTTGAATGTCCTTTTACACAAAAGAATACTTAACTGAAGCTGAAACGAGATGTCCAGTCCGATTCGGTGATCACCTGAAGTCCGGTTCAGGTCTTAACAGAGGTCCATGGTGGTTCACTCATAATAAAAAAAAATCAATACGTACGACAGAAGTTCATATGATGCTATCGGGACTCAAAAACAGCAAGGATATCCTTAAGAATTAATAATATGTAATCGAACCTGAGTTTTCCTTTATAATGGGCAATTCGAGTCACTTGACCCGTTGTGGCCATTGCCCGCGTATCGTCTTCTATTGTCCTCGATAGTACAGGATAAAGGACTTTGTAAAACCCATTAAGTGACGGCTTCAGTTGAAACAATATATAAATATATATATATATATATATGTATATATATATATATATATATATATATATATATATATATATATATGCAGCGGGAAATAAAAGTCAAGTCCAATTTGATATACACAAGAGGTTCATGGTGGTTCTCCATAAATAAGTCAATTTCTGGGTTCAACAGAAGTACATTGTGTTTCACTAAAATTCCATACGACCAAAAAGGTTTTTAGCAGGTCCGCCGATAGATACCGCAAAAAGTTCCAAAGGTTCATGGAATGCTGTTGGGAGGTGGCAACAACCAGGATCCTGAAGAAATAAAAAACAGACCTCGGAGCGTCTCAATTGTTACTACTTTATATACGACGATACGAGTCATCGGGGCAGTTTGGGCCATTGTTTGTGCGTTGTCTTCTTTTGTCCTCAGTAACACAGGACAAAGGGCCTGACAAAACCTGGTCACTTGGCACACACGATGAACAAAATAGGGGGAGATCAAAGCGGGGGACACCAATCCATGTCGAGAGACGGTAATCAGTCGCAACAAGCTATTTACTACCTTAAGGCTATAATTTGTATTAAATAAAATATATTGGCGTATGTTATATGAGATTTCCGCAAGCAGCTTATTTGCATTAGAAGTAATATCTATCCAGTTTTTTTCTCCATGGAGATGTTTTGCTTTCTTTCATTGACTCTTTAGAAAAGTAAAATAAAATTCCATATGCATGACCTTGGATTCGCATCTAACTAATCTGGTGACTTTATAGTGTCCGTCCCACGTGCTCCCTGGTGAACTGCTAAACAATAAAGATTTAATAGCAAATAGTCTAACATATTTTTACGTGTAAGCAATCTACAGTATTAAGAATATACTTTTCAGAATAGACAGATGTCCCCGAACAGCACTTTAGGCAACATTAAGATGGAAACAATGTCTTAACGACTCATGGGACGGGTCTTACTTAAACGTTCATCCCCAACAGATATATAAAAATTTTCTTCAGACGTTGTGTTGTTGCCAAATATTTGTTCAGTTACTATATTCGGTTCGTTATGTGATTGTTTACATGTTACTAATATAATTCATTGATCTAATCTATATATATCTTCTTTCAGTATCCAAGATATATAACTGTTTTAGAAAACATATATTTTAAATCATGCTTAACACCCTAACCTCCACTTTTACCAAAACACCTTAATGCTCCCTGAAATATCCTAGTTTTTTGTGGTTTTACCCTTACAACCACTGTTCTTTTGGGGCATGTGCACTTTATTTATTCCGGTCTAATAATGTAATCTGCCAATAGGTATATGATATTCAAAATACATATTAACGCAGTACTAAACTTCTAAATGATATTATTACCCAATATTATACAACCAGAATAGATTTATATATTATCGGTCATCCATACAGTACACATGCACTTTCACGTAAACATACTCTTCATATATCATATCTTTAACTCATCATGCTTCATCGGTTGTTCTGGAACTGCAAAATACAACTTCGAAATGTAAATTATAGTCATGCGGATATGTTAAAATCATGTAAGATGTTATCAGTAAATGTTTACATACCAAACAGCAGGATCGATGTTGCTTACCTGTGGCTATCATAGAAATAATCTGTTTTCAAGTCTTGTATTATGTTAAACATGTTCACTACCTTGAGTGCCATCAAGCATCATCTTCCGTGGAAAAGTCGACCTTATGAAACTCCCGACAATGGTAAGCAGGTACGCGATGCTATTTGAATTTTTTAAACCAAAATTACTAGAGTGGAGTTATTGTTGAATTTATGACCGCATGAACACAAGCGTGGCTCACACGGGTTACAGGACGCAGGCAGTTTGCAGGCGATACAGGAAATGACCCGAGTCCATCGTGATGGTGTTTCAGTTTTGGTTGTGAGCTGACATGTATACTATTGTGTAAATTCATCACTCATAGCAAAATATTGAGATTATAAGCCGTTTACCACAATATGAATGCAACCTGGCGAAAGACCACTGCGATTCATTCCTCGATATTACTAGAATCACGACTCGAGTAGGCTTACCAGCCCAATTATCCGATTGCCTACTAAGTCGGGTTGTCACGGCTAGTGGGTTGCCCTAGTTGTCGGAATGTGGTTTATTATTTACTGGGAATCCCTTACAAAAAATGATATCTACATGCTATTCCTCAAATTCTTCTCACGTGTGATGTAAATATACCATATTCATATAGAAGAAAGCCGCGGGTTAGCAATATGATATGAAACATGAAGCGTCCGCTTTTTATTTTTTTAATATGTACTTTGTACGATGTATCTTGTACGATCAGAAGAGAAAGAAGATGGCTACTTGTGTTATTTGTATGATTTGTATTTTTTGTTTGTATGATTATTTACTCCCTATTGCGCCTAAATCATCAATATTAGACTGTGCATATTGATATACAATAAAAGTTCGGTTTTCTGTAATAATTATGTTGTGCAGGTGAACTATTATGACAACAGTTTTCAATATTAGGCCAACAATGGCACAAATGATTTGAACGTATTCTGTATTTATTATTCTGTTCATATTTATATTACCCGAACTTATTCTGAAAACATTATACATTTCTTGCCCAAATTCATGAGTAAATATGTAATAACAGATAGTGGTTAGATTGGTAAAGTCAGGCCAAAGCATCAAGTGCTCTGCCTGTTATTCAAACAGACGTTGAGTTTCCTGTAAGTATGTATTGGCATTGCTTGTGTTTAACACCATGTTTAATACGAAACAATTATTTTATCCTAAAACATGCAATGATTTCGGACTCGAGTACACTTTTTTCCGAGACTCGGACTCCGACTTGGACTCAAGAAATCTGCACTAGGACTTGTGCTCGGTCACCCTGTTTTTTTTAACTAAAACTCAACGGACCAGGACTCGGACATGTACTCGGACTCGGAGGGCAAGACGAGAAAAATCCGGAGCCGTCAATCTCAAATCCAGTAACATTAAATGTTCTCGCCTAAGGTCTGATGATAATATTGAAAAACCTACCACAATCACATAAGGTTTATAATTTTTTTTTTAATAAATTTTATTGCTGAAAATCATACAATACACATGTCACACATAATTATACAAATCACATCAAATACAATATAAACAAATATATACAAAGCACATTGCCTGGATATTATTCCATCTATGTTTATATAAAATGATGGTTTATAAATTCTTTAATAATATTTCAAATACAATTAGATTGGAATATTTAAATTACCTTCTAGACATTATAAACGACCGATCTCTAGCTAAATGTAATTAAACATAGATTAAAAGTACAGGAATGGACTGTCATAAAAATACACTAGAAGAACACAGGTGGAGATTACACTGTGCAAGTCTGAGGTCTGATGATGATATTGGGAAAGCCTACCACAATGACTTAGAGGTTTATTAACTATTACACGATACGTGTATATTTCAAACACAATTAGAATGGCCAATACAGAATTGCCTTCTAAACATCATATAGGACATATCTCTAGATAAATGTAATTAAACATGCATTAAAAATGCAGGTACGGACTTTCAAGCAAATACACTAGAAGAACACAGATAGTGATCGCACTGTGCAAGTATGCAAATATAAGCATAATGAGTTGTTTTATACAGGGCTCTTTCCATAACGAACAAGCTTTAAGTTTAGAAAATGTCTGGTGTTATAAAATATAAACTTTATCAGTTATAATATACATTTTCTCAGGTGAAGCCATTCAAATTTACCACGATGTTGAAGAAACCAGTGACCAGGAGAAGATGGAGAGGATATCTCGCCATTCGTATCCTGGCTACTGCTGTCATCCTGGTTGTTATAAACCGGGGCAGAATATATAGACCTAAAATTCAAGTTTCAGCGGGGGATCTTTACACCAAAATTGGAGATAACATTCCTGTTTCAACAAATACCAAACAAAGTAAGTTTTTTTTAAGGAATTTGTTTCAAAGAGAAAGCTCTGATATGGATGATTTGTGTGAAATGTTTATAACCATCCATGCCGGTAGTACTATATAATATATTACACAATACTGGTTATACTGTGTAATACGTAAAATTCATATATACTTATGAAATACAAGGATGAATGTGACGTAATTTCTTGAGCTGAATAGAAATATCATTTCCACTTATACAGTATGTGCTACGCATATATTTTTCATAAATGTTTTGCAGCCTATGCTAATATAAGGAAATTTATAGCTCAGGGGGATGGAAATGGGCTTAATTGCTTTTATTTCTACCGTTAAATGCTATCCATTTAATAGTGTATTTTAGAGCATAATTTTAAATAACTAAATCACTATATAACTTAATAACTTTCATTTGCAGGATTTTTATGTCGTTGGTTTCGGACCATACTCTTTGATAATATATATACATATAAATATATATATATATATATATATATATATACAATCTTACAAACTGTTACTTCCCTTCAGTTTCACTTGTTAAAAATACAAACCTTGAACCTATAATAGTCCTTTTTAGCCAAATAAGAAGACATACATGTATTTGAATTAATTGTTCTGTAAGACATACTGGCTACTTTAATAACCTCACACACCCATATATATACATATATATATCTATACATCTGTATATATCAATACAACATCCTTTCCTCTCAGTATGTGAACTTAAAAACAAGGGGAAGTGCTACGGCCAATGCTGCGAAGATCACCGGTTGTTTGAGCGTTTCTTCTCCAATCCAGTCGTGTGTCATGGTACGTACGTTGAGATAGGAGCAATAGATGGCTTAACCCTCTCAAATACTAAGTTCTTTGAAGACTCATTGGCTTGGAGCGGAGTATTGATTGAAGGGGACCCTAACCAGTCAAAGTTTTTACAGAAAAATCGTCCAAACTCAATAACTAGAGAAATGGAAGTCTGCAGAGAAGGTGAACACAAAGTTAACTTCACTCTCAACAATACAGCCGTAGGCGGTGTGTTGAAAAACTTGTCTCAACGCCACATTAAAAATTGGAAGATCAACACCAGTAACGTGGTGGAGGTACCGTGTATGCCTATGGGGAAGTTACTGCGAGAGGCTGGAATTACGTTCATAGACCTATTTAGCTTATATGTTGAAGGCTCGGAAATGGTTGTTCTGGAGACAATGGACTGGACCATACCTGTTAAATACTTCATAATAGAAACATTCGGACCCAAGGACACAATTAATCAATTAAAAGCCTTTCTAGCAGATAAAGGATTTCGTCCGGTCCCTAGACGCCAGCGAGAGGGTTGCTGGTTTAACACGGTATTCGAGAACGTGGGACTGGCCGGTCAGGGGAATAGCAAAATCTAAAGTTGTCTTATAATTGGCTTTATTTATATATATATATATATATATATAATATATATATATATATATATATATATATATATATTCAGGATGTAACTTTAAGGGTACATACGGGTAGACTGTAAAAAGGTTAAGTAAGTCCAGAAGCCATATGCAACAAACAAATGTAATAGAATAAAAATTATTATAGGGAAGTAAATTTAACTATATGATACAAACATATGTAACCGATATTTAAGTAAGGGTAAATAAATGTCCCCATTAATACAAAAAACAATGAACTTCGAAATATCTGTAAAACCCATTGCTTCTTCTAATAAACTGAAATTGCAAAACCTCTGTTTCTTATGTTTTGTTTTTTGCCGAGGAAATTAGACTATGGAGATTATAAATATTTTTAGTTTGCATATACAAACCAATGATGAGATATTTGTTCATAAAGGTATGATATATTTTTAATATTTATCTTAATTTAATATTTCTGTAACACTTTTTATAACAATCAAACTTCCAGAGCATTTTCATAAAGGAAGGCTAATTGCTTAGTTGTAATTTTTTTCAGATTATTAATTTTATATGTATATAAAGTATACAAAATGTATGAATTGAAACCCCAGACATATTAGAAAATCTAGCCGCCCTTTGCATAGGAAAAGGATTGTTAACTGCTAAATGGATAATTCTGTGTACGTAGTTGATAGTCTTTGTTAAATATGCCCAGTCCTTACAAATCCCTTCTATGTACCAAATACAATTACAGTTCAAAGCTTTACAGGAGGCTTAATCACGGATCCGCACACGTAAGCACCCATATGAATATGCATTTTATTCCTTTTAAAGACTACCTGCCCGTCTCTTAGGAATAAATTCCAATAGATGTAGTAAAGGATAATTATATTATGCCTATCACACATATAAGCCTTAATCTATTAGTATAGTATTTGTCAGGGTCAAAGGCTCAACCGATCGCGCTCACGTACAACATTAAAGACGGTTCGAACAACGACTTCTGCAATGTGGTTAAAAGTCAAATACCCTGTTAGATATGAATCCCCATATTTAAAGCTACTTGATTCGGCATTTACTAAAACCTTTTCTTCTATCTGTAATTTAAATGCAAGTCATATTTTATTTGAGGCGGCTTAACAGATCAAATAAGCTAACCAGGACTGCTCTGTTCCAGGAAGAGATGTATATTTAAAAATATTAAGTGAGACCGTAAAACGGGAACTGTCAGAGGATGTTTAACCTAAGGGAACCGGCTACCCCTGCACTTACTCTGATTGGACCCTGTTTTTAGTTGTTTTTTTTTTGCAATCCGTTAACCCCACATCCATTTATCATCTTAATTATATTATTAATTTGTCGTCACCCTTTATAATCGAACTATGGTGAGCGGCATACTTTGGATAGATCACAGATGTTAGCAAATAAATTAACAGTGCCTTTTAAGGTGGCCATGTTACCTTAGACTACTATATTTCAAACATCAATAAAGAAGCTCTTAACTATTGTACACTCCTTGTAACTATGATCCTGACTGACTCCAGATACGCAGAGAGAAATAGAACATGAACTAATGACCTTCCGATTGCCGTTCGCTTGTTCTACGTCTGAGCTACAACACATTCCCATGTGTATTTGCTTTTATAAGAACCAGGGAAATGACATAACCGTGCTGACGTCATAGTGCTACCGACTGCATGTGTTACATGCAGCAGTGAAAAAAGGTGACGTTACATGGCGAGTGTCGTATTTTGGACAGAGCGATGTATGAATATCCATGCTGGTTCACCGACGTTTCAAGGTAATCGTGAATTCTCAAAACTTTGAACAAACATTGCTAATCTGACATTTTACGAGAAACGCATGGTGATTCAGTATAAAGGTATCTTGGAATAATGCAGATCCAAATGAAAATTATCATGGTTAAAACAGTCGAATGGCATCCAGTCTCTGTTGGTGACATCATTATGAGAGAGGGTGGTTACTTAAATCTTACAGAAAAAAATTCAAGTGTAACTGATACGGTGGTCAATGTTGAGCAATAAAAGCTTTATTTTTCACGTCACTAATTTGCCAACATTTTCTATTGCAAAATCAACACGTAAAAACTATTTGTTACATGCACCTGCCGGTGATAAACTTTGTGACTGTCTTGCCTAAATATATTGATATATAATAGTTAATGCTTTCAATGTAAGATCGAGAATGATATCGTCATCAATGGAAACGGGGAATTTCTGGCTATAAAATGCCTGCGTCAGATAAAAAGTGCATATATATATATGTATATATATATATATATATATATATATATATATATCAAAAGTTGAATCAACTGTTATTCGTTTACGTTAAACATATATTCCTAACAGATGATGAGTTTTTACTAACGAAACAAGAGCATCGTTTAGTAACATTTATACAAGAATTAGAATCGTCTTCTAAAGTAACAGAAAATAAGTGATTGGAAAAAAGAAACCGCCATATAAAATGCAGTTGCATAGAGCAATCAGAGACCATGAAACATTTAAAATCAGTCTTGATATCGCTGTATGAGACATATAACATCTTACATTTCTCTTCGATTTCGATTTCTGATATCAATTTATAGAGAAAATAATATTTTCTTGAGTAAAATATCAGACATGTACGTTTCGTAATGAAAATCATATACACGTAAAATATAATGTTATGAATCGTCTCGTGTTGAGCAGTTTTTGTCTACTCTTAAATAGAACAATTGAGAGCAACCTCGCTATTAAATGGAACTCATATGCTATATTTAAATTACACAATGTCTTCAATGTAAAATAGGGATTGTCACTGGTAAAGTGCGGCACGTTCTTCAAATGTGCTTGCTGTTATCGAAGCATAGTGATAGGTAACCTTACACTCTCCCTGCAGAATGAATATTTGTTTCACTTCTTTTAGTTGGTTGGAAATTGTAATCAGGTGAATTATAATGATCCATATAAGTAATATGCTGAGATCTATGTTGCCATGCATTAGACGTCATGTTCTGTGATTAAGAGGAGTATTTTATGCAGTGATCACGTTCTCACGTGATTTTGAAAAAAATACAGGTCAGATCCAAAATATTAAGTCGGACATTTTAATCTTCACTTAATGGCTGAACTAATGAAAAAGTATTTCCAGTTAAAAAAATAAAAATAAAATAGAGCAAAATTAAATAAAACAAAGGTAAGGTTTGTATCATCTGTCACTGAAGTATGTCCGTTAAAACATAGATAAAGATTTAACAAATGGTGATATGAATTTTTCAGTCAAAGACACCTTAGTGCACGGGTATGCTAATGAAATACATGTTGACAAGAGGATGTTTGATAAGCTATATTGTGGCTGCTGTATTAGTCCTGGTCATGATGAGCAGGAGAAGGATCAATTATCCGATTTTTTCCGTCATTTGGCCGAATTACCAAAACAGTGTTGAGCATAACATAACCATTTCGAAAAATATTAAACCAAGTGAGATCCCCTGTAGATTTAATACAATGAGAAATGTTGAATCACTTGTTGAAATGTTATCATATGTTTTTAGTAATTGTGTCAACTTTTTTTTGGTTCCTCGCCAATAGTAACTTCCATTCAGTTCAAATTTTGTTAAACAGCAATGTTTTTCATAATAATCCTTTCCTTTTAAGCCAAATTAAAGTTAGTTGTATATTAAAATTCTAGAATAAGATGTACGTTTCTCTATCTTCTCAGAATTTGAAATAAAGGAAAAAGGCAGATGTTATGAAAAATGTTGTGAAGATCATCGGATATTAGACAGTTTCTTCTCGAATCCTGTTGTTTTACGGTACTGTATCTGCAAACAAAGATATGGATTCTTCTTCCACTTGATATTGCATATTGACAACAGACGTGGGGGTTCTGCACATGACAATGCTATTGACCACGGGTTTTCTTTGCTCACGTGAAAATATATATTAACAAAAACAATTGGGGGCTTTATCTCTCTTATGATCATGTATATTGATAACATACGCTTGATTCTTCTTACACATGACATTATACATTGGTAACTCGAGGGTTTCTTCTATATATGACATGGTATCCTGACACCACATGGTGGAAAACATGTAAATGTACCAGCCTAACCAATGTATAAAAAGCTTCTATACCTTCGCAACAGCCAACTGATAAATGTTTTCAGTGTTAAATGTAAAACTGTAAACTTCTCTCTGTCAGGGTAACTTCCGGAGGCGCCTGCTACTCCTTTCGTTCTTTATCTATTCATAAACTGCAATTTTGGCGTAGATCATTATGTGCTAAAGGCTTTTGATTTGCTTTACTCACATATGTAGAGCAATCTTGAAATTAAGAGGACCACTAGGTGGGTTTCTCATTGACCTCACCATAAACATTACTGGACCTTAATAGCATATTCATCTAACAAATAATCATGGGAATAACTGTTCCATGTTGCCATTCAGGTCGCCGATATTACTGTCAACCGGGAGTCACCTGACCTTAATATAATTCAGACCTCTCCCAAAGAGAACACGTGTAGTCTGTACCGGTACTTATGACGACATGCTTTTCGGGATTTTTTTTTTATACAAAGGAGCGGTATAATAAAAATTCCAGGCCAAAGGTTCAGGAGCCATTCCTCCGACTACCGTGTGACTAATAATATCTTACTGGGATGGCACCTAATTCTTATGAGACAAATAATCCAAAATATTGCAAGTCGTTTCACAATGACTGCGATATATTCATCAGTGCAGCGATTACAGATGATGACGTCAGTCTATGCGACGTCTACATCATCCACCCTTGTAAGTCATTATTGTTCTGTAAAGAGCTGTCGTAAGAAAAGTGTGTAATAGCACTTAGGGGGTTCATTATAAGAATTAGGTCAAAAGGTCGGGGCATTAGGGCTCTGGTGGAGAGGTTTATTAATACACGAATATGTTTGGTTCACTAACAAAGCAATGTGTATGGCAAAAGTAGTTTCTTCTGGTCTGTTTTGTTGTATTATATTTTAAATCCAGTACACTAACTGTGACACAATTGTACACAGGTAATGTAAAATAATAGTTAATCTGTATAAAATTCAATTAATAAGAGAATGTGAATGGATTGAAGTTATTCTATGCTTGTTTTTGAAGGGGTTCAAGCAGCAAGTTGCATCTGAATATTTACACCAGTAAAAAGTAGCCATATACCATCATGCACACTTGTTCCCATGTTTCACAACATCATCTGATAATGTTTTAAACAAAGAACCGCGTGTTGTAAACGAAACACAAAATCGTACAGTCGTTGTAACGGAATATTGCGCGTTAAAGATGCACAGGACTCGGCAGATAACGTCTAAACAGATGGCCTCCCCCCATTTTGTTTTCGATGAATGTCATGTGCACGAAACACCCGTCCTGATTATTTGATTATATTTACATAAAACACCATAGTTGAGTACAGTATATAGGCATGGATTTTAAAGTTGTGCGAGTACCGTTAACCGTATCAGAAAAAAGAGAGCAGAAAATTCGTGGTGATAATTTGACTACCTGGGAAACAACTCTTGTACATATGAAACACCATAAGAGAAACGGTATTAAACATGTAATGGTCAGGACTCAGAAGGAAAGTTCTTTTTTTTTGTTAATTCTTTCTTCTGTTTGGTAAATAATCCTGTTAGTCAATACTAAATTTTGCGCTGTTTGGCAGTAAAGTTTATGTTGTTAGAATTGGTCGATACAAAACCGCTTTTGTTTTCATGATGGGTAGTACCAGGTTGGAAATAAATAGGTATTAAGATCAAAACAACTAGACCGGGGGCTATCCCACTCTCATTTTAATGATTAACATAGAGGTTTTTATTGATTTAAACTTGAGTTATCCATTGAGACAAGTTAGTTAAGACAGTTAAGAACAGCGAATTTCAATATTTTAGTAATACTTGAATACCGGAGACAAAAATCATATTTCGTGGTAAATATTTCCAGAGCTTATCTCCAATACCGTACTTGAAATATGGGCAAACAAGTAAGCCTGAAATTTCAGAGGTTACCTTACTAATTATATTATGTTTATGGTAGCGATATATCTACTTCAGCATTTGTGTCACATCCTGAAGTGTGTGTATTTAAGTTTCAGGAAAAAGTGAACAAACATCTCTTTTTAAAGTATTCGAAGATACTAAAAAAGTAAAAGCACAATAACCATTGCGCCTACGTTTGTCCAATCATAATAGTGTTTCTATTCAAATGTGTATGGGAACACATGTGCAAAGCAAGATATTGATTGTAGTAGGTTTGGCCTAAACTAACAGAAAAGTTTATTCACACTGAGGTACGTTGAGTGTAATGTGTAGTCATGCTCTCTCTCTCTCATCTCTATGTACAAGCAACTAGCTATACATACCCTATACGGTTCTACACTTTATATACATATACGGCACATTGGTCACATTTGTATCCATTGGAGACATCAGCAGAATACAGTGTGATTTCAACTGTCATATTAAAAGTATCCGACACCCTTTAAAATTAAAATTTATCGCACAATTGGCTCAAATGAGACACCAAATAAACACCCTAGAACAAGAATGAACCTTTTTATGTTTTCTTATATATATTGATATATAATATATCCGTTTTGCATTTTTCTATTATCTTTATAATTAAACTTAAATCATTCATATATTTTCCATTTCGCTCTCAGGGGGAAAAACTTCTTTTTAGACTGCTTCTTAGACAAAAGTTGGACATCATGTTTTAACAAGTTTCTCATTTTCAAATACTGTGTTCCACAAGCAACCTTCGCCTTTTTTTCTACGAACGGCTCGGAACCCTTTTTTTGCAAAGAAGTTTCTAAGAGACATTACCCACGCATGCCCTCCTTGTGTTTCCACTATAAAATATTTCACAGGTATGGTCCAATCCATGGTTTCGAGGACTATCATCTCAGAACCCTCAACATCAAGACTAAACAGGTCTATGTGTGTGATCCCTGCTTCATGGAGTAATTTCCCCATCGGCATACATGGTACCTGCACCACGTTTCTGGTGTTGATCTGCCAACGTCTTTTATTGGCCTGAGGTATGTTTTCTACAACCCCTCCGTAAGCTGTTGTGTTTACTGTAAAATTAACTTTGTCTTGGCCTTCTTTACATATTGCCATCTCTCTGATTATAGACTTTGGGCGATTTTTCTTTAGAAACCTTGATTGGTCTGGATCGCCTTCAATTAAAACGCCGCTCCAGCCCAGTGAATCCTCGAAAAACTTTGTATTTGTCAGTTCCAGGCCATTTATTGCCCCGATCTCAACATACGTTCCGTTACATACGATAGGGTTGGAGAAGAAACGTTCAAACAGCCGATGGTCTTCGCAGCACTGAGCATAACATTCTCCCTTTTCTTTTAATTCACACTCTGGGGGTAAATATATACGAAGTAAGTACGGGCAATGTAAAAATGAACACTTGCGTGACATTATCATCATTCTAATTGACATTATTAAGGATTTTGCTTTTCATAATCTATAAACGAATTTAATTTTATGACATGGTAACACATACGTTCTCGTCACTTTCTTTCTCTTTGTTTACTCATTACTCGTAAAATATTCATCACATGAGTGACTCCAACTTACTTGGAGCAATTTCCGGTACGAGCGACTGGGCCGGCTTCTCGATGTCCAACTGCGGGATCTTCCTCATGTCAGAGAACACCTCTCTTTGGATGGTCATCCGGTTTGACACCAGGTGTTTAAATGTAACCAGGAATAAAATAGCAGCAACCACACCGAGCACCGACGAACTCCTGATGATTTGTTTCAGCAGCATTGTCGAACCTCTAGATGTATTGTTCTGATGATCACATGCAATAATCAGCTTCAGTTGTTTAAAAATACAGGATCTAACACCAGCTCCGAAACCTTCACCTTAATCAAACATATATCTCACACGTTTCAAATCTGAATTCATCTCTGAAACCTTCACCTTAAACAAACTTATACCTTAAACATTTAAACCACTCATTACGAGCCACTCTTTTTCGCACAATTAAGTTGTTTGTCGAGGTTTAAGGGTAAAAGGTAGAATGAACAAGCTAGAATCTGAATAATAAAATCTTTCTAAACAGAACAATTCACAAAAAAACATACCAGATCGGATCATCCGCCAATATTTAGATGATAAAATTTACTCTAGAAGAGGAAGGGGTGTGCTCTGGTACCTCTCGCCTTATACTAGGCATTCTACAGAAAATTGTATCACAAAAGAATTATATTCATCAAGTGTATACTTTAATGAACGCTTTGACGATTACTTGAGTTTATAGTACGGCGTCTTTAAGTACAGAACATTGATATTTTAGTTATTGAAATCACTATGCCTGATTCCCTCTTATAAAGTATAAAATGTTGCGAATGTCGATCGATCATGATGTGTAATAAAACTGACTGTGAGTTTGCGTTACAAAAATATGACATTATATGCTAGAATGAACATTCCATGGTTGGAATGGTATTGACTTTTGCTGTTTTGTGCACACCTGTCCGACCGTGAATTCGAGGTATACGTTTTGCTAATGGCTATTATGATCGTGATTGCCATGTCAGTGACAATGAAATCGACATAAATGCGATTGTTGAATATTGGCCGATGTGTACAAATGCTATCGACCCACTGCTGATATTTGGAGAAACATAGAAACCTTTTACAATTCTTGATATTCCAGTTCCGTCTGTACTTTGATGAACTGTCACTCTGGTCAGGAAGCTACAGTAAATGTAATGCTTATTTTAGAATAACACCAACAGACTAGATCTCATCATGGAAAACACTAGACTTAATCCAACCCACAGATAAAATTATCTTGCAAAATTCTCAATCATGCGCGCCGTACTACAACCCCATTGCGATAATCCTGCTCACGTTCTGCCTCATCACCATTAGGCATCTCCTCTGCCTCATCACCATTAGGCGTCTCGATGTTCTCAAGCTTGTCAGCAAAGTCTTCTTCATTGCTTCCACGAGCTATGTTGTGCAGAATAGCTATAGCTGGAATGACAGCATAAACAGTGTCAAGGTTGAACTGCAGACAATAGTGCAGAGTAGAAGCGACGTTTCAAGATCCCAAAAGACTGCTCAATGACTATCCTAGTTCTGGCGTGTGCGAAATTATAACGTCGTTCTGCATCTGTAGCTGGATTGGTTACAGGGTTCAGCAAGTATGGAACACAGGCATATCGGTCATCACCTAACATTACTCCCTCTAGTTCATTTGCACCAAACCTTTCTTTCAGATGGCATTCATCGTGCAACAATGTTTGTAAAGATTTTGTACGCATCACATAAGAACTGACAGTTAAGAAAGAAATACTCTTTTCTCTTGAAATAACGCTGGGCATCCTCTCCACTGTGATTGCTTATTTTTATATGTGTACAATCAATTGCTGCCGCAACTCTAGGAAACTCTGCAATATTGAAGAACTGATCCATGACTAAAGGAGAATGCCGTCCTCGTGGAAAAGGTATGAATGAAGTCCTATTTAGTGCAAGTGCTATTACCACTCGTCATAACACTCTACAGATGGTTGTTTGATGAACATTCCCAATATCTCCTATTGTTATCTGAAAAGATTTGACAATTATTTGAGTTTATAGTTCGGCGTCTTTTAGTTTAGATTTGATATTTTGGTTATTTACATAACCATGCCTGATTCCCTTATAAGGTATTTAATATTGCATATGTCGACCAATCATGATATGTAATAAAATTCACTGTGGGTTTGCGTGAGAAAGGTATGGCATTACATGCTAGAATGAGCATTCCATGATTGGCATTGTATTGACTTTTGCTGTTTTGTGCACACCTGTCTTGCCGTGTGTTCGAGGCACAAGCTAATATGTCTGGCAAATGGCTATTATGATCGTAATGGTGTACAGGTGCTATCGCCCCACATCGTACGCCAACATAAGCCAACGACTGATCCAGTCATTCACTTAGGGCCTACTGGTTAGCTTCACAGTGAAATCCAACATTCCGAATTGTTGGACAGATCGCAGTTATATATCAATGTCAATCAGAGTATTTGCAGTTACCCATATATTAAAGTTGAAAAAACTAATGGTGGTTATGGTTTAGTTGTTTAAATGTAAATTGTTCAAATAAGTGAGTCTCGGACCTTGACACTCGTGCTTTACCCTTTCATCGTGCGGGACAGCCATTTTTTTTCTTAATTAAGTTCGGTGAGATCTAATAGATATAGTTATAAAGATCGGTGAAGTGTGACGCAATCCCTCTCTCGCAAACGAGTTCATTGTGTTCGGCTTAAGACAAATTACTGCCTTAATTCAGTTAACTGACACTTAACTTTTAATACACGCGGTCTGAGCCCTGCCAGCAATTGCGCGGTCTAACACAAGGCTTGTCAAGATTATAAAAAAAACGGCATACGGCGGTTGGGCATTGCAAGGTTGACATGGCCCGGAAGCTAGGTGAATATAATCATGACCGAATGTGTGACTCATTGTCTCTTTAATGTATTTGCATTTTTTTCTCGTATTGCTCAAAATGAATTGATGATGCTCGATTTACACAGAGATAAAATTCAGCATTTGAAGAAGCGCAAGACTTTGATCATTCTGATTTACCTACGGGCAAATTAAGTCCCTGTGGCTCATTGTTTTAAATAAAAGAGGCTCAGATCGTCAATTGCTGATAACTTAACGGGTAGCGAGATGGCTGAATCCACATATTTTTTTTTATAACTAGGACAGTGAGAGACCCTTAAATTTGAATATAATTTGCCGCCAGGTAACAGCACAAGTCCTAAGTGAGAGCAAGGTTTTTTTTTTTTTTTTTTTTTTTTTTTTTGTCAGCGGTAGGAATTAAGTCTGTTCAGCAGAATCGACTGGAAGATTCTACATAACATGCTGTGCATGGTTCCTGATAGACATGACTCAATCAAGACACGACCTACACTTTAAATCCCAATCCCCCTTAGGCTGTTCATAACAATAACGTAAAAGAGGGAGGGAAAGGGCTCAGTATGTAAGTAAACAAGTGAGAAGCTTTGATAGCCAACAGCTTGTCCTCTCTTTGCTTTTGAATCTCTCAGCGCGTAGTGGATAATTGACCATCAGATTATGATCATACAATTTTCGATGACTTTTTGAACTTGTTATCCAATTCCTGGTAAAACTTCCCTGCTTTCTTCTATCATACGCCAATGCACGTCCACCGCTCCATCAGGTGACCACGTCACTTGTCACTAGTCCCGAAGCAGTTAGATAATCTGGCCTTTACAAAACTGGCGGTACTCGACCTGTGTTAGACCAAAGCATCAAACAGAAAGAAGGGTATGCTCAGGCTTACATCTGTCGTCCGTCTCCACCAAAAGCATCCATAATTCCTGCCTTGATAGATTCTTTTTCATTTCATAATTAACCTACCCAAAATAATGCAGTTTGATGATTTGAGAATCTACAGTTTAATTACATTCATTTAAACAGTCTTGCTGTCAGTGGCGTACCAAGCCTCATTGCCGCACGGGGCGGTCTTAGATATCGTCGCCATCTTACAAGATAGACTAATATTTGAAATGCGATCTAAAATATAAAATAACTCCTACATAGACTGGGGTGAAAGATTGTTATTATTCGCTTTACATAAAAGATCATGCAGGTCATTTTGGAACCCGTGGTAAATCGAAAGACACAGAAATTTAAGTGTTCTCAATATATTTAGGATAGTGTAAACGTTTGTACTTGAACGAGACTGTGGTAAGAGTATGGGAATCATGGAAAAGTGCATTTCAGAATGTTTGGGGGAATTTAAAAGTTCAGAGTGGAAATTCTTTATAAATTCCAAGGAAAGGAAAGAGCAACAAAATTCGTCACGATATTTTCGCGCAATGTGTAAAACAGGCATCCTAACACCAGGTAGGCTGTACCCCTAGTTATTGTTCCCTAGGGATTTCTGAAAACCTAGACAGCCCTGAAGTGCACACTTTAGCATAACGGGTCAGATTATCAATGGCAATCTGACATTGCAAGACCACTGATCTAATAAATGAATAACAACAGATCTGTATTTCTTCTTGCGAAGCTTGCCTCTATATAATAGAGATCGTTCGCAAATCTTTGGTTGGTTCCAGTGCCCGGATTATAATACCTGAATCACTTGAAATGGGACACACAGCCAAAAATACCAAATATTTATATTTTCTCACCAATCTTGAGAAAGGGCCAAATGTGAACTTTTTGAGGAACTCCGAAAGCCAATTCATTATACTAAATCCCCGAAATGCCGCCCCTCGAAATATGCCGCCTGGGGCGGACCGCCCCTGCCACCGCCTTTCTTACCCCCCCCCCCCTTAGGTAGGCCACTTTATTCTTTAGATTATGGAAGTAGAAATTCTTATGTCGATATTTTCATCAGAATTAAAATGCAAACTTCAATGCAATTAAGCGGTCTTAACGTTTTTTCTTTTAAGTACAAACTGTCAAACTCAACCTTCGGTTGATAGGTTTCACAGGACATTGATTTGAGCACTTTCAGTGCATCAACTTGGATGAAATCACCCGGAAGTAGTATATCAAATCATAATTATGTACAAATAAAAAAAAATAATATTTGCGATTCATTCCATCAGTCAGTATAACCAAACGACTACGAATATGTGTGCAAACTATTCATGTTTAGAAGCACCATGAGAAACTTAAATTCAACCATGATGAAACATTAATTATTATCACCGGAACTAAACTGCAACTTAAAGAAAGGAGTTAATTTGAGGTTACGTTCGTCGACTATGTTTGTGATATTTTGTGATTTCTACTGGGCTTGGGCGGGAAAGGAGGGTATGTGACTATATGTCTATACTGTAACAATATCCTAAGCTTACCAGCTTACCAAACAATATACCACAATAATCAGTAGAATAATACAAATAAACCTTCAGGACAGATCGAAGCATACCATATAACACCTCACAGAGTCCATGCAATACTTAGTGTGATGGTGTCCCTTCGAACTGTGACCATCAGAAAAGCCAACGGGAAGAAAACAGGCCGCCTTTTCAACGAATTGAGAAATACAGCATTTCATCGGAGGATATTGGTAAGATCTGAGGATTGCCAATAAAAGTAATTGCGGCTACAAAACAGAAGACCACTTTTACATGCCAACCTTGAATACATTAAATTTAGTTATTTCTATGTTGTTCTTATTCTGTAAATATTGGGAAAGGTTTTCTTAACAGTCAGAAAGGTGAATCGTAGCATGTGTTCATGACTTAAAATGTTGTTTCAGAAGAGCGCTGCATATCTAAATATGTTGTCATTCTTGGTGATTCATATACATGTATATATGAAGGCAGCTTTTTATCTATTTTCCCCATATAATTCCTAGCAATATCAGTGTAGCTTTATATAATTATTGATAATATAGATAAAAATGGATAGAAGCAAAGCGTTTTCCTTTAATATCCTGAACTCCGTCGCCCTTAGTAACATTGTTAAGCGCAGCCTTGTCATCTAGCAACAATGTGAGCATGGTAATGCGTGTGGAACTAATTAATCGGTTCATTTCGATTCGTCCACAAAAAAGTAAATTTCACCAAAAAACTGCAGATACGGCGGTCTGGCTTTACACGGCACACGACTGTTTGGAAAACAAAGGCATACCTATGGTGGGTGGCTGACCGCAGAGCCCTCTGTCGGTGAATGAGAGAAATGATATGGTTTACCGCCAAATTGTTGTGGATATCCCACTTGCCTCCAGAGGTCTCTGCCTTCTGAAATATAAATGGTTGACATTCATTTAGGCTATTGAATCCAGCTGATAGTGCCATCTGTAGCTAAGAAAAGTAATCCTTATAAAGAACATGTTAATTATTCACAGCGACAGTTTTGGCAATGTTCAGATACTATACTAGACAAAATATGTCATATTAGGTTTTGCACGCCAGTCTTTGAACATATTATGGCATATATGTTTCCGCGCCATCTTCCAATCTGACCTATCTTAAGATGGGTTTGACCCAATAAACGATCGGGTATTGGTTCGCCCATCTTAAGAAGGTCAACCAATTTTCAGATGGGTCAGACCCATTATCCGATCATGATCTACCAACGCATGCATAAAGCTTAGAGTAAAATATGAAAATAAAAGATGAAATAAGGCAAAAAAAGATGAAATAAGGCAAAACAAAAGGTATGGTCCTAAGGCACTTTTTTTTCAGAAATCAGTGCGGGCGGGCGATTTTTTTCTACCTTTTTTGTATGTTTTCGATAAAAATGTCATACGATCAGGGATAATAACAGAATTTCTGTGCTAAACAGGTAAAAGATCTACATAACAGGGGAAATCTTATCAAAATTGTATTATTTTATCCATTTGAAAGATGAAATTCAAAATAAAAGATTTTGATGCGGGGTTACAAAATTGACGCGAGCGGTGCCTGAGAACTATATTTTGTATTTTTTGTTTGCTAAAAAATTAAATAAATTTTCCTCTATGATCCCAGTATCATATCGATTTTATACCTAACTGAATCCCAGATCTACCTATAAGCATATACAGCATTGTTGGATGTAGAAGGGTTTTCGATTTGTAACACCACAGTCCCCAAAAGGGACCGTAAATACAAATAAAATGAAAATTTATATCCATTCTAAAATCTCCTTGTAAGTATATTGTCCCATTTTCGACCTAGACGAGCCAGTTAATTTAATTCTTTCGTTGTTGAAGTTAATGTTAATGGATAGATGCTGTATAATATGTAAAAATTAGTTGATCGATGGAACGTCTAAAACCTTAAATGGTTTTTACCTTGTCATTGATTTCGTTCTCGTTTTTTTTCCGAATAAAATTGAAATTTGAATTTAAAAAACATTTAAACTTGTTTCTGTTTTTTTTTTCCTGTTGATATAATAAGATTATATAATGTATAAGTATATAATATAGTAATAATTTATATGTTTTTAATATATTGATGTATAGTTTGTGGCAAGCCGAAACCTTAATTATCCAAAGACACTACGGGATCATTAATGGGTTTGAACCATTAATGGAGATGGGTTATTTAGTCTGACCCATCTCGCCAATTTGAAACCTGCGTCCCAGTGAATGGGGATTGGATGTTGGAAAATCGGTTATTGGGTTTGAACTATCATCAACTGGGCGACCCAATGGTCAGACAGATCTTAAGACTGGTCAAGTCGGAAGATCGCGCGCAAGGTATATATACCACCATATCACGTCCACCCATCGGTCTAATCGTCCGTCCGTTAAATTTTAGTGTCGCCACGAAAACTCTGCAGGGCTCAGATGAGTTTTTACGAAACTCACCATAACTTTACTTACTAATAGATTATCTCACTATTCGATTATAGGCAAAATCCATGGATATTTAATAAGGTCATAGGTCACTAATCTGCTTTGTGGTGTCGTCGCGATAACTGATCAAAAGTCCTATGGGTTTTCATGGAACTTTTATAAATATTTACCAATAGAGGTTCTAACCTGAACAAACTTGTCATCCTTGTGCTTAGTAGAAACCTTGATCTAACATTACGGTCTTTCATAGAAGTGCGCAGGTATATAATTTCTTTTAATGTCGATTGCAGTTTGAAATAATTTGTCTTTGTTCTACGTAATTAGGCCCATGCTTCAGTCGGTTATTTCTGTTTACAGTTAGCAATTTAAAAATTGAACATTCCAATGAGCGATCTTGTGTAGAACAGACAATAACAGAGAAAGTCAAACAGACTTGGGGCAAGGAATATTTAAACTGTGTATAAACTTTAAATACTTAGTATATATTATAAATAATCAAGGCACTCCTCATGGCTCAGACGGTGCCGTCCGATAGTCTGTAGGGATAGAGGAATCCGAATATATATATATATATATTTGTGTAATATTTCATCTGACAGGTGGATGCACTCCATCTTTGGCGGATGTCTGCGCTTTCTGAGAACTCTCTAGATTTCTCTGTGCTTGATGCATGTCACGCACCCGTTCTCTGTTTGCGGTCATTCTGATGTGCTCAACCGTGGGAAAATTATCTGTTTTCACCTAAACTCAACGTGCTTGTGCCTGCGGTTTCTCTGTAGCTCATCTTTTCATTCTTGTGGTTCTTTAAACAGGATCCCGCCCATAAATGACAAGTGCACTGTTTAATGCCACTCAGTGGCATTATGATGTCATTGCAAACACCTGTTATGTTACTGGCCGCACGGAAAACAATGTTCCACCAAAATGTTCTTGTTTCAAGACATCCTACCTCTGCGTGGTTTTGTTGTGTGTTGTTTGGTTGGTTATTTGGTCGGTTGGTTTGTTAGCAACGTTCGCAAATGTTATGATAGTGTTTTAGTAAAACATGATTATATTGAAACGACAGTTAGTGTACAGTGATGTAGTTGAGCCAAGACCATACGAGTCCGAGTGCAGGTCCGAGTCCAGGTCAAACGAGTCCAAGTCCGAGTCAAAGTCCGAATCCTTGAGGTTCGAGTCCAAGTCCACCTTCCTCGAGTCCGAGTCATCTGGAACCTGAGTCCAGGTCCGAGACCGAGTCAAATAACAGTCTCTTTATAAAAAGAGATAGAAAATGGAACTTTGAGATCACCTTAAGTATTTACTTTAGAAGATGTAAGTTTACAAATGCCTTTTACCCTAAGGTTTAATTACAGTTAGCTTCTGATACAGACCGTAAGCTTTGTATACTATATACAGTCTTTCTTGCAATATTCTGTTCGCATTTGTACATAATATAATATGATAAAACATGTTGCAGAGCTTTCGTTCTGCTGGACTCGAGATGGACTCCGCCTGATTTCTCGAGTCCTTTCCTCGAGTACAATCCGAGTCCAGGACGCTCGAGTCAGAGTCCTTGTCGAGTACGGACTCGAGTCCTGCTTAACTGTGAGGGAGACACCCTAACTCATCTGTTTAACTGTTCTGTACGAATATTGAGTTTTCGCATTATTTCACTAATTTGTTTATTCCGGTTAGGGGCAGAGCCTTTATTTATATTAGTTACCGCCCATGTTCTTGTTAGGGTTTACATGTGACCTAATAATGGAGTAACATTAATCTCTTTAGTTAATTTCTTTAATTTTAAAACACACCTGTGATTGATAGTGACAATTATTGATTTGTATATATATATATATATATATATATATATATATATATATATATATGTATATTTATATATATATATATATATATATTCTTGACCACATAAATTTAAAACTTAAAATTTTGGCCTTAAGACAAGATCTTTTAACAGATATTGCAATGCGCAGGGCCTATCCTCGAGGCAAAATGTGGGTGGCCTTGTCCATCAGAGCAGTGTCTCTATACATAGGTGTTATAAACTTCCTCCCATTCCATGGTTACCCCTCCAACCGTTTAATCTGAAACCGATTTCAATTGAACCTAGTGGTAGCCAAAACCTGAAGAAAACGTTATCAAAGACCCAAATGCAAAGTAAGAAACAATGTCTGAAGAATAAAAGCTCACTGTTAATTATACTGTTTATTATGTAGAAGTAGACTCATAAACGTCTATGAAAGATTTTGAAGCACACAAAGTCGTACTATACCCAAACCTGCAAACGTTCTTACGAAATGACACTTCAGCAGCTTGTTGGGTTAGTAATAAATGACATGGGTACGGTGTTTTGGCAAGCTATCAGGATTGTGATACCGCACAGATATCTGTGGTCAAACCCAATACCTAGACTTGTGGCTGGCACGATTTGTACGGGTATTTCTACGTCACGCAATTAAACTTGTGGACAAGCACCCGCTTAGTACCCGCTTAATACCACATGCTGTTTTATTTCGTATGATGTGTGAACGCATTCCACTGTTATAAACAGGAAATAAATGCACAAATGACAGGGTCATCAAGTTTTAGCCTTGCAAGTACATGACCACTTTTAATTTGTTGTTCAACACAGCAGGACTTTCAGGAACGCGGGGGTAAGCTTCGAAATCTCTTGCGGACGCTCGGTTCTCAGGGTCCAAGCTTCTGATGGGACCTTTTTTCAGTCACTGACCATAACTGACTGCCTCAAACCAACCCGTCAGTGGTGTAAATATTGATAACTGAGGCTTACATTTCGCTATAAGTATATATTCATATAACACGCTTTCTACTCATATAATGATATGATAATTACATAAAATACGAGAAAGATCCATTTTTTTACAATCAGACTTTGACACATAAGGATGCTTTTCCTTGTGCGCGCGGCAGTTTGCCGCGAGGCCAGTCCTTTTCCATGTGGGCGTTTTGTATGCGTTTGCCGTGCGGCAATCGCATGCCCTTTTCACGTAGTTAAATAGACTCAGAGATACGAGGACAGCATGGGTACGGGGAAACCATACATGTGATGCCATTTGAAGGCGGGATCCCAATGCGTTTGGCGCGCGGCAAACGCAGAAATCCAACATTGCTGACGCGTGCGTTTGCCGCGCTTCAATCGCATGCATGGAAATAGCACATGACTTTTTAACTGACTGGATTTTTGCCGCGAGGCAGCCACCCGGCTACTTTGAAAACGCGTACATGGAAAAGCACCCTTAATCTTCCACAGGGGCAATCTAAACTCAGATGGAACTCCCTGAATATTTTGTCCGAGCGTCCCGACTCTTCAAATCATCCTTTTATTGAATGCCCTGACACAGTTTATAGTGTGAGGGTCGATAGCTGGTATTTATTAATTATCAAGAAATAAACCTATGAGAAAATCTGTAGTTAATATATTTTATTAACAATCGTTATCCGAATAAAATTAAAAGTTTTAAGTGGTAATTTCAAATCCTTAATGTCCTGACACTATTGTAAATATTCTATAAATTATGATAATCCTGGGATAGGTGGCAGCCCTTATATTTGCATATCAGTCTAAAAGCAGTATCACGAGTTTTAGCTGCTGCCACAATATGCAGTAAAGCATATTGTGGCAGCAGCTAAAAGAAAATAATAAGGATAGGTGCAAAATTATGTTACCAAGCAAAGAAAACTGCAGAGATCCGAACTAAGACAGAGAGTCGAGGGGAAAATATTTAAATACTTAACATATTTAAAGAACGACAAAAGTATACGCCTTGAAATGTCGAGTATCAATTGACACCACTTTTAAGATAACTGGCTTTTATTGGTAGAATTCATGTTTTTAAATCCCAGCCACTTTCTTGCCGCTCTTGGGTAGAAACTGAAACATAAAAATATGACAATAAATAGTTATACAATAATAAAGAGTAAACAATGTAGATCTTTATGCAAATATAATATGAGTCCAAACATATTAACTTTCGCATTAAATCGGAAAGACCATTGATAAAAGCAACGGATGTCGGGTATCATGCATATATTTCTAAGATATCATTCAGCACAAAAATCGGTACTGGGAATCGGTACTTAACGCGTCTATAATCTGAACGCCATGGTCCATCATTCATGGTCCATACTTACCGGCGCCATGTGTTCAATATACTCCATGGCGCTGACTGACAGTCCGTCCAGCCCTGTACACTGTCCATTAGAACAGGCTTGTCCAGCAGCACAACAGGACGAACCACAGCAGCTGTAGCCAGTCCTGCAGCAGTGGTCAGGACAGCACGTCGAGAAATCAGGTGGACAGCATCTAAAATTTAAACGTAAGCCATGAATAAAAGACTCCGCATCATTTAAATGGGAACGATAAGGCATAGTATGTCTAGTCCTGAGTCTAGTCATTTCGAAAACTACTCTACAATGGCCACCAATACATCAAGCTCTACAAAGGCTGTGTTCTTAATCGGGTGATAACCGAGGAATTAACCAAAGAAAAAGCACCGTAGCAAAGAGAACAATAAGAGTATATCCCGCACCTATAGTGACCGCCTCAATTTCCTTTTACTGGCAAGATTTTGCTGCAGCAATATAGCAGTTGGTTCCGTCTGACATTTCGATGGAAACCCTTTTATATGTTTGCTATTGTTGGCAAATTGTCCTCTATTGAAATGCCTTGGTTCTTATTTATTTTGTTACGAAGACAAATTGATCAGGGCTGATCCGGGATTCAAACCCATAACGGTGGCGAGCAAGTCCGGCGTACCAACCGCTTCGCTAGCAAAACAAGCTTCACTAGCGAGACAGTTCGGTCCGCTTTGATGTCATCCCAGATGGGATATATAAACTACAATAAAACAAACGTTTTGGACTAAAATACTTATCCACACGCAATTTGGAGTAAAAATACGTACCCACACACTTTTTAGACTAAAATGCTTATTCACACACTTTTTTGACAGAAATACTTATTCGCAAACCTTTAAGAATAAAATACTTACCCATTGGGGCAGCAGACATCATGATTTTGGCAACAGTGGGTCCCGCAGCATTTGTTGCTATCCTATGGTGCAGAGAAAAATCTAGATTAATATCTTAAAATATCTTTAAAATGCCTTAAACTAGTAGTATAATTCCTGGTGTTAGACTAGGGAACAGTGATGCAGTCGTGTCTACACTGTCAGAGCCGAGTCCAAATCCAAGAAAAAAATCTCTAAATCTTAAGCTATTTAAAATGGGAATATGAGATCATCATATGTATTTTATTGTTATTTTTTTCTTTAATTAATATTTAAATTTATTCACATATATGCCTTTCTGCTAGGTTCTCCCTTATGGATGTCCGGTCTGCTTTTTTTCCTACTGGACGCGAGCTAGACTCGGCCTGATTTCTCAAGTCTTGATCATCGAGCCCGAATGCAAGTCCGAGTCCCTTAAAAAGGAGATTAGAGTCCGGGTCCAAATCCGGACTCGTGCTCTACATCACTGCTTGGGAAATATGTAATTATTCTCTGTTTGTTTTTTTTTTCTTTTAAGTAAATTAACGTTTCCACAGAAAATCTTTTCTATATGCATACAAAAAAATAAGGAAAAAAATAAGGTCCGAAAACAAGCCCATTTTATCACGACAGGGGAAATGGTCAAATTCATTATAGGGTGGGGGCGGGGGGCAAATTTTAAGGGGAGAGGGTGAGTTGGGTGGGGAATTAACAAATGTTTAGAAAACCGTTACAGGGGGGGGGGGGGTAAAACATTATGAGCATATCATATTAATGAGTAAAATAATCTAGGATAATACTGAATGATTGTGTTTCCACAATTTTATTTGATTTTATTTAATTATAAGTAAAGTTTTAATGCTCATATGCAAGAGTCTGTCTTGTAAAGGTATAATAAGCTGATCGCCAAAATAATTAATTTGTTCTAAATATTGGGTGGGGGGGGGGTGGCAAACGATAACCCTGTCCAATATAAATATTAGGGAGACGGAAGCCCTCTCTACCGCTGTTTTAAACGTCCCCGGACAGAATGGTTGGTGTATTGAAAATTTGCATTTTAGCTATATTTTAAATTAATAGGTTAATGCATGCCTACATGCGTATAAAAACTAATGCATTAATATATATTAGTCATGAAGTCCGGAATAATACATAAGGCACGTGTAAACCTCATGCAGATACTGGACATTAAATATTTTGCACAGCAGGGCCACAGCAAGAACATTTTGGGAAATATATATAAAATTTTTCAAACTTTTACGATGGACAGAATCAAATACAATCAGTTTCCTGTATTTCTATTATTACCTAATATTTATAATAAGGTATGGTGGTGAAATGGTTAAGTCGCTTGACCGCAAAATTGTGGGTTCCCTCCCCACTTCTGACCGCTAGAATCGAAGTCAAAGAGAGCAAATTCATCAGGAGCGAATCGGTTCTGGTCATGGTCACGGTACTCAACGAACAGCCTTTTAGCACCAATAATGGCTGCTTGGTTGTACATTGCGGGGGGGGGGGGGGGGATGAGAACCGTAAAAAAGTAAACATGGCCGAACGACCAGGAAGGCAAAGTGGTAAATTTGACGAGGTTGTCATCGTCAATGGGAGACGTCTCGTGACTTTGACATAATAGGACCAGCCCTTCTTCGGCTCCAAGAAAAATAGCTGAAGAGAAAGTTATAAACGAGGTAACAGAAATATATACATCATAAATGCTGTAAAAGACTGTATCTAACGAAGACTGGAGTAAGTCCTAAGGTGTGGAGTGCACGATTTGGCGATTTTTTTTAGAATCAAAACTCCAAGTAAAAAATCGGGCTTAGGACCATAGCATTGAGTTTGACAACTGTGTCCTTGACCTTGGGCCTGGCAGCCCGGTTTGCTGCATTGTTGACAAAGGATAGGAGGAGTTGAATTAAAACCAGGCCCCAGCAACAAGCGCAAAGCTTCACGGGAAGACCACGGTACACTTTTGAAGCAAGTCACGGTTCTGAGAAGTACATGTGCTGACAGGTTGCTTAAAGAAATCCTGGACACTGGCAACTCAATGCATGTGAGCTATGACAGAAGTCCGACTCTTAACTTGAACCCCAAGCAACAACGTTCGACATCACAAATAAAAAGCAAAAAAAAATCAAAACACCATTGGAGAAATACTAATTTCCATTTAACCTCCTGGAATAATTAAGGTTAAAAATCATAACTATACTCACCCGAAGCTAGACACATGGTCAAAGAGTCTGATATATTGTGTATAATAGAAACTTGGGCAGTCACCCCAGATGACTTTTTTGTGAATTTCAGCTGTTCTTATATTGTCAGAAAAGAAAGCATTAGCCAGAGAGGCTATCCTTGTTTGTTTTAGAAAGCAGTGCAGTTTTCATATTTTAAAGGTTTCCAAATATACTGATGCCACAGCAGTCTCCTCTTCATAGCGAAACACATGTAAGTGATGGAGTGATAAGACAATAGAAAAACATTGATCTCTTCTTGAAAGCTTGAAAATGTATATTGAATCATTTAATCCAAATTAAGTAATTTTCTGAAATTGTATTCACCAGGTACAAGGTATAGTATTGGCAAATATTTACCATGCGAATCAGTGTAAATAGGCCATTCTAACATTCGTTCAAGAAGAGATAATTGTTTTTGGTGTCTGATGCCACATCATGATAATCATGTAATGTGAAATAGAAATTCATATATATGCCAACTATCATGTTTTGTTATATGTATTTAAGAAGTACGTTATTCAGATGTATGCAAGTCTTATGGCGTAATAAGACTAGAAAACATGATAGTGGGAATAATTTCACACTTTGTGGATACGAGTATCATTATAATTTAGGATTTTAATGTCAGGATTGTTCATTCACCAGATTTTATGGAAATCGATCACTTGAAGTTCACTTGAATAAGTGATTCTTATCCCATGAATGATAATAAATGTATTATCCATTTTTTCACTTCCCTCATTAGAAAAAATGGTATTATAGTATACAACATAAGACCCTGGTTACTGCAATGGAATATCTTTGTTAAATGTATTTGGAAAATTATTTATAAAAAATTGAATAATATATTGTTGGTTTATGTAGAGGATTTAGATATTCTGACAGAAGTACAAGCATGGTGCAGAACGATTCATTGTACTTTTGCTAATGCTTTTGTTTCGCAGGGAGTAATACAAAAAAAAATTAAGTAAACGATGGGGGGGGGGGGGGGAGATCCTATTGCATTTATATAGGTCTTCCAAAGCGTTCGATTGTGTCCAACATGATATATAATGGTATGTTTTACTAAAGCATGGTTAAGGTATTAATAAAGCTAGAATTTAAGGGGGAAAACTATTCATATGGGATCCTTGTTATTTCACTTTGGATTTTCATTACATGTGGATGGTGTTGGGATACCCAAATGTATGAAACAGCGAGTAAAAGATTTGACAGTACAAGAATGGCATAATGATATTAAGATGAGTAGTGAGCTATATGCTTTCGGAGTTTTCATCTATGTTCACACTTGAAAAATAGTTAATATTTGTTACAAACAAAGGTTACAGAAATGCATTGGCAAAATTAAGATGTTCCAGTCATACATTGGCTTTATAATATGTCGATTATTTTGAAGATAAAGCACATATTTGTTAGAATGGCCTATATACACTGATTGCATGGTAAATATTTGCCAATACTATACCTTGTACCTGGTGAATACAATTTTAGATAATTACTTAATTTGGATTAAATGATTCAGATTACATTTTTCAAGCTTTCAAGAAGAGATCAATGTGTTTTGTGTATGATGCCACATTATGATAATCATGTAATGTTAAGTAGAAATTCATATATATGCCCACTATCATGTTTTGTTATATGTATTTAAGAAGTATGTTATTCAGATGTATGCAAGTCATTTATTTATTATTTCTTTAATAATTTGTTATTATTTGACATTCTTTCATAAATATAAGTTAATACAATAAATAAATATACTCAATACATACTCAATGAATACTTTTTAAAAATCAATCATAAAAATAAATAAGAATAAATAAAATATAATTAAAAGTAATAAGTTTTAACAAACTACCGTAAAACCAGTGTTATAAGCCTTTCCGTGAGACTGACAAAAAGTGGTCTTAATAGACAGGTGGTCTAATAAGATAGGTCGCCTTTCAGACAGGTTCAACTGGATACAGAAAAATAATTCTTACGCTTCGGCAGCAGTACTGTGAACAGCAGTCGTATTCGTTAGGACAGCAGCCACCAGTTGAACAGCATTTGGGGTAGGTGCTGGCGCAGCAGCCGTCCGTGTTATTGCAGCACGTGTCCTGTTACGTATGATGACATGTATGTTGAGAAGTAAAACATAAGCTCGGATAACAAAGGTTGATCATAAATATTCTGTCATACTGTTCCAAAACCCCTTTACTGACTACTCAGATCCACTTTAGATTGGCACCTATAAATCCATCATTTGTAGGACTGTAACGTTATATTTAGTTGCCTTCGTGTTCCCGAGGTTAATTACGTTTTAAGTTTCGCTAGGGTTTCATTTATGCAACCTCACCATAAGATCAATCATGTTAAATGTATCAATTATCTTTACAATTTAATGAGGACCCTGGGGACGAGAAAGACAGGAAAGTCCTGTCCCTCATGCGCATGTAACATAAAAGATCCGTTTATGATATCAATCGCTTGTCTTGACACGCGACAAATATAGCTGTTATACCATGGATGTCAGTTACGAAAACAGTGAAACTTCTATAATGTAGGCACCCTTGGGGCTGGGCCAAACTGACCACTTTATAGAGGTGCTCACTATACGGAGGTCAAAGACATAACACAAATAAAAAGAATAAGTATAAACGGGAATGTCAAAAAGTACCCACTAATGAACTGCCCACTATATAATTATAAGTTGCTAACTGTATGGAGGTGCCCATTTTATCGAGTTGCCCACTATAGGTTGATGCCCACTATATGGAGGTGCCCACTATATGGAGATGCCCTCCTTATTGAGGTACCCACAATATCGAGGTGCCCACTGTATGGTGGTGCCAACTATATTGAGATGCCACTTTATGTTGGTTCCCACATTATTAAGGTGCCCACTTTATGAAGGTGCCAACTATATGGAGGTGCCACTTAACGAGGTGCCCACTTTATTGAGGTGCCCACTAGGAGAGGTTCCACTGTAGATACCGACTCAGATAGGGCGTCGTATTAACGAGGTTTTAATTTGCGCGATAATTTCTCTTACGTGAATTTAAAAATCTCGTGAACAAGAAGGCAACCACAGTAACATAAATTATATTCCAAGCAGAACTTTCCTTCCTATTCTGAAAGCTAACTCTCGTGTGCAACATTTATTTCAAAAGCATGTTTCAAACTGATATAAGCACGATTGGCCAATAAAGCTTTGGTCTACACTAGGCCACGATTATGCCGATCCGATGGGAACCGAGATCGTATAAGATCTTCATGATTAATATGATACAGTACGTTTTATTTGGATTCTAGACATGATCTACCACAATCGAAAACCCGATCCCATACCATTATATAAAGATCTGTTACAATTCGATGATCGTCATGAAATGGATCTACGATCTCCTACACTTGCTTACGTTCCCTTATGTTCATGAAGTTCTATTACCTTTCGTTGCCTTCTGTTGAGTAAAGGAGGGCAATTGAACAATTTGCGTCAGAAGATTCTAGGCCTAACAGATGCATTTTGTGCCCATCTCACATCCAGGGTGCTCATTCGACACTTTGTTTCTAAGTTGCATTAAATAGGTCACAGTGACCTAATTTCATGTTTCCAAGGACATTTGCCTGGGACCTCTCTGAAATTCACATGGGCGATTCTAGGCCTGATGGATACAATTCTAGACCCGTCAGACTGTCTAGAGACTTAAAATCATTTTTTTTTGGCCGATTGGTCGCAGAATATAGGTCACCATGACTTAATTTCAGGTTTCCAAGAATATTTACCTAGAGCCTCCCTGAATGTACAGTTAGAAGTTTCTATGGTAACGATTTGTACACTGGTAACTGTGGGACAGACGGCTGACAAAGAGTGATCGCTACAGCTCAGAATGACTTAATTTCAGGCAGCTGAGTTAACAAATAAGGTAGAATTTGCATTTCATTAGTTCGTCCAGTCACTCAACAAAGCAAACATGGATTTTACCTCGCTTTATTACGAATAGCCATGGGTTCTTTCACGCTCTTCCACGTTCTTCGAAGCTCCTAAAACTATATTTTAAGATGCCCGCTTTAGTAAAATTTGAAACGATTTCTTTATTTAAAAAATGGTATGATCGTGGCTAAATTCTAAGCAGGTTTTAAATTTTGGCACGACCATAAAAGATGTCTCACGGTCAGGAAGATCCCTCCGATCACTACGAGTTTGATCTACGATCTGTCTTGCTCTATTACATGAGATATGATCTTAACACGATTCAAACAAAATGACCAAATCGTGGTAATCATGGTCTAGTGAACGCATCATAAGCTGCCGTTAAACTTTTTCTTACTAATAACGTTTCAATATACGCTGTGTTTCCATGTGGGGGTGTATGCGTATATGCGTATAAGGTGAAAAGAAACAGGTGTTTCCCTGTGTGCGTATATGCGTGAACTGGCAGAAATATGTATTTGTAAAATTGATCAGTAGCAGGCCTTCCACAAAGAGATGGTGAATTGATGTTATTTTACCCCGAATCCCCGAGTTCACGCAGACCTAATGCGTTAAAATTTTTCCTGTGGCGAATTTCACGCAAATCCGCACATACGCATATACGCTGAGGGACATACGGAAGCACTCTAGAAGTCTAGATACAACATTATATGAGCGTTTTTACGCATATACGCGAACGTGCGCGCATGAAAACACAGCGTCTTACTTGGCGCTGAGACATTATTATGTAACGCGTGACGTCACTTTCCATCAGATGATCAAAAACAGTGTCAGCGTAACGATATAGTGTCATTTGTCGATATCTATACGACATTTGTATCGCGATGTTTCGGTGACACAACCCTATCATATAATAATTTATTTCAATTATTAAAGCTCTCCGTTAATCTAATGAATAAAAGAAAATGAAGAAAGTGAAATAAAGCAGTTTAAGATACAATGAATATATAATAAGATATAAAGGGTAAAATGATTTTTTATCCTGAAATAATTTTATCCCGAAAAAGAACATTTCTGTACACATAGACATTTTCTTTCTTTATAATCTGTCACAATAACACACTTCAGTAACTATACATAGACAGCTTGTTGGGGCTGAGTGCACCATCAGCATGGGGGCAGCCATATTGTTTTTCATGCAGTGACTGCCATCAGCCTGATGAAGCTTGCCCAGCTTCATTCACTCGTGGTCAGTGTGGTTGTTCAGCTGTAATATCAGCTAAAAAGTAAAGTAAAGGTGTAGTATTTAATGTTGCTACAACAGCAGGCAGAAACTGTACAATTGGGACCAGACTATTTGTGATAAGTACACGGATCTTGTACTTCACCTTACACACTTCAAAGGTAACCATTAAGGGCAGATGGAGATTGGCTAAGAAGGCAGTGAATTAAAGCTCGGATTCACCAAAATATATATTTGTGTGTTAAGTGCATTTCATAGATGGAAAACCAATTTAGCAGAATCCATTACCTTAACTTTTATTAGGATACGTGCCAGTGTGTGGATTCATGTTAAACGTGCAATCAAGATACTTGATTTAGCATACTAGCTGTATCTCTGTGTACTAGGCTTTTCACCTGGTCCAGGGGCGGATCCAGGATTTAGGAAAAGAAGAGGGGGGGGGATCCAGCCCAGGACGACTAATAAAAATCCAGAAAAAAAGGTCCCTAGGTCTTGGAAGGGGGGGGGGTTCAGGCCGCAAAATGTTGTCTGAAACCCTTAAAAAAGGGTTGCTTTGTATGAAAAAAAAGTGGGGGGTTCCGAACCCCCTGGACCCCTCCCCCCTGGATCTGCTTCAGGGGTTGGGGAGATGTATTAAATAAAATGAGCGATATTGGCTCATTTTTTTAATTCTAACAGTTAAAAGAAAACAGATTTTCAGTGGGATACTGTCTCAATGGGATGTAAAACTATTTGTTTACATTAATTTTATAGCGCTCTGCTCGTGGCAAGAAATTTATACACTAGTATGTTTACAATGAAGACATCGTAAGTGAAGTTGTTTACATTTGCGAAAAAGAACGGGACGCGGGGGTATTCAGTTGTTCGATGATCTTTGTTTGTTACCACTGTTGTACGTATAAAGAACAGGTTGATGTAAGGGAGACATGAAAGATTAAATAAATGTACGTTTTAAGGCAAAGAAATTGTTCCTGAACAAAGAAACGGAAATATGCACACCTCGTTAGTAGCAGAAGCGGACCCAAGGGGAGTCCAGGGGGTTCTGACTCCCTTTTCAGTCGCCGCAACCTTTTTTTTTTTAATCGTATCCGACCAATGTTGAGGCCTGGAACCCCCGCCCCCACCCCACCCCTGCCCTTTTCCGGGAATGGGGATCATGTATTAGTTTTATTTTCATCACTCCAACTGGGTTGAAACCCTCATAAAGTGAGAGTCTGACATCGCACGTGGGTCAGAGCCCGAGTGAAAAGTTAGACCAAACATGCTTTAACCCGTCACGGAAAGCAGGGTTTATTCATATGCACAATAGGCCTTAATCCGGCGCTGGAGGCGACCACACAGGCAATCCGGTCTTTGCCGAAGGCAGTTTGGCTGTTTTTTGGAGGTAACCTCCACGCAAATCATACAACACCCAAAAAATCACTCCAAATGATATGTACATTAGAAATTCTTTATTCTACTATCGGTGAGGTCACTGCGGGAACAATAACCTTTTAAAAGTGGTATGGCACAGTTTCATACACAACGCGGTTTCGGGGAACATTGCGACTAAAGGTGAACCGAATATCTTTTTTAAGTATAAGATTAGCGTGTACTCTCCCTGTATCAACTTTAAAGAATGTGGATAACATGTTATTAGTTTGTGCTGCACTTGTCAACTCAAGGCCAGCATTGGTACGTGACTGAAGTGAATGTGAGGAACTTTAAAGAATAATAACCAGTTGCTAAGTATTAAATGAACACTTTCATGCTTCCCTCACTTTGTTCTATTTTTGAATACCTGATGTACAACTTAACGTGTTGTACTATTCATGCATATTGTTGATAAAACATGTAGTGCAAATAAATATTTTGCAGTATGGGTTAATTCTCTTTAAGGGTGTACTAAATAATGACATCCGACAAGGCAGATAATCTTATGTAATGTGTCCAATATATTTCAGCAGCTTGTAATCCCGTGCCATATTATCCTAATTTATATAATTAAAAATACACTGGTGAGTGAACATATGCCCTAAATTGTTACTTACACATTAACTCTCTACCGAGAACATCCTGATATTCTTAACATAAGGACAGCAAGTTCGAATTAAACTCATCAACTAAACATGAAAGCATTTGTGAGAAATAGAATGTTTCTAAATTGTCTATTTGCCTCTTAACAAAATCATCATATGGCACTTCAATTATTATGTTTTCTGATTCTGAGCACTAGAGGAACAGTACAGCGCTTTCTTTTTAGCACATTTCATTATGTGTTGGATATGACTTATATATCCACTCGAGCCTGGCCTATGCATGAATAAAGCACCTTTGCCATTCGCCTTAACATCATACTTTCTTAATTTCACTGACATGAGGGCAATTAATTTTCAGGATTTCTTTATCATCAATGATTTCATCAGGGCTTGCTGATAGCCAAGGGTATTTCCACACTTACAACTGTAGTCAATCGCTTTCAATCATTGAGGTAGGTCAATTTGTCCAAGGAACTGATGGAAGACCAGACCTTCATATCTCTCCCCACCGATATACCTTCCAATGGTTGTATACATTCTTGTCAGTGCCAGGAACACAAACATCAGATAGTCTCTGTGCTTGAGCTACACTAGAATTACCAGTCATTATGACTTTAATCAGTGGTAGGTAAGAACAAATACAAAGACAGCTGCAGATGGCTGGTAGGACACTAGGGTTAACATGGCCGCCGCTAAAGGGGTCTATATGTATTTGTATATGTGAGTATTATCTAAAAAAAAGTTCAAATATCCTTCACAAAATGGACCGACGTGTCTTCACATTTTACTATGATTAAAAGCATATTATTTGGGATAGCAAATTGCAGGGATTAAATCATCATGCTGTTCTTAAAGTGAAAAAAAGTCATATACCTAGGCATCAACTGAGTCGTCGCAAATGTACAGCCTTCCCATTCAAATTCTTGTACAGTGGTAACGTTACATTCGATCTACAAACTCGTTCCACTTAATCACGTGTTTTTGTATGTATAAGCCAGTGAGTTGACACAGGGTCCAGAATATTTCAACCAATAAGAGTACAGCATTGGGAGATTTATTGTTGGACAGACCAGTCAGAGCTAGGAATATCTGATCTGCCTTGTGTTAGTTTCCTTAGTAGTGATAGACAGCAAACCGTGTTACTGAAAGCAGTGGTCAAGTGATAGCAATTTAAGAGCGAATGTTGCCTGCGTTATCGATGAAAATATAATACCAGGTAAACTAGGAATCTGAGTCCAAACGGATACATGCCTCCGCCATGAGCGAAAAACACTAAGCACCGCCACTCTGAGGCGCTGTGTTCTTGTGGTTAATCTGAACAGGTGGCCGGGCCACACTGATGAGGCGGAACCTTCTGTGCGTTCACTTCATTTAGGCTCACATTCACATATTCTTTCGTGCATAAGTGACAGAACATTTGTGAATATTCCTCAGATGCTGGATCAACACCATAATCAAATCGATTCTTCATTGGTCCATTCTCGAAATGCCCTGAAAATTTCATGAGATTCGATATGTTCGTGATTGTGTGAGTTACGTTGTGAACAAACACACACAAAAATACACACACACATGAACAGGAATAAACGCACACCCTTCTAGCGGAGGTAATAAAAGAAGTACTTACGGCTGTGTTGAGACAACAAATCCAGTTATTGTCTGAAGGTCTCCTGCAACACTTCTGTCCCGTCTGGCAGTAAATGTTGCCTTCGCAGTACACAACCCTCGGGTTGGCCTGTTAAAAGAAAGAGCTCTTAAACCCAATGGCACATAGACAATAAAAAACAATTAGGTGACCTTGCCACTCTGGCTTGTGCTGATTAAGGGCACTTTTCAATTGACTAACACTATACCACATGGCAATGTCTCAAAAGTGTTTTTTTTTTGTCTTTTCACTATTGTGTGTCATTCCTGTTGAAAATAAAATGTTATTTTTTATTGAATCAATTTTAAAAAATTATTTTGTAAGGTTGATAGCGACGCAATACATTTGTGAAGAAAAACATTGTCAGTGTACTTACCACTTCTGACAGGAAAGAGTCCACGTGGCTTGCTGAAACAAAAATTATAAATTTGGAAAATGGTGTTCAATATGAATAGTGTATATTCTCCTCCAATACTGACGGCAATCTTACCGAAGAGAAGGAATTCCTGTATACCTAGCTACAAAGCCTTGGCAGCTTTCAGTTAATTTAACATATTTATTTCACCAGCATAAAGTAGCCACGAAGGCTAATCTAATGCTAATGCTCTTCTACACAAAAAAAAAATAAATTAAAAAAAAACACACACACACATACAGATTTTTACACATCTGAGATTTGTTCGTGTAGGTCTATATGTCGCACTAACTGAGCATTTGCATATAAATAAAGTAAAATCTCGCCTAATGTCCACTCTCGTATAACGACCATCCCCGCCCAGACGATTCCTTTCTTTTGGTCAAGGCCTAATGTAAATCATCACATAGACATAGACATATAGACATATAGACATATATATATATATATATATATAGTTAATTATACAATGAACAAGCATGGCTATTCATACATCTATATATAACATATGTCGCGCACCATATAAGGCCATTAGTTCTCCCTGCTGCATGCAAAGTCGCCGTGCCAACACATGTAGTGGGTGAGACTATGACGCCCCACCGTGACGTCACTTCGCTGGTTCCTATAAAAGTGTGCAAATACCCAAGGGATGGGAATCTTGCGTAGCCAAGTGGTAACGGCACCCGACCGGAAATCGGAAGATCATGGGTTCGATTCCCACCGTCAGTGAATCGAGTTTTCTGTTTATACATCTACATGTATATATATACAATAAATATATATTTATATATATATATATATATATAAATATATATATATATATACGTTCTACTGTATATATATATACAACGTGTTTATATAAATATATATATATATATATATATATATATATATATATTTATATATGTATATACAGTATAATATACACGTGGTAGTGGATGATTTACAATAGTCCTGACCAAAAATAAGCATTCGTCTAGGACGGTCGTGTCCTAGCGGGGATGGCCATCATAGCGGGTTGGTCGTGTCTAAGCTGCGATGATCGTCATAGCGGGGTTGGCGTCAGGCGAGATCTCACCTTATTTTAATACAAATGCTCAGTTAGGGCAATATAGATATTCACGATCCGTGAGGCTTACATAAGGACAGATTGGCATTGTTAATTATAGCCATAAAAGTAAACGTAATATCATTATTTACGAAATTAGCACCTAAACCAAGGTAAGGATACCATATCTTTCTCAATTTAACATTGATATACAATCCATAAACAAAAAAAAAGTTGTTACAAGTGCAATCGACATGTTATAAAGCACCGTGTGAGAAATAACACGTCAACTGTTTTTTTTTCGAAACCATGCGGTTAATGCATAACTTTAGGTGCGGTTGCGGTAACATTTAATCGTGCATCGGTAAACTTAACTGGTGTTCCATTAATTTATGGATGACGGGATTGAACTATAAATGATTTGTCTTGTACACATTCTCGCAGCAATTATACACTGTAGGGGTTCCTACTCTCCTTCGTCTTAACCGCTGCTTTGTACATCAAGATTCTCCGGGTTTCACCACCAGGGTAGGCACAGAGCAAAGTATTTTTTCCAGACCAATGAGAAGGTGGTATCGCATTGTGCATCCAGCTCCAAGTTTGAACCCGCGAAACCCCGTTCTCGCTGGTCTGATTCTTGGCCCTGTGCCAGCCCTGGTGTTGAGACCCAAAACTCCTGCCAAATAAAGCAGCGGTTTAAGCGAAGGAGATTTTGAGAGACGCCATTGTATAAAGGCTGGATATAATAAGTGTATCTGTCTTATGGCTTGACCATTTCTCACAACAACAACATTAACCATTTACTGCTCAACAGGACCACGTAGGGCCACCTGGTATTATCACCTAAAGCTCTCTCTTCTTCTGCGGGGAAAGATAAAACACGTTTGTGTTCAGTTTTAAAAATCCCCATTCAGACAGCGGAATAGGGCCCTTTAAGTTTAAAAAATACCACTGAGCCTAAATTAATTAAGAAGGCAAAATCTTAATTTAAATGTGCGAAAGTCAAGAATAAGAGCTTCCTATGTCAGAAAATACATGTGCCCGTAACCTGGACCTATAACTATTCCATTGAGGATTTAACTATACCATTATACCAGTGCTTTGAATCTAGCTTGTTATTTAGCTATAGAAAAAGTGATATTTCATTACAAATGTATGAGTATGGATTTAGAACCTTTTTCTCGGGATATGATTTCAGATGGCAGCAGATAGATCAGCTTGTTACGTGCCCTGTCTGGTTACCGCGGATACCAAAGTTGGCTCTTCCCTTTGTTCAAAGCCCTCTCAAATCCAGCAGAAAAAAAGAGAATCAAACATACCTCCAATGTAGCCAAAAATGGCGATAAAGATGATGATCTTCATGATGGTGTTTGAATCAAAGCGGACCAACAGAACGAATGACGAAATTTGTATGGCTCCCTCAGAAACACCTGGCGGGTCCCAAGGAAATTCAACAGCTGAGCATTTTCTGATTTGCTGATATGAAAACGACTAAAGTGTAAAAACTGACACTCACGTTTGACGTAAAAAAATAATTTATGCGTGCTCATACAAAAATGGCACAAGTTCTAACGTTATCAGTTACACCAGCAAGTAATGTGTCAGGATGTACCTATAAAGTTCTTATCTGCAACCTATGATTCATGATTTTACACTTGAAGACCTGTCTCATTTAATAATACGTCATATGGCGCTGCAAGTTCATGCGATAGATGAAATTGCGTAGTTGATTATAGATGGCTCTATGATAGTCCCTTCGCGAAATAATATCAAATTTCTTTCAAATTTATTGAAAAATATGAAAATTGACCCCTCAAGGACAGACTTTACATGGTCCTCTACGAAGGCATTGCGAAACAATGGTTTAATGTCTTCACCGTCATTTGTAATATGGATTGTACTGATGAGTATGATTGTACCTGTTTTGAACCAATCGTTAATAAGGATTAATCAAAATAACTATTTCTACCCGAGGTTCAGAGGATACCAACTACGTGGCACTGCTGAGCAATGGTGATATTACTGTAATTAATAACAGATAGGATCCAGTGTTACCCGATTTCTGCATTGCTTTGTAACTTCCAAACCTGAATACATTTGACTTTACTACATGAAACTCCTATCTAGCCTTCATGAACGCGTGATATGTTTATTTAAAGAATGTTTTGTATATATAAGTTCGAAGTGTATTTCATGTAATTCATGAAATTGACATGAATTTACAGAGAAATCGCACAAATACAACTATGACGTTTCATTTATATATGTTATATTTCCACGGGGTATACAAGTAGATAAGATAAAGGTTAATAAGTAAGAAATAACTTATGCAAATTTATATGAACGGGAATAAAAAAACAGGTATAGTAGTCCAGGTTCAATACTTAAATAAACCAAAAATCAAAATTAAAGCGATATTTTGCATTGAGTATTAATCCTCTTGATAAACTTCAGGTGTATTTTTTGCAGAGGGAGACGCCTTGAATAAATGCACTCCTTGACCTCGCATTTACCCCTCCTCATCAAAATGCACTGATTGACCTTCCGATTCCATTAACAGAACCTTCACTTGGTTTGGAATTAATTTGCACATTTCCCTTTGTCCTTTGTTTCGACCGACTCAGCAAAAAACGTGGCACACAGGTGCCCAGCACGCGCTGAAAAAAAAGTATCAAAGATCCCATCGGGCCTCACAGGAACCGGAAGTAGCCAAAGAGGCCATCAAGTGCTTTACAGGAAGGAAGTGCCGCCAGCTCTACTTAACAGTTGCTTCAGTGTTCTCCAAAGCACTCCTTTCTCCTGTAACTGTTTCCTTTGTTGATACGTAATGTAAACGCAGAGAATGGTACTCTGCACGAAGACATGAACGGGAAAACGGACAGCGCCATAAATTAACATGTGCTGGTATTGTTTTATTACGACCACACAAACCCGTGTATCTTCTCCGTCTTTCTACTATAACTGATTCTTTTCTTATCAGGGTTATTGTTTATCATGCTGATATGAAAATAATAGATATAATAAAAATAATAATAATAACAATAATAATTAATAATAATAATCGACTTATCAGTAATAATAATAATAATTAAAATAATAATAATAATAATAATAATAATAATAATAATAATAATAATAATAATAATAATAATAATAATAATATTAATAATAATAATAATAATAATAATAAAATAAAAATGGTTAGTCGTAACAGTAAAAATGAAAATAAAAAAAAATAAAAATAAAAAAGATATATAATAATAATAATAATAATAATACAAATTATTATCATAATAGTTATTATTTATTATTATTATTGTTGTTATTATAATTATTATAATTATTCATTTTATTTTCATTATGTCTTAAATTTATTGTCACTGTTGTTTTATTTATTATTATCATCAGCATTAAGGTTATCATTATATATATATATATATATATATATATATATATATATATATATATATATATATGTGTATATTAGGGGAATTATCGAGAAGTATGCTGCAGTCACGATTTGGCGATATCATAAAGAAACAACCTGTTTTATTAAAAACCTCAATTAACTCGGAGCCGTGCATGAAAAAAAAACTGAATACCTGTCCGCTGGTTCTTTATATTCTGTTCATCAAATAGGCACGTGACCCTGTGCTTTTTTTGTATTATTTCATACAACATGCAAACATGCATGAACATAAATAATATCTGAATGGCACGCTTGCTGTTACATAATGCATGAACTTTGTTTAACAGCTATTCGTAAGATTTTCTGTAATATTTCTCTCATGAGGAACCTGGAGATAACAGGAAAAAACAGCAGGCCCATAACCAGCTCTTATTACCAGGCCGGAGGCGCCCTCTGTCGTACAATTTCAAACCACAGAGAAAACAGAATATTAAGTGGAATAAAATGCGGGTATAAAAATGTAAATATTACATCTTAATCATGTAACGATATATTGTCTGTAGAGTTTTTGTTAAAATATATTCTTAAAGCTTTTTTTCATTTATAAACGTATATTTGAGTAAATATATTTATTTTTTCAGCTCCTGCGATTTAGTGTGCACCATACAATATATAACGGATACATTAACAAGAACGTCTTTTGACTTATTACAGAGGGTTCTTACATATTGCGAATGACTATATCAAGCGATATATGAAAATATATATATATATATATATATATATATATATATATATATATCGATATGGTAATTCGCAATAGGTTCTGTGGTTCTATATACATATATATATATATATATATATATATATATATATATATATATATATATACGTCTGTGTGTGTGTGTGTGTGTGTGTGTGTGTGTGTATTTGCTTGGTGTACAATGGCACAGCCGTGTTAGTCTGTTATCGAAGTGTTTGTACAGAGTAATAGTGACGCCTTTCAGAGAGACTATAACTTATTTTTTCTGACGCAAACATTCGAAACGCACATTCTGCTTCATTAGGTGGTGAAACGAAATGTCCGAGAGACTCCTAATCTTTAGATTCCTAATGAAAATCCAAATATTTTTTTATATGAAGGGGTAAAATGAATGCACGTTTGATTGATATTGGTTTAATCTGTTGATCATGTCGTAGGTAAAAAAGATGTCATGTTGAAGCCTCGATCCGGTTAGCCTTAAAGTGATGAATATTCATCTTACAGAAGTCTTTATCCTTTTCAAACTCGATATTAAAGTTACATATATTAACATGATATTAATTATGCCCGTTTACAGTGCCATCGTCTGTCTTCATCGGGAACGCGATCACTTTTGAAGGGCCGCTTTTTTTTCGGAAATTTATTAACACAAAGTGTTTTTACCAAAATCTCGCATGAGTTCCAAAACGTTCGGAAACATTCACCTTGCTCTTTACGGTCAAATCTTACCGTTATTGGTTCCATATGTTAACTTGCTAATTTCTACAAAACTTCATTTTGACAATTTTGTTTATACTCATGATATCTCCTTGAAATAAGAAACTGATAATAATCTGATTTGACATTTCGTTGCCGAGATGAGGCCCCACTCAAACATGTGTCAGTATTACATCAGTGGGGGCAGGTAACATGATGATAATAAAATAAATAAACTGTGGTTTCCTGCCTGTGTTGGGCAATCCCAAATTAACTCTAAATATCTCTAAAGTGTCTACATGTGCCAGTCTGCGGTCAAACCCCAACATATACATAAAGTACGCACCAAACCTGAAGTGTCAATGAAGCAATCATGGCTCCCCAGACAGACCGTTGGTTACGCCACGTATATCCTGACTATATCGGTTTCACTGTGATTATTGTATGGTTTTAACACACGCACGATTTACAAATATATAAAACCGCTAATTATTAGGCCTTGCAAATTCTGAGTGCAATGTATCTTGCGCTTATATTTTCGTCTTGTTTTACCCATAGTGTTTGTTTGTTAATATTTCCGCCAACTGTAACAGGTATATGGTTTACGTAACTGGGAATATTTGTGACCATGAGTCTTTTACTGTTTTTTTTAATTGTCCGGTCAAACAAAGGAATAGCTTTCATATTTATCTATATTTTATCATTTTTTTCCCCTCCTGATATTATATTCTCCGTTCATGTTTTTATATTCTCTCTCTTTCTTTATATTCTCTCAGTGTTTTTATATTATCTCTCACTGTATCTTTATATTCTCATCATTTTCTCTCTTTGTTTTTATATTCTCTCACTGTTTTTATACTATCGCTCTGTCTGTTTTTATTTTCTCTCTGTCTCTTTTTATACCCTCTCTCCGTTTTTATATTCTTTCTGTTTTTATATTTTCACTGTTCTTCTCTCTCTCTCTCTCTCTCTCTCTCTCTCTCTCTCTCTCTGATTTCTATACTTTCTCTCACTTTTGTGAAACATGTGTGAATGGCTACTCATCTGGTAAGCTTTCCTGTTACACTAGCGACATCTGTTGGCGACGACCATCACTGAGCGTTTGGGTCCGGTATTGCAACAAAGGGAAACACATTTTGAAAGACCTCAAATAAATAAAATAAACTTATTCTATTTATCTTCAGTGATGAAATTCCTGCCGGATACTCTACCTTGTTTTAAACTTCACTTGATAAATCAACTTATTTAATAAACCCGCCACGCAGGCTCATTTGACCCGAACGTACCAAACAATTATTATGGTGTATGATATACGTGCTTCGATCCTATTGAGCAAAGACCCCTCCAAAATAAGTTATAACCTCAACGCACTAGTTTATATTTACTGATAATTCCAAGAAAAATCTTAAATTTCTGTTCCGCAATGAACCTCTTATTCATATGCAGTCTGACTTCTGTTTATTTACACGTCGATAAATTTCTGACACAAATATGCTGGCGACTTGTTTAAAATTGTTTGTTTAAATACTTGGTGCACAACGAGTTTTCTATTTAAACTCTATTTACATGTAAATACAGGTGTAAAGCGATTTATCGGTGATCACCATATACTGATCATATCGAACATATCAAAAAGCGTTTGATAACGGTATGTATTGAGTGTGTTTGTCGGCCCTGATGTATCTATTGTAATACACCTTAATGCTCCTGAGGAGGCGTGCTTCGCCGGAAACGGAAATGGTTTAAATTATCTTTCGCGCGTTTACTTAAAACCAGAACGTCCTCATCCCCCGCAACACAAAAGTATGTAATTTTCACTGGGTGCATGGAACGAGCTTTCCATCAGGAAGTTGGTCTCTCAAGAGGCCCCAGCTGCTTGATGTTTAAAAATGTTGTGTCAAAGTGTTTATAAGGTGGCTCCAAGACTCAACATCGGTCAAGAAATAAAGGAGAAGAGTCATTTGTAGTTGTTTTAAAAATCTTTGCATTAATTTGCATAATTTATGAATTTCAAAATTTTGGTTAGCATTCAAGCTCTATCCGTATCCACCTTACCCTATCAGATAAAATAAATAATTAAAAAAAGGCCAAAACTCACGGAAAAGAAGCAATTTTGTAGTTAATTGTGGAAGGACGGACGGACAGATGGACGGACGCCGCATCGTCATGGCATAAGCTACTGATACATATGACCGGATGAGCGAAAAGAAAACAGCATTTCCTAATGATATGGCGTACTACGACGACAAATCGATACATAGTAACTAATGAAATCCTGTTTCAATTCACACAACATTCCCCTTACACTCATTGAAAAACTAAAATATTAGTAGATATCGGTACTCCGCACTTTAATCACACTTGCTGGTAGTCAATACCAGAAATAGGTATGACACAAGTTTTAAGCTTTCCCAGGCGAGATCAAAACCTGCCAAGTGAAAGGCTTTAATTTCAACTTTGCTTTTGCGAACAAATAAACTTGTAAAAATGTTGATATTCTAAACAAAGTACCGGATACCGCAAAATAAATTAACATTCGAAATTTATTTTAAAAAGCTTTAGTCATTAACCTTATTAATTGTATTTGTGAAATAATTCGATTCAATAATAGTTTTATTATTAAATACGTGAATCGCATACATATTTCTTTCATATTAAATTCAGAAATTACTTGAGAATCAATCCGGTTGAGCGAAAAAAAGGGGTGTAAATGAAAGACTATTATATAAAAAATGTAAATATAATCGATTTTTCTTGGTTCAATATATCACTTTTGATTACTTTTGTAATGCCATATTTGCAGATATATGGTTTCTGAAACATTACTGGTCTTTCTGTATTAAAAATACCATTTGAGGGCCTGTGCTAGGAAGTCTAAATCTAATACCAAATTAGCATGAGAAAAAGGCCTATATTCCTCCTTTAAAAAAAATAAGACTTGAAACATTATGTGAAATGTATTGCTAAAAATTAATAAATTTATTCATAAGTTTATAAAATTATAGAATTATTGTACACGTTCTCTTAGAATATTGAATGACAGTGTGCTATATGCATATTGTCAGAGCAGTTTCTTCGCGATGATGCAGTATTTATGTCCACACATTATTTTTTTCACGTTAAAACGATAATATGAATTTTGGCAGTTTTTTTAAGGAGGTTGAAGCCTCAAGATTATACTGTTATATATACCTTTTATTGTCTGTGTGACATATTTCACATATATTACAATTAAGCATATAAGGTTTAAAAAATATATGGTTTGGGGGAGGGGGTGGATTACATTGAACATGCCCCTTGCCAAAAAGTGCGGAGGGGGGATATATACCCCCCACCCCCACCCCCTGTATTGACGCCCCTTCGTGCAGCCCATATGTTGACCCGGCACTATGGCGGCGTATAACGACATTCAGGCTGACATGATTAAACTATAATCCTTTACGTGAGGGGCGGCATGCAGGTGCCAATATCACTCAGCACATTATGATGTGTCAAATCAGGGTTTTTTTCTGGTATCTGTAAAAATGTAATCCATATGTGACCAACTGTTGCCGGTCGTGTCACGACTTCTGGTGCACTATCAACGGGTTACATCTGCTCTGCGGGGGTGGAGGCGGGAGTGGGTGCAGGCTGGGGCAGGGGTTGTGGCATCATAACCCCAGATGTATCTTCTCAAATTGGCTCAAATGCATAATAATCACTCTCTCTCTCTCTCTCTCTCTCTCTCTCTCTCTCTCTCTCTCTCTCAGTTCTCTCTCGATCAAAACTATAAACATAATAATGATAATAATAATAATAATAATAATTCTCTCTCTGTCTCTCTGGATCGAATCTGTGAACATAATAATAATAGTTATAATAATAATTATTTAATAATATTAACAATAAGCTATTTCATTATCACTCTGAACATGTGCCATTCATATGTACCATATACGTGAACATTAGTAATATTCCTTTCTGCAAAGGAAAAGAAACACTATTGGAATTTCTCTCTCTCTCTCTCTCTCTCTCTCTCTCTCTCTCTCTCTCTCTTTTTTTTTTTTCTCTCCCTCGCACACTCGGAGTGCACATAAAAGCGGACCTAACTGTCTCGCTAGTAAAGCTTGCTTTTCTAGCAAAGCAATTGGAATGCTTGTGGAAGTGCGCGCCACTGATATGAATACAAATCCAGGATTGGTCCAATATTTTCCCTTGAGCAAAATGTTTATGTAACACAACAATGTAATGATATGGAATGGCATCTATTTACAATGGGCTCATCACAGAAAAAGGACCTATTTGCATGAGATTATTGCTATATAATACAAGAAAATTGTCATCGGATCTCCATTTTATTCACGGAAGCAACGGCAGAAGTTGGCATAGCAGGTTAAAAGTCCCACGATAAAGAATACTTACAGAATGCTGCAAGCATGCAGTGATGAAGTCGATTCGACACCATCCGAATTCGAGTCCAGGCCACTCGAGTCCGACACATTGAGGTTCGAGTCAAAGCCCCCCTCCTTGGGATCCGAGTTATTTGGAACCCGAGGCCAAATATATCTTCTTAATAAAGAAATTTAAAAGGATATTAAATAGAAAATCATGCAAATATTATGTTGGTTGACATCCCTTTTGCCTATGAAACTGGGTATTTACAATCTTATTTTTTCAATATGCTGTTAGAAGTTCGCCCATGTGTACGATCGCTATATAGTTTGTGACAGAGTTTTCTTTATTGGTTGATTTCTCGAGTCCTTATCGCCGAGACAGAGTACAAGTCAGAGCCCAGTATATCCTCAAGTCCTAGTCCGAGTCATTAAATAATCAGACTCGAATCCAAGTCCGGAATACAGTCATGCATCATTGGCTTAAAAATAAAGTCAGCCGGCCAAGACCCTAAAAGCAACTATCGATGGCATTTTTTGTTCAAGGTTGGCAGCCGCGCAGAAAAAAAGAATGACCATGGTCCAAGATTTTATAATCATGCGGTTGCTAAGGAAGCATTTGGTCACTGTTCGAGGTCAAAAGGTCAAATGTGGTCAAACTTTATGTTCACCTACATTTACGACTAACCTGCAAGTTAAATCATAAAATGAGTAAATGCCAATTACTCCTTTAATATTGGGTTTGTGTTAAACATATGGACGAATTTCAGTTTCATTTAGTCTTAGTGTGAGGCTGCACAATTGAGTTTTTGTACGCTTCCAAATGGGTTTATGTTGTTTTGTTATGATTATTTTTGCATTTTATACTTAAATTCAAGATCAACAGGTTCAGAGTGCTATAATGTGCGGAACAGCATATACACAGACGGAAGCACTCGATTCATTATTTTGGATTTAAGTACTCGAATT